>OW388291.1:19414667-20854667 GCA_936450465.1 Gibbula magus
GCAAGTGTCATTCTTTAGAGCTTCAGCTGGAAGTAGATGGACAATGGATGTACCTTTAAACACAACATCTATGGTGTGAAGACACGCGCTATTTGCTTACTTATATGTAGACGGATAATTGAAATAAGATTCCCGGGAATAGCATGAGGTAAGTATACACAGTCATTCAAAATCTTAATATTCTGACGTTCCTTGCAATTTTAAAGAAAAGTACAAGTATAGATTATTTCAAAGAAAAGTAATTTTCTTAACAATTGTAAAAAAAACTTATAAGTTTGAAATCGTACATTGTATTGTTCTACGTGAGTATAACGTATTCATGTTATTTAATTCTTTGTAGTATTTATTTTTTCTCACAATTGGTCAATATGTTGTTTTTCTTTATATTAATTCATATATTATAAGCATTTGCTCCGAAACATCTTCCTTTCGCAATAAAGTAGTTGTATTTCACTTAAGCCCTTCACAGACTTAGCTTGCAATGTACATTTCAATTCGCAAAATCATAAATGTACATTTTTGAACGTTCATAATATTCAAGTCACCAACGAAAATGATGATCACATACATGTCAAGGCCGACGAAGTTGTACGATTTCATATAATAAAGAAACGGAAAGAAATAAGACAATTGAACTATTGTTATGACCCGAACATCCTTGGACTTGAACGACAATGAACCACCTTGAACGAAGCCTTAATCATCCTCATTTGCAACTATATTTTCAAACTTTTAATTTAAAACGAAATTCGATAGGGGTAATTCCAAACAGTCAGCGAAGACGAGAAAACCCTACACACGATTCCGTCGGCGAGACGTTTAGTCGGAAATGAAAAAGGCGTACGTTCGTTGCGGTATTCATTAAATGAAGCAAAAGGGGGCGCCGATTGAACGAGTTTAGCGGAAGTCGCAAACCCCACAACAACGCATTCGTAGCAGAGCGAAAGACAACAACCCGTCATTAAGTCAACGTAGTGAAATTCTATCCGAAATAGCACAGACTCCTGTGATTTTCAAAGAAAACGTCACAAGTATGATGGCGGTTTTAACTGGATTTAAATGGTTGCCATTGGCGGGTGATTTCTTTTGGAATCCTTAGTGAATAGACTAGAGACAGTTGTTTCTTTATAAGATTGATGAAGCCGACGAAAATACCGGGAACAAAAGCCGGGTGGTGTCTATAACGGTGCGACCCACCCTATTCAGCCATCTTGGTTTTCGCAGCCAGAAATGAGATCGAATGTCGTACATATTACGACAATCGGAAAAGGGGCCCTCATTTTCCCAGCAGGCCATTGAAGGGAACGAGATGTCAGAATAGACGCTTTGGAACCCCTGGGTTGTTGGGTGATATGCTTGCATCCTCAGTTACCTTCCTCAACGACCTTTCCCCTTATGGGGAAGCTGACAGCAGACATTGAAATATTATCTGAAATCTGATCATGAAATTTATTCAATTATCGTCTGAAAGTACAAAAATGGTTGTGGTGATTCCATGCGGGTTAGGTGTCAAATTGCCATGGAAATTAAATTATTTCTTTACACAGGTTGCTAAGAAAAGAATAGTTGTGACACTATCAAGTTTATGACACGAACCATGTGAACGACTTCACGGAATCTTCAACGTATGTCATGTTCATTTCAGATAGATGATTGACAGGGTGTCACAATTTGCAGTGATAATCTTTCCAAGAACCCGAATTTGTAAACAGCCACGTCACTAAGATGCAATAACAGTTTGTATATTTAAAACTCATAAATTGTATTATCAAATAGGTCACGTGTTGTAGGTTAACTATGCTGCATGAGATCATTTTCCGTTTTAGCAAGCAATGTTGGTTTTACATTTTCATTTGTAATTAGAATTCTACATACGTGTGAAAACTTTATGATGAAAGTTAAAACTGTTTCAAACGCTGAGATTGACTGCACTATAGCAGTAAAACTGATATACGTTTTACATCTCTGTATATACATGTGTGTTACATATTCATTTAGTTATGTTGGCAAAAGGTACTGTGGTGCAACATTTAATTAATTAAATATACATCAGTTAAGATTTCAATTTTGACAAGCCATTAAAGAATTACTGCATTGTATTGAGACATCGCATATTTAAACGGACATTTTTGACAAATAATTTAATTAGACATATGATGGGTCGTCAGATATGTATTAAAATAGATCTCCCGAACACGAATCACTTTAATTCCAGACGATCACAAGTAGACGTAAATGGTCAAAGGGAGATAACTCATATACCGGCGTGTTTCTGGTTTTATCACCCTTTCTCTATAAATCCTGATCTATATATCTGTAAACAATTGTATCCCCATTTTGGACAAACTATTTATCACTATAAAACATACGAAACATATATTTAAAACAAATGTTCTTACATTTTTATAGATAAGGTTACAAAATATCATTTCCAGAGTATTCATAAACTTTATTTTTTCACATTTTACCAAAAATAGAGAGATTGTATCATAATTTCAGAAAGCATATGTAGAAGAGAATATAATCTAATGAAAACAACAACAACAGCTAGGGTTGCTCTCTCGTAAACTAAACATGTTTGTTTTCCCCATTATCGTAAACAACCCCTGCCTTGACTGCCATAATATGGAAGCGTTGAAATGTTACACCAAAGTGCGGATGTTTAGTAACCAAGTAGCGCAATAAAGCCATTAAACTGCGGACACAGGTCACAGACAACCCAGTATCATTTGCATCGGTCAGCTAGATTACGTCACACGCACTGCACGTGCAGCACCACATCCGGGCCACCAACTGCGGAGCTGTCAACATGGCGGCCGCCAGGATGGTTGCAGTCCTGCCGCTTCGCAATATTTAACACGCACAGTTGAAATTGCCCGTGTAGCACAGGGTATTCACGTCAAACATCAATCATGCAAATCAAACCCTGTCTCGCCGAACTGCCAAAATGGCATTTGTCTGTCGGCGGGCTGGTGGCTTGCTGTGAAAACATACTAGCGAAAGCAAAGGTCTTGGCCGCGTCATATGTGCATCAATTTACACGTGATTTAGCAGCAGAAAGTAGCACATGCGGAAGAAAACTTCCAACATATGCTTGAGATAAGTTCTTGACAGGTTGATGCAATAATACCATTATGAAATTAGCGCCGGTTGTAAATAGGAATTGATGTCATATTTTATTACTCGTCAAAGTTTCTGAAGGCCTATTGGCATGGCTTTAAATTTTCAAAGACTTGTTCCAAGACGAAATACTTGTAACCGTTATTAGTAGATACAAGTACATTGGAGAATCCAGCAAGGTGGAAAGATGGGGGACGGAAGCAATGAGCAGGGAAGCTCGCAGACTAACATTTAGTCTCAGAAATATTTGTTTTCTTACCAGCAACATTTTACAAACAATTCAAATAGTACTACCCTATGGAGCCCTAAATATGCCTTAATAGAGCTGAGTAATCTAGACTTGCTATAATTTTCTAGACAGGGCGTGTCGTGAATTAAATATTTTGCTCTAGGGTCTGGATGACAGACTAGCAATACATAGGAAGCTAGGCACTTCGTTCAATCTTTGGACAACCATTGATTTTCTTTCCACAGTATTGAACATATGGAACGTTATCCCATATACGAGCCTGTCATACGATCTAGATGCTTATTCAGCAAGTCTGTGGAACTGAAAGCTTAACGAAATAAAAATACATGGATTAAGGTAGAATTGTTGTTAAATTCCATAGACTAAATTTTAGTCTGGGTGAATACCATATATACATATATACATACAAGAAATATGCGTAGTTCCCAAGGCGTTGGTTGATTTAAGTCATGTTCTGAGGAATTATCATATGTTTCAGCAATTACATGTGATGATTATGATGATTATAATGATTATGATGATTATGATAATGATAGTGTAGAAAACATGCTTAATTTGCTACTGATTACAAATATGATTATTATTACGTTTGCATTGATTTTGTGGTTCTAATAATATTAATTTCACAACTCAAACATACCTCGAAGTGATGATGTTTAAAGGAATGTCCTGACGGATATAAGTCTTTGTAAGTAAAAGCTTCAAGTCTTAAATAAAGAATGAAATGATCGATTTATCGTCCATTGACTTATGATTGCTTAGGCAAGTGGCAATAGAAATGTCATTATATCATGACAGCATTTGGGACGTAACCTAGACGAGGGGGCAGGACGTCTAAGAAACACCTCTTTAATCTCTGTGGACATGAGTTTCTTATATACAAATACTAAGTGTTTATAAATCAACAAAACAACGGAAACGAACAAGTCGTCACGTTTTTTCCCCGTTTCGTTGATACATTATAGTTACGGTGTTTACTTTTTATTTTGTTTACCTAATGCCGAACAACTCCGTAGCATACTTAAAGCGAAATAAACGACTTGCGATGGAAATTCGTTAAATATTCGTTATTAGTTGCTTTAGTGCTAACGAGGCCTGTTTTTACCATTATCAAAGCTTTGCTAGCGCAGAACATCGGAGCTTTTAAACAGTAACATGCGCAGATGTGCATCTGTATATTTAAACACGCTGAACATATATCATCATATTTCACTTAACCGGTATCGTGATACAAGGTTGCAAGATTTTATCATTCCAAAAACTTTTGAAGTTTACGAAAAACATAAATTCCGTTGTCATAGCAATTCATAAGGCGCACTCTGCATGAAGACTCATTGAAACAAGCTGTCTAGTTAGCCAGTGATCTTTATACTTAGAGCGGCAAGTGCCATGCACCAAGGTAACGCTTCCTTTATCTTATGTAAGTAAACGGCACTTTTATAGGGACATTCATCACCCACTGACGGGATGTTATTGAACAGCAAGAAGGCTCAACACAGATGCGAAGTGTATTTACAATCTTCAGTAAGCTCCTCACCGCGACATGGTGTTAATGTTAGGATCGTTATCGCCATGCAATGGTAATGTGCAGAGCCCTCATAAATATACATTTAGCCGAGCGTACACGAGTAAATATCAGGCTAGCCTTGATTGTTATTTTAGGAGGGGCAATGAGCTGTTACAAAGGGATGTTTTTCATACTGATGTCTTTTACGGATCTTGGAGAGGCTTGATCTGCGGAACCGCTTGACCAGGGGTGTTTAGACTGGCCATCAAACCAGCGCAAAAATGGTAAAGCACTTTCGTTTATGTTGTGCGTACGTTGCCGACAAAATAAACATGTAAAGGTACTGGTTTATGGCGCGCCCGACTGTTAACGGTCACCCCTCTCATTGAGGGAGTTATCCAGGCGATTTGGGAAGATAATAGAAGGCCCATCAAGAATTTGATCGATGCCTTCAAGATGGCGACAGGCTCCTGTTAGCGGAGGGAGGGGATGGCGGCCCCAAGGGACCTCTCACGCTTCGCTTCACTTCCTTGGTCGGCTGTGCCTGGGCAGTTTATGTTCGGGGAAATGATCACCGGTCCCATTATAGGAATTGCAGCAGGGAGCGGGAGCTCGGGGCTTGAGCTCCTTGGATACGCTCATTTCCAAATATTTTGGTCACTTTGTAAGAAATCGCGTCACCCGCTGTCAAGGGTCAGCCATGGCAGGGGAAATGGCGCGTGGCGCATGCGCCCTGCAGGTGTCGTCTGCATCACCCTCCGCGGGCAGACGACAACTAAGCACGTGCCCTTAACGCACAATTCACTTTCCTTGACAAAACATTCCAACCGGGCGTGTAATTTTAATAAAAGAAGAGGTTTGGGAGAGAAGAATTACGAAAACACGGCAAGCTTTTCCTAACAAGCCTGACGCTTTGGAACAACGGCGTCGTGTGAGGAATTGTTTCTGTTGCGGTTCTATTGTACTCCCTGGCGCATCTCCAGCACAGCGCATGTCAGCAGGATCATCACAGCTGCTCCATGATCAGTTCGAGAGGCCTCTTCCGATTCCCCCACAAGATAGAACCCGGAATAGACCCGTTTTAGATGCCATTTCTGGAGTAACAATGGCCGCCAAAATGGTCCCTTAGGGTCGCCATGGGAGTTTCAGCACCCTGCGTGTTCATATCGGAGACAATCTCCTTAATATTGACGACCTAATAATGACCTGTCAACTATCAAAGTTCACGATCAGCGAGCAAGATTTATTGATACAGTCGGGACAAAACTACTGCTCTCGAACACGCCGATTTAGCGGAACCACGCCTGCAAGAACAGGAAGTGCCTCATTTTAGACCGCCCAAACATATATGTGTACAATATATGTACCGTGGGGGATCAAGTACTTCATTTCCGCGCTAGTTCTGCCGTAACTAATGGCAAACGTACGTTGACGTTGGTGTAACGTCATTGAAGGGTCAACAAGCTAGGGCACGCGTTCTTTCTTTTGTTGGCGCTGTAGTTACAGTTTTGCCATGTTAAATTTGAACATTGATTTGAGACATTAGAGGTATTTATTTACGGATGATATGAACTTTCAAAACTATTCACCCAAATGAATCAATTTCAACTTAAAGAGCTACGATCGTCAAAGTAGGCTTAAATGTATGTTTGTAAAATGGTTTATCCACGAACCAACGATATGCTTATAAAGTATAATTTGTTTGCGAATATGCCGTTATGCAAAGCAATACACATCACATTGATTTATCATATGGTTGCCTACGGAATACCAGAATCTATCAATTAAAATAAACCGTGTCATCAGTCACTTAATAACAGCAACGGAACTCGTTATTATTCAGTATTGATAATCATATTACTACAAATACAACACGAAATAAACACGACAAATACTCATTATTCGAGTGAGATAGAAATGTTAATTCACTTCCAAACTTTGTGTGTGCCAAAAGTGACTAATGTCGTTTATATATTTCCTCGCATTTTAAACACTTTTTGAAAGATGGGGATGTCCAAAAGAGACTTTAGCACGTTTCCTAATGGAAATAAAGAGATCACACAAAATTGAAAACAAAGATTACCTATTGCAATCCAATCATAATCAATAGAGTTCTAAAACGAATGGTAATGGCAACGCGGATCTATTTCCCCATCTGTGAATTATTAAAAGGTGACATTTTATATGTGACAGCGTTTTCTGTGTAATGAGTTGTTTTACCTTCTTAAGTAAAGATATACTGCATATACTGCTTTTACCATAAATGGCAAATTTGATCTTATTTAAATGGGAAAAAAGGTCCTACAGTGCCTTTAACTAAAGTTACAAGTCACATAATTACTCAGCGATGTTTGTAATTATGTCATTCATAAACACATATTAATTATTATATTAAATTATGAATTAAAAAAGTTTTAACATGTTTGATAAAGTCATTCCCGAATATGACAAACCGGTCAAGTACAAGGTCATAATTACACAAACTCTATGTTTTGATCGAATGTCATAAAACCGACTCTTCAATTGCATCAATTTGTCGCTGTATTTACGACTGATGTTTAAGACAGATTCTCCCTATTAAAACACTGTGTATTAAACAAGGGTGAATAAAACAGAGCTTTGTCATGTCAACGTTGAGTACCCCATTCGCCGTCGGCCAGTAATGCGGTAAAACTTGAAATTTACAACCTTTCTGTGAAAGCCCGTGCTTTCCGTGCTTGGACGGCAACCAAACGTTGCACGCTTTGCCCGTGACACGGTTATTGTAGTTTTGCATCATAAAAGTGAAGTTTGTCACTGTAAATGTCCAATAAAACGAACTCAACAAAAACCTGCTCGACAAATTTATCGGGGAAATGCCCTGAAACATTTAATTTTCCATCTAAAATACTACTTTGTCACCCTAAAATCGCAATAGGCAAATATAAAAGCGAAGACTTTAGGGTATCAATGCGAGAATCGTGATTGTAATTGGCGGTGAGTTTATACGTTCAACTCCAACAACAATTGGTTCTTTAAAACCTTCGAGATAGCTGACGGAAAAAGCGAAGGACAGGTTTGAGTAGGAACTGAAATTTACAACATCAACGCCTTACCTCAAACCGTTAAATCCGTTTTATTGGTGATATTTGGAGAGGAAATTTCACTTAAAGTTTTAGAACCCTCTCGCTTACTTTAATGGCTATTCCGTGCCAGATATTAGGTAGCGTTTTTTAAAGGGCAAATTATATTTCTGGTTGATTATGTCAGCGTTTAACGACTTTCCTCGCAGTGAAATGTACAAGGGGGATATTGCTGATTGATCTGTACATCGCGATATGATTCACTACTGACTGAAATCGACATGGAATGTTCATTTCACGTCTTTACGTGTCAGCACTTGATTTAATTTGCCGAGGGGCGGTTTAGTTAAGGTTTTCTCCCAATCGTCGAATTTTATGCTAAAACAAAGCTATACTGACACTGAAATAGAGTAATAAAATCAGGAAATGCTGAAAAGAAGTAATTGCATTGTGTTGAGAAGAAACATAAACATGTCTAATAGAAAGAAATGAAAATAACGACAAATTTAACAGTATGTCACCCTTATAAAATCAGTCTATTTCAGAAATCCTTTTTCAAAAGAAATTGAAATGCACATTTATTTTTTTCTTTAAAACATTCCTAAAAAGGCGCCCTTTGTATAGCTCAACAACATTCGGTAATTCAATCGTATTTGTTCTTATGTTAATGCCACCTTAAAGGCGCTGTAGCACGTTTTTTCTTACTGAAATAAAGTGATCTAACGAAAATGTAAATAAGTGTTACCAATGGCTAAATAATACTCCTGAATCAATAACAAGGGTTCTAAAACGAATGTACATGATTCCATTCGAGTCCTTTTTCCTTCGAGCGGCAATTTTAATGTACAATGGCCGCTCGAAGGTAGTTCACGTGATCGGACTGATGTAGGAATACCGAAAAGCTCAAAGTAGAGTTTTAAATATGGTTTTAGATTATGGTATTGCTCTCAAATTCGCATGAGACCTACAAATCTACCTCTCACACTGAAGAGTTCCACACCACTGTCACGTTATACGTCGCACAATATTAATGTTCTTTCAATACGGATAACCGATTTCTATGGATACGGCTTATCGGATCGTGTAATGAGATGTTTATCCAACAGGAACTCGATATCGTAAGTAAAATGTAGGTAAAACATAGGTAAAACAAACCTTCCCCCTATATAACACAGAGTAAAGGAGCAAGGGCTGTCATTGTGCCGATCTAATGGTCCATTCAACATTAGGTTAAGAGTTACGCTAAGAATTGGTGACATACACAAATGAACGCACGTACTTATCAATTGTACATTTCTCCGCAAAACACGGCTAATTTTCCAACATATGTCACCCCTAAGATAACTTTAATAGCTCTTCTAACTCGAAAATCGACCTAAAAAACCTCTTCCGTGAACGTTAGTCCGCATTCTATACCCATTCGAACGATCTGATTGGTCTGTATAACTGAATAACTACTTGAATTTCTTATTTGAATTATGATGAAATTAAGTATAAATGAAAGTGAATTAAATCCTCACTTCAGTTACAGAACTGAGAAAGTAAAAGTTTCTCAGGCAGTGGGATTGGATGGGTTTATATGTCAAGCCCTGTTTCCGTGTAGAGGATCGTACAGAGCACGGCTTGGCGCAATGTAGTTTGGTGGGATTTCGTTTAGTTTTCTGTTCACTGAAATATTTCATATAACAAAATTCATTTCTCGCAGAAGTGATGGATTCACTTTTAGAAATGCCATTGCTTGGATTCTGTAAATATTCTCGGACTTTGTATTTGTATTTGTATATATATGAATTTGTCATTGAGAATCAATTTCAAGCAAAATATACATTTATCTACGTAAATCAAAACCAAAATACTTTTAAACATAAAAATCATAATATTGCACCAAAACTATATCCGTTAAAACATATGGGTTAAGAAAGCAACAAAAACGCAACGTTGCATGAAGACTGGCCCAAGTCTGAGATCCAGCGACCGTACGCACACTTTATAGTGGTGTAAACGTATATTTAACTGCCCTGAGATATTGTCAAATCGCTCACGTGTGCCATTAAGATCTAGAAATGGCCTAATTAACACGGAAAGCCTGCTTCCTATCAATTGGCACCCAGAGCGGGCTGATAGGTCCAGCCCGGGCGAGTTTTATTCTTCACGGTACTTCACGAAATGGCTTTCTTATCATATTATTGACAAGGGCCTCTCGATATAGGTTAGATTAGGTGTCTGGCGCATCTATGCGAGGCTAACGAATGTCAGACCTCTCTCAACCACAGGTGGACGGTACTATTAAAAACGTTAATTACTCATTGTTTGAGGGGCGCTTAACTGTCATACTTCCCACTTGGGAGTCCGGTGATGGGCAATAGAGAGACGAGCACATGTGTCTCAAGTGGTCAAGCATTACTGCGTGTGAACACCGCTGGTCAAGACTAGAGAGAGGCGGAGATTTTGTTACGCCTTATCTTGTCTGTCTCCAGCCTTAGGAAGCTGAAGCAAGTCTTTAACAAGATATATTTTTGAATTTTTGTTTTGACAATGAAGAGACTCGGATATATGCAAATTAATAAATTTTTCATGACAACTATTTTTGTTTCTCGTGACACCTATTTTAATTTTTCATGACATTTATTTCTATTTTTCATGACATATAGTTTCATTTTTCATGACATCTGTTTTAATATTTCATGACATGTATTTTCATTTTGCATGACATCTATTTAATTTTTCTTGACATTTTTTTCCCATTTTCATAACATCTGTTTTCATTTTTCATGACACATATTTGAATTTTAATTTTCGAACCTGAACGTGATAGGTCATTATCCACATTAAATTCCCAAGTTTCCTTTTGATCATCAAATTTCATATACATGTAAAAATGAGGTTATATCGTACTCTATACAACCAATAATAACAAATCATAAACATTCACAAGATGTAAGATATTGCTCGGATTAAAATTATAATGTTATAATAGTATAATGGTGTCATACATACTCATAACAATATGTAAGATATTGCAGTATCAACTTTCTAAATGCATTAGTTGACTTACCCGGATTAATATCATAGAAAGGTACAATTAAAACTGACAAAAGTTGGCATTAATTGTCTATTCATCATGTATCAGTTTGTAGAAATTACTTTTATAAACGATGTTATACAACTTACATCAATTAAAACAAAGCACACGAACTATATTTCGCTTTTAGCAAACATTTTGTAAAACATGATAGAACTCCCAAAGTTTAAAAAAAGATTTAGCGCTCCATAACGCTATTTCTCTTGTTAATGTTTAAATTTGTTTATTTCTTACGAGAGGCAGAATGGCTGTTGTATTTCATAATCCGGAGGAAACGTCATCGACAGGGGCAATAACTCTTGCAGTAATTAAAATGCCATCATGTTACGTTACTGAGCGTCAAGTCACTCAACGTAACGCCCCCTGGCGGCCTCATTGCGTCATTACACGCTGTCAAAGCACGAATTAAACTTTGATTTGTGCTAGCATAAAGCCCAGCGACGTCTCTCCCAAATATTCCCTATCCCGAAAACGTCAAAATATTTGACGTGCGGGAGTGAACGTAAAGTTAAAGGCAATATAACGTCAGCGTATATACGGTCACAGTCTGACAGACTCGATGATTATCATGGCGTGAAGTTTATTTTAGGGGCTTGAAATTTTGACTTGGAGAATTTACACGGCGACCTCGAGACATTGGTTGCATGGCAGTGGAATTTACAATTATTTGTGAAATTGGTTGGTGATCCTGTTTTGATATGTGACTTTGTAAACAACGTTTATAATCATGTTTTCGTTGATACTGTGCAGTGAGATTGTAACAGAAGAACGATACATGTCCGATATGGTAGTCTCTATAATAATTTCAAATTGCATAAGGTTCACTACGACCAATTTAGTTTAATGTAACTACAGATTAAAGCATATTTAAATTCATTTGATCGAATGATTTTTTTGGCAAATTATTTATATTGGCGTCAGCTACTTATGTCGTCATGACATGATAGCCCAAGTAATTCTACAAGTAAAACGAGTGTGGATTTGTGTCATGCAGAGGAACATAAGCTGAACTATCAGTTGCCTTGCCATGAGAAGTAATGTCTTCACAAAAGAAATTTGGTATTTCGATGAGATGTCAAGGAATAACGTTTTCATATACCAGTACAGGAAAGGCATACTTCTCATTAGAAGGTATGACTATTTTGTACCACAAGGTTTAATACACTCATGTCAATCATAGTATCTTCACATGAAGTATGACATATTCACATGAAGTATGACATATTCACATGAAGTATGACATATTCACATGAAGTATGAAGTCTCCACATGAAGTATGAAGTCTCCACATGAAGTATGAAGTCTCCACATGAAGTATGCCATGAATATAAACTGATTAGAATCAACGACAAAGAGTCCTCATTTCATACGTAGATTAAGGTATATCACTCTTGTATCATAATTCATGATGAATATGAAAACGAAGTAATTTATGTGAATATGTTATTCTTTATGTGAAGATGTTATTCCTTATGTGAATATGTTATTCTTTATGTGAAGATGTTTTCATATACCAGTACATGAAAGGCATGCGTGTCAATCATAGTATCTTCACATGAAGTATGACATATTCACATGAAGTATGAGCATGAGTATAAACTGTAACACAATACTTTCTGAACATAAACTACACATTTTCACAAAAGTTGTATAATGTCTTCATAATAGTTGTCAACAAGTTCTTTGTATCAAGGAAAACGAGTCTTCATTTCATACGTAGATTAAGGTATAGCACTCCTGTATGACAAGTCCATGTCGTAACTGCATGCATTTAAACCTTTTCACAGAATTACATCTTCACATGCATCATAACATCTTCACACACTTAGTACATCATACAATCTTCACATAAAGCATACACCTTCACATTAACCTTACACATTCACACACGGAAGTACATCTTCACATTAACAATACAGCTTCACAAAAAGCATAACATCTTCACATTAACCATACATCTTCACATAAAGCATAACATCTTCAAAACAAACAATTTGCACTTACAGTTGTCTATTTGTTGTTGGTACGAGTATGTAATTTACACGTGCTGTTACGTGTGTTCATCCCAGTAGATATTCGTCAGTTTTCAGAGTTGAAGATAGTGAATTTTAATGTGACATAATTATGTTTTATGCACAAACAGTAAATCCCTTTTTGAATTCCAAAATCTAAAAAAAATACTTAGATCTACAAAACGCGCGTCATTGTTACCCTCTGATTCATTTGCATCGACGTTAAACCAATTTTTTAAATGACATGCGATGTCAAGTTAAAAATGTTATAAGCTATATTTCATGAAATGATAAATAAAGCTTCATATCTAGATGTAATTGATATTTTGGTTGTCGACATGCAAATATTATTAATAACTTTTTAAACGATACACTTTTAAATGTAATATTAATCCAACTACGATGATTATTAAGAAAACCGAACCATTTAAACAACAAATAGAACCTAAACATTGATATGTTTCTGTATCACTTACAATAATTCATCTTAATTTCCCAAGCGTGAATAAAAATATTTTGAGCAATTTCGAATCAATATCGTGTAGGGTATCCAGTGCACAATAACTGCGTGCTGTTAATGGTCAAAGGGAAGCAACTCTTGATTACCGATCCTGGCGTCATGTCTTTTTCTGGGAGAATATGGATCCGAGAAACATCGCTTGTGCCAGCCAAAACAGTGCCAAACGGAACTCATTTCAGAACGGGGGGCAAAAAAGGGGGCATTTTAACAGCTATAAATGTCTGCTTCGATTTTGGCACTGATAAATCACACGTTGCCGGATAATTTGTCTCTGGTGCAGACGCAACTGACGCCATGTAAACTAATAAAAGGGGGAAAATAAACAAAAATAATATTACGGATTAATGTCAAAATTGCAAACGTGAACTTGATAGCTTGTAGATGACCATACTTCAACAATCATTGGCGCATTTAGGCCAGAGCAGGACTGTCCGAGGTGACCGTTCCACAGAATCATATCGCCTCTTTACCGATTCCACAGACACAGACCGGTACCTCTGAAGTGAATTGGTCTGATAATGGTAGGCACTGCACGTATCTCAAGAGCCTTGTATTAACATGATCAATGAAGATCACGGATGATCCAGGGCTGGCTTGAGACGAGAACAGGGGACGCGTCTGTTCCCCGCCAGTCAAGAGCACTTGGTCACAATCGCGTTCCCTCGTCACATCTACGAAATCGAAGCAGAGACGAATTCCTCAATTCCGCTGTCATAATACCCAAGTTGGAGAGACCCTTCAACGTATATCAATGTAAATTATATTTCTAAATTTCATCTCGGAAAGTCATCGGTGGAAATTATAGCACGGCGTTTTCCAGTGCTACAATTAAGCTGAGACGGAGCGGCGATTTGGCCATCAATGACTTGGATACCAGGTGCCGGGGTATCTAGTAATCTGCCATAACGACCTTAGGCTGCGCATTCTTCAATTGATTTGATTTATATGCCTTTTTGATTCATTCAAATTTCTGTCTAATTGCACAAACAAATTCGATTTTTCCATTTCGGCGAGAAAGCCCGGCCTCACTGGATCGGGATAATCAGTTTAGGCAAGTCAAGTACTCGACTTTGCGTTTACATAACGTAATTTTCCAGCAAGACGGCCACAGAAGCTAGGAAGACTGCAGCGCGTGCACTGGAGAGAGAGGCAAGCGGACCATTACAAATGCTGTTAATTCCAATCTTTGAAAGCGACACGATCGACAATTGACGAAAAGAATTGTCCCGATGAAAAAGGCAATAAACGAAGGCAGATTTTGCGAAACTGATTTCTCTAACTGTAAAGATTTAAGGATCTGTGCCCGCGAACTTATTTTTTAGCGTTCAAACAGGCAGAGGTCCACGTTTGGATCACTGAGACCTCGACGGTTCCTTGAAGCTCGCAGTGCGTGTGCAAATCGTGGCCGCATCGATGAGTGTGCGCGTTTATGCGTCAAATGCAAACAATGGACGCACAAGGCGTGTAGGCAAATCAAGATTAAAAACTGTAAACATTGTAAAGAAATCGTTTATTATTGGCACAAGATCTCGGGAGAAGAATTGACCGGACAAAAGAAATTACGTGTAATATGGAAGCTTAATGTTTCAACGCCGGTAGTCTGATTTGTCTGAAGTCACACTCGGAGACATTTTACTGTTTGCATTTGACAAATTTCTTAGTCAAATTGGACAAAACGTATTCACTGTGTATCGTTTATTTGAAAAAATATTATGAAAGTATATAATGATGTTTTACCACATACTGTGAGTAAACATATTTCTTTCACAATTTTTTTACAGAGCACAGAATGACATTAATACGTTAAAAACTATGTCAACTATCAACTTATATAGTTACATTGATGTTTGAATAGTGCATACACTGAAATATGCATCGGGAATAAGATAAGTTACAAGATAATATGTAACAAACATTAGTCGTCAAGTACGATGTTTGGTGCAATATAATATACATTATTCGCCAAGTATCATGTAATATACAATGTAATACATTAGTCGTTATGTACGATGTAATATTATGAAAGTATATCATGATGTTATATCCACATACTGTGGGTAAACATATTTCTTTCACAAGAATACTTTTACAGAACATGTGATGAATCTTACATTTATACGTTTTAAACTTTGATAATATACATGTAAACACGTTGAATATCAGTGCAACTTTCATGTTCAGTGTATGGTTATCAGCGGTTAAACCCGATTATATCGACTTAATTAGTTATATTGATGTTTGAATAACGTATACAGAGATGTAATGCAACATATATTAGTCAAGTGCGATGCATGTTGCAATGCTATATACATTAGTCATGTACGATGTAAGATACATGTACAATGTATAAGTCGTCAAGTACATTTGTAAGAAACAATGGAATATACTTTCAAAAGATGTTAAGTACAATGTGAGATACAATGTAATATACATTGTTCGTTAAGTACGATGTAAGATACATGGTAATGTTTATACATTGTTCGCTAAGTACGATGTAAGATACACTCTGTAATATACATTATTCGTTAAGTATGATGTAAGATACAATGTAATATACATTGTTCGTTAAGTACGATGTAAGATACATGGTAATATTTATACATTGTTCGTTAAGTACGATGTAAGATACACTCTGTAATATACATTATTCGTTAAGTATGATGTAAGATACAATGTAATATACATACATTGTTCGTTAAGTACGATGTAATATACAATGTAATATGTATACATTGTTCGTTAAGTACGATGTAAGATACACTCTGTAATATACATTATTCGTTAAGTGCTTTGTAAGATACAATGTAATATACTTTATTCGTTAAATACGATGTAAAATACAATGTAATATTAGTCGTAAAGGGCGATGTAAGATACAATGTAATATGCAAGATGTATCGGTACACTCTGAAAAAAATATAGAAAAGGAGCCTCTCCAATCCCATTTCTCAGTCTCCTTTTCAATATTCAATAATATGGTGGTATTTTCTGAATTAGTCTCAGTGATCCAAAATATGTAAGACTGGTACAATGTAAGATGAATATTAATGTAAGGTCCATTTGGGATCAGATATGATGCCGTCTTTAAGAATATGGTTCAATATAATAGGAATGTACTATGCATCGAATATCTCGGATGTATACGATATATGTAATAAGCATCTAATATAATAATTTACATGTACATGTAACTCGCGTCACGGTAATCAATTCTATTGCGATATCTCTATTTCCGTTTTTAAAAATGTGTTATTGGAATTATATACAGACATTGACAAAGTAGATACACTTTGAAAATGTTGACTTATTATGAAAATAACATTATAAAACATGTTGAAACTGTATTGCGATTTTGATAAATAAATATGTATACATATAAAGCATCTAAAGTATTAGAGACATGTGTTTCCAATGCGTCACATTATTTAGAAGTCAAACTGACTTAGACAGTGTCCAAATATTTGAAATCTATCTGAACGTTGGTAGACAACAGTGCAATAGCTGCCACTTGTGAAATCGACTTTAACACCTTAATAATATGCGCAGTCAGGGCTGTAGGCTTTTCTCACTTGTTTAAACATCAGTATACGTCAAAGTGGCTGCGCTCTGTGAAAGAGCGTGACATGAGACGAAATGATATTGCCGTAATTTATCTACCAACATGATTGCGTTTGACTGTTAACACATTCTTTCAATTTATTTTCACATTTATGATTATTTTCCATCGCTGCACTTTCCCTCGAACATCTTGCTATCGACAGAAGCGGTGACATTGATTCGAGTTGATGGTTAAACCATGTCTTTCTCTCTGCCCGCCTGTCAATCGACCGGTTCGGAAAAACAGTCAAAGGGAAGTAACTCTTGTTTCACATTATTTTCGATTTTGTGGATTTGCGAGTTCCAATCATGACTCACGGCACAGTCTCCTTGAAATCTATCTTGATTTTAAGATAAAAGCAAAAGTTTAAGGAATTTCATTATTTAAAATAAAATATAATTATCCGCTTATCAGTTGTAATAATAACAATACTGTTTTACCTCGAAATTATTAAATAAATATTAAAATATATTCTCAATTAAAAAAATGGCATCTGAATTAAGTGTCTTTTTAAGTAAATGTATTCGTGTACAGTGTGCTGAACAATTTGCAACTGGATTTATTTTTATATTGGATGTATAGATCTAGAACGCAGCGGGAGTTACGTTTCAGCTGGTTTTAATGAGACTGAGGAGTGAGTCAACTACAGCATGCTACTTTAACACAATTATATAAAAAAAATATAATAAAACTAAACTCGTTTCTAAAATGGAAGTGATGGAAGTGCTTTGTCTAATCATTGTTGTCAGTAAGTGTAAAATCGTCCTTTACAACAAAAAAGGACTTGGCCATTGTATAATTAGCAATGAAATACTGGAATTTATCAGTGAAGTAAACTTTCTATCAATCTATAGTATTTGATATTTGATATTTTCACTTTGACCAGTAACGATAAATATAACGTCTACTTCCCACTATGTAAGCAAATTACTGGGGTATATAAACGCACTCATAATATATTAATAATAACGTAATATAGTACTTTATGGAAGTTGTCAAATGCCAGGTTTATTTTATTTCGTGACTGAGTTGATATTTTACTCGTGGCGGAGTCCTCCGTGAAATATCAATTTTTCACTCGATGAAATAAACCTGATATTTGAGTCCTTGTCGGTGACAAACGATGTTCATAAAATGTTTATCAAATACAATGTTCACAGTGAGACCAGAGTGTTCATTTTATGGCGCTTCCTTGAATCCTGCTTGACCTGAGCTTCAAATTTTGAGTTAAAACGACTAGAAAACCCCTTTTTAAATTTCTAGTATTAGGAGGTCATTGAATTATGTTTCAGATAATTTTTCATTATAGAATTAACACATTTCATAGTTATCTGAAATCCTTTCAACACCAACTACATGTATATATCTGTTTCTGACGTCAATGATTGTATATCAGAAATGTACACGTATGCACTTCTGAAATGGATTAGATTTATTCATAATCATAATCATTAAGAACAATACTGCATAGTCTACCTATACATAGCATTAAAGTCCATTCCCCTGGTTTCAAAATAAAATAATTTTATACTCCCGATCCCTAAAAGTTGATGAAAACCTTTCAAATAGAGATGTATGTTCTTGACGAAATATAACTTTTAAAAATGGGGAAAAGTAACAGCTCAGTTAAGTCTAGAGTGAAAAGCTTATAAAAGCAAAAATATGCAAAGTTGAATTTGATAGACATATACTTTTTGTATTTCATTAGAGGGAAATGAATTACGCTGCTTGCTATCGGTGTACCATCCAACATGACATTTTTATAACATGTAGATGGGATAAATGATATCTGGAGGAAGTGTATTTTTGAAAAAAAACAAAACGTTTTGAACATTACTTGTTTGCAATTAAAACAGTCAATTTAATGCGATTTTACGTACGCCTCTTTGATTTTGAACTGCACGTGTTCATACGAACGGACACGTTTATCAAACATTGCACATGTTTCCCAATTAAATATTAGTTTTCCATCATATCACATGGGCACAATAAAAATAAATCCATCAACTGATATAAAACACACACTGTGGCATAAGTTAAAGGTACATCCATTGGGTTGTTGGGGGTCATATATCCCAAACGTTATAAATGGTGTTAGTTTATCGAGAAGTACCGACTGTTACCGAAAACTACCATTTTGATGACAGTCGACTTAGTATATTGACAATATGAAGGTAAAAGTAGTGATTTCTGATCGAAAACCGGACAATGCATCGTGATTGACGCGCGCCAATGGGTCAAACGTAATTTTGGAATCTTATTTAAAGCAGACAAAATAACAAATTTGGTGTGATCATGTTTAATATGTCATATAACTGATGTGCATGTAAATGGGACATGCAGTTTCGGTTTCTGCGCATGCATAACGATGTTACTCGATTTTAATTGGAAACTAGTAATTGTGATATATTTGGCGATTGGGGATGAATATGCAAGTTGAATGAACTTGTTTGTTCTGTAAACAGCACATATGGTGTGTTGGAACGTATTAAAGCCAAATAAAAGTTTATGAAACACAATGGATGCACCTTTAAGGCGTGGTGTCACCTTGGGCAAGAGACTTTATTCGAAATGTGCCTCTGTTCACTCAGCAGTACCTGGCATGGAAGTGAAGGCAATGTGACAGATAACCTTCAAGCGCCTTGGTAGCTAGGTTGCATACTCCAAGGGGAGTTGGGAATGAAAAAGGAACGATGTTGGTCCTTATACCAGGGTAATAATGTGTGCTTTGAGCACGGCCCTTTGTGTTGTGGATGAAGCGCTATATAAATATCCTCATTATTAGTATAACATAACTTTGACAACGATTAATATAAGTGACATGAAGTGTTTATCTTCCGGTTCAAATTCATCGATTGAAGATATTGTCAAATCAGACATAATGGAACATGATAGAGAACTATGTGAAGCATGTGAACTTGGATCACCTGAGGACGTGAACAGAGACATATCAAGTGATTAAGTGAACAATAAATAGTTAATATGAAATTGAATAAAGCTCCAGGATGTGATGGATTACCTTCTGAATTATTTCAGAATTCTCTTGATATCATTGTGCCTGTATGTTTTTACAAGTATAACGAAATCATGGCCCCGTTCCATAACAGCGAGCGCTTATAATCGCTCATTGATTGCTCAATGTAGCGCTCAAGTAGCGCTCTCCTGAACGACACTGTGCAAAACCTCAAAACCGCAACATATGTAAAGAATTTTCTTTTTAAATATCGATTTGGCTACGCCTTGATAACTCAAAATGCTGGAAATCCTCAAATATTCATTTCTCAATTCAAACAACGAATAATGGACTGTGATCAACAACATTGGATCGAAAATATGACGAAAAACTCCAAACTACAAATGTATTTAACATTCAAGTCAGCATTAAATGTTGAATTTTACCTTCAATACATTGATATCAAGGCCTTCAGAGAAACTCGACTAAGATTCCTATGCAGTCGCCATAGATTAATGATTGAAACTGGACGTCATAATAATATCGAAAAAGCCAAAAGATTATGCCCACACTGTCAACGAATAGGTCTTGGTTGTATTGAAAACGAATATCATTTTGTTTTAATTAGTAATACTTATTCACATTTGAGACTTAAGTTTATAGATAAATATTTTTATGTCAATCCACCATAGGACACATTGGTAAATCTGTCTTCTAAATGTAAACCTACTGTTACACAACTCTCAGAATATATTTTTCATTCTTTTAATCTGCGAGAGTCATTCAACAATAAGTGATGTTTTAAAGTGTGATAAGTTATTGTTTTAAATAATTGCATGAATTTTGTATCGTATGTTTGTTCTATGGGCCTGTGGCCTGAAACTTGAAATAAATTCTTCTTCACAATAAAGTGTTTAAAGTGACATAAAGTATGTCGTTGGAGTCATATATAGAGAATACTAAACGACGTCCCGTTGATAACATATTTTTGAAACGAGTGAGTGGTTTGTATTTAACGAGCGAAAGCGAGTTATATACAAGTACCATCTCACAAGTTTGTCTTCATTAAAGAAATATATGTTAACTAAAACAGTCACCAAGTAATTCATTCAAACTACTGCAGATTAGTATAAATGTATCCTGCAATTGTCAAATGCATCTGATTTCTTTTGAATATACTCACCAACCGAGGTGAGTACTTTCTTTCGCCTGGCAGTTTACATCTGGATTGTTGATGAACGTGTTTTGATGGAGGGTAATATAATGTCCTGGCAACCATACTGAAGCTGCTGCTGTTGTTTTAAAGGGGCAGTAGCAAGTTTTTTTTCAAATTTTATTGTTTCAAATTTCCCTTTTATAATGATAGTTTATGTCATTTATATTTACTTTAGAGGGTAAAACATCTTATTACACAAACCAATTATCCGTAGTGGTAATAATGATGTTGCGTATTAAAACAAAAATTGCATGGCGGCCATTTTATTGTGAACACATTTTATTATTTCGAAAGACAAAAACGATTCCCATAGCTTTACAGAATCATGTACACTCATTTTTTAACTTGATTTTCCGAAGAGAGAAGGGTGTTATAGTTTTGGTGACATTATTTTTCAAATACATTTCATCGACTTATTTCAGCGAAATAACGTGCTACTGCCTACTGCTACTACAGACTAAACTAGTGGTAAGTATAATATATCTGACTAGTAAGGAATCCACTGGCCAGATTTGTTTTTAGTCTTTAGAATGTAAAATACCTTGTGTTGAAATCTTATAATCTTTTCAGTGCTCTTAAAACAAATACTATGTAAATTATTGCTGACTAGTTCTTTTTTACGATATTAAAGCCATGTTGACGTCGCATCTTTTACTTTATATTCCTATTTGTTTCCCAATTCTCAAATATGCAAGTTGAGTAAAATCATTTGAACTGAAATCAGCACATATCATATTTGTCATGCATCGAAGCTATATAAGAGATTATGAAAAATAATGCCCCTTTAAGAAAACAAGAGCAATCCTGAGTATACCACGTATCCAGGAGGTTCTAAACCTTTATCAGCAGCAGATTACAGGTACCAGTGTATCAAAAACTTAGTTTTGTCTGATGCCATTAAGAATAATACCCAAGTTTTGTTTAGTTGAAGTTTTGTTGATATTAGACAGATGTTGTCAAAACAGTGAAGTATATTGTCAAATTAAACTGTCATTTATCCACATTTCGTTAGACAAACAGATATAATAGCATGTCCCAGGTTTCTGTTACATTCATTTTTACAAGACACTCCATTGGTTTGAGACTGAAATGGTAAGTTTCCTTGCATCTAAAGATATTAAAATGATGAAACAGTTATAAAGATTTCATATATTCATTCTCTCTACATGTATTGTAGTATTTAAAACATCTACATGGTGTTTTTTTGTTTTGCATTCATGCTGATTAATATTTGGATATAAGTCGTTTTCATGTGAAGATCGTTTAGAGAAAGCATTCAATATATAACAGGATATATATAATCTGAATCTACACAGGTTCAACGTGACGTTTTGAATGTAAATTGATGAAAAACCAAATACAACTGCAATCAGATATATGTAATCGCAAAAGCTTCAATTTTTCAGATGCAATTTTTTTTTTTTGGTTGGCGCTTGGCAAGATGATTAGTTGTGTAAGGTCATTTTTCACATTTTGCAACATCCTGCTCCATCCGGAAATGTATTCGCACTGTTCCTCAATCGAATGATTCTGTAAGCAGCTTTCTCATTGTATCATACTATAAATAACCAGCCAAACCAATGCCTTAAAGGGGCAGTAGCACGTTTTATCGCTGAAATAAGTTGATGAAATGTATTTGAAAAATAATGTCCACAATAGTAAAAGACCCTTCTCTCTTTGGAAAATCAAGTTAAAAAGGAGTGTACATGGTTCCGTAAAGCCTTGGGAATCGTTTTTGTCATTTTAAATAATAAATTGTGTTCACAATAAACTGACCGCCATGCAATTTTAGCTTTTTACGCAATACCGTTATTACCACTACGGATAATTGGTAGATAGATGTTCTATCCTCTAAAGTAAATATAAATGACAAACTATCATTATAAATAGCAATAGCAATATTAGCAAAGCCCGAACGAGAAGACGATCATTAATTTTTTTATATCAAGACATTTCATTGACTGACAACGTATTGTTATATATAGCTATGGGTAACCATCCTTCCCTGATACGAGGTGACAGCTGTTGACATAATCAGTGAATTGAGAAGCTTTGTGGATGCAAATATCGTATTGGAGCCGGATGGTTTTGCAAACACAATGTTTGGATTCAATAATTTTGAAGTTTTAGAAGTTATGTTATTATTAAATTAATTTAATATAACCAACTTTACTGACAAATTAGCCAGTCATTAAGTAATGTGGTGATTATAAGAATTCCTAATTTCTGTTTGCGTTTTCTTTTCTTGCAAAGCGAAGACAACATGGTGTCATTACTTTGGATTTTTGTGTTTTTCCTCCCCTTGAGTGTTGCACAGGACTACCACTTTCTTGGAGGCTCCGTGTCATTCAAGTTTACCCAATTCTCTCAAGCACCCTATAAGGTAAGGTCTTCAAATACATGAGGTAAGGAAACTGAAATACTGAACACATTTTTCTGAAATGAGAAATAGTATCAGTTGCTTTAAGGGAGCAGTACTCCAGAAACGGAAATCCAATGTGGAGTTTTTTTTCTGGAAACACGATCATAAGACCCTGTTTCAATTGGACCAATTTTAATCATGCATTAAGGGAAACACCTGTTAATGCCCCATCAGTATTTTGGTGTTACACAAATAAACGAGTCACGACATCGTCCGAAGGCCCCGGGGAAAGGTACCTGTCTTTCGAAATTTATTCCTCCCACAGTTTTTGAACAAATAGTCTTAATATAATATTACTTATTTATAATATTGTAGGCTAACTTCGCCTAACTTTGCAAAGCATGTCTAAAGTTAGTTTAAAACTAATTCCAATTCAGAGATTCCCTTGTAATATTTAATTGAGTGGTAATATTCTAAGAATAAATACGTGTCAACGTCAAAGTGTGAAACTATCGTAATGCCCAAACAGGCCTGTCCCATCTTCTCCTCTAAATATGCCCCAGTCTTTGTACAAAACGTTATGTTTGCACAGTTGAAGATTACAGCTCTTACTGGATGGGTCCTGGGCCAAGGACCTTGTGGGTTAGCATGCAACTACTCCGACATCGGGAGATCTGTGAACAACACCTACCCAATCATGTTAAGAGACCACGGCAAGGATTACTTTGGATCATGGACTATTGAAGACACCAATGGATATACGAAAGCCAATGTCAGTGACATTAAGGCTGGATACGTAGTTGGTATAAATAGTCCATTAAACTGGGAACAAGACTTGACCGAATTCGATCTGGATATAGATCCACAGAACGAGGTTACAGATATCAGGTAAAGGAAGTATATTCACCTAGCGGTTCGCTGATACAGAACACGGCATGTTATATACCCACTATCAAACATACGTATACGATAGAACGGTATCATAAGAAAATACTCCGCTAAGTACGTATACGTTTTCCCACAACTACATTGTTAGAATTGCTCAGAAAAAGGAGAACAATTGAACCTTAACCATTCTCTTCCCTTCAGAATTCCTACCCTAACCTCTGTTCTTATTTGGCTGAATTCGCCGGCGCCAGCAAAATTCCCTAGCGGGGAAAAGGGGAACCTCATACTATGTCCCTGCTTTTTAACCAATGAAATCATCTTTCAGCGGCTATGTCGACCGAGGTACTTCAAAGATCTTAGCCTTTGACTCTATAGGTTCTTTATATTTAGCATATGTCCTTTGAATATCTCTGATGTAAACTAGATTAGCGTTTGAGCACAGAGTAGCCCCGAAACTAAAGGTCTCGCTCCGACGTTCCGCCTTTTCCACAACCACAATAAAATGTGCCAATTTTTATCAACATACCACAAAAGACAATTGAACATTAAAATAATTCAAGAAATTGCATTTACAACTAGAACCTTTCAAATCTCAGGACTATTACATGTATATCATTTGGGTGATTTCAAACGATTTTGATTATGATTTGGAGTTAGTAGAACCAAGTTGAATCACCACTAGAGTCACTACTAATAAGTTTGAATCGATCATCACTGAGGTCACTTCACATATTTGTTTATCAGAGAGGTCAACGCATGTTTAATATTGATTGTGAACGTGTCAAAATAATTCCCAGGGGATATACTTAACAACTTATTTAGTTCTTAAAATTGTTTTCAAAATGTGATCAAAGTGTTAACATGGCCTTAACCCATATCTTGTGACCTTGACCTTTGATTCAAAGTATTAACAGTTAAGATAAGGCTTATTCATAAACGCATGCTCAGATCATGACCTCCCGCGGACCTTGACCTTTGACGGATTTTAGTGAAAAACTTTTCAAATCTTGGCTGTTCTCCACAGTTGATGTATACCAAATAAGAGCCTCAAAGCACAGAAACTGTTCAAGTTAGTGTGTTTACAAGGATGTTTTTAGTGATTTCAGAACTCGTGAACTTGACCTTTGACCTTGAATGTGAATAATTCCAAAAGAAGTTATGTATATGAGAAATACAAAGAAGTTATAACCAAAACAAAACGCGGCGGCGACGGAAACTGCACAAAAACTGATAGCAGCCCCGACTTAGTCAAGACTCCTAATAATACAAATGAACCTTTTTCGGTATCGTTCTCTGATTTGGTCTTGTTTATTTATCAGCATGTTTATGATCAATTGTTTCCCAAAATCAAATAGCATATTGCGAGGAAAACACTTCAAACGGCATTATGAGGTGTCATTGCCAAATGTTACTTTTACAAGGGCGTCGCCGATTGCACAACTACATTCAAATGCAACCAATCAGATTCTCCATTATCTGCCGGTGAATTCAGCCAAATAAGAACAGAGGTTAGGATTTGAATTCCAAAGGGAGTAACCTCTGTGCGAACAGAAGGAACCTTAACTTAAATATAATTTTATGATTTCGCCATTTCGCCAAATTGTACTATATAGATTTCATAATTTGTTTGTTCATTTACATGTAAATAGTTAAGTTTGAATCTTAAAATTAAACTGAAAACGTATAAAAGATGCAAAAAGAATACAGTTTTCAATTTTTTTAGTCTTGTCGTAGATCATGCGCATAGCTCAGCTCACGTATTTACCTTATTGCTACAACGTGCTTTATTAATCCAAAATCCAACCAATCAACAATTAGATTGTCTCATTTGAACGATTTTAAAAGTATATAAGAACACAGCATTACACATCGGTGTCCTAACTACGTATACGCAATCCAAACAGTGATGAAATAATCCTGAAAACTATTTTGTATAACCCTTAAAAAACTTCATATATATTTGGTGGTTATGAAAATGTATACAACACGACCTGATCAGCAGGGAACAACTCGCTTGAATGTCAAAGTCTGAATTTATTTATTTATCTTTGACCGTTTACGTATGTGACATGTATCGCTTAGAAATAACGTTTGAAGATACATATATAGATATAGACCCTATACCAAAGTATGATATAGTAATAGGGCATAGGGTCTATATAGGTATACATATCTTTCAATATAGTAATAGGGCATGGGGTCTATATAGGTATACATATCTTTCAATATAGTAATAGGGCATGAGGTCTATATAGGTATATGTCTTTCTAAGCGATACACGCCCCTGTGATGGACACCACCTTAACAATAACCTCGTTATCTCGAAGATATACAGGTCAATACTGGAGAAAGTATGAGTACAACTACGAAAACTCGGTGCGTTATCGTATAGTGACGAGAATGCAGAATCACATACGGAATGATACAGGACAACCGAACAGAAGCCCTGTTGCTACATTTAAGCCAGTGTACAAGTAAGTTCACAATCGATACTCAAACTAGAAATACCATCGTTCGCAGGAACACAGTCTGACTAAATCGACCTTGTTCCGAGGAATAAACTTATAATGATAAATAATGCATCTACCTGGATAAAAACAGATTCTGTAGATTTCTTGTCACAAGATCTGAGGACACTCGTATAGGCGCGTGTTCAGTACCAGTTTAGCGCAGCCAAAGCCCAGTCAAATAGCTGACCAATCAAATCATAGTTTTTAAATGGGCGCCGTTTTGAAAGCATTCGGAACAGACGAAAGGGTTGCTGTTTGGAGTTATCTGCCCCTAGCTTCTCGCCCCGAAAGCTTTTGTTGGAGGTCTTGTGATTGGTTAACTGAATTGCGTCAGAACATGCAAGCCTACGGGCTGTTATCAGACGGTTTTGCGAGGAAACTTCCGAACTATATTAGTTCGTATCCCGGTAGTGTCACTATTTTGCAATTTGTATTCCTCGATTTTAATCAGACTGCGCAGGAACACAATGATTGTGTAAACGCCAGATATGGTACTGTTCTGAAACGTCGCCCCTTTCACAAGTTGTTATCCATAACTGACACATCTGAATGAATACAGACAGACAGTCATATTAATTCAATGTAAAGCCCCTGGCCAAAACACAGAGAATGATGATGTGTTTTTTGTTTATTTACATATATACAATGCCATTATTCAAGTACATGATATACACATATATTATACATGTTTGTGTTTTATTTGATGTACTTTAAATACAAATATTAAAACTTATGTAACACATCAAAATTTGTGATGAAATAAGTGAAATAAAAGTATGTTGAAAGCCAGAATCAATGCATTTACCCAAAAATCTGTAAGCTTCACATACTAAAAGAGCATGATATTCGTTTTAAATAAAATGCTTAATTTTAGATAAACACAGTAAAAATGTGTGTTGTGAGTTGGTGATAGAAAATTAAAATGCACTTCATTATACCCATGACATTATTAAGATAATCATACTTATGATTGCTGTTGTAATTGTGAGTTTATAGTATTGGCAATTTCGAGGAGTTAGTCTGGTAATATTCGTTGAACTGTTGTACAGGGTGTTTATAACAACTTTAATTTTCAGAGTACCATTAAACAGCAAGTCACTACTGCAGCTGGCGATTATGGATGCAGATGATGACTATATTTGGTGTCACAAATCTGATTTTGGAGATGCTGCGTTTCTAAATATCATGCCAAACGTCACCGTACGGAAGGTCAGTATAAATAAAAAAGAGTCTTTTCGTCTTTCTGTTGTATCATCTCACAATTTACAGATATATGACGATCTTTGCGGTGTTGAATACATTATTTCCCTTGTTTAGAGACAGCTGCAGTCAACTGGGGTTAGACCCCTTCGGCTGTCAGATACTTGGTCAGGGCTTCTTCATCTCCTCCTCCTGTCACCTGTGCTCCGAGGGAGCGTCCCTTGTATCGGGACTTGCTTCAGCTAACCTTGGAACAGGTGGAAGTTCTTATCTCCAAGGGGGCGGTGCAGGGGGTCCTGACTCTCGATCTGACTCCCGTCTTTTCTCCCCATTCTTGAAAGCGGGAAGGGTTTTGGAAGGTTGGCGGCTGATACACAACTTGAAGGTTTTCAACCACTCGTTCAGCCGCCATATTTAAGTCTCTTTACCTTTCCCTCAGTGATGCGCTCTCTGGAGCCCTCCGACTCCATGATGTCTGTCGACTCCCACCACGCCTACCTGCACATCCCTATCCTACGTCAGGATCGCGGGTACCACCGCTTCGTTCTCGTGAGGGGTGGGGTGCTCGTCTCGGTCACGAACAGGTAGCGGGGATTTGGACTCAGAGAAGGGCTTGGTCACCAACGTCTTCGAATGGGATGCGATCCACCTTGTGGTTCAGCATTGGCAGGTCTGTTTGAGAATCTGCTCCTCAGCAAGCCAGACAGAGGGTTAATCGAGAATCCTTCACGCTTGAATTGTATTAAAAAGGGCCTAAGGAACAGTGGCTACTCCGAGTGTTCGCCGACGCTATAGCCTCATCCTTAGGAAGACCATTAGGAAGCCTTATGGCTTCCAGTGGCAGGCCTTTGCCAGGCATCTCAAGAAGTCGTCCATCAACCAATATCTGTCGGCTACTCTTTCTGTTCCCAGGAAGTGGTCACCAGGTGTGGATGTGTCAGTTTTCAAAGACTTTCCGCTCGCTGGCCAGAAGGCACAGTCAACCCGTATTGGACCTATCTGTGGTACTCAACCACCTCTGGTCTGAGAGGTACGAACCACTCGTTCCCCTCCCCCCTCTCACCATCAAGGTCATCTTTGTGGTGGCCGTGGCCTCCGCAGCCCTGGTCCCTGAGACCTACACGCTTTGCTCCTGTTTTCGTCTGTTGAACCGAGCAGCTGATGAGGCGGGATGTACTTACTCCTTCCGGAACTGGGGTCTGACTCAGGAGAGCTAGACCTCTCCCTGTGGCCGGTTAGATTCTAAAGGGTGTACGTAGAGTGTACTCGCCTCCACGTGGTGGTCTGGAGTGTGTACGTTGTCTCTTAGATCCGCTGATTCGGTAGAGAAAATGTCATCCGGGCTTAACATTGTCCTCACCATTAGTTTGACTTACACTCTCCCCGGGGAGCTCCAAGAAGGTAGACAACGAACGCTATGCATGTTCCTCCATCTCACTCCAACCCTCATGAGATCCGAGCAGTCTCTGCTACGATGGCTTATCGCTACTTTGCTGTCTGGGATGTCTTGCCAGGTGTTTCTGGCGC
This sequence comes from Gibbula magus, assembly GCA_936450465.1. Taxonomy (NCBI): domain Eukaryota; kingdom Metazoa; phylum Mollusca; class Gastropoda; order Trochida; family Trochidae; genus Gibbula; species Gibbula magus. Next base: position 19,444,475 of record OW388291.1, read on the forward strand.
TCTTCAATAGTTTCACCAATCATAACCTGCGTGATGTCTCGAAGGCTGATCTCCAAGGGTTTTCAAGGCGTTCGCTCAGGGAAAGGTTGTGCACCCTTCCATGAGGTGACAGTCCTCTTAAGAAGGTTGACTCTTTTTCGCCGATGCCTTCGTTTTATAACGTCGGATTGTATCGTTGGTCTTGTTGGGTTGTGTTTTTCCCTTCTTTATGCCTCCCACTTTCCGGTTGGGTCAGGGAGGTGTGCATTATCTCGAAGCGTCCGTTCAGTGGGATTCTATTATTAAACGTTATTATTTATACTTATATTATACCTACGCTCTAGTCCCGCCCAGCCTCCCCACTATCGTGTGCCATTGGGTCCGATCGGAGAGTGAAGTTTCAAGGGAGTGACGACACGGAACCTATGAGTAGGGATTTTACCATCGCTGCTCTTCTTTCGATGTGTCGTCTGTGATAAGGTTTGATTAAGGTTAGTTAACATATACATTTAGGAATTTTAATAATGTACGACAATGGCTAAACTGATAAAACATGTAAAATGTTTAAACGAGTAGTACTGGTACACTTTTAAAATGTACACAAACTATTATTTATTTTCAATATATTGTGTCTGATAAATCGATTGCAATATGATACGGCACGTAAAGGGGCGTTTACACTTGCACGCATTAGTTCATGGCAATGCGTATCTTCATGGCAAACCGGTGTGAATAATTTGTTAACTGTTCCTGAATGCGCACCAATGCATAAAGAAATAACCAAATGTTTGGTTATTAGTTCACGAACTCCAGTGAGTGCCGATTGCACAATGTATTGGTGAACTTGTCTGAACTTGTTCGTATCGTATTCCTGTGATGTCGTGTAATGCGTGCACAGTTTTCTTGTGTCAAGATAAAGGCAAGACTAGGTTGAGCTTTTCAGGCACGCAACATGATTTCCATTCAAAGATCCCCAGCAGTTGTGGTAGTTTCACCTCGAACTGTAACCATGAGCCACTTTCTTTCACTATTGTGGGAGTACTTCCACCTTGAACACATCAATGATGACTCTGTAAACATCGGGTAGGAACGTGCAGATTCTATAAAGAATACCTCTGAAGCTGTAATGTAGACTTGTGTAGCTATCATCAGTGGCAAGGAAGCAGCATGTGGTCGCTAGTTTTCGCCCAACCTCAAGTGGTTCTCTCATGAAAGTCTTCTTCTTCTCCGGGTGGGGAGTTATAAACTTATCAACCATTTCTCGGAATACCTCTAGGGTTATAGGGAGAGAAACAGTTTGTAGTATCGGTGAAGTTCAGTGAGTAACTGTTCATAGTGTCCGAAAGAGTGTTTTTGGTCAATCATTCCCAAACTTGTTCTTGCTTTCCCCTCACCAGGTGGGGGTCCAATGTTTTCTTGCTTCCTGTATTCTTTCTTCTTCTCCAAGAAGCAGAAGTGCAGCCACTGTCAGATACATGAGCCTTCACCTCTCTTAATTATGGCGATATCTTGTGAGTTGTTCATGGTGCTCAATTTGTGAAAGTAGAGGACGAAATGATTTAAGATGGGATACTGCCTTTATATATACCCCCAATGTGGTCCGTACTGTGCACCAAGCGTGACTTATAATGCCACAACCTTGACGTGATGCGTGATTTAGTCGTACCTGTGCGTGCATGTGCGCATACTGCGTACCAAATTGCAACTTTAGCGGACCGTAGTCGCAACAAATGCGTGCACATAGTCGTGGTTATGTACGAATTGTGCGTGCAATGCGGGGTCGATTCGTGGCAGGTGAATTGCGCAACATATACGTGAGGTGTGCGCGATTAATGCGCGAACGGGGATGTGGACTTTGTTTTGGAAACAATGTTAAACAATTTATATAAATGCTTCGCACATTGGCATGCACTGAGGTCTCGAAATGCGGTTTGAAAATTCGTGCAAGTGTAAACCCAGATTAAGTTGCAGTGGTCTCGAAAACGTGTCCATCTTCCATGACGTGATTGCATACGGAAACAAAATGGTGGCACATGTGAATGAAAATGTATCGTCGGCAACTTTTCAAGGTTGTACATCGTTTATTATCATGATTAACATTAAAGTGATAACTTGTTTACGACGAGATTGGTTACAAAATAGTAAAAGATTTTATCCTTCCTCATGTAAGAATGTCGATCCCTGATTGGTCCATGTGACCATTAATAAATGTCAATAAACACTCCAATACAGGTTGATAAATCTTCCCGAGGGTGATAAATGTTTTATATCCCGCAACATGAATAAAGCTTTCATCCACGTCAATCATTCCATGTCACGTGACACAAGTTAAAGGTCATAGTTTGTCGATCGATCAGCTGTTTTCTGTCAAAAATTGTCTTTGTTTTTTATTTTGAGAAATACGGTAATATAAATACGTTATAACATTCAGTTTGTTCGGATGATATCGTAATTTATCAGACCCGCGTTAGTGTTTATCCAACGAGCCCACTCGCCTACGGCTCGTTGGATAAACACTAAAGCGGGTCTGATAAATTACGATGTCACCCTCCACTGAATATTATAACTCATATTACTGTTTGGTTAAGTCATTTCACTTTAATGGCAGTATTAGCGTCAGTGAACCCAATTTAGGTTTGCACAGGTTAGTTTTTACTATGGATGTGTCTGCAGCTAAAAAGGCGACGTCAGGGTGTCAAAGAGCCTATTTTGGTGAAGCAAGTGTCACATCATGTTGTAATTCTTGCGCGATCTGATGCACCAAATACTGGGCTTTGTAACTGGGTCACTATTAGCTGACAGGATATTGTAAGCGATTTTATAATAATTTGTTTCAAGCTATTTTTAACACTTTGGTAGGCTCCCTTCTTGGCTCTGATGAGCAATGTCATATCTTTGCTAATACCCGATCCATTGTTATGTTTGATGGCTTATTGTAAAGAAAACGTTTATTGGCTTTGACATGGTGTTTATTATTGAATGATCTTTTGTATTAAACTCGAACTGTCATAGAAGAGGAGGAATAACTCGTTCTCTTGGAGGTTGTTGTTCCTCCGCTTCTATGACAGCTTCGAGTTCAATACAAACGATCATTCAATGATAGATACCACGTCAAATTTTCTACAATACAAATGTAGACTGTGTGATGTTTTACGTGTAGAGATGTATCCGTCATTCTTTATTAATATTTGTTATTCATTACTGATTTTTTTTTCATTCAGGACTGCAGTGTAGAGATCAGCGCGTTTGAATCTGACGGTTTTAAAGATGGGGGGTTGGGAGTAGTGGCGATTTCAGTTACTGACCAAACAGTACATGATGTAGCCATTGGGAATGTCTCTTACTCCGCAGGTATAGGATTTCCTGTCAGCAAGATCCTTGTTAAGGTAACACCAACATAAAAGCGTGTTTATAATGAACTTACAATTGTGACGTTTTTCAATTATTTTCACAAATGAAGATTTTAATGAACGTTTTTAAGTAAATGTGTTCGATAAGCAATAGTTTGAGTTTGAGTTAATGGCCTCGTAACTCTCCACTTTTAAAAGCGATAAGCCTCATCTCTGCCATTGTTATTCGGACATAATCTTGTACTGGAACCTGATACTGACCTGAACTGATGCTACATCATGTCCACGAATGTTATTCTATTCACTAATCCGTCCCAGGATACGCCTGATTTGGGGCCTTACATGTACCCAGTGGTGTTTTCGTCTATATTCGATATATATTTCATATTATATATTTCAATGTTCATGGATGGAAGTCGATATTATAGAATATAACGTGAACATTTAGTATGACTTCAACTGGTCTTATAGTTTTTCAGCCAATGTATACATGTATGTCCACACTGGCGGTGAAGACCGAATATCCCCTTTCCAAATAAACACAAAAATAAAAGCCGAGATTTGTAAATCGTGCCCCATAATTAATGAAAGGAAATACATTAATTTTGAATAAAATCCATCCAAATTTGAAAGAAACGCGACGATAATGGCAGAAAAAGCCTCCTTTTCTCGAAACAAACGCAGCACTATCCTTGATTCTAGGGTAATAACAGAAACCCCTCGATCATGTCGGAAGAAACAACGGCCGTATTTGAAGAAACATCGGTAATTTCTGTGAATTTTCTGTTGATACCGTTTCAGTTTATATTGTATGTATATACTTTTGAATAGTTTCAGTATGTATAATGAACCATATGAGTAGCAGGTTGTTGTCATGTAATTACGACCATCAGGTTGATCAGTTCGCTATTGTTCGCTATCAAATCGGACAGTCACACTTATCGGTATCGATGCGCACAGACGTATGAGACACATTTCTGCGTTATATTATCAGTGTATTTATGAAACTTTATGTTTATAAATCCATCGCACAGGTCAATGAACAAACCGGTTGCAAGAAGACACCGAATGACACAAAACAAAACAAAATCGGTGAAGTTATATCCGTGTCAAAGAGAGCTGTTCAAATGAAAGTAAATAAAAATAAGGAAAAAAGAACACAACATAAGAGATTACGTAGCAATATATCGATTGACATTAATTAACGAACAGTTATCGTAATGTCCGAAATGTCCGAGAGTTTTACTTCAAACGATATTTAGTTGTTGCTAGAGGTAACGGTGCGTGAAGAAATGACAACCAGTAGATTCCATATTCCTGTTGTGATTTCCTGCTACTATTTGCTTCTAAATGACACTTTCTTTCATAGTTCATGGTTCAAACCCTCCAAGAATTGGATTGGCCTACTTTCGTCCCCCCGACCAGAGAAACTCGCCATGAGTTCATCATCTATGTTGGAGCAGCGTTTACTCAGAAACTGTTTGCTAAACCTACGTCATCGTGAGTGCCATTTTCATCTCAACAATAGTAAAGGTCATTTTATTCGTGCTCACATCCATAAGAGCACGTGAAATTAAGAATCCCGAATGTCTATATATATATAAATATATATATATATATATCCCCTTCCCTGTATCTATATGTAAGAAAGAATGTTAGCGAAAGAGTGAGACAACCCACAGACTCGACCTCATCCATAGCTTATTACTTGTTCACAGCATATATTATGCTAACATCTGCTTTAACCTACTGTTGATCCTTTAACACCTACGTTCATCTTCTTCTTCAGTTCAAAAGAGTTCTAGAGGTCTGAAAAGTTCTGTGCAGACTCCTTGGCCAATGGGGTTTCTAAATTGTAGATTTGGTGACCCCACGACCCCAAATAAAACCTTTTTCATCTTCCTTCTCCAGAACCAATGACTATAGAGAGCTAGAGAGATTTTATGTGCAGACTCTTTGGCTAACGGGGATTCTAAATTGTAGACCTTAAAAACCTTAAAAACTATGTTGTGTTTGTTAATAATGTATTACTTGAGATAACTTAGATACTAAATCAATGAAGTCCTGATGAGCTACTGAGCCCATGGCTCTATTTTTAAACCTTTATGAACGACCATAACAGAGGAATAAAAGTTTCAAAGAACTGTTGAAATATGATTGCAGTAATCAAACAGAGGATGACGTCACGGTCCATTACGGGTGTTCTTTTTTCGAACTAGCAAATATTGTACCTGGAAATGTGAGCGACATTGATGACTTAAGATGAACTGAAATGGTTACTGCATAAAAAATGAAAACCTAAAGAAATGAGAATTATCAACGGATATCTTTCAGCGATTATGTTTGTTATTGTCAGCAACGGCATTACCAATAAATTGTCAGTCATGGTATTTCTATTCTAAAAAAGTCAGATTCACAATCAAAGTGGGTGACATAAACAAGTAGAACATAGCAAAAGATATATCTCTTTGGGTGCCAAAATTCGCCGCCATTTTAGTTTTTCGGCTTCTGTGGGTCATTTTTACTTTTTTAAACAATGGATCATAACAGTATCAATCCTTGTATTTCTATCGTTCTAAGCTAGCAGGAATAACAATTAAACATCATAAATGGGTCATTTAAATATGAAGAAACATGTAAAAACAGATACGTTTTCTTATCCTCCTTGGATAGAAATTGACGAAATTTATCACCAGACCATAATCATTCTTTGTGCAAAGTTTGGTACGTTCTTTTCACCCAAAGTCGAAAATTCCAGATGGCATTGGTTTGAGATATAAGCCACGAATAAAGTAAGGTCGATCTTTTAATATTGAAAGTAAGATGGCCACTGACTTTTGGTACAGAGGGTGAGGCATATTTGCTTCTGCATTGTATAAACAAAACGATACTGAATATGTTCAACTCCCCTTGTATACGAGTGCATATTATTGCTATTCCTTGTGCAAGAGTGACAAGACTTCCAGGCAGGTTGGATCGAACGCAGGTCTCGCACCTATCTTCTCAATGCATAGGCGATATCTGCATGAACATACAATTCTATTCCCACAGAGGTTACTCCTTTCAGATTTCTGACCCTAACCTCTGTTCTACGTGTACATTGCTCGAAATTGAGGGCAGAAATGAAGTGTCCTGATTGGTTGCAATTGAATCTAGCCGTTGTAAAAGTGACATTTGCCAATGGCACGTCATAATGATAAGATGAACGTAAGATAAAAGGTTTTCTCGTTTAATGTGTTTTCCTCGAAATATGCTATTTCATTTGCGAAAACTATTGATCATAAAAATGCTTATAAATAAACAAGTCCAAATCAGAGACACATACCAAAAATAGTTTATTTGTGTTATTTACATCAAATTTATTTGAAGGACATATGCTAATGAGCAAGACCCTGAGGAGTCAAATGCCTTGATCATTGAGGTCACTCGATCGACATGGCCGCTGAAAGATGAGTTTTCATTGGTTAAAAACAGAGAGGCGGTTCCCATTTCCCCTTTAGGGAATTTGGCTGGAGTCCTCGATTTCAAGCGATGAAGAACAGAGGTTAGGGTCGGAAATCTGAAGGGATTAATCTACAATCCGTTTTTGGTAAATATATTGATAAGCGTATTTCAGCCGGCGACCTTTGCATACTGCTTCGCCTCGCAAATGAAGTACTCTTAAGTATGGTCTTGGAAACATCGATAGAGCATGATTGTGTATTTTCTAACGTGAAAATTGAAAAAATAAACTTGAAAGTATTCATCTATTATGACATAGCTAAAATAGGATAGGATAAAATAGATCTACCGTCAACCAATCAAAATTCAATTATATATAGTGAAACAGCTGTAATTCCCATGACCATAACCAAAACCCTAAATACCAGTCATATATATGCCAGCTGGGCTCAGAAATCATGATCTATTATGTCCATGCACCATGTCTCTCTATCGTTGACGCGAATTTCAATAATTTCGAAACAAAATTCAATTGTTATAATCGTAAATTTAATTGGCAACGCAAAAGCAATATTAGAGAAACTTCTGGAAGGTCGACCTAAACATATTGTATATAAAATAATATTTTGCTTTGCAGATCAAGCGATATCCAGTCTTTCTTCGTGAGGTCCATTCCAATCCGTAAATTCACAGTTCAAACTCCTAAGGCTGACTTAACTCGAATGTCTGAGAAAGTGAAATACACAAAAGTCTCCTGGAAACCAGAGATAGAAGATGTGGGGAAATATCTAGTCACTGCTACAGTAGTGGATACAAAATTGTAAGCTGACTTCTGTGGTTGTGTGTGTAGTTAAAAACATGATCCTATATATGCCTGGTTGTGGACATATTCTTTATTTTTAAGGGACAAAACGTAATAATTACCATTTATTCGCACACTCATTTAATGACAATAAGAACATTTTCTAGTGTATCACAGTAAATTCAAATACTTTTTACATACTTGAAGTTATCTGAATTCCCTACTCGAGGCGATAAATGCACTTGTCGATTGAGAAGCTCAATCTTTTACGTACCGAAGTTCTCGTGCTTTTCAGGGACCGATTATCATAATTGCTTAGTAAATGCCAAGAACAACATTGATATTAGCATTATCAAAGGAAAATATAAAATGCTTCGTATATCTACCATTATACAAATGTATATTATTGCAGTTCTGGTTTTTGAGAAGTCAACTTTTAATACAAAATATAATTATGATTTCAATGTTGAGAGTTATACATACGTGTATGTTTTTTGCTTGTTGGTAGTATCAATAGAAAAGTTGATTTTGTACACTATTTGATCCCCAAATTAAGGTAAAAACACGACTTAGACCATCCCCGGTTGCCGCATGAACATAATGTAGGTCATAGGAAAACTGACGTTACACAATTGATATCATGCACTAAGACACAAATATGAATCTTAGTAATGTTGTACCATCGTTGGTTATAATAATTGTTGTTCATGTTATGTTCTAGGATTGACGGAAATAATAGGGACTTCGTTGTCACAGTCAAAGGTAAATTTGTTCATGTGTTCAAGGTTCAGGGATCAGCCCTGTTTCCCCGTCCGTCTGTCCGTCACACTTTATCGAACTTATAAAGTATGAATAGAATAGAATTTATTTTAAACTACTGAAGTCCAAAACGCCAAAAATTAGATTTGATCATTGAAATCATGAAATGTAGCGAATGTAGAACTATTCAAAATAACAATATTAGTCATAAATTATAGTTAAGTATGTGATTATTTATATTGTAGTAAAACATTGATATCAATATTCGTTGTCAGTTTTTCCTACTTATAAATGGTTTATTAAAATATAAATATGTATATCTGAAAGAATGGCGTTGTTTTCCTTACATAAGAAATGTTTATCAAATGTTCATTTTATAAGCAAGCATTTATCATGTATGTTGTTTATATCAGATTCAGATCTAAATATGACTTTGCCTGAACCAATATGGGAAGTAAGTATATTGATTTTCATGATATAATAATAATGCTAATTCTAATAATGATAATAATAATAGTTTATTACATTGCATGTGTTGCATCAATAAAACATTCGTAACAGGGTAAAATACAAACACCAGGCATCTGGAGGCTGTTATAACACCTAAAATAGTACATATAAAAATGCAGATAAAATGTGACCTTGCCTGAACCAATATGGGAAGTACGTATATTGATTTTCGTGATATAATAAATCGGCCATATGTGCAACTACATCCCAGATTAAAGTTAAACATAAGATGGAGCATTGATAGTGGCATATATACCATATGCGTACATTTGCACATATCACTATTGCCTTACATCTGTTGTCTTTGCATATCTGTTTCCCCTTGACTAATACAATGTTTAGCACATCGAGTGAAGTAGAAAAGTAGATATTTCATCATTATTCCTGCGTTGTATGTTGATTTCAACGTTAAAGTTACGGCTTTGGCAACCTGCCACCATGACGTCATAACATTTTCCAATGACTTCAATCAAGTGTTGTTAAATTTTAGAAAGGTGTACGTCACTATAGTCTTATAGACAGTGTATCTCACTTTCAGTTATGTCACAAATTCTAAAATGTTGTCGTCCGTGACGTCTATAAAACAATTTATCACCAAAAAATGTGTTCCACAGGATATATTGCTTGCTTAAAAGATACCTTTTTGACAGTATATTTTGCACAATTCCCTGCCACCATCACATTGCTTTCACACCATTGAGCAATAACATCACAATCGCATGACGAAGAATGATTTTAGATGTTAAATAGAATCGCACCCTCGTGTCTACTGATATCAAATATATCATCACTAGTTGATAAAAGTAAAACCATCCTCGGTAAGTCTCGTTTATTTATAACTCGTGCTGATATATTTGATATCAGAAGACGCTTGGGTGAGATTCTCTATATATCGTGACGTCACTGAAGTGAGTCATCAGAAATGATAAGGATAGTTAATGGATAATAAAGACATTAATACACCCGAACATGTGAAGAACTACTACCATATATATGATAGTTGTAATATAAATAGTTTAAAAAGTAATACTTTTGAGACATAAAACAAAATATACTTACTGGTTTTTATATATGCTTAAATGATAAAGACGTATTTCATTTAAATGGCAAGTCCGTTCGACGTTATCCATTTCCGTCTTACCTTCTAAAAGAGGAGTTTAAATGTCATCAATAATGTTTGTCCTAAAATGTTACTTATATTCATTATTCAGGTTTACTTTCCGTTTATCCCTGAAGAACACAGCATAACGTGTTTAGAAGGGTCAACGTGTATTTTTCCTGTGTACTCAAGGTCCAGATCAAGGTAAGAACTTGTTAATAACTACCTCCCCATTTACGAATCAGGTACGAATCTAGCAGTTTAACTACAATCTAGACTTTCAACAGGTCTTGTCTTGTCTGGAAATATGTTTTATTCAATGTGCAAGATAAGATAAGATAAGATAAGATAAGATAAGATAAGATGAGATATTATTTATTGTCCCAAAAGGGAAATTTGTTGTGTATAATTACAATTCTCCAGCATACAAAACATACAAATATCATTCAAAACAATACATATTAACACAGTTTACAGAGATACATGAAAGTGGTTAGCGTGCAACATTGCACATCAGAATTTATTTCTCTAATGCTGCAAGGAATGAATGATTGGCGAAACCTGTTTTTGCAAATGAAAGTAGTTGCTTTTTCATAACAAGTTTGTATCAATTGTTGTCTCAGGCATTCAATTGTCAACGTCAGTACGATATACTCATCGATTTCGAACACTGAAATATCAACTCCACTGAAACTCACAGCACATGGACTAGAAGTGTATGAAACTGATGTTAGCATCACACCTTCAAAAGGTGGCGATGATAAGGTCTGCATCGAAGCCATTGACGACTATGGGTAGGTATTAATTAAGGACTTCATGAACTCCTATCCGTTCCCTGATAACCAGACACTGGCCGACAGTAAATACTTTCCATAGAATTCTACCTGACAAAATTAAAAAAAACACGAGTCGTAACCAGGCGGAGTGGAAAAAGGAATGAGTAAATGAGGGAATATTAAACGCAGACCAATTCTGCAAATTTCCAAATTGAAGACACACCACGCTGGTTGATGATGCTAAAAATAAACTGTCAGGCAAAAGAATGTACTCACTTCTGTTGATTTTATCAATGTATGATTTCAATTGCCAATATCTCAAGTTTTCGATATCATAATCTAAAATTGAACAGTACAGGTGTTTATATATAGTCAGCAGTCAAAGATTACTTCTAAACGTTTTTTTTAATTGTTTAAACAAATTTCATTTTAAAGTTTAATTTTTTCAAAAAATATTTTTGATGATACATAACTGTTCATCGACATATAAGATATATATTCTTTGTGAAAATTAATAAATGTGCATACATTTACAACATTTTAAACATCGTAGGGGTCATGTTGGTGTAAATTCCATTTCTTACCTCTGTCTTCATTAAACAAAGATATTTTAAGTACACTTTAACCACAGTCATCAATTAATTAAAATTAAAAATACTGAAGATAAGTATTATTGTATCGTGCAATAGTCAAATGCATCTGATTTCTTTTAAGTATTGAATTAATCGAAGCCAACTGAGGTGAGTACTTTCTTTTGCCTGGCAGTTTATTTTAGAGTTCGAATCCCTCCATTTCAATTGAGTCTTTAAGAGAAAATTGATGGACAATAAACTTGTTATTTTATCTATTGAAACGTCGCCATTGTTAACATTCCGTCTTCACTATATTACCAAACTTTAGAATAAATCGGTTTAAATTTCTCGATGAAATAATTCAGGGCATTTGTCAACAAGTCTCGTAAATCAAATAGAGATCAGCTTGTGACTGAAACACATAATTGTAGTGCTGTTTACTTTTTGTTTATCACAGATGACAATCCCATTGAAAGAGTCGACACATGAAACATTTATACCAGATTGGATATTTGCCTCATGGATTAAACCAGTAATTCAACCACATCTCAGATGACAAAATATTAGAAAGAAAGAAACGTGATAGAAGTTATTTTAATATTTCAGTTCACATTCTGGGGAGCTGTGTATCAACGTCAAAACAGAATATCACGGTTTGTAAAATACATGTATACTTATTTTCGTTTGATTAAGAAAAAAACACAATTACGTCAAACGTTTAGCGAATGGAAAAAAAAACGTTAGTGAATTGCACTTAATGTAATTGTTAATTGGGGATCTATTAGAAAAATGTTCTGAAACTTACGGACTAATTGTTCAAAAGTCCCATGAGAAAAGATGGTAGCAACTAAAGCCTCGGTCACAACCCACCGTCATTTTTTTGGAAGGCCGCGGCCGTCATGTTTCTTTCTGAAAACGTTGAAAGGGAGCGGCAAAAACACGTCAAGGTACGTCATTCGCATGGTTGCGTAATGTTTAAGTACGTCACGCCTGGTCGTGAGCATGCTGCACCGTACGTTGCGCACTTGGTAAATGAGTTGTATGTTCTTACAACGTGCTTACAACGTACGATCTCCGTGCGATTGTCACGTTATCGTACTGAGGTCGTAATTATACGTACTGATCACGCACGGTGTCCTTACTCGGCTTTTATTCATACTGCAAAAATCAGTGGGCACAACGCGGAGAGCAAGTGCTTACTCAGTACTGTCCACGTGAGTACTGCGTGCTCATTGGACAATTGAACTTGGGAAGTATCGAATAAGCACGGACCACGCACATCCCACATGCGCAGACCATACAGAGCAAGTAGTCGTAGAAGAAGCTATTCGAACGGTTCAACCTCGGAAGTCCTGATCCTGAACCGAGGGCGTTATCTCGCCCCAACGTCTTCTCAAGCACAGAAAGATAAGAGACAGGCCATGACAGCAACATACATATTGCAGGCTTAAACAAAAGGAAGCTATGTTTCAGCCGATCAGGAGAATAAAACAAACATCCCTGTTAAAAATCAGATAGATAGATTGATAGATAAATGTTTATCAACGTCTCCCCTCACAAAATTATACACATAATAAAAGCACATGAAATACATAAAAACGTGGGCCACCCAATGGCAGGGTTATGAGAGACTATAAAACAGTGTAAAATATAACTTTAAAATTGCAAACAAGAGTGCAGGAGATCCAGTAGATAATAATTCATCCAGTTCCTTTTTTATGATTTCTATAAAAATATATCATATTCATTAAACGCATTTCTCCCGATTTTAAGTTGCTGCTTTTACCTTTTGAGCTGGATCTCATTCTCAACTTTCATCAAAATTTGAATTAAAATATTTGAAAATACTGAAGTTTGCACGCAGCTCTGATTCCAAGCATGACGAATAACTTCGAGACAGATCGTTGTAAGCTATTTATTTAACGACTCAAATTGTGATTTAGATGCCTGTATATCTGACCCATGTCTTCATGCCGGAAGATGCACAAGCTACGAGGGCAAATTCACCTGCAGTTGTCGTTACTTATATTTTGGAGAACTTTGTCAATCAAGTAAGTTTCGTTTAATATTGGATGATAATGACGTTGGGTTCTTTCTTAGTTTCCTTTTTCCTCATCTGATTTAGTAAATCTATAAACAACTACATGTATATTTTATTTTCATTCATTTGTACTGTTATTTTCATACTTCCGTTTAACGCTACAGCATTTTTTGTATACTCATTGACTTCTTTAATTCATCAATATATTTTTCATTGCAAGTGGAAGCATAAACGATAGACTTGTGGCAATGGTGTGTGAGCTTCATCAACTGTTGTCTTCATGTTGAAGGAATAAGACATCTTGAGTCTTTTATTATTATATATTATATTATTATCATTTTTATTACTACAGAAACTGACCTATGTGCAACTGGCCCCTGTCTTAACAACGGAGTGTGCTTTGCCGTTCAAGACAGATTTATTTGTGTTTGCAAGCCAGGTTACACGGGGAGCAAGTGTGAAACAAGTTAGTCGGCTGCTTTCTCTCCATAAATTATAAAACGAAATGCACCATGGTATGAAGTCCATGTAAAACCAAAGTTATTCAGTGAATACTTTCAAATAAAGCTAATGATGTTTGTTTAAATAACAAACTTCCTTAGTTTAATAAGCATATTATATTGTCTCTCTATCTCAGAAGTTCTTTTAAATGCAATGGTATAAATATAGCTGTTAGACTACTGTCTACTAGTCAAGCTTATTATATTGATTAAGGATTGTTTTACATGGTTTGTGCCTCTATCGAAGTATAACATCAATAATTTGTATAAAATCGCGTATTTCTAACTTTGCCTCAAAACGTTACGCTCAGTTGTAAAAACGGACCGAGCCGACCATTTGTTCGAATGGATTGTGACGTCACAAGGTTTGAAGGCTCGAGGGAGTCTTCGCGTTTAGGCGACTGAAAATTTAAAGGAACCAGTGGTCTGCCTTTGATATGGGGTGTTGTTTCAAAAAAAAAAAAAACGCCAATGACATACATATATACTATTTCCTATAGATTGGCCATGTACCAACGGATCCTGCCTTAACGGTGGTGTCTGTGATGAAGCTCTGCACATGTGTGACTGTCCTGCTGCGTTTACTGGAAGCAGGTGTGAATGTAAGTGTTATCATCAATTCAATTTTAAACCAAAGAAATGCTTTTTCGTATCTCTGTTCCATCTATAACAAGAATGAGGCAAAAGTCTCGCCATTGCCTCGTTCACATTATTTACATACAAAGCACCTTTAACATCTAAAGGAATTACGCTAGCACAAGTAATAGTAAATTTACATTTACAGATTTACATTCACATGTCATAGAAGTAAAACTATTATTTTCATACAGTGATGTTTTATCATTTAAAAAAGCTTTTGTAATACGTTAATTAATACATTGATTATTAATAATTGTCACCTGGATATATGTATTGTCATGACGATTCATTGTTTTTGTTATTAATATGGCAGTTTTAATTACAGATTCACGACCAAGATGATATAATGAATTTGTTCGTTTTTTTCATCCATCCATTACATTACCATCCCCACATCCCATTAATCGCAACTCATATTATATAAAAATACGTTGTCATGTGTCTATTGTTAATAATTTATTATTAAATGTTTTATTCATATTTCAATTATCTAATTGAATGTACTAAAGTTATCTAAATAATTTGACATTTCATACTAATAACTTTCAATTGAGTAAATACGAACATCTTTGTATTTATAAAACTGCTAGTTAATATGATATGAAAGTAGCGGTATGCTAGTTCTCTCTTCTGCGTTCTTGACTTTTTCTCTTTCAGATTTTTTTTTTATAAAATCAAGGAAAGAATCAGTTGGGTGAGAAACAATAATATTTTAACTCTTTAGAAGAATCATTAAAGAATCATTGAGTTCCTTACATACTCTCTTAAAAACAATTGGAAGTTTATTTTGCGGTTGAGTATAATAAAGTATCTAGGCCAGGCGGATTGTTTTGGCAGAATGAGTTTATATTGTTTTATTTTAAAATGCTAGAGTCCAAAACGCCAAAGATTTTGGCCAATGTAACAAATGTATATCTAACTATTCCAAAAAAGTATTTGTTGATTGTATATAGCAAAGTAAACATCGATATCAATATTCAATGCCAAATTCTCCTGCATATTAACCCCCGGGTGAAACCCAAGGGGGTATATGTCGTGTCCGTCCGTCCGTCTCGACAAGAGTACCTGTATTCTCGATATCCTTCTATAGTTTTTATCAATCTTCCTGACGTTCTGAAACTTTGCACATGCTTTGACTATACATCACGTGTTTATATCAATCAGTTTACACAGACATGGGCGAGTCGTGATGCACGTGCAACATGCGAAATGTACAAGCCAATACAATAGACCGCATTGCCAGTGTCAACATCGCAAGTTTACACACCATATAACACACATTCACTACTAATGTTTAGTTACATTTTGTCCCCCGTCTATAGATACACACATTTGAATTAATTAACAATTTTCCAGGAAATATAAGAATCCTAAAGGCGTCATGAAAATGTCTCTTATTACAACCGGGTTCCGTGGTGTAAAGGTTAGTGTTGTCGGTCTGGGACCAGCAGGTCAAAGGTTCGATTCCATGTTTCGAAAAAAACATTGTCAATTTGATTTGTGTTGATACTCGGCTATTATTAAAACCCATTATTTAAAAATAAGATTAATATCAGGTGTTCATAGCTACGCCCGGTGTTTGTGATGAACCCATATGCATATACATTTTATCATCTAAAACTGGCTCCCACAGTAGATATCGCTTGTGTGAGATCAAGCGATATCTACAAGGATCTATACAAGTGATATCTGCATTGTAGATATCGCTACAATCAAATTGTCATAATCCTATTACATCATCAGTTAATGGCATCACAAAGCTTTGGCATCACTGAGAACACTGCTGACAATGCTATGACGTCACAAGGGTAACATGACGTAACAATGCTATGATGCCATAATGTTTATGACGTCACAATGCTTTAAATGATGAATAGCATTTCACCCACGTGTCTTCTGATATCAAAGATATAAACACTCGTTGATTAAAGTAAAAATACCCTCGGCAAGCCTCGGATATTTGTAACTTTAATCAACTTGTGTTGATATATTTGATATCAGATTACACTTTGGTCAGATTCTCTATATAGTGTCAATGTGAGTTAGTATGAGATTTGAGTACCCGAATAAGACAAAGGAGCCAGTATGTAACGTTACATGATCTTTGATCTCTGATCATTGTGTACCTGCGATACTGCTTGACTACGTGCATGCTCTCTGATTGGTTAATATTGAATCCGGAAATCATAGTACGATACTTGACAACTTTACGGAGAAGAGAGAATGAATCATTATATTGCCGCAACCATGTTTAAGCTGTTGATTTTCATGATTGTTATTACCGGAGGCAACGGTATTTCATTATTCAGTAGATATTGCCGCCGAACCGGACCTATACTGCGATGTTCTTCTGTTGGGGGGCAGGTTCTCACGCATTTGACTGGAGCAAATTACCACTCCACAACAGTGATAGTGTTACGAGGGCCTACAGATCATTTGATGATCAACCTGGATCTATTCCCAAATGTACAGGTACGTTTAAATTATTGCAGTTATTCCTACATGTGATTTATTTTGTTTCTGTAAAGTTAGAGAGAATGGGATTCGAACCCACATATTTGAAATAGCTCAAACCTACGTTTGTCAATCTAAAAGGGTTTCTTAATTAGTGTTATTGTTACTCTGTTTCCCCTTTTAACCATTGCCTTCTGTCCATCTTGTATATAGAATGTAAATAAACTTATACCCAATTCATTTTTTATGAATAAATATGTTTGAAACGAAACCCACGGAGTTGAAAGCGCGAGGTTATATACCTTCTAATTAAGCTAATCACCTCTGATTCAATTCAATGTTATAGGAAGCTGTAGAAGTTTTCTTTCATTACAGAAAATAGCTGGTGGATCTGCTACATGCGATAGCATTGTAGATGGGGAACGCTCGCTCGTTACAGTGAACGGGCATCAGTGCTATGGTGAGTATTTTACGTATGTCTATTTTACACTCGTATCGCTAGCTCATGTTCCATCTATAACAAGAAATGTGTAAATGTGTTGTCATCGCCTCGCCCACATTATTTTCACTAATCACTTTTAACATCTAAACAAATTACTCTAGCACAATTAATAATACATTTACATTTACAAATTCACATGCACTCGATGTCATAGAAGTAAAATTATCATTTTATACCGTGGTGTTTTATCATTTTAACCCTTTTGTCATGTTTTGAGTTCGAATCTCAGACACGTGTCATGCATACTGACCGTGTACAGATGGCACTTGGATGAAATAATATCAAAGTTTTATACAATGTATGTGTACTTTAACTACTTTAACTACTTACCAGATCAATGTGGTCTATCAAATACACTGACGGGCAAAAGAAAGTATATCACTCAGTTGTATTTATCATATGTATAAGTCAAATATCTCGAGTTTTCGACGTCGCATTAACAAACTGACTAGTTTGGAGAATTAGTCCAACATATTAAATCAGTCAAAGAATACCTCAACGCAGGTTTTAAAACAAATATTAAAATTTGATTTTGTTAAAACACAACTGTTCATCGAGATATAACACATACTCCGTGTGAAGATCAATACATGTGCCTCGTCCTGCACACATTTACATCATTTTGAACATGGTATGAATTAAGAGTATGTACTTTTTGTAAAAAATTTAATCTTAATCAAATTGAAGATGAAGTACATGTCCTACTTTATTGTGAGGCCTACCTAGATATAAGGAATATATTTCTCGATAAATATTTGATACCCCCATTATCACAATACAGTTTTATTAATCTTATGTCTTCAACAAATATAAATGTTCTAAATAATTTATGCCTATTTTTATATCATGCAAGAAAAATAAAAAATTCAGATGTTTTTTTGTAAAGCTCATGCAATATATTTTTGATATATGTCTGTATTTTGGGCCAATGGCCTTTTACTGAATAAAATGTCTGTCTGTCTGTCTGTCTGTCTGAACATGGTAGGGGTCATGTTGGTGTAAATTTCATTTCTTACCCTGGTCTACTTAAATTATTGATATTTTAGTTAAAACATAAAACAGTCACCAATTAAGTCATTCCAACTACTACCGAAAGGTGTTGTTGTATAGTGCAATACTCAAATGCATCTAATTTCTTTAGAATATTAAATTAATCGAGAACAAGTGAATGTTATACTTTCTTTTGCCCGTCAATGTTTATAGTTTATAAACTTAGGTAAATCTGCAATGTATCGCTGTAATATGATTACTCTTGAAAGAAAGTAACTTTTAAGACAATTGTATTTAATGGGACTGATATATATGAAATGCAGGCTTCAATAATAGTATGTGATATCCTTATGATTCATATTGTATAACCCAATCTAGATTGAAACAAAATCTATCTTCCATGTTGACACGCAAAAGTAGTTGATGAATCTCATTACATCCAATCAGTTAGGTCGGATTGAAGAAGTAGGGTAAAGGTTTTAAACATGAAACATTAGAATTGAATAAACGTGTTTCATGTGGTATCATTCCAATAAGTAAGCCTTTCTATATCATTGTTCAGTAATACGTTGACTATTAATAATTGTTACCTGGGTAAATGTATTCATTGTATTTGTTATTAATATGGCGTTTTTAATTACAGATTCACGACCAGGAAGATAAAATGAATTTTTTTCTCCACCCATTTCATAATCATTCCTCGCCCAAGCAGTTCGCAACTCATGTGATTGAATATATTTCTTCAATTTGTCTATTTTTCATTTTATGAGTATTGTATGGTTTATTCAAGATTAATGATTAAAGTAATTATATCAACCTCAAACTTTACTATAGGACATTATTGTTTAATCTGCACACATGCATTAATAACAAAGATACTCTTATATGTGATATGCTGTATAACACTTAGAATTACGTTTCATTATGATGTAAAGTAACAGAAACTTCGAGTCCTATTCCTGCGTCCTTGTCTTCTTTTTCAGAATGATTTATTATAAAATCAAGAACAGATCACGTTGGGTGAGAAATAACATATGTTTACCCATTTCGCTTCAAGATTTATTATTTCTTCCAACACCTACTGCTTATATCAATCTTTAGAGGAATCTGCAACATGACTGGGGGAAGTGCTTTCAAAACGGCGACCGCAAAAACAATGATGTGATTGGTCAGCTTTGAGACTGGGTTTTTGTATTCAATAAACTGGTACAGGTAACGTGCTCTTACGGGGTGTTATCAGACCTTGTTCAGAGAAATCTCAGAACTTTTTCGTGCCGGTAGATGAATCATTTTTCAAATTATATTCCTTTGAACAAGGTCGATTTTAAAATCTTGTCAGCCGTTGCTGACTGTCGATAATTTTATTTACTGACAGGTTTCCAAATGTTTCCTAAACAAGCAAATCGCTGACATTTTCCCTGTAAAATTATATGTAATCAATTATAATGATGTAAATATCTAATTTATTTGAGGAATCATACATATTAAACAAATGTCTATGTCTTAATTTGTTAAGTCTCAATTACTGTTTAAACTTTATTATATGTTCTATTTTCAGTGGAGTAAAAGGACTGGACGGATTCTTTAACGGCTTCAACTGATGTGGACATTCAGTTACGCCGGACTAGGGTAATGACTCTCTCATACTGTGTACAGCCTTGACGTTATCAATTAACAATAGAGAATCTCACCAAGTGTCTTCTGATATCAAACATATCAACACGAGTTGATTAAAGTTACACATTTCCGAGGCTTGCCGAGGACATTTTTACTTTAATCAACGAGTGTTGATATATTTGATATCAGAAAACACGAGGGTGAGATTTTATGTACGTATCATTCAAAATTATTCTTCGACAATTATTAGCAAAATGATGAACATATCTGAAACACAACACTGCCATTTATCTTCTTTAGCAGCGAGCTCAGTGAGATCATAGCATTGTGACGTCATCAGCATTGTGACGTCATCAGCATTGTGGCATCATAGCATTGTTATGTCTTCAACTTTATGACGTCATAACATTGTCAACTGTGGTCTCAGTGATGTCAAAACCTTGTGATGTCATTAACTGATGATGTTATACGATTGTGACGACTTGATTGTTGCGATATCTACAATGTAGATATCGCTTGATCTCACACAACCGATATCTACTGTGGGAGCCAGTTTTGGATGATAAATAGCTTAAGTTTTTTCAGTGAAATGTTGTTTACATAAGTGTATTCAAAGTAACATACACTTGACACGTTACAAATGAAGACGATTTCTTACTCATGATGGTAACATAAGTCGTTATGAATGAAACATAAAATTGTATTTGATTGTGAGATACGTCGCCGTGTTCGGCCTTGTCTCAACTTTATGATTTACTTACATGAGATTATGTGATCTTAATTATGTTAAAATATTTTCTTCAAAATATTGCAGCTGTTCAAGAAACAACTACCAAGTTGGATGTTCAAGGAACTAAATGGATCAAGCATCAGAATAAATAGAGCATCAACCTCTGTGTGTAAACTGCAGAATGAATGCTGAAATTAAAATACTGGAATTGAAAATTAAATATTCTTTAACGATGAACATACTTCATTCTTGTTATACCCCCGCTACGACGTAGTCGGGGGTATATAGCGGTCAGCGGTCAGTCCCGTTTTTGTTCCGCTCATAACTTTGACACTATTTGTTCAAATTTTACGAAACTTGATATGTACAATCATCATGATGTGTACATCTGCCTTATGCATGTTTCATACGATCATTTGCATAATTTATGCAAATTTATCCGTTTTTCGACATAGCCATTCACACTTTTTGTTCCGCTCATAACTTTGACACTAGTTGTTCACATTTTTCGAAACTTTATATGTACAATCACCATGATGTGTTTATCTATCTGTCTGTTGCATGTTTCATACCCTATTTTGCATAATTTATGCTAATTTTCTCCGTTTCGCCGTATTTCCACTTTGTCTTTCACACGCTTAAATGTTCCACTTCTTGAACACTACTTGTTCAATTGTTTCGAAACTTGGTACATATAATCACTATGATGTGTACATCTGTCCTTTGTATGTAATTTATGCAAACAAATGTCTTCATTTTTTAACTTTTACTTCTAAAGCACTCTTAAAAGTAGTTCTACGAAGACAAAGTTACTATGAAAACACACATACTCTGCTCTCATAGTACTGCTTTTGTTTGTCCAAACAGAGGACTAAACATTGATGTCTATCTACCTTTTTAAAACTTTTCTTCTTTGACCAATGTCTCAAATTCTCTTGTTTGACGATCAAGCATTGTAACATCTATATCCGGTATTTGAATTTGAATTATCTGCAACTGTCAACTGCCTAAAAATGATGCTTAAAAGGGCAGTTGCGCGTTTTCAAAAACGATTTTTTTCACATTTTCCATTTATAGTGATAGTTTATGTCATTGAAATTAACTTTAGAGGGTAAAACATCATATTGCTAAAAAATGTCTATTATTATGTTGAACACATTTGACTTTTTCGAATGATAAAAACGATTCCCGTGGCTCTACCGAACCATGTACACTCATTTTTATCTTGAATTTCCGAAGAGGGAAGGTAGTTTTACCATTGATGACATTAATTCTCAAATACATTTCATCGACTTATTTGAGTAACAAAACGCGCTACTGGCTCTTTAAATTACTTGGGATATATACATGTATCTTAAATGTGTCACGCTGTTTCTCCTTTCCCCCGCTTCTGTATGTACCTATGTCATGTAATCATCAGTTGTACAGCTTCGAATTATTAAGTATATCATGGTCCATGCATGGAAAAAAATGAAAGATGAAATATTTTCTGAAATATAATCAATGGTGGTCTCCAAGTTATGCTGAACACAAATTGATATGTAAGTCGATTGAAATCGTGGAAAACTGTGATTCGAGTCAATAACATTCATGTAAACCACGCCCATTGAATACCGCTATTTCCGGTTGATTCACTTGCGCATCGTACCCACTTACACCGGTAGCGTCATCACCACTTTAATGCAAATGCGTGCCTGTATTGTTGCTCGTGCTTGTATGAAAAAACGGTTTCAGATGTTTTTCTGATCAAGCACTGATCGAAAAGTGAACAATTCATTTGTTTCATTTCAACAATCGCCACTTCATTATGCTATAATATTGCTAAAGTGCTCATTGTAGGTTTAACGAAATCTGATAAGATATCTGGTAGGCGTTTCTTTTGGCCGACAGTGTACATATGGCAGACGTCATTGAATTATCATTGTTTGCAAGATATGTATTTTTTCATAGGGTAAAAATAATGAGAAATTAGAATTCATTAAGTTTGCAAGTGATGAGTACTGGTACGTTAATGAACTGTACGTTTTGTCTTAGCATATTGATATCAATCACAGGACAAAAAGTGTTTGAATCAGCTTGCTGGATCCTTCCGGATCCTTACGGATCCACCCCATATTGAGCGGATCCGGCAAGGCGGGTTCGACCACTTTTGTCATGTGAATATAAGACGCTGTAAATAATGTGTCATTAGTCGATTATGACACCCGATAGTTCCATCATATTAATTATATATGGTATCATCACTGTTTTGTTTCCGTGCTCCAACAGGGTATTTGTATCAACTACTTCTACGACTACTTCATTCCCCTGAATATCATCCCGGCGTCTGCTTCGTATTGCGCTATAAATAGCCAGCCAATGAATTAAGTTTAAATTGGATATCATTGCGAGAACCCAGATAAGAAGATCGTGTACCAAATTTTAAATCTCGACATTTCACTGGCTTATAAAACACATGCTACATGTATATATACCGATGAATAACGAGCCTTCAACGATACGAAGCAGAATCTACGAGGCCAATCAGGGGAGAGAAGTAGTCATGCGGACACAAATACCCCGTTACTGGAGGATACTGGACAAAAATAGTAAAGGATTGCAAATTTTAAAATTACTAACAATGATCAATTGACATAGTGATAAAATATCAATCACATAAATTTAAAAAACACTAACTTATTTTGCCCAGTATATATATATATATATATATATATATATATATATATATATATATATATATATATATATATATATATATATATATATATATATTTATATATATATCCACATGTATGTATCCTCAAAGGCAAGGCCGAGTATTACTCTTAATGGAATTCGTATCAGGATAACAATAAACTCTCTGAATGCAGAATAATTTATTGTACAGAAAGTAAAGTTAATGTGTACAGAGACGTACAATAAATTAAAAACATCATCGATGCTAAGAGTGAGACAGGCATAATTACATATGTTAAAGTACATGTCAAACAAGAAAAGGACATACATATACTGTTACTTTCAAGGTCAGTTTGATCAAATGAACTGAATAAAATTAGAATTAGGTGAAAAATCTCTTCATTTCAAATGAGACAGTGACGTTTCTCTTTCACGAGTTGTGCATTAAAGAGCGAAATATCAACTTTATATCACCAAATATATCCCTGATATTGACAAATTCCATTATGGATACAGCATAAGTAACTATACTCTTTTATTTTATTAAAATCCTTATAATTTATTCTATCAATCAATTATTTTAGTCTTTCAACAATTAACATGTAATGATAACAAAGTAAGTCAAAGCTGACAAAATATAAATAAAGTCGTACAAAGATCCACACAGCAGAACATTATAACCCTGACATGATAACTTAAGATTCAATGTTCATTTACCCCAACGCATATCGAACAGTTGAGTTTTCGAACGTTTGGACTTGAGTTTCGGGATTGTAGTCACAGCAAGATAAATAACCCCGATAAGAGCCTGAACAGCAACACCAGATCCGAACCCGATCAAGCCAGCTCGGAGTAAATCACCAGAACTGGCCTTCGGTCTTATCACTGTTGTCGACTGGCCTTTAGCATCTGCGCATGTGCACTGTAATACCCCGGCCTTGTACGCAGTGTCCTGAATAAGAGTACAAGTATACTGTTGTTAAAAAGAAAGTACATGCAGAAAGAAATATGATTCCTAATTCAGCCATAACAGATATCTTGAAAATAGTGTCACGATCACTCGAGTCAACTGACCCCTGCGTAAAAAAAATGCGTAAAATATAAACAAAATTCAATGAACGATTTCTGAAATATCTCGCTGACCAACTTTACATGCAGGGTTTTAACTGAAAAACTTTCGAATAAGATAACACTTTATAACCCAAAAGGGAATTCTTTGTACATCAAACAGAACATGACATGATATAATTTACATTATTCAATACATATATTTACAACACAACACTCACAGTTTAAAAAATTTAAAGGTACATACATTGTGCTGTTTGGGGTCACAATTGCTAAACGTTATAAATTGTCTTATGTTAACACAACAGTACTGACTGTTGCCGAAAAGTGTCACTTCGATCTTAGTCTCATCACTGTGAATCACTGTGATCTTATAATAACGCCGATGTCATCAAAATAGAATATGCCTGCATCTTCTCCTACGAGAACCATTGTGTAGTACATAAATTTATGTATATGAAGAGAATATAGTGAACGGTCATTGAGATGTTCCACTGACAAGGGAAAATTGTCAATGCCTCATTGTAAACTTAAACGAAGGTCATGGCAACACAACTCTTTCTTCCACTGAACCTTAGTGCAACATATGAAAAGTATCCAATGAAAAGTTATTGAGATGTTAAAATTCGTACGCACGTTAGTGAGTTACTGGGCGCAAGTGTGAGAATCAAAATAAGTATTTAGAAATAAAAATCAAAGGACACATTCAGATTTATATTTGTATCGAAACGCCGAATTCAGCAACCCATATTGTCAATTATACATTATGTTCTTTTTACAAATATCATCGTGAATTTTGGAAAAAATGGCCTGCATGCATCTTAGTAAAATGATTGTTTGAAGTTCGTTCAAAATTGGCAAATACCCGTCCTGTGTGGTAGAACTCATTGAACGAAACCTTATTCAAATATTTAAAAACTTACTATTACTCCTTTATTTATATTATACACGTTCATTCACAAGTCTCTGTTATCACGTGACTTAATTATATTATTTAAAACTGCACTTATTATAACTCAATAAATAACAAGCAATTGTCACTTAGGTGACATGATCTCCCGCCCCAAATTTTCGTTTGAAAATTAAAAATTAAAATAGAAATTATCATAATCTACATGAGTCTTGAATGTTCCCAAGAAGAACATTGATGTAAGATGTAAAACTAATTCAGTGAATGCATTTTGAGATATCGCGTTGAGAAAAATATAAAGGTCACCAAAATCTAATCTGTTCTTTGACTTCCCTATACTGCTGACAAGGGTAACATGGACGTTCACACGCACAAATATTCAAAGTTCACACATGTTTGTGAGCTTGAAGATAGTGTCATCGAAATCTAATCAGTTCTGTTCTTCCTCTTCTCTTGAAGACACTGTGTTTAAAGGGGCAGTAGCACGTTTTTTGCAAATTTTATTTTTTCAAATTTCCCATTTGTAATGATAGTTTATGTCATTTATATTTACTTTAGAGGGTAAAACATCTTATTACACAAACCAATTATCCATATGGTAATAACGGAGATGCGTATAATGCAAAAATTGCATGGCGGCCATTTTATTGTGAACACATTTTATTATTTCAAAGGACATAAACGATTCCCATGGCTTTACGGAACCATGTACGCCCATCTAATAACTTGATTTTCTGACGAGATAAGGGTGTTTTACTATTGGTAACATCGACTTATTTGAGATCCCCTGCCGAAGGTAAACTAGAAAAGTCTCTCTGTGACCTTCAAATTAAAGTCAAGGCCACTCTGTGGGAACAATTTTCTCACTTTGTTGAACCAATATGCAAAATAAGAAAATAATCCAGCTAATAGTTCTCGACTTATGCCATTTCGTACGGATGGACGTACGGTCGGACGTACGCCATTGAGGGGGATAATAAGTTGTTTTTGAATGAAGCATGTATGCCTGTTGTATCAATCCCTCTATAAACGTAGGCCTTATGACAACATGGGAGTTTTCGTATCAGAGATTTCAGTTAAACATTTGTGAATGGATGTAAAACAAGTATTGATACTATCGTTTAGCTTCCTTGTACGTTATTTGAATGTAATAAAATCCAGATCTATACCTACCGTGACATTCTTTGCTGTAAATAGAAAACATGATAACTATATTGCATAATCTTTGAACGACAAACCGTTTACTCGATTTTAAAAAGCATATTATACAGAAACGCTTATTAAATAATTTTAAACCATGGTCAACACATTGTCAATCATAAAACATGTACAGAGAGTTGTACATACATGCATCCTCGGTTACCCATGGTTTTATATATGCTCCGATACTCTCCACTATATCACCCATTGGAAACCTTCTCAGGGGAATATGTTCTCAAATTACCCGCCCTTGGCCAGCGTGACGAAGTCAGTAAATGCTCAATGGGAAAAGACGGAAATGATCAAGGGAGATAACCGGTGACGGATGGCTAACACAATGACCTTGCTTGCTTTGAAACGAAGTGATATGAATTGTCATTGGCTCGCAGGTCCAAGCTGCGTAGCAGTTTGATTGGCTCACGCCGGCCAAGGGCGGGTAATTTGAGTACAGATTCTCCTGATAAGGTTTCTTATGGGTGATATAGTGGAGAGTAACGGAGCATATATAAAACCATGGGTAACCGAGGATGACATACATGTAGCTTTGTCAGATCTACCGTAGTCAGCCTTCGGTATTTAGGTAACTAATCCGGTGACGGCATGTATACATATGTAACATATATCATAATAATAAACATTTGAATATATTACTTATAAAAATATTTAGTTTTTACTTTATGTAATTATAACCATCATCAGTGGTGAGTAAAAGGAAACTCACTCATTCTTTTGCAAGTTGACTGGAGTCGTTCTGGGGCTGGGGAGACAAAAACTCATGACAAATAAATTGTCAACACAAACGTTGCAATTTACGCATTCGATTCAATCAACATGTGAATGTTTTAATTGTAGATAGTTAGACCAATTTGGTTGTTGTTTGTGAATGCTCAAACACCGCATTCATGGTACATGAAGAGACTATAACCCGAATTGTTGTATCATATTTAACGGATAATAATAAACAAATTTTCATGAATTTTATTAAAATCTATCTTCCTGCTTTTCTACTTCTGTGAAACCAAGATCAATGAATATACCTTTGACAACGAATCGAACAATAACAGCAAGTCTGGCAAAAGTTATATATATATATCTACACAGGGTTTATTATACAGGTTACATTTAACCAGATGTATGATACACACTTGATATTGTTTTCTTACCTTTCGGTTCTTTGACGTCAATAACTTCGCAGAAGTTTTCACCATCGGACCTGCAAACCAAATACAAATTAAAGCTGTTAAATAGAAATACTCTCGATATGCATATTTCTTCATATATTTTGACTGTAAATAAAACTACGTTAGTTTTTGTTATGAAGTAGTAAGTTAATAATGTTAAAACATGACAAAATATAAATTTCCTTTCCTCGGAACGCGTTATATACAAATTCGTAAAGTCTTAAATTCAATAATTACAACTTAAAATACTTTCACGGGCCAGTTACGTACAAAAGAGCACATATCTCGTATTTGCCGATGTCAGTTGGAAGTGGATGAAAGGCAATGGACTTGCTGTGGGCATCTGTCGGACTTGACGTCAAGAGCGATGATAAATCACCAGATACACCTGTTACACTAAGATATAAACATATGTTCTGTTACAAAAAATATTGGATGTATTGAAATGAATTTAATCTGCTTAAATGCCTCTCGACTCTGATGTCATAAGAAAACTTGACTGATAAAAGAACGCTTTCTTATGTTGGCAACGGGCCTTTTGTTTTACACATATTACTAGTTCATTAAGTAATTGTCCAGTAATTTGGTTTCAGTTGTTAAAAAAGTACGATTCCATTTCGAAAAAGTTATAAACAGATAAGGCAAAGTGTACCACCTTGTCCAAACCCAACTTTCCAGTCAAGCTTAAATTAGCTAGTGCTGGAGATATGCGGGAGCTATGATTTGCAAGGAAATTGGTACATACCTTATTCCTGGTCTCGTCTTCATGTCGAGAGAACACACAGTCCCGAGAGTGCACGAGATAACACTGTTTTGTGGAACTGAAGATGACGCAATGCCCTACACATATAAACGCACAAATTGAACACCATTGACCATTATCATATTAATTTAACGTTTCTTATTATCTCCATATTTAGGAATGTATTATTAAAATGAATATAGATATTGGTACGTATGCCCAAAGCAATCAGGTCTAGTAAGGTATATGCTTGACACATAAACTCTGCTTCTAAACGATCCCTTAGTTTGTTAACCTCTCGAATGCAGTTATTTTGAGAGTAAACTGTTAAAAGATAAAATAACTAATAATTGAAGTAAAAATTCACCTTTTGGTTACTTTGAGAGGACGTTGGTTTCTCTGCAACAGAGCAACACAGGACAAAGGTCTGAATTTATATCTCCTCATCCGAAATCGTAGCACGTGTTTAAGAATATGACACATAATAAAGAACAAAAATTGAAATATTTGCTTACCCGGCTTAGTATCGAGATTTACACACCAATGATTTCCTTCAAATCTGAAGTTATAAATATATTATTAAAATCAATTCAGCATAAAACAAATTATTCTTCATCAACAACTTGTCAAGATTACCACACATTTGAAATTTGAAAGGTTTGCCGAAATGTAAGCAATAACAAAATGGGATATATTAATATAGCATTTTCTATGCTATATAAGGAGAGACAGACATTTTATTCAATATTCTAGTGCAACGGTCCATAATACAACAGATTGTACATTTGGTTCAAGCGCACATAAAATTTTACATGGTAATGATTTCATTTTTACTTATAATTCTATACACATATTTCAAGAAATTACATACGTTAGTTATAATTATAATATAGCTATACTGTAATGAAAGCCTGCCACATTCCTCTATAACCACACTGCTACATACATTTCTGCCAACTCTTATACTCTGCTATATAAATGTATCCCAGTTATTATAGCTTACATTCCACCCGAGGAAGGAGTAAGATTATACCCCGAAACGTCGTTTATTGCATATTTAAGAAGTTGTAATTCAGAAAATCTTCATGTTGTCAATTGTTTTCAGTAATAAAAGGTGGGTGGTGCGATTTTTATGACGAAGTGTACCAACGTAACATCAATTTACAATAAATGAATGAACTATACCCACCCGGTGTTTTTATCCTTCAGTTTCAAGCAGACGTGTTGAAGACTGTTGGATGAAGATATAGTAGGAACTAAATCAACGACAAACTTCTGATTTCCGTCTGGTAACAGTTCCATGCTCGTCGTATGCCCTTGTTTAGATGTTGAAATCAGTTGCAATTCACTGGAATGAAACAACAGTGAACACATACCATTAAGACATTACGAACTCAATTATCGGACAAACTGTTATTGATCTTTTTGCGAATTTAGTGTTACTCGTAAACAGGAAAAAGACAAATAATTGATTTCTAAAAACATACTTAATTACACAAATAATCATAATTAAACATTAACATGTCTATATTATAGAAGTGTAAGTCCTTCCACCAAATAGTAAAACAATGTTAAATTTATTCTTCTGGAATTTAACTGTTATTCTGAAAGTATGCGAATGCTAAATCTTTCCAATGGAATAATTCGACCATAGCGTATTCCCCATGTCTTATCCACCTCGCAAAATAGTTCACATACCTTCCCTTCACTCCAGGATCGACGACGATTTCCATGCTGCATTTGGTCACACACGGAATGGTAGATCCACTTGTCACGGTCGGCTGGATGATGTGAGGCTGACAACATGAACACAATACTACAGTTATACAGGAATGACAACAACAGTCTGATTCGATATACATGTACACATTCATATTTATTTAAATTTAGGATTCGGATATAAGAATGAAGAAAACATTACATATGTATCTCTTTGAAATAAGTGTTTTGATTACACTCGCAGTTGTCGTTTTGTACAGTTATCCAATTAAGAAAGTTACTGTGTATCCACAGCTCAATCCAGTTAGGAACAAACAACTTAAAAGTTTGACAAACTCCCTAACAAACATGTATAAACGTTTTTATGTAAATCCCGGAAAATTCAAGATATGCGTTATATACTTTCTAAACTAATCTAGAAAATAGACACTTTATTTCTTGGATAACTGTATATCTGTTAATGTCAACGCATTCGAGATATATAGGATAGGTCGGTTTAAACTCACCTTTGAAGAATCAATGCCAAGTTCGCTTGGAATAGCTGAAATAAAACAAGGAATAATATACAGTTTATCATGACATATTCTTAAAAATTGTATGTATACTAGCAATATTACAATGATAGTAAACGTTACAAAGAAAGACAAATTCAAGATATATTTTTTTTTAATTCTCACCTGTTGGCTTCTTTATAGGGGGAGTGTTGTCAACTAGAGAAAAATAAACAGTTAATTATTCAATACCATATTAACATGTCAGAAATTAAACAAAAATATAAATGTTATACTAAGAATAGTTCATAGTTAATGAATTTACATACATTTATTGACTTAACAACTATTTAAAAATCTTCAAATGAATTTTTAAAAAGTGGAATTAGATAAGAATGAACAAGTTGTACGAACACATGTGAGTTATTGTTCCCAACGAACCTTATCAACAAAGATAAATGATTCTACACGATTCCTTACCTTTAGGTATAACTTCTATCAGAAGGCATTTGTCCAGGCCACTGGAATCAATATCAATATTTATCCTTTCCACTTGCGCCATTTTAAATTGTAAATCGATTAGTGATTACCATAGGAATGTTGGGTTACTCAATATGATTAGAGCATATTTGTTATGTTACTTTCCTGAATTTCGTTATATTAGTTCATTTCAATCAAATGCCGTTATTACTCCACATTTCAGAAACACATTCATATGAATTTGCTTAAATGTGTTTGGTATTATTTATCGTATTTATGATTGAATACAAATATTTTAACATGGATTTGTTTGAAAGATAAATGATTATGTGTCAATAAAACTCAATATCATAATTTAATTTATCAAAGAATGGTAATATCTTAAAGAAACATATCACCACCGACTCATGAATATAGAATAAACAATTTTAAACCACACCTTAAGCCACGGTAAGACAGATTCTAACAAATATTCACAGGATCAACATCCGTTTCTAACGACTAGGAGAGAATTAGTTGGACGATGGTTCCTTAAAACATTAAAACAGAAAATTAGAACCCAGAGTTTATGTTATGTTAATATTTATGTTGCTTTCTACCTGCTGTTGATAGAGTCCTGCTCTGTCAGGCACACATTCCGGAAGCCCGTCATGGATCCAGTAGGTTTGTAAGCTACCACGTGATCCATTGTTTTACCATCAGGTGATAGCACAGATCCTTGCACCGTGGCCCCGTCAGTTTTAGGTGTGAGGATAGCACTGTGGAACAAGCGTTATGTAGTATTTGTATAGTTACTATCTAAAACGGCGGCCGGAAGGTAGCAGCAGCTTCGTTTTTAGTTCTTCGTTCTTCGAAGAACGAATAACTAGACAGAAGAGAATTGTTTAGTTCTTCGTTCTTCGAAGAACGAAGAACTAAACAGAATACACAATTTTAGATCTTCGTTCTTCGAAGAATGAAGATCTAGAATATATGGGCAAGTTTCGTTCTTCGTTCTTCGTTATTTCTTTGTAATTCAATTACTTCACTTTGCCTACAACCGACTGGATGAAGGTCCGCCGATCACGGGATAGAGCTTCCAGAACCTTTTCACGAGCCCGTTATATTATCTCTGTAATAAACATACAACACTATACAATAAAAAGTATTTCAGGACACAGAGGGAATCAACAGTAATGTTTAATTTTTCGATGTTCAAATAACCAACAACCAAAGAGAAATATTGTTTTAGTTCTTCATTTCTCGAAGAGCTAGAAAACTGGAACATCTTACAATGTACAATCAATTATTTAACCTACACCAGTGTGACATGCAGGGTAAACAGAACAAATTCAAACATCAGTCAGTAAACAAACTCTGGCTGATTATTCCTGTTTAGTTCTTCACTTATCGAAAAAAAGGAAGGACTGGCAAACTGGGATGATCTAAAATATCCCGGTCTTGTAGAAAAACGAAAAATTGGACAGTATTACTTTTCATTACCTACACAAATGTAAGATGATCGGCCGATCACGGGATATTTTAACGCCAGTTAGTAAATAGACTATCGCTGTTAGAACCCTGCCTTTGGCTCACTTACTTGAATCCCTTATAAAGTTGCTCGTTCTGCGAAGAACGAAGAACTAGACAGTATGGAATATTTTAGTTCTTCGTTCTTCGTTCTTCGTTTTTCATTCTTTGTTATAATACACTTTCATTATTTTACCTGCACTAGTGTAAGGTGGTCGGACAATCAGTGGATATGATAACTTCAGTTTGTAAATAAACTTTGGCTGATATATTCCTGCTTTGTTCTTCATATTCGAAGAACGAAGAACTAGAAAACTTGGACATTTTAGTTGTTCGTTTTTCGAAGAACGAAGAACTAGACAGTATGGACGATTTTAGTTCTTCGTCCTTCGTTCTTCGGTCTTTGTTACAAAAACACTTACATTATTTTGCCTATACTAGTGTAAGGTGGTCGGACAATCAGGGGATATTGCAACTTCAGTCAGTAAATAAACTGATAGACTCCTGCTTTGTTCTTCATTTTCGAAGAACGAAGAACTAGAAACAGTGACATTTAGTTGTTCGTTCTTCGAAGAACGAAGAACTAAACAGTATGGAATATTTTAGTTCTTCGTTCTTCGTTGTTCATTCTTCTTTGTAATACACTTACACCACTTTACCTATACTAGTGTAAGGTGGTCGGACAATCAGGGGACATCAAAACATCAAACATCAGTCAGTAAATAAACTCTGGCTGATTATTCCTGTTTAGTTCTTCAGGAAGAACTGGAAAACTGGGATGATCTAAAATATCCCAATTTTGTAGAAGAACGAAAAATTGGACAGTATTACTTTTCATTTACCTATACTAGTGTAAGGTGGTCGGACAATCAGGGGATATTGCAACTTCAATCATTAAATAAACTGTGGCTAATAGATTCCTGATTTGTTCTTCATATTCAAGAACGAACAACTAAAATGTCCCCGTTTCTGGTTCTTCGTTCTTCGATACTCACGATTCGATACTCACGAGCATTTGTTTGATTATCTGACGAGCGAAACTAAACACATCCACTTCTTTCATAATAATTGTATTACCCGGGAGATGTTAATTATTCTAATTCTGTGTTAATACTGCTGCGATCATCTTTTACATTTATATTTATGTGTATATTTAAGAAATAGATTTCATAATGTATTTGTTCACTTATAAACGGTTTGAAAAGTACAAGTTATACTGGTAAATTTGCCAGAGCTTGTCGACAGCAATCACATAACTTTCACACTGTTTATAAGAAAGTGAATGAAAACACATTGTAACATCTATTTCTTCTAAATTCACACCTTACTTTAAAACAAATGTTTAA
The DNA here is from genome assembly GCA_936450465.1 of Gibbula magus. Classification (NCBI taxonomy): domain Eukaryota; kingdom Metazoa; phylum Mollusca; class Gastropoda; order Trochida; family Trochidae; genus Gibbula; species Gibbula magus. Next base: position 19,478,558 of record OW388291.1, read on the forward strand.
TCAGTAAACAATATTAAAAATAGAAGCAAAACATGTCTAATGCATTTTAACACAAATGTTAAGTCTTAACTTAAATCAGGAACTAAGCCCCACCCACAACACTACAGAATTACTCATGTGTCATCACACGCAAAATGTAATTCACAGGAAATATTAAAATATCTAATATGTGGCTCTTACGTACTGTTTAAACTAATGTTTAACTACTAATATAATTCTCGTTTGAAGGTTTTTAAAAAGTATGCATAAGAAAACAGCATGTGATAGCATTGTCATAATTGAGAAGTGGTTCCGAAGATTATTTTGTGTAAACTTTATAGTATGAGGTCATAATAACGAGAAATACTATATCACAAATGGCCGTACTCAAAGCGTTACACCCATTATTACCCTGGAATAAGGATCAACATCGTTCCGTTTTAATTCTGAGCTCGCCTTGGAGTATGCAACCTTAGCTACCAATTAAGGCGCTTGAAGGTCATCTGTCATATTGCCTTCACTTTCAAACATGCAGGTACTCAATTGTACTTCTGAGTGAATAGAGGCACATTTCGTCCCTTGCCCAAAGTGACACAACGAGCCTCACAGCTCATGTCTCAGTGTGGGGCAGGGACTCACCCTTCATACTCTCAGTTTATCCAGCGAGCCATGCTCGTTGTTGCTGAACTTGGGTGATAGCGATAGCGGTCGACTGAGCTATGCAGGGGACCACATGTCACCAAGGGCCACCACCAACAGGTTATCCTTTTCAACTGTCAATTTCGTGTTCATGATAATATATACCTGGTTTAGTCCACTCAGCAGAGACCATATGTCATATATAATTTCAATGCATGAATTGATATTTACATGTTTACCTTCGATTGTTTTTATTGATATCCTGTATATCGCGCAATATGTGCAGTGTGTTGGAACAGTATATAAAGAGCAAGAGAAAGGATGATGGTCGATCAGGATAGTAGACAATCAATGCCATCTACAGCTATTGCATACATGAATATATGCAAATGCGCAAATTATAAACAAACCTGAAAATGGACTACTTTCTTCTTTCGGCTTTTAATTCTCTTCTACAGCTGCCTTATAATACCTGCTCACGCCTGCTTGTCACATTCGATTTTGCCATTAAAACATGTTAAATAGTAACTAAGTGTTACGTAACTTCATAGGATTGAAAATTATTTATAATATCATGGTTTATTTACTATTTAAATGCAATATACCTTGGATAAATTTTCCTAAATAAGCAGCAAAATAAGCAACCACCGAAAAGTAGCATATTCAATCAACGTGTGATTGTAACGACTGAAACAAAGCCACAACAATAAAGTTTGATATATATGATTCCAACAACACGCTGAATGTTAATTTAATGTCATTTCCAAATTATTTTAATTTCATTTCACTGTTACTCTTATGTCTATATGCTGGTTATGTCCGTGCAAGTCCTATGTTATTAGAACATTAAAAAACATGCCGCATCTTATTCTCAATGTGATGATATTATGCTTACAATTTATAAACGCTCTATACGTCTGAAATCATTTAAGATAATATATCCTATACAAATGATGCCACATGAATCACCATATGCATTTTGTAAAAGCTAGTTGAAATGACGCCATCATGATATGGCACGCGGTGCTATTAGTTACATTTTAACGTTACTTTTTATACACGTTTCACACAAAACTGATTTAAGACATGAAATGTCGAAATATTCCATCCACATCAAAACTCAGTTACGATGAAACCATAGTTGATGATTTGGTGGATACATATTGATGTTCATGTTCTACAAATCCAAATCCCCTCTAATCATTGAATCACGTGGATATCCATTCGATAATGGACGTAGAAGAAGTAATGACACATTTATCATTTACTCGCCTTTAACATTCGTTTTTATAATGATAACCCATGACACCGAGGATATGATAAGGTTGTGGACCCTGAAAGGAAGGAAAAACCAGAGGATGCGAATCATCCGAGGGTTTTTCCTGACTATTGTAATGTAAGAACGAAGAACTAATATATTCCATACTGTCTAGTTCTTCGTTCTCCAAAGAAAGAACAACTAAAACATCCCAGTTTTCTAGTTCTTCGTTCTTCGAAAATGAAGAATACAGCAGGAGTCTATAAGCCACAGTTTATTTAATAACTGAAGTTGCAATATCCCCTGATTGTCCGACCACCTTACACTAGTATAGGTAAAGTAGAGTAAGTGTATTACAACGAAGAATGAACAACGAAGAACTAAAATATTCCATACTGTCTAGTTCTTCGTTCTTCGAAGAACGAACAACTAAAATGTCCCCGTTCGTAGTTCTTCGTTCTTCAAATATGAAGAACAAAGCAGGAATATATCAGCCAAAGTTTATTTACTGACTGAAGTTAACATATCCACTTATTGTCCGACCACATTACACTAGTATAGGTAAAGTGGAGTAAGTTTATTACAACGAAGAATGAACAACGAAGAACGAAGAACTAAAATATTCCATACTGTCTAGTTCTTCGTTTTTCGAAGAACGAACAACTAAAATGTCCCCGTTCGTAGTTCTTCGTTCTTCAAATATGAAGAACAAAGCAGGAATATATCAGCCAAAGTTTATTTACTGACTGAAGTTAACATATCCACTTATTGTCCGACCACCTTACACTGGTATAGGTAAAGTGGAGTAAGTGTATTACAACGAAGAATGAACAACGAAGAACGAAGAACTAAAATATTCCATACTGTCTAGTTCTTCGTTTTTCGAAGAACGAACAACTAAAATGTCCCCGTTCGTAGTTCTTCGTTCTTCAAATATGAAGAACAAAGCAGGAATATATCAGCCAAAGTTTATTTACTGACTGAAGTTAACATATCCACTTATTGTCCGACCACATTACACTAGTATAGGTAAAGTGGAGTAAGTGTATTACAACGAAGAATGAACAACGAAGAACGAAGAACTAAAATATTCCATACTGTCTAGTTCTTCGCTCTTCGAAGAACGAACAACTAAAATGACCCTGTTTCTAGTTCTTCGTTCTTCGAATATGAAGAACAAATCAGGAATCTATTAGTCAAAGTTTATTTACTGACTGAAGTTAACATATCCACTGATTCTCCGACCACCTTACACTAATATAGGTAAAGTAGAGTAAGTGTATTACAACGAAGACTGAAGATCGAAGAACGAAGAACAAAAATATTCCATACTGTTTAGTTCTTCGTTCTTCGAAGAACGAACAACTAAAATGTCCCCGTTCGTAGTTCTTCGTTCTTCAAATATGAAGAACGAAGCAAGAATATATCAGCCAAAGTTTATTTACTGACTGAAGTTAACATATTCCCTGTTTGTCCGACCACTTTATACTAGTATAGGAAATGTAGAGTAAGTGTATTACAACGAAGACTGAAGATCGAAGAACGAAGAACAAAAATATTCCATACTGTTTAGTTCTTCGTTCTTCGAAGAACGAACAACTAAAATGTCCCCGTTCGTAGTTCTTCGTTCTTCAAATATGAAGAACGAAGCAAGAATATATCAGCCAAAGTTTATTTACTGACTGAAGTTAACATATTCCCTGTTTGTCCGACCACTTTATACTAGTATAGGAAATGTAGAGTAAGTGTATTACAACGAAGACTGAAGATCGAAGAACGAAGAACAAAAATATTCCATACTGTTTAGTTCTTCGTTCTTCGAAGAACGAACAACTAAAATGTCCCCGTTCGTAGTTCTTCGTTCTTCAAATATGAAGAACGAAGCAAGAATATATCAGCCAAAGCTTATTTACTGACTGAAGTTAACATATTCCCTGTTTGTCCGACCACTTTATACTAGTGCAGGTAAAATAATGAAAGTGTATCATAACAAAGAATGAAGAACGATGAACGAAGAACTAAAATATTCCACACTGTCTAGTTCTTCGTTCTTCGAAGAACGAACAACTTTATAAGGAATTCAAGTAAGTGAGCCAAAGGCAGTGCTCTAACAGTGATAGTCTATTTGTTAACTGGCGTTCAAATATCCCGTGATCGGCCGATCATCTTACATTATTGTAGGAAATGAAAAGTAATACTGTCCAATGTTTCGTTCTTCTACAAAACTGGGATATTTTAGATCATCCCAGTTTTCCAGTTCTTCCTGAAGAACTAAACAGGAATAATCAGCCAGAGTTTATTTACTGACTGATGTTTTATGTTTTGATGTCCCCTGATTGTCCGACCACCTTACACTAGTATAGGTAAAGTGGTGTAAGTGTATTACAAAGAAGAATGAACAACGAAGAACGAAGAACTAAAATATTCCATACTGTTTAGTTCTTCGTTCTTCGAAGAACGAACAACTAAAATGTCCCTGTTTCTAGTTCTTCGTTCTTCGAAAATGAAGAACAAAGCAGGAGTCTTTCAGCCACAGTTTATTTAATGACTGAAGTTGCAATTAAAAATTAAAGAATTAAAACAATATTGCTCATTGGTTGTTTGTTTTTCGAAATTTTAAAAGCTAAAAACGTAATGCTGATGATTCAGCCAGTGTCTCCCGGAGTTAGTGGATCCGAATCAAGTCTTTTGATCTGAAGCCGAAATCGCTAAACACTGAAAATTCCCGACCTTTTGCAAAGATGAACTGAACAGTTTCACACTTCTTGTTCTTTGTTTTTCGAAGAACGAAGAACTAAACTTATATTTTTTTGTCTAGTTCTTCGTTCTTCGAAGAACGAACAACTAAACGTTTCTATTCTGTCTAGTTCTTCGTTCTTCGAAGAACGAACAACTAAAAACGAAGCTGCTGCTAACTTCTTTTCCCTATCTAAAACATGTATTTTGATATCTACACATCTTGTCACAGCTGACCGCAGAGTGTTGTCAATTTTAAAGATCGATTGTACAGTTATTCCTCCACGTAGGACTAACTTTGTAAAGGAAAATAATTCAACGAGAAACGTATTGTTAAAACCTCAATACTAAGAGAGTGCATCAACATATACCCCTGACGGATAAGTAGTGAACCTATTTAATTTTAGGAAAACCTGATTATAACAATGCAATATTTGCATTAGCTGAACGGAAACAAGTACATATTCCTGATATTTGTTTCAGGTCGAGTTACTTGCGGAATTCGAACCCATACCCTCAGAGTTCGGTTCCAATCGCAAGCACCAGAAATATTAATCAGTTGTTTACACACGTCAATTTTACTCATATAAAACATTTTGATGAATACAAGCACGTGCATACACGGGGAGGGAAAACAAGTGAGCATATAGGTTCCTTATTCGTTGTGTCACCTTAATACGGATGTTTATAAGTGTATATGTTGTAAATCATTGCGATTTAGCAATTTGCTTCTCTCTCTAGTTCGATGTAATCAAATTTACATAAATATACGCACAGGATGTTTTACAGATATCCTTTGGCGTTTAAGCAAAATGGTTCTTTAATTAGAATTTATAGATATAATAATATTATATAATGTGCAAAGTGATGATTTATGTTGATTAATATGTTGTAAATAAGATATATTACCCGTCCGTAGATACAGGAATAAAGCACGTTGATCCTAAGGAACAGGGAGCTATGACCTTTTCAAGGTTGCCTGAAATAGAAAGAGATGATGTTATTAGAACACTGTAATTTTTGCTTAACCTTCTACGAATTTGTACAAAATAACAATTACTACAGCACACATCCTGAGCTGAGATGGGCGGGAAAGCGCAGTGGTTAGCGCGTTCGGCTTCGGATGAAGAGGTCCGGGGTTCGAATCCCGCCAGGGGCACGGCAACTTTGTCTGCAGTAGAGAACTGTTCTACACGCAGGCAGTAAGGTTTGAGTGCAATGTTACACTGAATGTCAGCGTAGTACCACCCTTGGTTCGCTAGTTCCAGCCGATGCTCGCAGGTTTCACCGCATTGCATAGCAACATGGTGTTGCGGGCTTTCTCCCTGCCATAATACTAGCAGCCGCGATATAAGTGAAATACTCTTGAAAGCGGCGTTAAACCCCAACTCACCTCACCTCACCTCACTGAGCTGAGATTATTTTCATTCCTTGGTCTGATTTCAACGCCTTTCCCAAGATATTCACTTTCTTTTACGTCTAGTAAATACTTTTATTAACGTTCACTGACATTGATTGCTTAAAAAATCTTTTTGGACAACCGGTACAAAAACTTCATTTAGAGGATAAGCGACTACTTATTTATCGATATCGGTCGACTTATTTGCTTTTGAACCTACATAGTAGACAGATGTATGCATTATATGATTCCATTTATTTATGCTCTAAATAGCCTTTTGGTTGGACAAAGCATCGATATTTTGAAATTGATTACCTGGAGGTTTTCTATCAACATCTACACACCAAGGATCACTGGGCTTTCTGAAAACAAACAAAGTTCATACATATCAACAATTGTGATTAGTTGTTTCTAATTTCAAATGCAGTCAGACCCCGATTATCCGCACAATATGGTTACAATTGAAAATCGTCAGGATAGCAAGTCGTGCGGATAATCGAATCATCATTTGCATATAAATTAATAGAGGAGATTTGAAATACTACCGTGGGTATGGCCGAGTTTCCGGATATGCGGGGTCCGGTTTAATGAGGTGTGACTGCATTGACATCGGGGCTCTGTTCCATAACTTCCATAACAGCGAGCGCTTATAATCGCTCATTGAGCGCTACATTAAACTTCTCTTAAACGCGATTGCTCAATGTAGTGCTCCCTAGCAAAGCTAGCAAACCTGGAGGAATCACACAGTGTCGTTCAGGCAAGATGAGCTTTATTTAGCGCTGATTGAGCACTACATTGAGCGATCAATGAGCAATTACAAGCGCTCGCTGTTATGGAACGGAGCCCGGGATTTCAGTTTCGTCGTATTACGTGAACAAAGGAAGAACTTACCCAGATGTAAGTTGTACTTTCATACAAATAGTTTGCAGATCAGGCCCGGAAGGGTCTGGTTTCACTTTAATGTTCACGTTATGGAGATTTGGCCCTGTTGCAGTCTGGTTTCCCAGTTGCACTGATCCTTGACTGCCAGGGATAGTTGCAACTTGTGTAATGCCTCTTGTGGGATAAAAATTGATATAATTGTAAACGTCAGTTCTTTAGTTGACATCCATGTAACGATGAACATTGTAAAATATTTATACATATTTTATGACTCTATGACCTTATGAATGTTGTATCTTTGAGTAAATATCCTCTCAGTTAGTTGATAGTCTTGTGACTTCCTACGATTGTTCTGACATATTTTGGGCGATGAGAGATATGTTAAGAGACTAGTTTACTTGTTGATTACAATTATTAGTATTAATTGTAATATTTGATGTCAGTTCAATATCCAAATTCTTTTAAAGCGATTATCTCTTGATATCAGACAAGCATTAACGCCAAGGGAACATTGGATGCATACTGGTGATTGAGTGTGTGACAAAAAGAACAAAATACATAATTAAAGGGAAAGTTCTATCACCGATCTATCGGCAGCACCCGCCATATTGGATCCTTGGCATTACGTGAAAAGAAAACACGCTTTATTTAACCTAATTTTACACTTTCTTAAAAATAAAACATATACAGTGATAGAAAATTCACATAGTAACATATAACACATAATTAAACTAATAAATAATATGTTGTTAGACTGTAGCGAAATTTTCCCCACTCGCAGCGCCGATGAATGGCTTCATTTCTCATCGTTTTTATTTTTCAACAACTGTGCGCTTGCTTGTATCAATTTGTGAAATATAAAGTCACCAAAATATTACTTTCATTAGTATCTTTCAATTTGACTGTGTTTTAATCGTGTATTAATAATATATATGTGTAAACAGGAATATCCTCTCGAATTTCGTTTCCACAAAAAATACCCCGATAGAACCCTCCTTTTAATTAGTATGTATTTTATGATGTGTTTAGTATTTAATAAAGTATATTTTGAAATATCGACAAGAAATACCCAGTTGTTCCAGGTGGAGTTTTCATGATCATTTGGAGGTTGCATTCTGCATTTGGACACTGTAATGTTGTTCCGTTTCTGTCGAAGGGACCAATTATAGTTGGCTGAAGGTAGAAATATATATTTCCCGATAAAACACACATTGTAGGTACACCCATATATATGAAATGAAATAACGTTGATTATTAACAAGATCAGTCATACACTATTTTATTAAAATACATGTGTAGAATAGATTTCATTTACCTTCGTAACGGTTGTCGTTGGTCCAATTTCATCTGTTAAAGATATCATGTATCATTCAAATATGATAAAATAAACAAAATCGATTTCTGAAATATTGATATCAGTATTTCATATTTGTTTACATGTATCTAGAATACACATCAATATCTGGAGTTTAGTTTAAACTAAACATCATTCTCTCATTGTCCCGAATTAAAAAGAAATACATCATTTGCCGCTTTCCAGTGTTCATTTGATTCTGTTAAGTTAACTATTGGGACTAACATCCATTTAAATTTGTTATCGCATGCTTAATTGAATGAATTGATAATTAATATTAAATACTTCATCATTACAAAATATTTAAAATATCCAGAAAAAGGGCTACCCTTTTACCCCTCTGTTGTCATAATTGAGGAGATATAAGTTTTATGTTATGTAGCGTGAGTACTGGAATGAGTAAATACTCTTATATGTTTTCGTCAAACAACGGATACTATTAAACAATGGACTTGTTATGTTGCTTGGGATCAACAATTGTCCTTCATTGAAACATATACCTGGGGGTCGATCAACTCGTATAACATAGCATTTCTTCTGTGTGCTGGGGTCGCTGAAATATACGAAAAGATCGTTTATTTGTCTATCTTTTGTAAAAAATATATATTTAATTTCAACGGAACTATTCTAAATTATTAGATTAGACAGGTTGGCACAGCATTGGCCGCGTTTTCAATCGTTTATTTTTAGCAAAGCGGTGGTAAAATCATTAGCATATAGGATAAAGGATGAAATGCAACACACTTACGTGTTTATACAGACTTGTTTGGGTCCTAAATCATTGCCATCAGTTTTGACCACAATTTCCTTCCTCTTTGGGTCAGTCGGGTTAGTTGTTAGCGTGCTGGGAACTTCTTTACTTTCAATAACTATCCTGGAATGATTGATGTAAAGTGTAGTAAGTAGTAGTAAGGAATTAATGCAACTCAGGTGAATAGCTAGGAAGATTACAACTGATGTGTGACTAGTAGAGACTTACTTTTCATTCCCATCAGTAACAAAAGGGATAGTACACGTATCACCAGCAATACACGGTATCAATAACCCACTGGGTAAGGATTTAGAGCTGACCCCATTCTGAAACATATCAAATAGTCTTGTTGGTATATTTTATTAATCATTTTAAACATTTTTAAGTTAAAATGATATGGACTTATTATGAGAAATGTATTCCACGATAAGTATGTAAATCATATAAAATAGTAATACAATTTGATAATGGATACACATTTGTTCTCGACATTGACAGAACCAAAGGATCAAATTTCAATTTGATGTATTAAACGTAAAAAGACATTAAAATTTAAGTTTTAAGAACGATTTACAGTTTTCATTCGAGTCTTACCGTTGCTGTTGGTTTTGCTGGAACAGAATTGGTCAAAATATTAGATCAGTTTATCCTGATAATTTTCATGAAGAGAAAATATAATATTATTTTTATCTGTATGTAAATGACGTATTTTGATACTAATATATCGTATTATTGCTTTTATTGATGTATTTGGTAGTCATATTGCATCCTCATCAAAATGCGTTTGTAATTGTCATGCATCTCGAACAGGTTCTGAATTGACACTTTTCACTTTGTCATTCTTGAATATTTTAATCATTTAACTTACATGGCACTCCAATGGTCGTGACGCACCAAGGATTGCTGATGTGGCTGCAAACACGAGATGGTATTTTATGATTGGTCGCACAAAAAGTTAACTTCAAATAATGGCAAGCATTTGTAGTGAAGGTGGGAATGCTGTCTAAGGTTCGTTCCACAAGCCAATCGTTGATTTACAAACAATAGTAGCCCATTCGTTCAACACAGGTTAAATTTGATTGTAGCACTAACGTTAATTATTACTGTTTTGAGGAGCTGCTCCCAAAAAGTGGATTTTGCAATAAGACATTTGATTGTATTATGGTTGACTGTTTTTTAAAGGCTAATGTATTTTAGCAAGGGTGGGAATGAGCTTGTCATCAGATTTTTCTTTGGGTGGCAAGGTGGGAGATATGTTATTTACGTTTACAAAATACTGTTTGTAATTTGTCATTAAACATACGATGTTTGTTCTTTTAAAACGGTATATGTTGTAACGACATTGTACATCTTGAACTTTAGATTGAATCCGATTCCGAAAACTACATTAGTTAACCATAAACTAAAGAGTACACGGATTGTGTGAGAATTAAGAAATCAATCCGCAAAATCGTAATTAGATGGTTCACAATAGATCATTATAATTAGATACACAATATATCTAGAAGTCTTGGTATCTTTGCAAAATTATAAACAGTCAGGGTATACCCGTCAACAGATTTCATGGAAATGCAGTGTTTTCCTTTTCCTGTAGGAGTGGGGAGAACGATATCCATCTTTAGCTTTTCTCCTGTAGGAGTGCCTGGAGTAAAAGATGGCTTTCCGTCTACCAGGACTTGTTGTAGAGGACTAGAGAGAATAGGCGATCGTAAGCATAATGTTATAGCCTCTATGTGTATACATTAATACACCTGAATTACAGATTGAACATGTTTTCATTATGACATCCATTTTATCATTACATGACACGTTACTATAATAACACACATGCTGTCATATCGCATACGTTGTCATTATATCACACATGTTATAAATGTATCAGGTACGTAATCACAATATCATATAAGTAAGCAATATATATATCACAAACGTTATCATTTTCACACACATGGTATCATGTCGCATAAGTCATTATGTCACGTGTTATTATTTCACATGTCATATCACATCTACTATAACACAATCATAATATCATATATGTTTCATTATGTCACACGTTATGATTTTAGCAAACATTCTATGGTATTATCACATGTTATCATTATATCACACATGCCATCATTTCATCACACATGTTATCATTAATCACACATTTTATCATTAATCACACATGCCATCATTATATCACACATGCCACCATTTCATCACATATGTTATCATTAATCACACGTGTCATCATTATATCATTCACACATCATTATACCACACATGTTATCATTATATCATAGGTGTTACCGTTATATCATACATGTCATTATATCACACATGTTATCATTAATCACACGTGTTATCATTATATCACAGATGTCATTATATCACCCATGCTATTATAACACACATGTTATCATCAAACACACATTTTATCATGATACCATACATGTCATTATATCACACATGTTATCATTATAACACACATGTTATCATTATATATCACACATGTTATCATTATAACACATATGTTATCATTATATATCACACATGTTATCGTTATTACACACATGTTATCATTATATATCACACATGTTATCATTATAACACACATGTTACAGTATCTCACATATGTTACAGTATCTCACCTTGCTGATCCTGTGAAGGCAATTACTGGTATACTACATATCTTCCCTTGTTCACACTCCACATATGAACCACTAGATATCGTTGGTTCCATTATATAGGGCTGGAAAATGGGGTTCGTTAATTATAATGGCAAGTGTATTGACAAGGGAAATTTCGATTTCATTTTGTTTGTATTTGCATAGCTAACATGTCATGTAAGAAGTAAAAAAAAATATAGGTTTAATGGGCAGTAGCACGTTTTTTGCAAAATTTATATTTTAAAATTTCCCATTTATAATGATAGTTTATGTCATTTAAACTAACTTTAGAGGGTAAAACATCTTATTACACAAACCAATTATCTGTAGTGGTAAAAACTATGTTGCGTATAAAGCAAAAATTGCATGGCGGCCATTTTATTGTGAACACAATTTATTATTTTGTATTACAAAAACGTTTCTCATGGCTTTACCGAAACATGTACACTCATTTTAAACTTTATTTTCCGAAGAGAGAAGGATGTTTACCATTGGTGAAATTATTTTTCAAATACATTTCATCAACTTATTTGAGCGAAAAAAGTGCTACTGCCCCTTTAATGAACATTATATTCGAATGGAAAATATCAGTACATTTGAGCTATTTGAGTGAAAGAATAATGCAAGTAAGAAACGTGTCACATAAAACCACCATAAGGCAATATCCTTTCAAAATCATATATCAAATTAGAAAACAATGCTTAAACAGCAAAACTATACTAAAGACAAAAGGACATTGATTAAACTGTGAACAATATTGTGAAACCAACCATCCGTCCACAAATGCTATATTGTAACCTTTGATGTTGTTTTTTGTCTTTGACATATGGATAAAGAACTTAAACTTTATCTAAACGTGTACTAAACGTGTTAAACACTTTATATTAAGCGAGATTTGGTAGAAAACGACTTAAAGCTTAAATACCAAAACGACGGCGACACTAGTGATTTGTTATCACAACAGTAGCCAGTTTGACCTCATACCTCAGCGGTGATATATTACAATAATATACTGCATGTAAGAAATACATATACTCACTCTTGTCTCATCTATACCAAGAGAAGGCAGTAATGCTGGAACAGAGGGAAAGGTGGAATGATATAATAGGTTCTGCAATAATACACTAAATCAGTAAACGCATTATTAACGTCAATGTCCATGTTGATATGATTATCCTAGTGTTATTAAACGACTTTTAAGGTTATACAGAAAATGAAAAGCAAACTTCGAAAGATTATATTGTAGAAAACGCTTAGCTCCATAAACATACATACAGTACACTTTTCAATAGATCTACTAGTCTAAGACAAGGTACGTTAATGATATTATATTTTTATGATTATGTCAAGTAATTTAAAATCAAGTATTCAAAATATGCCTAATTAATTTGAGGTGAGATGAGGTGGGTTTTTTACGCCGCTTTCAAGAATATTTCACTTATATCGCGGCTGCTAGTATTATGGCAGGGAGAAAGCCCGCAATGCCATGTGGCTATGCATTGCGGTGAAACCTGCGAGCCTCGGCTGGAACTAGCAAACCATGGGTGATACTACGCTGAAATTAATTGTAGCATTGCACCCAAACCTTACTGCGCGTAGAACAGTTCTCTACTGCAGACAAAGTTGCCGTGCCCCTGACGGGTTTCGAACCTCGGACCTCTTGATCCAAGGCCGAACGCGCTAACCACTACGCTATCCCCCCTAATTACAGTACATACAGTTATGACACTTGTTGCCAATGAATCCTCCGTCACATTGACAGTCGTGACCATGTTGACCCTCAACACACATCCCGTGGTCGTTGCATTCCGAACTCGGACATAAAGCTACATGTATGAAAACAAAAACACAAACATTATTGTATTAAATAAAATATTAATAACTTTAAATGGAACTTCAATCAATCTTTATTACAGTACTAAGAAGACAACAGGCACGTGTAGTACAATCATTAGTATATCACATTACATATTATTTTCTTTTACAATATTCTTTCTAAATAACATTGCATAATAACTATTCATTGCAAGGTTTTGTAATAATTGAGTATTGGTATGGTAACAATAACACTAGTTTGGCTAGACAGGGGTAAGTACAATAGTATGATTTAATTTATTTTATCCATAGGCTTTTATAGGATGGACAGATTAACAAGAAATGTAGTTCGTCTTCTACAGCATTCATATTACAAAATTGACAGATTCATATCTAGTTTATCTACCAGTTTCGACAAACAATTCATTGGAAGAACAGCGAGATAAAGTAATACCAAACTTTTTAATTCTTGACAATCAAACGTTTTGATTCTTTACTCTCAAATAATATTTAAATTCCCCTTTGATCGAACTACCGCATACCACATATGCTTATAGTGAACTTACATGTACGTTGTGATGTCATTGTGTTTAACCGGTTGCTTAGCCTAGTAGCGATATGGATTCGTAAAAGTTTACGTGCTAATAAACTGAGGTGCAAAAGAAAGTATATCACTCAGTTGTATTTATCATATGTATAATTTTCAAAGTCACCACTCGAGTTTTCGACGTCGTATTCAAAAACTGACTAGTTTGGCAAATTAGTCCAAAACATTAAATCAGTCAAAGAATACCGCTACGCAGTTTTTTTGTGTGTTTTTTTTAATTTAAAAATTTAAATTTTGAAATTCCCCCAAATTAATTTTGACAAAACACAACTGTTCATTGACATATAAGACATACTGTGTTTGAAAATCAATAAATGTTCTTCGTCCTGCACACATTTACAACATTTTGAACATGGTAGGGGTCATGTTGGTGTAAATTTCATTTCTTACCCCCGTCTACTTTAAATAAGGATATTTAAGTTAAAAAATAAAACAGTCACTAATTAAGTCATTCAAACTACTGCCGAAAGGTATTATTGTGTCGTGCCATAATCAAATGCATCTAATTTCTTTAAAATATTGAATTAATGGAAAACAACTGAGTGACATACTTTCTTTTGCACCTCAGTTTACATAGCTTCATGTTTATGCAATTGAATCAAAGTTGTCAAAGAAAATGTGAACGTGATAAATGATAGCATTGAATTTATTTACTTATGGTGAAAAACATCTCTACCTGTTTCACATTGGATCGCCGTATAAGCAGTATCACACTTGCAAATCTTCAGTGAAGTTCTGTAGTAACATGTACCTCTGTTGTTACACTCAGTCGCTTGACAAATACCTGGAATGAAAAGGAATGGTACGCTATTTATTACTCGCTCGTTGAAGATATCGCTGTTTTCAAACTCTGCAATGTTATCACGCAGTGTGCAATAACATCGCGTGCATCCAATTGACGCGACGTCATTATGGTTAAAATATGACGTCAATATATCAGCACCGCGGCCGCAATGGCGATTGTCCTATTCATCGAAGATTTTTATGCAATTTACTTACTAAGGCCCTTTGCCCTCCTTGGAGCATAGGTCGGCAACCTTTCAATCTAACGCGGCTCCGGGCTTACTGTTCTATGTCTCTAAACTCGGTCCTTTGGATAACATTTATAAGAAACTCGAGAGTGGTAAACCCTTTCGCTCAATACTTACCTAACTGGTAGCTCGTTTCATAAATATGTAATTAAACCAGACACAATTTAGTATATTCTATAACTTCGGTTGGAAATACATTCACTCAAACATATAAACTCACGTGCAAAAGAAACGTCCCCATACAAAATGCAAGATATTTCAATCGACGGGCGATAAACTTAAATGAAAATGAAAAACTTAAATACCAAATATTGAAGGCCAAAAACATCTTTAAAAAGCGATTTAAGCACACCATGTGTATTTGAACAGATGTAAAAATAAAAGAAGCATACTCTGATGTATGAAATTGTGAATACATCTATACAAAACATGTGGCTACCAAATACATTCAAAATCTACTTTCTCCGACATCAATATTTCATTTTATACTGTTTTCAAAATCTGGGGACGTTTCTTTTGCACGTGAGTTTATTATATATATATAATACATGAGTAGGTGAACACACTTTCAAGCCGAACAACGTCTGTAACATTTACTCCTAACCCATGGTAATAAATGATTATGCCTCGATTTTTGCTCAATTCATCAGGAACTTTTATTGCCTTTGTTTGCAAAGGTATATTCAATATTTGTTTAAACTTGGAAAGTTTTTTTATATTTACTTACTCGGTGTATGTGACAAGACCTCCAGCTGAACGCATATCTTCTTGACATCATTCCTGAATAACGTGAACAAATCACATGTAATTTCACGGAATGCGATTCTCTATTCTAAACGCATATTTCACAAATGGAATACGATATACATTGTATTTGCATTCGTTCCTCCTTCAAAATTGCAAACAAATTATATAGATAGAATTCTTTTTACCATATCTACCTCTAAAATACCTTCAAAATACTAAAGACTCGATGAAATCACCACAGTGATGAAGTATTTTACCATGTTTTATCAACATATTGATTTACTAAAATTGGCATGAAGTTTTTAAGAAACATGACAGTGATAAAGTTTTCAACAGCAACAATCTTGACCGTTCACTTACTGGTCAGTCTGTTTGACCGCATCTAAGCATACATTGTGATGTCCAGGAGTCTGGTCAACTATTACCGGCTGGACAGAGTGACCATTGCTTGTTGTCGGGGGCAGGACCTGGTACTGGGTATTGGGAGTCAGCAATCTAGAAGGTTATGATACACGTATATACTTTGTAAAAATAATTTCCCATGAATAATTATAAAGATCCCAAAAACAAGTGTGATAACGAGACAAAATTAATACGTTTACTTGTAGTTAAACTGAGTGTTATGGCATCTTCTTTGGGTAACACATTCAGAAACTAAAAAAAGATGACTTAGATTAATTTTACAATAACAATATGGATTCTAGTTTCATTGAAATAAGACACATGTATAACATATTGAATGAAAACAATTTTTCTAAAATATCCAGGAATACCTGTCAGGTTCTGTAATCATCGGAATTAGACATTTCATTCCAAACTCACAGGTAACAGTGACTGGCATCACGGCATTTCCTGGTACACCTTAAAACATAACACGTATATACAATACAAAATTTAATAAAGTTGTCCATTCATCATACCAAACTGAAAGTAGGATAACGGATTAAACAACTCTTAAACAACTTTTTAAAAATTCTTTCCGTGATCTTGTGTGTTTTTTGGGACAATAGATTAACATTTAGTCTCAGAAATAATTTGTTTTCTTATAAAAAAAATTTGTTTTACAAACAATTGAACATGAAGCCCTAAAGATGTCTGATGTCTTGATTTTTTTAATGAGCTAGATTTCCTAACGATATAGAATCTAACATTGCTATAATTTGATAGACTGGACTAGTCGTTAATTGATCTAGGGTCCGGACTATTGGGGTAATAATGCTAAGAAATAAACAATAATGCCAAATATTTTATACTTTACGAACATCCGGTCTTTCAAAGAGCCATATTCCTTTTTAAAATTTATAATAAATTTGATCTTATTACATATAACTTCAGATATTAAACTTGAATATATAATTTCCAGTGTTTAGAAATTTCAAGAAAAAAAAGACATTCGTAATCCACTTACTTGGGTTATTGTTGACTTCAACTTTTGCATCAACTACTAGACAAAACGTTGATGGAAGGGTGCTGAAATAAGAGAAATAAAAAACCCTATTTTATGATGAATATTGAATATAAATCATGTTTATATGATCGGAATCTATACTGCAAATAATGTATAATTATTCACGATATGAATAGCATTAAATACCAGACAAAATTAATTCACAAATGCATTGAATAAGAAGTGGTGATACTCCAACATATCAGAATCTGAAAATAGGTACATATTTCGAAAAAAAAGAGAAAGACACAGAAAAAACTATGTAAGACAATTGTCATTATTGACGAAATATATAAGCATGAAATGTAAATATTACTACATATAAATACAAACGGTTTGTCTCTGAAATGAAAAAGGCATATTTAAATTGTTAAACATGAAAATTAAACAAAACGGAGATGCTGAAACCTTTACAATTTTGCATTCGTATATCAGCCAGGAGGATTTACTTTGGCTTCAAGATTATCGAAACGTCTGGACGACGGACAAACATTACCTCACACCCATTGTAGCAGACAGACAGACACTCTGCGATCCAGTAAAGTCGGATAAACGAAGTTCAACGTCTGTCAACACACCTTCGTCCTTTACGTTTCCGGTAACGAACTGATGTGGAACCGTTGGAGTCACCTGAAGGCTTGCACTGAGAGAAATAATAGAATATAGTTGGTTGCTTTAATTTTGTGTCTAAGGTAGAACTATGTTTTAAATATTGTTGTGACCATACCATGTCTATCTATAGTACAGAGGAGGGAAGGGTCAATTGAACCGTATTTAGCTCAACAGTAAGTCCATAAAGATTGCTCATACTTATTACTGTACAAGTCGTAATTATCCTAGTGATGTTGTGTTTTATCTTCTAACAAGTGAAACAGATGGTCCTAACACTGGTTTTGGAAATGAATTCAAAGGTTTTTAATTTCCAAGTTGAAATTCAGTTTTAAATTACATTTTGTTTCATAAAAGTTCATTTGGCTTTCATAATACCATAATACCATGTGTGCTGATTTTATTTCAAATAATTTCACTCAACTTGCATATTAATCCCCAGTAGTTTCCAAAGTTTCCACTCATTGACGCGCGTCAACCGCGACTCAGTGTCAGGTTTTCGATCAGAAATCCCTACTTTTAACTTAATATCGTCCCTATACTGAGTCTACTACTAACACAATGGTTATATTCGGCAACGGTTACTACTTTACGATAAAAAGAGTACACAACATTTAAAACACGTAACGTATGTGACCCCAACAACACAATGAATCAACTTAGAATTAATACTTCGATGACATATAATTTTTGAGGAAGAGCTATGGAAACCCATGCTTCCTCAACTTCAAATGGGAAAAGAAATATCAGTTGTTCATTATCAATAGTGTTCTCCTTGATCATTACAATGTGTTTTTGGAACTTCATCTGAAATTTTCGGATTATACATAGATACAACTTGAAAGAGTTAGGAAGTTCGGAATTTATTTCACAATTTAAGCAATTCTCAATAAATTTCGCCTGAATTGTCCGACTAACCTGTTTCTACAGAGCGATGTCTTGAAGATAACGTGGATGGTACAGCCGACAGGAGGACATTCATAAACAGAAGCTGGTCCTGGCCCAACAACTTCCAGCTGGATAGAAGAAAAGATAACCCTTTTAAATGCCCCTTATTAAGAATGAAATTATTACATAAGTAAACAATATTTACCTATTTTTGAAGGATATTGCTATTACACCAAGTACGTTTACATGTAATATATGTGTATTTTACAAAATAATTCTACAAGGTGAATTATCTTTAAAAGATAATATTTTGTGCCGAGTATTCTTATATGTATTCCTAACCGTGAAGAATATTACTTTTACTAAGTAATCCCACAGTGCATGCCAAGAATATTTCATATACATGGTGTAAAAATAATCGTTTTCTCAGTTTCAAATAATGTTTACTCTACAACATTTACATTATTTTTTAGTCTTCATTTGAACTGAAAGTGTAAAGTTTGGTATACTTACGAAATCATTCTGATCACAGGGAATAGAACGATCTGCAAAAACAATAGATCCATTATCCATGAAGATGCGTGGAATGAACACAATGTCCTGAAGAACTGTCGTATTTCCCAATATATTCACCTCGTAATAAGTATCGCAACAGCAATTTGAAATTTGAAATCAGAAATAGTTTTGCAAGTGTTGACATTACAAGTACATATCGAATATACCACATTATATGTGAACATGACATCACAAACAGATGTTGTTCCGAACTGCACGTGCATGCATGCTTTGTCCAACAGATATTCAGACGTCTGGTGGAGCAATTGAGTTTAACAGTCATTAAGGACCTTGATGGTGTGTTTAACATTAAACTTTTCTGTAATGTGAATTTTCTTATGTTTTTGTTATAACGACCTCGGCAGCAATACTTATTCACCCTATTTTCCCATTGATCTTTGAGGACTTTCGTTTGCTACAATAAAAATTAAACCTTCAACTTGTGCCCACATTCGGTCTCGTGTTGTCACTTTTGTTACTGAACCTTCACATGAGGCCATCTAAACAGTTTAAATTGTTTTCCACGGTACCAATTGTCTGAGGTTGAAGATCCAGTTTTACTTGCTCATCAAAGGTCGGTGGTGCTATATCTACGACGAGATCTCTATATATATTTTTATTTTTATTTTATTTATCTTCCTGCTATCTTAGTCCAACTACAATGTACGTTGTGATGACTTTAAAGCTTGTAGGAAAACGAAACTGACAATTTTGTGTTTTTACTTCCAAAGTGACGATTTAATTTACCATAACATATATAATCATATTTCAAAGATCACAATAAACCATTCTCGTTTGTCAGCTCGTTGGAGTCACCAGGTGTCGAATTTCGAAAGCACCATTAATTTTCTCTATTCAATCTCACATAAATGACCAAAAGCGAAAAGTAATAGTGATGTATTTCTTTACACAAATGTAATGTGCTTGTAATGACTTTTCTCATTCTTTCAACATGAACAAATTTATTTCCCAAATTGAGGAAATCGCAAAAATGGAAAATGTGACCCCATCTGTGTATTTCATCGTGTCAAAGTTCGAAAACTTGCACCACTGACAAGCCGATCAGATGCTAAGTTTGAGAATGAGTATTGTACATATCGTATGGACAAACGATGATTCTGCGTCATTGCAGATGAAGCAAAGAAATTGACGTTTAAGCGGTATCCATGACATTAAATATAGCATTGTTTGATCAAATTTACAAATTTTTTTCTTTTCGAATTTCTCATTTATAATGATAGTTTATGTCATTCATATTTACTTTAGACGGTAAAACATCTTATTACACAAACCAATTATCCGTACTAGTAATAACGGTGATGCGTTTAAAGCAAAAATCGCATGGCGGCCATTTTAATTTGAACAGATTTTATTATTTCAAATTACAAAAACGATTCCCATGGCTTTACCGAACCATGTACACTCATTTTGAACTTGCTTTTCCGAAGAGAGAAGGCTATTGCTGACATTATTTTTCAAATACATTTCATCAACATATTTAAGCGAAAAAACGTGCTACTGCCCCTTTGGTTTAGACAAATACGTTCGTACTTATTGGCCCCAAATACCTACCAACGGTCTCTGGTAACTGGGGGGTTTTGCCAACCATGTCTGCAAAATGCAAAGATTTGGAGAGATAACTAAACTGCCAGGCAAACGAAAGTACGCATGTCTTTTGACGTTATCACATGTATGGTTTTCAATTGCAAATATCTCACGTTGAAAAATACAGGTGCTTAGTCAGCAGTCAAAGAATACGTCTACATGTTTTTTTTAAATTAAAAAGAAAATGAAAATTTTAAATGTTAAATTTCATCAAAAATTATATTTGATGATACACAGCTGTTCATCGACATATAAGACATACTATTCTATGTGAAAAAAATAATAAATGTGCCTGATTCTGCACACATTTACAACATTTTAAACATGGTATGAGTCATGTTGGTGTCAATTTCATTTCTTACGCCCGTCTTCATTAAACAAATATATTTTAACTAAAATTCACCAATTAATTCATTCAAACTACTGCAGATAAGTGTTACTGTATTGTAATATAGTCAAATGCATCTAATTTGTTTTAAATATTGATTTAATCGAAACCAACTGAGGTGAATAATCTATTTTGCCTGGCAGTTTATATGATCAAATATTAGTAAAATATGTAATGTTTTCTTAAATACACAATACGACAATATATATTAAATACTCGTAGATATAAATTATAAATGCATGAATTAACTTTTCATATACATACATGTTTCACAGTTGGTCCCTGTTATACCAACAGGACAAGTACAACTCTTGTCAGACGCCTCAGATCCAACACCCCTACACGGCGTTTTAGCTGTGGTTGTTGTTGTTGTTGTTGTTGGAGTGGTTGTTGTAGTTGTCGTTGAACTGGTTGTTGGAGTTGTTGATGTTGTTGTTGGAGTTGTAGTAGTTGTTGTGGTTGTGGTTGTAGTTGTTGTGGTTGTGGTAGTAGACGGTGTAGTAGTAGTGGAAGTGGATGTTGGAATAATAGTAGATGTAGCTCGAGTAGTTGGAGATGTTGTTGTTGTAGTTGTTGTTGTAGAAGTAGGTGTTGTTGTTGTAGTAGTTGTTGTAGTAGTAGTTGTTGGAGTAGTAGTTGTTGTAATAGTAGTTGTTGAAGTAGTAGTCGTTGTAGTAGTAGTCGTTGGAGTAGTTGTAGTTGTTGGAGTAGTAGTTGTTGTTGTTGTTGTTGTTGTTGATGTCGTGGTCAACGCTGATGAACGAAAACAAACGTTTTTAATAAAATGCATTTTTTCTTGATACATATACTCATGGTAATAATGGTTGACACTCCCTAATAGTTATAGGAATGAACTGTTATATAAACAACGAAACGTGTTAGTTTCGATTATCTTTTGGGTAAAACATGTTACTACTGTGTTTTGTGAATAATGTCCTTGATCATATGCTATTTCACCACTTGAACTTTAATAACCAAAGAAAGAGCAATATAAGAAAAATGAAATTTATTCAAAAGAGTTCATTCCTTGTGTTTTAAGATCTTGGCATTGGTATATTGTTACAGTGTTTGAGTGTTCTCATTTTGGTTCTAATAAATAATGAAAAGTTGCATTTGAAAAAGAAATTCTACTTAACCCAATACACGCAAAATCGTTCATGGAATCTCATTAGCACACAATACATTCATGGCAAGTATTATATAGTTTACATCATGTGTTTGTACCATTTAATTTCGAAAATATCATAATATCGGACAATATTAATTGTCCATACAAAATTTTTTGCTACAATCCATTTTCTGTTAAGAGGTGTCAACCATTTTTACCATGTAAAAATTCAGACATATACAGAAAAATATATTAGTATAAATAAAGTCTTAACATACAAAACTTAATATTCATTAAAAGGGCAGTAGCACGTTTTTTCGCTGAAATAAGTCAATGACTTGTATTTGGATAATAATTTACACGAATAGTAAAATACCCTTCTCTCTTCAGAAAATCAAGTTACATGGTTAGGAATCGTTTTTGTCATTCAAAATAATAAAATATGTTCACGCTAAAATGGCCGCCATGCAATTTTTGCTTTATACGCAACACCGTTATTACCACTACGACTAATTGGTTTGTGTAATAAGATGTTTTACCCTCTAAAGTAATTATAAATGATATTAACTATCATTATAAATGGGAAATTTGAAACAATAAAATTTGCAAAAAACGTGCTACAACTCCTTTAAAGTTGTAATCCACACACTGTACCTAAACAATCGTCCACAATGCTGAACCCGCTCTCACAGATACATCGAGCCACGCTACCATCGGGCAGGCAGGATCCGTTGTTGCAATTCTTATTTAGGCAAGGGTCTGTAACCGATCGACGAGAGTATAAATTCATACTTTCCAGACATAATTGATATGAACACATTTTCAAATAGAATCTAGTTTGAGGAATATTGATATAAACAGCCTACCTTGCTTATTGCTGATATTTACTGTGAAGCATCTTTCTTTCCCCTGCTGGCTGGATGTAGAACATAAAATGTAAACAGCTATCAATTATTTGATACTAAAATATAATGGTACGAAAAGCTAGTATAAGGTGAAACCATGATGTCGAGGATATGGTAAGGTTGTAAACCCTGATAGGAAGGACTTTCAGATTTCACAATCTCACCATATCCGTAGAAAAGTCGCTTTGTTTGAATACCGTTTTACAATGAGGATCTGGGTAAATAGAGTCTCTCATAAAATCATTGTTACAACTGTTTACTGTCACGCTTTATCAGTTGCTTATATGCCGGCAATCTTGTGTGCCGCGGTGACCCAGTAGGCTTAAGCGTTAGCTCACGTACCACAGGTGCTAGTGTGTACGGGCTCGAGACGCACTTTCGTCAAAACATTTGAAATTTATATTCAGATATGTTCTTGACGATCTTTTCGAAATTAGTCTAAGATAGTTTCATTAGATGTTTACTTTCACAGAATATATATAAGAGTTTACAATCATTGAAATTCCTCCTGACAAGGTTTACAACTGTCTGTGGAAACCCTCCTTGAGTAACTTACAATGTTGTAAGTTCACTGAAAAGGGGATACGAGTTAGAAAGGTGGTTGCAAGCATCACGTTCTATGGCTAGAAGGTTGATAATACTATATATTAAATTGGTAATTTGACATGTGTTCTCGGCATTGGGATCATAGGTTTCACTTTTCATAAAAATATAAATAATCAACATGTGTTACCTTTCTACGGAAGCGTATTAGTGTCACGATGAAAAAAATAATTGTGATACTATCTCCTACGTAGGACTTAGTATCTCCTACGTAGGACTTAGTATCTCCTACGTAGGACTTAGTATCTCCTACGTAGGACATAGTATCTCCTACGTAGGAGATACTATCTCCTACGTAGGACTTAGTATCTCCTACGTAGGAGATAGTATCTCCTACGTAGGACTTAGTATCTCCTACGTAGGACTTAGTATCTCCTACGTAGGACTTAGTATCTCCTACGTAGGACATAGTATCTCCTACGTAGGAGATAGTATCTCCTACGTAGGACTTAGTATCTCCTACGTAGGACTTAGTATCTCCTACGTAGGACATAGTATCTCCTACGTAGGAGATACTATCTCCTACGTAGGACTTAGTATCTCCTACGTAGGAGATAACTTCTATAATGCCTGGACCACTTTATCACATCTAGCGATTTTCACAATTGGATTAAACACATGTGTATGTGAAGAATGAAGAACAATTTTATGGATACCCAACTTATTTATTCTATGAAGGCGACGTTTCTACATAGAATAAAGAAGTTGTGTATCCATCAAATTGTTCTTCATTCTTCATCACCCCACTTTCTAGAATGCCCATAAACAATATTGTGTATATCATATGATGTATAAGTATATGATAGACTATATATGACCGTAAAAAGCTTTAAAGACGCTGAAGCTGTATTTTGTTTTCTCAAATTTGCCATATACTTTACAGTTTAAACAATATATTGTTATATTAGAAGGTAAGACATCGCGTTACACGATCCGATAAGCCTGCATCCATAGAAAAAGGTTATCCCCATTGAAATAAAATGGTGTGACGTATAAAGCGACAGTGGTGTGGAACTCTGCAGTGTGAGAGGTAGATTTGTAGGTCATTTGCGAGTTCAGACAACAAGACAATTGACTATTTTATCATGGTCCCATATTCATAACTCTTCTTTGAGTGTTTAGGTATTGATACAGCCGATGGCCACTCGAAGGGAAATGGACTCGCATGGCTTAACCGAAAAGTGTACATTCGTTGAAGAACTCTTTTTATTGATTCTGGAGTATTATTTAGCCATTTGTAAGACTTATTAACCTTTTCGTGAGATCAATGTTTTCATTAAGAAAAACGTGCTAGAGCGCCTTTAAGTATTTTATATATTGGTATCTTTAGAAGTAGAGTTGATTGAGTCATCATGTGTTATGCAATCCAGTATAGGTTTGCACTGAACGATGATATTTAATAAACTGATATCAATTCAAAAGTTCACGGTAGATCTCTACATTGATTGCGATATGATTGCGGTTTCCCTATATAAGTTTTGGAATATCAGTTTTAAACTCCTTCAATAATTCAAGAACAGTCAACGTTTCCGTGAAATGAAAACGGTCATTACTAGCGACCTAATTACACTTTGAACCTGGTGTTGGACATTTGTTACACGACGTCACTCAAAACATTACTCAACAATAAAGGATCTCAGCTTCCATAATTAATTACCGTTAATGAATTTCTGTACTCTTGAATGTTATGAATGTACTTGAGAAGAACAGTTAGCGATAAATGTAAATTATGAATTTTTTATATTGATTTATTTGCACATTTACACACTGATTAAATATCAATAATAAACTTCCAATATACCTAACCTATTTTTTGACAAGTATATTTACCATATGGGTAAATTAACCATCTGAAGTGACGAATTTTAAAATCTACCTCAGTTGTTAAGTGTTCTTATTGTCATATATAGCATGTCGTCATTAAAACGACAGTAGAAATACTGCTGATATGAGGTGTATACATCTAATTACATATAACTTATTTGAATGGTATTTTGTAGGTTTGAAGTGAAATAGGGCAATTAATTTTGAATAAATGAGGTTGTTTTTATTTGAGTTTCATTTATTTACATATAATTCGAATCAATTTTTTAATGAAGTGAAATGAAGGAAGACTTCTAAATAAGAACTTCTTAAATGTGAACAGGAATGGCGACTCGACTCGTAGTAAACTCACGTGCAAAAGAAACGTCCCCATACAAAATACAAAATATTTCAATCGACGGGCGATAAATGCGACTGAAACAGCGTTACATCATGTCTTCAGAACCCAACAATACTAAATATGAATTTTCAAAACATTATCTATTCATAACTCTGAGAAACACAAGTTTTAAGAAATGGTCGTTTTGGAATCTCCTTAACTAGACGAGATATAGAAGCCTCAAAAAGGCAGTTTTGGCTTGTTTTGTGAGGTCCTACAGTAATGACGCGTAAACAAATTTAAATCAAAGAAGGTTATTCATGTCGAGGACATCTTTTTCAATGTTTTAAACTTAAATACTAAATACTGTGGGCCAAAAACATCTTTAAAAAGCGATTTTAGCACCCCATGTGTATTTGAAAAGATGTAAAAAATAAAAGAATTATACTCTGATGTATGAAATTGTGAATACTTCTATACAAAACATGTGGCTACCAAATACATTGAAAATCTACTTTCTCCGACACCATCATTTTATATTATACTGTTTTCAAAATGTGGGGACGTTTCTTTTGCACATGATCATGAGTTTATGTGCTTACTCCTTTTTCAGGTCTAAAAATATGGTTATTCGATTTCAAAGCAAACTGTTTGTAAAACAATCTGAGACCAAGTAAAAAAGACAAATAAACATATCAAATAGGTAAGAATGTGCCTCATTTAAGCAACAAATATAACTTTTGTCATATGTTCAATCCTATGCCAGGACCTCTTTCAATGCCTAACAAAGTTTTTTATGTTGTCAGTTGTCTCCAAACCCTAACCCTTTAAAGGCGTTGGAACACGCTATTCCTAATGAATTGAAATAAAGTGTTCTCACAAAAAGGTTAATAAGTGTTACCAATGGCTAAATAACACTCCTGAATTAATAAAAAGAGTTCTAAACGAATAATGGTTTGGTTAAGCCACTCGAGTCCATTTCCCTTCGAGCGGCCATTTTAAAGTGTTCAAATGAAAATGGCCGCTCGAATGTGGTACAAGTGTTCTGACTGACGTAGCGAGAACTAATCACCCAATAATATAGTTCTTAATATAACACTATAACGGAATGGTCAACAATCTGTCTGAACTCTAAAAATCGCATGACATCTACAAATCTATCTCTCACACAGAAGAGTTCCATAAAATGCTCACTTTATACGTCGCCCCATTTTCTACCAATACGGATAACCGTTTTCTGTCCTGTCGGGTCGTGTAATAGGATGTTTTACCCTCTAACGTAACCCAATATTGTATAATCTTTAATACTAAATGGCAAATCTGAGAGAAAAAATAATGTGCACATAATTATAATTATTTGAAACTAACTGTAACAGTATATTCGCAAACTATCACTAACGAAATGGACACTAAGGGAACAGTAACCTAAAGACGTTATTCTCTCAATAACATTTCAAGTGAACAATACTTTATTTTTGAAAATCAAGACGGAACCTCGAAATAACATGCTTTAATCAGACTAACATAATTATGTTTATTATGAAAAAAGAAACGCAAGATGCGTTAGGTGTCTCCACAACTCGTGGATAAGTATGAAACGAAGTGATCAGTGCTTTATCATGCTATCTCCTACGTAGGAGATACTATCTCCTACGTAGGAGATACTAAGTCCTACGTAGGAGATAACCCTACTATGTCCTACGTAGGAGATACTAACTCCTACGTAGGAGATACTAAGTCCTACGTAGGAGATACTATCACCTACGTAGGAGATACTATCTCCTACGTAGGAGATAGGCTTACTATGTCCTACGTAGGAGATACTAAGTCCTACATAGGAGATACTATGTCCTACGTAGGAGATACTAAGTCCTACGTAGGAGATACTAAGTCCTACGTAGGAGATACTAAGTCCTACGTAGGAGATACTATCTCCTACGTAGGAGATACTATGTCCTACGTAGGAGATACTAAGTCCTACGTAGGAGATACTAAGTCCTACGTAGGAGATAGTTTGACAGATTTTTTTTTCACCGTGACACTAATACGCTTCCGTACCTTTCCATGTTGGTAAAAATAATAGGTAAACTTTATACACAAATACAACTTTTCATGTTTACCTATTCCCAACCACTATACATGCTTGGTCCGTGCTACTGGATCCAGGAGTAACTGACAGGTCAGTAGAACAAACGGATTTAGTGGTTGTGCTGTCCACTTTAGATGTAAATACATTTACATCCATTCCAGATGATCCAGATTTACTTATTCCAGGGCTGTCAAAGACAGAAAAAGATGTTAAAAGCATCAATACTATACATGTAGTGTAGCATCGTAAACCAATCAATGCCAAACGCTATTATACCAAATTATACCATAGCATACCATAGCATACCAGACCAAACCACACCACACCAAACGACACCAAACCACACCACACCTCACCACACCACACCATACCACACCATACCATACTACACAACACTATACCACATCACGCCATACAATACCATACCACACCACACCATACCACACAACACAATACCATTCAATACCCAACCATACCATACTACATAATACCATACCATACCATAACACAACACACCACATCACACAACAGAGTAACAACTCCACTGGAAGCGCTTATAAAATATCCCATACATGCCATAGAACACAGCATACAATATATTTGTATATGCAATACCGTCTCGTTGCAGGTAATCTTATACATTATATATATCCCATATAGTATTAATCGAAATCTGTTCGAAAAAATATCATTGAAGGAACTTCCTTAAGGGGAAATATTAGAAGAATTGTTTTAGACAAAGTGTGTCAAAAATATTAAACTCCCACATTTTATGTAGAAAGTTTAAAATAACATCTTGCCAAATCTAGATTGCCTCATTCCCTGAAGCAAAGTATTGTTAATGGATTTTTTTCTATTTTATTTCAAATATAAAAATATGAATCTTCAGTAGACATATTTCAGGGATTGTTTTCGTCTTCATATACATTCCTACCACATCATCCATTACTTGTACAAGACCATTCCATATCATACTATGCCATATCATTAAAAATTTAAATACCTGGTATAATTCTGACTTTGAGTATAAAACTCTTTAAATTTATCTTTCATAACTTGATGTATGTCTCATGATTGTCCTCATGATTTGATTGACAACAGTTTATTTGACAACATGCTTATGATGTGTTTTCTCATGAAATTAACGAATCTTTAGCGTACTGATTTTCTTCATGTCCAACGAAGTTGCAGCGTCATTGTTTTGGGCATATGTTTTTATTATGATCTAGTATATATAACTCCCATATCACGTATCACACTATATTAGCCTGAATCAACATCGCATACAACTACATCATAGCCAATCTAGACAAACACTTTGTCTCAGAGTATAGTATTTTCCTTAACAACAATAATTTATAATCAGTTCAAATAGGTATACAAAATGGAGCGCTTAAAGGTGCATCCATTGTGTTTCATAAAATTTTATTAGGCTTTAATACGTTCCGACTAACCATATGTGGTGTTTACAGTGCAAATAAATTCACTCAGCTTGCATATTCATCCCCTATAGCCAAATATATCATAATTACTAGTTTCCAATTAAAATCGAGTTACATCATTATGTATGTGCAGAAACCGAAGCTTTACACCCCATTTACATGCATAGTAGTTATATGACCTATTAAACATGATCAACCCAAATTTATCATCTTGTCTGTTATAAATAAGATTCCAAAATTACGTTTGCTCATTGGCGCGCGCCACACGCAGTGCGTTGTCCGGTTTTCGATCAGAAATCACTACTTTTACCTTCATATCGTCAATATACTAAGTCCAGTAACATTAAAATGGTTGTTTTCGGTAACAGTTGGTACTTCTCGATAAAATAAGACCATTTACAACGTCTGTCATATTTAACCCCCAACAACACAATGGATGTCTTTAAGACCTTTAAGATGCCTTGATTTCTGAGAACTCAGAAATTTATCACCTCAGTTGGTTTTGATTAATGCAATATTTAAAAGAAATCAGATGCATTTGACTGTGACAAGATTATAATATTTATCTGCAGTAGTTTTGATGAATTAATTGGTGACTGTGGTTACATTTTAGTTAAAATGTCTTTGTTTAATGAAGACAGGGAGAAGAAATGAAATCCCTTCCATGTTTAAAATGTTGTAAATGTGTGCAGAATCAGGCACATTTACCAATTTTCAGATACAATATGTGTTATATGTCAATGGACAGTTGTGTATCAACAACAATTTTTTTTGAAGAAGTTTAAATTTAAAATTTCATTTTTTTAAATAAAAAAGACATGTAGAAGTAGTCTTTCACTGCTGACTAAACACCTGTACTTTTCAGTTGTATATTATCATTTCGAAAACTTGAGATATTTGCAATTGAAAATCATACATATGATAACATCAACTGAGGTGATAAGTTTCTTTTGCCGATGAGTTTAGACCTTCTACAATTTTATAGACTGGGCTGGTCGTCAATTGAATAATTTGCTCAAGGGTCTGGATAACAGATTATAGCTAATCATACAACAACAACAATACCATAACGCCTCCCAAAGTCGGACAATATAATCCACCAAAGCTCAATGTACCCCACTACGCAATACCACATCACACTCCACCACGTACACCTACAACATGTATACACTGCAAACGTCTTGTGAGTACTTAAGAAATAGATTTCATAATATGTTTGTTCACTGGCTTATAAACGTTTTGAAAAGTGCAAGTTATACTGGTATAAATGTCGGAGCTTGTCGACTTTCAAACCGTTTATAAGCCAGTGAACAAACACATTATTAAATCTATTTCTTATAAATTCAAACTTTGTAATTTAAGCGATTTCTAATCAGTATGTTAACTATTGAAAATAAAATAATTCTGCAAAAAATGTACAGTGCATGATTAAACAACTTGTTATTATTGTCTTAGATCAGGCGCTAACACCGCATCACTTATGTGTCACCACGCGCAAAACGTAGTTCACAAGAACTATGATTGAAGTATTTAATTCTTGGTTTTAACATGCTGTTCTAATCAAACTTTCAATCTAACTACAATTAGAATTCACGCTGTAAGCTTTTTAAAAAGTTCAATCAAGAAAAGAGCATATGATAGCAATGTCAAAATTGTGCAGTGACACAGTGATAAAGTAGTACCGCAGGTAACGTTATTTTTTTGTAAACGTCAGGTTATAAAGGTTATCCTTTTCAGCTGTCAATGTTGTGTTTATGAGAATGTATACCGGTCACATGACCTTGTTTAATCCAATCAGCAGAGTGCATGTCGCTTATATTTCAAAGTCTGAATGTATTACTCCTTACCACGTATTAGTGCTGCTGGGTTTAGTATACACCATGACGTGACATGCGACTCCTCCATAACACTGCAGAGAGCTCTTATCAGGAAGTGTTGGATCCATGAAGGGGACCTGTAATACATAACAAAACATACATATATGCATACTTTATGAACGCTAACATAAATATATGCATAAAAAATATATATCAGGAAGGGTTATTTATATATAATATAAATATGCTTGGTTTAAGTATATATCCAACGCCATTTGAATGTATATGCACCATCAACATGGATTAGTATCAATTCGTTATTATTGATTTACCATTCTGATAAACTGACTACAGTATATACTTCAAACTAGTGATGCTAAGAAAACGTTTATAAAGCATTTCTATCACCTGATTGTGTTGGCTGGTTCCGGTCCCTGCAACATAAACGTTTGTGAGGACGAAATCACAATTCGTTGTAAATGAAGACAACAGTTTTCCGTTAGTATATTTTAATAATGACAGTATGTTGATTGGACTTTGTATGAGTTAACTTTTCTTTCACGTTAGTTTTACACAAACCTAACATGTCCACATTGAACAGCTTATATCTCAAACAAGAGTCTACATAGATTATCTTGTTGATATAGTAAATGTTGAAACGGGTGTGTTCGATAATTACTAATATAGGTGGGAATAAATAGTTTTATCAACTCGTAAAAAGTTAAACGTTTACCTGATTTGACATCAACTTCCATACAAATTGTTTCTTTCTTTCTGTAAAAAATAATTAGTAAATAGCTTTCAACCAAAACGACGTTTTTTTTTATATAAACCTTATAATTTATTTTCATATAAGTTGTGATCCATTATGTTATAACTAAAACCGAAATATTTTCAACTATTAATGTTGAAACTCGCACGTAAAATCTCCAAATGTCATTAATTGTACTTTATGTTCATTTATCAGTATTTCCAAAGCAAAACATTTACGCGGCTTCCAGGTGTATTCATTGTACTTAAATTTTAAAATCTTCAACGTTATTTTCTTTTCAAAGGTTAAAACTAGAAAGAGTATATATCAGATAACACACTCATCTAAAATTGAGAGATTTGACATACATTTGTATAGTTGTCATACACATGCAACGCGTCATTAAAAGAAAATAACAAAGTACAAAGCAAAATAAACGATACAAAACGTTCAACAGAGTCCAAAACGAAACACTGCCATCGCACATTTAATCGATTTTCTTTTGGTATGTTTTGATGAACAAATCTTTTGTAAGAAATATACACAATTTCATCAGAGTAAAGATCTTTTCTTTCATATGCCTGTTCAAACACTATGCTAATGGTGTTGGGCAGAATATTTTTGCATTTAAGCGAGAATTGATAAAATATGAAATTTTGAGGCAATAAAAGATGTTGTCGGCATAATGTACTTTTAAAATGTTTAATTCGATGCCGCATCATTGTTGAAGAACGTCTTGAAATATACTTATAAGTACAATGTGGGAATAAATAGTGGCGGAAAAAGTATGCATGCTACTACATGAGTCTGACCCTTGGTTATGAATTTTCCAAAACAATCATGATTTTCTTATATCATCATCATATTTATATGTTCTTCTTTTCTTATAAACAGGGTTTTGAGTAACTCAAATTTAAAAAAAAGTAATTTATCAGTTAAGTTGGTTTCTAGAGACACGATATTAATAATATTTTAGTCGTTTGAAAACTAATAGAGAAAAACATCTTGCTTTTTTGCTGGCGGTGTATACATACCCCTGTGCAGTACTTGTAACTTCAACACAGACATGGTGTAATCCAGGTGTAGTTGGATTAATTTCCAGAACGCCTTTACTTAGTCTAGACTGTACAGGGTCAGGGGTCAAAGGGCTCTTGATTACAGGTGGAATCGCCAAATTAGAGGGACCAATCTTCAGAGTCGATGAACTGAAAATGAATTACAATTTTAAGTTTCAACTTAGACATAGACTGAAAATGAATTTAAATTTGAAGTTTAAAGTTAAATTAGCATAAAAGGCTTTGTGAAAGAAACGTTTTAAAGTGAAATTGGTTTTCCAAGGGTTGAAAGAACTTAATTTGAAGTATAAACAGTTAAAACGCTTCTTGTAAAAGTGCTGCACTAATATTCGAATGAATTGTCGGTGCTGCCGATCGTGGTGATATTGTTTATTGACAAAATGCGTGTATTGACGATTCAGATAGATATTTGGTCACGTTAAACAGTATGGATGGAAGTGGCAATGATACGTATGTGTCTCATATACGATATACTCTTTCTATGGCTATTTTGGTATTTTCTGGATATGTCAAGCTTTTTGAATAACTATCCACTTTTGACTTAAGTAAAGATTAAACTGCCCTCAAGACTGCACTGTCAAATTGCCATATCAGTGTTTCTGCACGTCATACTAGAATTATGATTACCTGTTCCTGACACATATGCAATTGAGGTACAGGACAAATTAAGTACACCGTGTTCGCGCACATTTCGCAACACCAAGACATATAAATACAATACCAAATGCCTGAACGAGAAATGAATGAAATACATCTAGATATTATTTTATTTTCAAAAACACTACAAGAACAGTTTAATAAAGAAAATAACAGCTGGTTTTGAGATGGAAAATGCTCGGGAAATGTTGTTTTGCGACTGTTTCGCAAAAAAGTGTTACGTGATGTTTTAGCATATGTTGGTACTTTCTTTAGTGGACAACTGTAGCTGTTCATATACCGTGTTCATGATACTCACCCAGTGTTATCTGTATGAACAAACAGAGGGATCTGACACTTCTGACCCTGTTCACATCTAACCTTCGCTCCGTTCAAAGGGTTTGGTCCAGCAAACGATGACTTCACTGGTGTTGGTTCCGCTGCCAACATTATAGAATGTGTTATAACAACTGAACGACATTTAAAGCTGACGAAGATTATCATCTTACCATTGTTAACATTTATCAAAGGTGAATTGTTCTTCAAAAAGTGAAGAATTTGACAAGATTAAAATTTGAGTCAGTTATCCCTTTTTGCAAATACATTTTGAAATAAACGGTATTGAATTATTTGATCAAGGACAAAATTAGTAGATAATTTAATAGTCATACAATCCGGGTTAGCATTACCTGTCTGACATTCGTTCCCATTGAAACCAACAGGACAATGGCACACATCCTGCCCAATACAGTTGCCACCATTCTGACAAGGACTTGGATGACACGGACGTGGCGCTGGGATACAGAACAGAAGCATGAATTTACTTTCAAATGATTTAAATCCAGTATTTGCAGATTATCTTATTCGTAATGTATATAATGTATTAATTCTAATTAAGAGAAGATAGTCATGAGTATGGTTACAATAGACCAATGTGTAAATGATTGGAACGTATCTTCTACAATGCCGTGCGCACATACACGTGTGTATAAGACTGTATTCACTATACGGACAAGCTACATGTATGATGCTACCACCCGTTCAGAAACGTGTTTTGAATTTAAAAACGATAATCTGGATTTCAATATTTAACTTGGAAATTTGATATAGGAAACCAGGGCTCCGTTCCATAACAGCGAGCGCTTTATATTCGCTCATTGATTGCTCAATGTAGCGCTCAAGTAGCGTTCATTCTCTCCTGAAGGACACGGTGCAAAACCTCAAAGTTCGCTCGCCTTGCTACGTAGCGCTACATTGAGCAATCGCGTTCAAGAGAGGTTTAAAAGTAATCGCTAATTGAGCGATTACTTTGAAACTTCCCTTGAACTTGCCCTGGGATATGATCGTATTTGGAGAGGGTTTGCAATACGAAATGGACAACCTCATGGAAATTTCGTTGACAATTTGTGCGTTGAGAAACTTCATCAGTTGATATTACCCTACACAAACAAGCCTTTCAAAGTCTTTCAAAGTTACAGTACCTTATGCACTCTTAGCGTTCTTGTAAGAATAATGCTACAGATGTACATGTAGTGTATTGGTACTTGTTTCATCGATAGACTCTATTATTGGCGAAAAACGTAATCTTACCACATGTTGGTCCTGCATAGCCATCCTCACAAAGACACGTTGCGGTGTTGTTCCTTTCTACAATACAGCCGCCATGTTTGTCATCACATGTTGTTGAAGTGCAGACATCTGAGTAAAGTAGTACATCGTGAAGCAAACATACTCCTCCAGTGGTCGTGATAATTAGTGAATATTAACAATCAACTGCCCAACGCAAGTCTTAATTATATAACTCTTGCATGTTTCCAACACTGGCTGATTTAAGCCTTGCCGCATTTCCTTAAGGTTTCTGTGCAAGGAAATCAGAGCCCATTATGCATTATGCGATCCTCTATGTTACCACGGTAAAGGGAGGGAAATACTTAGCAAGGCTTAAATCAGTGTTGGAGACTGGCAAGAGTTATGTCTAGCGTTGGAAGTTGATTTACAAGTGACTGAACTTACTTTTTTGTTCTTATGACATTTTTTCACTTACTTGATACGGATTGAAATGGTTCAAAATGGAGACATCTTGATGATTTTCCGCCGCTGAAGCACAATATGAAACATTGATAAACGTACATTCACAATAGCGTAGGTGTTATATGGCCTCAAGGGTTCATTTATAAGACTATTACTATGATTTGCTTGATATAGACATTGCAAAAAGCCTTCAACTGAACAATAACAAATCACAACGAATCAGTCTGACAGGCATTCAAATCCAATTCTGGCATCGATAATTTATACTAAAAGAACATACGACAATGCAGTACTGCAAAAACTTCATACAGCAATCGCAATAATCCCTAAAGCCTTTTTATCAATTTGAGTTTGACTCTCAGTTTCTCAAAAGTCAATAATTACATAGATGGGAACGATGTGTTCAAGAAGTGTGTCTTTTCACCTTCATAATTCCTTCAAAAATGACAAGATCCCGATTTTACTGGTTAATATGGTGTATAATATATATATATATATATATATTATTACTCTAGGGTTAATTTTTGTATTTATCGAGCGATAGCGATTGATATACTCAGACGTGAACGAGTCTCGAGTGTGATAATATCCTTTTTACTAATCTTAGACTCAGACTTATTCGTAAAATATCACCATTTTATGAAACATTGAACAAGAGCCGATGAATGTACACTTACTCTGTCAGGAGGCAGACATGTTTTGGTTGATCAGTGACAGGAACAGACACCTGGGTCACACAGTCATCAGCAGTTTCTTGTCTTGTCGTGAATATATACACTGGGTTAGAGGAACTTGTCATTGGCGGGCTGAAACATCGACAAAAGTGTTCTAAGTCAAGAGCAGTCTACCACATGATCACTGTAGGAACTTAATCCTGGCAAAGCAAGGGATGTTATTGTCATCAACTGATCAGCGGAGCACAGTGGTGCAGTGATGAGCGTGCTGGCCTCTAACGCGCGGGTTCGAATCCCGATCCATGGAGACACCGAAAATGTGTGACCTGGGTCTCATACTCTGTTGTGCCCCTGGGCATGGCACTTCACCCACATTCTACTCAGTCCAGCAAGCTGTTAAAGGGGCTGTAGCACGTTTTCCCATTTATAAAAATAGTTTATGTCATTTAAATTTACTTGAGAGGGTAAAAAATCTCATTACACAAACCAATTATATTTAATGGTAAAAACGATGTTGCGGATAAACCGAAAATTGCATTGCGGCCATTTTATTGTGAACACATTTTATTATTTCGAATTACAAAAATGATTCCCATGACTTTACTGAACAATGTACATCCTTTTTAAACTTGATTTTCCGACGAGAGAAGGGTGTTTTACTATTGGTGCCATTATTTGAAATACATTTCATCGATTTAGTTGAGCGAAAAAATACGTGCTACTGTTCCTTTAAATGGGTACCTGTCAAGGGCAAGTACGAACCAATATTGTCGCGATATTGAGCGATAGGTAGCGGCACATAAAGTACAATTCCTTCAGGGTAATAATGTACCGCCAGTGCTTGCAGTGTAAAAATGTGTATCATTATCATTAAAGATTCAGAAACGGTCACAACAGATCTCAGAGATGAGGTTTTTGTCTCTCGTAAGATATTTGGATTGATAGGGATATATCTGAACAAACAAGAAGACAGTCGGCTATATCCAAATGCAAATATTCCATTCCAGTGAAATTGGACGGCCGCCGAATCGAAGGCGCCGTCATTAGCAGCAAATTCGCTTGGTAGAATTAACTATACACATTTATTATGATTTTCAATAGTGAATCAACAGTTTACCATGTTCCAGATTGAGGTTTGGTGTGGACTTCTACACTACACTCGGAATTAGGAACACATCGAAGCTTGCTTTCGTTTGGTGGTGTTGGTTGCTTGAATATTCCCTGAAAATATTAATGTTTAAGCGTATTTTTATATATTATGTAGATGACATTTATTTTCACAGTAACTGATAATCAATGTGTATATATGAACGTGTCTCACTGAATGAAGTGTATTTTCTTCGTGTTCATCACTATATCAAAAATGTAAGTCTTAAGTCACTCTTCTGTTACATATATTCATAAATATCTACAATTTATAAATAACTTATTTTAACATAAATAGAAAATTAAATGTGACTAATATGCAGTAACAGTAGGTTATTCTTTACAGGCTTGACGTAAGAGTATTAGGACAAACTGAGAACTTAAACTTTCAAATTACACTGTCATTTGGATATATAAACATCCAACTTGAATCTATAAAATAACTAGAAATATGTGCATGTGATGCACTGTGATGTCCCCCGCTCCAACTTTCAATCCAACCAAGTCATATTACCCTTATTTTTCACTTATGATAATCACTAAGTTAATTACTGCATTAATAACGAGAAATACAAAATTCAAAATAGCCAAAGTAGCAAAAGGCACCACTCTATCACTAGGTCTAAGCAAATACAAAGTTTGGTGAAAAAATATTGAACGGTTTTGGAGATAGAGGCCGGAAAAGGTCCTTACCCCCAATATGCACTAAGTTCAAATTGTTTCCATGGAAACCAGAAAAAACAAAAAATTCAGAATAACCAAAATAGCAAAAGGCACCACTCCACCACTAGGTCTAACCACATACCAAGTTTCGTAAAGAAATACTTGATAGATTTTGAAATAGAGGTCGGAAAAGGTCCCTACCCCAAATATGCACTAAGTTGAAATTGTTGCCATGGAAACCAGTAAAAAAAAAAATCAGAATAGCCAAAGTAGCAAAAGGCACTACTCTATCACTAGGTCTAAGCAAATACCAAGTTTGGTGAACAAATATTGAAGGGTTTTGGAGAGAGAGGCCGGAAAAGGTCCCTACCCTCAATATGCACTAAGTTCAAATTGTTTCCATGGAAACCAGAAAAAATCAAAAAAATCAAAATAACCAAAATATCAAAAGGCACCACTCCACCACTAGGTCTAACCACATACCAAGTTTCGTAAAGAAATACTACATAGATTTTGAAATAGAGGCCGGAAAAGGTCCCTACCCCCAATTTGCACTAAGTTGATTGTTGTTTCCATGGAACCAGAAAAGATAAAAAAAATTCAGAATAACCAAAATAGCAAAAGGCACCACTCCACCACTAGGTCTAACCACATACCAAGTTTCGTAAAGAAATACTACATAGATTTTGAAATAGAGGCCGGAAAAGGTCCCTACCCCCAATTTGCACTAAGTTGATTGTTGTTTCCATGGAAACCAGAAAAAAAATAAAATTCAGAATAACCAAAATAGCAAATGGCACCACTCCACCACTAGGTCTAACCACATACCAAGTTTCATGAAAAAATATTGAAAGGTTTTTGAGATATGGCCCGGAAAAGAAAGCATTTCGGAATGACGGAATGACGGAATAACGGAATGACAGAATGACGGACGGAGGCGAAAACATTATATCTCCCGAAAAAAATTCGGGGGACATAATAAATTTGAACTAGTAAAGTATTGAAAAAGAACCACTCACAGGATCTGTGGCAGCTGAAATAAATTGTAAACGTAATTTAAAGATTGATGTATTGTTATACTTATTCTTTTACAAGATCCAATATTTTTGTTATTACAGTAATAGAGGCCTCCAGCCCATAGAACATGTTTCATTGACATAGCAATAAATACAGCTCTTATCAACAGGTTTACGTAAATTTGAAAGAATACAAACAAATAAAATATATATAACATGTTTAACTTGTTCTTTTTATGATCACATAATATTAATACTACACAGTTTTAATCAAATCATTTGAGCTATAAGATTGAAACAATATTTAAAATCGATAGATTATAGATACAATAAGATCATATACCACTATATAGGTTGATAGGAAAAATATTCTTACGCTTATTAGTGACATCAACATGATAACAAATGGTGTCCTCAGGAGAACTGCAAAAATGCAGAGATATATAATATACATAGAATATTATGTTCATATAATCAACTACAATAACTACTTTCAAATGTCTACCAGTACCTTGACAATTTGTTAAAGAGGAAAGAATTGCATCTACGAACATCTTGAATGATGAAATGATGAAAACGGACTGACTAAAGCAGTAACTATTGATCGAGTATATGACAAATGATATAAAAAAAGGAATACTTTTTAATAATTTCGTCATATTTTTAAGTATCTGCTAGTGCTATTTACACCATGATGTTACCTTCCAGGCGTTGCATCTACTTTAACACATATTTTCTTCTCTCCCACATCAGTAGGTGTGACTTCTATAGTTGCCTTCAAGAGGTTACCATTTCCTGATCCGTGAGAAGACATATCCACCTTAGCTGTCATTCCGCTACTGTGTGGTCCTACTTCTAAGTGAGGTGGTGCTCTACAAATAGAATTAATAAATATAAATTAACTTGAAAAAGAAAAGTCAACATACAAGATGCAAGATATTTTAACACGAGCGATATATACAACTGAACAGAGGTTATATCACATCTTCAGAAGCCAACTGCACTAAACTTAAAATTTGAAAAAATATATTTTGATATTCGGGAAAACACACGTTTTAAGAAATCCTCATTTTGGAATGTCCTAAAGTAGTCTAAAAAAGTAAAAACGGGCGTTTTGGCTTTTTTTAAGACGTCCTATACAGTACAGATGTATCAGCATATTTAAGGCCAAGAAGAGTAATAATGTCAATCACCTATTAAATTCTTTAACAGCAGAAATTATGTTTTTACTCTACTGAAAATATGGTGATGTTTCCGTTGCATGTCAGTTTATGAAAATCGCTAATTGTCATTATAATAGAAACGATACAAAATTTTCAACAGAGTTAAAAATAAGATAATGCTGTTGTAGAAAGTCGAATTTAAATGTATTTAATAAGCATCTGTATTTAAAGAGATATGCACAATTCAATTCATAAAGATATGATACTTTTAATGAATAAACCTGTTAAATTGCGGTGATATAAAATAGTTTCGGACAGAAGTTTGATACTCAAGTTAAAAGTAGATACAATTTGGAAATTAAGTTAATAATTTCTTGTAATTCCCTTATTCTCGACACGATCGTAGATCTACGAACTTCCTAAGCCCATTCTCAATGCATGGGCTACGATCAAAGTTAAGAATTCTTAAGGCTACGAACGTTTCGAGAATAACCCTGGTGGTTGAACGTAACTATGGGGTAAGTGTACCCAATGAAACATCAAGTTGATTAACGATACACAAACTTATTATATATGTTGACTCTTCGCTGTTCTCTTCCCCTTACAACTCGTACACATTTTGTTATACGCATTGTGTAAGACCAGATGCTACATGTAAATAGGTGAGTGAAGTAAGTAGGTAAGAAATGAGTAAATATACTTACCCCGAACCTTTTGAAATTGCTATTGGAATCGTGCAAGGCTTATTTTTCTCACATGGTATTAATGCTCCATTCATTAGTCCTGGCTCGGAAAATATTGACTGAAAAGTTGCAAAGTGACCATAATTCTTTTCAAGACATATTTCAAAAGTAAATTGTTACATGTATATTGCGATATTCTTGAATAGCAACACCATTTTGTAAAAACATGTTTCGTAATTTCAGCAATTTCCTGAATAGTTTTTGTTAATTAAGAATTAATTGCTTTTTATTATCAGAAATATTACTTTTTAACGAAATCTTTTCAAACTGAATTTCGAAACACAGTCCGTTTTTTCAAAGATATGTTAGAAAGATTAGATTAGCATTATGACAATAATCTGTTTTCTGAGTATTTCAAAAGAGAAACACAATCTTAAT
Source organism: Gibbula magus (assembly GCA_936450465.1). NCBI lineage: Eukaryota > Metazoa > Mollusca > Gastropoda > Trochida > Trochidae > Gibbula > Gibbula magus. The sequence goes on from OW388291.1 coordinate 19,520,286, forward strand.
TACCTTTGATGACCTTGTCGAAGCTGCTGAAAAATATAACATTAATATACGTTAACAGGCACACGATCTTATTCGAAATAAGATATGAGGAAATGGATTTAAAACTATAAACGTTTAGAAATCCAATGCTTACTTTTCTGACAAGACGATCCTGTGAAACCAATTGGACAGTGGCATTCGAAGATCGTTCCTTGAGTTTCACATATTCCCCCATTTTCACATGGCGAAGATTTGCATGGAGCATCTGGAATTGCAACAACGGAAACGTATGTTCACAACAGAGTATAAAATCATACCCTCAAAGCAATGCGAAAACACCAATTATCCCGTTTGTAAGCACATGACTCTATAAGATGGAAACATTGGAATAAATTATGTATACATATCACCAGTTTTGCATGTTGGGCCATCATGGATATCGTCGCAAACACAAGATGCTGTGTGGTTCGTTTCTACGATGCAAGCTCCGTAATTGCAGGTCATGTTCGTGCAAGGGTCTAAATCAAAAGTAAGAGAAACAGTACAGAACAGTACAGTACCTATTGCTGTAAGCTTGTTATTAACGAATTTTTATATAATATTCATATTTACAGAATCATATCGAACGTTTGTGAACTTGTGAATATTAGTGCAAATATCATGTAAATTGACGTTCATTGTAACGTCAATAAAATTGCATCACATACAATGACAATGTATTATCATATATCCATGAGTAAAACAATCATACTCAAACGTATCATGTGATTGTCACGGCAGCTGTTCATGCTTATGAAATTTGGCATAATGAAATGGACAGAATAGGTCAAATTTGGAAAATTAAAATTTCACTAATTTTCGAATAAAAGTGTTCATATTGATAACTGAGAACAAATACATCATACATACATTGAACGAATATAAGAGGAAATATATTGTGTATGGTAAACCCAGTTGATCACTTACATCAAACTTCACAAAAGAAAATAAAAAACTATAGTTTTGTAAAGATTGACCCATGCTCAATTCAAAAAGCTGTCAAAATTGAAATTGTAACTGTTTATGATATATCAAAACATATTATTTTATGGAACACTCAACTGACAAAATGCAAAACGATCGGTCCATTTTTCATGTTGATCATGCGAAGCTTCAAATACACTACAAATTATATTATACATTTGCACTAAAATACAGTAGTTAAATAAACTGCCGTACAGCTGTACATATATGCAATAACATATAGTTTGAGTCAAAAAAGTCAAATTCTATATTCTGTGATTTCTGATTTGTCTAAATTGGAGGTACTACATGTATATCTTACCAGATATATGTCCACTGACGTCAAAACATCGATCTCCAGAACTGTCAAAGAAACAAGCATGTCGTGATTGTGATGAAATGCTTCATCACCAATGGGTAATCATTTTAAATTCGCTGTCAAATATCTTGATAAATTATATCTGTAACGTGTTTACCATACCTTGATTTTAGACATATGTGACCTGTTCCAGATGCTGTATTAGTTTCCATATGAACTTCTGTCAGACATTTCCCATCGACCTCCGTAGTGGGGAAAATGTGACTAATCACGTTGTTGTTACCGGCTTCAGTTACCTGTTCACTGAAATAATTAAAAAAAGAGAACTTCTAACAGTTTGTTCTTGTACCTTTTGTATTATCTTTCCTTACAGTAAAATACTCTTTTCTGATTGGCTAACGGTCGTTAAGTTTTTTTCTATGTACCCCGCGCCGTCAGTCTCACGGTGTACACATTTACCACGCCTGTCATAGTAACAGCTCCTTACTAAGAGTAGGTGTCGCATTTTGGTCAGATGACGTTATAAAATGACGCACGCGGTGCACAGAGTTTTGAACAGTTCGATCAGGTGTTTACGAGTCTACTAATTACAAATTTATTTTCGCCTTATTTGCTGCTTGGTTTGGAAACAAATCTTATTTTGCATTGGTTGCACACTCAATTAAACTAATAATAACTCGTTTTAAGGCATTTAAAAGCTTGTAGTAATACGTTATACGGCTTCTAACATTTCAGTCGAATCGGATGACGCCATTTTGTTTACGTTTAGGGTCAAGGTCATACAAGCGATGTCAGCTGATCAGTCACTCGCAGTCAAAACACAATAACTATAATAATACTAATATTATTGACATGACGGAAAGATAAATACGTTGTATACTGTTCCCTCGGGTAATAGGTCTCATGTACCATATTTGTACCAGTGTCATCCCTCACCTGAAGGCTCGGGAGACACTGGTACACATATGATACATGAGACCGTATTAACCTCGTGAGAAGCATACAATTTATATTGTACCTGAGCACCGTTGTATTCTTGCTTAGTCAATTCACATCAAACAATGCAATATTTCACAATTTACTTCCGCAATTTGTTTGGGATCATTGAAATGTTTACGATGTATATTATGAAGCTGTATCCTGCTATAATTTGGCGTTTAAGCTTCTTAACTAGATGGTGACAATTATATTTTTCAACAATTGCAGTTGTACTTTTGTAATTGTATATATTGTTAACCGATAGCCACTACTGTGCTATCTTCCACAGTTTTCTCAGAATCAACGAACTTCACAAAGTAATTTACAATGAGATGATGATGCTTTTTCCTTTAACAACTGGACGATAAAATTGTAGAAACAAAACTAAACAAGAAATACTTTAGTTAATTACGTTCATCATATGATAATAGTCTAACGTTAAATCGTTTTCGTGGCACGAACAAAGTTGAAAATCAGTATTCATTCTCGGACCCTTATAATCGTTTATCAATGGGGTCCGAGAGATGCAAGGCCATGGCACCCTTGACACATATTTCCAGTGGATATGCAAATTTAGTACTTAATACTAATACTTACCATGAACCAGTTTTGCCCGAGTACAAGAGAAGGCGACAAGAGTCTTTACATGGAATAAGGCTGTCTGGGGTCGGTGTTGGTTCAAGGAAATTATCTGAAGTCTAGATATATAACATATAAAAGTGTGTAAGCAAATAAACATATCTGTATAAGAATATGCATGTTTTTTTCAAATCTTTCAATTTAACATATAATTCTACATAACATAATATGTTACAGTGATATTGACGATATAAAGATATATCACTACGTACCACTGTCGTCCCTCCTGTAAGAGAGGAAATGATATTATATTAATTTTTATTCAAAAACAGAAACATACATGTATGCATGTATTGTAAATGTTCATACATTTTGATAAAGTTTGATACGTAAGCAAAATAAAGTGATTAATACAAAAATGCAAATTCAAAACTTCATCATCGTTGTTACAAACACTTAAATCATGTGGGGAAAAATCAGTAATTAATTCATAACTGATATAAGGGGTTGTTGTAGGAATAAGGCTTTTATAGCATTACTGGGAATCTTTGAAGATGATATACATATAGCATATATATGAAATTTAATTTAAACAAGTGATAAATCATCTCGAACGTTTTGCCGTTACGTGTTAGTATAGAATATTAATTATTTCGTACCATTTGAAGTTGTGATATGGTAGCACAGTGTCCTTTTCCTGTATTGAAAATAACACAATATGAATGGAAGATAATAACACAACATTAACTGCAAACTAAGCTTCAACATTAACAACATACATTATCTATTTGTTTCGAATGATATAGGTGAGGTAAGGTGAGGTGAGGTGAGTTAACGCCGCTTTCAAGAGTATTTCACTTATATCGCGGCTGCTAGTATTACGGCAGGGAGAAAGCCCGCAGCGTCGTGTGGCTATGCATTGCGGTGAAACCTGCGAGCAACGGCTGGAACTAGCGAACCATGGGTGGTACTGTACTGAAATTCAGTGTAGCATTGCACCCAAACCTGACTGCGTGTAGAACAGTTCTCTACTGCAGACAAGTTGTCGTGCCCCTGGCGGGATTCGAACGCCGGACCTCTTGATCCGTAGCCGAACGCGCTGACCACTGCGCTATCCCGTCACCTCGAATGAAATAGGATTGCATGTAAACTGTATTCATTTTAGAAGCAAGGTTTTCTGGATATGATGTGTAAGAGAAATCTTAGACTTACTCCTTCATCAGGAAAATTAACGAAGGAGCACATATATACTCCAGAACGTCGTCCATGTTAACACTCAACAAGGCCTTATTCAGAAAAGTTTATTTTTTCATGTCAACTGATTATATAATTCTCTGAGAAGCATTTAGAATGACGAAAATAAAGAGAGGTGATATTTTGAAACTATAATGAAAAAGATATTCTCGGAGCAAGAGCAAATCTTTCAATAGAACTAAAAACTAGAAATTAATAAGTTTTATAAATTTAAAAACAAGAACAAAGTAAACTACTTACCCTTGATTTGTAAGTTTACTTTCCACACAGACATGATGTTGTCCTGGAGACTTTGCTACAAGCTCTATCCTCCCTTGATTAACACCCGGAACTGATGTGATGTGGTTTGGATAGACAATGGTTGCATCCACATTGGGACTCTTTGGTCCAATCGTTGTAGTGCTCGTTCCACTGAAATACATCGAAGGGTATGTAATTATTTTGAGAAAAGCTCAATTGATTCTTTATAACTATGATGCTTAGCAACAGACAACTGCCTATATATGCATGCAGGTCAAAAGCTGGTTCGTGTTGCACGCTTGTAAATAATGGTCATGCTTACAAAGTTTGGACAGGTGTTGGTAAGTTTTGAAGTATGTACATGTAATGTATAGATGATATTTTCATACAGAGAATATTATTATTCTCAACGAAGTTGTGGAATTGAAGAATGCTAATCTAGGTTGGCTAGAAACGTGACATCATAAAATTGTCCATCATGTAACACCATGCACACTACGAAACATATCCGTCGGTTATCATATGAACATATTAACCTCAAGGCGACCCGATTTTATTATGGAAACCCGAGATTCCATAACTGACCAACATAAATAACATAAGTGAGAAGTTCAAATTCTATCAAAAACCTATTTCTATACTTTAACTAAGATATTGACGAAAATTCCAACTTTCTACCCCGCACCGTACGTGAGATACAGACACCCTTGCCCATGGGTATGCCCATGGGAAAGTTCGCCCGGGCGAGAGGCTGTTCAAATTTGTGTTACACAAAAATTATTTTCTAATTTTTTATAATGGGTCTAGAAGTAACACATTTTAGGTATTTATGAACTCCCCCCATGCAAAGGAAATTGTTTTTCCCATGGGCGAGACCTCGCCCATGGACCAGGTTGCCCATGGGCCGTTTTCCAATGGGCTAGATTTCCCATGGGCCGTTTTCCCATGGGCTAGATTTCCAATGGGCCAATGTTGACTTTGGCAAACATATAATGTTTGTGAAATGTTGACTTTGAAAAAAAAATGTTTGTGAAATGTTGACTTTGGAAAAAATAGAATTTTTGTTAAATGTTGACTTTGGAAATATTGACTTTTAAAATATTTGTTGATATTGGTGGAATTGTTACTTTGATAAAATATGGACTTTGGTGACATGTTGATTTTGATACATATTTTGAGTTCTATGAATGGTTGACTTATGAAATATTCATTTTAGTGAAATGTTGTGTAGTTTTAGTTTGACTTACATAAAATGTTAACTTTGGTGACATGTTGACTTTGAAAAAGATATTTTGAATTTAGTGAAATGTTGACTTTAATCACGTATTAACTTTGATGAAATGTTGACTTTTAAAATATATTTTGAGTTAACCGAATTGTTGACTTAAGTTGACTTTGGAAATATGTATTAACTTTGGCGAAGTTTGCTTATATCATGAAATATTAATGTTTCTAATTTATTGACTTTAGTTTGAAATGTTGACTTTTATAATAGTTTATTAATTTATGGTTTGACTGACCCTTCAAACAAGAAATACCTACAACGGGTTGTTAGTCAACAGTATGTGCATCAATTAACATAATTGAATACACATGAGTGTCAATGACACACTAATAATACGCTAGTAAAGTAAATATATTTATAAACGTTTATATCAAGTACATACACATTTGTTAAGTGTATTTCAGCGTCGTGTAAAGTACTTACACAATAAAGAATAACAAATTTTATTTGTAATTGTAATTCACTTTGGTTTCTGACGAAATAGCAAAATCTGCACTTGGAGTAATTATATAAATAGAAACTTTTAAGGGTATTCCTTTTGGTGTTTTCCTGCTTCTCTTTAACGTTCTCACCTAAATATTCAGAGTTAATTATGCTTTGGCACTTTCTTACCTCGAAATGGAGAGTAAAAATGACATTACAATCTTACGGTTATGTTATTTTACTTTCTGGTTATTGATGTCATATTTATTGTGAAACAAGGATGTGATAAAAGGCGATAGGAGGTCAGACCGTATCATTCAAAGCTACTATTGAGTAGGATGCCCTATTTCATTGTTCCATTTCAGTCAAGGGTGTTACGTTAATTAATGCGATGATTCTTTACTGTCTAAGAACTGGCTGACAAATGACTGTCTGGAGAATGGGAGATATGAACCTTCTGTATTTTCTGCATAGGTTTCTGTTGGAACTATGATAATTTCAATGACTAATATTACAACATGGTTATATTTTGGGATAACACTACCTTCAATAGTACAAATTCTTGTACTTTTTCGAGATAGTAAGGCAACTATCGCCAGCATTGACTGTACCAACAGCTTACCACACGACCATTTCGCCTCGACAAAAATCGAGGTCCAACAATCGATAGTTAAGCTAATTTTTACATTCAATACCTCTCTGATAGACGTAAATTTGGCACAGCTCCCTAGGCTGAATGCATTAGAAATACTTGCCATTGAGATAGTCAGGAAATATAACATGGTTTTATTTTGGGATAACACTACCTTTCCTGTTTATTGTTCCAGCAAATAAAAATCAAAAGTTATTGGTTTGAGAAACTTAATTTCAAACAAATCTATTCAGAGAACAGGAAGATTTTCTGGATAACAACTTCTTAATGTGAAAATACACGACGTTTCGGAGTACATACTAGCTCCTTCATCAGGTGGAATGTACGTGATGAAAGAGTGAGTATGTACTCCGAAATGTCGTGTATTTTCACATTAAAGACATCCAGAAAATCTTCCTGTCCTTATGTATACCACGTCTAAATGCCCTTCAAAGACCTAAATCTATTCAGTTAAATCAGTATCATATATGTTCGTGTTGTGTAGTGATAGTAATGGGAACTATTTACGTACCCATGAATCCCATTGTCACATTATCACAATGACTCTTACAATGGTACTTTGAGTAATGGTCAGTAGTTAAAATAACACCAATAATAATGTTTGCAGTTTTATAATCACCCATTTAAAGAGGTCGGGGTTGGGGAGTTGAAGTGGAAATGACTACTGCAAATGCAATACACACAGCGGCTTGTGAAGTTGAATTTGTCCGGTATCCGTCGAATGTTTAAAACTTGACTGTGCTGACGGTGACCAGTAGACTCACGCTTGATTGATTTTGTGCTCCTGGTTGAATCAGAGAGTGACAGGGATGATATGTGCTCTGTTCTGGTGTCAACGTTGCATTTATCATTATAAACACTGTTGGAATTTCACGGTTTGTTAATTAACAGAAAGGGGCGGTACGGCTACTAATATAATTGCAGGCACTCTCTACTTCCTTTACTTAGCCCAACTGATAAAGTAATTTACTTAATGCAAAATGATAAGCTCAGTAAATCTTTAGCCGCTACTATTAGTAAAATGTTACACAAAACTGTAAAATATGTTAGTATTTGTATCTTCATATGTTGTATTTTATCATATATTGTTTTAAGAATATATGTATATAAGTATAATTTATGTATGTTTTTGTACGAGAGAATGAATTTGAGAGTATGGAATGAAACCGATGGGCGAGGATGTGGAGTGTATATGACGAATGTTGCTCTGAATGCGCCTTTTTAATACGACATGTGACACGTTAATATAGTATTATTATTCTTCTTCTAATGGCCCACACACTGTTAGATTGTTGACAGCTGTTAAGGGGTACATGCAAAGTCTATATTAAACATTTTCTTAATCATTTGATTTGTTTACCATTTCGGCCGCTCTCTCAATACGATACACTGTTTATCCAAAACATCTTACGTTTCGAACGAATTTCATTAATGATTAGCCTTTTCACACACATGACCCTCCCCTAAATACATATATTGAGTTTATAGATATGAAGTAACGTTTTGAAGAACGTTTCCACAGTATACTCTCCTATAAAATATTCACTTTAATGAAATGTTGACTCTTGAAATATTTATTTGCGTTGTTGAAGTATATATCTAATGACTTTTTTTTAAGTTGAACACTAATGTCTGGCTAAAGGCGAGTGTTTCAAATAGTACCGGTAAGTGTAAGTGCTATTGCCCACAATACATCGGTCACCATGACTGATTATTTATACACAACTGATTGCAGGTTACAGATATATAAAGATAGAACAATTGCAATATAACCATGAAACTGCGGTTTAAGTGATATATCAGACTTGTATTGACTCTCAGAATACTCTACTGTTGAACAAGCGTCCACTCGGTATTACGTAACATGAGTATTCGGTCAACTTATTAAGGCCGACAGGTAATTAATTACCGGTACAATGCCCCTGCCCCCTGTGTGACGAGAACGCAAATATAGTAAAATTTCGATAGAGTGACCACATGCCGGAGCCCTTATTTGTTTCCGATCTGTGTGCATTACACTGCAAATTCATCTGCGATCAGATGACATTCTCGACCAGGAAAAAAAGCGCTAGTTATTGAGAAAATAAATGTAACAAACGTAAATTATGTAACTTTGAGATAATGAATTTATTTTCTTTTTGTTACAGGCGAACATTTATAATATGCCTCAGAAAATCATGTAGGAATTGCTGACTTTTAAGAGATTGACTTTGGTGACTGGAAACTATTCATTGGCTTATATCCTTATATAATGAAGGAAACATGTTTCTAAATCCATCTAAATTTGTGACGTCTTTGCCTTTCTGAAAGGTTTAACACTTTCAACTGGACATCAAAGGCTGATTGTTTCAATATGTCCAAACCCATGGACATCACAACTAGGTTGATGGTGGTGCATTCTATGTGAGACCCAAAAAATGGTCACAGCTTTGACAGTTATTAACTAGTTATAGACCTCTCATGAGTATCAGATGCATACTGAAATATTGAATAAACATCACATTTCATTAGACATATTCCAAGCAAAAGACATGGAGTGATTTTGACAAATGAAGTAACAACATTAATTTAATGCCATAATATAATGATTTAACGGTCTTTAAGTTTGCTGTGTATTAGAAAGCATGAAGCAGCGGACGTCACCCTTCACTGGCCATTGGAATTCGCTAGTTGATGTAATTACAGGTGGCGGGAATGGCCATTAACTAATTATCATGTCCCCACCCTCATTTAATTGTTTGTGTATCTCCCACCAGACCATTAGGGGTGGCCAACATTCGTTCAAATGTTCTTAAAGATCTAACTCACAGTATTATATAACATGCGATATTAGAAAGGCAGTAATGAAACTTCAATTATCATGTATATGTACGTACTGTAACAGTTTGTCGATTATCGTATCAATGTACAATGTACATAGGCAATCATACATGATTATCGTATTGTGTTCTGTATAAATCAACACAGAAAACACATAGATACGCTGTTGGAAAAAGTTATTTAGTAGCTCCAAATGTAAGGTTGTGATGTATGATGTCATTAAAAGGTACATGTACATCCATTGTGTTTCATAAATGTTTATTTGGCTTTAATACAAATTCACTTAGCTTGCATATTCATCCCCAGTCGCCAAACATGTCATAATTACTAGTTTCCAATTAAAAGTAACATCATTATGCATGTGCAGAAACCGAAAGTGCACGTCCTATTTACATGCAAATGCAGTAGTTATATGACCTATAGAACATTATCAATCCAAATTTGTTATTTTGTCTGGTTTAAATAAGATTCCAAAATTACGTTTGACTCATTGGCGCGCACCACACGAGGTGCATTGTCCGGTTTTCGATCAGAAATCGATACTTTTACCTTCATATTATCAATATACTAAGTCGAGTATCATCAAAATGGTACTTTTTGGTAACAGTTGTTACTTCTCGATAAAATAAGATAATTTATAACGTTTGTCATATTTGACCCCCAACAACACAATGGATGTTCTTTTAAATCTGTCAACTTCAACATAGAAATTTTCAAAGAAATATTGATATAATAAATAGAATATCTGTCAATTCTTGACAAATACCATGTTCAACTCATCTCGGTATTGTATGATAACTTGAAAATATATATGCTTTCAAATCATTAATTGCAATATGAATACAAAATACAAAGTGTAGCAAGCAATGTTTATGTAACTACATGGACATTTAGATATCATCACACTTCAAACAACCGTACGCAATATTTGAAACATAATATATGTTGTTAATCGTTAAATATCATAAACGATGTCATGACATCTGCTTGTCTATTTTACTTGAATTTCAAACTGTCCTGTAGCAAACCTATCAAACTTTTACCACGCTGTATTTACGCTTACATTATGCAACATTGTCAACTTAAAATTAAAAACAAAAAACATGTAAATTGTTCATTAAGCTCTCAAATAAAATTTGAAATGAACCAGTATGTATGCAGTACAGTACTATATAATCAAATTACTATCACTAGTCACCCTATGAGGAGCCTAGTCGCGCTCTTAACGAGCTAAATGGAATATGCTAGCCTGGATATACTGGGTTAAGTGTGTATTGCAAGGGGGCAGTCTGTGCGGGTATTACCATAAACCAATTAAAAAATACGTATATATGTGTATTGTCGCCAATACTGTTATTTCAATCGGAGTATTTTGACACGTGTGTAGTTGACTCAGAGATACTCACATGGTCACTGGGATGTTCAGGAGATACGCTTCACTGACTTGATGGTTAAACACTAAGGAATTTTCTGAGATTTTAGAAAAGAGTGGTATATTCGTTTTTGATTATTTTCATTTGAAAGCAAACGGGAGATTATACTGTGGAAACGTCTGTTTAAAAACTGACTACATATCTATAAAGTTAATATATATTTTTTAGGGGAAGGACAATTGTGTGAAAAGGCTTTTCATAAATAATACCCGTCAAAATCGTAAGATGTCTTTTAGAGTGGTATATTCGTTTTTGATTATTTTCATTTGAATGCAAACGGGAGATTATACTGTGGAAACGTCTGTTTAAAAACTGACTACATATCTATAAAGTTAATATATATTTTTTAGGGGAAGGACAATTGTGTGAAAAGGCTTTTCATAAATAATACCCGTCAAAATCGTAAGATGTCTTTGATAATCCCTGTATAGTATTGAGAAAGCGGCCGAAATTGTAAACAAATCAAATGATTGAGAACCTTTTATATAGACTTTTCACGTACCCCTTCACTGCTGTCAACAGACTAACAGTGAGTGGGTCATCCCAATATCTAAATTGGAACCTAATTGCAAGAGTTCGAATTAATTAAAATTTGTTGGGTACTGGCGAATTTGATAACGCCAAAAAATGAGGACATTCTGAATACATTAGATCACTACATTTCTAAAAGTAAACATTTCGCTGATTATTGATACAAACGAATAATGAATATATTAGATCAGTGTTCATAATATTTGCTAAGTATTCACTTGTTCAAAAGAGGCAATACAGTATTTTGACGCTAGGGACAACTGAGCACTACCATAAATACATGTATGTTTATACGTATGTATGTTCTGTGCTATTAAATGGTTAAAACCGCTCGAAATCGAATCAAACAAGTGAGGTAAGAAATGGACTGTTTATTTTCGTAATTGACAACAATGGGTTAGTTGACCGAATAGACATGTTACGTAATACCACGGCACGCTCGTTAAGGTCTCATACTGCCTACAGTCCCAATCTGCCTACATCCCACTCTGCCTAAAATAAATAGTGTAGGCAGTTTGGGAAATGATTTTTTACCCATTGCATAATGGAACAACCTATTTTCCAGTTACTAACATCACGACAGAGTCACACTCATACAGAAAAAGTTAACCTGTTCATTTAGTATTACAAATAACCATGTCAGAGTACCTAAATGTTTGCATCTACTAAACAGTTTACAAACAGATTATCTTAAGTTATACAATTATACAGAAACAGTTAACATGTTTCATCTTCGCATATTCTAAATTTATATATCTAATGAAATGTGATTATGAACCTTTAATGATAAAACTATTAAAGTATATAAAATGCTGTTTACGCCTTTTTAAATAATGTCATATTCTTATATCAATTTATATACCTGTATGTTCTCTATATCACTTGTGTGTTTTTTAAGATTAAAATCTGTTCTGTTCTGTTCCGCACAAACATGTTTTCTTTAGAAACAGTTAACCTGTTTATTTAGCATTGCAGAGTAGGATTAACTTGAATTGCATTTACAACCTTTGTGATAACTGTCTAAGATCATGGAAAAATTTTAATTTTTGAGAAGACGATATCAACTCAGTTAATTTAACTCACGATAACTTAGGATGGGAACAAACAGTATCCATCCCACAAAGGCAAATGTACAGCGTGTTGAATACATTACTTCACAAGCAGGAGGACAGCAATTATTATTTGCAGGATACCGCTATCGTTTAAATGTCAGAAGACACTTGATCAAATTTGCAAAGTAATAGTGCAGATGAAATAAAGATATCTGGAACCGATAATTTGGTTGAGTTCATTATTTTAGAGGTAGAACAGGTCAGCAAATCACCCTGACTTCCTGATCACTGGACCTTAACATGTTGTTATAAGCTGTAGGCAGATTGGGACTGTAGGCAGTATGGGACGCTACCGCTCGTTACATAGACAGGGTGTTCTGATACACACAAATACACAGGTCTAATATATCATATATCTGTAACCTGCACTTGGTTGTGAATATAAATAATCAGTCCCGGTGACTGGTGTATTGTGGGCAACAGCGTAGTCAAATGATCTAATACTTACTGTTTGAAACACGCTCCTTCACGCAGACCATAGTGTTTTCAAAATCCCATTAAATTCAAACTTCAACAACGCCAATAAATATTTCAAAGTCAAACTATGTCACAAAAGTCAATCTTTTAGAAGTCAACAATTCACTTAACTCAAAATATCTTCTCAAAGTCAATAAGTCACCACGTTAACATATCATTAAAGATAAACTTTCACAGTCAACCAATAGTTCCAAAGTCAAAATGTCATCAAACTCGACATATCTTTTCAAAGTCAACATTTCACCCAAGTCAATATTTTATTAAAGAAAAACGTCCACAAAAGTCAACCAATATTCCCGAAGTCAACATTTCACAATCATTATACCAAATTTAAGTCAACATTTCACCAAAGTGGTATCAATTTCAAATTCACCAAACTCAATATATATAATCAAAGTCAACATGTCAAACTTCACCAAAGTCAATAAAATGGAATAATTATGGCATTAATATTTCATGATATAAGCATACTTCACCAAAGACAATAAATTAACATAACATAATTAAAGTCAACAATTCGCTTAACTCAAACTATCTTTTATAAGTCAACATCTCATCAAAGTCAATATGTGATCAAAGTCAATATTTCACTAAATTCAAAATATCTTTTTCAAAGTCAACATGTCACCAAAGTTAACATTTTATATAAGTTAAACTAAAACTACACAACATTTCACTAAAATGAATGTTTCATAAGTCAACCATTCATAGAACTCAAAATATGTATCAAAATCAACATGTCACCGAAGTCCATATTTTACACTTCCACCAATATCAACAAATATCTTAAAAGTCAATATTTCCAAAGTCAACATTTAACAAAAATTCTATTTTTTCCAAAGTCAACATTTCACAAACATTTTTTTTTCAAAGTCAACATTTCACAAACATTATATGTTTGCAAAAGTCAACATTGGCCCATGGGAAATCTAGCCCATGGGAAAACGGCCCATGGGAAATCTAGCCCATTGGAAAACGGCCCATGGGCAACCTGGTCCATGGGCGAGGTCTCGCCCATGGGAAAAACAATTTCCTTTGCATGGGGGGAGTTCATAAATACCTAAAATGTGTTACTTCTAGACCCATTATAAAAAATTAGAAAATAATTTTTGTGTAACACAAATTTGAACAGCCTCTCGCCCATGGGCCGGCCCATGGGCAGGCCCATGGGCGAACTTTCCCATGGGCATACCCATTGGCAAGGGTGTCTGTATCTCACGTACGGTGCGGGGTAGAAAGTTGGAATTTTCGTCAATATCTTAGTTAAAGTATAGAAATAGGTTTTTGATAGTATTTGAACTTTTCACTTATGTTATTTATGTTGGTCAGTTATGGAATCTCGGGTTTCCATAATAAAATCGGGTCGCCTTCCTCAATGTTTGTACCCTCGTCTGTAATAAAATATTAATTATTAAATTATTAATAAATGACCATTGAATTTTATGTTAGTGAATTGTGTTCTCAATATTGTGTTATGAATGGAAATCTCATAAAAGTGAGTTTTATACGTACATTTATGTCAGCATTTAAATCTGGTACTTTATGGTACTGGTAATTTATTAATTAACTATCAATGTCATGGCACTTATACGGTATTTACAGCCTAGACCGTATGATACGACAACTGGGCCAATAGGGGGGAAACTGGGCCAATACGGTACCAATACGCTGACGTTTCATAAGTATGACACGTGCTATCTGTTCAACAATCTAATTAATAATTAGTATTTCAATGTAAATGAGATGTGTAGTGTTGTGAAAATATAATGATATGAAGTTAATTAATAAAATTGTCATTAATTAAGTATTTCCGCAATGGCCGAGTTACAGGTCCTTGGTCGGTTGTATTGGCCCTCGACTTCGTCTCGTGCCAATACAACGGACCTCGGACATAGAACTGTACAAACACGTAAATACTCTTAATATTTAATAACATTATAGTATTTACGTGTATCATTAGTCTTTGGGTACTACGGTAAATACAACTATAATACGTATATTTTGTAATGTTGAAGGTTATATACAGTTTATGTGAAAGATACATATAAGTACATTCTTACTATTCAACTTACCTCGATCCAGCAGTATATATAGGAATCACACATTTCTTATTTACTTCACACGGGACAACCGCTCCATTTCCTAGTGAGGGAGAAACTAATCCGCTCTGAAAAATGTTATTAAAAAAAATTATATTTGAAAATAATTTTGGTGTAATTTTGTTTTGTTTTAGTTGATTATTTTTTTTCCTACGTTGATATGTGTAACAGTTGCATCCCATAAATTAAATATCGCCAATGATTCATCTATACATCGTCCTCATTAACATTCGGTTTTACTAGACGATTCCATTTTTTTCTCCACTACATGTATGTGTCTCTTAAGCAAATTTGACCGTTACAACTTAAAACTTATACTCGGACCAACTGCTATCCATTCAGTATTAATTTAAAATGTAGCTGTCTCATTATCTTCGGGTTTATCTATTCTCTATATAATGAACGTTATTTCGAGACCGTTTGCATAGTACGCCATTATATTTTTTCAAATTTATCCATTTCAAAATTTAGCTGAAGGTGTTGGGTTTTAGCTTAAATGCGGATGTTTATTATTTTTAAAATTAATCCGGAAAGAATAACCACAATAATACTAAAAAGCCCCATTTTAATGCATTTGTGCCTGAAACTTTTTACGATACTTGTGCAATAAGAACATTTGTACACAGTCAAGTAAACGCCATCCTCTAAAAACATTTTGAGAGCAGGGATATTTAAAATGAGATAATATTAAAATGCAATAATACAAGCAATCTCTTATTAAAAAGAGACATCAACTCACAGTGTTCCCGGTGTGACCGTCTGAAATATAAATGTAACTTTAGAATCGTTTAACCTTTTAAGACTTCCAATATGATTCGCATATTTGAACAATTCAAATTTTGCCAAGAAATATTTACAAATTTAGTTTAAGCTCATACAAAATTTGCTTTAACTCAAATTCAACAGTATATTAACGTATAGCATTGTGGGTGTGATTGTGATGCCGTTGACCGTCAAGGTATGCACTTTAAACGAACATACCAGATTCTGTGATTGGACTGAGGAATACTTTACTATTTTCATTTGGGTATACATATCAATACAACCATGTTGAGTGTACTCCCCCGTTACGATGTGTACCGAATATATCATATTATAATCAGTGATATCAGATACCCACGGCAATAAAAACACAGGCGGTCAATGGGACCGACAACGTGCACTATGAGACAATATAAGATACCTACGACAATAAAACACAGGCGGTCAATGGGATCGACAGTGTGCTTTATGAGACAATAAAACATGCTCGTGATTTTAGACGTCAGTTTGAGCGTCGCTTAGCAAATGACGTCACATGTTACGTCACTTTGATTGTTCAATGCTAATGAACGTGTTCTACGACGGGAGGCATTAATATTTCCCAAAAAAAATATATACAAACAACATAATATCTGCACAGCTTTTATATAAAGGCGAGTAACTGTTTAAGGGCATCTCATATAAAAAATAGAAGACTCGTTGTTGTGCGTTATCGTAGAATAAAACATAGCAGAGAGCATAAAACACTCAGGGCTGCGCCCTTCGTGTTTTATGCTCCCTGCTATGTTTTATTCAACGATAAAGCACGCCAACTCGTCTTCTATTTCTTAAATAACATATGTTTGTGATTTAAGACGTCAGTTAGAGCGTCGTTTAGCAAATGACGTCATATTTTATGCCACGTTGACGTTCAATTGCTAGTAAATGTGTTCAACGACGGGAGGCATTAATATTTTCAAAATATATTTTTATACAAATAAATTAATATCTCAACTGTTTTATATAAAAGCGAGTAATCTCATATAAGAAATAGAAGACTCGTTGTTGCGCTTTATCGAGAATAAAACATAGCAGGGAGCATAACACATTCAGAGCTCTTAATTATATGAACGTGACATTATTACAATGATTACCTTTTTCGCAGATGCTTCCAACGCGCCCAGAAGGGCAAACACACCTTTGATTGAGACAAGCACCGTTGTTGAGACACGATCCGGCAGTACAAGGTGCATCTGTAAGTCAACGAACATTCAATAAACTCCCTTTAAACTCACACGCAGAGGTCAGCGCGTGCGGCTTCGGTTCAAGAGGTCCGTTCGAATCCAACCAGGTAATTTTGTCACGCACTTAGTCAAAGTAAGCTCTTGCGTGCAGGTTTCACCGCAATGTATTGCCGCATGGTGTTGCGGGTTTTCTCCCTGCAATAATACTAGCAATAATAATACCTCGCCGAAGTAGCGAAGTGGCGAAGTTGCGATGTAGCGAAGTAACGAAGTAACGAAACGTTCCAATCAGTTCGTCCTAAGTCAACCAAAGTCGGTCGGTTTAGTGGTGGTGTTGCAGTTAGTGAAAATATTTCATCTTTTTTGATCGCGTACACGATGAATGGCTGGACTCTTCCTTGTTTCTAATTGACATATAAGGACAGCAGGAATGAAGCTTATTTTAGGCTGTGTTTATATAACACCAGAAATACCAAATAGGAACGATGGGGTTGAGCGACTTGATGGCTACATTGCGACATTCAAAGAAGAACTTCCATATAGTGATTTCATCATTTGCGGGGATTTTAATGGCCGAACATGTACTGAATTAGACTATATTATTGATGATAGTGTGGATTTTCTGCCTTTAGACGAAGATACATATGAAGAGGTTGATGCCCCATCTGTGTATCCGAACCGAGGAAACAAAGATAGTGTAGTGAATAACTATGGATTGCTTGATTTATGCAAAACGTTTCGGTGATACCTGTTAAATGGCAGATTCACCGATGAGGGGGACTACACATATATCGGTCCTAACGGTTGTAGCACACCAGATTACACAACATCGTTACACTGTTACGTACAGGACTTCAAGAAATCTGATCATCTCCCACTCACAACCATGTTCTCACCCCTGTTCGATGTGGACCAGCCGCTGATAAGTATTAACATTGTGTTATCAGAAATACATTTAGATGGAATAATGTAAAATCAAAAATATATCTTGATAATCTACAAAATGCTAATACAAATGTTTTACTTCAGGATTGACTGAATACTCCCGAAGGTTAGTTTGTATGAACTTCAAAGTATAATGGTTATAATTTCGTGTTCATGAAAATGTATACCGGTCGAATAACCTTCTTTAATCAAATCGCCAGAGTATATACCGATTACATCTAAAGACTATATTTAAATGTATTTATCGATTATTTCGTTGAACGGGATTTAAAAAAAAAATGAGTTAAACGTGTTAACTTACAATTCTCACAGTCCGTGCCAATATAACCAGTTGCACATTTACAGTAATATGGAACGACGGAGCTGAAGCATTGTCCACCATTCATGCATGGCTGCCTTCCACAGTAATCAATCTCTGAAAGAAAATACTCGAATTTGGACTTTATTGCCTTTAGACTTAGGGGATGCAGCTCGTGGCGATTTGGGTCTCTCACAGAATCACAAAACACAAGTGTCTCTCACATTCGAACTTATATATCTGAATCATTTTGATACAGAGTCACGAGGACTGTTCTGGCAAGTCCACCCAAAGCTGAGGTCCTCTCTCTGAACAGGTCGACTCTGCGCGTCCCATATAAGTAGTCTCATTTACATAAATTATCTCATGTCCAAAATTTTCCACTGGGCATCGTGTGCCTGTGATGGAAAATATATTATATCGATGTCTCTGGACCGAAACTGACTCCTTATATGGTAACGCCAGAGTTAAGGGTAAATTAATAACAGCTGACTCATCTTTACAAAATGGTTCCCTCTATGAACGTAAAGAATTTCCTTTTACTAAGTATTGAAACACATTCATACACCTATGCTAAAACATAGAATCACACAATTTATATGTACATAAATATTTCACACTATAACATCATTTTTCATCAATCATTACTTTATTATAACAATTGTTTACAATCCACTACAATTCACTAACATTTTATACCAATATACATTTATTTTAATTTCCGCCAATATTCAATATTCTAAAAAGGCGATTTCTTCTTTAATAAAATAAATATAAAGTGTTATTACAGAAATGACAAAGGATAGCTAATTTCATACTTGTCCTTGTGTTATATGTTATCACAACATCCATCCATTTACATGTGTACGTTGAACTCTTCCCAAAATAACAAAAAATGGTCAAAATGGTAAAACATAAGAAACCTGCTGCGTGAAACAATGGGACGAACTTGAGTTATGTACATGTAATCCAGTTGAAAACGCCTTCTAATTCATATTAAGTTTGATAATTAAAAAAACTAGTTAAATGGTTCTCGGGCATAGTTTTTCAAAAATGACGAGGGTGGTGGGATTGTTTCTGGTTTTGGAAAAATAATGACTGGGGAGAAGGACATTTTGTTTTTCCCCATCAAAATATACCATGGAAGTAATAAAAGTATACAAAATGGAACCACACCGTTCCTGCCGATACATATATTTGGTAGACACATTGATTTTGGGGCTTGACAAAAATGCTTCGGCAAATTCTTAATCTAAATTTAATGACTATAAAAGCTGAAAAATAAAAGTGATGCGCCGATGCCGGGGAACATTTAACTTTAACGTGTAATTTGTGACATCTGTGCGTACACACAATTTAGAATGTCAATTTTACGTATGGCGCGAAAGTGAAGAGAAATAGCAAAATAAAAGCCCAATCTAAGGGAATAAGAATTATTATTTCAATAATCAACAAAGAGTTGTAACGTATTTTGTAAATCAAGCAATCAAGATCAGGAATGCACCACAGCGATTTCTCATTTTTGTCGAACGGGAAACAATAAATTATATAAGACCTACTGATATCACACACAAGCCCAGAGTGAGTGATCGGACAAGTGCAGTTAAACGATTCCTTGTTCTTTGTACAACGTCCCCCGTTCATGCAGGGCGCTGATTTACAGGCATCTGAAACATCCAGACAGAAACTACTCTAAGGGTTCAATGTCATGCCATCAATTAGATTGAGATTTCAATTTCACAGTTGCTCAATTTTAAAGTTCTGGAATCGGCCCATAAATTACTTATATAAGGCTTTTTTTTTTTAAAAACGCCTAATTTAGCCCCGGCGGCCAGAATGAAAATCTGCGGGGGTGGGGTCCCTGAAGCGATTTCTCCTGTTTCCTTTCACTGGAGAAACCTCATTAACGACGATAGCCAGTATTCTACGTAACTTTGCAACAAATATTCAATCAAACAACTTATTTTTCTATATATCGAATGTTTAGATAAACAACTAGGTAATTCCGCAGATTACAATTACATAATGATTGCATAAACGTGCGTTTTTGGCGATTTAACACACCTCATAAATTCATCTAGCGGTAGTGATAATCATCACTAATTAATTTATCCGCGGACAAGCTGTCTAGCGGTGTCTAGCTAATAACAGTCACGCCTCAAGGTTTTTTCCTCAAAGCGGATCGCCGCGCTAACTGCGGCATTGTTAAAATGGATAAATTAAAATCGTCTTGATAATTAATTGCAAGTGCTAAATTGATTTCGATATATAATGTACGTAGAGGTAATAATATGTCGTTCTTGAGAAAAATGAAACACATGATATATTGCGTTTTCACATAAATTATCGATGAATTGTCATATAATGCTCATTTACTTCTGTACATATCACCCGTTTTACACTTATTATTTATTTGAATTGAAATGTGTTTTAATGTCAATGACCTGCATATTCCAACCTGATGTTCAGGCATTCTGCCTTAGAAACAGCACTGAAAAATAATATATACATACTGTAAATATTCATACAATATTTGATATTATATGCATGTCTACATGAATATCTAATGCATAGTGTAGTCTACGTATCTATAACAAAAACTAGTTTATAAACGAATTATGATAATGTATATGTACATTTATGAAAGCTCATTTCTATAACTATATACTTAAATTTGTCACTACCAAAACATGAGTTATTTATCATTCGTGACAATAACTATAATCCTAACTATAAATTTATTAATCTTTTGAGCTGCTAAACTTGCTACCAACAACTTGCGTGATTTCACATGTACTTGGCTATACCACTGTACCGCTACCGGTATTAAATTGTTTGTGCATATTGCACCCGGCAGCAACTGTGCAGCGCCAGTTCAAGCATTGTTCTGTCATTATAATACAGGGTTTCTAGCAAGGAAGCAACAACTCCCATCGTTTAACGTCTCTTGATTTTATGCGACCGGGAATCGAACGGGTCTTCCGGGGGAAGCGCGGACACTCTACCAACTGAACTACATGACCGTCTTTTTTATTCAGGTAATGAAAGTGTTTGTTGTGTTAAGTGTTTAGTGTTTAGTGTTTAGTTTCGATGTGATTTAGAAAATGGGATTAGAGCTTACCCGGTATCGTCGACTGCTTCAAGGCATAACTTCTGTGATCCAGATAGACTTGATGCCAAAGTAATGTCAGTTAGGAAAACATCAACACCGTTCTTCGACGTCTTCGTTGGTGAAGATACTATCATCGTTGGTGGTGATGATGATGATGATGATTGACGCACTCCGGTTATTGAATGTCTTTTAAACAAACACAACAAGTTATTGATTCATTGTTTACAGTATTGTTTTACATCTTTACAATAATTAAAAATATCGATTATGTATGCTAGAGTTTGTAGATAAAACGGAAATTTCACTAAAAATGTAAAGTGTGAATATCAGCTTCTGAAATATCTTTATTTTCTCCTTTCTTCCAAACTGAGTTTGCAGGATATGCATGTAATTACAATAATCTTGCTTGACGTAAGGTTTGGGGGACGATTGACGACTGATTATGATTCACCTTACACGTAGTACAATATGCCAATTGTTGAACTTTAAATCCTTATATATTGACTATCTTACTAGAAGAAAACATTTAAAATCAAAGACGTTTGGAACAATTCCTTTATTACGAACAGACATGGCGTATGCATGGTGTATATGCTAACACCTTCAGGGACCCAGAGAAGATGTTAGCATATACTCGTGTCTGTTCAACATAATAAATTGTTATCCACAAATCTTTTTTTCCAATAAATCAAATACTTTCTTTAATTCACACATATCTTAAAGCGTGTTACCCTTGAGTTTTGACAGCCGCATATACCGGGAAAGAACACGTTGAATGTTGCAAACACACAATGGATGAAGCTTCAGGAAAGAACGCAAAATATGGGGCACCCTGAAAAAAAGAGAATACAATTTACTGTTAACTTTTGACCACAAGAGTCCCAAAGTTACAATTCTGGTGAGGATTTATATCATAGGAACACTAGTCTACATACATATATGTATACATCACAAAGGATTCTTAATAATACGGCAACATTACAAAAATAAATGGATATTTTGAATTTTGCATAAGTTTATGAAATATCTCATTGGTAGGTGAACTAAGCATTCGCAAAAAGATTTACCGACTGAACCGTATCTACATTAAATCGGAAATGAAGATTTAATCTACAAGGTAATGTGCTGGTAATATGTTCAACTTGGTATTATATATTATAGAAGATTTATTTGAAAATACAAAAACTAATATTCTCAATAATATTATCATATGAGGCCAGGGTGGATGTTGATATTTTCGCTTATAAAGTTTATAAAATTCTTCCCTTACACCTTGACTGCCTGTCGACGTTGTGAAGTTCATAGCTGAAAGCAAAACAACGTGAAGACATAAAGAAAAACGCTACCAATAAACTAGAACCGAATATAGAAATTGTTTGGTAAAGTTTACATTTTCTTAGCTTGCAATTGATCTACAATCCATTCATAATAACCACTCTTGTAATGTCTTTAACACACTTTTGAAAGAATTAAAATATCAATGTTTAGGAAGATATTTAAATTTCGCAGATTCACTATCAAACTTTTCTGTATGTATTGCCGTTTGTGAGGAGACACAATTTGAGTCTTTCGAAAAAGCAAACAATCTATTTTCACGTCCGAAATCCGTACTAGTTTTCATCGAAGGGGAATGGTTTTTGTCAACACGCCCTGAGGGTGTGGTGCAGTACGTTGTGATTAATTTTCACGATACAGGAAAAAGAAAGAAATCGAAAATCCCAAATAGAGCCCGACACAAAACAAGTTTAAGTGAGATGCTAAGTAAATAACTCTGTACATTTCATGGAAATCACTTATTAATTACTTATCAATGCAAATAAAGTTTTGGGAAAATGCAATATGCGGCAATGGATGATTATTTCATATTATTATTTAATCAGTCGTTTACTTAGAAAACCTTTTCTTTTCTCTTATCAATTTACTTTTGCTGATGAAAAAATGGGCTGCTTAACTCTATGTTTATTTACGACGAAGGGAATATCAATTTTAATATTTATGCAATTGTATTTTCGGGTTTCTCAACAAATCGATAGTTCACTTTTATTTTTAATAAGATGTATCTTCACCTTTAACGTGCACCTTATAGTTTCTGTCAAGTCCATCAGTTCTGAAACAACCAGTAACATACATGTATATCCTGAACACTCAGAGTAGAGTTTCAAATATGGTACAATGATGGAACGGTGAACTATCTTGCTGTCTGAACTTTCAAATTTTCATGAGACCTACACATCTACCTCTCACACTGAGGAGTTCACACCACTGTCGCTTTATACGTTGTACCATTTTCTTTGAAAACGGGTAGCCGTTTTCTATGGATGCGGCTTATGTGGTCGTGTAATGATTAGATAATATATTGTATAAACTTTAATAATAAATGGAAAATTTGAGACAAAGTAACATTAAAAAAAACGTGATACAGTCCCTTTATTATAACTATCATTGTATTTGTCTAAATTACAAATAATAATGAAAATAAAAAAATACTGTACCCGCTTTCATCAATAATAAGGGCACTGAGAACATATCTCCCCACATCATTTGTTCCCGGACTCCACGTTACCGTGGTGTACTTCACTTTCAGAGAGGATCGAGATGTGTCTGTCTTTGGAGCTGGAACTGTGAAGACTTTGGTTGGCACAGACCTCATGTGAAAGGATTTAACACCTCTGCGAACAAACATCCATCAGTAATCATTTACTTACATGTACATGTTTGGACAATAAAACACTGATTAACGTGTAATTGTACCACTGATATAATGAGTAGATGTCATATCAATTTCAATCTGTATTGTTTGTTTTGAAATATTTCTTGATAGGATTTATCGTGATATGTACATCATGATAAAGCCAGATCATGAGGCAAACATGATAAAGATAGATTTAACGTTTTGAATACAGGATTTCAGATTTGAAGAATAAACAAAAGATTGAACTCTTTCTCGGGTTTAACATAAATGCAAGTAAAACTCGTAAAATGTTATCTGGATATGTTCCTTTATGCATTCGGAAAAGACACTGCGCAAAAACTACAAATTAGACTGGTCAAAAGAGAATTTACTATCCTTGGTAAAGGCACTGTGCAACAGACTACAAATTCGAATGGTCTAAACAGAATTTACCATCGTTGGTATAACATGCATACGAAACATGGCAGAAATTGTAGAGAGAGAGTATAAAGTTAAGTTTCAAAAACTAAAGATTTTATGAACCTAGGCTTGAAAAAAAACCTTACCCAACTTGTTTTACGACCGTTTTAAAAAGCATTATTCTGCCTAAATTAAACCACATATATTAATAATACTTTAAAAAAAACAATTCACGTCAATTAGAGTGTCCGTCATTTCAAAATGCTTGCGCGCTCTGATGGACCAACAAGTGGACATTGTAACGTGGTCGCTATTAGCTGACAGAATATTTAGTGTAATATTTAAGTGATTTTGTAAAATATAGTTGAAGCGATTTTTTAAATCAATTTGATTACCCCATTAGTAGCTCAGAAGAGCAATGTGCTTATATTTAAAACTTTGAAAAATATAACCCTTGTTATTACCCATCGATTCGATGGCTTAAGAAACATATTGGCTGTGACGTTGTATATGTAATATTGCATAATAATATCACAAGATTCTCAAATTAAACTGAAGCACAACAGAAACGTCACACATCAGTTGGTTTCGATTAATTCGATATTTGAAAGAAATGAGATGCAATTGATTATGGCACGATGCAATACCACCTTTTGACAGTCGTTTTAATGACTTCATTGGTGACTGTTTTATTTTTTTTATTACAATATTATTTTTGAAACTAGACAAGGGTAAGAAATGAAATTTACACCAACATGACCCCTACCATGTTTAAAATGTTGTAAATATGTGCAGGACGAGGGAAATTTATTGATTTTCAGACTGAGTATGTGTTTTATATCGATGGACAGTTGTGTTTTATCAAAACTATTTTTCGGGGAATTTTAAATTTAAATTTTTTTTTTTAAAAAGCACGAGAAGAATTATTCGACTGATTTAATAATTTGAACTATTTTCCCAAACTATTCGGTATTTGAATACGACTTCAAAAACTTGAGAACTTTGACATTGAACATAATACATATATTATGATAAAAACAACTGAGGGGCGACGTTTCTTTTTCAGTTAATATTTTTTTCAGTTTATAATTTCAAATGGGCATTGGTGACCTATTCATTCCTTAATGAAAACAACAATAATACTTACGGAGAAGCTAGGTCAAATGGTTTTGCATAAAGTTCGACTGTTAGGGTCGACCCAGCATACACTGTAAATTCATGTTGACTCTCTGTCGTTGGGTCCACGAACAACGGCGCACTGATATGTTTCAATGTCTGTATCATGAGCTGAAAAGAAAATTCAGCGATGTTTAATGTCTTTATTAATCTTGTTATTTCAGAATGTTAACGTATTCATCAATGTTATCCATATGGTAGAACACAACACATGTCACATGTTCAATACATAGAGGTTATCATGAGAGTGTGTTTTGGGATGGTCAATATCCTGCATTAGAAATAAACATTGTATTTTGCGAGCCTTGGCGAGCTAAATACATTGTGTTTATTCCTAACGGAGGATATTTACCATCCCAAAACACACGAGCATGATAACTTCTTTATCATACAATGTCATTCTTCATTCATGTTTGCGCAAAACAGCATGACAACATTAATTTCAAGTTGAACGTTACTGTAACTACGCGTATTGATATATGCAAATGAACTGCGTGCTATTCTCACAGTAAAATGACACAAAATAACGCCTCCTAAATTATGCTTTCAGTGAAAATGATTGTCATTTTTGACATGATCTTAATTTTCAATGTTTTAATACGTTTTAAAATACGTTTTTCAAATAAAAAATATTTCAGGTGAGGACAACAAATTCGAACTCGCGTCCTTTCGTGTAATCATGAGTGTAGGGGAACCATCTTGAAGGGGCGAGAGTTGCTTCCCTTTCGCCCGGTTGCAAATGGCGACTCTCACATCGACGGAGAGCTCAACTGAATGTTAGGCAGCGATTTCTAAAATCTCCTTTACAAAAGTCACATTATGGAACAGTGAAGATTGGCGTTCGATAAATGCATATGTGACTCAAACTGCCTTTGTTACCTGTGAGTATTTATAAAGTGTTTACTCCGTAGATGAACATGTTTCGGCACTGCTTGATCATAATCATTTTTTCCGTAATATGCATTGCACTATGTTTGTTTTGTCATTTCTCAAATTAATGTAGATCTATATGGAATGAAGTGTGCATATTTACATGAAGCTATTACGCTATTACAACTATTACGGTTATTACAGGCTTTCGAAATGTCAATGCTTGTGACGTCATTTTCAAAAGAAGTTCCGTCATTTGACCTCTGTAATTTGCATCTTTATCCGTATATGACCCATACGGATATCCTTTGCCTTTATCCTGCCGAGAACACCATCCATTGTATGATAAAATCGGTTCTTAAGAAATAGGTTTCATCATGTCTTTTCTCACAAGCTTATAAACGGTTTGATGACTAAACTGTTGTTATAAGTTATAACATTCAGTGGAGAGTGACATCGTAAAACTAACAAGGGTCTGATAAATTACGATGTCACCCGAACAAACTAAATGTTATAACGTTTTTATCTTACCGCATGTCTAAAAATATCATTAACATTTTTTGACAGAAAACTGCTGATCGATCGACAAACTATGACCTTTAACTTGTGTCACGTGACATGGAATGATTGACGTGGATGCATGCTTTCTTCATGTTGCGGGATATAAAATATTTATCACCCTCGGGAAGATTTATCAACCCGTATGACAGCGTTTATTGATGGTTGTTAATGGTCACGTGGACCAATCAGGGATCGACATTCTTCCATGAGGTAGGAGGAAAATGCTTGTCGACGGCATTTATACTACAGTTTAAATTTAACGTTTCAGGTTTATTGTAATTGGTCGTTGTATTAAGAACGAATCGAGCATTTTAACGGGAAATCTCCAGGGGTACAAAGTAACCTGGTTTCAAGGATGTATGTTGGTTTATTTCTGCCATTCGCGTCTTCACCACTTCACTGTTATTAGAACATATTAAGGTGAAATTACAAACGCGGAATGCAAAATAGCGAAGACGCAAAGATTGTGCTTTTTTACTTCCGCATCGCAACTTGCATCACCACTTTCTTACTTCGCATCGTTTCATCGGAAATTTGCTACTTCGCGCAATGAAAAATAGCGAAGACGTACACATAGAGCGATGAAAAGACGTGAATTGGCGATGCAGAGTTGTGAAGACGCGGTGTGAAGTAGCAAAGACATGAAGGAGCAATGCAAAGTAGCGACGGACGACGGGGCGATGCAAAATAGCAAAGGAGCGATGTGAAATAGCAAAGGAGCGATGTGAAATAGCAATGGAGATATGTGAAATACGCATTTCTTTGCTTTTTACTTTGTTTTGCCCGTTCGCTATATCGCATCAGCATTTTGCTAGTTCGCATCGCCATTTGACTACGTCGCATTGCCATTTGACTACTTCGCCATTTAGCTATTTCGTTTCTGGTTCGAAAAACATAAAGTAACGAAGACGCGAATGGCAGAAATTAGCAACTATACGGATTCGTAAAATGGGCTTGAGATTTTACCTGAACAGGGATGTCACTAAGTGGCCTCTGAATCGATCCCCCAGGACGATGATCACTTCCACCAAGGGTGATATCCTTGCGGTTGAAGTCACTGACTCTGACAGCTATCGCTCCCCATCCTTCATCCTTAAAACCATCTTTCTCAAAGGTTTGTACTTCGATGTTGCATTCCTGCAAGTATACATCAAAATCTTGTATATTATTTAGATCGTTGTTCTTTTATGAGTTATACACAAATGTCCTACGGATAACATATACTTGGGAAGTGGTGATTTAATTGTACTCAATAACAACAATGACGTCAAGAAACGACATACATTTGTTCCACAATTATAATGAAGACGATGGACAATCATCTTCAAGTTACGATTTTTATATTTGGAAACGATCACCTACATTAAATACACGTAAAAGCCTACATGCTGTGCACGACGTGTGATTTTAAACTTATACTGGCTGTAATATAAATAAAATCCATATGGAATGGTTCAACTTTTTTACTGTTCTTTAATGTCTGTATTATATTTTGTATCATGTTGAGGCGAGATTTGATTACAAATTTATCTGTTCATAACACAAATATTTTGATTTGGTATATTCATTCAAACAAGTATGCGAACATCTGATTACGTGTCCGTGTTCACAGATAAAGGAATTGAAGCTGTCAATCGATCGTTAAGCTGTTATTATGGGCAATTTTAGTAAAGAGATTATCCACGGAAACCTAAAATGGTTGATGACAGCGGATTAGGTTTTCAGGTTGTTCTGTACATATTCATTAAATATCAAAAGATATCTTTACTAAATGCATGTATTAAATTGTTTACATGTGTTTGGTCGAGGGTAGATTTTGACGGTTATATTTCATTTACGTCAAGTGACATGTTCCCATGGTAATAAATTATGGTTCCTGTCCTAAATGAGTATGCACATGCTAAATCATCATTCATGCCAAGTTTCATGCTTTAAACCGAATTATTTTCAATTCCATCACTAAAGTACTCCACAATTAAACATAGGCTGGTTTGAAATAAAAACAAGTAACTGTCACAAACGTGACCATGTCCCCCGCCGCAATTAAGAAATGAGCTTTAAGGATGGACACACAACTTGTTCTGAGTAATGACAATTACATGTTTGATTCAATTGTTATTATATCAGGCTAAGAACATTATAAAAAGGGATCAAAATCTCGTAGTGACCTTGAAAGGTCAAGGTCACCCAAATCGACTGGTGTATGTGTACTTCCCAAATGAAGATTGGTACCAAATTTGAAGACTCTATGTGTAGCGGTTCATGAGATATTGTGCTAACAACATTTTACAAACAATCAAAGTCTCGTAGTGACATTGGAAATAATGTCAAGGTCACCCATATCGACTGGTGTCTGCGTATTCCCTAAATGAAGACTGGCACGAAATATGAAGCCTGTATGTGCAGCGGTACATGAGTAATCACGCTAAGAACATTTTCAAAAGTGATCAAAGTCTCGTAGTGGCCTTGAAAATGAGGTCAAGGTCACCCAAATGGACTTGTGTCTGCGTATTTCCCAAATCAAGACTGGTACCAAATTTGAAGACTCTAGGTCCAGCTGTTCATGAGATATGGTGGTAACAACAGTTTTACCCCAAACATTTCAAAGTCTCGTATTGACCTTGAAAATGACGTCAAGGTCACCATATCAACTGGCGCCTGCATATTCCCCTAATGAAGACTGGTACTAAATTTTAATCTAGGTCTAAGTACGTACGTACGCACGTGCGGAGCTGAATACTACGAGTATATATCCCTCGCTCCTTTAAGCTTAAGCACTAAGCTTAAAGTACTGCTTCACTAGAAATCGTTATTGAGTTTGCGGTATATTGCGGTATCGAATGACATTGCAAGCAATAACTATACTGACATCCATATTTTAAAGCAATATCTATGTTGTATAAATGCATCATATCCACGATTTATTGGTGTTTTTGTAACAATATAATGTCCCCAATAAAGCATTTTAGTCAACTGTATTAATCTCATTATTTCTTTCTAACAACATTTATCCTTTAGACAACTTATGCAGAATAGATATGCAAGACGTTTTGGCGTTTATGTCAAAACTGACATTTGTATAATAAGATGAGGAAATATAACAAACACAGGTTTAAAACTCCATTTATTTATCATGGAAAATTCCTAAAACAGCATAAAGTCGAGAGAGAACACTGATAAGTATGTACAAAATTGCTGTTTACCTTGTTGATCGTGACATTGGGCATGACCTTGAGACCCCCGAGTGAAACGAATGCAGCTTCAAAACAAAACACCAGGTCGTCGTCATAATCTACTGTAGAAAACGTAATCGTCGACACCAAGTTCAGTGGAATCCTGAGATTTAAAAAGACAAGTAAACCAGTAAAATTTAATATATACAATGCGTGATTAGATACATACGACGTACTTTAGCTATGGGACATGGAATATTGCTCACTTTATTCTAAAGAACACAAAGATGTCAGGAATGAACAATTTATCTATTTTCACAATGTTACCATGCCATTACGGATATATAAAACTCCATCATCCTTCAACTTAACCAATGTTTATTCTAAAACTCTACTATGATGCTCCTCAAACAGACAATTATTTTACAATCTATCGAAAGACACGATTGTGGTGATGTCATTTGTTTATTTATACAACAACTGATTTACAACGATCAATTGCTACCCTTCCATCAACCGCAAAAGAAACGTCACCATACAAAGTACAAGATAGTTCAATCCACGCGTAATAAGACGACTGAAACTCCTTAACTAGACGAGATAGGAAAGTCAAAAACTTGTTTTTTGCTTGTTGTACGACGTCCTACGGAAAAGGCGCGTCAACAAATTTAAGTCAATCAAGGTTATATATGTATGTCGATAACGTCTGTTATTCGCTTAGTTTCTACATTTAATGAATGTTTAAGTTAGATATCAAACATTCTTGCCAAATAACATTTTGAAAAAGCTATTTCAACACCCCAGGTCTAATTCAATCAACATTATAATGAAAGTATTAAACTCTAATGTATGAAATTGTGGGTTCTTCTTTACAAATCATGTCCTTATAAAAAACATTCTTTCTCCGATAGCGGTATTCGATGTTTACACCGTTGAGAATGTGATGACGTTTCTTTTGAGGTTGAGTGTATTGCGGCCTTGGTGAGAACATACGCATAGCCTCATCTTTTTAAGTACACTTCATATATATATTGTTGTAGTCATTATGAAGTGGTATATATGAAACGTTTGCTTACTTGTAGACTGGTTTGAACATCGCAACTGGACTATTGTTAGGCTCGCCAGTATCACTTCGTATACCAGGCTTGATCTTGATCTGTAAACGGTACATGGGTGTTTCCCCTGGTTTGGAATTATAATCATAGTGCCGCCAGTAATTCCCTTGTAAGCTGAAATGGAATTTCATTTAGTTTAGTTAATTTATTATGAAACTTTAATTAAACAGCATAGAAAACATCGAAGTATATATAAAGAATACTACATGACGTCCCGTTTGATAACATGTTTATGAACTGATATAATGGTTTGGTATTTTAACGAGCGAAAGCGGGACCGAGTTTAGTATTTTGTTCATTACTAAATGATGTAAATAGCGCTTAATTGCAAGAAAATCGTTGGTAGTGACGCTCACTTGTAAATAGGTCATCCGCTATTGCAGTAGCGCGGCTAACATTGTGACGTCAACCAAAAAGGACTGTGACGTCACGCAACGATTATGACGTTATGGTAGCACGCGGTGGTTTTACACATGTGTGTAACCAACTCATTGTTATCTAATCAGTGATCTCACCATGGTTGAGTAATAAATTTGAATAATTTCACATGGAGATACACAGAACAGAGCAATAGCAGATATTACGAAATAACATGCTGCTTACGATTAATGTAGAGTGTCCTATAACTAAAATTATTGAGAGAAAAGTTTAACTTGAAATTGTTAAGTTGACTTTTGGAAAATAGCAAGACGATAAGCAAATCAGTGACATGTATTTTACGTCAGAAATACCGCAATATAGTAGTGACATTATATTAACAGAATAATATAACCAGAACTTATTGTCAACGCCCCTTCATTTTGAGTATTTTTTATAACTATTGGCTTTGGAGAGAATAATTAAACTTCGTTGAAAATAACTTTGATCAATAAGGAAGCGGAAGATGTGGTACATCTGATGAAAGATATCGAATGCTAACATTTACAACAAAGAGCAAAATGTATATTATTTGATAGAAAACAGGAAAAACATGTGGCTGAGCAACGTATTCAGAACGAGCCAATGCTCCATCTTAAAGATAAAATCTGATGCATTTTTCTAAAAAAATGACAGATTATTATCTATATGCACATTATGTATCGTAATCTAACGAACATAAAATCGAGACAATGTACACTTGCAATGAATTATTAAGACAACTTTTATAATTCGGTTTGAGTATAGCTGAAAATTTAGCCGGGAGTGACGTCAAACCCAGCATAAACGCTTGAGTGACTTCAGTAAATCGTTTGTTAACACTTATTAGGCGATGTAATTAAAAAGTCGTATATAAGTAATTTGTGGGGCGATATTAGAAATTTAAAGTCCGGTTTTTGTCAAACTGAAATCCCCTTTTAATGAATCTCGAAAGTGAGGAATTACAAAGTTTGGAATTTCAGTCGACCTTTAAGACATACATTAACATGAACACAACTGCTAAAGAATATTCCATGGAACGGCCCATTTCATGATTAATCA
Source organism: Gibbula magus (assembly GCA_936450465.1). Taxonomy (NCBI): domain Eukaryota; kingdom Metazoa; phylum Mollusca; class Gastropoda; order Trochida; family Trochidae; genus Gibbula; species Gibbula magus. The sequence goes on from OW388291.1 coordinate 19,553,253, forward strand.
GTTTGACGATCAAGCCAGGGGACGGTTCAACAAACTGAGCGATTAGTAGCGCTCATTTAGCGCTCAATGAGCGCTCGTTCTCTGCTGAACGGGTGTTTTGTTGAGCTTGAGCTGGACCAACGTATTAAATGGTACCCTATATCGGTGTAGTATGACTTGCAGAATGATCAATATGGTACCCTATATCCGTGTAGGATGTCCTATAGAATGATCAATATGGTACCCTATATCCGTGTAAGTTGTCCTGTAGAATGATCAATATGGTACCCTATATCCGTGTAGGATGAATGATCAATATGGTACACGATATCCGTGAGGATATCCTGTAGAATGATCAATATGGTACACGATATCCGTGAGGATATCCTGTAGAATGATCAATATGGTACACGATATCCGTGAGGATATCCTGTAGAATGATCAATATGGTACACGATATCCGTGAGGATGTCCTGTAGAATGATCAATATGGTACACGATATCCGTGAGGATGTCCTGTAGAATTATCAATATGGTACCCTATATCCGTGTAAGTTGTCCTGTAGAAAGACCAATATGGTACCCTATATCCGTGTAAGTTGTCCTGTAGAATGACCAATATGGTACACGATATCCGTGAGGATGTCCTGTAGAATTATCAATATGGTACCCTATATCCGTGTAAGTTGTCCTGTAGAATGATCAATATGGTACCCTATATCCGTGTAGGATGAATGATCAATATGGTACACGATATCCGTGAGGATGTCCTGTAGAATGATCAATATGGTACACGATATCCGTGAGGATGTCCTGTAGAATGAGGTGAGGTGAGGTGAGGTGAGGTGAGGTGAGGTGAGGTGAGGTGGGGTTTAACGCCGCTTCCAAGAGTATTTCACTTATATCGCGGCTGCTAGTATTATGGCAGGGAGAAAGCCGCAATGCCATGTGGCTATGCACTGCGTTGAAACCTGCGAGCATCGGCTGGAACTAGCGAACCATGGGTGGTACTGCACTGAAATTCAGTGTAGCATTGCACCCAAACCTTACTGTGTGTAGAACAGTTCTCTACTGCAGACAAAGTTGCCGTGCCCCTGGCGGGATTCAAACCCCGGACCTCTTGATCGGAAGCCCAACGCGCTAACCACTGCGCTATCCCGCCCCCTGTAGAATCAATATGGTAAACGATATCCGTGTAAGTTGTCCTGTAGAATGATCAATATGGTACCCTATATCCGTGTAGGATGAATGATCAATATGGTACACGATATCCGTGAGGATATCCTGTAGAATGATCAATATGGTACACGATATCCGTGAGGATGTCCTGTAGAATGATCAATATATGGTACCCTATATCCGTGTAAGATGACTCATAGAATGATCAATATGATAAATGGTCTCCGATTTATCTTTGGAAATCCGGTTGAGTCCGAAGTTTGATGAGACAATAAAATAAAAATGTCGCGACAAACATTTTTTTACAAACAAATTTCATTTTTTAAATGCCTTACATAAATTCTTTGGAATTTTTTTGGTTAAAATTATTTTTTTCAATTTTTAAAAAAAAAATCCAATGGAATTTTTTTTTCCAATAGAAATATGTGGAAGTGGGTGGTAGGATTAGTTATTGAATATAGATTTGCTTATAATGAATTTATGAAATGATAATATTTCCATTTTATTGACTTTGATGAAGTTTTCAATGAAATGTTGATTTTGATAACATATATTGAGTTTGAAATGTTGACTTTGGAAAAAATATGATGTTTATGAAATGTTGACTTTGGAAAAAATATAGTGTTTGTGAAATGTTGACTTTGGAAATAGTTATTGACTTTGGTGGAAGTTTTACTTTGATTAAATATTGACTTTGGTGACATGTTGACTTTTAAAATGTGTTTTGAGTTATGCGAAATGTTGACTCTTGAAATATTTATTGACTTTTGTGAAAGTTTAACTTTATTAAGAATGTTGTCTTTGGTGAAATGTTGTCTTTAAAAAGGGTATTTTGAATTAAGTGAAATGTTTACATTGATCAAGTATTGACTTTGGTGAAATGTTGACTTTGAAAACATTTATTGACCTCGGTATTACGTAACATATGTATTCATTAAGGCCGACAGGTAATGAGTTACCGGTTTAACGCCTCTGACCCACATCTGGGTGTGACGAGAACGCCAATATAGTCAGACTTCGATAGAGTGACCACATGAGCACTTAGATGTTTCCGATCTGTGTGCATTAGACTGTAAATTTAACTGCGATCAGATGACATCCTCGACCATAAACTTATAGCGCTTGGTAAAGTTATTGAGAACGTGTAGGTGAAACAATTGTGGAAAGATATCAGATAATGAATTTCTTTTGTTGTGGTTTTTCTTGTCAGATCTTACAAGCGAACAGTTATAATATGCATAATATCACCCATGTAGGAATTGCTGACTTTTAAGAGACTGTAACTATTAATTCCTGAAATTCCTGAATCCCTAACATTATAGAAAGTACTTTTGACGCAATATCCATTGTTACAAATATGTTTATCATATGTTGCATTCACATCACATCATGAATATATTTCTTACAGGATTTTGAATTTGACAAACTATGTTATCAAAGCATTGTACATATCATAACTGTTTTATCTGCAAGATCTGACAACATATCACTAACAAGCAGCAAAGATATTCAATATCTGATATCTTAATATTACATAATTTAAAATAGTTCCGTCCACCCATTTCCTCTCTACTTTTGAATGTTATGCAAGGCACAACAAACAATCAGTCCCGTTTATGACATGCCGCTTTCTCTCTCTCGCTAAATCAGAGGTGGCGAAGCGTAATTGGTCTCGGTGCAGCCAGGTGTTAGTGTAGACGGTGGCCTCGGCGTTGAACTGTTAATTACCTGTCGGCGTTAATGAGTTAAGGAGTTATTTGAATATGCAAGCCTGGATATACTGGGATATGTGTGTATTGCAAGGGGGCAGTTTGTGTGGATATTACCATAAACCAATCTAAAAATACGTACGGATGTGTATTATCGCCAATACTGTTATTTCAATCTGAGTAGTTTGACACGTCCTTAGTTGACACAGAGAGACACACAAGTGCTCACTGGGATGTTCAGGAGATACGGTTCACTGACTTGATGGATAAACGCTAAAGACTTTTCTGAGATTTAAGAAAAAGTGATTATATTCATTTTGGATTTCATCTAAATGCAAACCGGAGAGTATATTGTGGAAACGTCTATTTTTAAAAAAATACTTCATATCTATAGACTCAATGTATGTTTTTAGGGGAAGGACGCTTGTGTGAAAAGGCTATTCATTAATAATACCAGTAAAAATCGTAAAATGTCTTGGATTTTTTGTAAAGAAATCAAATGATTAACAAAATGTTTAATGTAGACTTTGCATGCACCTCTTCACTGCTTTCAACAATCTAACAGTGAGTGGGTCATCCCAAGTTCTAAATTGGAGACTAATTTCAAGAGTTCGAATTAATCAAACTTTGTACGGTACTGGCGAATTGGATAACGCAACAAATAAATACATTCTGAATTCATAACATCACTACATTTCTAAAAGTATAAATGTCCGCTGATTATTGATACAAAACGAGTAATAAATATATTAGATTAGTGATCATGATATTTGTGAAGTAATCCCTTGTTCAAACAAGTGAATTAAGAAATGGACTGTTTCATTTTTCGTAATGGATAACAACATTGTGCTTTTTGTTCACTCATCCATGTAATAAGTGCTTTTAATGTCTAAATATTGGGGCGTCTGACTATATCGGCGTTCTCGTCCCACCCAGGTCCTAGCTAGGACTCCACCCCTCTAGCCCCCTATTGTTACAAGCTAGGTCAGAGGCGTAGAACCGATAATTAATTACCTGTATGCCTTAATGAGTTGAGACTTCTGTGATGGGTTAGTTGACATGTTACGTAATACCACGACGTGCTCGTTTAACTGATATGATGTTCTGATTGGATATACACAAGTCTGATATATATAGCATTTATCTATAACCTGCAATCAGTTGTGTATAAATCACCAGTCCTGGTGACTGGTGTATTGTGGGCAATATTGTAGTCAAATGATCTAACACTTACTGTCTGAAACGCGCTCTTTAGCCAGATATCAGTGTTTTCAAAATGTCATTTAATTCAAACTTCAACAACGCCAATAAATATTTCAAAGTCAACATGTCACCAAAGTCAATCTTTTAATTCAACAATTCACTAAACTCAAAATATCTTCTCAAGGTCAATATGTCACCACAGTCAATATTTTATTTAAGTAAAACTTCCACCAAAGTCAATAAATATTTCAATATCAAAATTTCACCAAACTCAATATATATTATGAAAGTCAACATTTCAAACTTCACCAAAGTCAATAAAATAGAAATATTAATATTGCATGATATAAGTAAACCTCATCAAAGTCAATAAATATTTCCAAAGTCAAAGTAAGTCAACAATTCACTGAACTCAAAATATCTTTTAAAAGTGAACATGTCACCAAAGTCAACATATCATTAAAGATAAACTTTCACATAAGTCAACCATTAGTTCCATACTCAACATGTCATCAAACTCGAGATATCTTTTCAAAGACAACATGTCGCCAAAGTCAACATTTTAAATAAGTAAAACTTCCATCAAAGTCAATAAATATTTCAAAATCAAAATTTCACAAAACTCAATATATATTATCAAAGTCAACATTTCAAACTTCACCATTGCAAAGTCAATAAAATAGAAATATTAATATTGCATGATATAAGCAAACCTCACCAAATCAATAAATATTTCCAAAGTCAACATAGGTCATCAATTAAATAGTCAATATTTCACTAAATTCAAAATATCTTTTTCAAAGTCAACATGACACCAAAGTCAACATTTTGTATAAGTTAAAATTTCACAGAAGTCAATACATATTTTCAAAATCAACATTTCACCAAAGACAATCCTTGATCAAAGTCATTATTTCACTAAATTCAAAATATCTTTTTCAAAGTTAACATTTCATTTAAGTTAAACTTGTACAGAAATCAATAAATATTTTCAAAGTAAACATATCACCAAAGTCAATATGTGAGCAACGTTAATATTTCACTAAATTCAAAATATCTTTTTCAAAAAAAAAATGTCACCAAAGTCAACATTTTATATAAGTTAAACTTTAACAAAGGTCAATAAATGTTTTCAAAGTCAACATTTCACCAAAGTCAATACTTGATCAATGTAAACATTTCACTTAATTCAAAATACCCTTTTTAAAGTCAACATTTCACCAAAGACAACATTCTTAATAAAGTTAAACATTCACAAAAGTCAATAAATATTTCAAGAGTCAACATTTCGCACAACTCAAAACATATTTTTAAAAGTCAACATGTCACCGAAGTCAATATTTAATCAAAGTAAAACTTCCACCAAAGTCAATAACTATTTCCAAAGTCAACATTTCACAAACACTATATTTTTTCCAAAGTCAACATTTCACAAAGATCATATTTTTTCCAAAGTCAACATTTCAAACTCAATATATATCATCAAAATCAACATTTCATTGAAAACTTCACCAAAGTCAATAAAATAGAAATATTAATATTTCATAAATTAATTATAAGCAAAACTGCATTCAATAACTAATCCTACCACCCACTTCCACATATTTCCATTGGGGAAAAAATTCCATTGGAAAAATAAAAAATTAAGAAAAATAAATTTTAATCTAAAAATTTCCAAAGAACTCATGTAAGGTATTTAAAAAAATGAAATTTTGTTTGTAAAAAAAACTTCGGACTCGACCAGATTTCCAAAGATAAACCGGAGACCATTGATACCTTATATCCGTGTAGGTTGATGTAGGATCGATGTCTGTTATGACTTCAGCAACTTCCTGTTCCCACATCATAGGTACATTCACAGCAGCGACAACTCCAGTGATATTGGAGGAAAATTGATCCAAGAGGTTTTCATAACTGGCGGGTTTGTGAAAGTGTGCGGTTTCACAAGTCCAATTTCCCAAGTACTCTTTGCCATTTTGTGTTAACACTTGATTTCGTGAAACTCGTGTAGATCGTCCAACATCCTGCAGTGTACAGGTGGGTCCACATGGACCTTGCCCTAGCTTCCAACCAGTGATAACAGTCAGCTTCAGCTGAAATGATAACATCATATGTCTTCATTTCTTGCTAAATTGCTAATTGCTAAAACCCTTTGATCGGCATTCTAACAGTTGAGGTGATGGAGAATGAAGAGCAATTTTATGGATTCACAACTTCTTTATTCTGTGTAGGTAACGTTTCGACATAGATGCTAATGTCGTTGACTAGTATCTATGTCAAAACGTCGCCTACACATTATAAAGAAGTTGTGTATCCATAAAATTGTTCTTCATTCTTGCAAATGATACTGGAATAAATAGTTCAACGGAAATATATAAATCGTTATACTATACTCTTGAAAAAAGAAACTTGCAATTGACTGTTGTTGAAAAGCATTGTGCCATATCCTGTTTATGACCGCACAATAACAACAAGTGTAAAAAATATATTATTTTGCAAACACATTATTTCATTTGATGACAATAAATGCCCATTGATAGCCAGGTCACTTTGACTATCGACTATGGGAGAAATATGCCGTCAGTTAACTGCTTATCACATATCAACACCAGATTTAACCATCAAAACCTTAGAAGATTGTGAGGTTTACCTTGAACACGTTAGTTGATGTGTCGATGAACTTGAAACTGATAGCTCCCCCAGTGAAGTGATCAACTTTACACTTTGCTGAGGCAAACAGAGCTCCAACAGCAACTAGTTTCAGCAGCAACATCGTCTTCTTATACCATTCTGTGAATGAACATTTGAAAATGGAATTATTTTGAAGTTTGGTATTGTTAAATGTTTCTCCGAAAAGTGTAGGGAAAGGAACGTTTATTTGAAGATGACATATCGCACCGGTCCCACATACTTTGTAAAATATATTTTTGACAGATAATTGTATATCAATTACTTCAGTTAGGGGGTAATACACATGCTGAGTTTGAGGCATGATATAGGGTTTTGAAGTTCTACTACAGAAGCAGACCTATCCCTGAAGAAAGTCCCAATCCAACACGTTTCTATGGAAACGAACAAATAATAATTAAAAAATCTCAAAATATCAAAAGGCACCACTTCAGTTGGTGGGTAATACACATGCAAAGTTTCAACAAGATATCATGAACCGTTTTCGAGTTCTGTTCCGGAAACGAAATGATTACGGACAGACAGACGGACTGACGGACAGACAGACGGACAGGGCGACGACTGTATCCCACGGTATTACATACCGGTGGGATAACAAGCTTAAAACAATTTCTTATAGGGTTAATTACGACCATCATTTAACCATTTTTGACAACTGCGTAGGAACTACATCCAAATATAATATCTACCTCGTTTATTTTTTATTGATGCTTTCAGTAATCTGAAACCTTTTCATCCTTTATTTATACATATGTGTATAAAAAGAAAATTGTCATCGCTCACGAAAAGTTGCTAAAGATCGAGATTTGTGGACTTGCTATTAGTAAAACTATTTTTTGCAGATGCTATATGTATTGCTATGTATCTTAAAACTTAAAGATCAATTGAGTTTTGCCATACACACTAATCGCAGTTCTTACCTTGAACGACCAGTCATTATCTGAAGTGAAATTCTTAAATAACTTTTGAAGCACCTTGCAACGACTCTTGTAATAGGTTGTTTTTGTAAGTTGGTCCCTCATAAAAAACACGGATTAATATAAACGTCTACTAGATAAGGTTCCATTAGAGTTGATAATGTGATGCACACGTATATTGAGATAATGTACTATTCCAAGAAGTGGCAGTATATAGGTGTCACCATACGTCAAGATTACCAGCCTGTGTGGCAACTTTATGGTTCTTACAATCTATATACCTTGAATAGAAACGTTATCTTGTAACGGTCTCATTGAGGTTCTCAGTGTTTGTATATGGTATGACTCAGTTGGAAATCTTTGCAATGGCCATTACTTGGTAAAATTGAAAATGTATTCTTTTGACATCAAATATTTTATGTTCAAGCATAAAGATAAAACGAATATGCAATCTAAGTCCGTTCAACCCTTTGTAGTTGAAGATCTATTCCACGTTTTTTTCAACTTGATAAATTCCCAATACAATTTATCAATTGAAATGTTAAACTGGTTTTATCGTTATGTATTTGATATAATCTTAGTCTTTATTTGATTAAGTAAATACTTTTTTTTGTCCTTGAAGTATTTTCTCAATGTTATACCGTAGCTCTATAAAAAGTTCATAACTTCTTTAGTACCGTTTATTTGTTGCTTTGCGGCAGTTGGTGATAGTCGCATACTAAGATTAGTTTTTAACAGTTTGGAGATAAATACAGAACTCTTGGACATTAATTTATGCTAGAAAACAAGTTGCATTAAGGATTCACCGTAAACTGTATAATCACTAACTAAATTTAACTATATATAAGAACCTTTAGCTGTTAGTGTTGTAATAAACTTATTGGTGAAGTTTAACATAAGACCAAGGGCAGACAGCTTTCCTTCACAATACATGCTATAACTTTAGACTGATTGAAAACTCCACCCTCTAATTTGGAATTGAATACAAATTCATATTGTAAGTACATTTGACATGCCTTTATATGTTTCTTTCACATTCACTTATAATCAATTGTTGCGTAAATGTTGGCGATCGATTCTTGAGGAATGTGGATAATGCCTAACACGCGCTTGAAACCTCAAGAAAACGATGAATTTTGATTGTGGATATCGTTTGGTCCTTGAAAGAAGTTATTTAATTGACAGTGGGTATTTTTGTAGAATTGAAACAAGAAGAAAATTGCAATAAAAAGATCAATCTTAGTTGAAGAGCAATGCGTGACAAGAGCAACCCGCAGTACAATGATTACAAAGGCAGTTAACTCGAAACAAGGAATTCCGTATAATGACATCACATTCAGTGGTGCGCGCTGTTCATATACTTGACCTTAAAGCCTAACTGTCGTCTAAGGGATGTATACTGCGTTATTGTCAACAATGCATCCCTTAACATGTAACAACGAAAATCCACTGACACATTTCAACGCGTTGAAATAAATTTTATGAAATATAAACGTTTATATATCTCATCAATAAGGGAGCCATATTTATCATCAAGAGAAATCAACTGATATCTCCCAAGAGATATCGTTTTGACAGTAGAACTTTTACAATGCCTTGTCAGGGCATTTAGAAATGGTATATTTAAAAAAGAAGGATTTTCTGGATAACATCTTCTTTAATGTGAAAATACACGACGTATATCCACAATCCACTTGATGAAGGAGTGAGCATATATTCCGAAACGTCGTGTATTTTCACATAAAAGAAGTTGTATCCAAAAAATCTTCCTGTCTAATGCCTTGTCGCCTAAAACCTCAAGAACATCACACTGTTTTTGCTTCAAGTAATGACTCACAACCCCACGTTGTCAAAAAGCTGATGTTTTTACATCACCTCACTGGAAGTCTAATGGCAGTGTTGTGTTCAGAGATGTACATTTTCCTTTGAAAACAACAGAAATGATTTTGGATGACAGAAAAATATCACCCCGTGTCTTCCGATACCACCTGCAAGCCTAGGCTATTTGTAAATATGTATGATATAAGAAGACACTGTGGTGAGATTCTTTAATTATGTAGGAAGTTGACGCAGCTACAAATGTACGAATGACAATAAAAAAAAACGTTTCTACCGCACGAGAATTAACAGATATTCTATTTCTTATATTCTTGTAAGTACATGTACGTCACAACAGGGTACGTGTACTTTTCATGGTGTGCGGTCGTCAGGAACATCCCGTCACCATAGTAACAAAATGACGTCAAACTCTTGAACTTTAAACATTGAATAGTGATATATCATATCAGTCACTGATCACAGTGAACACACACACACATATATATATAGTATGATACCGATATCTTCACTGTAGCTTTATAGACAGTTTATTTCACTGATAAGTCCCAGTATTTAATTGCTCTTTATACACTGAAATTTGTTATCAATATATTTCCTAAAACCTTTGTACTTATCATTTTGTAGAGAACACTTTTGCATATTTGCTCACTGTTATCAAGAAGTCAGCTCACTAAACTGACAACTGAATCTAATCATAAAGGGAACAAAGTGACCTGAAAAGATTGGATAAAATTCATCTCCCTCTAAGCCCCCCCCCCCCCCCAACTCTTTGTCTCCGTTTGTGCATATACAGTTATTATTTGCATTTTGTCTGAACTAGGAAGTCCACGATGTTTATTCATCTAAATGCTATTGAACTTTGTGAAGGGTATAGGTATGACTGTGGTTGTCAATCGATCGAGTTCAATGCCCTTTGAACAATTTAAGATAATGTACGAGATAGCAATGGGCTATCGCAATGGCTGAAAAAGTGTTTTCAAATTTGTTCCTAAATTCGCGGAGCTTATCTTAAGTCCCTGGATTGCCATACCCCCATGCATAGCTTTGGAGAATTTCATTATGGTATCCGCTTATTCTGTTATAAGAAACAATTTCAATTCAAACAGACAACTTCAAGTGTCAATACCCTTTGTTTGAGTCACACATGTCAAACTCTCTCAATGGTATAATCTAACCGAGGGGCACTGACTGCTACTGGAAATTATCATTTTAATGCTAATTGGCTCAAATATCAATCTAAAAACAATTTTGATCGAAAACCGAACAATGTACCTCGGCTTTGGTGGGTGCCAAGTATTCAGACTTTGTTTGGAACTTATATAGAGCAGACTAATTGGTGGTAGATGATTTCCATTGAAGCTTTAATTAGAAATACATGGGATGACTATGCAAACCGAGTGAGAAGGTGGACTTTAAACCAACACGTACGGTATTTCGGCACAGAAGCAAAAGCCATATAAAATATCATGTCAAACCGAGAAAGCACCTATAAGATAGTGGGGTCAATCTGTTTATCCAATGTTTCTGTTGTGTGAACCGGAGATCCTGTATAAATCAATTATTGCTACCGAAGAGTCTCGTATAAAAAACGATAAGAGGACTTATCTACATAAGCTATTTGTAGAACGTACACTCCTCTACGCGTATATCGACTTATATATCTTTAAGGGAAGCTCGAGCTCACGAAAGAGTTACATGATATTGAATACCTAGACACAAGGTGTTTTTCAGAACAATATTTCTAGTTTTGTTTATATAGATAATGTGAAGGAGAAAACGCGACTTAGAGGTATCATGGATGAAAGAAAACGTCATATTTAATGGAGAATCCCCGAAGCAATTAACCAATGTTGTCTTCCCGACTTTAATTGATTTCTTATACACAGATCGATGAGAAAAATCGATTCTCTTCCGAGGAATAAAATCTGCAAGATGATAAATATGCCGGGAAACGAACTGGTTCTTAGATTTCTCGCCACTAGGTCTGATGATACCCCGTATAGGCGGGTGTTTAGAACAGACACATCCCGGTCAATCACCGGTCAATCACTGGCCAATCACATCAACGTTACTAACCCCGTTTTGAACATATTCGGAATCTTTCGTAAACGCGTTCTGAAAGGATGACTGTTTGGAGTTAGTTACCCAAGCTTCTTGCAACGAAAGCTTTTGTTCGAGGTCTTCGAGGGTCGAGAACATACAGGCCGTCATCTGACTATTGGAAACCTCCAAACGGTATAGATGCACTATTTTGCAAATTGTATTCCTCGAACAATGGTCGATTTTAATCTGACTGACTGAGGAGTAGAGAAACGAGAATGTTACATATTCTTATATATTATATTTCTGAAATCATTCTATGTTTAAAGGGGCTGTAGCACGTTTTTTTGCAAAATTAATTTTTATCAAATTTCCCATTTATAATGATAGTTTATGTCATTTAAATTTACTTTACTAAACATCTTATTACACAAACAAAGTATCCGTAGTGGTAATAACGGTGTTGCGTATAAATGCATGGCGGTCATTTTATTGTGAACACATTTTATTATTTCGAATTACAAAAAAGATTCCCATGGCTTTACCGAACAATGTACAATCATTTTAACTTGATTTTCCAAAGAGAGAAGGGTGTTTTACCAATTGGTAACATTATTTTTCAAATACATTTCATCGACTTATTTGGGCGAAAATCGTGATACTGCCCCCTTAAAGATCAGATTCCCACCATCCTATCGATTATTCTTAGAGTTTTAAGCAAAGTCGTTTAAAAGTCTTACAATGGTTATTTAAAGACACTTCCTTGGGGGTTAACACCGAAAACCCTTCTCATCAGGTGTTTCGTTAAATTCCGGGACGAAATCTAAATAAGATGTGATTGCGTGAAAAGATATAACCTTCATATTGGAAAAATAATGCGTGTACGTCAGTCGAAAATATGATGTTGAATATCACATTTAATTTTTTGATGGGATAACTTTACCTCACTGACAAAATATATTATTCGAGTCAGTTACATGATCAATTTCATTCCACAAAGATATATGTTATTTTGTTAAATTGTAATTGTATCTACATTTCTTCTCTTTAATAAACGTGTAACTGACAAATAAATCTTTTCGGAATATTTAGCGTTTGAAATTGTCCCTTCTGTCAATCATTGGACTACTGTATTACTCTCATAAACGCAGATTGTTACTTATTCCGTTTCTCATCTTTGGATTATGACATGTTTATGTTCAAAGATATATAGGCTTATATTAAAACATCTCAATACAGGCATCTCTGGTACATTAATATTCAATTTCCAAGGAAAATATATTTACGAAAGAGCATTAACATTAAGTATCCAAAAAATAAAATGTGGATACTTTTAAAAATACGAAGTTTCTTAGAGAAATAAATTTGAAAAACTCAGATAACAGTTATATGATGTTCGTAAATATATTATGTACTATAATTTTCAAAAGGGTTAAAAAGTTAATTACTTACCGAATATATTTAGTCTTCATATGGATACGTTCGTGGACATGGACAATGGGAAATCATGTAATCTCTTTGTCGCTGGATTCATGTAACAGTTGGATGTTAAATGAGAATACCTGGCAATTCATTACTTATTTAGCTTGGCAATGAAACTATGTGGTTTCAATTTGTTAATCGCATGGAATATATGTGGCATTTATCTCCTCCCATTAGTTTAAAATGTTGTTTGCAAAGGCCTTTACACGATCCAATATGAACTATCTAAAGAACGATTACTAGTGAGTTATGTGGATGTACTGTCAACCCCTACAGGGTTAAACGCACAGGTCAGTAGACCGGCTCAGCCCGGGATTTTATGTGGCAGTTAATTACACAGGGAGGCCCCTTGTAATACTAGTATAGTACATCTAAGATATCTAAATGCACCATTTTATATTAAAGTACACATAGCACTTGTCTTTCAAATCCATTTTGCCACAGTGGGATTGAAAACAGAGGTTTACGACCGTGCGTTATTGAAATGTCACTGTTTTTATACTTGCTGAATAATAATTTGACGTCCGTATTAGTTGAAAATATCGTGAACATATCCAGCATTTAAAAGATTTTGTATATTTGAATTCTTGATTCCATTGATATAACTGAAAAGTACGCAATGAAAGGTGTTGAAACATAAAATGTATGTTCATGGTAATTTAAAACTTGATATCTTGCTACATCATATTTTTTTCTCATACGCAACTATTTACGATAAATGTTATAATCTAAGAACAATATTGTACATTTCCACTTCAGTTACATAGTTCTTATTGTCTGTATAGAAGTGGTATCATGAAATTGAATGTTACACGGATGTGGTACTGAAAATTCCACAAATGTACCGTTTGATCTCACACATCGCGGATAATATCTCGTGAAGAAAGTTTCAGTACGTATTGACTTTTTTTAACCAAAATATCAACGTCATTTGGTAGTAATTAAAGGAACTTTATTAAAAAAAATTCAAAGAAGAATTTATATAAAAATTACAGTTATATTAATTCCCGGTTTTATTGATTCTTTTCCTGACTTGTTTTTAATTTTATTTTATAAAACATTTTACGTAAATGCAAAATTTACTTGATTTTGTTTTTTTAATTTTTAAAAAAATGTTACGTCAATGCAAAAAATGTATGTCAATTTGTTGGTGGTTTATGGAAAACGGGATAGTATATGTACTTAAAACATTCAAATTCAAATACAGTTTTTCAAAATCAAATTAAATTGTTTAATAACCAAACCTTATGTACTCATGTTCGGATAAATGCGAAATATGTTATATTGATATTTGTATCTTACCCTGTATTCATAGATGATTCCAACGTCTTGTGTTCGTTAGCGGTAGTTACATGTTTGTTGTCAAGATGACAGACAAGACGATAACAGTTTCGAAGGAACGATCAAGTAGGACATATCTTATTTCTGATTTCAGATTTGAGATTGTTTTCATTTCGTATTGGGATAACATGGCATAAAAATCAACACAAAGTAATCTTAATGCAGAACTACTTTATTGATATTTAAGTTTCTACACACACATTTGAAAATCCGGAGAAAGCGTTGACACAAATTTAAATGTACATACAATTTATCAATTCGGTATTCAAGGGTCAATCGTACATGAATTATGTATTATTTTAACATTAATATCACCAAATAAGAATCATAAATATATACAGATGTCAATAGAATACATAGAAACAGAAACAATCTGTCACGTTGATTATAACTGGGTTCACATTATCTGTAATAATACAGATTTTAATTTTCTGAGACAATCTCATTCTGTTGTTCGAACACATTTTCAATCTTTCATTTCAGACTATTTATTATGTAGATGGTGGCCTTTGGGGCGTATAGTACAATCAGACATATACATGTTTTAGGTTGTTAGACAGGTGCAAGGTTTACATTTATAGTCAGCAATATAATCCATTCACCAATCAAAACTGTCATATGATCATCATCAATACTAATCACCGATAATGACAAAGTACATGTACATTTATAGTCAGCAATATAATCCAATCACCAATCAAAACTGTCATATGATCATCATCAATACTAATCACCGATAATGACAAAGTACATGTATATGCAACGTGCAGTCCGAGTTAAATCATAATAATGTAAATATTTATGCGCAAGATTAACTATTTAAGAAAGCCAAAAGCATAATCATTCATGATAATCATATCATCCAAGGGATAAATAGCATAAAATTAGTCACAAATTACTACATCATATGGTGTTCTAAAAATGGCAAGTATTATTATGCGCGCGTGTCACAAAATTGCAAAAAATTCTTTGAAAAGTAATTACAAAAAACACTTAACATAAAATCATGATAAAAGGATACTATTAGCATATTGCATCCGTGTGCCTGTTTACAGCTTGTTGTGACGACTTAACTCTAAATGTATCATCGTCGTAAAACATAACTCCGTCGTGTTCGTGCGCATGTAACAAGAGCATATATGGCACCAACTATGGAAAGACCCATCACGCCAGTTCCGAATCCTAGTGCAGCGACTCGTACTAGTTCTCCGTTACTCACTCGGCGCTTTATCACTGTCGTCCTGGCTCCGGTGATTTTATTAACGCATGTGCACCTTAGGACGCCATTTCTGTGGGCATTTTCCTGAATTATTCAAATAAATAAATAACAATAGTCCGGTTGCCAGACCCCTGATTTTTGGACAACCTTGCATTGCGGTATGTACAAATTTTTTTTGCTGTTTCTATACCTCTGAGACGTGCTCTTTAAGAATCTGAATGATGCCACTCTGTCATCATTGGGCAATCCGCACAATATGCAAATTAAGGCCGCCATTACTGAAAATCTTGATTTCGTCAATATCTCAGTAACTATGCATGATATCAAATTAATTTTGGTGTCTATCCCCATGTTTAGAGGGCTAATGAACCAGATTAAACCTTTTCAGTAAAGATCACAACAATAATTTATGCTGAATATGCAAATTAAGGCCGCCATTACTGAAAATCTTGATTTCGTCAATATCTCAGTAACCAGGCATGCTATCAAATTAATTTTGGTGTCTATCCCCATGTTTAGAGGGGTAATGAACCAGCTAAACCTTTTCAGTAAAGATGACAACAATAATTTATGCTGAATATGCAAATTAAGGCCGCCATTACTGAAAATCTTGATTTCGTCAATATCTCAGTAACTACGCATGCTATCAAATTAATTTTCGTGTCTATCCCCATGTTTAGAGGGGTAATGAATCAGATTAAGCCTTTTCAGTAAAGATCACAACAAAATATAATTCATGCTGAATATGCAAATTAAGGCCGTCATTACTGTAAGCAATGTATTGGTAAGAGGGTATTGCCATGCTGAACTTCAGAAGACTTCTCTTGTTCAGCTTATGTGACAATTTCGATGTACATGTTTCATTACAGAATCGACTCCTCTCAACACACTTTTTTGCAATAATAATTGTAAAGATGCATAGTGCCAATTAATGCCTAGACCTTTTGCCGCACAATAACAGATAATCCCAATCAAGAGAAACCGTGTTCCTAAAAAGCCAGACCTGCCTTCAAGTGAAGTGAATCATTCAGTCGTACTGCTTCGAATGAAATAGGTTTATCAAATGATGTTCTCGGAATTCATACCAGAACTCAGGGGCATGCACATGTTCATGAGTTGTATTGACTTTCTTGGTGTATTGACGGCAGACAGTGGACTGGAGCATATCATGAAATCGTATGTTGGAGATGTGGCACACATGCTGTCGGGGAAGAAATGTCCCCAGAACTTAGAGCCCTTCGGTTAGTGACAAAGGAACTGTTGCTTGCACATCAAAAGGATGCGAATGTCATGAGATGCTTGAAGCCCGTGAAATGTTTATGTAAAAAGCATCACAACTAGCCACTTAGTCCGAACCTAACAAAACCTGTCTTCATCATGTTGGTCTTCGTGGTGGAAGACTGGCCGCTCTTTTGTTTCTGCTCACTTCAACTATTGCGAGATTTGGGTTGTAATACGTGAGGACATTGGAGCATCTCCCACTGGGGACACTTCTGACTCCTCTGGATCCTACTGGCCAACCAGTTGATGTGAACTTGGGTAAGGACGCATTTAATCGCCAGGTCAGCTCTTAATTGATGTAAGTTAACCATTCAAAATCTCAACTGCGTCATGTACGTTCACTCTTTCAATTACACCAATGACAACATTGATGATCACACTATAGCGAGATGGCCAGTGGGATCCAGAGGATCGATGTAAGTCAGAAGTTTAACCTGTATCTTGTATTTGGCATGCGAAGTGATGATTGATGCATGCTGTGTTCACCTCCCATGAAGGACTAAAGCACTTTCAATGTCCTCAGGTAGTACTAGCACAACATATAGCTCCTGTTCTTGAAGTGAGCAAAAGCAAACCAGTTTGACATCATTTGCTCTACTGCCCGGAGGTGGAATGGCCAGTCAGCCCCTCATTCCGCCCGCATGAAGACCATCATGATGAAGACAGGTTTTGTCATATTCTGAACCAAGTGGCCAGTTCTGATGCTTCTTAAAGAGGTCATTTTAAGTGACCCGAGCATCTTTTGTCATGAACCGAAGAGCTTTAAAGTTCTGTGGAACTTTCTTCCCTTACAGCATGTGTGCCACAACACAAGCATACGATTTCATGATATCCTCAAGTTCACTGTCTGTCATTAATACGCCAACAGAGCCAATTAAACTCATGAGCATGTGCATGCCCCTAAGGTTTGGTATGAAGTCCGAGAATATCATTTGGTAAACCTTTTTCACATTGACTACAACTCTGTAGAGCTGCTGACCATTTGCCAAAACAGTAATGTCCAGTTCACATTCCTTCGTTAGACAAGCATCCGTCATGACTGAGAGCATGGAGTCCGGGTGGGCTGGATTCATATCAATCAATGGCAGATACACGGCCTTGGTCGCTGGTTTCACCCTCTGCCCTTGCTCTCTACACAACTTAGTGTTGAAGCCACTGAACTGCTTGTGGCAACACAGTTAAAGAACTCGTAGTCTAAATGGAAGGTCCTTTCTGGACGGACCATTATTCAAAGCGGTAAGACAGAGTGATTCATTTCACTTGAAGGTAGGTCTGGATTTTTAGGAACACGGTATCTCTTGATTGGGATTATCTGTTATTGTACGGCGAAAGGTCTAGGCATTAATTGGCACTATGCATCTTTACAATTAGCTATATATAGTATTGCGAACAAGTGTGTTGAGAGGAGTCGATTCTGTAATGAAACATGTACATCGAAATTGTCACATAAGCTGAACAAGACAAGTTTTCTGCATGGACATACCCTCTTAAAACGCATTGCTTACAGTAATGGAAGCCTTAATTTACATATTCAGCACAAATTATTGTTGTGATCTTTACTGAAAAGGCTTAATCTGATTCAATACCCCTCTAAACATGGGGATAGACACCAAAATTAATTTGATAGCATGCGTAGTTACTGAGATATTGACGAAATCAAGATTTTCAGTAATGGCGGCCTTAATTTGCATATTCAGCATAAAATATTGTTGTGATCTTTACTGAAAAGGTTTAATCTGGTTCATTACCCCTCTAAACATGGGGATAGACACCAAAATTACTTTGATATCATGCATAGTTACTGAGATAATGACAAAATCAAGATTTTCAGTAATGGCGGCCTTAATTTGCATATTGTGCGGATTGCCCAATGATGACAGAGTGGCATCATTCAGATTCTTAAAGAGCACACCTCAGAGGTATAGAACCAGCAAAAAAACTTTGTACATACTGCAATGCACACTTATCGGTCCCTGCCAC
Source organism: Gibbula magus (assembly GCA_936450465.1). Taxonomy (NCBI): domain Eukaryota; kingdom Metazoa; phylum Mollusca; class Gastropoda; order Trochida; family Trochidae; genus Gibbula; species Gibbula magus. The sequence goes on from OW388291.1 coordinate 19,572,110, forward strand.
CGGACTACAACAACGAATGGGCAAGAGCATTTTTCTTCAAAATGGATTTTAAATCACAATAAATCTTTTTTTACAAATGGAATACATATTTTAGTGAAAGCTTAAGCTTAATACTTAAATAATTTTTATAATTGAATAGCACACTTACCATAGATGTTTTCTCGGCTGAAGCAGAAATAGGATAACTATTGACAAATACAGTTATCGTTGAACTACTTGTAAGTACCTTAACTATTATAGAAGATAAAACATCATTGACAGTACACCAGGCTACAAATGCTACAAACAAAATAGTGACGGGAAGGTTTTTTACCTGACCGTACTTAATGGTCTGCCAACATGCCAGATGATGGTTCTGCCATGGTTATTTAACCAGTGAGGTCGATTTGTTAGATACATACAGGCAAAATAAACTATACACTTCTGTTGATTTAATCATATTATGATTTTTCAATTGCAAATTTTCGATGTCACAATCTAAAACTGAAAAGTACATGTGTTGAGTCAGCCGTCAAAGAATACCTCTACATAGTGTTTAACTTTTAAACAAAATGAAAATTATTTTTGGTGATACACAACTGTTCACCGACATAGTAGACATATTCTATGTTAAATTAATAAATGTGCCAGTCTGATTAAAATCGACGGTTTTCCGTGGAATAAAAAATGCAAAATAGTGCATCTACCGGGATACGAACTCGTTCGTGGGTTTCCACGCCAAACCGTCTGAAAGCACCCCGTACACTAGCGTGTTCGGGCGCAATTCAGCTAGCCAATCAAAAGATGCCCAACAAATGCTTTCGGTGCGAGAAACTAGGGGCAGATAACTCCAAACAGCTATCCTTGTGTCTGTTCCGAATGCTTTCAAAACCGCAACCGTTTAAATACTATGATGTGATTGGTCAGCTATTTGACTGGGTTTTGGCTGCGCTAAACTGGTTCTGAACACACGCCTATACGGGGTGTTCTCAGACCTTGTGGCGAGGAATCTACAGGACCTGTTCGTATCCCGGCAGATGCAAAATTTCGCAAATTTTATTCCTCGGAACAAGGTCGATTTTAATCAGACTGTAAATGTGCCTGATTCTGCACATATTTACAACATTTTAAACATGGTAGGGGTCATGTTGGTGTGAATTTCATTTCTTATCCCTGTCCTCATTAAAACAAAGATATCTTAACTTAAGTTTAACAACAGTCACCAATAAATTCATTCAAACTATTGCAGATAATATATTGTATCGCGTCATAGTCAAATGCATCTGATTTCTTTATTAAATTAATCGAAACCAACTGAGGTGTGTACTTTCTTTTGCCTGGCAGTTTACATGCGCGTATAGTAAGAATCAGATAAACACTAGGCTGGTTGTATATATTAACACCGATGAATTTCAGTAATGGAAGATATTACATTACAAACCCATTGAAACATTATTCATTAAAGAGGCAGTAGCACGTTTTTTGAAAATTTTATTTTTTCAAATTTCCCATTTACAATGATAGTTAATGTCATTTATATTAACTTTAGAGGGTAAAACATCTTATTCGCAAACCAATTATCCGTAGTGGTAATAATGGTGTTGCGTATAAAGCAAAAATCGCATGGCGGCCATTTTATTGTGAACACAATTTATTATTTCGAATGACAAAAACGATTCCTATGGCTTTACAGAACCATGTACACTGATTTATCATCTTGATTATCTGAAGTGAGAAGGCTGACATTATTTTTCAAATACATTTCATCAACTTATTTCAGCGAAAAAACGTGCTACTACCCCTTTAACGTCGTGGATACTTAAACACACCTGCTGAGCAGGACGACCCTGTAAGGTGTGCAGGGTTGCTGCACATTCTTTTTGTTAGTCGCAGGTAACAACTCCCTTTATTTTTGCACTCAGATGCAGGGCATGTACCTGTAAAATTGGAGGTTGATGATTAACGGTATTGAATAATGTAAATCATGTCTTGTTACCAGAAGGAATTCATGAGGAAACTTATAAGTAATCTAGGAAGAAGTTCAAGAATATGAATCTTGACGTAAAGGAAAACACACGTTTTCGGGGTATGAAAAAATACACTCAAAAAAGGTATTAGATATTAACATGTATCTCACTACAAATGCTGTCTATTCGGTTATAGCTCAACCACAGAACCAGCTATACTCACTTGTCACATTGGTAGAAAACTGAACCTCTTGACATAGCGTTTTCACGTCACTCCTTTGAATTGAAATCGAAGAATGTAACAAATAATTCCACATAGAAAATTAAAGAGGTCTACATGGCAGAATCGTATAATTTACATCAACCTTTGTATTTGCTTACAATTGGACGATTTATTTGTTATGAATTCAGTTACGAGTTATTTGAAAATACTGATTTCATGGCATCATTTGTGTTCTTAATTTCTTACATCGATGGGTTAAAAAGACTTCTTGTTATACCTTGTCACCGCTCAATAGTTACGATCATTAAATTAATATTCATAATCATCGATTAAAAGTTAATATGTGAAAGGTTTAATGAATCTTACTCATTGGTGAAGCTCACTGCCTCAACACACACGTTGTGCATACCAGCATAATTTAAGTCCACCACAACGTGTTGAACAGATTTGCCGTTGACAAGAGAAGTGAACATCACCTGGTTTTCCTTGGTCTGTCTCAACATCCTGTACGAAGCAATGAACGAAATATGGTATCCATTATTTAAAAATTTGAATAAGAATATGATGCCGTCAAACATAATTAATTTTACAAAGCTATTTTACAAAATGATACTTTATAAATAAGTTTGTTATTATTTAGATTTTCGAATGCTATATTTAGAATATATATATTATATCAAATCAAATCAGTCGCAGATGAGTTATTATCTACGTTATAGTGATGCGCAATTTGATAATTCCTATTCATTTTAAACATGAAACAATTATTTCAATCACCTCGCGTCACATAGTATAGATTATGCAAACATGTTTAGTGATTAACATCATTATGAAATGTAAAATACAGAGACAAGAGTTATTTTCTTTAGTTTCGCATGCAACTAGACACTAACATAAACCGTAGTTTCGTATCAGTACTGTGCATCTATTGTTTCACATAATAGTGTCATTACCTTTCAGGGCTTGTCACAAAAGGCATCAGACAGCTTGAGCCAACTTCACAATGCATCATTTTAGGAATTCCATTCCCATTGACGGCGCCTGTGAATGGACAACCAACCCGTTATATTTTTTATGTCAATTTTAATGCTTAACAAGCAGACACGCAGTCCAAGATCATTTAAAAGAAGAGTACGACGCGATCATTCACGATTATTAAAACGGCAGGTTGGACGAATATGGTAATTTTTACAGTGAATGTATAGTTATGAGTTTTATGTAAAGTCGTATTTCCATCAAATCTACAATCAGGTCATAATTCTATAAATAATCTGTTAGAATATCCACTTAAGTAGCAATTATTGTTTTATTTAATAGGCATCCTAAAAGCTGATGCGATAGAGAACAAGTTCTGTGGATAGTCGACTTCTTTATTGCGAACATGCGACGTTTCGGTGCAGATACTAACACCGTTATCAAGCAAGCCATTGCAATGACTCATTCGTTATTGGACTGGTCATCAGTGTTGGACTGAAGGAAGGTATTCACACGATCACTGTGGTTTGGTTTGGCATAATAATTTCAAAATATCAAATTGAAATAAGATCTACATTAGATGGAATGTGGTTTGATGATATATTATAGCTTATACATGTACACGGACTACAACTTTAATATTCTAGTTAGAAAAAAATATCAAAGTCGAGTTGTCCTAATTGGGCAAATGGTCTTTTTCATCTTTTTCATAATTTACAATGATATATTTGACAATAGTGTGCATACAGAGGAACTCGATATCGCAAATCAAAACGTAGGTAAAACATTGGTAAAAAATACCTACCCCCTATATAATATAGAGTAAAGGAGCAAGGGCAGTCATATTGCCGATCGAAGGGTCCATTCAATATTAGGTCAAAAGTTACACTAAGTTTGGCGACATTCACAAATGAGGTGAGGCGAGTTGGGGTTTAACGCCGCTTTCAAGAGTATTTCACTTATATCGCGGCTACTAGTATTATGGCAGGGAGAAAGCCCGCAACGCCATGTGGCTATGCATTGCGGTGAAACCTGCGAGCATCGGCTGGAACTATCGTTCCATGGGTGGTACTGCACTGAAATAAAGTGTAGCATTGCATCCAAACCTGACTGCGTGTAGAAGATATCTACTGCAGTTATCTACTGCCATATATTGTCACCTCTAAAATAACTTTAATAGCTCTTCAAACTCGAAAATTGACCACAAAAAAACGCTCCCGTGAACGTTTTACCGCAGTCGATAATCATTCGAACGATCTGATTTATCTTATATTATATAGGGGGTAGGTTTTCTTTACCTACGTTTTAAATACGATTTCGAGTTCCGGTGTGGACATACATAACATATAATGGAACGCAGGGGAAGCTTGTTTTTTAACGGTAATGAACAACAGAGCTTGGTCTTGAAATTCAATTATGTTATTACAAAAGATAAACCAAAAACATACCCCAAAATATGTACAATATATTTACAGTTTTGTTCAGGACACCAATGCCCGAATATGACTTTACTAGTGTCAAAACCGCCAAATAATGCAAGTAGACCCTGTTATTCTACTGCACTTGAAAACGAATATCAAATACTCTTGTGAATCACCGAATATGTGAAACTCTCAAAGTTGTGCAAATACGAAAATTATTTTGCACCAAGATTCGAAAAGGCATATACAAAATGCCTACAAACAAGTTCTTAATTACATCTTGTTTGCAAAGTTCAAATATAAGAGAAACAGCCGCCAAGAAACTTGATTGCTCTCAATCAAGCCAAAATCAAAAGTGAAGCCAACACGTGCTTTTTCAGCACGAGCAACAACGAAATCATGTCATTTCGGTTACGTTTTTGCGAACGTTTCCAGAGCCGGGAAATCAAGAATCCTTCAGAACATATAACTTAAAATAAAATGAAGTACAAAAGAAAGTACACACCTCAGTTGGTTTTATCATATCGATGATTTTCAGTTACAAATAACTTTTCGACGTCGTACTCAAAAACTGAAAAGTGCAGGCATTTAGTAATCAGCCAAGCAATACTTCTACGTGTCTTTAAAATGTCTTTTTTGGATTAAACACAACTGTTATAATGATGTTAATTTCATTTCTTGCCCCTGTCTACATTAAACAAAGATATTCTTACTTAACATTAACCAGTCACCAATGTAATTCATTCAAACTACTGCAGATATGTTATTGTATCATGCAATAATCAAATGCATCTAAAAAATATTTAATATTGAATAAATCGACACTAACTGAGGTGTGTACTTTCGTTTGTACTGCAGTTTATGTGTGGTTTCGATACTGAATACTGAACGTGGATCCAGTCTCATACCTTGGGTAAGTAGTGGCTGCTGCTTCACATCAACTACGATGCAGAATGGATCTGGTAGGGTGCTGCATAATGAGGACAAAGGGGGATTATACCAACAATCATCTAAGGTAAATCTTATATGGCTTACAAGCACATTCAAGGGAATCAACTGATGTATGAAACTAGAAATATGTGCATGTGATGCACTGTGATGTCCCCCGCTCCAACTTTCAATCCAACCTAGTCATATTACCCTTATTTTTCACTTATGCTAAGCACTAAGTATCAATACTGCATTAATAACGAGAAATACAAAATTCAGAATAGCCAAAGTAGCAAAAGGCACCACTCTATCACTAGGTCTAACCAAATACCAAGTTTGGTGAACAAATATTGAACGGTTTTGGAGATAGAGGCCGGAAAAGGTCCCTATCCTCAATATGCACTAAGTTCAAATTGTTTCCATGGACATCAGAAAAAATGAAAAATTCAGACTAACCAAAATAGCAAAAGGCACCACTCCACCACTAGGTGTAACCACATACCAAGTTTCGTAAATAAATACTTGATAGATTTTGAAATAGAGGCCGGAAAACATCCCTACCCCCAATATGCACTAAGTTGAAATTGTTGCCATAGAAACCAGTAAAAATAAAAAAAATCAGAATAGCCAAAGTAGCAAAAGGCACCACTCTATCAATGGGTATAAGCAAATACCAAGTTTGGTTAAAAAATATTGAAAGGTTTTGGAGATAGAGGCCGGAAAAGGTCCCTACCCTCAATATGCACTAAGTTCAAATTGTTTCCATGGATACAAGAAAAAAAAATTCAGAATAACCAAAATAGCAAAAGGCACCACTCCACCACTAGGTCTAACCACATACCAAGTTTCGTAAAGAAATACTAAATAGATTTTGAAATAGAGGCCGGAAAACATCCCTACCCCCAATTTGCACTAAGTTCAAATTGTTTCCATGGAAAAAAAAAAATTAAAAAATTCAGAATAACCAAAATAGCAAAAGGCACCACTCCACCACTAGGTCTAACTACATACCAAGTTTCGTGAAAAAATATCAAACGTTTTTTGAGATATGGCCCGGAAAAGAAAGCATTTCGGAATAACGGAATGACGGAATGACGGAATGACGGACGGAGGCGAAAACATTATGTCTCCCGAAAAATTTTTCGGGGGACATAATTTCAAAAGTTCATCCACTTAGGTGTGACAGTTTCCAAGATAGTAATTATAGGTTCATAATTTTATCAAAATATCGAAACGTTTTAATATTAGGAACTGGCTTGTGAACTCGATGAAGAATATTTTGCTTTATTATGTAAGCATAGTTTCCAGTGATCTGATTGGTTCAGAGGCGATCACGTGATCGTCGAAAGAAAAGCATATCGACTCCACACCGAGTCCCACCAAAAGCCGTATTAACTTGAGTTACTAAATATAGACTTGATGACGTCAAACTGTTTTTTCCTAAGGTCAAGCTTTTGTTTCTATGGCTTCATTTGACCGAAGTCCTAACTGATCAAACCAAGTCATCTTTTTAAACTGTACTTTGTGTTCCTTGTGGTCGTATTAAATACATAAAAGAATATGGACTGGTAAATTCGGCGAAAAGCTGTCATTATGGACCCTAGAAAACAATATTGACCTCGGACATCGCCCTTGGTCAATTTTGTTTTCGCGCGTCCATAAAAACAGAAATTGACCTCATCACCGGTGTATAAAACGCAACAAACTGAACAGCTGTACTGTTCAATTGAAATATAACATATACTGCCTACAAAGAGGAAATCACACATAATTTACCTTATCCCCATGGTCGCATTCAGACAAACACTGAATGATGTTGAAGTTGATTCTGTGAGTTGAATGTCAACAACCTTCAGCACTCCTGTATCAGTGATTGTTCCAAGTTGAAACTGACCTTCGATCATAGGGGTAACATGGATCTCGCTTTGTAATTAAAAAAAAAAAAAAAATTTTGATTGTCACAAGTTGAAAGTAATCTATCGTCATAGGAGTAAACTGGAATTCACAGCGTTAAAATTCAAAATGAAAAACAATCATTGCATTTGTTGACAATTGAAAAGCAGCAACGTTACTAGATTATGCCCATGGTATTAATGGCGGAAGCCTATTTAACTGTAAAACACTTTGGTATATTGAGTTTTTGAAAAACTGTACTTTCTATTTAAGCGCCATCTATTATGTTGTTGGAGTCACATATGCCAAAACGTTATAAGTGGTGTTATTTCATCAAAGTTACTCACTGTTGTTAACGTTTTTGAATATGGAATAAGTGATTTCTGATCGAAATGGACAATAAGTCGGGACAAGCGTGCGACAATTAGTCAAACGATATTTTGAATGTTATTTACAGTAGACAAACATACTACTTTGGGTTGGTAATAGAGCATGAACTACTGTTCGTGTCACTGAGAGGTGTCATTCCGGTTTCTACACATGTACATGCATGTACTGCATAAACAAAAACAACCGATTATCATAACTTGGCGACAGGTTAATTAGGAAATTATTTTAACTGCAATCAGCACAGTGGTATTTAGGCACGTATGAAAGCCAAATAAGATAAGATAATGTGACGAAAGATACTCAATGGTTCTTTAACCCTATAAAGTGATTTGACTGAGAAAACGTTATGTGTACATGTAAAGTGTGTTTACTTGTTTCTACAGAGCGGTGTTTTGAAGATGACTTGGATGGTACAACCCACAGGAGGACATTCATAAACAGAAGCTGGTCCTGGCCCAACTACCTCCAGCTGAAATATGAATATCAATTATCAAAAGTTAAAAACAACATTCTATATTTCCCCAAATCACATACTTCAAACCTATTTGATATATTATATACTCATGGTAAAAATGGTTGACACCCCCTAATAGTTATAGGAATGAAATGTTATATAAACAAGGTAAGGTATCAGTTTCGATTATTGTTTTGGTAAAACATGTGACTTCTGGATATCCTTTTGTGAAAAGTGCCCTTGAGCATTTGCTATTTCTCCACTTGTACTGTAAAATACCAAAGAAAGAGGAATATATAGAAATGAATTTTATTCAAAATGTTCATTCCTTTTGTCTTGAGAACTTGGCATTGGTACATTGTTACAGTGTTTGAGTGTTCTCATTTCAGTTATAATAAATAAGTAAAAGTAGCATTTGAAAATTTAAAAAGAATATATAATCTTTTCTCAAGTCTCATTTGCACACAATACATACATGGCAAGTATAGTTTACATCATGTATTTGTGCCATTTAATTTTGAAAATACCATAATATCGAACAATATTTATTGTCAATGCATTTAATTTGCTAAAATCCATTTACTGTTTAGGGGTGTCAACTATTTTTACCATGAGTATAGATGAAGACCATGCATGAAGATGATGACTGATAATGGCTTTATCATGTCTTTATTCTTAAAACATCATTTTTACTTATCACTCAATATATTCAGAAGTTACAGATTGGCAATGTCCTTAGCATATTTAATTCCCTTTTATTTATATTTAATGTATCCTAAATATTCCTATACACATAACTATCCAATCTTATAATTTTTCATTTTGATATAATTTATTTTAGAAGTTATGGACTTGAAAGCCGAGTACTATGTTGGAAAATTGCTCAATTCAAAATCCGAGCTAATCCGATGGGTTTTCCTCTAACCTTTTCTGTAATGATGACGTGATACTGTTCAAAGTTTAGTTTTAACCGATGAACAGACGTTTACTTCTTACTTCTTCTTGTGTTTTGAAGCACATATTGTCAAAAAATATTTTGTTTATTTATTATTATTAATGTTACGGTTACAAAATAAGCACGCGTGTTTACATAAAAAGAGTATTTAAAAAAATAATCATTGAAATATGAATGCAAACTTACATAATCACTCTCTGTGCACGGCTCCCTCGGATCTGAAAGATGTTGGGTTCAACTATGGCGGTGCAGTAATAGATTATAGGTCTATATATTTATTGGATATAAATTCGAAAGCAAATAAAATAGAATGAAGTGTTTATGTACCTTTATTGTTCTGTCTGATATCCTTATCCTCCATTCTTCCGATATTGGCTAAAAGTAAACAAGCAGTTACACTTACTGATTTCTAATTTCATCATCGACTCTTAAAATATATTTCGCAATATTTGAAATTACATTCAAACTGTCAAGTTTGTCAACTACATGTATATAAATACTAACAAGGATTAGGATCAATAATATAAATAATTACAAGGAATATGATCTAATATATAAATACTTACAAGAAATAGGATCAATTACATTAATACTTACACGGATTAAGGGTAATAATTAATACTTACACGGATTAAGGGCAATAAGTAATACTTACTCGGATTAAGGGTAATAATAAAGAATGAATTGTTTATTCACGTGTCACGCATAAAATTACATAGTGTAAATACATATGAATATACAAAACAAAATATATTATGCTCGGCCACAATAGGCCGAAGAGACACGGTTTAAATATAAAACATAAATAAATACATAGAAACAGTATCACAGATTGGTACATAAAATGTTATATATATATATTTATATATATATATATATATAAATGTTGATAAAATAATTACATGCTATTTGCAACATACTTAAAACATTTGCGACGATTGAACATCTTAAAACATAATTAATACTTACGCGGATTATGAGTAATAATTAATACTTACACGGATTAGGATCAACCCTGAACTCGAAACAATCCCTGGTATGTGACCTGTATGATGTGATCAATGACATATCATTACCAATAGTATACATAGTACATGTACACATATCTAGACATACACTTCATACCAATAAAGATACACATACAAAAGCATCCCGAGAGTACATCTACATGTACCCGTGATTCCAAGTGGAAATAACTAAAATTACCTGATTACATCCTTAGTATGCTTGTTTCCGAAAGTTTTATTTAAAGCGTCACACTGACCGTAAACAGCGATCTAACCGGTTTCGTTTGAATACAATGACGTAAACATCTCAAGTAGTAATGACGTCACATTCGTCTTTTGGAGGTGGTCCAGCGGCTTTAGGAAGTCTACATATATCATCTATTGTGAGGCAACATAAGTATTTGAAATAACGTCATTCTGTAATGTATTATCTTTATAATTCTTTCGTATTATAACGTTGCCTTACACAATCATTTTGCTCATACACGCTTTTATTACCCGTATGGTTGGAAATAACCGAGTTATTATCATTGATATGAGCACATATCACGTTTGCCTTGCAACCCTTGTTTCACCGCGACTTCCCGTATTGCGTCCTCTGTCCTCCAGTAGCTGTAGCTTTCTTTTGCAAGAGAAGTGGGCCGCTTCCTGACTATCTTTACGCGAATCAAATGGAATAGAATGGGTAATAAAGAAATGAATACACTCGAAAGTGTGCCATATGAATTTTACGAAAGTCGTGCAATTTTTATATAACCCTCGCTCTTGCTCGGGCAACACAAAAATTCACACTCCATTCGTGAAAGTCATATGACACACTTCCTTGTGTAATAATCTCTATATTTGTCCAGGAGGCTCAGGCGTGATGCGGTCATTGACATCACAGAAATGTTATTGAAAAGGTAAAGAACCAGTCATGGTAGAAAGGAGTTAAACTTATTGTGTTTTTAATTTGGTGTGATTTGAACGTTAAGTCGATATCACATATAATAATTTGAAGCCTCGCATATAATAACGCGTTCGGCTCCGAGTGACATCAACAAATATTTAAAACGACACGACATTTATCTCCCTTTTGGACTATGCTATGGCAAGTTGAAATGAAATTGAAATGGAGACAAAAGGATCGATTAAATGTTTGTTTTTTACTATGCGTCGAAGTCAACACAAATTATATGATATTTGCAGTAAGCTATACACCTGTAGGTAAACAAACACTCGGGATGCAGCTGCCGTTTTGACCTCTCTCAAACACCCACTAATTCATTTTCATTTTTGTCATTTCTTTGTCTACCACAATAGCTAAAATATATTTGTTATTACATTCTAACTGTGGTATAATTTAGAGATACTTATATTATCATTACTGAGACACATCCAAGAAAATAACTTTCGAAAAAAACCTGTTTATACTTACAAGTTGACACAGACTTCATGTTGGCCGATCTCTGTTGATATAACTGAGAGAGTAAAATGGTCTGTTTTCTTTGTTTGATTTTTCAGGGATGCATGCACATTTCCTGATGTCGATATATTTGGTGTCCTGAAGATGAGAATGAGAGTTTAGTATTCAAGATGAATTTATACCCTTTAAGTCTGGAATTTTCATTTTGCAACAACATAAATTAAAGGGGAAAGAAACGTTAGATTTACACAGCATGTTCAAAGGGGAGCATCGGTCACTAATGTCACCAATTGAAAAATTGTAGAGACAAAACATTTTTCGATCGTGGAAATTTCGTTACCGTTTAACGGGGGAAATACAACGGCAAGCTAATATGGTTTAAGCCACGAATGATAAATACACCATTTCTCCAAAAGACTACTTAACTAAATTTTCTACATTTGAAACATTCTCTATTCACGTCTCTTAAACCCACGCCTTAAAAACAAAATCTCTTTTTGGATTCACCTTTATTGAAGGCAAGATAATACAGTGAAATAATTAAAAATTTTCTAAGGTTTCATGACGTCCTACAACACTTTATTCTTATATTCATGATGAAAAATATAGCAAGTTCTGAAAATAACAAGAATACATCAACGTCCCCCGCGAGACTCAAGAAATCGGAACAGGGGCAATAGGTTTAGAGGAAATAATTGTGCACTTCCCATTTTCATTTGACCAAAGTATTGATACCCTCAAGCCATACAACTGATTTGATTTTAAACAGTTCCTGGCAAAAGTTTATCCCTTATTTTCGAACCCATCAAGGTATCGATACCCTCAAGCCACACACCAAATTTGGTAATCCTGTCTGGAACAGTTCTGAGAAAAGCTGTCCCCTTAAGAAATACAATGAACAAAGTAAAAAAAACGGAACAAGGGCAATAACCCCGGAAAAAAACAACTACACGCGTCTTATCTTCGAACTCTATCAAGGTATTTATGCCCTCAATTGCAAGCATCACACCGAAATTGGTTATCCTATTTTAAACGATTTCTTAGAAAAGCTGTCCCCTTTATCTCGGACGGACGGACGGAGCCCAAACCTATATCCCCCTTCGTGGCGGGGGATAATAATGTTTGTGAATATACTCTTTTTAAACTGATAGCAAAGAGGAAGAATATGGATTACCCAGAATTCGGTTCGGTTTGGAAGTGGATAGTACACGTTGTTCCAACTGTACATGCAATCGAGGATCCAGTAGGAACCGAGCTGGATATTATACCCTAGAGACAGGAACAGATGAACATATAGTATCATATCATATCATTTCATATCATTTGACTGTAACATGCTATAACCTTTTTCATACATGTAACATATCTCATGTCAGCCCGGTGGCCACAGGGACTAATATATGAACAATTACAGGTTATAACATTTTATTCATAATTATGTTATTGCCTCTTTGAAAAGTCAGAAAACAAATCAGTTTGAAAATGTGCATTTTGATGACTATAGACAAATACATTGTCAAGCTATAACTTTATGAAAACTACATGTATAGTGAGCCACTTATAGAAAAGATATCAGATTTAATCATGTTGAATTATAAAAATAAAATTGTCGTTAATCAACTTCATTCATATGATAAGAAAAATAACTACTCTGACTTTATGTCGCATGTTACGTTACCCTGTGTAAGCGTGCCTCTTAGCAAAGGGAGATAACTCTAATCTAAAGTCGTCCGGCCTGATATTGATATGGATTTGCGGACCGGCCAATATGGCTGATATGGATTTTCGAACCGCAACATGCAACTTTTACAAATGATAATTACATGTTGTCGAAACACTTATCGGAAAAAAATATATATTCGCGCACATGTACTTCGAAACATCTCCATAGTGTTACAATTAAGTATGTCATTACCTTTTGGCGTCCAGATGTTGATCCTGAAAGAAACCCATTGATGTTTACAAGAATTCAAAGAGGGCAACTCAACAAACATGTATTAATGAACGAAATGATTTAAATTAAATATTTGGATCCAGGCAGTCAAACTGATAACACATTTCAGATTTTAGATTTTAAATGAATATCTTAAATTTGCATATAAACACAAGTACCTTTTTTGGTCTGTGGAACAACTGTTACACACCAGGGCTTGCTCACGTCACTACAAATATAAAGTAGCTTTGTAAGAAATATCCTTACCATGCATCAATTCCTGTCAATAGGTTAGGATGGCATAAAATCAAACCTGGTGTAAATTATGCAGAATCCAGAATCCGGCCTTATCATTCACGAGTACCTTTTATTGTCACCTTCATTATTTTTTCTTTATTGAGTCAGACATTGTATATGCAGAACGTTATTGATGGTGGTATTTTATCGACTAATACTGACTGTTTAATACTTATCGGTTTATTATAGGTTCAGTATAACGGTGACAATACGTGAATTTTTAATCGAAAACCGGACGATACACAAGGGTTGTTGGATAATGGCTTCTGTATATTTATTAAATCGTTGCTCGATTTTAATTGGAAACTATAAACAAATAATTGTCAGCACATACAGTGGTATTTTGTGACGTGTCAAAAACTAGTAAAATGTCCTGAAAACTTCCAATGTAAATGTAATGTAAATGTAATGTAAATGTAATGTAAATGTAATGTAAATGTATATGTAAATGTATATGTAAATGTAATGTAAATGTAATGTAAATGTAATGCAAATGTAATGTAAATGTATATGTAAATGTAATGTAAATGTAATGTAAATGTAATGTAAATGTAATGTAAATGTATATGTAAAATGTCAACGATTTGGAAATAACTATTGCTCGATAATGCCATGCGCGGTCATATTCAAAATTCAATAATTTGATTTTGTTCACTTTAATACAAAATTCAGTTTATATTAAACTATTAGAGAGTATAGGAAGAACGCCACAAATGAAATGGCAAAGTTTGTTCTTTATTTTTTCATTGTTTTAAAATTTCCATTTTAAATGCATGCACACATGCAAACAAAGGCGGTGAATGCTGTAAACAATTTCAAAATATAAGGTACATGTTTAGGCAGCGAGGCTGGATATGTCAGTGAGAACTGGCATTTGAACACAGAATGTTGGTATATACATTTTACCAATTATGACAGGTAAAATAAGGTTTCCATTTCATTATATATGTAGGGACCTCTTCTGTTATTTTATCTATCTATTCATTTTGCAATTCTGTATGTTTATTTTAGAGTTTTAAGAAATACCTCAGAAGAAAGAGTATGTTGTTTGGTACTTGAACCATAAATCAATATTTTTGGCAAGACGTATAGTATGGTTTAGTATTATATTGTGTGAACAAAATCCAAACATGATTAATTGTAATTCATTTTAAAAGGACAACATAACATTTGAGATGGGTATTTCGAAAATGTTCCTCATTATACAGAACTTTTTTTTACTCTTTTTACATATCATAAATTTATATCTTCTGAGGTACTTTACGAAATATTGCATGTATCATCATCAACTAAATTCATCCTTAAGAAGTTCTCTCTTTGGATATACGATTCTATCAATGGCTAAGTTAGCTTCAACTTGAGATTTACAAGTTTCTATCATTGTTTGCCACTTACCCTGCAGTGTTCCTTAGTGTAATGCATTGTTCCTCTACACTTCCGGTCAGAGGTAACTCAACATCGATGTTGTAATTCCCGTTCTCATCTGGTTTTGACGTAACGTGGTTTTCCTTACCGTTTATCATCACTTTATCTAGTGTTCTGTAAAACAATACTTGTCAAAACAGGAGAATTAGTGAGCGCAATTCACTAATATTAATAAGCGCAGCTCACTAATATAATACATATAGTGCATGTAGTGAGCACAGCTCACTGATACGGTGGTTAGTACGCCGACGACCCGGGTTCGAATCCCGGTGGAGACACCAACGATGTGTGACTTGGGTCGAATAATGTGTTGTGTCCTTGGGCACATTGCACCCAGTTTACCCAGCTGTACAAATGGGTACCTGAATACGGGAAGTACTGATGAAGCGCTTAGTAGCAGCTCTGAAAGTACAATTCTTTCAGGGTAATAATTGTAGCGCTTTGAGCATACCTTATATATATATATATTACGGTGTGGAAAAGGCGCAATATAAGTATGCTATATTTTTTTATATTATTATTATATACCCACGATTTTTAACATTGGTCATTGAAAAAAGCTTCAAAATAGCAAAGGACATCAATGTTTATTCCTTTGTATGAACATACCACAACAATATTATGAAAGCAGAGAATGTATATCTTCATTGTAAGTATATCATATACACCTGTAAGAGGGCTTTAGAAGAAAAGTAGAAAAACGGAGAAAATTTGCAAAGATAAATTACCTAAAAGAATGATTCATGCATATGCAATGACCACGAGATATAAACATGACTGAAACATACATGTATATACAGTTCTTCTAGAAATCAACTAAGCTACTGTTTAAGTTTTGGTAAACGAAATGTTCATGTTTTCATGAAAAATACTTATAATAAGGTTACTTTTGGATTTTCCATAGATTTCCAAATATGACTTTTTGGCTTGTTTATGACGTCCTACAGTAGTGATCGGTCAATGAGTTAAAGTTCAATAATGTAGATAATACATTTATATATTATCATATTGTTTACTTCATTTCAATATATTAATTTTAAACTTTAGTTCCAAGTATCTTTTTAAAATATTATTTTGAAATAGCGATCGAACAGCAAAATATGTTAATTCATTTATTAGTCAAATTTTTCTTGTACATTTCATTTTCATTTCATCAATTCGCTTAATCAGTTTAATATACGAATTGTAATCACGTCTTCCATGTGAAACTTATCTCAACTATCAAACAGTATCTTTGATATATTATGCTATAAAAGAACAGACCTGTTCTCCGGGCCAGCAACGACCAAGTGTACACCACACACTTTTTTCTTGCCACAAATGATTTTACTTCCACTTGTCATAGAAGGCTCGAGGATATGTGGCTGAAAACATGATACATGCTCTTTAAAGGGGCAGTAGCACGTTTTTTCGGTGAAATAAGTTGATGAAATGTATTTGAAAAATAATGTCACCAACAGTAAAACACCCTTCTCTCTTTGGAAAATCAAGTTAAAAAATTAGTGTATAGGGTTCCGTAAAGCCATGGGAATCGATTTTGTCATTCGAAATAATAAAATGTGTTCACAATAAAATGGCCGCCATGCAATTTTTGCTGTATACGCAACACCGTTATTACCACTATAGCTAATTGGTTTGTGTAATAAGATGTTTTATCCTTTAAAGTAAATTTAAAAGACATATACTATCATTATAAATGGGAAATTTGAAAATATAAATTTTGCGAAAAACGTGCTACTGCCCCTTTAACAATAGGTTATACAGCTCCCTCCTGATCTCAGCGTACTATATGGATTATGTGCTCTCTATTTCCAAAATGCAGCGTCAGTACGTTGTTCTAAAAGACACACAGCAAGAATGAGCTGGTTTCCAGAACACTGAAACTAACAGGATACCAAATGGAAACCAGTATTTCCAGTTGGTATCCAGACAGTTTTTATAAGTTTCCATGTGGTTTCCAGCAACACTGAAACTGAATTTTGCACCAGTATCCGGATGGTATCCAGTGCGAATAATTACCCACTCCTCCAAGTGGTATCCATCTGGTTTCCATGAATAACTTTCTTTTTGGTTTCAACTCAGTTTCCATGTGATAGTTTCCACTTGGTTTCCACTTGGTTTCCATATTTCTTAGTTTACACTTGGTTTCAACTTGGTTTCCATGTTCAGGTACTGTTGGTTTCAGTCTGGTTTCCATGTTAAGGTTTATTGTAGGTTTCAGTCTGGTTTCCATGTTACGGTTTACTGTAGGTTTCAACCTAGTTTCCATGTTGAGGTTTACTGTAGGTTTCAGTGTGGTTTTAGTATAATGGTTTACTGTAGGTTTCAGTGTGGTTTCAGTGTGGTTTCAGTGTGATTTCAGTTTAATGGTTCACTGTAGGTTTCAGTCTGGTTTCCATGTTAAGGTTTACTGTAGGTTTCAGTGTAATGGTTTACTGTAGGTTTCAACCTGGTGTCCATGGTTGGCATTTGCATGTTATGATTTAAACGAATGCAGTGTCAACACCTACAGCAACTGCTATCTTCATCAAAGGCAATAATGCTTCGGAGAAAATAATTCTAGTAATGATAAAAATAATTGTATTTTGTTATAAAGTTTATTACATAAAGTGCCAATAGCAAAGTCAATCTAATCATATCTAATTGCAAAAAAGAAAATACATTTTGCCTGTTGTACTAGTAATACAAAACAAGTGTGTTGTATTATGAAGTTTATTACGTAAGTGTCAATTGCAGAGCAAATACTTGACTAATGCTGCAAAAAGGAGAATACATCGATCTGACAATCAAATCTAAGGAATGTATTCAAATGATATCAAGTACACAATACCATATAGTGATCTTATTTATGAAGATCCTAGATATACATTTAAAAATTGTATTATTTAAAATTACTTCATAAATCATCCAGCAAAATGCCATAACTGGATTACGAGGTAAAATAACAGGGCATTGCTGCTGATTAAGAAAGAGTATCATTGATAATTCTGTGGTTATATTCTCGATTTATACTGTGCTGCCGGCCAATCACTATTCAATGTATGTTATGAAAAGGTGTTTTTATTTTCTTCGGGTAAACAGCCCGGGGAAAATTACATCACTAATCCTCCGGGGTGATTTCAAACTCTTCAGCTTCAGCTTAATACGTTCTGTGTCCTCAATGGGAATGATCTTTCGACCACATTGTATGCTCATCTTCAAGCGCAGAAGTCTTTGACCGACGACATGCTTCCCTCATGTTCTTCTAGGCTGTAAAAGTAAAACGAACATAACAATGATATTAATGACCAACATAAATTGAAAGTGGTACAACCTCTATTTTACTTATTTGAAGTGTTTTAGTAAGATACACAATCATAAGTTCTGATTTGCCAGATATTATTATTTTGTATACTGCAATTATTACATTAGTTCTTAGGTTAAGTTTTGAAACACATGTACCTGTTGTAGGCTAAGGTGAGAGGTCATCTATCGCCTTCTTCAAGTTTCCCATAAGTGCAGGAATGCTGAAATGTTATAAAAGTATCAAATCAATCAAAGAAACATGAATATTCAAAAGGGTATTTCATATTCTAACTAAATATAAAGGTCATAATGTGATATTCAAAAATATACATCAGTACAACAACTCTTACTTGGTCGTTTTTTTTAGAATGTAATTTTTATGTATTCGTATGAATCAAGAAAGTAGAGACTGTCTTGATACAATAAACATTGACATCGTTTCGATACAATATTTTGAAGGTATTTGATCAACTTTATTTAAATTGTTATTTCAATCATTAGCATATTGGACACACAATAAGAAAAACATGAACTGTACCTGCATGCAGTTGTAGAAATATCATGTTGTTTTGCCATCCGTGAACAGTTGTTGCCACTGAAGTTCACGTACAGCCGGCAGAAAAGATTCTGTTTCTTCATTCAGTCACGGGTTATACTGGCAAATAATCGCGCCAAAATGTGGATGATGAACAAAGCTCTTTGTCTGGGAGAGCACATGGTCTGGCTATTATATAACACCATATGGTGGACAGCGAGCGCCCGGCGATACGGAGCATACATTTGACCTACATCTAATTACTAAATTAAGGCTCACTGAATCTAAGAGAGTAATTGATATTATTGTGTAGATGTTAAAAAGTAAGTCCAACATTACACATGCAATACAATGAATAATACAAAAAAAACCCATATCATGGTTGATATAAGTTAATGGCATTGTCGAAATGAAATGGAATACGGTACATATCATATCATATCAATCAAGGGTTTCAGTTATTTACTTGTTTATATAAATATAATATTTGCAAGACAATATTTTTTTCAAAAGTATAGTTAACCATCCTTTGTTAAAGCTTCATCTGAAAAAATTATTTGAACATGTTTATCATAATAATTAATATTGAATTTCTAGTTCTTTGCTTTGAATACATGTGCAATTTTAAATAATGGAAAACTAATTTGGTTTCTATGGGTCTTTTGATTTGAACAAATGGTTAACAAATGGATACACGAGTTCTTTATTATTTCATTATCTGTTTCCATTACACTACATTACACTACATAACACTTGATAGTTTCATGTTGGTTTCCATTTTCGGGAAACAATAATTGTAATTTACACTAATGGAAACCAGCATGAAACTTCACATTAGAGTTTCATGTTGGTTTCCCTTACGGAAATATTACATATCATAGAGTCCAAAATGGATTCTAGTTGGAAACCAGATTGCCAAGTTTCAGTGATAGGATACCAAGTGGATACCCCTATTACCAAGTTAACAGTTGGTTTCCAGATTTCAGGATACTCAGTCATGTGTGCTGTGGTAGTTTCATGTTGGTTTCCATTTAATGGAATCTTTCAATGCAGATTTCCAGGAATGGAAACCAACATGAAACCTCACTTGATAGTTTCATGTTGGTTTCCATTTTCTGGAATCAATAATTGCAATTTACAGGAATGGAAACTAACATGAAACTTCATATTGTGGTTTCATGTTTATTTCCATTTCAATGAAACATTGATTGCAATTTCCAGGAATGGAAACCAACATGAAACACATAATCAATGTTTCCAGTTGGTTTCCATCACGGAAATACTTAATGTTATAGAATCCAAAATGGATTCTAGTTGGAAACCAGGTTACCTAGTTTCAGCAGATGGATACCAAGTGGATACTCCTATTACCCAGTTTCCAGTTGGTTTCCAGATTGCAGGATACTCAGTCATTTTTGCTGTGACAAAGACTACCATAGTCAATTGATAAGCTCCCGTCTTTCCCTTGCAGAAGTTTGCGTTTTTTAAGGCATAAGTGGGGTACATTGAAACAGACAATTCAATCAAAATTCTGTTACAGAAAATGGATCATAACAAAAAGCTATAAGGTACTTACAAACTTTGGCGAATAAATCCCACGGAGGTCAATAAAGGCTTGTTACAATATATCAATACGTAGGAGATGCTAAGTCCTACGTAGAAGATACTAACTCCTACGTAGGAGATACATTTGTAGACCTACCATGTATGTCTTACGTAGGAAATACTATATCTTACGTAGGAGGTACAAAGAACTACGTAGGAGATAGTTTGACTTATTTGATTTTCATCGTGATAAAAGGACTTGCCAAAATGAATTTTCACTTAAATATTTTTGACCATAAACACATTTTCGGTCCTTTTCCTATGATTTATCAACATATCAAAATGTTTTTGTGTTGACGTTTCAACTGAGAACATAAAGAGGTCAGCGGTAGTAGTGTTAAATCATTTATTTCATGAGTAATACAACTTTATTTCCAGTATTTAAAGAGATCCCTGAAAAATCACAGCTTCTCTATTCGAGAAAGACGACTTATTGTTGGGGCCAAAGGCACTCTAGGTTACCCACGGATTATTCTTGTCTTGTTTAAATCATGTTCAATGGTTAATGCTTTCATAACAATTATCAAGTACATGTAATTACATGGCCATATCAGTGAATTTAGAAGGTCAGAGGCGAAATGGTCGTGTGGTAAGCTGTTGGTACAGTCAATGCTGGCGATAGTTGCCTTACTCTGAGGGCGTGGGTTCGAATCCCGCATGGGACTCGGCCCGAAAAAGTGCAATAATTTGTACTATTGAAGGTAGTGTTATCCCAAATATAACCATGTTATATTTCTACTATCTAAATGGCAAGTTTTTCTAGAGAAGGTCATATTTAACAATGGGTAGTCAGTGATGGTCTAATCGATATTATCGGACATCAAGACGAAAGAAACATGAGTGAAAAACGTTTTTTCTCGAAAAATGTACATGGTTTACCTTGGTTTCGTCTATTCCCAGTAGTGCTAAGGTGGCTGAAAAGAAATTAAAATATTGAAATAAAATTATCACATCAGAACCGCACATTGAAAACAGAGATAATGGAGAGGTTAATAACTAGATACTTACATATTTGACAGTTTTCACCATTATATCCTGTCTTACAAACACACTCGGGTTCTGTGGATTCATTTAAACACACTCCATGACCATTACAGCGTGAACTGCCACAGGAATCTGTGTTCAAAATGTGTTTAAACTTATAAAATAGGAAACAATTTAAACATAAGTCAAAACATGTCAATATGAAAACGCAAAAAAATTTCCAAAGATAGAATGATTAAAATATCAATTTTACTATTCGAATTGAAAAACAAACATCGCTCAAAATGAAACTCAATTTTAAATTCAGACATAACTCAGATTTAATTTAAAAATCAAAGTAATATTTATATCATAAATGAAGGATCACCAAACAATTCAAAGAGTTATTATTTAGAGAAAATTCTTTACCACCTTTTCTGTCAACCTTCTCAACACTAAAGCATCTTTTTTCACCTTCCGGGCTGAAAGAGATAACTCTTATCAGTTAAACATACTCTGCAAACAAATAAGGAGCATTGTAGTATCCAGTATTCAAGTACTACATGGATAATAATATGCACTCATGTTAAATCCTTCACTATTGAAAATAAGGGTTTTCCTCTTTTGTTGACCAGGCCTACCATACAATCGGCACACAAAACTTCAAAACCCTTAATCAGTTCACAAATCCCCACAATAGTACGACAAACCTTCCTAAACTGAATTCCAATCCTCGAAAACTGAATTCATATCCTCTAAAACAAATTTCATATCCTCTAAAACTCATTTCATATCCTCGGAAACTCATTTCATATCCCCGAAAATCATTTCATATCCTGTAAAACGGGCGACAGATCGCTTGAAAGGGACATTTTGCCCGCAAAACGGACCACAAATCAACGGAACGGTCAACAAATCGCCTAGCAAAATGGCGGCTCGGCAACAAGACAAAGTAAAATGAAGTGTTGTTTTCTTATACTACGTCTCTTATCTTCTACATAAATACATCGATATATAGCGCACAAACTCCTATATAAGTTGCTTTTGTTTACCGTGGATTCTCATCTGCCTCGTTGGCGCAGTAGACTAAAGCGCGAATTACGTACCATAGGTGGATACGGTTTCGAGACGCACTTTCTTCAAAACATTTGCTGTTCATAATCTGTCATATATTTGAGTTTTTTTCAAAATTAGTCTAAGATAGTTTATCCCGATCTTTACTTTCAAGCCGTCATGTTAGCAAATACATCAGGGTTTACAATCATTGTAATTCCTCCTAACAGGGTTTACGTTTGTCTGTGTAAACCCTCCTGGAGGGACTTACAATGTTGTAAGTCCCTCGTACCGGTTTAGAGAGGTGATATGGTTTAGAGAGGTCGTTTCAAGTATCACGTTCTATGGCTAGTAGGTTGATAATGTATGAAGAAATGGTCGATCACAAGAACGTGAAGGTTTATATTGAAAGCTGTTTTCTCTTACAATGACCTTTCTACAACCTAAAACTACCATATTAGATATTAAAATCTTATGAACCCCTGTTTAAGTTACCTTTAACGAAACAAGATGTGTGTGTTAAGGTTAGCAAACAACATTTAACGCATAGAGAATCAAACCCTGCTGTATGTGTGCACACCAGGTAATGTAATGAATGCAAAATAAATGTAAGAATGGTTTAAATTAAGCTTACCCTGCTTGCACACACAGATTTGTAGAATCTGGACTGTAAGCAACATCTGTCAGACAGTCGTTTGATAATTTCTCGGTTTTGAAAGCAGGGGCTTCATTAGTCAGTACTTGTACTTGGTAACTAAAACAGCAAAATTACCAATTAGTAAACAAGAAAAGCCTTTAAAAAGGCAAGCTTGGGGCACCTGGGTAGATGTAGTGTATGGAACGTGAGGCGGTGATTTGTTAGTGGGAGGTGATTCCAGGTGAATATGGGTGCTGGATATGGATTGGATGGATGTCCGACAATGTATGATGAAAGCGTACATACATACAATTACGGAAGGAAGTATTGCGTGAGGAAAAGCTGAAGGAGTAATTCTATATTCTATTCTATATTTCGGTTTAGCTAGTTTTGTATCGGAACCTTCAACAACTGTATGAAACCTTATCTTAATAATTTCACTTCAAGTAACATATGCAAATTTAATTTCATATTGTCATTAATAAGAGTTCCTCGCATAACTATATCGTTACATTTTGAGTTATTTTTGACATTACAAAGGTTGGCGTAAGACCTACTCGTGTAACATCTAACAGGTGACGTAAGCTTGCATACACATGTATTACCTGAGATAAGTTTTACTCACTCATTCTCAATGAAAGTCAGTGCACAAGTAAATATATCCATTTTACAAAATTCGAAAGTCTGCATAAGAAGTCCTGATCATAACATGTCAATATATCTTATTTTGAAGAATTTTCTGTAACAAATTAGAGCCTAATTAATTATTAACATAGGATTTGAATGTTATATACATGTATATTTGTCTTAATGTCTAGATCAAGTGTTATTTGTTAGAAATTTATAGACTGGCATTTTAGTTGTTTTAAAACTTTTTATTTATTTTTTTTTATGATTTATTTCTCTCCTTAGAATTACCCTTTGTATCCAACGCTTTGTATAAATAATGCAATATCACATGTTTACAGTCAATTATCACAAAGACCTCGATCGGATGTATTATTCCAAAAAAGTATCACCGAAAGGATTCGGACTTGTTCTAACCCTAAGGACAAAATGTAACGGGAGTTCCAAGACAGCAACCAACGCACAACACAACACAACACCGTGTGTTATCATATCAATGTAAAGCTCTCAAACAAATATGTCAATTTACCGTGTGGCGATTATTCTTTTAATTTTTAGATGTTAATCTATGGAGACCAACTCTATTACATTGCCTTCGCTAACTCGACATCAGCAACATTTTGGAAAAGTAGGTCAGTGGCTATGTTTGATTCGTTTCATCGGCATATACACCGACCAAGTGACCGGAGTACATGCACCGTTCTGAAGCCAGGCTTAACGTTAACAAGTGTATCGGCGTACAAACAGAAAGACGTCATCATCCCTCAAACTAGCTTAAATTAACATGTCATTTAAATGAGAAATTTAAAAAAAAAATTACTTCCAAACATGAATTGACATTTTCTTAGCGTGTTAGGCATTGTTTTAAAGAACCAGTATTATTCTTAAATAAATCACTTCTTCGTCAAAGTATCTAGTTGTCAAATGCAAAGTCAAAGAAAATATAGTTATTAAATGTCGCATGGATAGCATTTGTACGCCATTATACACCACCTTCGCCTGTCATTTCAAACCGAAGCATTCGGATTACGCCTTAGGCGTACTCCGGTTTCACCATTTTCGGCGGCGTATGCCGGGTGTTGCGCCGGGTTCCGAATCAATCATAACCAGTAAAACTGTTAACCGAACGGAACGTAGTTTCCGATTCTGGAATGCCAAATAATGTACTTAACTTATAGAAAAGCGCTTTGTTACTTGTGATATTGATTTGAATTGCAGATTACAAGTTTATCATTGATTCTAATGAAACATTGAAGAACAATTCTATCTATATGACAAATATTGATAATCAAAATCCACATTTGTTTGTGCCAATTATTTCGAATTACCCACAATGTCACGTGGTTTATAATTTGCTACAGCTTTGGTCATTGGTCAATAGAATTTCAAAGATACTAAGACAACGCATATCATTGGCTGAAGGTTCTATTTGAAAATTCCAACAGTATATAGGGAGAAATTCACCTTATTACTGCTTGGGGCGTATGCGCCCCAAGCAATAAATAGACATATGTTTACAGCGCGATACGAGACGAAAGTTGCCCAGAGGATCAGGGGATAGGAGAAGCCTTGCGGATACTTATATACCTCAAGGCCCATTTAACACTCTTTGAACTTAATTTTTGTTTCCGGGAGAACATCCCTGAGAAAGGGAGCAGGGCCTTACAAATTCTATCGAGAGGGCCTAGCTTACACTGAATATATCTACAAAATTGCCAAGTTATAAATCCTCAAAGCACACAATGCGGGAATCGAACCCGCAACCCTTCGCTTTTAGCCCAATACCTTACCATTAGACCACAGGGGATTGGTGAAGAGTATTCTGCTGTCTGAGATGATATTTTATGTGCGCTTTTTCTTACTCTTGTCACCTGTATTGTGATTAAAACATTTAGACAATTCAACTCACACATATATATAGGTTGTTTTTTGTTAATATGAAATAACACCCTCATCCTCGGGCGTTCTAACAAAGAGAGGCTCTCGGGACGTCCCTAAGGCAAAGGCCTTTCTCTGCTAGAACGCCCTCTTATTCTTATACCCTGATTGAGTAGGATGTGTTTATCCAAGAGTTAAGATTTCGATAATCCAGGATTCTGACTGATTTATTTACCATGTTCCGTTGTCCAGTGGTTTTGTAAGAACAATTTGATGACACACTTCCACGCTGCACATTAGTTTGGTTCCATTTGGTAACGATTCATTTGAAAAGCCTCCCTGAGAATTTCAAGTTCAATTGAACAAACATGTACATGTATTAAACTGACGTGCCTTTTAACATCTGATATTTCATATATGATTATAAAACTCACAGAGACACATTATTTGTCTATATTAAGATAATTATCAATCTGAAGTTAAAAATGGTGACATTCGATAATAAACCCTCATATCAGCTATGAAACAATGTAATTAATACCATTCAAAAATGCAACATTTAATGAAAATTAAAATTTCCTTTAACACATACATGTAATACCCACTTCGTTATGGCGTTTACCTCTATATTAGAAACTGGGTTGCTCTGCCCAGTTGGTGCATCAATAGCTTCAATGTTGTAGCACACTTGGTGTTTACTGCGTCCAAAAGAAAACAGCATAAATTATAATAAATACAATAATTGATATCGTATGATAGTTAATAGTATGCATTGCGATTTTGAATGGGGCTTGTTTATGTTTTTACAGGATGATTGGTATACTTGTATTCCTGGAAATATAAAATATAAATTTACATGTACTTTAAAGCATATAAGTATCATAGGTTATATAATAAATATATTAAATGACCGCTCGACAGTAGAACAGTTTTCTTAATACACATGGTCCACATTATAGGACTTCTACATTGGACTATGAAACTCAAATTTTTATCCTAAGAATAAGAAGATGGTCATCAACATGCCCCGCCATATTGGTTCTCAATAAACCTGGCAACTTTCTCCGGAATGTCCTAAATCTAGTGCGCTGGGGGAACTTTGGGGGAAAACAGAAGCATGTTCCATCGAAGTATTTATGCCCCCAAGCCTCACACCAAATTAGAAATCCTGTCTTCAACAATTTCTGAGAAAAGCTGTCCCCTTTGGAGAAACCATGGACAGGGTCCAAAAATACGAATCAAGGGAAATAACTCTGGCAAAAATAAGTGCACGCTTCTCATTATGCGAACTCCATCAATGTATTTATGCTCTCAAGCATCACACACAATTTGGTTATCATGTTTTATGGAGTTGTTCTAGGACGGCCGGAGCTCAAACATATCACCCCGTTCCACGTGGCGGTGGATAATAAAACTGTTGTCCTGACTGTTTGACAATGCACGTGTAACTCGTAGATTTTTTTAATGGGAACCTGATAGGATAACAGGATAACGCCACCATAGTGATTTAATAGTATACACTATAGGTTATACGAGGTGGGGCGAGGTGGGGTGAGGTGGGGTTTTAACGCCGCTTTCAAGAGTATTTCACTTATATCACGGCTGCTAGTAGTATGGCAGGGAGAAAGCCCGCAACACCATGTGGCTATGCGTTGCGGTGAAACCTGCGAGGAACGGCTGGAACTAGCGATCCATGGGTGGTACTGCTCTGAAATTCAGTGGAGCATTGCACCCAAATCTTACTGCATGTAGAACAGTTCTCTACTCCAGACTAGGTAATAATATGTTATACTACTGTTATTATACCTGTCTCATGAAACGCTGACATTTACAAAAGAGCATTATATTTATTGACATTTTTTACAATAGAGTGTCAATAATATTTTAGGCATGTTTGAGATCAATATTTATGTCATTCGTCTTACCTGTCTCCGGAAAGGTTGATGCATATACTCCCATTTGCGTTTTGTAAATGTACAGTCACAGGTGTATAAAACAGTCCAAGTGAGCTGGATATTCTCTTCAGTTCTTTACTGTGTCCAATGTCTACAGTGACATTCCCTGACAGTGATGCAATGGTTATATTCGGCATGCTGGAAGAGATGGAAAAACCTTACTGACTAATTAAATCATTTAATAGATCGGACATGAGGAAAATGATCACTTAAAGAGGCAGTTCTATCGCTGATTGTCCGCCATCTTGCTTTCTTGCATGAAGTGAAATTAAAAACGCTCTAAAATTACACATTGTCTTTTTCAAAATAATAAAACATATGCATTGATGGTATATTCAAAAAGTGACACATACTGTACATTAAACTTACCAACAATGTCGTGTTGTGCCGCAGGAAAGCTTTCCACACTCGAAGCGTCGATGAATGGTTTCACTTCTCATTGGGTTTTTTTTTAAATTATTAAATATAAATACATAAAAACATTCCCCTCTCGACTTGTCCTCACTAGAATTTCGTTTCCATAAACAATGCCCGATAGAACCCTCTCTTTAAGTTAAAGACTTGAAAAGTAATAGTACACATACTTAAATAGGTGGGCGGTCGAAGACCTGAACCCCAAGTCACCACCCCCCCCCCCCCCCCCCCCCCCCCCCCTCTCTCTCTCTCTCTGGAACCCCCACTGATAACAATAAGTAGTAAAAATATTAAGACATATATAAATTACCAGTAGTATCTCTTACCAATTTGGTTTCTGACATCTTGTAGTTGTAATTGATATAAAACTTGATCTGCATGCCAAATAAATGTTGTAACATTTTACTAGAACACACTGCCGAATCCCTGAGATTAGAGGTTCTGCGATCAGTAAAAAAAACTAATGGATGTAAACGGCGAATCAGACAAGCAACGCACATTTGATTATAGTATGAATATCAGTTATAAGTTGTAGTTTATTAATATCATAAACTTGAAAAGAATGTGAACTTAAAACAGAATATTATTAACGATTATGATAAATAATTCTTACCCTTGCCTCAGACCCTGAATGAAGACTGGAAAAGTGCAGTTCCCTGTTGTACACCTGATCGTTGAACCATTTTCCAACAGCGGCTGCAAAACATATATCACTTGCGTGTTACTTCAATATCGATAAAACAAATGCGACCATGTGTTAGCAAAGGCATCTTAACAATTGTTTGGTATTTCAAATTGATTTTGAATGATTTCAATTAACTCATGTTCATGTCTTGCAATCGATGGTTTAAAATACTTACTTTAAAGCCTTCCATGGATATTGCTGAAAATTGAATTAAAAAGTAATGATTCCTACATTAATGTGTGTCATACAAATGACCCTTGGACATACATTTGACAAATGGAAAACATGACCAAAAGTAATTTGTTAAAGGCGTTAACATTACTCGAACCCAAAATGTAAGATAATGTTATATCTCTTTACAGTGACATCTTTGCAATGAAGAAATGACGAGAATGGAGGAAAAGATAAAATTCTCCATAGTTTCAAAACATGACATACTTTTATACAAATATACACATACCTGATTCGCAGAGTGTCCCAGTCATACCTACGGGACAGATGCAAGTCTTCAGTAAGTGTTTCAATCCATCATCACCACATGAAGGAACTGATGGATCAGTGGTTGTAGTTATAGCAATTCCTGCCCCTTTATCAGTCATATCTGTGAGTGTTCTCATTTCAGCCGTAGTTTCAGTGGCCTGTGGCTTAACTAATGGATCAGTGGTCGAAGTTATAGCAATTCCTGCCCCTTTATTAGTCACATCTGTGAGTGGTTTCATTTCAGTCGTAGGTCCAGTGGCCTTTGGCTTAACTAATGGATCAGTGGTCGAAGTTATAGCAATTCCTGCCCCTTTATTAGTCACATCTGTGAGTGGTTTCATTTCAGTCGTAGGTCCAGTGGCCTTTGGCTTAACTAATGGATCAGTGGTCGAAGTTATAGCAATTCCTGCCCCTTTATTAGTCACATCTGAGAGTGGTTTCATTTCAGTCGTAGGTCCAGTGGCCTGTGGCTTAACTAATGGATCAGTGGTCGAAGTTATAGCTATTCCTGCCCCTATATTAGTCACATCTGTGAGTGGTCTCATTTCAGTGGTAGGTCCAGTGGCCTGTGGCTTAACTAATGGATCAGTGGTCGAAGTTATAGCAATTCCTGCTCCTTTATTAGTCACATCTGTGAGTGGTCTCATTTCAGTCGTAGGTCCAGTGGCCTTTGGCTTAACTAATGGATCAGTGGTCGAAGTTATAGCAATTCCTGCCCCTTTATTCGTCACATCTATGAGTGGTCTCATTTCAGTCGTAGGTCCAGTGGCCTGTGGCTTAACTAATGGATCAGTGGTCGAAGTTATAGCAATTCCTGCCCCTTTATTAGTCACATCTGTGAGTGGTCTCATTTCAGTCATAGGTCCAGTGACCTGTGGCTTAACTAATGGATCAGTGGTCGAAGTTATAGCAATTCCTGCCCCTTTATTAGTCACATCTGTGAGTGGTCTCATTTCAGTCGTAGTTCCAGTGGCCTGTGGCTTAACTAATGGATCAGTGGTCGAAGTTATAGCAATTCCTGCCCCTTTATTAGTCACATCTGTGAGTGGTTTCATTTCAGTCGTAGGTCCAGTGGCCTTTGGCTTAACTAATGGATCAGTGGTCGAAGTTATAGCAATTCCTGCCCCTTTATTAGTCACATCTGTGAGTGGTTTCATTTCAGTCGTAGGTCCAGTGGCCTTTGGCTTAACTAATGGATCAGTGGTCGAAGTTATAGCAATTCCTGCCCCTTTATTAGTCACATCTGAGAGTGGTTTCATTTCAGTCGTAGGTCCAGTGGCCTGTGGCTTAACTAATGGATCAGTGGTCGAAGTTATAGCTATTCCTGCCCCTATATTAGTCACATCTGTGAGTGGTCTCATTTCAGTGGTAGGTCCAGTGGCCTGTGGCTTAACTAATGGATCAGTGGTCGAAGTTATAGCAATTCCTGCTCCTTTATTAGTCACATCTGTGAGTGGTCTCATTTCAGTCGTAGGTCCAGTGGCCTTTGGCTTAACTAATGGATCAGTGGTCGAAGTTATAGCAATTCCTGCCCCTTTATTCGTCACATCTGTGAGTGGTCTCATTTCAGTCGTAGGTCCAGTGGCCTGTGGCTTAACTAATGGATCAGTGGTCGAAGTTATAGCAATTCCTGCCCCTGTATTAGTCACATCTGAGAGTGGTCTCATTTCAGTCGTAGTTCCAGTGGCTTGAGGCTTAACTATTGGATCACTGGTTGTAGTTATAGCAATTCCTGTCCCTGTATCAGTAACATCTGTGAGTGGTCTCATTTCAGTCGTAGTTCCAGTGGCTTGTGGCTTAACTGATGGATCAGTGGTTGTAGTTATAGCAATTCCTTCCCCATTATTAGTCACATCTGTGAGTGGTCTCATTTCAGTCGTAGTTTCAGTAATCTGTGGTGTAACTGTTGATATTGTTGTCAGGTGTGTTTGATCTTTTGTTGTAGGAGATATGACATTCTGTGTGGATGTTGAGGGATTTTCTACAAAGGAGTAGAAAACATCCAAATGTTCAAATTCATTTCCTGTGACATAAATGTTACATAGATAACGTCCACAAATTCAGGCGTTATATCACTTTTATTTTGTACATATCCATAAATAATATAGAGCAATACACAACAAGATTACCTGGTCATCAGCATCCTCCGCCATATTGGTTCTCAATAAACCTGGCAACCTTCCCATGAATGTCCTAAATCTTGGTCACTGGAGTAACATATCTGAACTCCCTTTGGCAAAAACAGAAGCATGCTCCAACAAGGCATTTATGACCTCAAGCCTCACGCAAAATTTGGTTATCCTGTCTTAATTTCATACGGGCCGTCATCTGACTATTGGAAACCTCAAAACGGTATAGATGCACTATTTTGCAAATTTGTATTCCTCGGAAAATGGTCGATTTTAATCTGACTGACTGAGGAGTAGAGCAACGAGAATGTTTCATATTCTTATATATTATGATTCTCAAACCATTCTATGTTAATAGGGGCTGTAGCACGTTTTTTTTCAAAATTTATTTTTTCAAATTTCCCATTTATAATGATAGTTTATGTCATTTAAATCTTCTTAAGAGGGTCAAACATCTTATTACACAAAGTATCCGTAGTGGTAATAACGGTGTTGCCTATAAATGCAGGGCGGCCATTTTATTGTGAACAAATTTTACTAATTCGAATCACAAAAAAGGTTCCAATGGCTTTACCGAACCTTGTACACTCATTTTTTAATGTGATTTTCCGAAGAGAGAAGGGTGTTTTACTTTTAGTGACATTATTTTAAAAATACATTACATCAACTTTGAACAGTTTCTGAGAAAAGCGGTCCTCTTTGGAGATATCATGTACAAAGTAAAGAACATGACACAAGGGAAATAACTCGTTATTTTCGAACTCCATCAAGGTATTAAAGCCCTCAAGCATGACACCAAAAGTTGCTTATCCTATCGTAAACAGTTCCTGAGAAAAGCCGACAGAACAAGGGCAATAACTATGAAAAAAATAACTGCGCGCTTCACATTTTCGAACTCCATCAAGGTATAATTGCCCTCAAAGCTCACACCATGTTTGGTTATCTGAAAAAAGCTGTAACAAATCCGTGGCGGGGGATACTAACGAGAAACTCGAACCAACCTGCAGAGGTTGCAGATTCTTTGAAGGGATCCTCCTTGGGGTACATATAGCATAAAAATCCTAATTTTTAACTTGATGACAGATTGTAACTTAATTTTTAAAAATAACAGTAAAAATAAGTTCAAAAAACACAAAATAAGTGTTTTCCGAACGTGTGACCACCCTGTGTAGAGCCCCATCCCAGCGCAAACCAAGGGATGTAACTCTAATCTCACCACTTATCAATCTAACCATGTCAGACAGAATAAGGGGAGGTGGGTGGCCGTACCCCAAGGAGGATCCCTTCAAAGAATCTGCAACCTCTGCAGGTTGGTTCGATTCTTTTTCAGAAGGGATCCTCCTTGGGGTACATATAGCATAAGGCAGACTCCCAAAGAAGACTTAGGATGTGGATTCTGTCTGTATACTAAATACCCCTTAAAAGTGCTCTACTCAATCCAAGAAAGGTGTCACACTTACCAGATCACGTGACCTCCCGCGCCGAGGGCTGAGGATGGGTGATCCCTTGGGGACTAACCAATCGGCTAACCAGCCTGATTACCGTTATTCGAGCCAAATACCCCCCCTCTTTTTTTTACAAAAGACTATTGGGGAGCAATAGGAGTAAGTATTTCCCGCTAGGCAGTGCCACCGGGACACCTGCTGCGGAGGATATAAATGCCCAAAACAGTGTAACTGGTTAGGATGAACAATTAAGGTTAGTTTATTAGTCTTCTTAGAAAACTGAACTGAACCAAACTGAACAATAACTCGAAAGCTCAATCAGCTAGAGAGTGTCAACTCTGCCCACCTGAGAGAACCGACTGACCAAACCGAGCGCGCTCTCTAGAGTGCCTGTCTAGTTGGTAGTGTCGAATGAACGTGCTCGGCCGGCTCCAGATAGCGGCGGAGCAGATCTCTTCGATGGGCAGAGCCGCAGCGAACGCCTTAGACGTCGCAACCGCTCTAACCGAGTGAGCTTTCAACTGACCTGGGGCCTCTAAGCCCTTGTGAACGTAGCCCATGACAATGGCAGACACTATCCACCTGGATATTGACTGCTTTGACGCCGGCAAACCAGGCTTGCTACCTCCGTAACAACAGAACAGTTGCTGATCCTTACGGATAGCCCTGGTACGTCTGATATAAGTCTTAAGAACCTTGCGCACATCCAAAATGTGTGCATGGTTTCCAGTGGACCCCGAAGAGGCCGGCTGCATAAGAGTCGGCAGTTCGATAGGAGCCGTCACATGGAACGAGTGGTCGACCTTGGGACGATAGCTGTCGGGCAGCCTGATACTGACTCTGTCCTTATGAAAGACAGTCAGTTCGGGATCAGCAGACATCGCATGGATGTCGCCTACCCGCCTGCCCGACGCCAAAGCCACCAAAAAAGTGGCCTTCCACGTCAGAAGCTGCAGTGACAGTGCGTTCAAGTCTTTGAACCCCGGACCTGAGAGCCAATCCAAAACAATTGAAAGGTCCCAAGTGGGGCTGATACGCCGGACAACCGGACGTATCCTGTCCACGCCTGCTAAGAAACGCTGTACCAGTGGATGCGATCCCAAAAGAGCACTGGTATGTGGAAAGCAGAAATAGCCGTAGAGTATCCCCTGACAGTCGATGCGGCTAAACCAGCATCTAACCTGGACTGGAGGAACTCCAAAACAGCGACTAGATCTGTAGAAAAGGGATCGAGAAGCCCTCTATCGCCACACCAGCGCGCATAACAGGCCCATCGATCTTCATACTGAAGGTTTGTCGAATCCCTCCTCGAAGCCAGTATTGTGTCTGCAACTCGTGCAGGAATACCACTCTCCTGGAGGCGATTCCGGACAGTGGCCAAGCCACCCACTGAATCCTGGGATTCGGGTGTGGCGCCCCTTCCTGAAATAGTATGTCTCGTCTCGAGGGTAACAGTACAGGAGGCTGTACGAGAAACCTGAGAACGGACGGGAACCAACTCTGAGCCGTCCAAAGTGGTGCGATAAGCACCAGGAGGCGAGCTGGTTGATTGGTCAACTGAGAAAGAACCCTGGGGATCAGAGGTACCGGCGGGAACGCCCATAGTACTCTGTCCGTCCAGTCGATCGCGAAGGCGTCTCTGGATAGAGCCCTTGGATCTGGAATTCTTGAGCAGAACACAGGTATCTGATTCGTCATCCCTGACGCAAACAGATCCACCTGGAACGACCCGAACAACAGGGACATAGTTCCGAATATCCCCCGGTCGAGCATCCACTCGTGAGGTGTTAGGATGCGCCGAGACAAGGCGTCCGCACGGACGTTGTCCACTCCCGGGAGATAAACAGGGACCACCTGAATGCTGAACTGGTCGCACCACAGTAGGAACTGCCACGACTCCTGAAGGAGAGATGGAGACACTGTGTCGCCCTGTTTCAGAATGTAGGATATGGCTGTTTGGTTGTCCATCTCTAGACGAACCACAAGCCCCCTGATCCGCTCTTTGAAGCACTCGAACACACGTCGAACTGCCCTGAGCTCTAGCACGTTGATGTGCAATTTCGACTCCTCCTGTGACCAAAGGCCCGAGGCTGTCAGGTCTTCCAGGACTCCCCCCCAGCCTGATAGGGAGGCGTCTGTCTGGATGGTGACCGAAGGCGTTGGAAGCTCTAGCGGTAGACCCTTGAGAAGGTTGCTCTCGGAAACCCACCACCGAAGATGCTCTAGCACCCAAACCGGTGTGGTTAGAACCTTCTCGAAGCTGTCCGAGTGTGACCACATTCGTGCCAGCGCTTGCTGAACCGGTCTCATACTCAAGCGAGCTCTCCAAACCACGTCCACTGTCGCCGCCATATGCCCCAACAACTGAAGCCAAGTCCTGGCTGTGTGGGTTGGCGATTGAAGGAACAAGTGGACTGCCCCTATCACTCTGGGCACCCGATCCGGGGCCAGGGACACGGAACCGGAGGCCGTATCGAACCTTGCGCCCAGAAAGACCAGGTCCTGTCTGGGGGCTATGTCTGACTTCTTCAGGTTGATGATCCAACCCAGCTTGAGCAAGATGTCTAACACCTGCTGGGTGGCTTCCTGATTTAGTTCTCGAGACAAGGCTCTGATCAGCCAGTCGTCCAGGTACGGATGACAACACCTGCCCTGCGACCTGGCGGCCTGCGCCGGTATCAACATCAACTTGGTGAATACCCTCGGAGCAGTTGAAATGCCGAAGGGTAACACCCGGAATTGGTAACAAGCCCCGTCGAAGGAGAACCGAAGAAACTCCTTGAAGTCAGGGTGCATTGGAACATGGAGATAAGCATCCTTGAGGTCTATTGACGACAGCCAATCTCCCCTCTCTACTGACGCTATGACTGTTCTCAAGCTTTCCATCTTGAACGTTGGAACCTGTAGACTGCGATTCAAATATTTCAGATTGAGAATCGGTCTGAACCCTCCGTCCTTCTTGGGTACCAGGAAGTAGGTCAAGTAATAACCGCTCTGTTCCTGACCCTTCGGTACTACCTCGATGGCTGCTTTGTCTAGCAAAGCCTGCACCTCGGCACGAAGGACTTCCGCCTTCTCGGGCAACTCAGGCACCTTCGTGTGCCGTATCCCGGAGAAAGTCGGTGGGTCGTACTTCCAAAGTGGTAAGTGGCCCTCCCTGAGTGTGGACAGGACCCAGGTATTTGAGGTGACTTTCTCCCACTCTGAGATGAAGTGAGATAGTCTGCCCCCCACTGGAAGATCTCTGGAAAGACAGTGTACCCCCGTCTCCGGCAGCATTCGAGCTGCTGGAATTTTGGGTGGTGACTCGGGCTTCGGAGGACCTAGGTCGGCTTGTTTTGCTTCCCTCGGCTCCGAAAATTCCGCTGGCCTTTATGCCCACGGAATTGCCCTTTCTTTCCCTTCCCCTTGAATCTCTTCTTGTTGCCCATAGGGCCATTCCAAGAAGCTCGACCGGAACCCCCCGGCGTGGGGTATAGGTCATCAAGGGGGGAAGACCGCACTCGCTTTTCTTGCGGAGCTGGTTCCTCGAGGAGCACTTTAGAGTCCTCGAAGGCAACCTTCTGCTCGGCGGCTTCCTTGACTACGGCCTGCGATCCAGGAAAGAGGGTTGACCCCAACCTGAAAGGCAGGTTCTGCAAGGTGAGGCGTGTGGACTGCGAGTACTTAGACGTCGCTAGCCACAGCCGGCGCATCCCCATAACTGCGCCCATTATCTGACTCGAGGCACTCCTGATTGAGTCCCGAGCCAGATAACTTGATACCTCCGCCAACTGCTTCTGGAACGTGGTCACCTTAGTGCCCAGTTCCTGCATCTCTGCCAGGTCCTTAGCCTGCATAGCAGCAAGGTAGGCCCCGTGCACTGCTACCCTCAGTTGTTGGGCTCCGTTCCTATATGTGTCCTCGTGGGCACGGAACTCGGCCTTAAACATGGCAGCCTGCGACAGAAAAGGAGGCAGTCGCCGGCCCTGTTTGCCTACAGAAGGCTGCGCCTGAGCGCCGGACAGGGTGACGGAGGTCAGGACGCATTCGTCCACAACCGGAAGGTCGAAGAGACCGTCCTCTCCCAACTGGTACCTCTTGTTGAGTTCAGGCAAATCAGCCTTCGTACAGGCACCAGAAAGAAGAGGATTGATCGCCTCGACCAACAAGCTGTCGATGATGCGGAGCCTGGTCGCCGGAGGCTTGCTGGGAGCAAAAGCCTCCCCCGGAAGTCGGAACTCCTCGGTGACCTGCTCCGGAACGGGAACAAGCGTCTGCGGGATAGCGATCGCTATTCGGTCACGCGTCTCCTTTAGAAGCTCGGCGAGCGAAACAGCACGGCCGGATTCCTCATCCTCCTCTGAATACTCGGATTCCTCCTCCTCCGGGTCCCCGGCACCGGAGCCACTCTGCAGTGACCCAGTGTCCGAAGCCCGATCTCGGATTGTCCGTTTGAGAGGGATGCGGTACCCGGCGCTGCTCACCGGCGCTCGTCCCCCGACCGGAGCCGGTCCCCGGGTCTGCGACGGCACCGGCGCCGAAGCACCGGCGCTCTTGCCCTTGGGGTTAACGGCGCCCCTCGACGTGCTCGGCACCTCGGCACCTTGCACCGACGAGGGGGCTTTGATTACTTGAGCACGAGGCAGAGCCGGAGCAGTCTCTCGGATGCCTACGTCGGGAGCCACTACCTTGCCGGGGCCTGCGCCCGGTTCAGTAGTGCCCCCGAGGTCGTTACCTGCACGAGTGCCGGCCGACCCTTGGGCATCAAGTTCCGGCAGGGCCACGACGGTCAACTCCTTACGGAGCTGTTCCATAATCGACCCCACCATCCCCGTCATCTGCCCTTGGATTATGGTAGCGATAGCTGCCGCGTCCAGATTAGTATTAGTCATGGGTGTGTTAGCAACAGCAACGTTTACGTTAGTCTGTGGTTGTGGAGAAAGAACTGGAGGGGGAGGCGAACCCCCCGCAGCCGGTGACCCCACCTCCATATCCGCCTCATCCGATGAGGAAGAGGGGACAGGAGTGGATTGCACCTTCTTTTTCCCCTTACCCTTTGACTTACACCTTTTCTCTTTAGAGGGTGGGATGGCCCCTTTAATTTCCTGCCCTGCCTTCTGGAGGTTACGGAAGAAGAGCATGTCAATGCCCCTCTCCTTCTTCGCCCTTGGTGTGAAGTTGAGGCACAGCTGGCAGGTAGAGTCGTCGTGCTCATCCTCTACCAGGCATGCTAAGCACCTGTCGTGCTTGTCAGCAGGGGGGATGCGGGACTTGCACCCCACACATTCGGTGAAAGACTGCAAGTCAAACACAGAATGTTTAGGGGTGTGCATGTGTGTAAGTGCAATGTTTATGTTTCATAAAAGTGCATCATACAAACAAACGCAGAGGCGCTACTATAATAACTAAGCACTCGGCAAGTAATAAATAGTAAGCCACTGAAAGAAATAGAGCATGAATATACCTAGTATATCTTGCCGACTGAGACGATAACCCCGAGAATGAAAAAATTCAAAAAGGGAGAAATCCTCATCAGTAAAGTGCTGCCCTAAAATGCGAAGCATGATAAAGAACCTCCAAAACAAACAAATCTCAATACAAGAATAGCAAAGTACTAACACATTGCATTTTGTTTGAGATCCGCCATTTTGAGCGTTTTCCATCCGCCATTATTCGAAGCATACGAAGCACGTGCGAATTGAAAAACGAAGTTACAACGCGACAAAAACCATATAAGTAACCTAAACATTCGCCTCTACGAATAAAAAGGGGTTACCACACATACAGTATTCTTAGTCTTGTCCATTTTCATCAAATTGTGAAACTCAAGTCAAAAGGTCTCTCAAACAAAAACACGTCTTGTCTGGTCAATGACAGATTGATAAGTGGTGAGATTAGAGTTACATCCCTTGGTTTGCGCTGGGATGGGGCTCTACACAGGGTGGTCACACGTTCGGAAAACACTTATTTTGTGTTTTTTGAACTTATTTTTACTGTTATTTTTAAAAATTAAGTTACAATCTGCCATCAAGTTAAAAATTAGGATTTTTATGCTATATGTACCCCAAGGAGGATCCCTTCTGAAAAAGAATTTCTGCATCTACATGTACATTTGAACGAGCATACAGAAAGTTCCAACTTTCAAATATCGATTCAGTCTTTTACCATACATGTACGATATACCGAAGAAGCTGTCTTAACAAATGTGAGAACAAAATACAAGATTCGTCAATTCAAAAACTGAAATTTGCTGTTCATAGGATATTTCGTACCATTGTGTCTGTCAACCATCTCAACATCATAGCATCTTCTTTCACCATCAGCTCTGAAAAAGAATAAAATCATTCGAAGGGGTCATCAAGTTTCAATTGAACACTTTAATTAAATCACAACCGTGACAATTAATGACAACATTTAACAACATATTTACTCATATTGTCATTTTTCATTTCATTCGTATTGTCTTTGGTTTGGGGTTAGGGGAGTCGGGGTTTAAAGCCGCTTTCAAGAGTATTTCACTAATATCGCGGCTGCTAGTATTATGGCAGGGAGAAAGCCCGCAACGCCATGCGGCTATGCATTGCGGTGAAACCTGCGAGCATCGACTGGAACTAGTGAACCTACGCTGAAATTCAGTGTAGCATTGCACCCAAACCTTACTGCGTGTAGAACAGTTCTCTACTGCAGACACAGTTGCCGTGCGGGATTCGAACCCCGGACCTCTTGATCCGAAGCCGAACGCGCTAACCACTGCGCTATCCCGCCCAACTATGTATTGTCTTTGGAATTGTCGGCTTAAAAAACAACACATACCCTGCTTGCACGCAAAGCTTGGAAACATCCGGACTGTAAGCAACTTCCGTCACGCATTCATTTGACAGGGTTGATTGGGTTTTGAAAGTAGCTGTTGCATTCGACATCAACTGTGGACTGAAAAATGAAGAAACGTAATTCATAAGTCATGATTTATAATAAATAATAAATTGAGAATTTATAAAGCGCTTGTATCCAGCAAAACAGAGTCACTGCTAAAAAGCGCTGCTTGAGCTCTAAAAAAACAACGTAGATTTCTAGTCATATGCTTGTCTGAACAGATGAGTTTTCAGCGTTGATCTGAACGTTGAGACACAGTCACTGCCTCTGATTTCCTGTGGCAGATTGTTCCACAGTTCAGGGCCTGCTCTAGCAAAACATCTTTGACCGTAGGTTGAAGATTTGACCCTTGGTACTTCCAGGAGGTTTTGCTGACTAGATCGCAAAGTACGCACAGGGCTGTACTCTTGTATGATTTCCTGGAGATAACAAGGTGCTTGTCGGTGAAGTGACCTATAGACAAGCAAATTATATGTATTACATTGGTAACGTATAAGCTCAAGAGGACATAGTTACCATCTGCCGTTCGCCAATGGTGTTGTTAGGAAAACCTCATGACACATGTCGGAGCTGCATCGAAGTTTAGATCCAGCAAGAAGAGATTTATTGGTGAAGCTCCCCTGTAAGATTATCAACATGACGATATACAAGTATGTAGTAAAGGGATGACATAGTTTGACAATACGTTGCTATAAAACACAAATTCCATACGGAATTAATACAGTTAATAGTAAAATGATGCAAATCAAGGTGAAACTATTCCATTTGCAATTATCATTGTAATAAAGATTTAAATCATAGAAACATAAAAGTTAAAGTTAAGCTGAAGTTAAAGAAGTTTCAGAATGTAAGTGTAATAGACAGTAATAATTAGAAATAACAGAAGAAAAAGAATAATTTCAAACATATGTAGTCAATCATGACAATGAAAAACTATACCTTTAAATGAACATCCTAAAGTACAATTTCACCACATTGTTAAATCCCCCATACATATTTAAAGTTTTCAAGTTCTGCTCCGGAAATCAAACAAAGTCCTAAAATGTGTGCATTATTGGTCCAAATTTCAAGAATTATTTACACCTCAGAGTTGAAACCCCTAAAAAGCAAAACATCACCACATAGGTAACTTCCATACCAAATTTGAAATTTCCAAGTCATAGAGATTTCCAGTTATGCTCCGGAAACAAAGCAAAGTCCGGAAATTTGACCGCTTTTATTTGAACCCTAAAGGGCACAACACCACCGTATAGGTTACTTTCATACCAAATTTGAAGTTTCTAAGTGAGTTTGCGAGTTATGCCCCGGAAACGATTTTGGACGAACGCACGGACGGACATGCGGAGCGCTAAATATCCCCGACAGCGTCTTATCGTGTAAAATACCTTGTTCAGTGTTATTAATTACATTTAATTTTCATACGTGTAACCTCTCTTACTTATCAGTGACAGGGCGTTACACGTACCTCCGTAACAGACGATGTTTGTCCTCCGCCCTGTGCATCAACTTCAATATTGTAACACAGGGACCTCGTATTGCCTCCACTAGAGAATAATCATAAACATATAATTTCACCCGAGCAAACCTTCATTTGTTGCATTTTAAAATTAAAGGGGAAGTAGCACGTTTTTTGCTAATTTAATTTTTTCAAATTTCCCATTTATAATGATAGTTTATGTCATTTATATTATTAACGTTAGAGGGTAAACTATCTCATTACAAAAACCAATTATCTGTACTGGTAATAACAGTGTTGCGTATATAGCAAAATTGCATGGCGGCCATTTTGTTGTGAACATTATTATTTCGAATGACAAAAACAGATTCCCATCGCTTTACCGAACCATATATACTCATTTTCTAACTTGATTTTCCGAAGAGAGAAGGGTGTTTACATGTACTATTATTATTATTGTGACATTATTTTTCAAATCATCTACTTATTTCAGGGGGGAAAACGTGTGACTGCCTCTTTAATATACACTCAATCACCTTTAGTTATTATGAGAATAAGTTGTACATGTACATCAATCGAACGAACGCTTGTTTGTTGTACAGTTCATCTTCGTAGCATCGGTTCAGAGTACCAACATCCATTATCTATCACAGTTACTTGATTAAAAGAAATTAGGAATCTGTAAACACTGTACATGAATGTGCACACGAGGCAGATGTGTTGTCTAATATACATACTTCTTTTAATACCGAACTGAGACAATGGCTTTTATTCTATCCTTTTGAACATTCAGATTTTTTTTATTTTTGTAGATTTCTGTATGTACCTTGTAAATATGATTTGTAATATATGTAATTGATTAATGTTTATGTAATCTTTCTTGGAGGAAATAAAGAAATGTATTCATTCATTCGTTTATATTTTATAAATAACTCAGCGTCACAGTTGACAATGTGATGAGAAACCAAGGTTTTCTTGATAACAACTTCGATGCGGGCTTGGCGGTAGTGTCTTTGATGTTGAGGCATTGTCTTGGTGACTAGATATACATGGTATCCATTGAGTACACTAAATGTGGCCTTTATTTATTTTAGTTCCTGATTAAAGGTTTCGGGTGGCAGATGGATTTCTGGTTATGATGGCTTTTTAGTCATTATTGTAAACGTACACATGTATTTTGTTATTCTTGACTAAATTTTCTCACAATTCACAAATCCGATTTCTTTTTTCCTGTGTCTGTTAACATTCTTCTTTATGAATGTACCCTTCCATGTTATATCTCCACATTCCACCTGATGAAGGAGTGAGCATATGTTACGAAACGTCGTGAATCTACGCAATATAGAATTTGTTTTCCAGAAAACTTTGGTTTCTTATGTATCCCACTTCTTAATGTCCCTCAAAGACTTGACAATGTAATCATTTTGTCATAAAAATACATACCCGTTTGTTGTTATATTGATGCATATCGTTCCATTTTCTCCAATAGGCTCTACAGTAATTGGTGTGTAGAACATACCAGATGGATTTGATAATTTGATTATTTCTTCTCTCTGTCCAACGTACGCAGTACCCAACCCAATACTAGCGTGTAATGTAGCATTTGGCACACTGGCAAAAAATACAACATTTCCATAACTGATTCAACCTTTATCATAACATAAGAATTTAACTGCCAAAATATCATTGTTTGCAGCTGTCATAAGTATCCCTCAATAGTAATCAATAACGTTTTCGCACATTGATTATTATTCATGATAAGACAGTGCTTAGATATGGACTATAGAAGGGTGAAGTAAATACTATAGTAAATTAAATTGTCAGTTATCATGAATATTAAATCAATACTGGGTTGATGCCAGTTGTGCAATAGCATTGGTTAAGATAGGAAGCGTACGGATGGAGACCTTCTTAAACGCACAATTAATGTCAATGACCCGAAAATGAGTAATCATGGTATTCATGAACCTTGGGTTGCTCAGGTGAAAAATATCGATTACTATTTAGAATAGTATCAATTTGTTTCGATTTCAAGAAACATATCTAGATACATGCAACTGAAATATTTCCCCCAATTTATCACATATTACATATACTAACCAGTTTATTGTTTGTTAATTGCAAATTGACCAATGAGAAAAACTGTTTTGAACTGAAGATGGCAAGTTACGATCATTTGAAAATTGGACAAATTCATGTCTCCCTCGTGTTTTCTGATAAAACATACATGTATGTAAATTAAAGTAACGCCAAAAAGAAGCCACGAAGATTAAATCCAAAATAAAGCACCACCATCGAAATAACATACATGTAGTAGACCTTAATTTGCGACCTGGCCGCATCGGAATAGCTCCGCCTGCATTAACGCAATCATCTCGTAATTATTTTGCGACAGAGACGCGAATTTGGCGGGAGCAAGCCTATCTCAGGATTAATGCAATCACGACCAAAGTGTTCTCGGACACGATCGCAGGAATACTGCAAGTTTACTCCCATGACTTCTGTCCAGCACTGTATTGTTAAAGAATATGCAAGTGAACAATTTAGTGCTCCTAGGTTGCGCACAAATTATATCATTGCGACCGAGCCAATATGACGTCATATCGTTATTGAGCTTTTAAGATTGTTTATGATGGCAGTTCATTTGTACAGATGTGACGTGGTTTTATTCAAAACCACACTGTAACAGTGTTACATTTGAAAATACACTATCTGCAATAGTACAATTTTTTACATTTTCTCTGATCGAGGCCATTGCGCCATCACAAACTAAGAGTCAGCTTGAATCACTTGAAATGACAGTTTCCAACTTATCCACTAAACAGACGAGACCTCAAACGTTACATTAAGAACAATGTCAACCATGTGGATATCGTGTGTACACATAGATTATTAACCACGTGTGTGTTCCGTATATATTTTGATGCATCATAGATATTTTCGTTCACAGCCATAACATTTCAATTTACAATCCCAATTTGCCATGGCATCTTGACGCGAGATTGCTTGGTCAAGAAATTGAAAATGCGAAATGTTTACGGACAGATTGACGGATGTTGCCGGAATGTCATAAGCAAATGAAGTCCTTCAGGCCAAAATATTATATAATAATATAGTCTCCGAAGTAAGCATTAACACTTGCCTTTGACTCTGAATGAAGACAGGAATAATGCAGGTTTTATTTGAACACTTGATTGTTGAGCCGTTTTTCAAGTACACACTTATTGCCTGCAAACAAATAGTTTGTCATATGAATAGGCAACTTATGCATTATTTGACTTGACATGAGATCACTCTATCGGATACACAACTTCTTCATTATATGTCGGAGATGTTTCAACATCGCTTATAACGTTGCTGTC
The DNA here is from genome assembly GCA_936450465.1 of Gibbula magus. Taxonomy (NCBI): domain Eukaryota; kingdom Metazoa; phylum Mollusca; class Gastropoda; order Trochida; family Trochidae; genus Gibbula; species Gibbula magus. The sequence goes on from OW388291.1 coordinate 19,616,728, forward strand.
AAGGAATGTATGCACATGCAATTAGGACAAAATAACACGAAGCCTATACACATTCTTGTTTGAAACAGTTATATAAGGATAAATAAAAAAAACCTTGCACCATCATTTGACAAGGACATGCGAATACACATAACTAATTATATTCTGTTATAGTAAAATATACTTTAAAAAACATATTCCCCCGAAAATAATATGGAAAGCCGTGTTTAATTACTAATTACGCGATATAACAAACGCGCCTACTGTTGCCTGTGCGCCTATACATATTTGCCGGTAGCCTTCGGCAGGTTTAGGCTGTGACGTCAGATATGCTCTACGGCCCGCTTTTGGTCCTTAGCGCAGTGAAAGGGATTGGCATGATTAGAGTAGATGAAGAATCGGTTGAATACGTAGAATTTGGGTAGTTTCGGACTTGATATGGTATATTGTGCAGCGTTGGTGTGCAGTAATTCATCAAAGTTTGGACAGAGGTTTACATATTTTTAATTTTCAAGTGAAAAGACGGATGCAGCGCGGCGAAAGGTTTGGATAGTGTCAAAGAGGAAAGAAGGACCGAAAACCGTCGGAATCTGTCTCACCATGTTCAGAGCATTTTGATCCGTTATATTAAAACAGTTTTATAAATAAGTGATAGTTAGTGTTAGAGTACTCGTAATTAACAGTCCTTTATAAGGATATAACTTATAATGCCTTCTTATGGGATGTGTCATCCTCGGTTACCCAGAGTTTTATTTATGCTCCTGCTGAGAGTAACGGAGCATATATAAAACCCTGGGTACCACCGAGGATGGGGATGTGTAGGCCTTAAAACTTAGTACACAGTTGTATAATTATTTGTCATTGGCTAATAACTTTATTAGATTAATTTCAATTTAATATGGCCAACGTGGCAGCTCAAATGGCATTGTCAGACACACAAACAATATTTCCTGGTTATAAATCATTTGAAAACTATAGTGATAATCAACGCTAAAATGATATATGTCGCCTATATTACACCCAACCACCCCCACTAACTAAATTCTAAATCTTGCCCCAACTTTTGAACCCTTCCTACGTCTATGTTGGATCCTGTTTTTTTAAATATATTTACTAAAATTGCATTTCCACTGATTGTATATGTTCACAATATCATAACAAATGATTATTGCAAAAATAATAAGTTTCAGTGTTCAATCCTTGTGGGTGCTTGGTTTGTGTACTTGTGATAGGAGAACACGTAACTGTCTAGCAACTCAAGTTCAAATAATTACTGAAAGCCCACGTAGAAAGTGGCTCAAAGTCATTATCGTGTTAGTCCGGTTTTCGTGACTACCAAATCTCTCACATAGCTATGTGTAGATCTTACTGTCTATCTTACTTGATTAGGATTGAACAGTGGTTTGTACGTTAGATCTAGGTAAATAATAATAATATTTAATATCAATACGTTTTTAAAGCAAACATGATTTGAATAATCGAGAATCAAGATGGTTCATTTTTTCCCTGTGCAACTGGTTACTTCAGCGGTAAAGTATATATACGAATAAAGCAGTATAATTTGTAGTAAAATATTTTAATTAACTACATATAAGTTGTTGACACCCATGTTATCTACATGTAGACAATAACTATTCAATGTACGGCATAATCCACTTATTGTGAAATTAAAACGTTAGAGTTTGCCAGTCCCTACGTACGAATCTGTATTTCCAACTCTCTCACTGTTTACTTCTGAAAGCTCATCCTCACTTGATTCCTGGTGTTCAACTCAATGTTGATTCACAATAGGTTCATACTGATAAGGACGGATGTTATTTATGTCAGATGATTGAAAATCAACGCTGCCATCGCTATCCGAGAAAGCCATAACAACACTACGAACGTAGAAAATACACTGGCTCAGCGCGCGGGAGAGCATCTTTGACATCATATCACGTGACTGCTGCCAGCCTGATTAACTCTCGGGGATTTCCGGAAAACGACTCGCACCGAAAACGTTTTTTCAACGTTTCTACATAAAATGTCGCATTTTAATAATTTTTTTGACACACTTTGTCTTAAACAATACTGTTAAACATGTTAAAACAAAGTTTTTCTCTAATATTCTCCTTTAATTGTATGCTTCTTTTATCTGCATTCTTCATCACTATAGCTTCTAATCTGCAAATCAAAGACAGTTACAGATATTGAGTGAATTTAAAGATGTTCATATATACATCTATGAGGGTGGGCACTTTTTGAATTAATACTAAAGGAGTTTAGGAGTTTAATCAATTCAAGCACTGACTTAGGATTGAATTAATTTACTTACTTCCGTTTTGTCTGTGGCAATATCTGAAAATAACAAACATAAAATAGTGTACATCAACCGACAAAGAAAAGAACTTACATTTTGTAAACTCCTCAAAAAAGAAACGCAACATGTTCATTTTAAAAACATTTATTAGTGGAAATAAGACAACATTTGATCATGTTACGTTACACTTATTGAAATGAAATTTGGAATGGATACAATCTGATTTATTTCACAAGCGTTTATGTCAAAACATGTCATGTAAGGTGTCATTTGTGTCTATAAGAGGTAGCTGAAATCAGTATTTCGTATGACCACCTCGTGGTGTTAGCACTGCACGACACCAGCTTTGTACAGATTGAAAGAGTCTCTGATATTACAACTTGTGGAATTCTTGCCCACTCCTCCTACAAAACATTTCCCAACTCGGGTAACGTCTGAGGGTGATGCTGACGTCCACGTACACGACTATGGAGTAAATCCCACATGCTCAAAAGGATTGCGAGAGGACATTGATGTTTTCCTGGGCTAGATAGGCCACTGTAGGGCGCGCCCAGTATGAGGTCTGGCATTGTCATGTTGAAGAAGCTTCCTCTGGCGTTTGATGATCGGCAGCAGGTATCAGGCCTCAGAACTTGGTTGATGTACCGATCTGCGTTCAAGTTCCCTTACAACAATACCAGCTCGGATCTACGGTTGTAGGGTTCAAATTTAATTGCGAGTCAAACGATTGATAAACTGATGAGCACGACTTGTGTCTTTTATTTGTATCTAGTGAACACTAGCACGAAATGCAAGTGCGCTACCAGTTTAACTTTTGTGTTTTACGTGTATTTTTTGCTAATGTCAAAACATTGGTTGCGTTTGGGCATTATGTTCTCGTTCGCCAATGATGACAAACAAAGCCTTTTAAATACAAATCCTGAAAATAGGTATACTGGTCAACAACTATCAACCTTTGATTTGTTCTCAGAGACTGAGATTCTTGCTCTTATAAAAACTGCCAAACCAACTTACTGTGCATCCAATCCCAACCCGCAATGTTATTGACAATCTTGACATAATTCTCCCAGTTATCACCAAACTGGTGAACACTAGTATCACCTCTGGAGTCTTTCCAGATTGTCTGAAAGAGGCATTAGTGAAACCTCTTCTCAAGAAGAGTAATCTAGATCCCGAAATTCACAAGAATTACAGACCAGTTTCAAATTTGGCATTTATCGGAAAACTCATCGAAAAGGCCGTTGCTGCTCGGCTCAACTCCCATCTCTGTGTCCATGATCTATATGCTCCCTACCAATCCGCATACCGGCCTCACCACAGCACTGAAACAGCAATACTTCGGGTTCTGAACGATCTCCGCTCTGGTATTGATGGAGGAAATGTTGCACTTCTAGTTCTATTAGACCTCAGCGCAGCGTTTGACACTATAGATCACACCAAGCTGTTACGCCGCTTGCAAAAAGACATAGGAATATCGGTAACTGCACTCATGTGAATCCAATCATACCTGTCACATAGATCCCAGATGGTCATCATAGATGACGTCAGGTCAGAAGCCACACCACTCAACTACGGTGTGCCCCAAGGCTCAGTTCTTGGCCCCATACTCTTTAACCTGTATGTACAGCCACTAGAGGGAATCATGAGCAACCACAGCCTACCCCATCACTTCTACGGCGACGACTCTCAGATGATGTCAGTTTTAAAACCGAAACCTACAGAAGCTTCCACTGCTGTCCAGCACATAGCTGACTGTTGTGAAGATGTCAAATCATGGATGACCTTAAACACCCTCAAGCTAAACGAAGAGAAGACTGAGTCCATCTTGATTCGTCCCAAACAGAGAAGAGCAAAGACAGACCTTAATGGCATCCAAATTGGCCAAAATATCATCCCTCTGAATGAGAAAATCAAGAACTTAGGTGTTACACTGGACAGTGACCTGAGTATGGAGGCTCATGTCAGCATGGTCTCCAAACAGTGCTATTTACAGCTCAGAAACATCGGTCAGATCAGACGATATCTCACTACAGATGCAGCACTCAAGCTAGTTCTATCCTTAGTAATGACACGCCTTGACTACTGTAATTCTTTGTTGACAGGATCCACCAAACAAGTGACCAACAAACTTCAGCGCATACAAAATACAGCTGCAAGGATTGTCAGCAGATATCGAAAGCGTGACCATATCACCCCCCGTTTTTCAGTCTCTGCACTGGTTGCCTGTTCAGCAAAGGATAATGTACAAGGTCCTGTGCATGACCTATCAGTGTATTGATGCTACTGCCCCAGTGTATCTACAGAACCTCATCAAGCCATATGTTTCAGCTAAGATCCTCAGATCACAATTCCAGGATCTACTTTGTGTCCGTCCTACAAAGATGAAAACATTTGGAGAGAGATCCTATGTTTTCTGTGCTGCTTCCATGTGGAATGATCTCCCACTTGAAATCACATCTGCAGAAAGACTCGCAACATTCAAGCGATTAATTAAAACTCATCTCTTTGAACTGGCCTACTCCCAAGCGCTTCGAGCATGATGTCATGGAGAAAAGGGCTCTACAAATAGACTATTATTATTATATTATATACGTAATAATATTTATGCCAAAATAGCGCTTCGAGCATGAGGTCATGGAGAGAAGCGCTCTAGAAATAGACTATTATTATTATATTATATACGTAATAATATTTATGCCAAAATAGGTCTTTAAAGTATATTTATACATCTATTTTTGAAAATGAAAATCTGAAACCTATGTTGCTTTTCGAATTCTTTTTTTGAAGAATTTATGTTTTACACCAGACCTCTATTAATAGGTTATAAAAAATAATTTAGTATTATTGCAGGACAAAAACCCGCAAAAGCCCTGATGGCTAAGCATTTTGATGAAACCTGCAAGCTCCGGCTGGAACTAATGAACCAATACCATCCCCTCGTATAATGAGGAACATGCAATGGTGAGCCAAATATACTCGTACTTTAAGTAAACATTTCCTACTTCTTAATGTTGACAAAATGATCAAAAGTAAATCGGAATTTTCTAAAAACGATTAAGTTTCACTCACCTGACTCGCAAAGTGTTCCAGTTATACCCATGGGACAGATGCAGTTTGTCTGATTGTCTTCAACTCCAACACCGCTACAGGGTTGATCTGAGAAATATATATGGTTGTTTGAATATCATCATATTATAGGGGCAGTAGCACGTTTTTTCGCTCAAATAAGATGAAATGTATTTGAGAAATAACGATAAAACATCCTTATTACTTTGGAAAAGCAAGTTTATAAATGAGTGTACATGGTTCCGTAAAGCCATGGGAATCGTTTTTGTCATTCAAAATAATAAAATGTGTTCACAATAAAATGGCCGCCATGCAATTTTTGCTTTATACATGTACGCAACATGGTTATTACCACTACGGATAATTGGTTTGTGTAATAGGATGTTTTACCCTCTAAAGTAATTATAAATGACATAAACTACCATTATAAATGGAAAAATTGAAAAAATAAAATTTGCAAAAAATGTGCTACTGCCCCTTTAATGTGTTATAGTATTTAACCACTGAAACTGTACTTGGGGCACATAACGAGATACAGTCGTGGTAATACCGTTTTCGTGATTGGTGTAGAACATTAAAAATCAGAGGTTGAATAAATAATACAAAGAATGATTTTGTACTTCTGAAATAAATTGTTTGTCTAATTTTAATTTCTGTTTTATAAAGGTGTGATCAAATATTTATATGGTCATTTTCGTTTTCTTTCATTCGCCGTTAACCTACACCGATCCAAGGAATGTTTCAAAGCTTAAAGGGAAGGTTCCGTCATATTGTTTATGGAGTTTTTCAAATGAAAAAAAACCCTGAAATTGTACTATTTTTCAGCTTTTATATATATATAAATACTCATAAAGTAGCAACTAATTTATCATTAGCGTGTATTATATATTTGTTGCAAAGCTTTCAACACACGTAGAAGGATGAACGGCTTCACTTTTCATTGTAAAAATGTAAAAAAAAATGTCACCAAAATAATACCCTCAGTAATAATATTGCAACTGAATTGTGTTAAAGTAATGTATTGATAACATATATGTATAAACAGGAATATTACGTCGATTTTCGTTTCTACAGAAAATACCCTGACATAACCCTGCCTTAAGATAAATAGGAATGGGGAACTGCTGATATGTAAAGTATAGGGGACGCAGTTAACGTAATTATTTTGTTAATTACAGTTTTAAATCACTAGACCTCTCGACACTCAGCTGGCGTTTTGCGAGGGGTACCAGCAGATTTATGGTACCCATTACAGTTTTACTAGGCAGCAGATCCCTATCTCTCCCCTATCCGGCCAGTGGTGCCAAAAGACGCTGACTCCATACTTTGGTTACACTCCATTTAAGGTGTCCCTTCATTCCAAGTTCTACTCCCAATCTAGCAACATCTCTGTCCTTCTCAACAATTTCCCTCCCACCCATCTCCTTCAAATATAGATTCAAGAATCTTAGTTTTAATAACAGTTTTCTATGTTCTATCCAATTTGTCTGTTACAATATACTTACCCTGTATTTTTTTAAATTTAGTTTTAAAGTTTATATAGATGCAGTTATAGGGGAGCTTGGTTATATATGTAGTACATTATATTGCGTAATATAATTAGAATTAGTAATCATCATTAACTAAATTCATTTTGTCATATTTCATTCTCTCATTCATACATCATTCTCATTCTCATTCATACATCATTGCTGAGGAACTTTCATGTTGTGTAATAACAGTTCTCAGATGTCCCAAGAATCAGTCGTTCTGTTTTTCTTTCTTTGTGTAGTTAAATGAATCATGTTCTTCAGCCAAATACCTAAACTACTTAATATCATTCCATCTCCCACTGTCACTGGACGCCTGCAGTAGTGGGTTAAAGGTGGTGAGATCGATAACTGAATAGGTTATTGTTATTTCAGTCCTGTAACCTGTTGCACGCATTGGTACATCAAATGGATGAAGTCGTAATTTTCTATCACTACTGATATAAACAAGTAAAGAAGCGAGTATAACTCACATACCCCCGCTTCTCCCTTACTTCAACAAATTTCATTATCAGCAAAAGACACATCTATAGGTCTATGTTCAATAATAAATTTGAAAATCAATTAAGTTCTAACTCTCAAAGGCACAACTAGGGATCATAGTTGACATGCGCATGGAATTTGATGAAGCTAGCATGAATAGTGTTGGACGCACAAAATGATTTCCTCATAGTCACTTTTTAGTCACATTTCCATGGCAACCATAAAAATTAAAATTCAGAAATAGTTCTAACCCTCAAAAGGCACAACTAGGGATCATGGTTGATATGTATATCAAGTTTGATGAAGCTAGCATGCATAGTTTTGGAGATATACTCTGCACAAAATGACTACCTCACAGTCAGTTTTAAGTCACGTTTCCATGGAAACCGTAAAAATCAAAATTCAGAAATAGTTCTAACCCTCAAAAGGTACAACTAGGGATCATGGTTGACATGTGTATGAAGTTTGGTGAAGCTAGCACGTATAGTTTGGGAGATATGCTCTGCACAAAATGACTTCCTCACAGAGTCACTTTTTAGTCACGTTTCCATGGAAACCGCAAAAATCAAAATTCAGAAATCGTTCTAACGCTCAAAAGGCACAACTAGGGATCATGGTTGACATGTGTATGAAGTTTGGTGATGCTAGCATGTATAGTTTGGGAGATATGCTCCGCACAAAATGACTTCCTCACAGAGTCACTTTTTAGTCACGTTTCCATGGAAACCGCAAAAATTAAAATTCAGAAATCGTTCTAACCCTCAAAAGGCACAACTAGGGATCATGGTTGACATGTGTATGAAGTTTGGTGATGCTAGCATGTATAGTTTGGGAGATCTGCTCCGCACAAAGTTTTGGGACGGACGGACAGACGGACTGACGGACAGACGGACAGACGGACAGAAAGAATGAACGCTATATACCCCCGCTTACGCTGTAAGGCGGGGGTATAATGATACCTTCTAAGAGATAACAGATTTAGAGACAATGCAAATAATACCAGTTGTTATGACCTTGAGTCTTAGACTTGATGTTATAGAATGCATATGGTTTATATAATGAAAATCGATTTTTCATGTTTTACACAAGAGGAAAGACGCCACAAAATTGATAGTTGCTTTGGGCAAACTGTTTATGGAGGTTATTCAAGAAAACTAAAAAAAATATTTCTGATTTCTTTTGTATAAATTCATCTGTTTAAGGGAGTTATAATGGCGTCATCAAAACCTACCGAGATAAAACTGATATATGACTTACCGATTTCGCAATATCTGCCGGTATATTTGGGAGGACATTTACACAATACATGTACTTGGTCATCAGGTAAAGGGTAACAAGTTCCATTGTTACACGGATTACTTGCGCAGTAGTTAATTTCTGAAACAAGAAAGACTTGAGTTAATTCTTTATGCAAGTCGTTTAATAAAAAAAATAACAAATTTTGTGGTCCGGATGGCAAACTTAAGAATGGAATGCAAGTTGCTGCAAAGTATGTGCATGGTGACGTGAACAAAGTCTTTAACATATATATTTAAAGATATCAAATACGAAACTCAATACAGCTCACCGGTTTCACACACTGGTCCCGTAAATATTCGACTACACGTGCATACGAACGAAGCCTCGTTCTGACGACATCTTCCTCCGTTTAGACAAGGAAGCGAATTGCAGGCATCTGCAGACAAAACATGACTTTGATACCGATAGAACATTTACAAATACGGATGCCATTATTAGATTTGTTCTTATACTGAATCGCAAAAGACACGAGTGATGAATATAACTGAAACAGAGCGAACTAATGTAAATTTGAAAACTGAAAACATTATTTGTTCATATTCCTGAGAAACAGACGTTTTAAGAAATCGTAGTTTCAAATCTTAACTACAAGTAGATGATATAGGAAAGTCAAACAGTTTTTTTTTGTGCTTTTTGACGTCCTACACTGAAGTCGCGTCAACATATTTAATCCCAAGAATGTTATTTATGTCGAATACATCTTGTATTAATTAAATTACTTGATTTCATGCATTTTGAACTTATATGCCAAACATTGTGGTCAAAATCCAATCTGAAACAGCGATTTCAGCACCCCATTTGAACAGACATACAACTATGAGTATTGTACTCTGATGTATGAAAGTGCGGATATCTCTAAACAAATCATGTCCCTTTGAACAGCATTCAACATCGATTTTCTCTGGCAGCGGAATTTCGTTTTCTACACTGTTGACGTTGACTGTGACCTTTCTTTTACGGTTGAATGTATATGTAAAGCTAATTCTTTTGCTTTCAAGGGTTTCCGACAATCACGCTCCTACTTCAATTTAATATATTAGAAGACCTAAACTGGCAGTACCAATCTTGAATATTTATATTGTTAGCTTAGCAGAATAAATGTCGTTTACTAATTTATAACTAAAGACTCGACTAAATACATTGCTTACCGTTGTAATCCATCGTTACATTAATACACTCGTCTTCAGATTTCCCCCTGAAAATAAATATACGGTCATACAAGCGGCTACATTTTAGTTACTTCACAAATAATTATAATTGTCCTTTTTCATTTAAAAGACTTTATATTGAATTTTAAATTATATTTAAAAAATGATTATTTATATCAAACCCCTCGCTGTTTATCGCACGAATACATATTCGCTGAGATCCTCCATTCTGAGATATAAAGCTGACATCAGTCTGGTAAACCATCTTCCCGTCTTTCCGTATTTGCTTTGTTTCCCGAGAAATGTTGACAGTTACAGTTGTAGAGTTTGTGATCTCCAAATGTGTCGCATTTGCCCTGGGAATAAATCAAATTGAAATGTCACAGCTTTGAAAACGTTCAGAAGAAAATTAAAATTAATGCGAGTTGTCATTTAGAATTCGCTACTGGAACATTCTGAAGTGTAGTATTGTGATGCCTGCTCAACGTTTATCTAAAATAACTGTGTAACTATTATCCTGTTCTAAAATGCCTTTGTCATGTTCTCTTCATTATGGAGGAAAAATTTAAGAATATATTATTATAATAATACCATCAGTACTGTGTTTCAACTGGATTCTGTTACAACCATGTGTTAATAAAATATATAAATAGGATTATGACCCAGTATGATCACTGTCTGTTCAGGGGTTATCCAGTTACAGGATCCTCTTGTGAAATATCCACCTTGTAGAAAGTCGATGGTGTCTGTTGCCGTGTTGATAGGATAGGCTTCAAACGTCTTATTTCACAAAATACCAGTCCAGCACATCTTGTAGGGCTGAGAATGAAGATGCATCTGTTAATTTCGTAATTGGTTGTAGTTAAGGATTCAGCAACTACCTGTTGAAAAACCGTGCAGTTGCTTTTTAACAAGTTCAAAAGAATCCCATAGTTTATTTTCGATCACGGAATCTGACGGTCGGCTACGGTTCTTTACGGACTTGGGGGGAAGAATAACGACGTTACAAGGTAGAATTACGATTTCTCACATTCAAGAGAACTTTTTTAACCGTAGTTCTGCCGTAGCTCAGTGAAATGGGGATAATAAGGAACAGAGGGAGCCGGGGACGTCCCTCTTGCTTGGTGCCTTGAGACGAGAGAAAGTGGAACAGTTGATTGTATAGCAAATTATTTGCAAGATACATGTTGATATGATAATTGAACAACCATAACTATACGATGATGTATCAATGCTATGTACGAATGAGACTTGTGGAGATGTGGTAACAACTCCTAAACCCATTCCTAGCAAATCTACCCCTGTCCCATTCTCATCTCACAGAATGGGAATCTCACAGTCGATTACAATAATTTGCTTCTCATGTATATTGATATATACCAAACCATCTCCATTGTTAGATGAAGACGTTGATCATCCATGTAGATATTCCTCGTCTTCTTTGGACATGGTCATTATTTAAGTTTTAAGTTTATACAAACACCTTCTTTGTAAATAATAATGACCATGTTCAAAGAAGACGAGGAATATCTGCATGGATGATCAACGTCTTCATCTAACAATGGAGATGGTTTGGTATATATCATTATATCATTCTCATTATGGACCGATGGCCTACACTTCTCAAGTACATGAGAAGCAGTGTATATATCATCGTATAGTTATGGTTGTTCAATTATCATGTCAACATGTATCTTGCAAATAATTTGCTATACAATCAACTGTTCCACTCTCTCTCGTCTCAAGCCACCAAGCAGGAGGGACGTCCCCGGCTCCCTCTGTTCCTTATTATCCCCATGTCACTGAGCTACGGCAGAACTACGGTTAAAACAGTTCTCTTGAATGTGAGAAATCGTAATTCTATCTTGTAACGTCGTTATGCTTCCACCCAAGTCCGTAAAGAACCGTAGTCAGATTCCGTGATCGAAAATAAACTATGGGTTTCTTTTGAACTTGTTAAAAAGCAACTGCACGGTTTTCCAACAGGTAGTTGCTGAATCCTTAATTACAACCAATTACGAATTTAATAGATGCATCTTCATTCTCAGCCCTACAAGATGTGCTTGACTGGTATTTTGTGAAATAAGACGTTTGAAGCCTATCCTATCAACACGGCAACAGACACTATCGACTTTCTACAAGGTGGATATTTCACAAGAGGATCCTGTAACTGGATAACCCCTGAACAGACAGTGATCATACTGGGTCATAATCCTATTTATATATTTTATTAACACATGGTTGTAACACAATCCAGTTGAAACATGGTACTGATGGTGTTTTCATAATGTGTTTGTTCACGCTTGAAAGGTGCGAGTTTAATTGGTATAACTGCCGGAGCTTGTCAACGGCATTTATACAACAGTTTGACTTGAATGAACATCATCAGAGTATGAAAGTTTTACTTTTCAGCTGTCAATCTCTTGTTTATGAGAATGTACATGTATACCGGTCACATGACTTTGTTAAATCCAATCAGTAGAGAGCATATCACTTAAATTTCAAAGTCTGAATTTTTAAGATTATATATAGGTCTCATTATTAACCTTACACTTGTACTATTACACACCTCTGCGCCATGACACTTAACTTGGTACCGTCATCACAATGGTGACTCTCAACAGAAAATATACATATATATTTACTATTATGTCCCAAATATTTCATAGTAACAGGGAAGTACTAGTTTGTCTTCATTATTACGCTTTGACAAGCTAAAAACCTAGTCTCATATAAATGCAATTCTCCTATAAATGTTAGGGCTGACAAAACTAATTTGTGGAAAGGAAAACTAACGAAGACGTCGTTTGAATTTGATTACAATATTGTTTTAAAAATATTAAACAAGTAAGTAAGGTGGTCGATTCTCTTTGAAATGTAAATATAGTCCAGTTGAGACTATCCATATACCACAACGGTTAACTAGCTTACCCGGATTGCGAGCCATAATATACTGACAAGGTACATGTTGAATTCACTTTGCAGAATGTTTCTGATGTCGGCTGTGCAGCAATATATGGCTCGGACTGAAATTATTAAATGTTTTCGTCTTGTAAACTATGCCAAATGTAGAATGTAGCGTTAAACCTTAAAGACATCAGGGCTTTCCATTAAGAGCGGATCGGATTTATAATCGACATATGTATTATTAAGTTAAGTCATACATGTAGCATAAAATAAGCTGGTTCGGGCACATGTTTTCTTTTCTGGACCTACGTATTTATTATACGGTTTTCCATCTGAGAACGGTTATCGTCTAATGAAAATATAAAAGGAAATTCATAAGTTGACACGTGAACACTGTTTAAGTTGCTAAATGGACAAGTGGTAAAGGTTCTGATTAAACTTGCACATGTGCTTGGTCATCTGTGATGCCACGTGTATTGGTAGTTACTCCGAACAGTGGCAACAACATACATGATAAATGAACACAAACTGTATGGACCATCAACTTCTTTATTGTTTGTCAGCTTACGTTTTTGTTCACTCCCCATGTGTAGTTAATCTCTGAAACAAAACGAGGTAATAGATTAAGCCGACAAATCGTGGACAAAATGTTAAGTAAAGCATGACCATCAGAACTTGTAAAGAAAGAAGTTTATTCTGGGAGGATATATCTTAAGTTATTAGTTGTCACTGAACTTTAGTCCAAAAGGTTATTAAATTACCTTTGACGACCACATGGTAGTTCCTGTCATTCCCGTCGTTTCTGCATGAAATCAAAGAATTGTTATTGACTAAATATGGAGTAAAACCTCGAACTTCGGATGGGACACTATGCATTCAGGCAAACATATTGACACATACATCTATCTAATGTGTTACATGAAGTTACACGAATCCGAATGCTAACTAGGGTCCATGGTCTGGAGTTTATGAAATTGTGTTCACTTTAGTTTTAACTAGTTTTGTTCATATGCTCATGTTGTTAATAATCTGTGTACCCAAAATTAAAAGTCTTATGTTATTTGTAAATTCTCACCCAGATTCATCCAAGACATAGGCTCTTATGATGTATTTTCCCACGTCAGCCAATTCAGGCTTCCATGTCACTTGTGTATACATCTTGTTGTCTTGTATATTCTTTATTGGAGCGAGGACAGTGAAGTTTCGATCAGGTACCGAATGCACGTGAAACGATCTGATGTTTCTGTAAAACATAACATGCAGCCAACAGATCCTATTCAGAAACACGAAGACAAAATACATCAATCTCGAAAAATGTGCTCGTTTAGCCATTACTGAAAATATCAAAACATAACACCCTTCCTGACTGGGACATTCAATGACCAGTAGATTCTTAAGAATAATCAACTGTTGACATAATAGACTGACGTCATCACCATGGATTAACACCAATAAATTTCTTAAAAGCTAGAACTGATTCTTCATTTATTTAATAGACTGACGTCATCATTCCCATACTTACAAATTCATTCTCTCTTACAAAAGCATATACATAAAACAAAACATTATAAAAACAATGACTGATGAAATACGTTACACAACACACGACGATAAGAGGTGGAATTCCCATTCTGGATCCAGTAGAATCATTCCGGATCCGCCTATTTGTGAGCGGAACCGGAAGGCGGATTCCACCCCTCTTCATCCTGTGTATTAAGCAAACCCGCCCTGCGTTCATTAAAACGAAAATTCCCGGGATGCTAGCGAGCACTCAATGTTAAAAGCAGGATGCCCGCCGCGAACAAGGTGTTACTAAACACAGGGCTGGTCTCGTGTTGTTTTTATCAAGCACGGGAATATTGTCTCATATCAACAAAGACATTTCTTACTTACGGCGATATAATGGATGATGGTTTTGCCCATAGATCAATGGAAAGGGTGGACCCGACATACACAATGAACTCATAATTGTTGTCCTTCGTGGGTGGAACAAAATCTGGTAGGGTAAGATTCTCGACAGTTTCTACCATGAACTGAAAACAGAGTGAGTGGGTGAGTTATTGTTTAACGCCACTTGGGCACTATTGCAGCCATAAGCGGCGACTGAAAAAAGACAACATACTCCTATACGTATCATTTATATAAACAATCAATTTGAAATAATTATGTTATTATTTTTATCAAAATCGTGAATGTAACTTCTGTGTCACGGTACCTTGTACCGCTAACAATGTAACGTGAATTTAAAAAAAAGTTGCATGCATGTGTCAAATTAGATTAAGCAAAGCAAGAAATGTGATGTTGCCTATACCGCAAAGATATGACAACCATTCCTTCGAAAGCAATAGATTGCAATACCAACCTACCATCCACGGCGACATGTACTGTCAAAAAATGCGTTGACGAGAAATTATAGGCAACCGACGATCCAGCCCCTAATATACTATACACAAGTACCGAGGTCAACATTTCATGCCCGGTTGAGTTTTAGTTTAAAGGTTAGATGAAATGACATATGGTCAAATTCGTATTCGTTGAAAAGGGGTTTCAATTTGACAATTGCTCGATTTTAAATTTCTGAAATCGACCCATAAATTACTTAAATACGGCTTTTTTAAAAAAGTGCCTAATTAAGCCCCGGAGACCAGAATGAAAGTGGGCGGGGTGGTCACTAAAGCGTATCGTGCTGTGACGTACGTGAAGGAGCCTCATTATGGCCGCTAATCATAATTTAACGCGTTTTCCAAACTTTTAAACTGCTCATATTAGACAGAAAACGTCATCAAAACAACCCCAATTTTCGATAATATTGTCGACATGTTACTATGTAAAGGGTAAAACACTTTTCAGGTTTTGGTTGAAAATAGAAACCGCCAACATTGTACAATCTCGTCCTTTATCGACGCCACATGTCCCTGTGTATATGTCAGCCGTTCTGTGAACGAATACTAACCTTAATGTTAATGGTACTAAGGCTTCTCTGAGTGGAACCTCCTGGTCGGATATCGTCCCCGTCAATGGTGATATCATGGCGGTTGAAGTCTTGAGCTATTAAAGCGACAACTCCCCATCTTTTGTGTTTGAAGCCATCAGACTCAAACGTTGAAATTTCAATGTTGCAATCCTAGATTTGCCAAAGCATGATGGACAACGATGGTCACGGGACTAAGGAAGATGACAATGATGATAACAGGCATAACAATAATTAATATATGTACACCCGCTACCAAGTGGGAGAGATATATAGAGACCATTTCGTCCGTCCGTCACTTGTTGGAACTAATTCTAAAGTGTTCAACGGGGACACGATTTCTTGAAAACTGTTATATCTAGGTGAATGAAATTTTGGATGTTGACACTTTGGTTTATTTCTTTTGATCCAGTTTGTAAACAAAATTTGGAAATTCATTTTTGATAGATTTATTGCTCTCGAATCTGTTATTATCAGTCATAACCAAAGCTCTTATGCCCCAATTTGAGTGATTTAATTATCGAATTTAGCAGCTAATTCCCAAATATATTTTTGACAAAATCATGAAGCTTGAATCTGTATTGTTCTACCATGATGAAATGGAAGGATAATGGATGAGATAGGTATATGTACATGTGTTTTGTATATACAGTTATGTAACATGATAATACACAATGCAAGGACTTTTTACGAATGAGGTCTTTTTACAGACCAGTATTTACGTAGTTTCAAAATTAATATCTTAATAAGGAGATGACTCATCGCATCTTTTTCTCAGTTGAAAGTATTGTCTATAGATTAAATTTGAATATAAGATACCCACGGCAATAAACCACAGGCGGTCAATGGGGCGGACAGCGTGCTTTATGAGACAATAAAACATGCTCGTGATTTTAGACGTTAGTTGGAGCGTCTCTTAGCACATGACGTCATAGTTTACGTCACTTTGATTGTTCAATGCTAGTGAATGGGTTCTACGACGGGAGGCATTAATATTTTCAAAATATAGTTTATACAAATAACATAATATATCCACGTTTTTTTAATATAAAAGCGAGTAACCGTTTAAGGGTATCTCATATAAGAAATAGAAGACTCGTTGTTGTGCTTTATCATAGAATAAAACTTAGCAGAGAGCATAAAACACTCGGGGCTGCGCCCTTCGTGTTTTATGCTCCATGCTATGTTATATTCAACGATAAAGCACGCCAACTCGTCTTCTATTTCTTAAATAAAGACAGGAATTATAGGAACTTTAAAGTGGCATTAATTATGTTTTTGGAATCACATAAAGTCAAACTCTTATAAACTTTTAAGGGTGTTATTTTATCGGGATGTACCTGCTGTACAAAAATAGACGACACATCCATCATATATTCTTACCTTGTTTATGGTGGTATTTGGCATTGTTTTGACAGATCCTGATGATACAAACTGGGATTCTCTGCATCTTATAAGGTCATCATCTTTGTCCATGAGAGCAATGTTCAGCACCGTGGCTCCATTTAAGGGTACTCTGAAATAATCAGAGAGCTCATTAACGATCGGGGCCGAATTCTTTGCATTTCTTTTACATTCTTTAAAACAACTTTAATTTAAATTATAAATTCAATTTAGTCAAAATATTAGGTGCTTTTACCGGTAAGTATCTGGTGTAAAGAAAACAAATCAAAATTGAAGAATTAAAGAAGAAGAGTCTCTCTCTCTCTCTCTCTCTCTCTCTCTCTCTCTCTCTCTCTCTCTCTCTCTCTCTCTCTCTCTCTCTCTCTCTCTCTCTCTCTCTCTCTCTCTCTCTCTCTCTCTCTCTCTCTCTCTCTCTCTCTCTCTCTCTCTCTCTCTCTCTCTCCCTCTCTCTCTCTCTCTCTCTCTCTCTCTCTATTACATACTGGTAGACTGTTTTCATTAACGCCACTGGACTGTTGTTTGATAGGCTGGTGTCGTTCCTCTTGCCTTGAATGATCTTTGCTCGTAGGTTATATGATATCCTCTCACCAGTGCTCTTAAGGTAAGTGTACTCTCTCCAGTAGTTTCCCTTTATACTAATTCAAAATTATATTATTTCAGCATAAATCAAAACTCATTACTTAATGACCTTTCTACTGAAATATATCTATCATGTGTTGATATAAAGAAATATAAGCAATCACTAGCAAGATTTCGATGCTCATCTCATGATTTGGCTATTGAGAGTGGCAGATATAAAAATGTTAAAAAAGAAGACAGAATATGTACATTATGTAGTTTAAACGAAATTGAGGATGAGTACCATTTCCTTCTCATTTGACCAGTGTATAATTCATTACGTAAAAAGTATATTAAACGCTACTTCTATGTCCATCCAAGTACTATAAAATTCATTAGGCTAATGAGCAGTACAAATCAAATTATTATTACAAAATCTTGTTTCATATATTCACAATGCAATGTATTATAGATCAAATACTACAACATCTTAAAAATTAAATATATGTATACTCCCATGTTACCATTGTTTTAGCGCTCGAGGTTCATACATTTACTTCAGGTTACGATATGTGTGTGACCATTCCCTTCCGCCAGGGATTACTCGCTTCAGATTTCCGATTATAACCTCTGTTCTATTTGGGCTGCATCAACCAGCAGAAAAGGGAGAATCTGGTTGGTTGCATTTGAATCTAGTTGTGCAATCAGCGACGCCGTTATAAAAGTGATATTTGCCAATGACACGTCATAATGCTAAAATAAACGTAAGATAAACGTTTTCTCTTTTAATTTGTTTTCCTCGAAATATGATTTTTGATTTTGTGAAAACAAGTGATAATAAACATGCCGATAAATAAAGAAGATAAACGGATTCAGCGCATACATGATTCAATTAATTGAAATAGAATTATTAAATACAGGTTACCAATGTTATTGCGCATCTATCAAAAAAAGTTGCAAGTCTCTAGCACATCTGTAGGATTATATTTAAATAAATTGTAAAGAAAATCAATATGGCGCCTAAACCATGTGACCTACAAACTCGCTATTATTTGCTTTTTCTCGCATGGTTATTGCGCATCTCTTAAAAAACGTTTCAAGTCTCTATCTGAATTTTTAATTTTTTCCCATGTTAAAATTGGAGATTTGGATTCGAACTGGATCTTGACTTCATACTGAGGGCTATCAGTACCTTTATTTTCAGAATGCTAAGTCTCCTAGTTTTGGCTGAATCCGAGTGCAAACAAGTAATAGAAGAACAAAGGAATTGCGACTTTTACACAGTCTATGGGCGTGACCTGACATCCTTTGTCTTTGTTGTTCAAAGTATGTGAATAGTTTCGCGTGAATAATGATGAAACCGTCAGCCTAACATAATCGTAATGATGTTTGTAGTGTTATTGTCTATCATATAAACAAATCTGCAAATCTCTAAGTGCATTTTGAAAATTCCCCCCATTTTAAAATCGTCAGTGTTATTATCTGTAATGTTGTACCCGTTCTCACAACCGGAAATAACTGTTCAGCTTCGATGTTATTGTTGAATCACAAAGGCCATACATGTAGTCCTGTCTTACCTTTCCTGGAAAAATCTTGAAATTTGGGGTTAAACCTTATGAGTTATCTCCCTTTGAAAACATGTCGGACTTTAAAAGGTCACTGTGAAGAAAGTATAGCGAGTTCGCTAATGCTTTGGACTATCGTTTAATCACCAATTCTTCACTTGCACATATATGCAAGTTTGAGCTCTTAGATGCTAGTATCTTCAGAGGAGAAGATTGTCAAAGGTGCATGGGGTCAGTAAAAATGAAAAAGTGTCTAAATTCAATATGGCGGCTAAACCTAGCCATAGTCCTGTTTCCCCCCCGGAAAAACCTTGAAATTCGGGTGTAAACCTTTTGAGATATCTCCCCTGATTTAAAAAAATTGCCTGACTTTGAGAGGTCACTGTGAAAAGAGTATTAGGAGTTCGCTAATGCTCTGGACTATCGTTTAACCTCCAATCCTTTAGCTGCACATATATGCGTGTTTGAGCTCTTAGATACTAGTATCTTCAGAGGAGAAGATTGTAAAAAGGTGCATGGGGTCGGAAAATGAAAAAATGTGTCTAAAATCAAAATGGCGGCTAAACAATGTGACCTTAGAATTCGCTGTGATTTACTTTTTTCCTCGTATCATCACTGTGCATCTATAAGAAAAAGTTTCATGTCTCTAAGAACATTTCTAGAAAATTTCCCATGTTAAAAATAAAACTTTACAGTCAATCTGGACATCTTAAGGTTTGGCCGATTGTGCCCAAAAGCTTATTTTCGCAACTACACAGTACTGGCTCTCAGCATGTAAAGTTTGGCTGCATTTGCTTTAGTCGTTTTCGCTGTAACTTGTTAACAAGAATAGATGGCATAATAACAAAATATAGTCGCAAGCGATGATAAACGGATTCACCGCATAAATGATTCAATTAGTTGACATATAATCAATAAATACATCTTTCAACACAAGTTGCAAGTCCCTAGCATGTCTGTAGCATTATTGATACCTAAATTGTAAAAAAAATCAATATGGCGCCTAAACCACGTGACCTACAAACTCGCCATGATTTACTTTCTTTTTCGCATGGTTATTGCGCATCTTTTGAACAAAGTTTCAAGTCTCTCTCTGCATTTTGAAGTTTTTTCCCATGTTAAAAATGGAGAATTAGATTCGAACTGGACCTTGAATGATGGCACCAATGAGGCCCAAATGTTACACACATACTGAGGGCTATCGGTATACCTTTATTTTCAGAATGTTAACTCTCGTAGTTTCCGCTGAATCCGAGTGAAAACATATAATAGAAGAACGAAGGAATTGCGACTTTTACACAGTCTATGGGCGTGACCTGACATCCTTTGTCTCTGCTGTTCAAATTGTGTGAATAGTTTCGCATAAACAGCGACGAAACCGTACGTCTTACGAAATTATTATAATTGACTTTTTTGTTTCCAGTGTTCCTGTATATCATTTAACAAAATATTCAAGTCTCTAAGTGCCAAATGGCACAATCCTTAAAACACGCCAATAACAATAATGATTCAGCAAAATGGCTGAATCCTTAATAATGTAACAAGATGAAAACTGATGTCAATTGTGGTTTCGGCTATTCAATTATAATCTCTGCTTCTCAAAAGTGTTATACTTTATATAATATATACCCCTGCTCAAAAGAAAGTATACCAAGAAAAAATTTGAATATTTTTTTTAATATCTACATTTTATATATGAAATGATTCTGAAACACGTCGCAGGAACACAACACACTGTTTTCATTGACAATAAGCGGAGAATGGCGAGAACTTTCATGCAACACGGGATTTTACCAATGATGACGTTGAGTCGGATCCCATGTAATGCACGTGCAAAATCACTGTATAAAACACATGATACTGTACATCAAGACAGTAGCAACAAAAAACACATGAAAGAAATGCCGAGGTTAACGGCAATACAGAGAGAGAGAGCCATTGAATGGCAGCGACTGACACCCAACGTCATCCGGCGTTTGACGTCATCGATGCGGCGGCGAGCTCAGGCATGCATTGATGCCCATGGTGGACATACTCGGTATTGAAGACGTGTTGAAGGACTATTCCTTTACTTACGAACTCATTTTCAGCATATACAGCTTGACAGTCATATTGAGAATTGTGAATTTTTGACCCCATGTGTCTTTGTACCTCTGTTGGGCATTCAGTTTTTGTTTTATTGACATGAACGTTTCCATTAGTTATGTTAAAATACCACTCTACTGATATATAAACAAGTTTATTCTATATCTTCATCTGTTTTTCTTCCATGCTTCTTCAAATCCTTGGTATACTTTCTTTTGAGCAGGGGTTTAGTAGTACATGTATGTTACATAATTACCCGATGTTGAGGTGATCATTTGTCGCATTGCCGAATGTGACGAATGTTAGTAGTTCCTGTTCCCATTTACATAGTTCATTTACTGTTACGACCTTCCCAGTTATATTCAATTGAGGTGCCGGAGGAGTACTAGTATTCGTAAAGGTCAACTTAAAGCTTGTGTCGATGTGATGGAAAAATCGCCCGAAATAGTCTTCTCCCTTTCCTTTAAGCATTTTTGCTCTCGTTATATCTGTTGACTTCCCGATATCCTCAATAGTACAGTTTGGACCACATGGTCCCATGCCAAGAGTCCAACCAGTGAGCAAAGTCACTTTGATCTGAAAAAAAGATTTCATTGATGGCTTTTTTAACCAAATTATGAGATATATTTCAAATTCGTATGAGCAACTATGTTAAGGAACAAAGTCGAAGTTGAGTTTCAGGGCATAACCTATACATCGAAGGAAAATACTACACAGAAATAGAATAATAGAACACAAGAAATGTTAAATTAGACGACAGTGTATCTATGTCTTTAATAGGCATTCTAGAAGTTGTGATGATTCCAAATTAAAAACTGTTATACAAGGTATTGTTTGGCAACAATGAAATACTTTACGGTTAGAGGTACATCGATCGTTCTCATATAACACACGACCTGAATCTACTAGCGTATATGTATAAAATCACATCTGAAGCGGATATGTTTTAGGTAAGTTCAATTAACCATAGCCAAAGCGCATACAACTGTCCAAACGATTTCTTAATTTATAATTTAAAAGTACTTACTTGGTATCAATCTGACCAAAGTGTAAAGACACGGCGAGAAACTAACGAATGAGGTCACTGGTGATATACGAACTAGTTTTGTTCATTACATATTTTAGTTCGATAATTACAGTGTTTAAGAAACCTTTCTCAATCTATAATGTATTATCAAAACATCACTGTACCGATACTTACTTTGTTCATGTCAACGAATTCAAAACTGATCGACCCCCCAACGAAATGTTCATCACTGCAGACAGGAAGAAGGAGACAACCAGCGAAAACCAACAGGACAGAATATGTCCTTGCAGTCATCCTCTGAATTCAGAAAGAAAATATGCTGTAGTTATTTTGTCTTTTTTTTTGTTTTTAAGGTGGAATTACAATGTATTTATATCCATTAGAAACACATGCCATTTAGATAGTGAACAAATATAACAAGGTTACATTTGGGATAAACACTACCTTCAATAGTACAAATTCTTGTACTTTGTCGGGCCGAGTCCCTTGCGGGATTTGAACCCACAATTTTAGAGTACAATCTTTGAAAGTACCTTTTCTGACATAAAACAAAATAAAGTAATCAATGTTGTATTTGAGTTAAAAAGATTAATAACAATTGAATACAATAGTTAATAGATGATTTGCTGTTTTAACTTCATATTTTCTATTAAAAAAAACATACCACTCCAAGTTCGGAAGTGATTACTTAAAATCGTTATCCCTTAAGATAAAAAAAGGTAACACATATAATTTAGTGTTTCAATTATCAAAGTTATTTCATAGGTGAAAATATTTTCAAATAAGAAAACATATGGATCTCACACAGGTGGAGAGGTGAATACTTTTAACATTCATAATCATCGTAAAATTGGAAATGTATGTTGTAGTCAAACTCTGACTGCGTATCTTTAGCCTACACTTGTTGACCTTTGGAAATACGGGTGTAGTCATCTGATTACTTTCAGCATCAATGCATCCAACCTCTCTAATAATGTTACTACTAAAAGCCTACACTTTCATTTTCAGAGATATTTTAAACATATTTTAAGATATTTTACTGGTATAATGGTCAGTAATCGATTAGGTGCGTAGCTTTACCCGACAGCAATGTACTTGAAGAACACATGTTTATGTTGTTGTCATGAGCAAAACGTGAAGTACGATTAGCAATGAACCTTATGAGAATGAACTTACTTTAGCAAAATATTGACACGCATGCAACATGCATATATTGATACAAGATAAAACAACGTTACATGAGTTAACTATCTAAACGACATGCATTTCAATTGATAAGGTAATGTACTGATTTCAATATTCCGAACATGATAAAAGGTATTGGATCATTCTTCATATATACAGTAGTTTTTTCCTTTCCTACAAATAACCATATCAGCGGATAAGCTCTTATATAAATCCATTTACGTTCTTTTATGGTTACCACCTTAATTTAATAGTCGTAAAAAATACAAGTTGCTTTTCAAATGAAGATTTACAGTTCTCCCCTGCATTCTAAATGACGTACGCTCCTTAAAACTTCATATAGGATCAAACGTAAATCAACAATGTGTCTGTATATTGACGTCATAGCATGCTTTAGTCATGAAAGTAGATATGCATCTGAGGTTTAAAGTAGTCTTTTAAAATGAAAAGTGAAATTTTATGCTGATGTTTCGTCTTTGAATACGTTTAAATTGGCAAACGAACGTATATTATATATATATATATATAACGATGTTTCAGTGAAGTGTACTGAAAAAGCATAACGCTAGTTTTATTTCGCAATGCCGTTTCAATTCAGTTTTATTTCTCGCATTTGTAACATCAATTCTCTGTAAATAGTGGATTCCTTTGGCTAAAGTATGAAACTTGGCATGAATGATAATCAGGCATGTAGATTTTTTTTCCATTTTGCCTAGGATCCACATTTTTGGACCGCGGGAACCTGGTCACATGACCTAAAATCCAAAATGGCCGCCACATGTTCGTGAAATTCAGTTCTAAGCTAAATAAATAATTATATGCATGAATTAAGTCAGATCTTTAAATATTTTAAATGAATGTCTACAGAATACATGTACTCCAGCATACAAAACCCTTATTTGGTTTATTTTATTGCATACTTGGTAGTTAAAAGGTCAAAATTTAAGTGGTTTTTTTTTATATTTTTGGCTCAAGTATTTTAATTGTTCGTTTTTACTTTGTCTGATCTATGAACATTCTTGAATGTTGGACATTCTGATACACAATGTGGGATTTAAGAAGTTCGTTTATACAATATCTAATATGTATGTATTTAATATGTACAGTTATTTTCCCATGTTTAAATTTGAAAGTCAACACCTGAATTTGCTTTGCCTCAATTACCTAACATCCAAAATGGCCGCCAAATTTCCATTACCGCGGTAGTTAAAATCATATTAATTTATATTATATATTATTCCATAATAAAGAATTCAATACATTTAGTTATACACTATAGTCAATATTAAATTAAAATGTACGTATCAAATAAATAAAATAATGCATTTACAATGTATAGTTTGTGACAAGTTTCACTATTTAAGTGCATAAAGTGCATATTTTTGTAAAATGTTTAGTTTTTTTATTATTAGAATTCTGGCTGAGTTTTAGTGTTCTTCTTCGTAAGATTGATAAATATTATTGTCATTGGGTCATGTTGATATTAAATTTGAAATGTTACACGTTTAGTATTTGCAGAAACGGTAGGCCTAAAATTCCAAAACTTAGATTTATAAATCAACACCTTTGTATTGTTTCCATAGCAACATGTGATTTAGTATGAAGACAACTGAGCACCGACATGACATTTTATTTTAAGGTTATCATCATTATGTCAGATGTCATATATAAGAATTGTGAATTGTTCAATTAAATAAAACTGGAAAGGTAAGGGTCTGCCGTGGTAAAGGTTAAGGCAAAGCACACATGTACACATAAACGCTTAAAGGAACATTGAGTATATATTTGGAGTCACATATGCCAAACGTTATCAATAGTGTCATTTAGATATTTGTATTAAGAAGTAAGTACTGACATTTGCTGAAACTCATTTTAATGCTAACCAGTTCCGTACAGTGACAATATAAATGTGAACAAATGTAATTAATAACCAGACATTGTCTGTCGGCTGGTGCGCACCAATTAGTGAAACTAAACTAAACTTTGGAAACTTTTCTATAGCAGGTAAAAAGACAAACTTCGGTTGATACTGGTCAATAGTAAACAGTATACACTTACTCTGCTATTTCTCTCTCGAATGCTCTGACGATTGACATGAGAACGTGCCCAAAAAGACACATCTCTTCAAACACATCAACCAGATTATCAATTTCTTTTCATCCTTGTACAACGCTCTGAGCAGAACACATATGGATAAAGCGCTATATACATACTTATTTATTATTTATCAATACTTGGGACCTGTTCTTTAATCTTTTGAATAGGTTCACGGTTTGTGCCTAGTTTCATTAAAAACGTGAAATTGTCATATATTTGGTATTTGGGGATGAATGAAGCCAGATATGCAAATTCTCTGTCTTTTAAATGACAAAGGATTACGATAATGTAACATCAATAAGATTTGGTCTGAGCAGATTATTAAATTTATTGAAAAAGTTAGATGTTTATAACATTTCTCTGTATGTATATATAGTTTATGCCATTCACATCGCATCACAAATATTGTAAAAACCATCTTCTGACATCAACAGTCGAAAAATGCCTGGAAAGGGCGATTTCAAAGGAATTGATAGAGAACAGAAACAGCGCACAATAATGAGGAATATCTTTTATCAAGTACAGCTCTGAAAATGAAGAATGTAGAATGTCATTTTCAACATTTTGCAGACTGCGACCACAACTTATAGCTCTGACTAAGTACCTGTTAAAAAAGAAATGCGATGCCAGAGACAAATATGGCTTTGCTACTAAAATCAGTTAAGTCCATGGATGTCAATATTCCTTAGAACCCTGAAGACTATGTGAGAAAAGTAAAAGTCAGGACCAAATTCTTACATGTCTGAAGTCACTGAAGATGAGGTTACCTTCAAGCAATGGCAGAAAGTGGAATGTCAGGACGGCAAAAAGAGAATGAAGATCGTTGAAAAGAAAGGCAACAAGCAGGCTTTCTGTGAACTATTTCAAAAGGCATTGTAAAATTTGAAGCTGTCTATGACAGAATAACATAACAGTATAAAGCTCTGCAAGACCTCAATGAAGTCTTCCAGAGAATCACATCGTTCTCCAAATGAACTTTGCTGAAAATGTCCATGTTCTAGTGCTGACGAAGTCTAAAGTGCATACTGGAATTGCTGCCTTGTTACTGTTCATCCAGTTGTTATGTACTACAAGTCAGTCTCTGGTCAGCTGCTGCACAAGAGCTATGTCTCGGTGTCGGACGACATAGGACATAATGTTGGCACTGTCTTTGCATTTCTGAAGGAGCTTCTCAAGACCATGGGAGAGGTGAAATGGGTGCACTACTGGACAGACAGTCCATCTTCGCAATACAGAATATTCTACCTTGTCTCAGATCACCACAATCTTTTTGGAATGCAAGCCTCATGGAATTACTTCGAATCTGGTCATGTGAAAGGTCCCTGTGATGGAATTGGTGGTACTTCCAATGGCAGATCTTGCATTCCGACAAAGGAAAGGAACAATTCAGGATGCCAAAGAGCAGAATACCATACCACCTCAAGATATGTTCTGGTGGAAGCCAAAAACATCTCGCCCATTCGTGAGGAGTTACAAGAGCTAACCAGAAATGTAATTCCTCTGAAAGACACAATGAAGATTCATGCTCTGACGTCTGTGTCCAGTGATGTCGTCCGAAATCGAACAACTTCGTGCTACTGCACTCTGTGTCTTAAAGGAGCGTATCACGCTGACTGGATCTCGTCTTCTATTGCCAAGGACACTCTAGTGGATCATCAAGATGTTCATGTCAGTTCATGATGAAGCTGTCCAAGGAACACCCCACGTTGTAGATGAAAATCCTCCTCAGAACCAGCTTGTTATCCAGCCCAAAGAAGGTGAATATGTTGCTGCTTTGTACGAAGGTCAGTGGTTCATGGAGAAAGTGAAGTCAGGTCGATTTAGGTGACCGAGGAGTGCAGATGAAATATGGGTACCATTCCATGAAATACTAAGAGTGGTAGGAGAACCAAGACCATGTGGACGTTCATATTCTACTTTCAAAGTTGACGAGGTTGATCTGAATGTCATTTTTGCAGAAGTTTGCTAACCACGTGTAATTTACGTGACCTTTTGATGAGGGAAATGTTCCCCTTTTCCCGTGTTTTAATTAGTTCGAGGATAAGTTACTCGATGTATTCATCTTACATTCTTTGAATTTGAAGAATACAAGCTTTTGTTGTATTTTTTCAGATGTGAAATTTATGTTACTAAGATTAGTAATATACGTTACAAATGTAACAGAGCTTACATCTTTGTATGCATGCTCACAAAGCAAATGATCATGATCTGTTCTAGCCTGTATTATCACTCTATATTAAAATACTATAAAGGATTGGTCTGACATTTACCAATTCATTACCAAAGTTAGGATGTTTTAAATGTTCCCATGTTGGGCGTTCTTTTTACAGTTTTCTGTGTTCCATGTTTAAAATGTATTTTCTTCAGAGTTAAAAGTTTCAATTCACCAACTTTAAATGATTCTGTTTGAGACAGTTGTCCATGTTTAAAAAACAAATATTTCCAATGATAACATTACATATATGTTATAGAAATCATGTGTTTCATGGTGATCTAGTAGATTACAATTTTGAATTTGCACCTGTGTCTTAATGTGACTGTAGAATATCAAGCGATTGTTCTCTATTCCTCATATTTCACTTCTGTATTCCATAGGTTATCACCTGTCAAATCTTTATAAAGTTTCACAGAAAATCAAGACTTTATTTAAATGTGTTTGGCTATTGGCTCAAATTTAGATCAACAGGTATATTAGTTTATACCGTGTTGTATATCCATGATATAGGACAGTCGATCTAAATGTATTTAGATTGGCTATTGGCTCCACATCACAGAGAATTGGTAACAGTCACCAATGATGTTACATGAGAACACAGAGAAAGGGAATATATACTGGACAAAAACGTTAAGGATCACCTTAGCCGGAATTGTTTTGTTTAATAAGACAAATCAAGATATCATCGTGATTTGGCAACAGGTGAAGTATTGCCTTAAGATCTACATACCGTCCGTCAATGGAGCGGAAAGCTGACCCCTCCTCAACAAAATGAGAAAATGGGCGTTATGGGCGCAAATCGGGGACCATGTCCGATCAAACAACATAATTTATATTGTGTGTGACCTAAGTGTGCATTCCAAAAAGCCTGACATCGACGTTGTATGACATTAATCAATGTCCGAAAATTGTTTTGGAGAATATTGCCCATGTTGACCCATGTCACCCACAAACGGTTGACAGTTGGGTGGAGCGATTGGGTGAGTTATTGTTTAACGCCACTTGGGCAATATTGCAGCCATTAGCGGCGAGAAATTTGATTAAATTAAATATTTAAAATTAATAGCCAAATCGTACAAGAACGACACGAATGCTGTAAAAACACCAGCAAATTATCACAAATGTATGTCACAATACTCACACAAAATGAGTTTTACTGTGAGGGGACACTGGCATGATATACATACAGGGAGATCTTCCCCCTTTAAAAGATAAGACTTTGTAAGATGTGAGTGTCCGATAAGACATCGTCGTAGTAACAGTTCGGTGGAGGGTACGGCCCCTGTGATGCTAACCACTCATAGTGCCCCTGAGAACAAAAATTTCGCAAACCATATCCCCCGCCCCAATCAGCAAATGAGCTTAGGGATGGACAAATAGTTTCTACAGCGTAGTGAGCTTTACATGTGTGACTCAATTGTTATTTTATCGGGCTGACAATTAAAAAAACTAGACAAGGTCTTGTAGTAACCTTGAAAGTAAGGTCAAGGTAAATCGATTATTGTCTGTGTATTCACCAAATGAAAACCAAATTCGAAAACTCTTGACGTTAGGGTTCATGAGATCTTGCGCTAACGACATTTCAAAACTACATCGCTACATCAGTCAGATCACTTTCAAGAACAACCTTCGAGTGGGCATTTTAACGAGAACACATGGAAATGGCCAATCGATGGAAAACAGATTCGCATTGCTTACATTCGTTTTACAACTTCATTGATTGAGGAGTATTATCTTGCCAATGGTAATATTTATTTACCTTTTCTTGAGATCACTTTATTCTAGTAAGAACGTCGTGCTACAGCGCCTTTAATTATAAACTGCCTGGTTAAGGCTCCTGTTAAATTGAAGGTGAATACACCATATTTGCAGGGGAAGAAGGGTGAGATCTTGTTGTTTAAAAATTTTGTTGACTTATTATATTTTGACATTTTCAAAATAAGTGAAAAACCATTTTTAAACAGTTTGTGAGATGTGTCAGTTCTCCAGTCTCGGTAAAGTCAGTAAACACACGGGAGGTTTATAGTCAGTGACATTACAACATATTGGCCGTTGTTGGAAAATCATCCCGGAAGCCGATTTGAACAGCTGTGATGGTATGTTTTGCTTCAACGAGTGTCGTTATTGCTTGGGGCGCATACGCCCCAAGCAGTAATAAGGTGAATTTCTCCCTATATACTGTTGGAAGTTTCAAATATAACCTTCAGCCAATGATATGCGTTGTCTTAGTATCTTTGAAATTCTATTGACCAATGACCAAAGCTGTAGCAAATTATGAACCACGTGACATTGTGGGTAATCCGAAATAATTGGCACAAACAAATGTGGATTTTGATTATCAATATTTGTCATATAGATAGAATTGTTCTTCTATGTTTCATTAGAATCAATGATAAACTTGTAATCTGCAATTCAAATCAATATCACAAGTAACAAAGCGCTTTTCTCTAAATTAAGTACATAATTGGCATTCCAGAATCGGAAACTACGTTCCGTTTGGTTAACAGTTTTACTGGTAATGATTGATTCGGAACCCGGCGCAACACCCGGCATACGCCGCCGAAAATGGTGAAACCGGCGTACGCCTAAGGCGTAATCCGAATGCTTCGGTTTGAAATGACAGGCGAAGGTGGCGTATAATGGCTTACAAATGCTATCCATGCGACATTTAATAACTATATTTTCTTTGACTTTGCATTTGACAACTAGATACTTTGACGAAGTGATTTATTTAAGAATAATACTGGTTCTTTAAAACATTGCCTAACACGCTAAGAAAATGTCAATTCATGTTTGGAAGTAAATTTTTTAAAAGTTTTCTCATTTAAATGACATGTTAATTTAAGCTAGTTTGAGGGATGATGACGTCATTCTGTTTGTACGCCGATACACTTGTTAACTTTAAGCCTGGCGTCAGAACGGTGCATGTACTCCGGTCACTTGGTCGGTGTATATGCCGATGAAACGAATCAAACATAGCCACTGACCTACTTTTCCAAATGTTGCTGATGTCGAGTTAGCGAAGGCAATGTAATAGAGTTGGTCTCCATAGATTAAAATCTAAAAATTAAAAGAATAATCGCCACACGGTAAATTGACATATTTGTTTGAGAGCTTTACATTGATATGATAACACACGGTGTTGTGTTGTGTTGTGCGTTGGTTGCTGTCTTGGAACTCCCGTTACATTTTGTCCTTAGGGTTAGAACAAGCCCGAATCCTTTCGGTGATACTTTTTTGGAATAATACATCCGATCGAGGTCTTTGTGATAATTGACTGTAAACATGTGATATTGCATTATTTATACTAAGCGTAGGATACAAAGGGTAATTCTAAGGAGAGAAAATAAATCATAAACAAAATAAATAAAAAGTTTTAAAACAATTAAAATGCCAGTCTATAAATTTCTAACAAATAACACTTGATCTAGACATTAAGACAAATATACATGTATATAACATTCAAATCCTATGTTAATAGTTAATTAGGCTCTAATTTGTTACAGAAAATTCTTCAAAATAAGATATATTGACATGTTATGATGTTTGGAGAGGACTATCGGACAACACCAATCAGGACTTCTTATGCAGACTTTCAAATTTTGTAAAATGGATATATTTACTTGTGCACTGACTTTCATTGAGAATGAGTGAGTAAAACTTATCTCAGGTAATACATGTGTATGCAAGCTTACGTCACCTGTTAGATGTTACACGAGTAGGTCTCACGCCAACCTTTGTAATGTCAAAAATAACTCAAAATGTAACGATATAGTTATGCGAGGAACTCTTATTAATGACAATATGAAATTAAATTTGCATATGTTACTTGAAGTGAAATTATTAAGATAAGGTTTCATACAGTTGTTGAAGGTTCCGATACAAAACTAGCTAAACCGAAATATAGAATAGAATATAGAATTACTTCTTCAGCTTTTCCTCACGCAATACTTCCTTCCTTAATTGTATGTTCTTCCTCAACGCTTTCATCATACATTGTCGGACATCCACCCAATCCATATCCAGCACCCATATTCACCTGGAATCACCTCCCACTAACAAATCACCGCCTCACGTTCGATACACTACACCTACCCAGGTGCCCCAAGCTTGCCTTTTTAAAGGCTTTTCTTGTTTTTTCATTCATAAAACTAGTAAAATACTCGTGTATCATTCTAATACAATGACGACAACTAGATCGCAACTATTACATATAAATAGTATTTACTGTAAAACAAAATGATAATGAAGAACAAGTTCAATTAATTGTAAATTGAAATGAATGCTACACCTCATTGGAAACTAATTTGAATGCATCGAGTTTAGGAGCAATGGTGAGCAGAGCTGTCCCGTCTGTGAGGTGAGTTGATTTGGAGTTTAACGCCGCTTCAAATGATTCCAAATTAGATTATTCTAAGGCAAACATTGTAAAAACTTACTTTGCTGGAAAATAAACTTTTAAAATTTAAATGAAAAAAAAGAAAACTAAAACTAATGAGATTATTGCAAAAAAATGTTAAGTCTCTTTTTTAGCAATTACACGAATATTGAGTAATATTTAAACTTTTCCAACCATTGATGCCAGTTTTACGATATGTCCAGTTCACCTCCGATAAGACTTTATTATATGAAACTATGATAATGCCTGTATCTTGTAATGGTTTGTTTATACGACTGAGAATAGAATAGAATAGTATGTTTATCTGGTTGTTGAATCCTTAAATTATACAATCGGAAGTTTTTATTTGTTTTAATGTTTAAATCTAATAAAACATGTACGACAAATAGAAAGTATATGTTCACATTTTCTCTGGACGATATATTCTAACCTGGTATATTTCTGATCATTTTCACAATAAAGAATAAAAACACAGTATACAATAAAATCTAAACACTGAAATATTAACGCACGAAGTATTTTCTTAAAATAAACCTCTACTTACGGTTCAAGCGAAGCTCCCAAGCCTTGATGTCAAATCATTGTTTCTCGCTTAAATACATTCTACTGTTTGTTGTACTCTCGTTATATCAAATTTATGTGGTCATTAAAAGATATGTTCACTGTGTCAATTATCAAGATCAATGCTTGCTGAATTCAATGTCATTACTATCAAACTTTTGTTCAAAGACTGTAACGTCATCCTGTTATCATTGTGTAAACCTTTGTTTTAAGTTAATCCCCCATGTTTTAATTTCCAATGATCTATTTCTTTGATAATGTATGATTTGGCTAAGCTTATTGAGAAATAAGCTAAGTTAGTAGACCACAGCACGATCGTGATTGAATTACGTCCTTTGTAAAAGTTTTATATTTGATTTTACAGTTTGATAAGTACTTCTTTTTTTTAAAAAGAGATGATAAAACAAACTTGTTAGATTAAAACTAAAAAAATTCATAAAAATGTTTACAATAACAGCGCTACCCGGAATTCAAATATCTGAAAAGACAAGATTCTGTAACTATTATTCGTATAAACTATACACTTGCAAGGGATAATTTCAGTGAATGGCAAGTATTTAAGGTAGTACTCATAATAGTATACGCTTCTGAGTGTAATAACCTTTTTTATTATTCAAGATTATAACTCACGAATTTGTTAACAAATATGATGATATACATATTTCTGAAACGGACTATATTGCGAATGAAGTACCGTGAACTAACTAACTCGTGAGTTGAGTTGGTGTTTAACGCCGCTTTCAAGAGTATTTCACTTATATCGCGGCTGCTAGTATTATGGAAGGGAGACAGCCCGCAAAGCCATGTGGCTATGCATTGCGGTGAAACCTGCGAGCATCGGTTGGAACTAGCGAACCGTGGGTGGTACTACGCTGAAATTCAGTGTAACATTGCACCCAAACCTTACTGCGTGTAGAACAGTTCTCTACTGCAGACAAAGTTGCCGTGCC
Source organism: Gibbula magus (assembly GCA_936450465.1). Taxonomy (NCBI): domain Eukaryota; kingdom Metazoa; phylum Mollusca; class Gastropoda; order Trochida; family Trochidae; genus Gibbula; species Gibbula magus. The sequence goes on from OW388291.1 coordinate 19,650,455, forward strand.
CCTGGCGGGACTCGAACCCAGGATCTCATGATCCGAAGCCGAACGCGCTAACCACTGCGCTATCCCGCCCCCTGCAGGTTCGTAAATATATCAGGGAACTCGCACGTGCAGCTCGTGCTATCTGAGGATGGTGTGCTGTACTCGTGATAAACACCACTCTGACACTAGATTTGAACGTGCAGTGATATATACTTATTGTTTATGTTAGGACGAACAACTGTTAACATGGAGTTTAATACTATTTATAAAAATTGGACATTCGTTACTTTACACGAATTCCGTAATGTCAATGTTTGATGCGTCTTATTACTTCACATGAACAGCAGATGCCTGCACAGTGGGGAAATAAAGGAGTTGTGCAAACAATAGTATATTGGTGGTTGTTTTTATAACCGTAAACAGGACATTGTAAGCTTTACAATATATATTATTCCCCCTCAAAGTTTTGTTTAGATGAACATTGTGTTCATTTGTAGGGAAACCCTCCCTACAGAAAAAAGCTTTTTAAGCCATCAAACATATTTATTTTTTAAATGACCTCATTTGTCTTCAAAAATCGAAATAGTCGTCTGTACAATATCGCTGTATATCATGTCAATCATAGGCCTATATGACCAACGAATCCTATGACATTCAGGTCAGTAGCTGTGATATAGGGGTACGATCCATGGGTTAGTGTGCAGAAGTATGAAGGTTTCAGGTTCTATACCGTCCTTTGCAGATTGGTACTTGGAATTACAAGGTTTTTATGCCCTCGAATCGGAGATTCCGGGGGTATATTGTTTTTCACCTGTCCGTCTGTCCGTCCGTTCGTGTGTTTGTCCACAAAAGCTTTAACCTTGGACATAACTTTGGATTGCTCAGAGCTAGGGCTTTCATATTTTGCATCCGGCAACTTCCAAACGCAAGGCATAACTCTTGCCAGTCTGCATTAACTTGCTGATTTAAGTCTTGCGGTATTTCCCTCGCTTTTGTGTGCCTAGATAGTGAATCGCTGCACCAGCAATGCATAGTGGGCCTGGATTTCTAAGCAAGGATTTCTTAAGGAAATACTGCAAGGCCTAAATCAGCCAGTAATGGAGACTGGCAAGAGTTACGCCTTGCGTTTGGAAGTTTGGCATCCAGGGGCATCCGTGTTTAACAAACACATCTTTCTTGTTTTCATAGGGTTAGTCATTTAACTCACTTACTCCAACCATATAGTAATCATCTCAGCGTTGAAATATAATTAGATAGTTGTAGACGGACATTCTATTGTGGTAACAGTGGATTATTATTTAGAATATACTGGTCGTTGTCTGTCCCGGTCACAAGGGGTATCAGGTGTTTATATCTTAAGAATGACTGACTAAATTATTTTCAACCCATGTTATATATTTTTCCAACTTGGCGGGGACTATAGTCGACTCTGTCTACTTATTTATCTGGAGCATTTCATTAGGCTGTATTTTCGATAAAGATGGCTTAATGATTGGCCTAATGACATATATGCCCTCAAATATAAGCTATTGTATTGTATAATGTGTATTAAGAATCACATTGTGAACCCATTTGTCTTTCTTGCACGTTGTTTCATTAAGTACATCTGTATAAGAGATCTGAAAAAACAGGATCATCGGCGCCCTTGTCAAACTCCACTTGCTTTTAAGGTACATCCATTGTGTTGTTTGGGGTCACATATGCTAAACATTATAAATTGTGTTGTGTTATCGAGAAGTTCTAACTGTTGCCGACAATTGTCATGTTGATCTTAGTCGGCTCTGTATACGGACGATATAAAGGTAAAAGTATCGATTTCTGACAATGACCGGACAATGCGCCATGTGGCGCGTGTAAATTAGTCAAACGTAATTTTGGAAACTTTTTTACAGCAGACTAAAATCAAACTTTAACTTGACAATGTTTAATAGGTCTTATAACTACTGTGCATGTAAATGGAATGTGTAGTATTTTTTTTTTTATATATTTAGCGATTTGGAATGAATATGCAAGTTGAGTGAAATTATTTGTACTGTAAAAAGCATACATGGTGAGTTTGAACGTATTAAAGACGAATGACATTTATTAAATACGATGGATGCACGAAAAACATAATGTAGGGGTCCATTAATTTGTTAGAGTGATATTTTCTTTAGATACATTTTGTTGCAAAACTACTGAAGATAGAGGCATGCTTGACAGTTATGTTTCATATATATTTATATATATTTCAAGTTTAAACAGAAATGCCTAAGTAATGACGCTTTAATCTTAGTTAAATAATATAATTGCACGTAAAATAAGGCAATGCATTCTTCAAATTGCTTTGTATCAAAGCCAAATAAAATTATATGAAACACAATGGATGTACCTTAAACTTCAGGGCTGCCTTCGTTTAGACTCACTCGAGTATAAACTTGCGCATGCTCAGTTGCCACTTGGCGCGAACTATTACACTTGGTTGCCCGGCGTCAAACAATATGGCCGACAAATTATATTGGCTCAGCATTTGATAAAATTATATTTACCCTGTTCATTTATTTATTCATTCATGTGTGTATTCAAAAGGACTACCGAATCCAAACACGACGGACCCGATCGATGATCGTTTACGCTTTTACTGCTTAATCCATCCATGAATATACCGGAATCATACATCAGTGAAACTGGAAAATTGTATGCTAGCCGAATACACCTATCATGCCGGTACCGCATTTTAAATTTACTCAAATCAAGACCTCACATCCACTAATAACGGATGTGTTCATGTAAGTAAGTCGGAGGGTTAGGAAGAATATAGACATTGTTGTTAAAAACACTGAGTCAAATGACGTTTTTCCATTACTCTCACGACCTCCCTCCTCGATGTAGTAGGTGGGGCTTCGGGTGACTCAAGAGTGCACACGAGAGTGACACTAGAGTCGTTCGATTAGGAATTTGATCGCACGTGCGACATACTTTTTGCAAAACGAACGCAGTACGGTCTCAAGGTCTCATTCCATTTCCTGTGACGCCCTGACACGACTCGGTGCACTGTGTTGACAATTCTCCACGAGAAGCGCGTGCGCTTTTACTGTAATCACGTGATCGCAGAGTGTTGCGTTTAGGTGTATTGTAGATTGGGCGGAAACACTAACTGACCTAGGGCAGTTATTTAATAAGAAAGTTTCAAATCATACTTTTGTTGATAATTTCATCACATCTAGTACGTTTCACACATAATAAATAAGTATGATCACTTGGTGTAATTCGTTTCAAGTCAAGTCAAGTCAAGTCAAGTTGATTCTCATAAGCCATACACAATGACATAGAGTGAACAAATATACATGAATATAACAAAACACGTATCAATGGAGCATACGAAAGCCATGTTTGATATACAAAGCAATCTTAACAAGTATAGGTTTGTATGTGATGGACATAAGTGAAATATAGTTTTCAAAGGATACATGTTTACAGTAATAAACAGGAAGATATTTATTTCTTAAATTATTTGATAAACTACACTCTAACATGAAATGAAATTCATCCCCAATCTTACACTTACACAATGTACATACTCTATATTCTTTTTCGATTCTATACCATTTACCAGTTTCGATGGGAGTCTGTGATTACATGTCTTAAGTTATGTGATGTAAATACGTAAATTCAATGGAAGCTCCAGTAAATTGCAGGCATTGTCTTCGATACAAAAGTTCTCTTTAAACATGTTATAATAATAGCCTTTTGATGATTGTTATTTACTTTCTCTCCCTTTTTTTGCAGAAATTGATCAATTACAGTTTTAACATTATGTATCAACCAGTGGGTACTTTTAAACTCTTGAATCTGCCAAATGTAGCTATAACCTGTACTTTCTAATATAGATTATATTTCCATTATCAACGGAAATTTAGCACTTAACCGAGAATTTTGTAAGTTGAACATAAGTTTGTACATAATATTCGATAATTTACCTTGGGATAATAATAACTTACAACAATATGACAACATTCTCAATTTGATTGAAATACTTAGTGAGTATCTTCCAAGTTTCCCGTAAACCACGAACTTTGGAGTTGTTGACTTAACCTTCAATATATATTTACAACGGTAGTTATTTGAATAAATTCAGACTTAATTTAAGCAATATGATCTCTACTGATTAGATTAAACAAGGGGACATGTGGCCGGTATACATTCTATCGAGGAAGTTGGTGTTGCAAATAAAACAAAATGTTTTTGAAGTCTTACTTATTCCATCAATTGCTAGAGATTGTTTTATCTACAACATGACATACATGGATGACATATAATCACGACAATCTTATGAACTTTGGTTTAAAAGACAAACACACTTCCATTGACGCGCGTTAAATAGAATCTGACGTCATGTAAACAAAATTCCTTTTGTTGCATAACACGTACTACACAGCCACACACCTTTCCGAGGCACGAAGGCTGGTCAATTCACAAGTCGCCATAGTGACCCACGAAAATCTCGTGCGACTCGACTGTATTTGTCCCTTGTCACACATTACTGAATGTGACGAAGGTTTTATCTGCAAGCGTAATGTCCATACAATTCTTTGTCTATATATTTAGGCAAAATTTTCACTTATGTGGTATAGTTAACATGGTGAAGAGTGACCTAAGGGTATTTTCCTTTCTCTGATAAAAGTCAACAGAGTATGTTAAGAAGGACGGACATCCAAGGTGATAATAAAATATTAATGTGATTATATCGTTCAAAGATAACAAAATAAGGTGGTATTTAAATGGTTTTTGAAATCTAAAATAGTATCTACATTCAGAATTTTTTTCTAACATTTAGTTTTTAGAATGTGTAAAAACATATTTAAACATTACATTTATTATTTCATTTAATAAGAGGACTGATAAATAGTGCTGCATATGGAATGTTATGCTCAGTTTTAAAATAAATAATACATGATAATACTGAGCAACGTAGTTGCAGAAAAAGACATGGAACAAAATGTTAGACCGCATGATAATAAGACATGAACATTAGGTGATACATACATATACTAAAGAGTACTATACATCTACATGTTAGGTAGTGAGTTGATGTAGCTGTATAACAGCGGAATATTTTGAATTCGAAAGAGTTATTTCTTTTCATGAATAGTAACTTTTATCACCCAAAACTGTGTTCCACAGGAGATATCGCTTGTGTGAGATATCGTTTTGACAGTAGATTGTGCACAATGCCCTGTCATCGTCAACTACATGACATCATAATACTTTTACATCATCGAGTAATGACATCACAATGTTATGATGTCATAAACATGATGACGTCACAGTGCTATGACATCACCACATTGGAAGTCAACTGGCAGAGCTGTGCTCAAAGATGTACACTTTCTCATTGAAACGTAATGAAGAATGATTTTGGATGACAAATAGAATCTCACCCTTGTGTCTTCTGATATCAAATATATCAACACTCGTTAATAAAAGTAAAAATATCCTCTGAAAGCCTCGGATATTTGTAACTTTTATCAACTCGTGTAATATATTTGATATCAGAATACACTTGGGTGAGATTCTCTATATAACACCTGTAAAACCGATATTATATTCTTTGACGTTTTCATTGAGACACGTTGAGCTTCATGTGTAGATTAATATTCAACTTTAACACTTCACAGAGAAATCATCTATACTCATACCAGGTAACCTATTGACATACTGATCTCTATTCTTAAAGGATCTTCTCAATCAGCTCTCAACCCTGTGATGTATTCAAATGGAATTAATGATGTCATATTGGATATCGATTATCGCTTCTACTTTCTAATACCAGATGTGATAAGTCGATACAGTGCCTATCTTTAAAACCTAATATTTGTTTAGCAAGGTTAAGCTTTAATATACAAGGAATGCGTTGGAATTATATATCTACCATACTTAATGGCTTAACAGTAGACGGAGTAAATAACCATTATTGTGTCAATACAAGTGAGGTGCAGTAGGAAATGCTAGAAAAATTATTTTTCGAATCAGAGCTGAATAATCAAATATCAAGATAAACACATTACAGATGTAGACTTACCAAACACATACATGTATATATTCTAGCATAAATGTTACAGTGAGTGTAACTGTGATACCACCAGAAACGTTATTTAAATTTTAAAAAAAGGAAAAAAAAACGTTTTATAAATACAGCGTGTGATACATATTCTTAAACTGGTTATAACTTATTTGCATTTGATTACATTATCCTGACCTTATCTTGCCGGACAAACATACGTGCATCACAAATACATGGGTCATCTCAAAATATTATTTATTAAATTTTGACAATATAGTTGATTCAAAAGCTAATAAATGAAGTGAATTCGATATTGAATGCAAGGTTGAAATCGTAGCCGGACACCATGTAACCAATTATAGAATACCCAATTAATTATTCGAATATTTGAAATTTGTCTACAAATGACACTTTAGGATACTTTTTGTTTGTCTATTGACAGCGGTGAATGGGAGTTTGTCTAAAGCGCAACAGGTTCCTTATTATCTAATTGGTTTATAATTTCGTTATTTATGTAAATCGGTTACACTATATATTTTAGAATTCTTACATTCGTCTTTCGTAGTTTTGTATTTTTCTTTTCGGCACTTATTTGCATATATTTCCGATTTCTGTTGTCTGACTATAAGTTTTACCGACAGCCCTTACCTCACAAATAAACCTACTGTTTAAAACTGACTTTGCACTCGTAACTAGAAATTTCCAGATATATTGTCCCGTTTTCAGTAGACATTTCGATAAAATATTATGCGGTTGTGCAGCCAAATCAAAATAGATCTCAAAATAATTTTTCTAGCACTTTCGACAGTACTTTAGTTACTGGCAACACCAAGAGACTCATAAACATTGGAACTCAATATATAATAATTTGTTATTATCAGAAACTGTCAATTTACAAATTACTCGAACTTCTTTCGATACATTTCAGTTCTCTATCTCTCACCATGAGCATCTCAAATCACAGCACTTGGTAAAATCTAATATGCTCGGCTATTATGAATATAGATACGTGTATTATAGAATTAGGAAATCCTGACAGCAGCGTTAAAGGTAAGCTCGTGAACGGATTGTCCTTGTCTTAATTCTTTTGATCTTCAATATATTCCTAATCAGTCCAATATCATGTATATCACAGAAGTAGCCACGACCGCGTAGAAGAACATAGGTGGTGACACATACATCTTGGTGGGGAATCTATTGAAGATGGATTAAAAGCAACCTATATAACTATGTAGTTATTGACAACACACACTATCTTTACTGTTGTTCAACATTGCTTTCAATTGCAATATTTTTTCTTTGCGGTTGGTTGCTTACATAGGTTGGGATAAAGTAAGATTCTAATTTTTTTTTTTATATGACCTTGTTAATCTAAACAAAAACACATAATAAGAGACTACATTGCACATGATAGTAACTTTCCCTTGGATCATGCTTTTGTTGTATTACATGTGTTAATACCTTTCGTTTTGAGGCGGGATAGCGCAGTAGCTTCGGAACAAGAGGCCCGTGGTTCGAATCCCGCCAGGGGCACGGCAACTTTGTCTGCAGTAGAGAACTGTTCTACACGCAGTAAGGTTTGGCTGCAATGCTACACTGAATTATAGCGTAGTACCATTCATGGTTCGCTAGTTCCAGCCGCTGCTCGCAGGTTTCACAATGCATAGCCACATGGTGTTGCCCGCTTTATCCATGCAATAATACTAGCAGACGTAATATAAGTGAAATACTTTTGAAAGGGGCGTTAAACCCCAAATCTGCTCACTTTCCGTGTAAGGGTCTTTCATCAATATTAAGTTTGTAATATTTGTCAATGAATACATGTTCATTATAATTATCATATTCTTTTCAGATAATATATAAACTAGTGATCATTGCTATGGATTTGAGGATGTTTCTGTTTCTTCTGGCTACACTACCTGGCGCACTATCAATGAGTGGTATAGACATGCACTTTGTTGGTGGATCTATGATGTTCGAGTTCATTAACACGACACAATCACCTTTCAAGGTATGTAGTGTCTACTTTTATTACCCATATGGTTGAACATAACCGAGTTCATATTTTTATATGAGCACATGTGCACATATCACGTTTGCCTAGCAACGATTGTTTCACCGCGGCTTCCCGTATTACGTCGCCTGTGACGTCATAAAATGATTGTTCGTGACGTCACTATAGCTTGCCGTCGCAAGGGAACCGGGCCGTTTCCTGACTATTTTAACGCGAATCAAATGGAATAAAATGGGTAATAAATAAATTATTACACTCGAAAGTGTGCCATGTGACTTTTACGAAACTTGTGCATATTTATGTATAACCCTCGCTCTCGCTCGGGCAATACAAAAATTCACACTCGTTTCGTAAAGGTCATATGACACACTTCCTCGGGTAATAATCTCTATTTATTACCCATATGGTTAAAAATATCTGAGTTAATATTTTTTATATGAGCACATTTGCACATATCACGTTTGCCTAGCAACGATTGTTTCACCGCGGCTTCCCGTATTTTGCCGTCTGTGACGTCATAAAGTGATCGTTCGTGACGTCACTGTTGCTAGTGGGTCGGTTTCTGACTATTTTTTAACGCAAATCAAATCGAAAAGAGTAGGTAATAAAAACATTATTACATTTATGACTTTTACGAAACTCGTGCACATTTGTGTATAAACAAAATTCACACTCGTTTCGTAAAAGTCATATGACACACTTCCCCGGGTAATAATCTCTATTTATTACCCATATGGTTGAAAATAACCGAGTTAATATTATTGATATGAGCACATGTGCACATATCACGTTTGCCTAGCAACGATTGTTTCACAGCGGCTTCCCGTATTTTGTCGTCTGTGACGTCATAAAATGATTGTTCGTGACGTCAATGTGGCTTGCCGTCGCAAGAGAATTGGGCCGCTTTCTGACTATTTTTACGCGAATCACATGGAATAGAACGGGTAATAAAGAAATTATTACACTCGAAAGTGTGTCATATGACTTTTACGAAACTCGTGCGAATTTGTGTATAACCCTCGCTCTCGCTCGGGCAATAAAAAAAATCACACTCGTTTCGTAAAAGTCATATGACACACTTCCTCGGGTAATGATCTCTATATATACTCTCGCTTTGCACGTTCTTTTCTAGCTTAGATGCACTGTAGCACATCTCCTTACTGAAATAAAAAGTAAACCTAAATAAGTGTCACCGATGGCTAAATAATACTTCCGAATTCCGTTGAGTCATGCGAGGCCATTTCCCATCGAACGGCCTTTTCAAGGTGTTAACAGTAATATGGCCACTCGAAGGTAGTTCAAGTGATTTGACTGATGTAGCGAAAGCTTAACCACCAAGAGTAAAGTTTTAGATATGGTACAATGAAGGAATTGTCAGCTGTCTATCTACACTCAAAATTGCATGAGACCTACACATCTAGCTATCACAATGAAGAGTTCAACAAAAATGTCGCTATTTACGTCACCATCTTTACATAACCTTTTCTATGGATACATTTTTTTTTATCGTGAAATGAGATATATTACCCACCGTAACATTATATTGTATAAACTTTAATAAAAAATGGCAAATTTGAGCAAACATGCAAACAAACTAGCTTCAGCGTCTTTAACATATTATTTTCTAGCTTAAGATAACTACGTTGACTGGATGGGTACTTGGAATGGGGCCCTGTGGGCCGTCTTGCAGTTCTGCTGACATTGGTAGAAGTACAACCAAAACACGACAGCACATGATGGACCTGAATGGTGCAACTTACTTCGGAAATTGGACAAAGGAAGTCAGTTTCTCTCGCAATACCTATACACATATATACGAAATAATAACACCTGAGGTGATCGACAATATAGAAGGTCACGTGACAGCCGTCAATGTTCCGATGAAATGGGAGCAAGAAATTGCAGAAGTGATCATAGACATTGATCCTACAGCCGAGGATATAGATATAAGGTAACTATTGAATTCTTTAATTTCGCCAGGTATCGTAACGTTTTTCAAAGCCAATATACAGTAGAACACGGATACAGGGAACAAACGGATATAGCGAACAGACGCGCACGGATATAGCGAACAAATGTATAAGTCCTGTCAAAATATATATAACATGTTAAATGTGAATAGCGAACAGCGGATATAGAGAACTGAAGTCCCTTAGAGTTCATATAACTTAATAGGTTTTTTATTTCCATGTAGACTAGACCAAGTAAGTAGACCAGGCCATGTATATCAATATTGGGGGACGTTAGGTAACATGCTTATACTCAGTTGCTATAATGCGACTATTCGTTATGTTACAATAAACTCAAATGAATTTTCTTTTCCAAATACAGAATAATTAAGGCGACCCGATTTCATTATGGAAACCCGAGATTCCATAAATGACCAACCATAAATATGCTCAGACGAGGTTCACAAACTAAACAAAGTTCCAACTTTGTAACCCTAGGTGTTAGTGAGATACATATACCCTTGCCGATGGGAAAATTCGCCAATGGGCTGGCCAATGAGCCAGCTAAATTAGAAACGGGGTTCAGACGAAATCAAGTTATACAATTTTCATCTTCAGATACGTAGCAAATAATTGTATTTAGTAATGATCATGTCGTCGTGTATTCTTACATAAACGAAGTTGTTATCCAGAAAATTTTCCTATTCTGATGTATGCAACTTCTTACCTTTATAAATCAATCAGTTGTTAAACGAAATCCTGATTTATGTCTTTATGATAATTTGAAAAAATAATCAAAAAACTATTTTGATGATGTTTCAGTCACGAATGAACTGGTTACTTTGCCTATTCCTGTTGCGCCCCTGGCATCTGGGTAGATACATATATGTTTATTACCCTTTAGATAAATTTGTTGAATTTTGATTGGCCAATAGCCAATGCATACGAAACCGTGTAGGCGGATTTGCAAGGGTGTGACAGGTCATGTGATCAACTACATGGGTCTTACGGATGACCTTGACCTTAGATGGAATGCGGAAGTTAAACGGTTGCTCGACTCGAAATTTAAGAAACTTACCTGAACAAACACAAGTACGGTGATTTCAACCTACATATATTTTAAATTTTGTTTGCGTCAATAAACTTATTCAATAAAGACATGTGTCTCTCTCTTATTCTTCAAGTAATAATAAATTCAAAATCGATTATTTTTTTGTCGCAGAGTTATCTACCTTGATATGGAGAGGTAAACTCTTTACATTTTTTTCGCTGTTTCACAAACGATAATTGCTATGTAGCCTATATATTTCATCGGAAATGAGTGAAATAAGTACAAATAATAGATCTAAAGAGTAATAAATTCGTTACACGGTGTTTAGACAGGGTTTACGGGACTGTAAGACCCTTGTATATTCCGCAAAAACGGAATATACAAGGGTCTTACAGTCCCGTACACCCTGTCAAAACACCGTGTAACTAATTTTGCTACAGCTTCATGGCTGTGCCTAAAGCAGTTAACGCTACTTTTTCTCGCAGTGTCTCCGGTTCATACTGGCGCTGGTTCAACTATACCTATGGAGTGAGGAGCTATCCAACTCATTACGATCTGCAGATATCAGTCAACCCTGTGATTAGAGAAGATACAAAGAAACCTAACAACAGTCCTAAGGTCATATTTAAGCCAGTATATAGGTACGTAATGTGCTTAACCATTTGATTGCTCATTTAGATATTTCCATCAAAAGTAGAAACTTGTCATCCTTTCAGTCATTATTCACTTTAATTTATGAGGTTTATTTTTAAAATGTTTAAAATGAAGGTTTCGTAACAATTTAACAGTAATATTTTCAATTGTGATGTTTAATTGTAATCACATCTTCTATGTTAGAACAAGAATTGTTGACGTCATCATTGTTGCATCAAAATCTTTCTGGCAGCGTGTTTCGTTGAAGAATATTGTTAAGTGGACTGATTTTCAGAATCCTACTTAACAAAACGACAACGATTAAACTGTCTACAATGGACCCAGATGGGGACATAGTGAGTTGTGTATATGCAAGGTTCGTTGAAGCTGGAGGATTGAACACATTGAATAATACAGTCGTCAATCCGGTAGGTTTATATAATTTAAACACTCCGATCGTTCAGAAATAAACTGTGGGAATATGATTATGTATGCATACTGCCTTTTTTGTTTTGAATTCAGAGTTCGCCATTTGTTTCATCGTAAAATATGAATGCAATATTATTCTACAAATTGAGAAAATCTGAACTTAGAAACTTACAAGAAGAGTCTTGTATCAATATTACAGGTACATCCATTTTGTTGTTGGGGGTCACATATTGCAAACGTTATATATGGTGTTATTTTATCGAAAAGTACCGACTATTACCGAAAACTACCATTTTGATGATAGTAGACTTAGCATAGTGACGACATGAAGGTAAAAGTAGTGATTTCTGATCGAAAACCGGACAATGCACGGTGTGTGGCGCGCGTCAATGAATCAAATGTAAATTTGGAATCTTATTTATAACAGACAACAAGACAAATTTGAGTTGATAATGTTTAATAGGTCATATAACTACTGTGCATGTCAATGGGACTTGCGCTTTCGCTTTCGGTTTCTGCACATGCATAATGATGTTGCTCAATTTTTATTCGAAACTAGTAATTATGAATATATTTGACAATTGGGGATATGCAAGCTGAGTGAATTTATTTGTACTGTAGACAACACATGTGATGAGTTGGAACGTATAAAAGCCAAATAAAATATTATGAAACACAATGGATGTACCTTTAAGTTCTTAATTTGGGGAGAACATTTGGATATAACTAAATGTTATTAATAATCATGTGGAGTACTTTGACTATAAAATATTGACTAAGCTATGATCCAAAGATTTAAAGAGGTTGAAGATGTTTTTTCTTCTTCTCCAGAACTAAAAGCCCTATAAAGCTGAACTGTCTGCAGACTTATTGGTCAATGGGGATTATGAAGTGTAAATCTATTATTATAATTGAGAATCTCAATAGGCTATAGAAATTGAACCTAAGGTTTCAGATTTCCTTTTTTTCCGTCGTTGCTCGTGGTGCCCTTATTAAGGGCCACAGGGGCAGTACATCTACGTTTTATAATCTCAATAAACCAGGCCTACCAAAGAAAAAAGCGAATTGCAACGGAAAAAATCGAAATGCATACAGAAAGAAACGAATTTGCATCGTAACTAAGCGATACTTTGACTGTGCATGCTCAGTAACCAAAGCGAAGCAAAACATGACATTTCTCCAATGTGATGAAGGCTGGTTATTTATTTCATGAACATTTAAGTAAACCATTTCCACCCTTCTTTAATTCATAAAACATCATGAAATGAGATGTAAGAATCAGAAAAGGCATTTCAACTTCCCAGTCGATGGGGCCAAACTTTCATCCGCCATGTTTTAATTGGACAGCGCATGCGTAGTCACAGTGTTGAGGTTCGCGTCTTTCATTTTGCGTCCTCGTGTATTTTTAATTGCTGATCGTCTCATTTGTGTGCGGATTTGCGTCTTTTCATTCCGTATCACTTATTTACGATGCAAATTCGTTTCTTTCTGTATGCATTTCGATTCTTACCGTTGCAATTCGCTTTTTTCTTTGGAAGGCCTAAGGAATCTGTACACGTGACTTTAGCTATAATATGGCGTTTCGTTCTGGAAAAGAAGATAGAAATAGATTGTTTAGGTCGTGGCCCCTGTGATCCTTATTTTTCTGGGTCACAGAGTCACCAACTTTACATTTTATGGCCGAATGCCATGGCATGCGCAAATGGGGCCTTTCAGGCCTGATGAAGTTGTAGCTTTACTGTCCATTTTCCCAAGGTACATCGTTATTCAACGGAATTTTTCCAGAACCCTTAAATGATGAAATCTTATGTACAAATACAGTTGTCTAATAAATAAACACACCCATTATCTTGAAACTTTCTTGTACCTACCGAAACAGTTGTAGAATTTTTTTATTTTATTTAGATATGCAAACAATTTCTTAACTTTCTGAAACTTTATATTAATTTTGGCATGATTAAAATTTAGATGATTAACGATTAATGATTAACTTATGAGAAAGGTGTCCAGTCCTTAAAGTGTTTGAAATATGATGATTGTATTAGATTATTTTAGGAGATTATTGCAGACAGATTATTTCTGATGTTACAATTTACCATTTACAGTAACAATACGTGACGTGATACGTGACAAACTAACTAAAAATTAATTCATTAGATATACACAAATATAGTCTATTCAGTTACATCATTATAATGGTTCAAGGACATCATGATAACCTTCTGTTATTATCTAAAGAAGAAATACGTGATTGCTAAATGAGTCAATTTACGTTTGAGAGTTATTGGTTCTGTAGCTCAGGCTATAAAATACACTATATAAAGCTCAACATGTTGTATGAAAGTTAGTTTTATGTTTGTGACCCCTGTAACCGTCACCAAATCTAAAAAAGTTTCTGAGGCATATGTTTTTTTCAAAAACGACGTTGGCAGTAAGACTTTCTATTTAATTTATTTTGAAAATGTAGTGACGAGGGAGGAGTACTTTACATTTCCCCATCAAAATGGGGATCAGTTTGATAAAGCGATACCTAAACACTCAAGAGTAGAGTTTTAAATATGGCACCATGATTGATGGTCAACAATCTTGCTGTCTGAACTCACGCGATACCTAAACATATACTTCTCACACTGAAGGGGTCCACAACCTTGTTTACTTATACGCTGCATCATTTTTTAACCAATACGGACAACCCTTTTCTTTGTATACATCTTATCGGTTCCTGAATTGAGAATTCTGTACCCTCTAACGTTACAGTATATTTTATAACTATAATTATGAATGCAATAATTTAAAGAAAATAATATGTAAAATTTGCATTGCTTTTATAGCAGACATATGGATCGAGCTTGAGTGTTTGTTTAGAAGAAATATAACTGACGTTTAACAGCAAATTGTTTTTTACCATGAATTTCCTGAATGTAGTGGTGTCTACTCACTGCCTCTTAACTATTCTCACTTTAATCTAATCTAGGTTTATCTACAAACTTACATAAATTAAGTATGAGTGTTTTATTCGAAGGACTGCAGTATTGTCATCGATGCACAAGAATCTGCAGGTTTTCGTGACGGTGGATGGGGAGCTATACCAGTGACAGTTAGGGACGAGACGAGCTCAGGGTATCTTCAAACCAGAATGTTCGATTCCATCAATGTTCAGGTAAAGGTCAACTTTCCTACGCAAGGCATAGCTCTTGTCAGTCTCCGTTACTCCATTGAATCAGCACGTTATGGAGACTGGGAAGAGAAATGCATTGCATAGGGAAGTTGGGTAATAGTTTGAACAGCGGAACTATTATAAACTATTATGTAGTCGTACATGTGTGAAACACATGTAATGCAAAACAATTCGAAGAATGCATTGTCTTATTTTAAGTGCAATTATATTGTTTAAGTTAGATTACTTAGTTCTTTCTGCTTAACCTAAGTCCTAGTATGAGTTAAATGACACTTGCCTAGTGTCTGAGTCTGAAGAAGTATCAATCATGTCTCTATCTTCAACAAAAATACCTAAAGAAAATATCCCTCGAACAAATTAATGGACTCCTACATTATGCTTTTCATGCATCCATTGTGTTTAGTAAGATGTTATTTGTCTTTAATACGTTCCAACTCACCAATTGTGCTGTTTACAGTACGAATAAATTCACTCATCTTGCATATTCATCACCAATCGCTAAATATATCATAATTACTAGTTTCCAATTAAATCGAGTAACATCATAATGCATGTGTAGAAACCGAAACTGCAAGTCCCATTTACATGCACAGTAGAAATGTATCGCCAGTGGTAAAATTATACAAAACAAACCCCCAGACATTAACAGTTTATGTTATATGATTACAAATGTATCAATTTATGAAGCATGTTTCTATATATACATATATAAATTGTGTGTGATTTCAATGTTATACATATGTACATATATAATCATGGTTGGTGAATTGTGTTTCTATAGACTAGATTAAAAAACTCTCATCTGACGTCAGCATTTCTCACATAGTTTTTATGTTAGTAAGCGTTGTTGGAAGATGCAGCGATTCAAGGGTCATTGCCATAAAAAGAGTACCTATAGATAGATATTATTTTAACCAATCGGGGCTATAGATTCACCTAGTGGTGAGATGGATATAGTGAACGGTCGATCCTGTAGGAGTGGACATGGGCGCTGGACTCTATGGGTTCAACTGTCAGAGCAATCACTATGTAAAGTGTATGTGGATACAAGGATGAAGAGTGAAATGTAGTCTTGTGTTGTTCTTTGGTCAATATAATCACCCTGCTGGACATCACGCCACATCCCTACAACAACCTATGTCCAGCAGACGTGACTGTAAACATAAATTAATACCTGTGTAATCATATAACGTACAATGTTAATTTCTGTCTTTTTGTATAATTTTACCACTGGCTATAAATGTCTCTTTTCCATCGTCAGTAAAGCTATAAATCTTATTAATACTGTGTATATGTGTACACAATATTGTAGATTTGTTTTTTTTTGCTTTGAAGAGAAACCATAACCATGGTAACAAATTGAACTGTGACTGTATATCTTATTAGCAGTGCTAATATGTACAGCAAATATTAGTGATTTGCCTTTTATAATAGTTTAGCATTAACATATTCTTCCCTTTAGTATAAAAACGTTTATATTTAGATATTCTCAAATATATGACATAGATGATTAATGACCCCTCTATAGATGTTTCTGTGTCTATTTTCTGTCCTCGGCCAATCAACTGTTAATTTATTTACATGATATATTATTTTTTAATATGTAAACATAAATGTTCATTTTCATAAATAATTTTCTTCATTTATGGTTTTATTCAGTTCATGATCCAGACCCTTCAAACCGTCAATTCCCCGGAATTCGTCAACCCGACAGAGGAAAATGAACATGAGTTTATTGTTTATGTTGGAGCAACATTGACAATCCCACTCCATGCCAAGCCAATGTTCCTGAAGTAGGTTATAAGTTGTTAATTTGGAAGAAAAAAGATATGTTGTAATACATTGTTCTACTCTATCAGTGAAACCAGAGATATATATTGAATGATAGTGTTCAAACTTTATAAATGAATTTACATTTTGCCACCTACAATACCGTTTTGTTGAAAATAGACGAGTGAATATTGTTTATGTGAGCGCATGTCACGTTTGAGTGGCATCCATTTCAGCGTTCTCGTATTTCCTCGTTTTATGACGTCATTAAACAATTGTTCGTGACGTCAGTGTCGCTTGGCGTCGTTTGCTGTTTGCCTGTTAGTTGTCTTCTACTTTCATGCGATTGAAATTAAATAAAATTGGTAATAAACAAATTATAACACTCGAAAAATGTGCCATATGACTTTTCCGAAACTCTCGATCTCGCTCGGCTGATACAAAATTATCAATTGTTTTGTCAAATGACACACTTAGTTGGGTAATAATCATTTATAGACATGGGCGTCAATTCTTGCGGATAGACAACAATATGTGAAAGTTAATGGGACAATATCAAGAATGAACACCGGAGCGCCGCAAGGCTGTGTAACTTCACCTGTCCTGTTCACTCTGTACACTAACGACTGTGTAAGCTCTAATTCAACCTGCTCCACTATAAAGTCTTTAGATGATGCAGCAATTGTTGGTAAATTAAATGACAGAATTTGTGAAGAACGTTTTATAAATGATATAAACAATTTCACAACGTGGTGGGATGACAATCCCTTACTTTTAAATGTTTCAAAAACCAAAGAACTTGTAATTGACTTTCGGAGTAACCCAAGTGACATGCTTCAAGTGATAATCAAAGGTGAATGTGTTGAGACTGTGTCTGAATACAAGTATCTAGGAACCTTCATTGACTCTAAGTTAAACTGGGAGGCTAACACTGAAGTTTTGTATAACAAATGCCAGCAGCGTCTTCATCTCATGCGCAAACTCAGATCTTTCAATGTTTACCCGTCTGTCATGTCTTCCTTTAATGTAGCATTTATCCAAAGCATTTAACGTTTTCATTTCATTGTTGGTACGGGTCTCGCTCATTTCATCTGAAATCTAAAGTGAACAGAATTGTAAACATTGCAAGTACAATCGCTGGGGTCAAATTTGAATGTTTAAAAGAAATATATGAGCGGCAAATCTTAAATCAAGCTGTTAAAACATATCTGACCCAACTCTTTATTTACATTCGGAATATCACGTCCTCCCTTCAGGCCGCCGCTACAAAGTTCCAGTTTTGAAAGCTATGAGAGCCCGTACGTCATTTGTACCAAACACAATATCTCTTTTAAATACACGTGTAAATACTTAAAGCTATATGTCAATAGAATGACATGATGTACTGTATCCCTGTTTGTTTGTTTCTGTAGCTCTGTTGATGTAAAGCAAATTCCTGAAAGAAAAAAAAAGTATATTATTATTGTTATTATTATTATTATTATTATTATTATACGCAGGACAAAAAGTGATGAAATTCATTTGCTGGATCCTTCTCGATTCTCCCAAATGTTGGCGGATCCGAACAATTCCTGAAGAATCCGGAAGGATCCGGAAAGCGGATTCCACCACGTTTTGTCCTGTGAACAGTTCTCCACCACAATACATCCTTAAAATCAATACCCATCATATTTGAAATTTTCAGTGAGATCTACTCATTCCAAATGAGGTCAATTCCACACCGAAGCTTCACTGTTGAACATCCGAAGGAGGATAATGGACGGAAAGGGGAGAAAGTAAAGTACTCCATTGTGAATTGGCATCCCATGAAATCTGACGTTGGAAAATATATCATAAGCGCGCTTGTAACAGATACACAAGGGTGAGATGTTCTTTAAATCATACCACTCACAATTACTTTGAGCAGGATAATTGAACATTCATTATTTCTTACTGACCCATAGTATCACCATTTTGTCATTTCATCACCGTGTTAGCCATTCTCGATTAGTAAGCTACAACGATAATGATGTCATTTCTATGGGGTCTTACCGTTTTGTCGACCTTGAAAAAATCCTTTGATGTGGGATGTTGTTTTTGCCTTGTTGTTACAAGGGATTACAACCTGGGAGTTACTAAAAGTTGAACCCAGGTGCGAACAGTGATCACCGAATATGTGAAATGTGTTCAGATTCAGATTCTTTATTACTTTTATCTTTACAGACAATCAGTACATAATCTGTTTTTACACGACTCAGAAGGTCCACAATACGGTAATGAACCATTTCTATAGATACACTCTTCTTTCAGATCGGATGGACTTGACAGAAACTACCATGTCATTGTAAAAGGTATTGATAATTAGTATTATGATAATAATAGACATATATAACATATATGTTCATATAACATACATACATACATACATGAAAACATTTGTATAGCGCTAGGTGCGAGATTTCGATGAAGGTGGTTTCAGGAGGCATTGATCTTCAGATCGCAGACTTCTGTTCGGTTGGTATTTTACCAACATGCTAGAGAGATATCCAGGTGCAAGATTGTTCAGACATTTATGAACTAGCAAGAGTTCATAACATAACATTATAAATACAGATACGAACATTGCTAATGTAGGCAATGCTATTTATTCTTGGAATAATATTACTTTACTTGCTCCTTTTCATTCAATGCAATGCTTCAACAATGTTCACGGTTTCAGATATCGGGTATTTGCCACAAAAGGATATTCCGCATGTAAGTATATGTTTTCGAACTTTATGATTAGAATTAAAGGCACCATGTTATGTTGTTTGGTCAAAAGTTACTTCATTATATGTAAGTCGATTCGTTTTAAAACAGGAATATTTCATATGTTATGAAAATGTATAAATAACTTAGTAATATATATTAGATTACCTTAGTTGATAGTTTAGTTGTTTTGGCTACACAAGTCCCCTGGTTGTTTTGAACCTCTAACACTGATGACAGTGACGGGACAACGAACAGTCAGTCAGTTTGTCGACACAGACAGAATTGTCCCCCTTCTCGTAATTTTCGAAATATTTTGATGGATAACAAAAGTTGTAAACGACCGTGTAGAGTTTAGTGGATCATCAAGACACCTTCAAAGACCTTATAGTTTGGTTGTTTATGGGAAGGACACTTGGATTCTATACTTGGACACACTTTTGATGACTGTCTACATCGGACATTTTATATTCAAGATACAATAATTCCATGGTGACTATAAATTGAAAATGTTAGCTGAATTATGATTTTTGACCCGATTATATCCCTATAACATATCAATGTACCTCATTTGAAAATGTGTATTGTTAATCTGTGTGATTTAGTCAAATTAATTTGAATACATATTTGCCTTGTCTGTTTTCATTTGCCGGTTTTCCCTCGGGACTTCGCTATTAATTTGCTAATAATTGTAACACATAACTTAATTATTATTTTCAGAGCGGGCCATATTTCCCGTTGTTTCCAGACATGAATGGAGTAGTTTGTATGATTTATTCAACATGTTCCTTCCCAATCTACACCAACACTAACACACCAGGGTAAGAGGCGTTGTACCGTGTGCTGATGGTTGTATCTGTCAGAAGTGCACAAGTTGCAACAGCACATTATGATGGTTGATTGGTTAGTTCGTCAAGTCTTTAAGATATACATATAGATGGTAATCAATGAGAAATGTTCTGAATTGCAATGTCCCGCCTTGTCGTAATTCTTTCGCGATCGGATGCACCAAATACTGGTCTTTGTAACTGGTTCACTATTTTTTTTATCAATGTGGTGGGCACCCAGCTAACAAATCTACGTTGTGATAACGTTGTCACAACGTCAGCTTTACGTTGCAATTACGTAAATCCTGACGTCGTCACAACGTCAGTTTGTAGACTCCCAAACAGGTTGCTACAACGTGTGTTTTCTACGTAATTACGACGTCGTGATGACGTTGTGGGGACGTTGTAAGGACGTATATTTTTTACGTTGTCCTTACGTAGATATCTGACGTCGTCACAACGTCAGTTTGTAGACTCCCAAACAGGTTGCTACAACGTGTGTTTTCTTCGTAATTACGACGTTGTGATGACGTTGTGGGGACGTTGTAAGTACGTATATTTTACGTTGTCCTTACGTAGATTTCTGACGTCGCCACAACGTCATTTTGTAGACTTCCAGAATGGTTGCTACCACGTGTGTTTCGACGTTGTGATGACGTTGCGGGGGCGTTTATTTTTATGTTGTCCATCCGTAGAAGACCATCCAATTCAGATGACATGCAAACAGTTTGAATTATAATATTTGAAACGTAAACAGTTTGTCAACTCAGATTTTCATAAGCATTAAGACCCAGCTAACAAAATAACGTTGTGAGGACGTTGTCACAACGTTACGTTTACGTCCCGAAAACGTCAGCATATAACATCCCCCGTGTGGAGTCGAAATAACGTCCCAAAAACGTTATTTTGGACTTTAACAGGACCCAAAAATAACGTCCCGGCAACGTTCAAGTAAAACGTTTCCATAACGTTATCACATAACGTTCCCGGAGCGTCCCCTGTGTGGAGTCGAAATAACGTCCACACAACGTTATTTTGGACTTTCACAGGACCGAAAAATAACGTTCTCACAACGTCCCAGTATTAAACAGTCCCTACACAAGGTTATCTTATTGAAGGTTTCGACATTTGACCAAATTACACATATGAAGCACAATTGTGTTTGACTGCATATATATACCTTATTTACTGTAATATACGCCGCTCTCTAAAGAATGCCGGGTGTTTTATGATAGTGAAATAACGTAATCCCTTAAAAAGCAATTGAATTTTGTAACAGAGCTAGGCTTCGGAGTAAAGGTGCGATTGATAAAAAGGAAGGGTGTCTATAACAGCAAATATGGTATATTATATTTCTGGCCAGCTGTAGTTATCAACCAAAATTGAACAATACAAAAATAGACAGTGACAGTTTCGATAAAATTTTATTCACCTGTAAAAAGATAATACAAGCAAAAACGAGATTGTTCATGTCTTCAATGCACATGTATCTTCATTTCATCAGCGTAGCGCTGCAGCATTCTGTAAAAGAAAATAAAAATAAGTTTTAAAGAGAAAAAACATTAAAACAATATTGTCTATATTATAAACTCCGCATGAAATGCTCTACTATTGAATTATTATACAAAGGTTGTTTATGTAATATATGTAATGTGACAATCTCATTAAAATCAATCTCTAATTCGTTTCTAAGGCTAGACCTACAGACTGTATTTGGGTTGTCACACATCCAAGAGCTGACGGAATCCCGTAGAGCCCCGTGTTCGCCGGAAGTTGTTACTTTCCCTTTGGAAATGCATGCTTTTAGGTTTCTGAAAGCGAACACGGGGCACAACTGGATTTCGTGTCTTGGATGAGTGACAAGCTAAAATTTTAAAGCTGACGCCTCGCCCAACCCTCTCAAACTCGTACATTTCTATCCCGATAATGTACTGCTACTTGTCCTCTATCTATTACATAAACATTTGCAAGCGAGAATGTATCAAATAAAAAACATATTAGAACTGTTGTACATGATCTTAAGAATTGAAGGTAATCTCCATCGATACGAGTTATACTGCTGACAGTTCTTAGTGTAGGCATATGTATACAGGTGGTCATGTTATTACGTACATGTGACGTAATTCCCATAGACTTACGTGTTAATAAGCTGTTGCAAGAATAATTTTCATGAATTAAATAACATTCCCTTTGCTGTCATATTTTGTGGACAGATTGGTACATAATTACCTTTTATTAATCAGTTGATTAGTTTTCGAATGGCACTTCTTTAAATCATATGTACAACCTGTGATTTCAAGGTCCCATTGTCGGCCATGTTAAATCTAATCGGCATGTTGTATATATGTTGTTTGATAAGAGGTAGGTTTCTTAATAATTGTCAGAAATTATTATGGACATAATGTAATGATAAATTATGTAATTATGTAAATTATGAGATTATTTTTTGGTAAAGATTTCATAATTAACAGAGCTGCCCAGTACCTACCCTCCTTTAAGGTTAAGTGTAGAAATATAGAAATTTTGGAGTATGTTGTAATTTTTAGGTGTACAACTCGATGAAGTTGATATGATACTATATCTTCCAAGATATCATGCTCTGGTTTGACAACAATAATCTTTGTCTGCCTTTGTTTAATGGGGTTATCTCGAACTTAGTTATAATTTAACTCTGTAACAGTACAGAACTCCATTACTCTATACAGAAATTTATGAAATGAGCATTTTATATATTTCAAGAGAAGAGGTGTACAATTTGCAACATTGGTGTACAATCATATTTCAGGACCGTAAAGTGTACAAAATACACCAAAAGTGTACAAGTAGGCAGCCCTGAATTAATCGACAAACAATAGATTCATGAAAAAATATTTTTTAACAGCTAATTAATACGTCTATATCTATGGGGTAACATGTAGTAATAATAGATCCTCGGTTACCCAGGGTTTTACATGCTCCGTTACTCTCCACTATCCTCGGTTACCCAGGGTTTTATATGGAGCATATATAAAACCCTGGGTAACCGAGGATGGTAATAATATGGCCACCCGCTGTATATATAGATAAGTGTATTTTGTCAAGAATGTACAGTACCTGGCCAAAAGTGAGTCATCAAAACTGAAATTCCCATATATACTTTCATGTCAATTAACCGTTGTGAGAATAATTTACAATACATTGGTTAATTATTGGCTGATTCCTGAATTGTTTTCAAAAGGTATCTATCTACAAGTTGAGAAATCATCTCTGTTGCATAACCATATTTTCCATTTCATATTCGGATGACAATTTAACGCTATTTAAACAAAAACGTCAGAACATGGCAGTCTATGAAGCAGCGGTATGACAAGCTGTACATGTGTCGCTTTATCAGTTGTCATTCAAAGACTATAAGCAACTGGGTAATTAAGTTTGTATAGCAGATATGATCTCCTTGATGTGTGCAATACGTAAAATAAAAAGGACTTCTTCTCAATTTAAATTATCCTTCCAATGGTTAAGTACTTAAGTCTATGGGATTTCAGCTTTGATGACTCTGTTTGGGCCAGGTACTGTAGAGTGGTGTATGAAACTAAATATTGTTATTGCTAAAAGTCTATACAGTAGTGACATACCAGTTATGTTCGTACCTCGCCTTTATCAGAGTTAATATATTTAGTGTAGCATAAATACAAGTGTTTAAAATATATTTTTTCGTCTCATCCGGTTAAATAGACTCCAGGAAATTTAGTTTAAATCAACTTGTCTATTTAAAAATCAGTTGCGAATATATCCGACACGGCACTGTTGATCAAATGCAAAAATCCATATGCATTTACAAATATTTCTTGAAAGCAATTGCATTTTCAAATATATACGAATGACAAGGAATTAAAGACACAGGCAAATTCCTGTACGCACAAGTTAATTCTGCTTAATTCTATGTTGGTCTCAATTAGGCTTCTGTACAGTACACTATTTTCACCCGATATGTGACGTTGTTCATGAACACATTTTGTAAATTTAATAAAATAAACATGCCATAAGTTAACGGACGGTGGCGTGATTTTCATAGACTGGCATGTTAATTTAGTCCAGGATAAATAATTTTCATAGATGCAATTTTTGTCCGATTAAATTCACATTTATCGAGGTTGTGAGGAATCACTTAGGCTACAACCTCGTAATTTATGTTTAATTTCCCGTTTTCTATCCAGGGAATTACAGTAATTTCAACAACATATAATATTCAAAATTGTGAAAAATTAACATGGCGATCTATGGGGAAACGTTTTTATTTAATGTACATATGCAGGTGAATCGGATGAATATATGTGAAATTATAGTCAGAAAATGTAATTTATAAATTTTATATTATGTACTTCTAGTTGAAATGATTTCAAATAAAGCTGTGAAATGTGAGATTGATACAACGAGAACTTATTTTATGAAAATTATTTATCCTTGACTAAATTAACATGTAAGTCTATGGAAAAACGTCACTGTCCGTTAACTTATTGAACGGCACTGTTGAATACAGTGAAGCTATCAGCATATGAAATCAAGGGTCATTACTCCAGTTACTTTTACGCATTGCAACAATCAAAATAAACAACGGAACTGAACAAAGCTTGCACCCAGTGAACTTACAAACAGCTGATCGAACTATTTGGAACTCAATGCAACACTTGTGACGGAAGACACGTCATCAAGCATGTTATGCTATGCCGTAACCCTGTAAAGAGTTCGGCTGTGTTTCTGAAACCGGGCGTGACAGTAAAACTTGGCCAGTGGCATGCCTAAAATGTTCGTCTATTGTTCAATCAATGTAATCACACTAAGCAGATATATTCAACTAACAGAGTAGATGCACATTTCATCATAATTATCGTAAATACAGTAGAGCCGTGATGCATAATATATAATATTATTCAGCACACGCTATGCAATGTGCGAGGACTGTCTTGCAGACGTTTGGGTTGATCAACTGTCTAGATGTTTTTTGACACATATCACAGAGTATTTGGTCGTCTGTGTATAATGTTAATATTGAATAGTGTTTATATGTAGATAGATTACTTTACTTACTTGTTGTAATAAAGAGGCGCGCCACGGCCAGTGAAGATAACACGCCATAAAAATATTCCCGTCGACGTCAAACATGGCGGCGAAAGTACGCGATAGTGACGTCATCGTAGCATATGACGTCATAGACATTTTCGTTGGCGCGAAAACGTATGCCGCTTTTTGAATGCAAAACATTTTAGTAATATTTGGTACCACAATAAAATTGAAAAACATGTATTAACATTTTTTTTAAATTCAGTTATATTGCTTATACAAAATCGTGACTAAATAAATATTGCTTAAAATATATGATTGGATTTTGACATAAAATTAACATCATACGAGTCGACGCCATAAAGTGTTCAAAATTTATTTCACTTATAATCATTAGGGTATTTATATACTAAATCAAGTATAAAGATTGATTAAAAAATATAACAGGATGTAATCAATGTAGGTTGTAGTCAAACGTCCGTACAACGTTGTGAGGACGTTATGCACCTAACTTGTTGTTGGACGTTGTTGGGACGTCCGCAAGACGTCATATGTAACATTGTCAAAATGTTGCAAAATAACGTTCTGAGAACTTTTTAGGCCTACAATTCATTTAATTTCAATACTGAAAAAACAACAATGACATGAATTTAGGTAATATAATTTCAGACTTCGAACAAGTATTTAAAAAAGTATAAACACACAGAAACATAGAACAAGCTGTAAAATATTGAATATTTTAGATAAATACGAATCCAAAAAGGAGAAGCATTTATATAGGCTTTATTAGCCTGTTTGCTAATCCTTTTTCCATGTATATTGTACTTTTCGTTTTGTATATCATTAACATAATATATGGAAATAAAATATTGTTTAAATCGATATAGAGACCATTAAATGATACATGGAAGTTAATGTTCTTATCATCGTATATGATTCTTTTATTTTACGTTATGATATTTAACTAACTGACATATTTTGCAACTTTTGTTTTTGCAGTTTTGCCATTTTTTTGTATCGTCAGCACCATATTAACAGTCGCACTGGTAAGTTTCTTGAACTGATCAGGCACAACGAAGAATACATCATTAACCTTAGGGATATATGCCGTTAATTTTATCACCGGATTGAACAAAATTTAATTCCGTAGTAATATTTTAGCTGCGAATAATAATTCAAGTACCGTAAACCACATATAAACGGCTACTTTCATAGCTTTCATCTTTTATTAATTATATACAATTTTGAAAATGCTTTTAAATTGGTTATTCTTAAGACTTGGTTAAATTAAAAGGTTAACTTTAAAAATGTAATCTCACTGACGTTTATAACACAGCTTCTATAGCTCGTATCAGCAAGCGAAAAGTATATGTTGACATATGCTTTAAAGCTGGGATATTTGTCATTAGTGTCGACAAAAGTATGTATTATTTGAACTGACTTTTGCGTTGCACCTTTAGATTTAAATTGAATCACTTATTAAATATGGTATTTGAATCAATAATTTCGTTGGAAATACTTTTCATACAAAGACAACGTAATTAATTCAGTAATTGTGTAATAGCTTTCATTGAGAATGAGTGGTCTTATATATTGTGTGATTAATACGTTAATCAGTATGACGTTGTAAGGACGTATGGCTCAACGTTACATTACTAAGATTAAATGACATGAGAAGTACGTAAATTACAACGCCGTCACAACGCTGAGAAATTACGTTAGATCTTAAGTAGGCCTATTAACGACGTCGAGAAATCACATTATCAGAAGAAGAAAAAAATTATTTACCGTTTGCCTTATAGTAGCTGTTTATACTGATAGGTGTATGTATTTAAAAATGGCTCCAGTCTCCCTTACTGGCAAATTTAAGTCTTGCTGTAATAACTACGTCGTAGCAACGTCCAGAAATCACATTACCAGAAAAAAACCATTTAACGAACGTTTGGTCTATACTAACTGTTTATACTGATATATGTGTGTATTTAAAGAACGACTATGAATAGATGTTTGATGTTTTTTACTTACTTTTATCATTTTGTATTCTGAATGAAGTACGTGTTTATGACGTTGTAAGGACGTAAGGCACAACGTAACATTACTGCGTTTTAATGACGTGATAAGTACGTTAACTACAACGTTGTCACAACGTTGAGAAATTACGTTAGGACTTACGTAATTACTACGTCGTAGCAACGTCCAGAAATCACATTACCAGAAAAACAACATTTAACGACTGTTTGGTCTTTACTTTCTGTTTATACTGATATATTTATGTATTTAAAGAACGACTGTGAATAGATGTTTGATATGTTTGACTTACTTTTATCATTTTGTATTCTGAATGAAGTACGTGTTTATGACGTTGTAAAGACGTAAGGCACAACGTAAAATTACTGCGTTTTAATGACGTGATAAGTACGTTAACTACAACGTTGTCACAATGTTGAGAAATTACGTTAGGGCTTACGTAATTACTACGTCGTAGCAACGTCCAGAAATCACATTACCAGAAAACAACATTTAACGACTGTTTGGTCTTTACTAACTGTTTATACTGATATGTGTGTGTATTTAAAGAACGACTGTGAATAGATATTAGATAATTTTATCATTTTATACTCTGAATGAAGTACGTATTTATGACGTTGTAAGGACGTACGGCTCAACGTCACATAATTACGTTTTAGTGACGTGATAAGTACGTAATCTACAACGTAGTCACAACGTTGGGAATTTACGTTAGGTTTTACGTATTATAAACGTCGCAGCAACGTCAAGAAATTACGTTACCAAAATACGACCTTCCCACAACGTCAGGATTACGTTGTGTGTTAGCTGGGCACCCCGAGTAGCTCACATTAGCAATATGCTAATATTTAAGACTTTGTAAAATTATACCTGTATTATTATCGGATAGAGTTTTATATTTGATAGCCTATTTTAAAGAAAAATGTATGTGCTTGGACGTGGTATGTGATATTGAATGATGACATGATGAAAACATTCTGAAATATAATTTCCAACGGACATGGGGTGTTGACCTCCATTACGTTACATCCATTTACTTTTTTGTAGTATAAGGTCCTTGATCGTCGACTTCATATGCTATCCATTTACACAATGCTTAATGCTATTAGTTAGATGTGTCTCTTATCCCACCAATACAGTGCTTTCATCTCTGATGTCAAGTTAACCACAAACACCTTGCAAACAACGCAAATAGACCCAGCAGTAGCGATCACCAAAGATGGAAGTGCGATGTTTGTGTCAAATGTAACCGTCCATCCTTCCAAAAGTGGAGACCAGAGAATTTGCTTCGAAGCCACAGAAAACAAAGGGTAAACTACAGGTCGGATTTTCCTGGTATCCAAATAGCACAGGTGCATATCAACATGCTTAAAGGGGCTGTAGCAAGTTTCTAATGGAAATAAAGAGATATAAAAAAAATGGAAAATAAATGTAAGCTAGTGCAAAACAGTCCTCCGCTATCAATAGATATAGTTTTAAAGAACGAATTGTTATATTTCAGTTAAGCAGCGCGGATCCGTTTCCCATCCTCAAATTATTAAAAGGTGTTCAAACCAAAAAGCTGCTAGCAATTTTCCTTTTTCTAATGACATCGTGTTCTACGACTACTGATGATTGGGTCATGCAAAAGGCTGTTTTACTCTTTTAAGTAAATGTATACTGCATATACTTAAAAAAGGCAATTTTTAGTATATGAAAATGCAAAATAAACTTGCCTTTTACGGTGACAGCAGAAAGCAGTGAATTGCTAGTATGATTTCCAATATGTAGTATCATTCTTAATACCTTTTAAATGATTTTATTTAATTGGCTTAATTCGTGATAATAAACTCTAATATATAATCTCTAATGTACGTCCCTAGCATTGATCGAGCACGCTGTCTTTATGATGTATAACTAGTATACATTGTGTCATATTTCATCTGTTATGCAGAAAGAACTCGGCCATCAAATGCATGAAAGTGGAAGTTAAAACTCCAGGTGCGTGTACAAGACATTTACGCAATATATATATATATATATATTATTTAAATACCTATCTGTTGACTAGACCTACTTTGCCTTACCTCCCAGGGGTAATGCTATTTCAACCTTAATACAGACGAACTTGAAGAATGGATGAGGGGTGCGTAAAATCCCTTATCCAAGGGCCGGTAAGTCTAGATGGTCTCGTGACGTCACTACCGGTTCATATCACTCTCCTAAAAGTTGCAGAGCAAGGCAGACGTGTTTTGTTCTGTGACTGGGGTTTTAGCGACTTGGGTTGCTAACTTGCTATTTTTCTCTTGTTAGTTCAAGAGATATCATCAACGTTGTTCTTCGTTAGTGCAGGTTGTGTTTACAATCTGTTTTTCAAGTAGGTGTTAGATTTCAAGGGGCCTTGTTGACATGTGCTAGCTAGCGACCATCCGGAGTAGGTGGATTGCATGCGCCGCACGTGCAGCTCGTGATTCTTTGTTTTCTCTCACCTGACTGTTGGGTGTTTGACTTGCGTAGGGTAAAGGAGCAGTGGTATCTCTCCTACGCGGGTGACTCGCTTCGCTTGTCATCCGCTTTCGCTTGGTCATTCGCCATTCGTTCCGAGTGCTGACTGTTAGGTGTTTGTCTTGCGTCTGGTAGAGGAGTAGTGGCATCTCTCCTAATCGTTTGACTCGCTTCGCTGGCCATTCGCTTTCGCTTGTCACGCGCTTTCGGTCTGTACTTTAGTGTTAACTGTGGGTTGTTGACTTGCGTACGGTAAAGGAGCTAGTGGAATCACTCCTAATTCGCTTGTCATACGCCTGTCGGTTGTACTCTAGTGCTAACTGTTAAGTGTTTGTCTTGCGTATCGTAGAGGAGTAGTGGTATCTCTCCTAATTCGTTTGGCTTGCTTCGTTTGTCATTCGCTCTCGCTTGGCTTACGCTTATCGGTCTGTACCTTAGGAAACTGTGGGTTTGACTTGCGTAAGGTAAAGGAGCAGTGGTATCTCTCCTACGCGGGTGACTCGCCTCGCTTGTCATTCGCTTGTCGCTTGTCATTCGCCTGCGGTCCGTACTCAAGTGCTTCGCGTCTCGCTTGGCTTCTCGCCTCGCCTTTCACTGGCTCGCTAGTTGTTCGCCTTAGGTGAGTCACTAGCTTGGTTAAGGGGCAGTGGATACACTCCTCGTCAGTGACTCGCGTTGCCCGTTGCTAGCTTTCGCCTACCATTCGCCTTAGGTCGATTCTACGTGACTCACCCTTAGGGTGATTCACTTTGGTTCAAGTGACTCGCTACGCCAGTCACTTAGGGTTTGGTTCGACTTAGGTCGATTATACGTGACTCACCCTTAGGGTGACTCACTTTGGTTCAAGTGACTCGCTACGCCAGTCGCTTAGGGTTTGGTTCGACTTAGGTCGATTATACGTGACTCACCCTTAGGGTGACTCACTTTGGTTCAAGTGACTCGCTACGCCAGTCACTTAAGGTTTGGTTCACGCACGAATGTTATGTGAATAAAGATTGATTTATCTTGTTAGTGTTTAGCCTATTTTTTGGTTTGGCTTGTTCGTCCTTGTTTACCTTGGCGGGTGGTTACTTGATTTTGACTTTGTGCTCTTCGAGTTCAGAGTTTTTGTTGCGACGCCGTGTAGGTGACTCGACTGTCTCTACCTTCGCTTACGTTACGCGTTTTATCGTTACCGTTCGCCATGTACTCCGCCTTCTGCACGAACTGCGGAGGCAGGAAGTCCGCCTCTAAGGATCCGCACTTGTTATGCAGAAAGTGCAAGGACCTTTGCGAAGAGGATTACCGTTGCGACGAGTGCGCTCCTCTCTCCGAATCGGAGTTCCACGCGTACGTTTCCGCCATACGCAAGTCGGTGGCCGATAGGGCTGCGTCACAGAAGCGTACGTCGTCAGCTCAACGTAGGGAGGTGTCTCCCATTCGTCATCCGTCTCCGGTGGAGGATGTAGACATTGTCCTCACGGAACGGGCGGATGAATTTGACAGGGAATCGGACCTGTCCGAACCCGCTGGGGGGTCGAAGTTACGCTCCCCCCCTCCTCCGTCGTGTTCCGGTTCTCGTTCGCGGACTCACCCGTTGTCCCCTCCTTCGCCGGACCAACGGTTGTCTCCGCTTAGACTTAAGGTGGGCGGACCCGCTACGCCCAAGAGCAAGAAGAAGAAGTCCAAGAAGGCTAGGTTCGACAAGGTCGATCCTTCCCTCCTTCTGGCATCCGTCAAGGATATGGTCTCTTCCTTGCTCGATGCGCGTTTGGGTCCGCGGAACTTACCTACTCACACTACGACTACGCGATCGTGTGAGCCCTATGCGGATGACGTACCTCAGGGTGCGCGTTCCTCGTCCGCTAGGGCCTCCGCACCCGCGACTCCTTTGCGTACCCCTCGCACCCCGGAGCGGCGTGTCACGGTGATGTCACCCTTACGTGACTCCTCGCCGGACTCACCGGAACGTGACACCCGCTACGTGGACGTGTCGAACCCTCCGTTCATCAGTATAGAAACGGAGGCGGAGGGTACGGGATCGTCGGAGGATCCTCCAGTGGTTGACGCAATAGCTATGCTATCCGAAGTGGCTTCGTTCGCGGACGTTCCACTTAGCCAAGTCAGCGTGACGGGTCCGCGCACGTCGGCGGCCAGGAGGGCTTCCTTTGGCCCCGATGGCGAGGTACCTCCCGCGCGTCTTGCCCTTCCACCTCATAGGCTTCTGTTGGAGGCCACCGAGGATATGGAGCAAGTCGTATCATCTGCGATGCCCAATCGTTTGCTTCCGCCTTTGGTGGTGCCGGACAAGCGCAGACGGCGTCTGCCCTTGTATCCGGTCCCTTTTCAGCTTGTTCCGCCTCCCCTTGATCAGGGGGCGTCCCGGTTGTTTACCACCAACCTGCTTCACCGCGTGTCTGAGGCACAGTTCTCTCATCTCGACAGGGAGGCGCGTTCGGTGTTAGGCTTGGGGAACAACGTGGCTTTCACATGTCAGGCGATGCTGGCTTGTGCTAAGCAGGCGGGCATGGAGGCGGGGAACCCGGTGTTGTTCAAAGCGTTTGGTGATGTGGCTGCGGACCTTGCGCAGATCATGTTGTCAGCGTCGCGAATTTCATCGAGTATAACAGTGCTTCGCAGAGACAATTTCCTCTACCGGTCAGGTCTCAACCCAGATCATAAGAACTTCCTTCGACATGCCCCTGCTCACGCTGAAACTCTGTTTGGTGGTCGTATCCTGGAGGTTTTGAGAGCACGACAGGAGGCCCAACAGCAAGACCTCACTAATCGGCTCGTCACGCAGAGGCAAACGACACCAAAGCGTCCGCAGACCAATTTTCGTCAGGGGCAAGGCCAGGGCAGTGGCCAACCTTCCCCCAAGAAAGCGAAAACGGACTTTTGGCGGGGAGGTCGTGGCCGTGGATCCACGGGTCAGTCCCCCAAGTCCCCCCGGCCTGGCGCCGGAGGTCGTACCCCGCAAAAGAAGTGGAGGAAGTGACTCGTGGTCACCCCCGCTGCTCCCTCCTCCACTCGTTCCGGTGTCGGAGGGCTTGGTGGGGGGTCGCCTCCAAGACTTTGTCAGCAACTGGGTACAGTTAGGGTTAGACCCTTACGTGTGTCGGATTCTGGGTCAGGGGTTCCGCATTCCCGTCTCGTCTCCGCCGCCCCTCACCTGTACTCCAATGGAGCGTCCCTTAGCAGGGGACCGGCTCAAATTGACATTGGAACAGGTGGAGATATTAATCTCCAAACGGGCGGTGCAGGAGGTCCTGACCCCGCATCTAACGCCGGGGTTTTACTCCCCAGTGTTCGTAATACCCAAAAGGAACTCGAAAAAATGGCGGCTAATTCACGATTTGAAGGTGTTCAACCGCTCCTTCCTCGTTCGGCCGCCATATTTTCGACTCTTGACGCTTCCCTCAGTGATGCGGTCCTTGGAGCGCTCAGACTGCATGGTGTCTCTCAATCTACAGGATGCGTACCTGCACGTGCCGATTCACTATCGGGACCGCAGGTACCTCCGCTTCATCCTGGACGGCAGACATTTTCAGTGGTGCGTGCTCCCGTTCGGGATCTCGTCCGCCCCCTGGTTATTCACACGGGTGACTCAGCCCATCGTCCAATTCCTTCACCAATGCGACATTCAGTTCCTAATGTACTTGGACGATGGGATCGCTCACGACCGCTCCCCGGTCGTTCTCGAGGCGCAGCTCAGGTTCACGATGGACTTGTTCCGTCGTCTGGGGTGGCTAGTGAACTTAGAGAAGTCGGACTTGGTTCCGGCAACTCGTCTGAAGTTCCTAGGGGCTATCCTAGACACCCGGCTGTTCCGCGGTTTCATCACGAGGGAGCGGATGGCTCGTTACGATCGCCTTATGGATCGCGCGCTCGACGCCTCGCTCTCCCTACGTCAGTGGCAAAGAGTGTTGGGGTTATTAACGTCAGCTCAGGACCTGACCCGCAGGGGGAGGTTGTTCCTTCGCCCGTTACAGGTGTTCCTGAATCCCCACATCAGGGAGACGCGTTGTCGTCACGACATAGTCTTAACCCCAGACCTACATCAGTTCCTAGCTTGGTGGCGGGTAGACGAGAGTGTGTTCGCAGGCGTTCCACTTCGTCCTCGCCCCCCCTCAGCTCACCTGTTTGTAGACGCCTCCACCCAAGGGTGGGGAGCGCACATGAGTCACGAACAGGTGGCGGGAGTTTGGTCCCCATCAGAGCGGAACCTACACATCAACGTCCTCGAGTTGGACGCAGTACGTCTTGCCATTCAGCACTGGCAGGTCCCCTTGAGGGGCCAGTGCCTGCTAGTACACACGGACAGTTCGGCGGCTGCTTGGTCGATAAACAAGCAGGGGTCCACCAAGGCACAGTCTCTGCTACGCGTGTCACTCCAGCTCTTCGAGTTGGTGGACGAGGTGGACCTGGTGGTGGTCCACATTCCAGGTGCCAAGAACGTCTTGGCGGACGCGTTGTCACGTCCGGATGCCCCTCCCCCAACGGAGTGGCAACTGAATCCGGTGGTTTTCAGGGGGTTGTGTCTCCAGTTCGGCACCCCGCTGATAGATCTGTTCGCGACGTGTCTCAACCACCAATTGCCAACCTACATCTCCCCAGTGCCAGACCCGCTAGCGATGGGCTTAGACGCGCTCTCGTTAGGGTGGGAGGGGATGGACGCCTATGCTTTTCCGCCGCCGGCCATCCTCTCCCAAGTTGTAGCCAAGATAGGGGAAACTCGGATTCTTCGTCTCCTGCTGGTCGCCCCTTGGTGGCCAGCCAGGCCGTGGTTCGTTCCTCTCCGTCGGCTCTGTCGGCAGGAACCGGTTCCGATTCAGATACGGAGGGATCTGCTCATCAGCAGGCCAAGCGGAAGGTTACACGAGAACCCTCAGGTGTTCTCCCTTCACGCTTGGCTTGTATTAAAAGAGGGTTAAGGAGTAGTGGATACTCTAAGTGCGTCGCCAACGCAATAGCTACCTCGCATAGGAAAACCACTAGGAAGCTCTATGATTTCCAGTGGCAGGCCTTCGCCTCGTTCTGTGCTCAGAGGGATTTCATTCCGGCAGAGGCTTCAGTGCCTCAGGTTGCGGAGTACTTGGTGTACCTTCGCAACACTAGACATCTTAAGGCGTCGTCAATTAACACCAACATGTCGGCCATCCTGTGGGTTCTCAGGAAGAGATCGCCAGGATTGGATGTGTCGGTCCTCAAGGGCCTAATTAAGACCTTCTGTTCGGTGGACGGCAGGTCCAGGCTTCGCCCACCTGAATGGGACTTAGCCATTGTGCTCAACCACCTGCGCTCCGATAGGTATGAACCGCTCTCCGACGTGCCTCTCCTCCCTCTCACCATCAAGGTCATTTTTCTGGTGGCCATGGCCTCTGCAGCGCGGATTTCAGAGATCCATGCGTTGCAGGCGGACCTGCTACGTTTTGAGGTCAGGGAGGGGGGCTCCGCCTCGCTGGGGTTGGCTCCTGATTTTGTCTGTAAGAACCAAGCAGCGGATGAAGCGGGACGTACGTTCTCTATCCCAGCTCTGGGTTCGGACTCAGATGAGGTGGATCTCTCTTTGTGTCCAGTAAGAGCCTTAAGGGTGTACACGCAGCGTACCCGCAGGCTGAGGGATGGCAGGCGTCGTCTGTTCTTGCCTCACTCACCCAGGAGCACCAAGGAACTAGACAAGCGAGCGTTGGGGGTGTATCTAAGATCGGCGGTAATTGATGCGTACAAGGCCGCTGATTTGCCTCCGCCGTCGCGTTCCAATCCTCATGAGATCCGCGCAGTTTCAGCCACGATGGCGTATCACTGCAACATCGCGGTTTCGGATGTCATGGCAGGGTGTTTTTGGCGTTCATCAGAGGTTTTCGCCAACCATTACCTGCGAGATGTCTCCACTGCTGATCTTGAAGGCATCTCTAGGCTGGGTCCACAGGTCTTCGCGCAGACGAAGGTGGTCCCCCCAACCAGACCAAGAAGGGGTCATCCTTCTTAGACGCGTTTGGGACTTATTGTAAATAAACAGGGTTTACATTGCTTACTCTCGTGTCTGTTGGTTTTTTCTTTAACTTCGTTTTGACCCCCCCCCTCCCTGTTGGGGTTTGGGGGGCGGTATGTTGATCGGAAGTTGAGTGGCAGGGTTGTCTCTTCGATCCGCTTAGCGGTAGAGATGGTATCTCCCGGGCTGTGCCTTGTCCTCACCACAGGGTGGAGGACTCGTAGGTTAGCTTACACTCAGGGCTAGTCGCTGGTCTCGTCACTACCATGTATCTACTGACCCGCCTCCTTGCGGTGGGATTCTAGGCAAAGTAGGTCTAGTCAACAGATAGGTATTTAAATAATAGTACGTTTTTGATTAAACGTAATTATTTATACTTACCTGTTGACTAGACCTACGCTCTAGGCCCTCCCATCCTCCCCACTTGGTCTGTCTTGCCTTTGGGACTTTCGGAGAGTGATATGAACCGGTAGTGACGTCACGAGACCATCTAGACTTACCGACCCTTGGATAAGGGATTTTACGCACCCCTCATCCATTCTTCAAGTTCGTCTGTATTAAGGTTGAAATAGCATTACCCCTGGGAGGTAAGGCAAAGTAGGTCTAGTCAACAGGTAAGTATAAATAATTACGTTTAATCAAAAACGTACTATATAACACATTACTTCATGTGAGAAGCAACTCATTTCTTCTCTATATATGAGAGCATTTTGTTATCATCTTGCAATCGCTTGAATGCTTTTATATTTTTTTTTCCAATGAATGTTTTTACACTATATATTTATATATATATATATATATATATATATATATATATATATATATATATATATATATATATATATATATATATATATATATATATATATATAATATTATACATTACTACATGTGAGAAGCAACTCATTTCTCTCTATATATGAGAGCATTTTTGTTATCACCTTGCAATCGCTTGAATGCTTTTATATTTTTATTTTTCCATTGAATGTTTTTACACTACATAGTATTCCAAAATATTTAAGATGTTTTGAATAAACGCTAAACAATGCCAAACGCAAACCAGTTCATGCATTTTATTCCATTGAACTCAGCAATGTTATGAAAAATGTTTTCTGTTTGCAGATCCCTGCAGGTCAAATCCTTGTGTTCATGGCACTTGCAGCCGTCAAAAAGATTCCTACGTTTGCAGTTGTGATACCAGACATACTGGTCAAAACTGCGAAAATGGTAGTATACCAATGGAGGGAAAGCAATGCAATCTCGAATGTCATGTATACTATTCGCATTGGTTTATTGAATTTACCAATCAAAGCATAATGCAGTGCGTTTAATGATTGACTTTAATTAATAGCAAGTTAAAGGGGCAGTAGCACGTTTTTTCGCTCAAATAGGTCGATGAAATGCATTTGAAAAATAATTTCACCAATCGTGAAACACCCTTCTCTCTTCGGAAAATCAATTTAAACATGAGTGCACATGGCTCAGTAAAACCATTGGGGATCGTTTATGTCATTCGAAATAATAAAATATGTTCACAATAAAATGGCCGCCCTGCAATTTTGGTTTTATACGCAACACCGTTATTACTACTACTACTCCTACTACTACTACTACTCCTACTACTACTACTACTACTACTACTACTACTACTACTACTGCTACTACTACTACTACTACTACTACTACTACTACGGATAATTGGTTTGTGTAATAGGATGTTTTATCCTCAAAGTAAATTTAAATGGCACAAACTATCATTATAAATAGGAAATTTGAAAAAATAAATTTTGCAAAAAACGTGCTACTGCCCCTTTAATAACTGGCCTAATAAATGTATTCAAATATAAGGGTTTACTGAAATATTGGTTAATCTGATGATTGCAGTATTGTCATTATCCGACGTTTTATGAGATAATAGCAACTTAAATATTGTCAACTATATTATTCTAACAATTAGTCTGGCCACGAGTTCCTTTGTGCCAGGCATTAAACCCCTAAACGCTACTGTCGTACCTCTGAATTAATATCTTTATTACATTATTGGTTAAGATTTAGGCATACATGTTGATTAAAGTTATTAATTCTGGAAGAAAGTATTGACAACCCATTATAAGCAGCTCTAACATATTTGATGGAATGGAACTTCAAAAACGTACAAAGTTTCTAAATAG
Organism: Gibbula magus; assembly: GCA_936450465.1. Taxonomy (NCBI): domain Eukaryota; kingdom Metazoa; phylum Mollusca; class Gastropoda; order Trochida; family Trochidae; genus Gibbula; species Gibbula magus. The sequence goes on from OW388291.1 coordinate 19,688,752, forward strand.
ATATATTTTAGTTTAGATATATTATGCCAGCTTCAATTATTTTGAGAATTACAAATTATCTCCCTTGACTGCATTACTTTCAAATTATGTTGAACCAGTAACAACCGGAGATGTAACCAGTTGGTAGAGCGTCCGCCCATCACCTGGAAGGTCGGGGTTCGATTCCCGGCCAGGTCATATGAAAAGACATTAAAATATAGGAGTTGTTGCTTCCTTGCTTGGCGCTCAGCATTATGAGAATAGGCTGCCAGTGCCAAGGGCACAACACGAATTTCGAATGTACTTTGTATTGAGGACATTATTATGTTATTATTTTTATTAATTAATTCGATATTACTTACAAGAAATAAAGTCACTTTAGAGACATAACGTGATGTTATTTAAGGTCAATTATGGTAATATGCTAGTGTTAGGATTAATAATTCCGATATAGTGTGATATATTCAAATGCATTCCATTGTAAATAACATTATTCATGTTATTTTTATATCAACTAAGGTTGCGAATGTCTCTTGAATGAAGCATGTTTTTGCCTCATGTTCATTCACAGATATCGACTTCTGTGCAAGTAACCCCTGTGTGAACAATGGTACATGCATTACCAGTAAGTTCCTCCACTCGCCTTATATATGTGACTGTGCTGGAACAGGACATGTTGGTGTGAACTGTGAAACAGGTAATATTCTGTTTTTTATGTTGATGCTTGCTTTTTACTGAGTGGCCGAGACTAAATGTTGTAATTCTATTTGATCCGATGTTTACCAGACAAAATAAAGGCAACAACAATTAATAACGCTGCATAGCAAAAATAAATACATCAACTGATGCACTTAATTTGTAACATACAATGTCAGTCATGTCAGAAACGATATTAGCCCTTACACCATGGTAATAATGTGTGTACGCTTCGGGCATGCCTTCCTCCTCATCATCATCATCAATCGAAATAATCTAATTACGTGATTGACAATGATTAATATTTGCTGACTATGTGAAGGAAATATGGGCCAGAGGGGATATACACTAAACTATAAATTTCAACATCAAATGGAACCAGGTGCAACATTCCACCTGAGAAGGAGTGAGCATATAACCCGAAACGTCGTGTAAGATGAAGTGAGTATTTCACTTTTTTCGCGGCTGCTAGTATTACGGCAGGGAGAAATGTGGCTATGCATTGCGGTGAAACCTGCGAGCAACGGCTGGAACTAGCGAACCATGGGTGGTACTCTGAAATTCAGTGTAGCATTGCACCCAAACCTTACTGCGTGTAAAAGTTCTCTACTGCAGACAAAGTTGTCGTGCTCCTGGCGGGATTCGAACCCCGGACCTCTTGATCCGAAGCCGAACGCGCTAACCACTACGCTATCCCGCCCCCTCGAAACGTCGTGTATCTACACAATACATGTATGTAGACTTAATTGTACAGAACATAGAGTTTTCTTGATAACTTTGTTTCAGATGAAGTTGACTGTAAACTCGGAGTCTGTGACCCACACGGAGCGTGCAAAGATCTAGATGGAAAGTTCGAGTGTGAATGTTTCAGTGGATATTCTGGTGATCACTGTGACGCAAGTAAGCATAGTGCTGAACATGATTCATAATCTGAATTTGCAAAAGAAACGCTACCACATTTTCAACTGAGTAGTTACCTATATATCATTAACAGTTAATAAAGCATTGTGATTAACTTTATGTGCAGGGGAGATATCTCTGTATTGACAAACTCATATCTTTTGAGTCATTTCATTTTAAGGGGTTTATAGAGCTAAATAAAATCTTAATCTTAAAACTAGTCAGCAAACATGACTGTTTTGGGCCAGTTGATAACGGCTTATTAGTTAATGGTAAAAAAAACAGTACTGATACTCAATAAAGGCAAAATTGTAATGACCCAGTAATGGCAAAACCGTACTGAATTACTGAACGTGCGTCTTTAAGTCAAATGAATTCCTGCCTAGACCCAGGACAAAGTATATTGATGTTTACATACTGACCCAGTACAGACATGGCTCTTCCTGTTAGGGAACTATGGGTAGTTTTTGCAACTGTCGTCTGCTTGAAATGTAATAGGGGATGGCAAAGATCTGGTATCCTTTAAATTCAGTTCTATGTATGACATCCACATGATTTAGTTGTATGAAACCATATAGTTGTATGAAACTATGATCCATTCTGTATTAACTATCCTACCTTCAATTTTCTTTTGCATTAACATATTCTGCTGTATGTTTAAAGATTAGAAAAACTAAGCATGCAAAATAATCTTAAGTTCAATTTCATTGTAGGCATATTAATTAAATATAATTATTTTGCTTTTATTCATTTTGATTAGTATTGACATTACGAACAAATGTACAGATGCAAAGACACAAGGCTTTATATTGATGTGATTAATATCAATAAATATTAATAAAACAACTGGACCTTTCGATATTTTGACCCCTTGTCACTTCAAAGAGCTGCGAAAACTGCTACCGTTAACTTTGATGTATGAACTTAGAATATGTTATGGTACATACACTCGTTATCTCTCAATTATAATATAATCTTATTGGCTTTGTTTTTTGGCCATAATATGATGCCACAAAGACATCACAATTACATGATGTTTGCACTAAGATACGGAAGTCGGTGAACAATCTTTCGTGATTCAGATGTAAATTGGCAGTTTCCTAATGAATTGTGCTTTTGTAATTGGTGTCCCATCTACAACACTGACATACTGAACCATGTATTCGAAGTTGATTTTAAGCCCACCTTACTTTTCAGTTGACATCAAGTGCCAAGGAGTAAGCTGCCAGAATGGTGGGATCTGCATTGTGGAAGGGGGTAAAGGAGTCTGCAAATGTCCACTCGGATACTCGGGAACAGATTGCAAAGGTAGATTTATTAGCGAGCATAGCACCCTAAAACCATTTGTTTCACAATTCGTCATATGATAAATACACATTATCTGTATTCATAATTGACATTATTTGGTAATATTTAATGAGTGTGCACGGATCTAGGTGGGAAGTACGTGCGTGACTGTTTCAGTGGATATTCTAGGGATCACTGTCAATGAAGTAAACATAGTGCCGAACCTAAATCATATTACACATTATCTGTATGTGTAATAGACATTATTTGGTAATATTTAATGATAATGAGCTAAACCTTACATATACGAAGGATATCAAATTAATTGTAAATAAGACTTCTCCATAGTGTGGGCATAGACTGATGTCGTGAATTTGCACTCATCCAATTCAGATTTTGTGAGGTTGATGCCTTCAGACTGGCTTGTATAAGGCCATACTTTAAGACAAGTATATTCTAAGTGACATTATCGTGTTACACAATTAAAACTTTATTAATGTATGCACAATACTTGTTCTGACCTCTTTATTGTGTATACTTACAGGGTTATGACAATTTTTGTAACATGCTTTTTAATAATATATAATATATATTTAAACAATTAAACGTGAACAAAAATGTATATGTAACGTGAAAAATGAGACTCTTTTGTGATCCGACCAGATGTGATAAGATGTGTTTACTCTTAGAAGTAACTATATTGTATTTGTTTGAATGTAATTAATGTATTTAAATATTCCTTGCCAACTTGCATATATGAGACAGAAACACAGCGTATACATGTATATCTTACCGTCATGTAAATGACAATTAGGCTCCTTATATTCTTTTAATATTGACTGCCGATAACTGATACCAGATACTGTTTGAACGACCTTGACCCTACACGTTAACCAAGTGGAGTCATCCGTCTCGATTGAAAATAATTTAATATCGTGGTTTCATTGAGTTTGCAAGCAATGCAGTGTTAATCGTTTTCTTAAAATTAAATATTTGAAAAATAAGTATTAAATAATTATACCGGAAAATAGCTGATAACACGATTCCTTCCCGATGATGACCCCTGCCCAATGTTTGCTCTTTATTTCCTTTTTATAGATGACCACGTCATCCTTACAGTAAATAGTGGTACAAGTGGTACAAGTGGTACAACAGATGTAAGTATGGATACAGAATACTATTTAATAATAATAATGAATGGATAGTTTTTATATAGCGCACAAATCTCCACGTGGACTCAACATTATTACCCTGGTCTAACCTAAGCTGTCGCAAAGCGCTTAAAGGTCACCTCCTCCACATCGTTCACTAGGTATCCACTTACTGCTGGGTGAACAGAGGCACGCGTTGAATAAAGTCACTTACCAAGGTTGACACCATAAGTCCTTCCACTCATGTCTCAGTGTGATGAAGGGAATCACCCTTCAAACTCTCAGTTAAATCAGCAATGAAACCCACCCATGCGGCAAGCCGCGCCGATTGTTGCTGAACGTCAGTGACAGCGATCGACTGAGCTATGCACAGGACCACGTGCCACCACATTTTAATAGAGAAATTAGTTATTTCCATTCCGAGATTACATAATCATTCATTCACAAACCAGCCTAGACAATAAAAGAAACAACAATGAAAGTATATACAAATCAAGAAAAAAAAATCATGATAAAAAGAAATGGAGTGTTTTTTCTATTGATAGAGGACATCAGTTGCAAGCAATAAAAAAGTAACTGAATCAGATGTATTCTATCTATTCAGGATCCATTTACAGTTCCAAGTCTACCGAGTGGAGCTGAACTTGAGTGTTTTGTAAACGTCACTGGGGATTGCATGATAACCTTGTACTCAAAAACAAGGAATAATGGGTAAGTTATATGTTTTGGGTTTCCTTTGCGGCAACATACAATGCTGACAAGCAAAGGACAAAAGTCGTGGAATCCGCTTGCCGGATCCTTCTGGATCCACCCAAAATTGAGCGGATCCGGCAAGGGGGATTCCACCACCATTTGTCCTGTGAAGACGACTTTAACAATTTAAGAATTTGTGTACTATTAAGTTGTAGATCGAAACCGAAATGAACCCTACCGATGTATATGCCAAGAAAGTAGAACCAACCACAGGTCATAATGCGACAGTGCTGTTTAAGTTGCACCAAAATCGTCATCAGTGGAACATAACTCGCCAGATGGTTTCAGGAGATAACAGATACATGTATGGCTAAAATCGTTCGTTGATGCCGACATCAATATTGAAAAAACAATAACGCAAGATCATGAGCAATAACGTTTACAATCCTCATAAAAGTACATGTATAATACTTCAGTTCAAGCACAAACTGGCCTGAAACTGAAAATATAATAGTACAAAGCTTAAGCTGAAGTAGAACGTTATTTTCATATAGAAACGGGGATTTTCATTGTCCATTTGGACAGTGCTTGGCCTTGAAGAAGTACATTATTTGTGATTGTTACAGAACGTCTGATGTTAAAGTTGGTCTTCACTCGCCCGATGTGAATGCTACTGTGCTTTATTCGAAACCTGATTCCACAACTGGTGCTGTGAAAACATTGGTGAATATAACTCCAACCACACCAGGGCTGCATACCCTTTGTTTGAATTCAGGAAGGTATGAACATTAATTAATTATATGACGTGTTTCTTCAACATGTTAAATGCGCTTTTTAGTACATAATGTAATATGTCTGAGGGTTCAACAGTGCCCACAGTTTCAGGAGAGGCTATGAGCTGACTATGAGCTATATATATATATATATATATATATATATATATATATATATATATATATATATATATATATATATATATATTGTCAGAAGATTGGGGGATTTCTCTTTGTATTATGTTTTACTTTTACTTTGAAAGTCCCAATGGTTGATAATATGTTACGGATTTCAACAATGAATGTATTTCTTGCAGTGCAAAGACAGACACATTGTGCTACAAAGTAAACGCGAAGGTTTACCCAAGTAAGACATATTTCTTCATGGTCTGTACATATAGGTATTAATTAACAAGTATTATTATGTCAATCACGAAGGTTTAACTTGTGATTATATCAGAACAAATATAACTATCTGGTAAACGCATTAAAAGGCAGGACTATGTTGGTCGTATGCAACCCTCACAATACTATAAAGCTTAAGAATCCGAGTCACAGAACGACCTAACAAAGACTGGCGTTTGTTATGCCAAATAAGAGATAGTTGACGGAGGCTATTATTTGGAATATACACCATATAAATCCTGCATAAACTTCATTTTTCTAATGTTCCAGATACTCCTTACAACAGACAAATGGTAAAGTTATGTTTTGGATTTTGAGCACAGATAGTAATTTTCAAATATTAAAGAGTCAATGCCGTAGATATAAAGATGAATGAATGTTCTATCAACTCTAAAAATCAAGTATGTTGTAAGTGTATTCTCATAGAGGTTCTAAGGATTTGTATATATGCTCCGAACATTATACGTTACTTTCAAAGGAAAAAGTTTAACGATCAACTTTATGTTTAACACTTACTCGATGATCATTTTGTCCTACAGCTTCCAAAATTTCAACCACCGACACCTCCTGCCAACAGCATTATAAACTGTATACAGGGCACACCCTGTCACACACTCATCACAACGGACTTGAACATACTGACAAACAATTGGTAAGAACACAAAGCAAAAAACAGGACAGATATGGCTGTTAATATTATATTATTTTACAATGTTCAAATGTCTTTGATCTCCTGTGGGAATTTGGATTTTCATCTATAATGTTAAATATATATGTGAAGAATTTGGAGAAGTCTCACGTTGTATATGTAAAATAAAATAATTCAGAAGGTATCATTTTAATGATGGATGGGTTTGCATTTGAACTTGTGTACCAGTCCTTTCAGAAGCGTGTAACATCGTCATCTCTTATATATAGGTAGCTTGCTTAAGAGTGATAGTGGAAAGTGAATTGGACAGAAGCAAATGGTCAGTTTGATTAGCACACAATGAACTACCATTTAAGATATTAGAATATGGTACATGTGCATTGTTACTTAGATCTTTGAAAGCATATAAAGTTCAAGAAAGTAAGTAGTATATTGTGTGCTAATCAAGCTGACCACTTGCCTCTTTCCAATTAACTTTACACTATCACTCTTATGCAAGCTATATATATATATATATATATGAGCAACCTATATATAAGAGATGAGGATGTTACACGCTGTTGAAGATAAACCGGCAGTAGTATTATAGTAGTATGCGCGCCATTGTTTCAAACGTTTATGTTAAATCGACGTTTTGTGCAGGTTTTGCAGTAAAAAACATCACCACCCATCCTTTCAGATCATATATTAGAATGGTCTTTAAATATTATTTCCGATCATTGTTTTTTTCTGAATTTTAGCACATTGTATTCTGGAAGCACATCCGCCATTGTCTTTAAGACTCTGATGTCTGGAAAAAATTGTGAAACGAACGTTTTGTTTAATCCATCAGCAACAGGCGACATTGACGTGTGTCTACAAGCAGGGTATGGTTTATTTTCTATTTTATAAAACGTGTTATTGCGATCTCAAAATGCTTAATGAAGTTCACCTTAATTGAATCATCACAAGTGAAATTCTATTAGAGCCATCAAGGATGTTGATGAACATATCGGAAAATTGCCAAAAATCTATTTCCGTGAAATATATGCACTTACTTTTTCGACGATTTTTTCGACTCACAATAAGCCGAGAAATTGCACAAATTAGTAAAGGTGTTTTTCAATCTAAAAATAGATCAAGTCTATTATTTTAAAGCTCAAACCAGTGTTATCCAGCTCACAGACAAAGACTCAAAAACAAAGTTCATGAGCAATGAATGGTCGAAATATATAATTGTTGACGCTTTTTTTATTTACCATTTAATTTAATTATGTATTTTCTACATATATTGGAATAAATGTTTTACTAAACTATGTATTTTGCTTGAATTGTATAATCAATGAGAACATATTTGTCATAATTTGCTAGTTAATACAAAAATACATTAAACAGGCAGGACATTAAGAAACATTGTTAATAACGCAATCGTCACATTCAGGAATGTATGACAAGGGTAGCCTAACTTGCAAGTGAAGCACGTTCAGCACATTGGTTGTTATGGCGACTTGCGCTAAAGACGAGTCTTCACGCCTCGGAAACGCTTGGCGTACGTGTTATGCAATAACGGGAATTCTGTTTATATGACGTCAGATACCCTTGACGCGCGTTACTCGAAGGCGTACTTCTCTTTGAAACCAAATTTCATTACATTGTCATGATTTGAAAATTATTGATCGCGTATCATGTTGTAGACAAAATATTTCTCTAGCGATTGACGTTATAAGTGTATTTTCCACAAATAAGTTTGTATTTGAAACACCAACATCCTTGATGGCTCTTGAATGGATATATTAAGTAATAATTTTATGAATCAAGTAAACATTTATTGTGTGTTGCCAACAGCTTTGAGATCAATTCCAGAACGAATAAATAATACTTCTATTTTATCGTACTCAAGGATCTCATTGAAAAACAGGGTACGTATACAATGTATAAACGTCAAACATGTTTAATATGCTGTACAAATGTTGTTTAAATACATGCATATAATCTTTGAACAAGTTAATAACGTTTTTAGCCGTGTTTATTTCAGCAGTTTTGAGAGCAAATTTGAGGTCATTTTGGGTTTAACACAGATTTTTAAAATTTAAAACAAAATTCTAGCAATGGTTGAAGTTTGATTAAAATAACGGGAGTATGGACAATGATAACTCATTTATTTTCAAAGACGGTACAGCGTTTGATAAAGGTTCTGTTTTGTTTGTTTTTCTTTAAGACCAAAGATCGCTGTCGGTGGAACTACCTTTCAAGGGGAAAGACGTTGTTTTACTTTAAAGACAACTGCATCAGGTGTGTATTTTAACATTAATATATCATATTAATCAATGTGATAACAAACGTAACTTCAAACGCTGACTGCTACCGCGGAATGAGTCTCCAAACTCAATGATTTCCCTTTATGGTCAATCTTCCTACGCAAGGCAAACTCGCGCCAGTCTCCAACTAAATTAGCCAGTTGGAGACTGGCGCGATTTATGCCTTGCGTGGGAAGATGATTATGTTCAAGGATTATATTTGATGATAATGTAACTACACTGCTAAGGTTACGTAAATCTAATAAATCAAATAATTTTGGAAATATTTACTAAGAGTATCCATTGTATAAGATCGGTCTAAAAAGCGATACTGTTTGTGTATGGTCGGTCTAACTAGGGACCGATTAATAATGTTATTTGCTTACGAAAAACATACTTGATTGTCAATCTTATGAATGTTAATAAATACTTTATAAATATGTCTTCAAAGTAACATGGGTATAAAACCAGCTACTGCTCATTAAGATGCAAATTTCTGTTGTTTTCCGATTTTTTTCCTTTTTCTTTTCAGACAGCTGCAATCCAAATCCCTGTACTAATGGTGGAGCGTGTATTCTTCAACCAGCAGATACACCCCCTAATCAATGTATCTGTCCTGATACTTTCGAGGGAAACCTTTGTCAATACCGTAAGTAAATACCTGTTACCTAAGTAAAAGAGTTTTTGTATGACAAGAACATACATAATGAAATATGCTAACCAAAATAAGCCATGCGTTTAAGAACACATAAGAAATCCACTTTTTGCTTATCAGGCCTGAAAGGCTCCATGGGCTTATTGCATGGCGTGCGACGTCCGTCCGTCCATCCGTCCATCCGTCTGTAAACTTTTCGCTTTTTTGTCCAGAACCACTTGCTCTAGGGAACTGACATGTTGTGTACAGACCCCTTGGCCAATGGGGATTCAAAATTGTAGAATTTGTGATCCCGTGACCCCAAATAAAGTCGCAGGGGTCACAGCTTTGAAAACCTATTATCATCTTCTTCTCCAGTACCAAAAGGTCTAGAAAGCTGAAATGTTGTGAACACTCCTTGACGAATGGGGATCCTAAATTGTAGATTTGGTGACCATGTGACCCCAAATGCTGGTCACAGGGGTCATAATCTCAAAGAAACTAGTGTGCTTTGAACAGTACTCATGAGATTTTATGTGCTCTTCACCAAAGTCAATATAGAGATTAAGGGAAGTACTCCCAAAAAAGGCCCCATGGGAGCGATATCTCATTTTTTTAATATGAGTTCCAACGTGTGCCAATGACTCTATTTTTATGTACAATCTTGTTTTAAAAACATTTTCTTTGCTTTCAGAAAAAAACTGTAAAAACAGTCCTTGTCAAAACGGAGGATTCTGCGAGACAAAAGGCAATGGTTATTCATGCAAATGCCCAGTCAATTATGAAGGACCTAATTGTACTAAAAGTGTGTACCACTGCCCAGGTTTATCAAATAATAACTTAAGTAATATGATCTCAAAAACTAAATGTTTGTTTTAATACTGACTATTTGGCTTAATGATCACGCCAATAGATTAAACTTCTTGATTTTTTGTTTCACAATTTTGATATATTTTGATTTAATGTATTTTGAATATTACTTAATTAAATAAATATTTATCATTTATTGACTGATAAAGAACAAACATTAAGTTCAATCATGGTTCTCTTCTGTGTTACAGGTTCACCAACAACTGATGTAAGTAACTTTCAGAATAATTTTTTTAAATAATGAAACATACATATTGATAGAATATCCACAAGTAACACATAATTTATAATTAGGTTGATAAGAAAATGTACTCATATGCCTCAGCAAATCTTTCTACAGTCGTAGTGCAGATGAATAATGTAATGAATGTGCGCTAGTCTTTATCATTTTTACAAATATAAAGTCATCAATATATTACGATCAGTACTATGTTTCAACTGGATTGTGTTACAACCATGTGTTAATAAAATATATAAATAGGATTATGACCCAGTATGATCACTGTCTGTTCAGGGGTTATCGAGTTACAGGATCCTCTTGTGAAATATCATCCTCGGTTACCCATGGCTTTATATGTGATCCGTTACTCTCCACTATATCACCCATGGGAAACTGTCAGCGAAATGTGTACTAAAATTACCCGCCCTTGGCTGGCGTGACGAAGTCAGTAACCAAAGAAAATACTCAATACGATAAGACAGAAATGGTCAAGGGAGATAACCGGTGACGGATGACCTCGCGTGCTTTGCAACGAAGTGATATGAATTGTCATTGGCTCGCAGGTCCAAGCTGCGTAGCGGTTTGATTGGCTCACGCCGGCCAAGGGCAGGTAATTTGAGTACAAATTTCTCTGATGAAATTTCCCATGGGTGATATAGTGGAGAGTAACGGAGCATATATAAAACCCTGGGTAACCGAGGACGGCAAAATATCCACCCTGTAGAAAGTCGTTGATATCTGTTGCCGTGTTGATAGGATAGGCTTCAAACGTCTTATTTCACAAAATACCAGTCCAGCACATCTTGTAGGGCTGAGTATGAAGATGCATCTGTTAATTTCGTAATTGGTTGCAGTTAGATTCAACAACTACGGATGGCAAACCGTGCGGTTGCTTTTGAACAAGAATGGTTCAAAATATGTATTAATGAAGTGTAGGCCATCTGTCCATAATTAGAGAGAATGGTGTATTGATCTATACCAAAACATCCCCATTGTTAGATGAAGACGTTGATCATCCATGAAGATATTCCAGGGCTCCGTTCAATAACTGCGAGTGCTTAAAATCGCTCATCGAGCGCTTAATGTAGCGCTTAATGTAGAGCATTCTCTCCTGAACGACACGGTGCGATTCGCTATACGTAGCGCTACATTGAGCAATCGCGTTCAAGCTTGAACATGGCCCTTGTCTTCTCTGAACATGGTCATTATTTTAAGTTTTAAGTTTATACATACACCTTCTTTTTTCAGGAAGCTGTGGTGTTGACCAAAGAGACGATTATTGGTGTCGCTGTTGGAACTCCGGTTTCTGTGGTTGGGGGAGTTGGACTGTGCACAATCTTGATCAAATGTTGTCTGAAGTTGAATCCAAAGAATACCGTGGACACAGCCATTGACAAGTTAGAAGCTGCTGATGAAGACGAGAAGGATGACGTAAACCAAGGGGAAGACAAACCTGAGCCGCCTATTGACAAACCTCCAGTAGACAGATCTCGGAAACATGAGAACGAGTTTCGCATCAAGAATAATCTAATGTTTTAATACACTTCCTTGGAATATTTGTGTAGTTAAAAGGAAACGTGTTCATAAATCTATGAATACCTGTAAATATGGGTATACAGCTTAGTTTTAACGAGTGCTTTTAGAATTATTTTAAAGGAGAATATTAGAGAAAAACTTTGTTTTAACATGTTTAACAGTATTGTTTAAGACAAAGTGTGTCAAAAGAATTATTAAAATGCGACATTTTATGTAGAAACGTTGAGAAAACGTTTTCGGTGCGAGTCGTTTTCCGGAAATCCCCGAGAGTTAATCAGGCTGGCAGCAGTCACGTGATATGATGTCAAAGATGCTCTCCCGCTCGCTGAGGCAGTGTATTTTCTACGTTCGTAGTGTTGTTATGGCTTTCTCGGATAGCGATGGCAGCGTTGATTTTCAACCATCTGACAAAAATAACATCCGTCCTTATCAGTATGAACCTATTGTGAATCAAAATTGAGTTGAACACCAGGAATCAAGTGAGGGTGAGCTTTCAGAAGTAAACAGTAAGAGAGTTGGAAATACAGATTCGAACGTAGGGACTGGCAAACCCTAACGTTACAATTTCACAATAAGTAGTGGATTATGCCGTACATTAAATAGTTAGTGTCTACATGTAGATAACATGGGTGTCAACAACTTATATGTAGTTAATTAAAATATGTTACTACAAATTATACTGCTTTATTCGTATATATACTGTACCGCTGAAGTAACCAGTTGCACAGGACAAAATGAACCATCTTGATTCTCGATTATTCAAATCATGTTTGCTTTAAAAAGGTATTGATATTAAATATTATTATTATTTAGATCTAAGGTACAAACCACTGTAAGATAGACAGTAAGATCTACACATAGCTATGTGAGAGATTTCGTAGTCACGAAAACCGGACTAAGAATTAAGGAACTCGCGATATTAGAAGCCTGTAATAACGTAGTGTAAAGCCCTGTTTATACGGCGAACTTTGCAGTGCATATATGCAATATTGCTTATGGTAGTAATGTACGCATGTTAGTAAAAGTTGATTTACTATACGTTCATGCATGTTTAATTTCTGCCTAAAAAAAATTGGAATCCAACTTTAATATATGAGGGGGGGGGGGGGGGGGGAGAGGAAGGGTTAAAAAGTTGGGGCAAGATTTAGAATTTTGTAAATTGGGGTGGTGGGGTGTAATATAAGCGACAGATATCATTTTAGCGTTGAATATCAGTACAGTTTTCAAATGATTTATAACCAGGACATATTTGTTTGTGTCTGACAATGCCATTTGAGCTGCCACGATGGCCATATTAAATTGAAATTAATATAATACAGTTATTAGCCAATGCCAAATAATTATACAACTGTGTACCAAGTTTCACAGTCAGAGCACGGCCTACAACCCCATCCTCGGTGGTACCCAGGGTTTTATATATGCTCCGCTACTCTCCGCTGGAGCATATATACAAATCTGGGTAACCGAGGATGACACATCCCATAAGAAGGCATTATAAGTTATATCCTTATATAGGACTGTTAATTACGAGTACTCTAAGACTAACTATCACTTATTTATAAAACTGTTTTAATATAAGGGATCAAAATGCTCTGAACATAGTGAGACAGATTCCGACGGTTTTGGTCCTTCTTTCCTCTTTGACACTATCCAAACCTTTCGCCGCGCTGCATCCGTCTTTTCACTTGAAAATTAAAAATATGTAAACTATTGATGAATTACTGCACAATATACCATATCAAGTCCGAAACTACCCGAATTCTACGTATTCAACCGATTCTTCATTTACTCTAATGCTTACCCTTTCACTGCGCTAAGGACCAATGCATACGCGCACTGGCAACAGTAGGCGCGGTTGTTATATCGCGTAATTAGTAATTAAACACGGCTTTCCAAATTATTTTCGGGGGAATATGTTTTTTAAAAGTATATTTTACTATAACAGAATATAAATCTTTACAAATATTCTCCTTTAATCCACCAGTTTACTCTTTTAGCTATTTCTCCTGAATAAAATACGTATCTTTTATTTGCAAATTCATGTTTCTCATTTGTTATTTAAACTAAGACCAAGAGTCGCCAAGAATTGACACATTTAATGATTCATTGTTGAAGCGTAATCAATTCGTGAAAAACATAAATAATTCGTATATGTCCGTAGTCAGTACCTCCAGTTCTTGAGCAGTTGGCCATGGAATTCGTAAATAAAACTTTTTAACTGTTCAACTTTTATCCAATGAACTTTAAAAAAACTTAGTAAATTCGTAACAATTTGAAAGTACATTCACATCCTCTCACACAACCACGAATCCCTCGAATCGTCACGAATTGATAAATGTCAGGATTCGTCATATTTTGCTTTTATTGTAGTTCAAGTCGTGTTTTCTTCTATTCAGTTACGATACAAGAACGATAGAGTTTCGAAAAATCCTGATATTGGGATGGAAACGTGCAGATAATTCACTGCAACTTATGATATTATATATAATATATTATACCCAACTTCCGGTTTCGTTACCATGGTTTCTTTTGTTACAAATGCAAGTGTCAGTGTTTTAGCCGCTACGCCTACACTTTTTCTGATATACCTACACTTTTTTCTGATATACTGATATATATATATGTATATTAACTGAGAAATAAATTGAGTCAAATTTCTAAATTTTCAAATCTAAGTTTTGATACTTTATAAATTTGAGATTATATATGAACAAGACATTTACAAATGTTTCATTTGAAAGCTGGGATCGAACCCTTGTCCTGTCCTTGTCCTGTCCATGTCCAAATGAATATTAAGTATCTTATAATGCGTGATATGATATAACAAATATCTGCATTTCTTTATATATGAATGTTATTCAGTCTTGGGTCCAAAATGTCATAACATATTGAAACTTGCTTCTGTTTTCTTTAAACTTGGGCCATATTGACATTAGCCATGCAGTTTATAGCGTTAGCTGTACATTTCAGCGAAATGCACGTGCGTCTGCGTTGACAATACTGTCATTTGGTCATATACCAATTAGATTTCGAGCCCAAACTGGGCTGAGCGTACCCGGTAGTTGTGTATCGAAGGATACTCTACAGTTTTCCCCGCGGAGCTTTACTCGGCTGCGCCTCGTAACTGCCCCACGGGGAAAACTGTAGGGTATCATTCGATGCAATGTGTTTTCAAAATTCAGTAAAGAAAATCATATATTCACAAAATGGTTTGTAAATGGACACTGTACCTCAAATTAGATAACCGCAGATTAGATAACCTCGGTAAGGCGCGTGTCCTGTACCAGTTTAGTGCAGAATAATCACATCAAGTTTTTTAACGGTTGCCGTTTTGAAAGCATTCTTGGGAAAATAAATACATTTCACCTGAAATCTACAGTAGACCTAAGACAATATCGATTTATTCTTATCTCATTATATTTCCCAAACTCATTTTACTTTTATCATGTTCTGTGTAACATTTGACCCATGTGGCATGTTTCGTAACTGCATATGAAAGTAGTAACTTTGAACTTTGTATGCTGATGCAAAATTGGGGATGCCAACTAAGGTTTTGTTTCCCAGTATACAAAACATGATTTGTTATCAGATAATATTAAATATTAAGAATGAAATATAGAAAGATTCACACACGCCTTTGATGGAAATATTTATTTTATGAAAATCTACATTTGTAAAGTATAAATTTTGAATCAATCATTTAACTTATTGACAAAAAACATATGAACACGCTTAGGAAAATATCCATCTTTGGCCAAGGCTTGTTTTCTCAGCTGAAAACACTTTTAAAAGGGGTGCCTGGTTATTCATCCGTCCTATGCTTGAATTGATTAGAAGGTAGCTTTATGCTGAAAATGACAAGAAAATCGTAATGACACTGATGACAGTATACTTGTCCATGAAATATTTGTGAAAGTCTTCAGGAAACTATTCTACATGCACTCATATTATCTTCTCCAGAAGAAAGTGTACATGCAAATATACCTACATAATTAAAATTAGACTTTAAAGGGGCAGTAGCACGTTTTGTTCAAAATATATTTTTTTCAAATTTCCCTTTTATAACGGTAGTTTATGTCATTTATATTTACTTTAGAGGGTAAAACATCTTATTACACAAACCAATTATCCGTAGTGGTAATAACGGTGTTGCGTATAAAGCAATAATTGCATGGCGGCCATTTTATTGTGAACACATTTTATTATTTTGAATGACAAAAACGATTCCCATGGCTTTATGAAACCATGTACACTCATTGTTTAACTTGATTTTCCGAAGTAATAAGGATGTTTTATCATTGGTGACATTATTTTTCAAATATATTTCATCGACTTATTTGAGTGAAAAAACGTGCTACTGCCCCTTTAAAATGATTCATTTACTTGTGACACAAACTCAAAATATAACAGAATATATAAACATATATATATTATAGGCTTAACATGTAAAACGTAGACCAAGTAGCATGTCAATTTGTGCATGTGTAACATTTTGCTTCTCTAAAGCAAAATGCGTCTAATTGTGTTGTATTCCTACCTCAGATTAATTGTAAATCCATCGTGTACAGCTGCTGAACAAAAGTTTGTTTAACTATGCAAGATTTTCTATGTAAAATCATCATTTTAAGAAAAAAATCAATTTGGCACTATTTCTTAACAGAACACATTATTGATAATATGTTTGGACAAGATGTAGAGAAGTCATTTTAACACTACATATACAAGGGACATATGTAACATGCCAGAAACAAGTTTGGCGTACAACAAATGAGGCAAGGGGTCAACATTTGGAAAATTAGATTTTATTGTTTCTGCAATAAAATATTAATTAAACATAATGTCGGTAAAAGTTCGACAGTAATAGAAAATATTGGTCAATGTGATGTTAGGAATTATGTTTTTTCCCTAAATGATAAAAAAAATTTACAACTTCATAAAACAATATTAATTTTTTAGTTTGGGATTTTTTAACCCTGGTGTTATATAAATCCTTGCCATATTTGCTCCTGTAGAAAAATTAGTATCATCTTTAAGTATATGATACAGAAATGATTTGTCTACGTCTAAACAAAGATTCTTTTGCGGGCATATTTAAAGAATATATCAAACTTAGATGAACACAGAATTACATGATATTTGCACTGACTAGAGGGAACAGTTAAACAAACTTTTGTTCAGCAGCTGTAAGTTAATTCCTCATTCTATCCTTTGCCGAACATTTGCGTTCCGCCATTTTAGGTCAAGTATATGACGTCAGATTATCATATCATGTGACTCGGTAAAACTATAAATAGCGCCGCACATTGGTTGTCAAGATGGGAGTTAGAAGAATTCTAGAGCGTTAGGATCTTAAGGATAGCCATAGTTAGGTAGGAATCTCAGATCAATCCTAGTTCACGTCATTAATTAATTAATAACGTTTGATACGTGCTTAGAGGTCTGTTTTTGAGAATTATTTTATTACAAAGTCTTGATCTTGTCTGAATCCTGTGATCTTATTCTGTCACCTCTGATATTTAATATATTTGTTAGAGTAGGGGCTAGGATGTGTTATCGTAGGAATAGGTGTTGTAATATTCATTAATTCACTTAGTAGAACAATTCCGGCAATTCCGATTCCGGCAGATCCGATTCCTTTGATCCGACGGATTTCATATATATAGTAATGTGAGGTTGGGTGAGAGGGCATTCCAAGACATAGATCCAATTACAGTACAAGTTCAAGTACAAATTCAAGTTCCATTAATTATTACCGAATTTACTCAGTACAATCGTCACCCTGCATTACCATATGTATTGGTAAGTGGTGTGTGTAGTGACCTAGTTTTAGAGTACGTTCGTTTCCATAGCTTTCTCCACTGTTAAACATATGGTTTTTCTCTCACGGGATGTATACTCGGGTCAAATGCTCTCTTAGTTCCTGTGTGATGGGGTTATCTCCCTAAACTCCAGTTGTAGTGTTTATTTAATAATAACTGTTCTAAACTTAATTTGTATCAAGTAAATAAAAAACCAAATACAAAGTGCCATAAGTTCAACCCATACATGATTATTTTCTGTTGTTTGAAGAAGTCACGTTAATGTAGGAACGCTGTTAAGACTCCTATTCAGTAACTTGCTTAACCTGTCATCTGATTATACAGATTTCCCCCTTCTGGTCTAGACTGGACTACGAATCATACTATATCTGCCAAGCTGATGAAGGGAGCAGGTCATCATCATGTAGATTCCTGTGAATATACATCTTTCAAAATAGTTGACATATTTAAGGTGTACATGACATTGATTTTGAATCTTAAAAAAAACATTACTATTTAATTGGAACTATTTTGGTCATGAGATATTGATTTGCTTTTTAATCGAAACATGTTATTAGGAGCATTCAAGAAGGACACATGTTCTATGTATGTAACATAGCACATGTGTCCTTCTTGAATGCACCCCTTCAATTTTTACAAAATGTTGTCTATTATCTATTAAGACAATGTTTTCAACGTGTTTACCTCTTTCTGTAGAACAGCATGTCGAACTTTGAAAAATGCCCGGTTTAAGGATTCAGTCAGTTTTAACCACCAAATTCCTGAAAGAGAACAATAACCAACACAGGTACATTGAACAATAGATGTGAACATTTTTGATTGGTTGATTGGTTGACAAAGTGAAGTTTTTAGATTTTCCTTGTTATTCCTTTAAAAAAGACATTTCAAAACACATATTAATATCGTTTTAGATGGACATTCGAATCTCAGAAATCATGTACCCTAATTAATATATGATTTAGAATTTCACGATTTGCACATCACACAAAAGGAATTGTTAGTAGGCCTACTGCTTCGAATGCAATAGGGTATTCTGACCTGGTATTTTGTGTTTCAATATTGAGAGGTATATCACATACACTGCTAGGACCACTAAATTGTCTATTCTGAACGTTTACTTCATAAATGTTATTAAGGCTGCATGTTTTTCCAGATTGACATGCTTAGACATTGGAGTTAAGCCGATGTACATGTAGATTAAACATTTTACCCAATCAATCAAATGTCATAATGCTCATATTCCAAAAACAAGAAATAAGAAGATTTAGCCAAATAAAACAGAAGCTGATGAGTGTAGAATTATTACCATAAAAGTATCAGTACCTACTTATATCCACCTTCAAACGACACACTTTTGCATGCCGTAAACGCAACAGGTTGGGAATGCAATGCCAGGCTAGGACAAAAGACAGGAGTAAAAAAGCTAGGCGGTCATAAGCCAGCCGGACATTAACCTCCCGGACAAAATCTTCTTAGGACAAATGCTACCTGACAAATGCAACAATTTAAACAAAAATTCAGTTTCGAAATTCACAAAACACAAAATTATGACTGACCGATAGCTTTATTTAAATGGTTAAGGTTTGTATTTAATTGTTACTTGAACTAGCACTGGATGAAACTACTGTTGAAAACGAATCCGAACAATTTTGTGGTAAAAATTGTTGGTAAACATTTTGGAAACATTCAGGGTTAGAGTTAGTTATGGTCATAGTTCAACTTGTTTTGTATATCAAGACGCAAAATTCCAGAACCAAAGTCAGTGAGTTAATTAATATCAGTACCCTGATAGTAGAAATACACCTAATGAGGTTGAAAATCCTAGATGTGTTTTACTGGTTTGACTTCATGTATCTCCGTTGAATTTCCTCTCCTCAGCAACTGCCAAATGTATAAATTCTTACCAAGCATGAGCTGTCCTTGGTTATCCTACGAATCATTCTGAAAGAGAAATAGGCAAGGACGCAGAAAAGAGAAAAATAATGGTATTTTATTACCACTTTATATTATAAGGAAAGTAAATTGAAACTAGATGTTCTTTATAACATCATCTTTACATTTACCGAATTGAGATTTAGTTATTCATTTATTTTTTATTTTACTATTTTCTGTTTGTATTTTTTGGAATTTCATACATTAGTAATTCATATTGTGTTATAGTATATCATCAACATTACCATATTAACTATAATTGTTCATGGAAAGTCACCATAAGGCATACATTATGCACACTTTTTCATCAAATTCACACAATTAATGAGTCGCAGTGACTCAAAACAAATATAAGAAAAATGAGATGAGATGGAGTATGATAATGATAATGATGGAGTGAAAAATAAACAAATCATTATATCTTCTCAGTCAGAAATCTGTAATAGAATATCCATATTAATTACAAAAAAAATTAAAGATTATAAACATCATTGCAGTCGTATTCAAGTATCAACAATGAAAGTACACCGAGGAGCAAAATAAACTATACCAAATTTGCAACACACAACACACTTTCGCTGAATATTGTTGAAGGAGACATGATGTATCTCAATTTCAGTCTTATGTATCGTGGATTGACATATGTTGTAGTTTGTATGGTATTGTGACTTTGCCCATGGGTGTATTGTAATATGAAAGATGTAATAGAAAAATAAAGTTAAGATTTGATAAAAAAAACCATACAAAACATTGAAATTAAACAAGAGATTATTCGTTAGCATATCTGTACACGTTTAGAATATAAGTTATTTTTCGTTCCCTTATAGTTCGAAAACCGTAACGTCATGTACTGACATAACCGATGCAATAATAGTTTAAAAAATGATGCATACGATATATTTATTATGATACATATGCCTAAATACTTTTACAACTCACTTGCAGTACAATCTTTTCCTTCGTATCCAACTGGACATGTGCACACATAACTTGTATTTCCAGGTTTACAGACACCACCATTTTTACATGGACTAGTCGCGCAGGGATTTTCTGGAAGGCAACTTTCGAAAGTTACAACTTAGACATCGTTGGATTGACACATAATTCAGTTAGTCTATCGATACTGGGAAAGGAAATTGCACAATATGAATGATAACTATATCCGTTCCAATATCTATTTTTAGAAAGAATCAGGGATATTTCTATCCAGGCATCAGTTTATATTTTCGTTTAGGGGTTTTATAGAGTTCAAATAGACCCTCACTCAATAATATGTAAAAAGTTTTAATGGAACACCTTTGATTGCCGATGGGAAATGGACTCTCATGGCTTAACCGAACCATGTTCATTCGTTTTAGAACTATTTTTATTGATTCAGGAGTACTATTTAGCCATTGTTAACGCTTAATTACCTTTTCGTTTGAGCACTTTATTTCGAATTCTATACGAACGACGTTACCTCAGTGCCTTTAAATTCAGAAAAAACAACATATAGTTTACTTTCATGCCCAATAAGAAGTCATGAAGTTTCTGTGTTTGGCTCCGGGGATGATTTCTGACGTTAAGACGGAGGGACACGTGGAGCGCTTATTACCCCGAGGTGAAGCACGGGGTTTGATTGCAATCCGTAATATACAAAAAGTAGTGTGATAATCGGGACAGTGTGAAGCTGCCCTAAATGATACCGTCTGTAATGCTTTCATGTTGCCGTTCAAAAACGAGTGAGGAAGCTTCCAAGTTTTGTGTGTCTGAGTTATAGATTTCATTGCACCTTTAACGGTTTCCGTGTCGCGGTATTATATTTAGGATGCTATTTCCAAGATTAATGTATGCTTTTCCAGGTTTTTCTCCAAAGAGGGAACGTTTTGTTTGGTTGGCCTGCTCAAACCGCACACAAATTATTACCCTGGTGGAAAGACCAACATCTTTCCTTCCCCCTTCTCAACGCACTGGAAGTATGCCACCTAAGGCGCGTTTAAGGTTATCTCACACTTTGTATACCGGGTCCCCAACTGTACTGGTGGGTGAACAAAGACAAACGTTAAATCAAGTCACATCCCAAGGTAACGGCACAAGTTTCCCATGTTGCTGTGTGGGCCAGGGAACCAACCCTTCAAAACTCTCAGTATATCCAACAGTGAAGCGGATCACCCACCCTATAAGCGAGCATACACAAGACCAAATGTCACCACAATAATGACATGAGTAATGCGAAATTTGAAAATTGTAACTACATCAATAAATAATTGATTATTGTAAACAAAAAAGGTATATGTTATCCTGAACTGTAATGACAGTTTATAATTTACTTTCGTGACATTAATTTTAGTTATTAATTACGATAATATTTACCTTTTACAATAATATTATAGTTTCTATCAAGTCCATCCATCCTGCAAGATGAAGAACAGAAGTTATACAAATATATACGATGTTAATAGTAATATATTGTATTTTCTGAAACCAAACGTCACATATTCAAAACGAGATAAAGCCTGGCTATATACAAGTACAGCTACTGAACACATTTTTGTTACATAGGCTTACAGTACTATGGCAACTGCAGACAAAGACAAATAATAAGTTTCAACTTTCAAAGCTCCATTAGTTTAACGTATAATGTCCTAGCGAGTCTATATAATGTTTATGCTGTCCATTTATTATATGCTCCGGACAGCCAAAAATAACTAACGCTCTTGGACAAATGAGCAGGAGTATATTTTGCTGATATATGATTTGTTTAAATAGTAATACAAGACACTGACATTGTATGTTTAGATAATTAATGATTCCAAATACCAACCACTTTCATAGATTCTGCGCGCCATTTACTGACAATAGTTCCAAAAATTGGACTTTGGGGTGGGTGTTTTATAGTCACCTCTGAACAATAACTTCGATATCTCTTACTTTGGAGATTATTTCTTACGACTATGACTGAAACATTTGAAAATAGATTTGTCGGCGAAAGGAACATGGTTCCATTCCGGCATCCGGTAATAGGCGTGTGCTCTTCTTCAGTCTCTTCGTGTTTTTCTCCAGTCATTTCAAATGGTTTTTCTGCACGAGATGTAACATTTAAAACCAAAATGGTTGTAGATGTCTTGATGTTGACAAGTGACTGCTCCACAAAGCAACCCCTTTCTGCACAATATTTCTCAGAATGTTAAGAGTTGAGAATTTGTTCTCGTACATTGATGCCATATCAATATGTCCTCTTGGTGTGTGTCTGGGTCTGCCAGATCGGCCAGGATCAAGACATCTTCTGTTGCAAGAATGTTTTCAATTTAACTTTATCACACTATGATTTAAAGGGTTTGGGGCACAACCTTTCTGAAATGTTAGTCACTTGTGGGTCCCAAGAAGCAGACCTGTCACCTGTGATGAAGTATCTCCTTATGCTCATATAGCTTAGTTGGACAGCATGTTCCGAAGTTTAAAATGTGATTTTCCTAAAACTACAATTACAAGAACTGTGGATTAACACAGTTTTGCCTGCAACCTTCAAATATGATCAAGCATTTGTATATTACGGTTCATAGTTCTGAACTTAAATCCATTTCATTTCGGTGTTCCTGACGGTTACAATCCAGGTTTCTTCACTAAAAGTTGAATGTCTTCACTTTAACATTTTCATTGGATCATATGTTGAAATAACCAGTTGTTTAGACAATCCTGCCAGTTAAAAATGCATTGACAATATAAACTCCAAGACAACATACATCAATTCATGAAAATGTTTTCAGAGCCTGTGTAAGTATGAATAACTTTATCTTGGATTAAATATTGTATATATTTCATTCAAAAGCAATGTATGTATGTGAGAAATATGCAATGTTTATGTTTCAAAACATTTTAAATTCATGTGCAAAATGAGAATGAAAAGAGATGAAAAAAATGAAACAAATGTTATGAGTGATGTGAATGTAGCAGACTTGTTCAGCATTTGAACTCATAATTTGCTGTCAGTACTGAGCATCTGCAACCCGCCAACGCTGTCCAGTACCAGCCAACCTCATTCTGTTCAATTTATACCCCCATTCCACCGAGCATACGACCCCACTGCGATCGATTTTGGCCTTCCGGTCGTGCACACTCTCACTCAGTCCCACTGACATCACACTGAAGTCTTGAGACGATCCCGTTGATCGCAGAAAGTATCTCCCTTCCTCGCCATGGATCGCATATTGTCGCAGAGGGGTTTGCGATTTCGATTGTCTGTTTTCAAAAATCACACTTCTGAGATCGATGCGACTGATGTCTTGCTCGCAAATTCGCTCGTAATGCGCTGGTATTGGTCTCAATATGGTATTGGTACGGTCGTATGTCAGTCGACGACCCAACCCTTATACAGTCGAGCACCGTTGTGTCGAACTTGGATGACTCGATATTTCGTTTGTCGAAACAAAATTTCTCTTTTAACTCTATATTTGCAAAGAAACTCGATATTCAAATACCAATCCCTCCTACTCATCACTCTGAATTTGAAATGTCATACACATGTTCACACGGCGCGACACTGATCAGGCAAAATAGGTGATAGTTGTAAAAGCTCATTAAGCTACAGGTATCATGGTTACTGAGCAGTACTTACTTTGCAATCAGATTATCTCCTCAAATCAAAACATCAACAGCCTCCAGTGACGGGTTTCAGAAGTCACGTGACCAGCATATATGATAGCTGTTTCTAAATTTCAGTTTAAGAAATACGGGTTAAGAGTCAAATTGAATTGAACTGTTTTAGGATGTTGTAAAAGGACATTAATTGGTTTAATTGTCAGAAGGGTTATCATTGTGTCTGAGCAAAGGACCTCTCTTATCTGGGGGGACGGTTCGGTAGTATGATTAATCCACCGTTTGTACATTTACTTGTTGACCCCTCGATCTGTATACACTTGTATTTGAACAATAAGAGTAGAGATACATGTAATTCCCGCAAAAATGATGTTATTTCTGTTAAGTTTTGTTTCCTTTCTTCAAACTGATAATGATATGCCGTGATCGGATCTGTCGATATTCGGTTTTGTCGATATTTGTTCATGGTCCCGTATCGAGACAACGGTGCTCGACTGTATATAAAAAAGGAAATGGATGTAACGAGGTCAATATCCCATGTCCGTTTGAAATTAAATTATGATGAATTACTTATTAAATGTTGTCATCATAGTATCATTCAATATCATATACCACGTCAAAGTCAATACATTTTTCTTGATAAAAAGCCATAAAACGTAAAAACAATTGGGTAATAACAAATGTATGATTTTCCAAAGCTTTAAGTATTAGCGTATTGCTGACCGAATCGAAGCCACTTACGTAGCCCACCAAATTGATAAAAATATCGCTTAAAATATCCTGTCAGCTAAACGTGACATTGTTACAACGCCCAGTATTTGGTGCATCAGATCGCGCAAGAATTAAAACATGACTGGACACTGCAATTGAGTACCAGGGATTTTAGATATTTCAATTGTTTAACCTCTATTGTGAAAATAAAAATTGTTCATTTCATAAATTCCTCAAAGAGGGAGAATAGAGTCGCTATCAACGCAAGGAGATATACAAAGGAGAATGATATATAGAATATAGAATATTGTTAGAGACAGATTTCGAAGGTGGGAGCCTTCTTCATCATTCATTTAACCCAAAGCCTCTTCTGAACTGTTCCAGAGTTAAATTATAACTAAGTTCCAGAGTAACCCCCAGTCACAAATTTCGACAAAGATTATTGTCAAATCAGAGCATGCTCTCTTGAAACTAATAGTATCATACTAACTAGATCATTTTTGTACACCTAAACATTACAAAATACTAAAAAATTGCAATATATCTACACTTGAAAGGATGGTAGGCAGTTCTGGACCAAGGCCATTTCATTTTCCAATTTATCTAGATACTATTTTTTTTCGCTAGTGATACCCAGGATGACATGATTGCAGCCAGTCGCGGTCAGTTTCTACTTCGGACCCGACCGGTCGAGCAAGAAAGTTGCGATGAGGTCGCATATGTCTCAATGTGGTCATGCGAAAAGTCGCCATGGTCGTATTAGAATCGTACAAGAGTCGCAATTGTCGTAATGTGGTCGTACAGGTCGCAAACGGTAACAAGTCGATCGCATGTCGATCGCATGTCGATCGCATATCGATCGCAGAAAGTGTTGTGGTGGTCTCAGCATGGTCTTAGCCACTCGCATGTGAAATCGCCAATTCGGTCGTACCCTGTTGAGACCGACTTACGATCGATGCGACCGATCACATTAGTCTCAACTCTGTCTCAACGTGCTCGCTAAAAAAAGACAAATGAGGTCACTTTTTGGTCGCAGTGGGGTCGTACACCCAGCTTGGTGGAACCACAACCTCAAAGGTGTGGAAGATTGATCGCCGAAATGTCTGAGACCACTGCGACTGGCTTGATCGCAGCGATCGCGCACGGTCGCGCACGGTACGCATATTTTTATCAACTTTTAAAAGACGTTTGATTGACATTTATATACAATCATGGAAAGAAAATATTGAATTATCATCCTACCTGTCACATTATTCAAATAAAAAAGATTTCTTCCAATGCGAAAAATATATTCATGAGCTTAAAGGTTAGATGAAATGACATATGGTCACTTTCGGATTCGTTGAAAAGGGGTTTCAATTTGACAATTGCTAGATTTTAAATTTTTGAAATCGACCCATAAATAACTTATATACGGCTTTTTTTTTAAAAGTGCCCAATTAAGCCCCGGCGACCAGAATGAAAATGGGCGGGGGTGGTCACTGAAGCGTATCGGGCTGTGACGTACGTGAAGGAGCCTCTACATGGCCGCTAATCATAATTTAACGCGTTTTCCCCACTTTTAAACTGCTCATATAAGACAGAAAACTTCATCAAAACAACCCAAATTTTCGATAAACGGATTACTAAACTATTCAACTAGCGATTTTATATGGTTACAACAACCGGGGCGTGCTTTATTAGAGTGCATTCTGCGCTTTTGTATAGTATGTTTGTACCAATTAATCGCGGAACTAGAAGGGAAGGTATGACAGTTCAAGTGACACTGAAACAAGGGAAGAAGATTATCGCGGGAATCGGGTGAACAGAGATTAAGTAGCATCAATTGATCAAAGTATGTTGAATAATCGGCATGTTAATTTTGTTTTGTATGTATTAATAAATAAATATATATGGTAGGTATAACTTCATATACACTGAACGATTGACTGTTCAAACAAGCGTGACAACGTTGCAGATTTATAAATAACATTTTGTATTTAATATAAAAGATTACTGTATTTTAAGTTTGTCAATTAAAATATTCTATATATGATGTAACGGAATGCAAACCATTTTCACTTCACTTTCATGAATAAATAAATGAACTGTTTTGGTCAACAAGCTCAATGAAATTTACATGAAGATTGCTCTATTGTGCACGCTAAACATATACACAGATTGATATAGACAACGAACATTATCGAATAAAAGAATTATGTTACCAGAAGCATTTTAATGAACATATCGTTAATGAAAACGAAATGGTTTAATTAATAGTCTGATAGCTTTTATGTGTCACTTCTGCACATCAACACACAATTCTCAGTTTAGCGGACCATATAGATGTTTCTTCCAGATCAAAGGGGAGAAGTGTTGTTACAGCACATTAGTTTACGCAATTAAGAAGCTGAGTATGTGAGAAGGAAGGAGTGTAATTATGTTTGTACAGATAACAAGTTTACTGGACCGACTTAATTATATAACACAAGTCGGTGACCAGCATGTCATGTTTATTGCCAACGTCCTGTCTTGGTGACACACAATACACTTAACGCGACATTCAGTCTAGAAATTTCAGCCAATGAACATATCTCTATCAAGTTATCCAATAAAAACTCTTGTTTAAATCTAATGTACCAATGAAATTATTTTTAGTGTAAAATCATCATAACTATTTGCTTTTCTATCTTGCCATTTGCGAAAAGACTTTTGCTGAAAGAGGGTTATTATTTGACCATCTTCTGTTTCCAAGTACTGTCATTGATGGAATTATAGGTTAACATTTTGTGTCTAATGTGCATTTGGATATTCATATTGTCCTTTTGGATACGGTTATAAGGTAAGTTTCTTACATTAATTGACACTCTTGATGAATTGTCAATTTAATACGATGTTTATTTGATTATATTTGATTAACCACACATTTTATTGAAACCATTATCTTATAAACTATGAAATTCTGAATGTTTTAATGTGTAATAAGTGATAACTAAATCGTAAAAGGTAACATTGGGATGCGATGTTTTCGTAGGTGGATTCGTAGACGTATTATTCTTTTGATGTTTTAAAATATGTGGCGAGTTATTTTGATTTTTGTAATGTACAGTTAGTAAATTAGGTTGTCGGTTGATTAACGATGTTTAAAAACAGGATGTTGTGAAGTGCTTTTATTGTCGATGGCTCACAATAGGGTCTACTTCGCCGGCGTGCTTATCTCACGTTTGTTTTTTTATTTTAAACACAAACAATCTCTAACAAAAAATAACAACAACACCGACTATCTGATTTCGTTGTCTAAACTGTACTTCGTTCATTTTATCATATCTTGGTTTCATTTTGTCATCTTATATATCATTAGCATTGATTTATCCTATGTCTACGAACGTCTATGAATCCACCGTCTCTCACTAGTTATACCAATTATATTTGATTTGATATATATAACGATATTTTGGTGCATTTGTAAAGTGAAACTTGATAACTAACATTACTCGAACAGATTACACAGCAGAACAGCGATGTGGCATCATTGCAAAGCGTAGATATAACAGATTAACTGACCGATTCCCCAGTGTTTGCCATTGTAAATAGTAAGCGAATGTTTACACCCCGTCCCTTCACGTACGTCACTTCCGGTATCTTCCAACTCTCTAAGCCCCGCCCCATTTTTGGTTTGTTGGTCACGGGTGAAAAGCAGACGATGTTTTTGGGTGTTTTTAAGCCGCTCTAGTTTAATATAGGAACAACATATGGATTTATTTTTGGTTTCTTTTTGCACAAAATAGTCTGATGAACCAATTGCAGTTAAGAATTCAATAGAAAATAATTCATTTCAGCCTTCCTTTAATAATCGTCAATTGGTCAGATCCATGTGTAAATTTCGCATTTCTCTGCATGACTTTAGAGTAAATCATCAGCGTAATAAGAAGTATAATGATATTTCTGATACAGATTCAATTTGTTTGCAATGTAATCATAATGTTGTTGAAAATGAATACCATGTATTTTTTATATGTAATAGATATACTCATATCCGAAATGAATACCTCATGTCCATCAAACATTACTGTAATGCCAAATTGACATTGCAACTAATATTTAACACGCATGATATAAATATACTTCGATTAACTTCAATATACCTTTGTTAAATGTTCAGTTTAAGATCATTATAATTATGGTCATGTGACAACTACTTTTCTCTTGTTCAAATACAATTGTACCATGGGCCATGTGGCCTGCACTACTGAATAAACATGATTGATGAATCTGCATGTTTTATGATAAATGTAACGTTAATTGAGGACAATGTAAGATCGATACAAAGAAATCGAACTGGTAATATGAACGACGTATAATAGGTAACTTGTTATTGTTTATATTTGTTAGAGAAGTAAGAGTAAGTAGGAGTAACTTTGGAATATGTCAAAATAGTAATGC
Organism: Gibbula magus; assembly: GCA_936450465.1. NCBI lineage: Eukaryota > Metazoa > Mollusca > Gastropoda > Trochida > Trochidae > Gibbula > Gibbula magus. The sequence continues at coordinate 19,718,280 of OW388291.1, forward strand.
CGTCAACAAGAGCTGCCATATAAACTGAGAGTCAACTGACTAAAATCTAATGACTAATCTAATCCGTACTCAAAAGCCATATGTCTAAATTATATAATACGCTTTAACATTCACGATATATATATATTTATGTGGTTTGTAAAGAATGGTTTGTCAAAAGGTTGTGGCGGGATCTACTGGACTGAATTAAAAATGAAACTGACACCGCAGAAAATGCATAAACAGTTATTCTAAGATTCAAAGAAAGAAGAAACGATATTGTGAATCTCCTCTTTATTTGAACATATATATTTATATTTTTTTAAAAATGGCAAACAAATTACCTACTCCGAACAGGTTTGAATCAAAAACTGCAATACAACTATCAACTATAAAAATCAAATGCATATGCACAATGCAAATATGATTCTTTTGTCACATTTTGGTCATCTAGCCACAACCTATTCTAAATGTATCTGTCGACAGATTGACATAATACGTAATTTATCATATAATGGACACGCCATAAAAATGTTATTCACTTAATACGTTGAAGCTATTTTACTGTAATCTACATTATAGTTTTTTTTATGGAGTGGGAAATAAATGGTATATTCAGAAAATACACATCAATCTTAAATTAAAGCGTATTAAACACGTAGGATAATACAGTAAATACGCCAAAATTTTAAAAGTTTGAGTACGTACAGTACTCAAAGGAACTGTACAGCACACTTCTTGACAGTAATTTGGATAGTCAAGGACTTATTATGCCTTGTGTACCCCTTTAGGCCTTCTATAGATGCAATAATATAATTACAATTCGCTCTCATTAACCTGTAATCGATAATTAAAACGTCGAAGCGGACAGCTTCAAAGTGATGAAGTTGTCGCAGATGGAGTGTAATCCGTACAGCGAAAACTGTAGCACGCACTGTTATGATGACTGTCAAACTGGATACATTCATAAGTTGCGCGTATAATTTTGCGCATGTATCGTTTGGTTGTCATAATTTTAAAATAGTCATAATCTGGAATAACATTTATGATTCATAATAGTTGTTTTTGTTAAACGAAGAATAACCGCGTTTGACGTCATATTTCGATTAAACAGTCTTAAATATTTAATACTGACCTACATACCGAAAATACAAATTGTATTACGTTTAAAATATAATGTGGTCATTGTGATTTGATTTCTCGTTTTGCAAATTGTGCCTTACTCTTATAAATGTTCCAATTTCCAATAAGCAAGTTATACTAATTTAAATAGTCTTATTCAAATCGACGATTTGTATTCAAATCTTTTAACTTTGTTTGAACGAGGGTATTTCTCATTTGCATATGAAATATAAATGTCTCTGTTATTAATTAAACAAACAACAAATATCGCTTCCTGGCTCGCGTTTGGTCTTCTTTCTTAGTTAGCATGTTTATGATAATACATCTTCGTGTATTTCAATACCACACGACGAGTTTGCAATGTATAAGAAGAAACGTTTACTCAACGTATGTTTCTAAAAATAGCAAATATATTTTGAAAGTTTGATCATGAAGCTGTATCCTGTCTGTGGTAGAATACAATGTAGCAATATATCATTTAATAATGCTACATATTATTTCACACATCAAGGAACATGCACAATGGTTTAGATGTTATGCCGACTCCTGTAACATATAGCTGGTATCGAACAAATGAATACCATCTTAAATTTTGTAGATACTCACAAGACGTCAAAGTAGTTGGTACCATACCCACTTTTTAGAAATAGTATCTGTAAATATCGTTGAATTTTATGACATGACGAATGACAGATTTACAATAATTAAAGCGACATTTCCTCGCGATCAACTTTAATAGATAGACTAGATGCCTTGTTTGCAGGCCTATCAACACCGAAAGTTAGGAAACGTCGCATTCTTTATAGTAAATACTATCATTCTTTCTATTTAAACGACATAGAAGTAGAAAGAAAATAAATTAGTTTATTTCTGTATATATAGTTAATGAATACAATTCGTGTCAAAAGCCGATGAGGTGATGTGTTGTCTAGTGGTTACTGCCTTGACCGTCTGTTCTACTCTTGTCCTTGGTTAAGGTTCGAATCCAACGAATGATCTCTATGATATGTGATGTTGAAACTTGATATATTGGATAAAATTATTTTATATACGAAGCGAAGTATACAGTATACGAAGCGTAAAATATAACGGTTTATAATTTAAAGAGATAAAATAAATCACCAACAAGTTTATAATTTTTTCTAAATTAGAATTCCAGTGTATATATTTCTAACAAATAACACTACACATAAAGACAAATATAACATGCAGATTCTATTATACATAACTGCTTTGTATACCGGTTCATCGCCTTAAAATATAATTGTCATGTTACGTTAAAAACACAATTATAGGACATCAGATTATTTGCTCAAACATCCGATCTTACTTACTTTGAACAGGGAACTGTAAAATCCTTATTTCGCTCCTTCGCGATTTCGCTCTTTCGCTTCTTCGCGATTTCGCTCTTTCGCTTCTTCGCGATTTCGCTCTTTCGCAATTTCGCTCTTTCGCAATTTCGCTCTTTCGCTCCTTCGCGATTTCGTTTCACGGACGTTTCGCTCCTTCGCGATTTCGTTTCGCGGACGTTTCGCTCCTTCGCGATTTTGTTTCGGGGGCGTTTCGCTCCTTCGCGATTTCGTTTCGCGGACGTTTCGCTCCTTCGCGATTTCGTTCGCTGTTTCGCGATTTCGTGTCGCTGTTTCGCGATTTCGTTTCCCTGTTTCGCGATTTCGATTCACAATTTCGCGATTTCGTTTCGATTTTTTCGCGATTTCGTGTTGGAAAGTTTACACGAAATCAAATGGCCCCTCTCAGCCATCATAGATATCAGTCACCATATATATCAGCCACCATAGTTTCGTGCATGTTTCGCTCCATCGCGCTTTCGCTTCTCCTTGGCTTCGCGATTTTGTGGCCCTGTTTCATGACCTCATATCACTATTTTGCAATTTCGCGATTTCGTTTTGACTTTTTCGCGATTTCGCGATTTCGTGTTGGAAAGTTAATACGAAATCAAATGACCCGTCTCAGCCATCAAAGACAGGACTTGTTAGGCCAAAAAAGAATTTAGTTCTGGTTTCGCCCACGCCTCATGTCTTTTTTTCTAGGTTTTAACTAAAGTAAGGGGCAGAAAACTCTAATTATTTGGCCCCAGAAAACATTGGACATTGAAAATGCATCCTGGTTCCCGGGCCTTCGATCTCGCTACTCTTCTCTCGCCCCAGGCATGGACTGCTCAATGGCTGCCTCCATACAGCGAAACAAAATGGCGGACGAGATGTGTTTTTACTATAGAAATATCTCTGTACACATACTTCCTGTCGGTGTCGTCCATGTTTCTGTGTGCGAAATCAAACATACGGAGTCATAGATGCTATTCGCTATTTTTAATGTAAACGACACCCATTTGCAAGGGCAAAATGAATTTTTGAAAACTCGAGGTGGAGTGAAGCATATACTCACAATGTAAACAAATACCCCCATCGTAATTAGGCGGTGCACAAACGATTGACAGTATGTCTGTACATTACATGCATGTAGATTGCACATCCTCACAAGTCATAGACGACGACTGCAATACTCGTTAAAGTATTTATTCAAAGTGTCACCATGAAAAATATTGACGCAGTAGACCTCAAACTTACAGGTCGCTTCAAACACAAACTAAAGCACAACAGCAATTAAAATAAAAATAATAATAATAATAATGACGTTAATAAAAAAAAATTAATGATATTTTTTTATTTTTATTTGTCAGTTTTGTCACTCGATTGGGAAAAGAACAAATCTAAAATCAGCGATTGATTATCGAATATTGCTCCAAAAACGAAATTACTTCCTACAGAAGCACAAATACCCATTTAATAGGAAACTTGCAATGTCAAAAGTTATTATTATCTTTTAAACGTATTATCGACGAAAATCGACAAATCGCCTAAGGATTTCAATTAAACAACTCCTGAGTATGACGTCACATCGCTAACGAAGGCAAGGCTCCACTCGACGGGCCAGGCGAAAGTGTTTGATGAGTGAGATCATAATTTGCAGGCGAATTTTGCTCACTTTGAACTGCGATATCTTGATAAGTAGGTGACGCTTCAAAATACTATTTTGTGTTCTGTTTACTTGAAAGTGTTGTCTACATGAATAAATGAATTAACATCGCAAAAACATAGAGATAACATTTTCTTTAACATCTTGAATATTTCCTTTCTTGTGAAGGGGTTTAATCAGTGATTTTGACCTTTTATCTAGATCGGAGTGAATAGTGTTGCAGCTCTTAATAATCTCCGGAAGTATACCACCTGGTTAAGCTGATTTTCTACCCCTCAAACTTGATATTGCTTGTAATATCTCCTCGTATCTTTATTCAAGATGTTACACATATCATCATCATTACAAACATCACAAAGTAAATCATCATTGTTCTTCAGAAACTATTGACTGAATTCCAGATTTCCGAAATTTGGTTTTCCGTGTCTGTCAAATTTAGATAACGTTTAAAGTAGTCTTCCCATTCAAAAGCTTTCTGCTAGTTTCTGCTTTTTCCGTTTTACTGTTTGATGTCTGTTGTAGTTATTCCCAGATGTTTTTGGAGTTGTTAACCTGTGAAGTGATTGTAATAGTTTATCTTCAGCTTCTACTATATAGGTGAAAATTAATGATTTTGATCGAATACCGAAAAATGTACCTCGACTGACGTACTCCAATAGTCAATGTTTTACACATATACTTATCTATTGCAGATAAGAACTTCAAGACAGTTTAAGGTTGAATATGTTAGATAACTAGCATATACCTGTAAATGGGACGGATAATTTAGCTTCTGCACTTGTCTGTGAGGCCATTGTTCGATTGTCATTCAAAAACGGTATTTATCATTTATCAAGGTCTATTCCACAGGTGATATAGGTTTTGTGAGATCAAGCAATATCCCCTAGGATATATCATTGTGACGTTAGATTTTGACCAATACCCTGTCACCATCAACCAAATGACATCAGAGTGCTTTTACATCAACAAGTAATGACCCACAATGCTACAACGTCAAAATGCTGAAGACGGTGCTATGACATCACCGCAATTGGAATCTAATGGCACTGTTGTGTTCAGAGATGTTAAATTATCATTGACAATATTGAAGAATGATTTTTGACGATAAATAAAATATCATCCTCGTGTCTTCTGATAGCAAATATATTAACACTCGATAATAAACGAAGACTACCATTGGCAAGCGCGGTATATTTGTAACTTTTACAAACTCATGTTGATATATTTAATATCAAGAAACACGTGGGTGAGAGTATCTAATATATTCGGCAGTTGGGGATGAACATGCAAGTCGAGTGATATGATTTGAACTTCCATCATCACTTATGGTATGTCTGCAAGTTTCAAATGGAACTCAACTTTTATGAAACATATTGAGTTTCCCTTTAATGTCAAAATGAGATCCATGAGGTGCATTAAGGATGTCCGCTCCTTCCTGTTGAACTTCAAAATGAAATATGATTAAGTAAAGATTTTTTCTCATCTTTATTTACTTCATGATATACCACATCATCTACATACTTTTAAAAAACAAATGAAATAAAGAAAATGTGACTTTAGAATCTCTAAAAAGTGCTTAAACACCATAAATGGCCTAAATTTGACAAAAAAAGGGAGTTTTCAGCTACATTTTGTGTCAAAGCTTTAAAAATCCCACACTACGATATATATTTTATCATCGATTTCGGTAGGGTCACATGAACTTTGTAACATATCAAAAAAGGAAAAAAGGTTTAATACTAGAAATGTAGTTTTTAGCAGTTTTTTTCTCATTTTCCCATAGACTCCAATGTTAAAATTGTCCTTCACCCCACTATCTTACAGGCGTCATATCTCGAAAAAAAAACCACACTACCCCCTATTTTTTAATGCTGATTTTCCAATCATATACTTTGAACTTTTAAAAAATATAAGTTAGAAAAAAAGTTTAATACTATAAATTTGAGGAGCGAACATCCTTAACTGTATTACGTATTATCTAAAATACTGTACTCCATACTTAACAGAATACTCCATTGCCTTGGCGTAGAGAGACATGGTAAACGTTGATCCCACATAAATGGTGAACTCATGTTGACTTTGAGGGGTTGGTTCCACGAATTCTGGCGCATCTAAGGTTCTTAGGGTCTGGATCATGAACTGGGGAATTGAAGAGCACAATGTGAGAACTTTTTTTCTATTAGGAGCATGGTTCGACAAATGTCAAACGTGTCATCTCTTGCAAACCATAATCACCCTGCTCTATCAGGATATGTTATTATATGCATTGCTACTACAATCCCCGGATTGCATAAGAAGTCGTTGACTCATACTACTTTAAAGTCGTCGCAAATGCTTTTAGGTCATAAGCCAATCAGCCAATGATTTTAAAGGCGCTGTATCACGTTTGTTTATCTTTTACTTTCTCAAAGTTGCTATTCATTATTGAAGTTTATACAGTATATTGTTATGTCAGAGGGTTAAACATCTCGGAACACGACCCGATAAGCCGTATCCATGCATAAAAAACGGTTATCCGTATTGAAAGAAAATGATGCGACGTATAAAGCGACAGTGGTGTGAAACTCTTCATTATGAGAGGTAGATTTGTAGGTCCCATGCAAATCTGAGAGTTCACACAGCAAGACGATTTACCATTCTATCATGGTACCATATCTGAAACTCTACTTTGAGTGTTTAGGTATCGTTACATCGGTCAGATCAACTGAACCACCTTCCAGCGGCAATTTCATTGTGAACACCTTAAAATGGCCGCTAGAAGGGAAATGGACTCTTTTATTGATTCAGGAGTATTACTTGGCCATTGACAACACTTATCAACCTTTTCGTGAGATCACTTAAATTCAGTAAGACAAACGTGCTATACATCGCCTTTAAAGTGAACGACCGCTCATCGGACTTCTCATCCAAACACTGCTCACATTAGTCGAAATAAAATCATTTTGTTGGCCTTTTGTATAACATTGCGAGATATTGTGTCATGGTCAATCAGATTATTTGTAATAACAATGCAAATAAAATGCCCTGATTAAGTGGGATATAGCACAATATCGGTTTTAGGGATATTTGGGACGTTTGGATATTATGGATAGGAAAGTATGACTCTCTGCTGATAACGACTCTTTCTGACATGTTAGCACAATTGATGTCACCATAACCTTAGGGAATAAAGCAGTACGCTGGGTTTCAAACTAGGTTACACCAAGAACGTCTTCAAAGACAATGCAACAATAGCGCTCTCTGTTCGCATCGTTAATTGAAGTTCTCGTAATGTTTTATTAAAAATTGCTAATGTCTGTTTTTTTCTCAACTTAGCTGTGATCTGTATGCGATCATATTAACGCAATGAGTATGTAATAAAACATCACATATGTACATACATAAAACAATAAATCATACCTGAACACTGATTGCACTAAAAATGGCCGTTGGATCACCCGTTTGTGAAGCACCTGCCATGGGTTTCTTTGGGTAGTCCATTACTTTGACAGCGATAGCGCCCCATCCTCCGTCCACAAACCCGTCTGATTCTTCTGGATCAATTACTATACTGCAATCCTGAGAATAAAATTATTTTAATTCACTTATTGTATGAATTCAATCAATCATACGGTATTCACTATTTATTAAGTATTCTTATATATTATTATAAATATATCATTTAATAAATTATTTTATATTATAAATTATTACATAAAATATGTTGAAGGCTACGAGCTACACTTTAAACGTTAAGTCTTGAACAAGTGTAGCATTATTTTGGTATGTCATGTCTATCACTCAAAACTTGATGTATACATTTTGTCAGGCCCCGATAATCCGAACGCTTTCGTTTTTCATCAAAACGTTTGGATAGTAAAATGTTCGGACTACTGAAACGAACCAAATAAGATGGAGTTACTCCCCTTTGATTCTACAGCCAGACAAGAACGTATTTAGAATATCAAATGAGTTTTCATATACACATAACAACTGGGATACATATATTAATAAAACAATCATTGCACAAGATAATTTCTGGATATACATGCACACAGCATGTCAAAACATTCAACGAACTCACTCAGGTTTGAAGAATTTGCCAATAACAGATTGTGTAATCAATGGCTTGAAGGACCCTCGCTGATTGATCAAATTTCTTTTTGTCACCAACACACTCAAATACAACAGACCTCATTAGTTAGTTAGTTAGTTAGTTAGTTAGTTAGTTATTTTGGGGACTTAACAAGCGCTTCCAGCGGGGCTGATCTCGCACTTGGGTTCCGCAGAACCTTTAATGTAATGCCGAAACGTTGAAAAGGTGGGAGAATTGTTGTAAATCGATCCGAAATTGAGGGTAAGAGAACATTTTAAAATTTTGAAATTTTGAATGAATTACGCTAACTTGAGAGAGGGGAATCAATTGGATTGTTTGAATGTTGTTTTGAATTGTTGAATTGTTAGATTCGGACCAGGAGGCCCCAATCCTTTATATAGGTGCCAAGTGCATTGAAAATTGTAGAGTTGTTTGTGGGTTTTAGTAGTTGTTGTATGTTGGTCGGGGTTAATATTTTGTTGTAGGAGTGTCGTGTGAAGTTGTTTGCGTTGTGTTGTGTAGTGGGTGCATTCTGTGAGAATGTGTGTAATTGTTTCAGGGTGGTTGCAGTGTGGGCATGTTGGTGTGGAGCTGCGTTTGATTTTGTGTAGGTGATCATTAGTGTTGAGTTTTGTGTGTCCTGTTTGGAGTTTAGTGATAGTGATCTATGTTTTTGTTGTTGTGGTATGTTTTGAATGTTTTGAATGTTTTAGGTTTTGGGTAGTAAAGTTTTAGTGTGGGGAGAAGTTTGGATTTGATGTATTGTTGTTGCCAAATGGTTTTGATATGTTTTTAGCGAGGACTGTGGCCTTTTGTGTAAAGTGTAAAATGGGAAGTTTTAATCGTTGTTTAGCTGTTGTGTCGGCCCTTCGTTGCCGAAAATGCCGACGTGGATATGCTCTGTAGAGTTGGTGGACGGTGTGGAGTATATGCGAGATAATGCCTGCACGTTTTGTTGTGGATCTGTGTTTGAGTGCCTCAAGCCAACTGAGTGAGTCAGAAAGTATTTCCTATGTGTATTTTGTTGTGTTTTTGTATGATAGGCTATTTTAGTGCTACCATAATGACCATGTCCGCCAGATTGGTTATCTGGTAGTCGGTATGCCTATGTGACTTGTTGTGCATGAATCGGGATCTTTCGATCCGTCGGTGTATATAACATTACCTCCCACTTAGACCTCGTTGCCCGTAGCAACCATTCATACAAGTGTCCTGTTCATTATCGATATCAGGACTGTTTCGTCCAAATAGTCCTGCTATCTGATACACGGACACTTTCAAAACCACTTTTAAACAAAGCAAGTTACAGTTTATTAACGTCAATGACAAAACGATTGAGCTAAACGTAATAAGCGTAATAAGAGAATTTATTTGATGTAATACTCAATACGGTTGGGAGAAAAATACTTGATTGACTTCTGCCGAAACTAGAAGGAAAAGACAAAAAAACATGACTTTGATATATTTTCTACGACAAATTCAGAACAACCGTTTAGAAAGTTATCATATGCATAGAAATGATAAATAAAGTAGTTTGAAACATTATTATTTCGGAAATATACAAAATAAACAATTTATAAGAATGTTCAAGTTGCCTAAATATTGAAAATCCAACCGATTTTAATCATATTTAGATGTTACCTTCAATTTCTATTGTCGCAGAGCCACCCTAATAAGACGACGGCATTCTTCCAAAGCAATCTAGAAATTGACAAACTGTGAAGTTTCGTCGCAACTTACCCGTATGTTCGTAAATTGCACGAACCTGCACCATCATTGAACATTTATTTCGTGCGTCTAATTTTACACGCGAGAACACGTGCTAAAATCAGTCAGGCGGATCATCCGTAGTACTACGCATTTCATTCACGCACTAGAGAAGGGGCCACAACAAGGTTATGGTACTTTACATTATTTATAATTCATGTAATTGCACTCGGAATAACTTAAGTGAGATGTAAGTCAGTTACTACCATAGTTTCCTCGTTGCATCCGAAAATAGCAGGACAGTTGTCCTCGAGCCCGGTCCTCTCGGAAACTATGGTAACTATTACTTAGTCGTATCAGTTGTCCTCTATGTATTGTTGTGTTTTGTTTTTGGCATGTAGTGGGTGCGGTTTGTTGATGAGATGAAGGCTGATATGTGGGATAGGTAGCTATGGCATGAAGTGTTGTATGGTGGATTTGGTGGGAAGTGTGATGTTGTTTAGGTTTGCCTGTTTGATTAGGTTGTGTATGCGGAGTGAGGTAGGGGAAGTAAGTAGGTGTTTGTTAGCTAATGCGAGATTGCGTTTTCAGATGTTTTATAGGAGTTGTGTGATGAGTGGATCCTCTGAAGTCCAGAACAAGAAGTTTAAGGTGAGTTGGTCCCGTCTCAGATTGAGGGGAATTTCACCTGTTAGGGCCTGCAGAGCTTCAAGGGATGTGCCTTCTTGTGTACGTGTTGCGAGTTTTAATGTCAAGTATGGTATCGAGTTTATTTGGTTAGCTAAAGTTTGGTTTAATATGTTGTATATTGGTGCGCCATAATCCAATTTGACCTAATTAGAGAAGTATAATTTTTTATTAAGGCTTGTTTGCTGCACCTACAAAATAAGTCTTAGACGTGGGCTGCCCAGGTGAGGTGTTTTTTGGTATGATTTTAAAAATTGAATTTATTATTTTTAAGAAAGAGCTTTGATGTGTTTGGGCACATTCTGTTGTGTTTGAATATGAACCCTATTGGTTTTACCGCATTTAATTTGAAGTCCCATTTGTCAGCCCACCTTTTTTAGTGCGGATGGACCTCAGTTTGACACGCTGAATATTTATAACTAACACACGAAATGAGAATTTTCAATTTATTACAATCACAAACTACTGACACACAAAGTAGGACATTTCAATTAATTAAAATAGAAAGCTACTGACAGGCTTAACTCTCATGTCAATCCACTGTCATCGAAGTTTTACGGATCCAGTCAGTGTGGTGATCGCTTGTCAAGGGGATAACAAGAACGATTTTGATGAACCACCGGATTAACGAAGCAGAGATATAACATGTTTATATTTTGTGATAACATTTGCTATCCCAAATATAACCATGTTATATTTGTTCACTATCTAAAAGGCAAGTATTTATGAAGCAGAAATAGCTGTAATTAACTAATCCATTGAAGGTAATTGGTGTTCGAATTCGGGAACGGAATCATGAATCAACATCTAATGGGTTTATATAGACATTAGTTTGTTTAGCTACATCTTGTTATCGTTTGGGCACTGCGGGATTCGGATTATCGGTGGCCGGACTATCGCAGCTTGACTAAAATTGAAGTATTGATACTTACTGGATTAATGACTGTATTCTTCAGAGTTGCTAATCCGCCAGCATCTACATAGTGAGCGTAGCCACATTTCACGAAGTCTGCGTCTTCATCTAAAGTAGACAGTTTGATCGTTGTTTGCCTATTTAGCTCGATCCTGTGAAGAGTCGTATACAAATGTAACGTAGTTATGATTCTGCAATTGGACATCTTGTTAATACTTTTTCATGACGACTCCCTTTCGAACCGACACCACACTAGCTTTGCGGGTTCGAATCCCGCAAATGACTCATCATTGTATATGTAAAAATAGCGTTTGTTAACATCCAGTCAGTGGACTTTTGTTTTGACGGAGTGGAAAATCTCCAAGGGATAGTCAGTGTTTACGATTGGTGGTAACTCTGAGGGAGTTGTTTAAAATCAAGTAGTGGACTCATCCCGAAAAAAAACTTTTTCAGATAGGGAGATCCCACATATAATACGTTTTTGTTCCCAAAGAAATGGCACGTGTTTCTAGTTGTATACACATATATGCAACACGTGTAAACTGCACACAAATACAAACCAAAGGTTTTAATATAATACAAAAGTGATTGTGTTCCACTTTCCGCAATTCTTATTTGTCGAAAGCTCTCATTAAATCATAAATCAAGACAAACGTCGTCAGCATTGAGATCTATCAAAAAGCGACACAGGACGCAGTGAAGTTGGTCAACCGGTTCTTACAACTGAGTCAATTAGTCAATCAATCAATATTTTATTTCTGTCTCACTTGTGTTCATGTTACACATTGATAAAATATATACATGTACATAAAACACATATGCACAACGATTTACGAGAGACGCATAAAATGCTATTAAAAATAATAAACAGTATTGTGCTGTCACATTGACAGAGAAATGATTTAGTTTGTTATAACCATTTTCTTAACCGGTTCGCCCTAACCGGTTTCAGACGCACGATTTGTACTTGCTTTGATTTTGTACCCATTTTTCTATCGGCTGGTGAGGTTTGGTCGCCATGTTTTCCACTTGTAAGCCGTCAGTTATCGGCCAGGCAGCAAATAACGCTGATGTTTTTCAGATACAGAATGTCCTGTGTACGTAGTACCACAAAAAAATCACCAAAGTGTATGTAATTATTAGTTCAATTATGTTATGGTGACATTTCATGTATAACTAGTAGGAATTTGCTATTCAATGCTTTTTATACATATTTTATGCATGATAGTTATATTTTGCTGGTATGGTGATATAAAGAAATGCATTCATTTCAAAGTGTATGTTCAGGTTAATATAATAACATTATTTTCGTTTATTATTTTGTGTAATATTACCGGTGAGGTAAAATATAAAAAATTGCACTTCTCAGTAACAGTCTAGGGACAGAAGTTATCTCCCTTGATTTAATGTTTGTAAACATTACCAGGTTCTGGATGCATCCCGAACGGGGTCTGATCCCGATCGGGTACTGACACCCCGATCGGGATAATAAAATCGTCTAAAATACGACAAAAACTGTTGTTTTTCTTTCCAATATTGCCAGTTCACAACAGGGCATCTTCTGCAATGGTTATACATGTAAACAAACCCTTCCGTGAGCCAACTGCAAAACATTCGACTTTTGATTAGTACGTCACCATCCCCTGGATAGAGTATTATGTGACGGGGGTGTGTACGCAATGCGGCGGCTATTGGTACGTGGTCAGACGGGACTTGAAGGTCTCGACCGAGTCACTCATGACAGTCTCTAGTGGCAGGTTGTTCAATTCGGGAATAGTTCTTGGGTAGAATGAATTTCTGTAGGCTGAGGTGTTGGTTGAAAGGTGGTTGAACTTGAAAGGGTGGTTAGATCGGTTCCTGTTGTTGGTGTGTAGTAATTTAGAAGAATCTATGGCAATCTTGTTATTGATCCTTTTGTACATGATTGTTAGTCGGGATTGCTTCCTTCGACTTTGGAGACTGGACCAGTTCAGTTTTTCCAGCATGGCTGTTACGCTGCTTCTTCTGTCATGGTTAGCACAGACAAATCGTGCAGCTCTTCGCTGTACGGCTTCCAGGTTGTCTATGTCGTTTCCCTGATATGGATCCCACACAGAGGAAGCATACTCGAGTGTTAACTTGACGAGGGTTATGTAGGCTGTTTCTTTAATTTTAGTGGGACACTGATGGAGATTTCTGCGTAGGAATCCAAGGGTGCTATTAGCTTTCTGTACTTTTTGTTGTTATGCGTTCTCCATTTGGACTTGAAACGATGCCGCACTTTGGTCGCTACTCCCTCCAAATTGAAGCCCCCTTTGCTGATTTTGACACATTTTCACCTCCAAAAGCATCATTAAAGTCAATATTCATGCTAGTTTCAACACAAATTCAAAATCACAAACCAAACTTCTGATCTAGCGCTCGTGCGTCTACGGAAGAGCTTCCGGTTCCTTGTAAAGGGGGATAATGCACCCGATCGAGATTTATAGAGAAAACAGCATGTGAGCAAACCTGCAGCAAATGTGAATGGCGAAAACGGCACATTATTGGCAATAACGACACCAAGGGTATCTGGCGAGAAAGGCATCGTATAGAAATATTAGAACACGGCAAAATTGGACTACTCATTGCTAAATACAAGACAATCGGAGGAATGCCATTCACTGTGTATAGCAAACGTTATAACAATATGGTATGGTCCGTATTTGAATACGGAGCAGGCATATGGGGCACATCAGAACACGCCGAAGTCAACGCAGTGCAACACCGAGCTATCCGGTTCTTTATGGGCGTGGGGAAATACAATCCCAACGTTAGCGTCAACGGTGACTCAGGGTGGCACCCACCGGCGGTGTGACAATGGACTGCACTAACCAGAAACTACGCCCGAATCGTCATTATGAGTAGCAGAAGGACTTATAAACGCGTTTTTGAATGGTCGAAGAACGTAAAAGGTAAGAACTGGGTACATAGAGTACACAAATACCTGTCTGACATCGGATTAAACCATCTCATCGACACAGAGCCACTGGAAAGCCGCCAACTTGTCAATAGACGATCCTGGAACGCTTATACAGAGAAGTGGACAACTAAGCTCCACTCAGACCCACCCGCAAATAGAACTACTAAGTACTGGATTAAGCAAACTTGGACACTACAGACAGTTTAAACGACGTTTTGAGACAGAAGCTTATCTAACTCAACCACTACCAAGAGCTCACAGAAGTGCGTTGGCAAAATTTAGGTGTGCGGTAGAAACGGGTCGGTATGAAAATGTACACTACACTGAAAGATACTGTTTCAACTGTCCTCAAAGCATTGAAGATGAAGTACACGTCATGCTCTCATGAATGAATGTCAACGGAAAGTACAAGATTTTACCCGCATGTCTGCCGAAGCCAAATTTTATACTTTGATGAGTGATCCAAAAATGTCCTTTGACACTGCCAAAACCAATCATTAGATCTTAACTCACCGTAGAAATATTTTATATCAATGACTCTGTGATATGTACATAGGTTCTTAGCTACTTTTTATGTATGTCTTTTTCGTATATTTTATGGTCATATATCATCAATCTTAATTGTATTTTATGCATAGTATATATATTAAGGTTTTAATTAATCATACTTTATTTTTAGTGTATAGTGCAATAGTTTTAGTATCTCTCATCAATCGCTGAGCGATTGGTTGCGTATTCAAGTGAAACGAAAATAAAATATTCTGTCTGTCTGTCTGTCTGATAGTGTCGATAGTCGCTCATTTTGAATTTGTTCCGAATGTAAACGGCGATTTCATTGACTGTATGTTAGCAGATAGTAAGGGACGTAACTCGTGATCACAATAGGTGTCGCTGATTCGTTTCACCACTTTTGGCTAGGTTGAAGGTAAAAATGGAGAGATCTCGATTCATTTTCACATGGGAAGATGAACTGATGCTGGATTTTGCTTTGGTTCGCTAATCAGCATAAGTATATAAATGTAAATGAAAGATAAGATGATATATATACACAGCATGATAAAAGTGAATATATCTTAAACATAAAATAATTTGCAGCCAAAATGCTAAAATCTTAGTTATATAAGATAAATCGTCGTTTAAAAAGAATATTATGGCAGGTTCTGGCGGTGGGTAAGACTAAATCCGGGTTTCCTAAAATGCAAATAAAAAGCTGGTTGGTTGTAAGGTGTGGCCATTTTTCTTTGCAGATATTACGGAGATCCTTACGTTCTTCAATATAGAGTGGGCAGGTTAAAAGTACATGGATCTTGTCTTCTACACAGTCTTTACAGTGGAAAAATAGTCTCTCATTTTGGGGAATATTCTCGGAACGTCTAGTTTCCACTCTTATTGGCGTTACTCCACATCTAAATTTAAGTAATGCACTTCTGTGAGTTCTTGGTATAGGATACCTAACGTGAGGCTCCGTTCCGTAGCTGTGCTTGAAGGTTCTGTACGTCCTAAGTTTGTACTGGTACGTTGGTTCCTGTGTCAGCTTAACTTGGACCTTTGTCTCCCATGACGTCATATACTGGGCATAACGTTTTGATGCAAAATGAAAAATACATGTCATAGTATCGATAATTAGAATATGCATTCCTTTCCCGAATGAGACTATTTCCTTCGCCGGGGACATTATACAGTTTCATTATTAGCTCATCAGGCCTGAAAGGCTGGATGGGCATATGGCATGGCATGGCGTCCGGCGTCCGTCTGTAAACTTTTCGCTTTTTCGACTTTTTCTCCAGAACCTAGAGAGTTGAATTGTAGATTTCGTAACCCCGTAACCCCAAAGTGGGTCACAGGGGTCACAACCGTTAAAACCTATTTTCATCTCTTTCTCCAGTTCCAAACGGTCTGGGGAGCTGAAAGGTTGTGTGCAGACTCCTTGGCCAGTGTGGATTCTACATTGTAGATTTCATGACCCCATGACCCCAAATGTGGTCACAGGGGTCACAACCTTAACAACCTATTTTCATCTTCTTCTCCAGTTCCAAAAGGACTAGAGAGCTGGAAAGTTGTGTGCAGCTGACTCCTTGAGTAATGAGGATTCTAAATTGTGGATTACGTGACCCCATGACCCCAAATGGGGTCATAGGGGTCCCAACCTTAAAAAGCTATTTTCATCTTCTTCTCCAGTTCTATTAGGTCTAGAGAGCTGAAAAGTTGTGTGGTGACTCCTTATCCAAACGGGATTCTAAATTGAAGAACTGGTAACCCATTATGACCCTATTTGGGGGCCACAGGTCAAAACCTAAAAAAAAACTATTAATTTTTTTTTTCAAGTTCTTCAAATTTGTTATACATGTGATAAATTCTCCTTGAAATTTATTGAGTTTCTTGTTTAAAGCTTGATGCGTTGGCTCTGTTTTTATTTTGTTAAGTAAAAAAAAGAGTTTGTAATTATAAGGATATTGTTTTACATGTGTTGTACCTCTGGAGATGAACAAGAGGTCAAACAATGTATTATTATTGTACTTCAATGGAGGCACAAAACATGTCAAACAATGCTTAAAAAACATACCTGCCTACAATATCATATATTATATGAATATATATGCTAAGTACTAAAATATTATATCACGATATTCCTGCAAACGAGTAAATATGAGCTCACAATTAGGTGTGTATATACTGTATTTCCGAATCGTAGGAGAATTTAACATGACAAATAAGCATACCTGTACACGGGCAGAAACATGACTACTGGACTGGTGTTTGGTTTCTTTGTATCTTCCCTGATTGCTGGAATCACTTTTACTTGTAGCTCGTAATTCGTAGGGTAGCTGGTCACTCCATGGGTGTAGTTGAACCAACGCCAATATGAACCATGGAGACTGAGGTACATACAAGCTATACGAGTTGACATACAAATAATGAATTCAAGTGTGTTTATATTGGGGGAAAAGAGATAAATAACCTCAATACACATACAGTAGCAAATTCCAAAATATTGGAGCTTTAAAAATATAAGTTTACTCCGATAATGCTTTAACAATTTATAGGTTTTGATGAACAATTAATTAGTAAAATTAGTAAAATGTTATGGATTTAATTGATACTTTTGAAATATATGATATTTTGTTATTAGTCACTGTTAAAACCATTTTGTAAAAAAATAATTTAATGCGACAAGTCAACCTTTATTGCTTAAGGGTAATATTATATGAGGCGAGTATACACTAAGAGACAAGTTAAGCAACACTCATTTTAAAAGCGTACATTTGTACCGTAGAAATGTAAGGGTTAATTTCAAGAATTACATGATCCCTGCAAAAAGGATATTCATAAAGTTGAATGAAAAAAATCAGTCCAGTGAACAATTTATGAAATAAAGAATAAATTTGTGATGATCCTTTTACCAGCTGCAATTTATATCATCATTGCACTAACCATATTGAATTTAGATACAAAATGTGGATATTGCTGACGTTCAGTATCAATTAATATTGGGTTAATTTTTTTCTTAATGTTAAATATGATAATGATTATATGATATGAAAATTTTGCGGAAATTCTATTTGTAAAACAACATTATGATAATCACGATTTAATAACCGATACCATGGAATAGGATGGCCTCAAGAAACAAATTTATATTTCCAGAATTTAGTCATGATTGGTTTTTTCTTCGAAATAGAAACTTTATCAATGTCAGAGTTCTAGTAAAGCTTAGGGCCAACTTCATTCGAGAACTTGTTCTCCAATGACAGACATACACGTAGGTGTCCTGCATTTAACAGATAATGAAGACAGAAACAAATAAATTATAAAGGCACATGTGATACATTAGAATTGAGCTTATCTGATTTTTTTCAAAATATACAGACCTTATATCTGTGTACTTGGCTGTAGGGTCTATGTCGATGTCAAATTCCGCAATTTCCTGCTCAAATTTCATTTGAACACTAACATCTGCCACGTGACCATGAATCTTGCTGATCACCTCAGGTGTTATTACTTCGTGGATCGTTCGAGTCGAGTTAACTAATTCGACTTCTTTTGTCCAGTTTCCGAAGTACGTCTCACCATTAATATCTGTAAGACGTTTTCGTGTATCATCTGTGCTCCTACCAACATCACTGGCATTGCATGAGCTTCCGCACGGCCCCATTCCAAGTACCCATCCGGTTACAGCAGTTATTCTGAGCTGCAGAAAGAAGAAATATTGTCCATATTAGCTAATTCAGGTTTTAATGTGATAATCCTTTAACACCTAACACGTGACAAGATGATAAAGCTTGGTTTCCTGTGAAGAGTTGTATACAGAAAATGTCATTGACATAACAATAAACGATAACAATTAAAGGTGATGTAGCACGTTTTTTGCATATTTTGTCTCCAAAAATGGAAGCAGGGGTAAATGTTATTATCACTCATACATGCAAATGTGAAGTTAAAGACTATTCAAAACAGTGGTAAAATACATTCAACCATAACAAGAATATTCTTCCAATTGCCATGTTTTATTAGGCTTGTCTGCCATGTATCATTGTGTAAAAAATAACATGCTGTATATTGCCTTCATGATTGACTGTTTAATTACGAAAATAGAATGTGTAAGTGTGTCATCTTAATTTTGTGGAAGACGAACATCATTTAATTTATCCTTTGAATACTGACCTGAATACTGAATACTGAATAAATAATATTCCTAGATATGACTATGTACATCCATAAAATTTTGAGATGCAGTTTGCCTTTTAACAAAGACAATACTTTTCTTATTAGAATGTTATAAATGCAACTTTCATCTACCAAGGCATGTTACTTCGAACTTCTCAGGTATGATGTGATATGTGTAATATGTTTATATCAGAAGTAAAATGTTACTGTTTTATATGTTGAAATGCTAATCTATGATGATGTGATCCCTGTCAGTGTGCTTTATAAGTTTGTTTGCATTTGAATCTTTTGTACGTTTTTGTACTAAAGGCATGTGACTTCTAAGTATTAAAAATAAAGAATAATTACGTCTCAAAAACGTCTCTTGTTTCATAACAAAGCAATTGTTATCCGCTAAATCTTGCTTTTCGGAATTGCAAATAGAAATCAGATATTAATGAATATACATAGATTATATATGTCAGTTGATTTTCTACTTATGAGGGTAATATATATTCATTATGCATCAGAATATTTCTTATACATAACAGATGTAGCTAATAGAGTTATGGGACTTACCTTGTAAGGTGCTTTACTTGTATCAATGAATTTAAAAGACATTGTTCCCCCCATAAAGTGCATGTCACCCAAAGCCAGGGAGCCAGGCAATGTAGCCAAGAGGAACAGGCACATTCTTAACTCCATCATGAATCACTGGAACTCTCTTTAGTTTGAATGTTTTCTGAGAAAAAAACATAATCACTTGTTGAGTTGGTTGAGTTGGGGTTTAACGCCGCTTTCAAGATTATTTCACTTATATAACGGTTCCTAGTATTATGGTAGAGAGAAAACTCGCAACGCCATGTCTCTATGCATTGCGGTGAAACCTGCGAGCATCGGCTGGAACCATGGGTCGTACTACGCTGAAATTCAGTGTAGCATTGTACATTGCACGCAAACCTTACTGCGTGTTGAACAGTTCTCAACTGCAGACAAAGTTACTGTGCCCCTGGTGGGATTCGAACCCCGGACCTCTTGATCCGAAGCCGAACGCGCTAACCACTGCGCTATCCCGCCCCACTAACACTTGTCTAATAATATTGATAGTGAAACAACATACTAAAACTACAATTATGATCCAGAATGATTATATTTTTTTAAATATGTAACTGCTGCAAGAGTTACACTCATACACATATCTGATTAAAGATGAACTTTTTGTAAGTTAATCCAATAATAGTTAGATACATAGATAATTCTTTATTGCCCGTTAGGGAATTTGTTTTACATCTGAGTGAGCATAAATACACAATTTATGCATTTTCATTGATAATAAATACTTGGAAACATGATATAAATGTACAATGAATGTGATGATGAGAACATTAACGATTATTCAATGAAAAAATATATGTAGGTGTGCCCATTCATATTTAGTATCAGACATCTATATACTTACTGACTGTGTTTGACGTTTCTGTAGGTACACAACGCCATATGAAAATGATTATATTTCAGAGTATTGGTTACAATATATAAAGATAGCATGACGATCCCCAGCAACGTAGATATATTTTATATTGAGAGATAAGTCTCATTGACATTTGAATCCCTATTCTACCTTCACCACATGCTATCGTCTCCATACTGTGTCCAGGTGGCATTTGTGAAGTTTTGCAGATTTGGTATTGTAATTAGAGTAAGAAATATGTTGAATCATATAAGGATTGCATGTGCTGATATTTCTCTCTCATAAGCACACAAAGGCTTAACTATGGTCTCGGTGGTGCACATCAAAGGGTTGAAGAAACTTACGAGACAATCATATAAGACGATAAAGATAAACATGTCAATTTTGTCAAAATTTTGAAAATTATATCGATTGCGTATATGCAAGATTCGTGTTTGGGATAAATCATGACTTAACGTGTCACGAAAGAAACTTGCATTTCATTGACTAAATTCATGAAGCACACTTGAAGAACATTACGAGACAATAATTATTAGAATTGTCTTGTTCCTTTATTGTCAATTGTTCTGAGTTGTACGTTTTATATGTTCAATTCAGATGATACTTTTAAACAATATATTATCTGTAGGTGATTACAATGAAAGAATAAAGTGTACAGGTTCTACCTTCAACAACACATGCGAAAGTAATTCGTGTATTTGACCTTTGACCTATTTATCAGGTTTAGATAGGAAGTGATTTCTTTATTTAAAGAACACAATTCAGGCGTTAAATAACATTCAAGCATTTTCAAACAATTCTAGTCGGTGTTTTGTTTTATTCTTTCTTACCATACCATTAAATTAATATATTTTTTCTCTTGTTTCCTTCATACCAAAATTCCAATAACATATATCAACATTTTTGTGTTTGATATACACTAAGCAAACCATGACCAATGCAGCTATATGTTTTAACCATATATTGTTTGTGCTTGTATGCTGAGCAGTATGACATGAGTTTAATTCGACAGTTTTATATTCATACAAAGACAAGTGGTATTATCAAACATGCCATGTCTACCAGGTCAACCATCTGAACTTTCATATAGCCTAGAAAAGATCAAATCAAAATCGAAGAACAAACTTCCCAAGTCCAACAGTTCTTTCGAGTCTGTACATTGTTCATCCTTCTCCCATCAGTGTATTTGTATCCTGTACTATGGTAGAAGAGTACGAATACCAATGCACATATTGAGTATTATATCAGAACAGTTAAGGGTCTTTTAATATCAAATCCGCATGAGTTGAATACAATTTGGCCATTAACAAATATTAAGAACAATATTTCACGTGTAACATGATATTCATAAATGAATTTATATATATATACTTTTAGAATTAGGGGTGACTAATGACCCAAAGAGACTATTGCGATAGCGATAGCCATTGCCACTTACTGTTGCAATAGCGATAGACTATTGTAACTCACTATTGCAATAACTACTGGATAGGTTTTTTTGTACAAATACGCAAAAATCAGCTAGATTTCCTATAGGTTTTAGTAGAAATGTTTAATTGATGTAAGGACTATGGAACCAAAACTGTAAACTCAAATACGAAACTTTACAGTGAACGTAATTCATTCAGGATAATACTCGGGTCTGGTCTACTTAGCAAGCGTATTACTCAATAAGCTGAGCCAAAGCATACATCATCAAATAAATAGATCATTGGAAATTAAAACATGGGGAATTAACTTAAAGTAAAAGTATTTACCAAATGATAACAGGATAACGTAACAATCTTTGAACCAACGTTTGATAGTATTGACATTGAATTCAGTAATCATTGATCTTGGTTATGCGCACACTGGACATATCTTTTAATGACGCCATAAATTTGATATATACATACGGCGATCAACAGTAGAATGTATTTAAACGAGAAACGATATTTTGACATCAAGGATTGGGAGCTTTGCTTGAACCGTAAGTAAAGGTTTATTTTAAGGAAGTATTCCCTGCTTTAATATTTCTGTGTTTAGATTTGAATGTTTACTGCGTTCTTACTCTTCATTGTGAAAATGATAAGCAATGTATCAGATAAAATGTGAATATGTGCTTTCTAATCATCACCTATTCAGGACATTAAAACATACGAACATTTCAGGTTGTAGAATTTGTTGATTTTCTACAAACAGACATTCTAGTCTAGTTCATTTCAGTCGTATAAAGAAACCATTTCCAGATAGAGACATATTTATCATAGTTTCATATAATAAAGTGTCGACTATCGGAGGTGTACTGGGCATATCGTAAAACTGTCAACAACGGTTGGAAAAGGTAAAATATTAGTCAATTGTCGTGTAATGGCCAAAAAAGGGACTTAACATTTATTTGCCATACTCTCAGTTTTTTTGCAATTGTATGATATTTTTCAGCAAAGTAAGTTTTTACAGTGTTTGTCGTTAAATATTTATAATATAAATTTCGAATTTATAATATAAATAATATATATAATATAATTTCGAATCTTTAAAAGTATTTTTCGAATCCCGCCAGGGGCACGGCAACATTGTCTCCAGTAGAGAGATGTTCTATACGCAGGAAAATTGTATTGCACTGAATTTCAGCGTAGTACCACCCATGGTTCGATAGTTCCAGTCGTTGCTCGCAGGTTACACCGCAATACATAGCCACCATGGTGTTGCGGGCTTTCTCCCTGCCATAATACTAGCAGTCGTGATAGAAAAATACTCCTTAAAGCGGCGTTAAACTCAAATTCAACTCACCTCACAGGCCGGATAGCTCTGCTCAACATTGCTCCTAAACTCAAGTCTTCAAATTAGGTTCCAATGAGGCCTAGAATTCAATTCAATTAACAATTGATTGAAATTGTTCTCCATGATCATTTTGTGTTACAGTAAGTACTATTCTATGTAATAGTTGCGATCTATTTGGTATCATTGTACTATAAAGAATAAAATTGTTATCAATATGCGTTCGTGACACACGAGTTTTTACTAGTTTTGTAAATAAAGATTAACGACACTCGTTGAAGCAAAACATGCCATCACAGCTTCTCACATCGGCTTTCGGAATGCATGGTATTCCAACAACTGACAATATTTTGTAATGTCACTGATTACATGTATACACTTCCCCGAAACCGTGTAAACTATTTAACTGTGATTTTTCACTTCTTTTGAAAATGTCAAAATATAACAAATTAACAATATATAATACTTCTAAATCAATAATCAACTGTCACTTTATATGTCGCATTATTTCCTTATAGTACGGATAACAATTTTCTATTGATATGGTTTATCGGGTCGTGTAATGAGATGTTTACCCTCTAACGTAACAATTTATTTTATAAACGTAAATATTAAATTTAAATTGAGAAAACAAAAGTTTCAAAACATTTGCCATTTGTTTGTATTATTTCAGCTGTTGATGTTAGCATATAACCTATCTTGTTTTATGATTATGAAGTTTTTTAGTTTCAAAACATTTATTGAATAGACAGATCGCATATTAACCTATACATATATTCACCCTACACAGATACCTGATGTCTCTAGATGTAGGAAGACATGCACAATAGTGACCTATCTGTGAATTTGTCATGATAGGAATGATGTTAGACATGCTAATGATCGGCGCCATCATGGGTGTCTCGCAAAGTGCGATTATCCGTGTGCGGGCAAGGTACCAGACAACCAATAATGTCCAAAAACGGCCTAGAATCAGTATATCGGTTTTCTGACACGTTGGAATCGATTTCAAGATGCTGTTAGACTGAATAGGACTTTCCAAACAGCAACAGAGGCCAATGTCACACCCCAAACAGTCTACTCAGACTGGGTCACGCACAATCCAGCTGTACGACAACTTCTCCTACCAAGGGTCAGAGAAGCCAGTATTCAATGGGAAATATATATGTCACTGGCGTACCTATTCACGGATGAATCACGTCCTGTCTTGATTTTCATGATGACAGGAGACGTGTTTAGCGTCAACAGGGAGAGTGTTATGCCAATTGTACAGTCCTGGGAGCATAATGGCATATTTGCAATTGGCATATTTGCATTTGTCATGATGGTCGCACAGATTGGGTTATTGGAACATAGCATTTAGCTCCCTACGTCCCCATGCCCAGTGCAGTCCATTTGACCTCAGTTTCAAGGTCACTACCAGACTTTGAACAGTTTTTTAAAGTTCTTAGCGCAATATCTCATGAACCCTAATGCAGAGAGTCTTAAAATGTGATATATGTTTTCACTTGGTGAATACACAGACAACACTCGATTTACCATGACCTTAATTTCAAAGATACTACTAGACTTTGACTAATTAAAAAACATTAAGCCCGTTTCAAAAACAATTGAGTCAAAAATGTAAATCTCACTATGCTGTAGAAACTCTGTGTCCACCCTTTTAGCACATTTCTTGATTTAGGTGGAGGATATGGTCACGTCTGTGCAGAAACTTGTACAACAAAAATAAAGAAGTTAAAAAAAAATAAACGTGTTCTCATTACAAGTATGAATTGCATTGTAAGCATTACAGGGGCACTATCCCCGATCCAACTGTTAGGCTGTTTGCGGGTGCCATGGGTCCAAATGGCCCTATATTATCCAAAACAATTTTCCGACATTGATTAATGACATGCAACATCGATGCCAAGCTGTTTTGCACACGGAGGTCATCCACAATATTAATGCTTTTGTTTGATTGGATTGGCTCCCGAGTTGCGGACAAACCGCCCATTTTCTCATTGTGTTGAGGCGGGACCAGCTTCCCGTTCCATTGGCGGACGGTATAAGGATTTCAAGGCAATAATTCATATGTTGCCAAGTTATCTTGATTTGTCTTAAGAAACAAAATAATTCTGAAAAAGTGATCCTTGACTAGTTTTTTCCAGTATATATTCGCTTTCTCTGTGTTCTCATGTACCATTGATGGTGATTGTACGAGAAATAAAACTGAATTGAGTTGGCATTGAGAAATAAAACTGAATTGTGTTGGCATTAAGAAATAAAACTGAACTGAGTTGGCATTGAGAAATACAACTTAACTGAGTTGGTATTGAGAAATACAACTTAATTGAGTTGGCATTGAGAAATAAAACTGAATTGAGTTGGCATTGAGAAATAAAACTGAACTGAGTTGGCATTGAGAAATAAAACTGAATTGAGTTGGCATTGAGAAATAAAACTGAATTTAGCTCGATTTGGCATTAAAGGAGTTCAACACACCTTGTTTCTGCACATTCACAGTTGTCAGATTGTTACTATCTTCATAATTGTTACTTTAAATTTAGATAAAAATAAGAAACAAATAGTGCGCCACCTAGGAGAACAGTTTCAATGATGAGGTACCCTTTTGTCAGTTTCTTTGCAAGAGTCAGTATTCAATCTATATTATGACCAATTTTATGAATATGTAGTGGATTTAAAAAAGAAATTAAACTGAATTGAGATGACACCGAGAAATTAAACTGGCATTATGTTTTTTCAGTACAACTCACTGAAGCATCATTATCCCACGTATATACACGTTCGTTTGCCGTTTCAAACGTTTGTAACAGCGAAAATGCGGCAAGGAATTTATGAATGCGACTTTTTATTAACTTCTCATTTCAAAAGACTGCTTAAAACCTCAGATGGTTATCTGCTTTTATGACTAAAGCATGCTATACCGTCAATATAAGACATGTCGCGAAAACAAAAATTGCAAATCTTAATTTTGGTCATTGTAAGAAACATCCAATAATTTCCTCTCATAATGACACCACTGATGTTGTTAGAGAATATTTTTATCTTTGTATTTTATCTTCGTATATACAAGTATGTTTCAAAAGCCAGATTATTTCCTTCTGGTGTAAAATGATTTACGTTTGATCCTTAATGAAATTTTTAAGGAGCATTTGTCATTTAGAATGCAGGGAACAACTTTAAATCGTCATTTACAAAACAACTTGTACTTTTTACGACTTTGACATTAAGGTGGTTACAATAAAATAACTTAAATTGATTCATATAATAGCTTAGTCGCTGATAAGGAAGGTAATCATGTTTATAATGTATGTACTTAAGGGAACTTGAATCAAATTTCCTTTATCAAGTTCGAAATATTGAAATCAGTGTATTGCTTGTATATCAATTGAAATGTATGTAATTTATATAGTTGACTAGTGGATATTAGGTTGTCTAATCTTGTATCAATATATCCATCTTACATGTGCGTCAACAGTTTGCTCTTGTTAATACTTGTGACGTCAATTACTTACATGTAGGTCTCAATGTTTCAATCATGGCAACACAATAAACATGTGTCTCCCCGCAATATCAGTTATTTCGTATACTTGCTTACGAGACCAATCGTAAATAACACATATCATAGTAAATTGGCACCAGCTGAGAAACCGCGATAACGGGGAGTTCGAGGCCCGGCAGGACCATCACCCGTTAAACGCTGTATGCCTTTAGTTAGTTACACCTTAAAACTACGCAATGTTTCCTCACATATGGTGTGCTATATACTGACATATCCGAAACAAATTTATGTCATCACATGTATAACACACAGTCTAAAATATTCTGTAACCTTCTGAACCTGATCCCGACAGAGGCTCGGTCATATAATACCTCTTTCATTGTCATGAGAAAGAATAGTCATTATAATTCAGGGCTCAAGTTTTTGATCGACACCATCCACTCAAATTGTTCAGATCACCACATAACCAAGTCCTTCATATCAGTGATTTCACCACCCTACCCTAGTGAGTCAGATCACCAACCTCCCGAAGACTTAGTCACCGTCATTTATACATTCTTCAGATCACCCTCCCACAGTTTTACAGATCAGCACCCTCCCCTGGTTATAAGTGGAAAGCGCTTCATATATCTATAGCAATAAAATAATTGTCAAACTATAAATGGTGGAATTTTTTAAAGTGAAATTGGTGTAAGTCAAGGTGAGAAGTTATCCCCATTTATATTTGTTTGTATCTAAATGACCTTGAATCTGTTAACAGAGAACGATTTTAATGGTTTGATTTCAGACGAAAATATGAGGAACAAATCCATGTTAATTTTAAATTATTTTTACTTTTACATACTAGATACCAGATGATGACTGCAAGGACATATTCTGCCCTGTTGGTTTTTGTTGGCTGTCTTCTTGTTCATGTCTGGAGTGATGATGATCAACATTTCCTCGGAGGTTCCATGAGTTTTGAATTCATTGAAACGACTGACGATATTTCCAAAGTAAGTATCCGAACAGAGACATTTGGGTTATTTATTACAAATTAGGAAAGTTTTATTAAACAATGTAACAATTTAAAAATCATCAGTGACCTCATCCGTTAGTGTTACCAAGTTTGGTCAATCTTAAATGATGTAAATTTGTCTTTCGGACATATTTATCCGCTACTTCTATGATTTAGTGAACTCCAGTTGACTCTAACATGTTTCTAAGCAAACACTAATTAAGGCAATCGTCAAAATGCTCTACGCATAACCTGAATTATTGTTTTTACTTTTATTATGAAACGAATATCTCCATTACTGGCTGATTTAGGCCTTGCTGTATTTCCTTAAGAAACCTGTGCTTTGAAATCCAGGCCCGCTATGCATTCTTGGTGCAGCGATTCACTATCTAGGCACAGCAAAGCGAGGGAAATACCGCAAGGCTTAAATCAGCCAGTCATGCAGACTATAATGTAAAGAGTATATATCTGATGTTTACTCCTTTCTATATATAACCTAACTTCACGTAAGAAGCAACTCATCTTATTTATATATATATATGTGTGTCATTAGTATTCCTGATTGAAACGAGAGCAATAGAAATAGAAATAAGAGATTCCTGCTTGCTTTATTTCAAAATAAGAAATGAATGTCAGCGCAGATAAGAGGCCATGACCACACAATGTGACATATGTGCCCGACCATCGGGCTGGTAAGGTTTACTGGTTGCCAGCTCGCAACAGAAATAACCGCGTCTCGGGCGTTCGGGTGGACAGTTGTTTCTTCCACAGTACAAATATGATGATAACTAACTGTATGGTCTACTATAATGTTTTAGTCAATGTGCTTTTGTCAACAGTATGTTGATAATGGGAAAACTACTATGCAACTTTCAAATATTTCTTAGTAGTTGCTTAGAGATGCTTGCCAGGGGAGAAATCATTGTTGAACATTGTGTTTATCGGATCGGGGTTATTCGTTCCTTTCCGCCAATTTCCGTAATATTCCAAATATGGTCAATGCGAATTAATGACTGTAGAGATGTGTTTTGAAACATTGCAATCGAAACTATGCATGTCGTGTCAGTCTCGAAAAGTCCATTTTACAAAACTGACTTTGCACCTCTTTATTTTCCATTTTTCATTTGTCAAACGTAACTTGTAACATTACAAACTGTGTATATTATTTAGATTTAATAATTGAATTAATAGTTAAAAATGACTTTTCGACTTTGATGATCTCTAAAATTACATTTCAACTTTGTAAAGTTGAGAATGGGATGTTAAGATTGACAGGATTAAAATGTTAGTTTTTCATAGGTGGACTTGTCTTTTCGAGACTTGCATGGTTGAGAACGACATGTTACACTTTACAAGTTACAAGTCAACATGTCTTCATTTCTGGAACAGATCCCCTTCCATAAACTCATTGAGATATTCATGGTATTAGTCAGGAAAAGACAAATATCCTCTATGTATTTTAATCATCTACTTAATTTATTTGAAACTTTTTTAAAACGTAGCAAATATTTGTGAAGCTGTGTACATTTTCGCGCCAGCACAAACGCTTATGACGTCATGTATGCAACGGTTACGTCACAAACCAAGTACTTTCGCCGCCATGTTTGTCGTCGCCGTACGGATGGAATATGTTTATGTTGCGTATATTATCGACACTGGTGTCGCCACTTCTCTTTATTGGGTAAGTTATTGTTCCTACATTTATGCAAATTTCGATCATAAAGTCAACCCAAACCTAACACTCTACACAACACCCTATAATACGCACCGTTGGAAAATGAAGGCACTCGTAGCTAGTGAAGGCATTGGTCAGCTACGGAAGGCTATTGCCCACATACGTGAAGAGTGAAAACTCTTTATCATTATACATAAGAAACTATACGTGGACAATTGATCAGAAAATTACAGGTTTTAATACACAGTGGTATTGTTTCAAATATGCTATAAGTCAATATATGAATAATTTACCAATTGTGGAGAAAATCAAGATTAAATGTTGTTTCAATGTTTTTGTGACTAAGTAGCTGCACATTTTGGTAGATATCTTACAAAATAATGAAAATAAATACATGAGCTAAACTGTGAACTAAAGAAGAAGTATTAAAGAATCAAATATTTCATTTTGATTATCATTGTGCATGTAATGACAAAATCGGACGTTGTTTTATCCGAATGGTGTAGAAAATTAGGATACGGAAGGCTAAAGATCCCTCAATTTTTAAGCACCGGAAGGCATGTGTTTTGGAGATTGATTGTTACGGATAAGTGGATTAAAAATGTTGATGCAGTGGTGAAGTATGACCTCATATGCTACCGAAAACAGTGTTGAGTGCTCATTTAGGTTTGGGCATATCTATCTAAACCCTTACCAAGTCACAATGAATGACATGATATGAGGCAACTGATGGGTCTCTGTTAGACGTTTTAGCTATATGACAAACACAGCATAACCTATGGTAGGATAGTAACACGCCCACCAATGACCATACCAAAACGAAACAGAGCTCCAAGAAGAGAGCTCCAACTGCAAAGATTATAGTTACATTGCAAAGAGTAAATCATCATCACTCATACACTGAACCAAAACAGAAACGTCGCCATACATAATGGAAGATATTTCAAGCCACCAGTGATAAAAACAATACTGAAACAGAGTTAAATCATGTTTTCAGAAGTAACTAAACTAACTTTGAATTTTCAAAACACTATAGATTCATGTTTCTTAAAAACATGCATTTCAAAGAGCCATCAAGTATGTTAGTGTGTCAAATACAAAGACATTTTCAGAAAATATACTTATCACGTCAATCGCTAGAGAATTTTTTTATCTGCAACATGTGATAAATAATTTGCATATCACGACAATGAAATGAAATTTGGTTTCAAAGACAATTAAGTTTCGATAAACGCGCGCCAAAGGGTATCTGACGTCATATAAACAGAATATCATTTAGTGCATAAAACGAACTACACAACAACAAGCGTTCCGAAGCGTGAAAGCACGTCTATAGCGCAAGTCACCATAGCAACCCAGGGGCTGCCCGATATTCTCTTGCAAGTTACCCTTGTCACACATTGCTGAATGTGACGATTGTTATACTTACAATGTTTCTAAACATCCTGAGAATATACACATTATAAACATTTCACCTTTTTAATGTACTTTTTACTGTGATCAGACCAGCAAACTAAGACAAATATATTCTCATCGATATTAAAATTCAAGCAAACTACCTAG
The DNA here is from genome assembly GCA_936450465.1 of Gibbula magus. Lineage (NCBI taxonomy): Eukaryota > Metazoa > Mollusca > Gastropoda > Trochida > Trochidae > Gibbula > Gibbula magus. The sequence goes on from OW388291.1 coordinate 19,749,316, forward strand.
TTGGTTAAAACATTTATTCCAATATATGTAGCAAATATATAAATGAAATGGTAAATAAACAATCGCCAAAAATTATATATTTCAAATTATGTCATTACACATTAAGTTTGTTTTTCTTTCGTGGTTTTGTATACATTTTTTAAGTTAGACGACAATGCTTTGCGCTTGAAAACAATAGACTTAATCAATATTTAGATTGGAAAACACCTTTACTAATTAGTGCAATTTCTCTTATTTGTGGTCGAAAAAATCTGTGAAAATTAAGTATATCTTTCATGGGGTAAGATTGATTTTGCGAAGAAACCTCCGAACGATATGAGTTCGTATCCCGGTAGATGCACTTGCAACGGTCTATTTCAATCAGACTGGCAATTTTTCGATATATATTTATCAACATACTTAATGGCTCTTTAAGAAATCGTTGTTGTGGAATCTCCTTAACTTGACGAGCTGGGGGAATCAAACATGGCTTATTGTTTTATTACGCCCAATAGCAATGCTTTGTCAAGAAATTTAAGTCTAAAAGGTTATTAATGTTTGTAACATATTTTACTTACCGATATAACAGTTTTACATTTTTTTACTTAAACGCAAAAGCTTCCGACCAAATACAAATGTTTAAAATGCGATTTCAGAATAAAAGCATAATACTGTGATGTATGAAATTGAGAGTTTATCTTTACACAACATGTGTCTTGTGACTTCAATAGAAGTATTTTTCTCTGTTGAAAAGTAGGTGATGTTTCTTTTGCCGTTGAGTGTAGATGATTGATGTTGCGGTACATGCAGTAAATGCAGTTATAGCAACGATACACTGAAATAAGAAAATGAATCATGCTATGGCAAGATTAAAGTAAGAATTGTACTTTTGAATTGTAAACGGTAGTTTAGCATGCTACATAGTTTTGGGGAGAAAAGTTAAAGAAAAAGTTAGTCAATCATATTTTTAAAACCATTTTGACGACAGAAATAGTTGAAATAATGTATTATTATGAATTGCCTTCCATAGCCCAATTTAGAAGGGAACATGTGCCTTCCGTTGCTAGGAAAGGTTAGTTCAGGTAGCCCCGTAACATTTTTGACACAGTACATTGATGTGATAAATACATGTTTCTTTTTATCACAACGTTTATCGGGACATATGTTGCAGGGATGTGTTTGGCTGAACCCCAACAACTATTTTAACACTCTGAAAAGTATATTTTATAGCTTAACTGCTTAGTAAGAATGACTAGTATGTCCACATTATGTATTAAAAAACCCACCTCTGTCATATAATGTTAAAATACAGGTTTAGAAAACTCATTTCAATGGGGTTTTTTTTGCATTGTATCATGTAATAGGACATATACAACATCGATAAAGGTGATACTATGTTATAATTTAACAATTAATATACACTTAGAAAATAATTTCAAAATGTCACATCCATCATGTGTGGGACAAAATCCTTCCGTAGCGTGCCAATGCCTTCCGTAGATACGAGTGCCTTCATTTACCAACGGTGCGTATTATAGGGTGTGACACTACCACAGTACAGTCGACCAACTCAATCGTAAAGCAAAGCCTGTAGTTTTACATTTAGAAGTCATTAGACCGAGTAGGATTTTGAATGATTGTGCCACCTAACATATCTTTAAAGGCACTGTGTCACAGCAAATGTTATTAAATATCACTAATTCAGCGATCTTGCCCATTGCTCATATATGAAATTGATCAGCCCCAATGTATTCTACCATATAGTTAATTTGAAATATTTTTAAGTATTCGCGTTTTAAAGTTAATTTAAAAAGTTTGCTTGATTTAATGCAACGTTGCATTAAATCAACCGTGACGCCTTGAGCGAAACCTAGATAGAGTTAGCTCCCTTTCTTCTTTGCCAGCGCGTACCCAGTTTTTGTTTACACCCGTGAAGACCGATACTTTCGCCAAATACTAGACAAATACTTGGAAATGCAGCGGACGACGGCAACAGATGGTTTACATCAAGAAACGATTAGGCTAAGTGAAGTTCGAGAAATTCGAAGCGCGATGTCAAGTGTGCCGATGTGAAGTGAACAAGCCAGTAGACGATGTTCCGTTGACCGAGGCGAGCACCATCGTCAAACAAGCCAGGTACAGTGCTGTCGGGTAAACCTACGCACCTAAGAATTAAGCGCAACATTTATATCAGCAGAATATTTTACATGTGGAAATGTATCTCAAGATGAGAATTAAGTCTTTCAGTAATCATGGTAATAACACTAATGTAGAAATTGTAAGTAGAATTGCTAAATGCATTGACACTTAAAATAATCAACAGTGATCAAATGACTATTCCCATAGGTCAATCAGTGTAGGCTAAAGATACGCAGTAAGAGTTTCACTAATCCTACATTTCCAATTTTATGATTTATGAAAAGTATTTTCAGAAGCTGATGAAAGTACTAGTAGATGTTTGAGGAATTATTTTGTTTCCTTTGAAATTCGGTATCATGTGACAAGGCAAAATGTTTTATTATGTCTTCTTCATTATGATTGTTCTAAATTTTTAGTAATTTGTCGCTATTTGGTCAATAAACATCATTGTAAACGTTTTCACCTGCTAGAAACAATTTAATATCTTCTAAACTTTCCAAAAGAATGAAGTCTATACACTTTATACATATACTTATGTTGTATTGGTCGCAGTGCATATTTCCCCCCACACAGCTGTACTATTTATACCTGAATTTTGCTGTGTACAGTACACTTTCTGTATGGTCAGTGACCCATTTTTCAATTTGTAGTGGCTGCCTTTCAAACAATAAAATCTGCTAATTTCATTGTAAACAAGAGTTTTCAGGCAACAACATTGAATTAACTTTATTTGTTATTTTTTCAAGCTTCTCTCATCTTTAAAATAACCTTGTCAAGGAATGTCTGTTCGACACTGCATTACAATTGTATCCCTTTTTTCCACAGAAATGATGACTTCCTCAGAGGGAGGTCCGCACCAAAAAAGAAAAAAATTGGGGACATGGACATCGAAATGTCTGATGTTTCCAGTATTTCGATGGATCACTATGGGTATGAAGAGATGCAAATGTATAATTTTGGTAAACTACTTTAAGTAAGATATTTTTAAAAGGCAAGATGAAGCAACACTCACAATATGTCCATCTGTAGTTTTGATTTGTAACTTGTTTGAGAGGTGGTAGTGAAGGGGTTGAACCTGATTAAAATATATGTTTTACTTTTCTAATCTTTTAAGGTTAATATGTCACTCTTTCAAAAGTAAGGTAGACAGAAGCTTAAGTATGATTATTCTCCAGGCCAGGCAACTCATTATATAAGCCATGAATAACCTTTTTGATAGAAATTGTTGACATTTGCCCTGTGGTGATCAAACATGTGAAAGGAAATTTCCTCCTTTATAATATGTGGATGAATATGATATGAAATGTTGAGAAATGACGGAGCTGTGGATATATGTAAACTGATTGACACATTAATTTTTAGCATCTGATGACGAGATGATGAGAGATGCCCTCTCCTCGAAAACTTGAGTAAGTTGAACAATGACAATAATAGCAATCATACTATTATATGTATATGTTAAAATCAAATTCATCAGAGTCAGCATGAATGGGACGTGAGTGATAATTGGTAATCAGGCTGTTTTTCCCCCCGTTTCTTATAATGTGATAACATTCTCTTATGCATACATATTCATTCTTAGATTTTAGATATTTAAGAGAAGGTTGTAAGTTAAAATGAGAACAAATATGGCAGTGGAAGAGTAGTTTGTGCAAGTTTGTCTTTGATTTACAATTGCCTTGAACATATATTTATTTTATCATATATCTTTTGCAGGTTAACACTGAATGCATATTTTTTTCTGAAGAATGTGGTGGACAACATGACAGTGCAGATGAAGCATTTCATTTTGAAGATCCTGGTGAATTCAAAACATCATTGATGCAAGTATTCATAATGATTAATTACCTTTGTTTGTACAAAATATATGGAAACAGGTCCCTCCACCACCTCCCCAGCTAAGCTGGAGGGAGGGAGTTCTAATCCACTTTGTAGCTCATCAGGCCTGAAAGGCACGATGGGCTTATGGCATGGCGTCCGGTGTCCGTCCATCCGTCCGTAAACTTTCGCTTTTTCGACTTCTTCTCCAGAACCAATGACTCAAGAGAGTTGAAATTTATGTAAAGACCGCTTGGCTAATTGGGATTCTGAATTGTAGATTTCGTGAGCCTGTGACCCCAAATGACAACCCAAAAAGTCACAACCTTAAAAACCTTTTTTCATCTTCTTGTCCAGTTCCAAAAGGTCAAGAGAGCTGAAAAATTGTGTGCAGACTCCGTGGCCAATGAGCATACTAAATTGTATAAATAATTTGGTGACCCCATGACCCCAAATAAAGTTGCAGGGGTCAAAACCTTGAAAACCTATTTTTATCTTCTCCAGTTTCAAAAGGTCTAGAGAGCTGAAAAGTTGTGTACAGACTCCTTGGCCAATTGGGATTCTAAATTGTAGATTTGGTGACCTTGTGACCCCAAGTGTTAACAATGTATTAGATGAGATAACTTAGATATTCAACCTTAAATAATAAATCAACGAATTCCTGATGAGCTACAGAGCCCATGTCTCTATTTTTACATTATATATGAATTGAGAAAATTTATAGATCTTCAACCTTAGATAACAAATAATGCAAATCCTGATAAGATACAGTGTCAATGGCTCTTTTTGTATACAACTGTCTACATGTCTTGATTTGACATTATGTCATTATATCATTACATTTTTTTCTCTGCCTCTTATGTCTTTTATCCCTACATTAATAAGTTGCCATTTCCTTTTATTTTCAGACAAGTAAGAACGGTCATCAGAACTGCCAGTGGTCATTTAGAAGTTGGACTGTGGAATAATGCTAGGAGACATGCAATTCTGCATGGTTACCCTCCTTTCGGGGAATAACTATGCGATGATTGCCCTCTTCATGAAGTGTATGAAAATGAATGCTCCAAGTTCATCAACATTTCATCGCATCAAGGCAAAGTTCATCATTCCAGCCATAAAAAAACACTGGCGATCAATCCAGACAACTTTAGAAGGACTACAAGGGATAGAGATGGTTATTGCAGGTACAATATTGAGCTTTGATTAACTTGCAGTTTCACAATTACATAAGTGTGTTACAATTTCTTGACCTTTTGAGAATTCAAAAATGTGAAAATATATCTCCAAATGAACCAATAATTAGAAGTGCAATATTTTATGCATGTTCTTTGACTGTTATTTCTATGTTGTAAGTTTGGAATTGTTTATCGTTTAAGGTGATGGGAGAATGAACAGCCCTGGCCATGATTGTGCAAAGTATTGCACTTACACTACTATGGACTCATTGGACTGAAACCCCAAGAAGATTCTGGACATGAGGGTGGTGGACAAGAGGGAGACTCAGCTCAACTCCTCGGTCATGGAGAACCGCGCCTTCTCACTGTCCATGTGTTGAAGACTGCAGATGTGAAAGTTGGAAATTGTGACTGATGCTCATGTCAAGATATCATCAAATATGAGTGAGTGAAATTCTTTTTATATTCAAGTAATGACGTCCTATTGTGTCCGTAAATTAATATCCAACATATCTTTGCCTTTCAACATAAGGTTCCCACAAATGAGAATTCCTTCATCTTTTATTATATTGTCTTATCACATTTGTATTCTCCTTAATGAAACATACATAATCACAGCATAGATAAGTAGAACTGAAAGTGTGATGATTTGCAAAATCATGACTTATCTATGTCTCTTGCTAATTTATTACATAGGTTTTAAATGTATTAAATTTGAATTGAAAGCTAGGTAATTGAAAACAAATTTCCAGAGAAGAACTTTCCCAAAATCAAACCCAGTTATAACGTGTGGCATGGCTAGAAATACCTTGGAAAAATGTTAGCTGCTGTGATTATAAAGTATTGACAAAATTTGACATGGTAATGGTGTAACAATACTGATTTGGTGCTATTAATCTCATCAGTCCTATACAATCATCAGGTTTGTTGTTGCTGTGTTTTGCATTTAGTGACTTTGTAATAATGCCATATTATTTTATGTGTTACTCTTTACCCCAGAGAAAATGAATAATACAATACCTGTATTGTAATAATGCTTTTGGCTCTATTCTGATACTCCTATATTATGTAACTATGGATATCAACATAATTGTTTCAGGTTGCTTGTGAAAAGGGAGGGAGGGATCTTTTGCAAGTTGGTGACATAACTAACCACTTCTAGTATTGTGGAGAAGTTTGCAACTAAAGATCTGACAACATTTGTGGTAAGTTCAACTGTATGACTTTGAAACTTCAAATTTGGTATGGAGGTAACCTATTGGTGCTGTTGTGCCTTTTAGGGGTCTCAAATCCCAAGGTTGAAATATATTTTTAAATTTTGACCAAAAACGTTATAACTTTTTGGACTTTGTCTCGTTTGCAGAGCATATCTCTAACTATACATATTAAAGAAATTAATCAAGCAACACCCAATTTTTTTCCCATTTGAATTAAGACAGTATGTCAGGAAAATTGTTTGTGGTTAAAGGTAGAACGATCATTTAGCAGTATTGAAACGAAATGTCACTCAAATAATGGTTCACTGTCTTTTGGATAACGGCTTTTCAAGAAGTATGCACCTTCAAACTCACAAAATCATGAAACTGTCAATTTCAATAAACTTGTCTCAATGAACAAAAGTGCCTTTTATTAGTTTTGACGCAAAGGTCCAAATAACTTTTCAGTAAAAACAAATATTGTTATTGACATAATTGACTAGATTATGCTCTCAAACTTATTAAAACTGTATGAAACTGCAGTTTGGTTTATGTGAGCTATGCTTATTTTTAGCTCATCAGGCCTAAAAGGCCCGATGGGCTTATGGCATGGCATGGCGTTTGTCCATCCGTCCGTCCATCCGTAAACTTTTCACATTTTCGACTTCTTCTCCAGAACCAATGACTCTAGAGAGCTGAAATTTCAAGTCCAGACTCCTTGGCTAATGGGGATTCTAAATTGTAGATTTCGTGACCGTTTGATCCCAAATGGGGTCACAGGGGTCACAACCTTAAAAACCTATATTCATATTCTTCTCCAGTTCCAAAAGGTCTAAGGAACTGAAATGTTGTGTGCAGAAGCTTTGGCTAATGGGGATTCTAAATTGTAGATTTGGTGACCCTGGGGACCCAAATAAAGGCCTCACAGGCCATGACCTAAACACCTATTTTCATCCTCTTTCCCAGATCAAAAAGACCTAGAAGGCTGTAAAATTGCGTGTATACTCTTTAGCAAATGGAGATTTAAATTGTGGTTTTGTTGACCTGTGGTGCCCCAAATAAGGGCCTCAAGGGCCATGACCTAAAAATAAATATCAGTCTTCATCGTTTAACGCGGGCGGGATAGCGCAGTTGTTAGCGCGTTCGGCTTCGGATCAAGAGGTCTGTGGTTTGAATCCAGCCAGGGGCACGGCAACTTTGTTTGGTTTGGATGCAATGCTACACTGAATTTCAGTGCAGTACCACCCAAGGTTTGCTAGTTCCAGCCGATGCTCGCAGGTTTCACTGCAATGCATAACCACATGGCTTTTTCCCTGTCATAATACTCGCAGACGTGATATAAGTGAAATACTCTTGAAAGTGGCGTTAAACCAAAACTCACCTCACCTCATCGTTAAATAATATAAATCCTGTTGAGCTACAAAGACCATGGCTCTATTTTTTTTTTTACCTTATTTAATACATCATATGAACAGATCAAATAAAAGTAACAACAGTAGACTCGGTATTAGATGTGACTACCCTGTAATTAATAGTGGAAATGAATTGTGTTCAGCAGGTACATATTATCTTATCCCTAGTTCAGTTTGTGTCTCATCTTTTATTATATGTTTACAGGCATCAGCGAGGACATTCTAAGCAGGCAAAGCACTGACGAGTCTGGCAAGAGAAGGTTCCTAAAACTTACTCCTACCTTTGGAACATCATGCAAGATGTCGTCAGACTGTATTTTGACTCTGATGTCAGAGTAAGAGGAAAGATCCACCTCATTGCAGAACATCCAAGGAACATTTCAGCTACAATAGCTCCTGTACCTCCACCTTCAACAAGCTCAATTGTCAAAAGTCAAAAGACACGGTTTAAGTTGAAATAGATGATTTTCAGATTTTCAGATTGGTCTCCGTCTGTCCGTCCGTAAACTTTTTGCTTTTTCGACTTCTTCTCCAGGACCAATAACTGTAGAGAGCTGAATTTTTATGTGCATACTCCTTGGCCAATGGGGATTCTAAATTTGGTGATCATGTGAACTGTTTTGAATTCACACACTTCTGCGAGAATGGTTTAGTCTTACACTCAGATGCTCAATATAATTTATTCATAACATATCAACATTTTATTAAATATTGAAAAGGAGCCTTTGAGAAACAGGCTTTTCAGAAACAGATTAGGACCTTTTTATTATGTAATAAATGTTGATATTTCCAGAACAACTAAAACAATAAAATGCAAAAGTCTACAATATTTATAGTGAATGTGGATTAATGTGTAATATATTTTAAATTTGATGACTGGGATATGTTAATCTTTTCCTTTGAGATAATGAATAGCATAATTGAGCTTCAGAGCCGATGGCTCTTTTTTTATCCCACCGGTATGTAATTTCCGGAGCACAGCTCCAAAACTCTTCATCATATCTTCCTGAAAATTTGCATGTGTTTACCTAACTGAAGTGGTGCCTTTTGATATTTCAGATTTAAAAAAAAATACTTCATTTTTGTTTCCTTAGAAACGTGTTTGATTTGGACTTTGTTCAGCAGTAGTCTACTTCCAGAGCAGAAACACTTCATCATATCTGAAAATCAGTATGTGTATTACCCACTAACTGAAGTAGTAGATATACAATTATCTGTTAAAGATGTGTTTTACAAATTATGTTGGACCTGTGGGATATGTCATCTTCTGTTGACTCTTGTTCTCTTGTTGATCTTGCAACTGTAAACTGATCAAATCCATGAACTTGATAGTAGTTGAAATAGAGCGATGTGCTCTGTAGCTTTTCAGAACTTCAGCGATTTATTTTCTAAGATTGAAGATCAAAGTAATAAATAATAAATAAATAATACATTGTGAACAAGAAAAAGCCATGACCCCTGTGACCCACATTTGGGGTCACAGGGTCACCAAATCTGCAATTTAGAATCCTCATTGGCCAAGGAGTCTGTACACAACATTTCAGCTTTAAAGAGCTGTTCATACTTGAGTATCTGCAATTTGTATCCTTCTGGTATGTCATACAAATATGATATAGCTGTCGCCCTGTCCGTCTGTCCATCTTATAATTTCATTACTGGAACAGAACTAAAATACCGTTCATAACATTTTTGTGAAACTTTCTAGGAGTATTACCTACTAACTGAAGTAATAGTTCATTTGTCCATAGACACTTGTTGGATTTGGACTTTGTTCAGTCATAGGTTCGATTCCAGAGCAGACCTTCAAAATCCTTCATCTTATATTCCTGAAACTCTACATGATGTGTATTACCAATCTACTTAGCCTAGGTCAAATATAATAATATGATTTGTAAAGATATACCAATATGGATTATGATTTGTAAATTTGCTGATTGACTTAACTGTAGCGATCACATAGGCAATGCTTTATAATTTGATTTGTTAATGTTGACAATGCAATAAATATCTAATTAACTACAGAGCCAATGGCTGTATTTTTTTTAGTTTAGTAACACTTGACTGTGTCAAAGGTGAAACATTATTTATTTTTCAATGAACCTGTAAAAGAAGACTGTATATTACAAAATTTGATAATGGACATGACCTTGCTGGTACACAGATTGGTCTTAATTGAATGTTATTATTTTACCAAACTATGTCGTTAATAAATATTGTCATGTATAAAAATAAGTTTTGTTTTGTTTTCCCAACATTCATCTCGACACAAGTACACAGTGGTGTGTATTCTTACCTTGAGGTTATTTCCATAATTACAATTTACATTTACATTTTGTGCAACTTTAATGATTTTCATTTAATAACAGCAATGTGCCAAACGTGTTACAGGAATCACTGTTTCCCCATTCGATCTAATGTTATTTCAATGTTATTTCATGGATAATTTTAATTATCTCAATTTTCAAAATATTTTACTGAAAATTGACATGGAAACAGCAAATCTACCCCGCAAAAGTACCAATTTTCTGATTTTGGATACAATGGTATTAATAAAACAGTTAAACGGTTACTGAGGTATTTCCATTTCTTCAGCCCTTTAGGCTTACATATATGGTGGCAATGGGAATGGGACGTTACTGTAAAAATACCAAGTCATTATTTTGCTGTTTTCCAAAACTATGCTTAACATTAATGAATTTGAAATGTGTTCTAAAAATAATAAGATTTTAGATTACAATCTTGTTGAATTTCATAAGTTTTCGTTCACTTACGATAATTTATTTGTGATACTTTTACTAACACTTTCAAATTAATAAACAATTTATATAATTTACATGTTTTTGTAAAACTGGGCAAGTATCCTATAATATAGGCCTATAGGCCTAATATTCAAATCATATCTACGGAAAATATGACAATTAAATGACATATATGACATGGTTGAGAAAATGATTGTTTATGCAATGCATTTCAACAAAAGCGTCCCTATTATCGGGGTAGGCCTATTTGAAAATCATGATCATGGATGCAAATAATTTTATGAATACATGACCAAAGTAAACTTTTCAGAAACAGATCAAAATCATTTTCCATTGACGTTTCGTTTAAAATAATATTTGCAAAATCCAAAAGAAATTTTATTGCATTAAAGTGTAATGCCCAAGTGGTACTGGGAAGACATATTTTACAGGTAAGCTTGGACAACGTATCAGAAAACGGTTACTTTTTCATTATTGCGTGTTTGATGCTGTATTTATTTTTTTCATTCTGAATAATCTGAACATTGCTTTCAATTATCTTATAACGATATGATGAAAATTAGTATCCACTATCTATAATCCTTTAACATTCTACTGAAATACGGAGGATGAGTCAGTTTTCCGGGTAAGTACATGATCTGGTGACGATAGAATCTAAATAGCTGCTGAGGGAAGCAGACGATAGTCGGGCTCAAAACAAGATGCGCAACGTGTAGATGAAACCAGAAAAACAAGCATCACAACAACGCGTGCGACAGAATTCAATGTACGGAGCAACTGTTTACAGAAAATTCACGCGGTCGGCTCCCGCGTTTTAATTATAATAACAAGTCAACTGGAAACAATATTAAGTATTTTATGGCATCAATAGGAAGCTAAAATATGTATCAATATGTCTTAATATAGCTTAATTTAGGTCGAAAAACCGTGCTACAGTGCCTTTAACCATCCATAAACTTTATTTTTCACTCATCCTCAATGAAATCAAGTTTTGGTGTCGCCTCCCCGGCTTTAGAAACATGGTAAAACTCTAAACAGTGTTGCGTAAAGTGCTACGTGACGTAATCCTCCAAGCAGCGGTGTGCGCATGTCACGTCAGGCTCTGTAAGCACTACAAAGGAGGAAGTCCGAGGTGCGCAGACCGCCCGCGTGGATGATGCCGTGCCGTCTTTTCACAAGTGATGTGTGGATTTCGTATAATCTTCGGTAAGTTGTTTGCAAGTTCACGGAGGGCAGGCTTTGCTAACTTGTTTATTTTTATTACATCTAGCGTCATATCAACACGATTAAAGCGTTCTGAAATTGAAATGTTCTGTAAATTTGCATTATGAACATTACTGTGCCACTTATATTTATAAACGTTATTTCAATATGATATATTATGTTAATTTAGTGCACCATAGATTCTAAATAATTTTCACAGATACGATTTTCGTCTGATGCTATAATCCTACATATTTATCAAAATTTTGAGAAACATCTCTGCTACAAACTCGAAATGTATGTTAAAAGTTCAACCGTTTAGCAAAGAAATCACAGTAATTTGATCAATAACTAATAAGTATACATAGTCATAGTTCTGAAAAGATTTGGTGATGCACTGATCTATGGGAATTTAAAAACATATTAATGACGACAGTTTCTATATTGATGACATGCGTTAAAGGTTACATGTCGTACTCATGGGTCACTTGCGGGATTCGTTTAGAAGGGTTTCAATTTGACAATTACTAGACTTTAAATTTTTAAAATCGGCCGGTAACTAATTTGTATACAGCTGTTTTAAAAAATTCCTAATTAAGCCCAGCGCGACTAGAATGACAGCGGGCGGAGCTGTGGTCCCTGAGGCGTATCCTGCTGTGACGTACTTGGAGGAATCTCATTTAGGCCGCCAATCCAAATTTAACGCGTTTTCCCAACTTTTAAATTGATCATATAAGAGAGAAATCCTCACCAAAACAACCAAAATTGTCGATAAACGGATTACTTAACTATTCAACTAGCGATTTCATATGGTTACAATGTCCGGGCCCTGCTTAATTAAAATGCAATTTTCGCTAATGTACAATATGTTTGTGGCCCTGAACAGCGGGACTGCTGCTGTCATAACACATAGATCGTTATATATGCATTGCGATGTATTGACAAATATAGTAATCAGATAGGTATTATTTAAACGAGACAACATTGCAGATTTATAAATTGTGTATTTAATAACAAGATTACTGTAATTTGAAGTTTGTCCTTTAAATATTCTATATATGGTGTAATGTAATGCAAAACTTATTCACTTCCTATATTATTTAAGAAATAGAAGGCGAGTTGGCGTGCTTTATCGTTGGATAAAACATAGTAGGGAGCATGAAACACGAAGGGCGCAGCCCTGAGTGTTTTATGCTCTCTGCTATGTTTTATTCTACGATAAAGCACAACAACGTGTCTTCTATTTCTTATATGAGATGCCCTTAAACAGTTACTCGCTTTTATATTAAAAAAACGTGGAAATATTATGTTGTTTGTAAAAACTATTTTTTGAAAATAATGTCTCCCGTCGTAGAACACATTCTCTAGCATTTGACAATCAAAGTGACGTAAAATATGACGTCATTTGCTAAGCAACGCTCAAACTGTCGTCTAAAATCACGAGCATGTTTAATTGTCTCATAAAACACTCTGTCGGTCCCATTGGCTGTCTGTGTTTTATTGCCTTGGGTATCTTATATTAATAATATTAAATAAAACTATTTCATGAATAAATATATGACCTGGATTGGTCAACAAGCTCAGTGAAATTTCAGATTCATAGAAAACGAACAAGATCGAATGAAATTATTTTGTTACCAGTAGCATCTTACTGCACATCTCGTAAATGAAACGAAACGGGTTGATAGCCTTTACGTGCCACTCCAACACACACTTCTCAGTTTAGGGTATCATATAGGCCGTATATAAGCCACGCCCCATTTTTTTTTTATTCCTGGCAGGTGAAAAGCAGACGATTTTTCATGCAATGTTTGAGTCGCTCTAGTTTAATAAAGGAACAACATATAACATTGATTTTGGTTGTCATTTTGACAAAATAGCCTAATGAACCAATTGAAGATTAGAATATAGATAGATATCAATAGAAAATAATATATTGCACCTGATCTTTAAATTCAAATGAACTTTTTGTTGAGATGATTTCAAATCAAGCTGAAAAGATATATATTGATTCAACCAGAACTTGTTTCATGATAATTATCTATGCATGTACACTTAATTAAGGAATTTCACAATAAACAAGTATTTACATCTATTCTGTATCATTTCTAACATTGAAATTTGTTTTTAAAACAACATTAAACACATAAACAAAAATAATTCACTTTAAAACAAAATTATTTCACAACTAATAACCTCACGGTGGATATGCATATTTTCCGTTCGACTTCGTTTATTTCCGTCAATGACGTCATACCAGTCATTTCATTGACGTAACACCAGCAGACGACGTATCGCATCAACAGAAATTGTCTCTGCTGTCAGCTCTTGTGTAGTACGATGCCGTACTGTTTGGCTTAGGGTTTTAATTCAAATTCATCGAAGAACGACTTGGGGGGTTCATTTTCATGAATTCCCCAAACCGTCTGAGACAGTGCGCCGAAAGGCGTGGGTTCTGTATTGTAGGCGATCGGACCTGAAGAATCCCTCCAAATACAGCACCCTTTGTTCGCTTCACTTCTCCCCAGCCAAGTACATGTACGAGAGGAACCCAGCCGTTTTACAAAGTTTGGGATACTTCAAAGCAAGACCTAAGCTGTTTCAGGATGCTGTTCCCGACATTCCACTTCCGGAGACACCTACAGACTACAGGCATTAACTTGCTTCGACGTTAGATCAACAGCGACAACAGGCGACGTTTGGAATATATTGATGTATGTATGAATATGTTGATCGTTTAGAATTATAAATATTTACTTGAAAATAACTCGACTTTACTTTAATGTTCAATAATGTTTTGTTTCTCGATTATTCTAAAACAAATTTTGTAATGGATATTATTAGTGTTGTAAAATAGAGTGACACCGGTTTCCCTCATATCCGGTTCACCTGGTGCTTGGGTGGTCGGCCAATTCCTAGATTTTCTCAGTCTGATTAAAATCGACCTTGTCCCGAGGAATAAAATTTGCAAAATAATATATCTACCGGGATACGAACAGGTTCTGTAGATTCCTCGCGACAAGGTCTAAGAACATCATGTATAGGCGTGTGTTCCGAACCAGTTTAGCGCAGCCAAAGCCCAGTCAAATAGCTGACTAATCACATCATAGTATTTAAACGGTCGCTGTTTTAAAAGCATTCGGAACAGACAAAAGGATAGCTGTTTGGAGTTATCTGCCCCTAGATTCTCGCACCGAAAGCATTTGTTGGGCACCTTTGATTGGCTACCTGAATTGCGCTCGAACACGCGAGTCTACGGGCTGTAATCAGACGGTTTGGCGTGGAACCTACGACTGATATGAGTTCGTATCCCGATAGATGCACTATTTTGCAATTTTTATTCCACGGAAAACCGTCGATTTTAATCAGACTGAGATTTTCTAAATAGAAATTGACAATTATTTGTCTTGGGTTCCGATTTATGTCCCGTAGAGATATACGTATATGTTGGGAAGTGCTTTTATGTAAATACTAAATATATGTGCCAGGTAATAAGTGACGCCATCAAAACACATCGCAAAAGATCTAGTACCAGGGAAGTGGAACCGACGTTTCAACCGTTGATAGTGACAGTGTTGAGAGGGCCCTCACAGAGAAAATAAAAGACGGCATTTTCAATGTCAGGTTTCACGTATGTATTGAAATGTATTTGAATAATCAATTTTGTCATATCAATCAATCATTCAAATTCAATCAATGTACCGTAAATCCTTGAATAATCAATAATAATAATTCAAGGCAGGCGAATAATCGAGGCAAGCGATTATTTTTTTCGAAGCAAAAATATACATGTGATATATTTCGAATTTTATTTGCAACAATTATCAGTTCATCACATATAGCATACTTTTGGTAATATATATGGAAATATCTCAATGTATAAGGGTAAATGTGGCACTGGCAATCATTAAATCTATCACTGAACCTGAGAAAATTATTAGGGCCGGGATGGGTAACCCGGATACCCAGGACGGATGGGTCCTGAGTGGGATGGCATCGCATTGCCCAGACCCGTTTTTATCATGTGACCTGTCCTAATATAAAACAGTTCATTGTATAATTATACCCCCGCTACGAAGTCCGTCCGTCCGTCCTTCCTTCCGTCCGTCCTTCCGTCCGGTCAATTTTCTCAAAAACCGTCAAAGGTACATCTACCAAACTTTGTACAGTTGTTAACCATGTTCTTCCGATCGCGCACACACAATTTTCAATTTTCTGAGATTTAAATTTTGTGTCGTTTCCATGGAAACGTCACTTTTTGGACTTAGTTTTATTGTGTTCAATGGGGACAAGTTTTCTCGGATACTGTTCAACCTAGGTGAATGCAATTTTGGTTGTGAGTACTCATGACCATACTCTTTATCGAGTTCGAAAACCAGTTCCGAAATATTATTGTTTACGGAGTTATGGCCATTGAATCTGAAATTGAACTTTGTACCAAAAGAACTGTGATCCTCCAATGGGGACAAGTTTCCTCGGAAACTATTACATCTAGCTGAATGAAATTTAATATGGAGGTAGTCCAGATGATACTCTTCATCGAGTTCACAGTCCAGTTCCGAAATTATTCCTTGAATCTGTAATTGAACTTGGTACAAATTACCGGTGTGATGCTCTAATGGGAAAAATTAAGTTACCTGAAAAATATTACATCTGGGTGAATGAAATTTTGTAATAACAAAGCCAGTTCCTAAAGTTATTTTGGACAATATAATGATGCTTGAAGCTGTTTTTTAAACATAGTAACCTTCACATCTATAATTCTCAATGGACGGATAGCGGATGGCGGGGGTATGTGAGCCATGCTCACTTTTTTCTTGTTCTTTTATTGTAATGTTATTGAAGATTTTAACACACTATTGAAGTCAGCTGTATTTCATAATAAAACGTGGTTGAAATAGCCATAGATATCTATGCTTTAGCTTTCTAGCTCCATAATTCTACCTACCAGTTGAATAAAATATAACAAAATCATATAAATTTCATGTTGGAGATTGGGCATCCAGGTAGGGGAGGGTAGGGTAATAGGGTTAGGTACCCAGGTAGAAAAAACTAACCCATCCCAGCCAAAGTGATTAAAATATAATTAGCAACATTTTTTAGCAAACAATTTTTACCTGATTTACATCCTCCAATCAGAAGTTGAGAACGCATGGAAAAGTAAACAATCTCCAACAACCCAACATGTTGAATTGCAAATGTCTTTCAATGAACTAAGTATCTGCCTAGATCTTATCTGCCTGTTCAACAAGAAAGATATGAGCTCAACTATTTAGACCATTTCTTGAAATCCTGAATCCTCACCAACATTAAGCAATGCATTACATTAGCCATTTGTGATTTAATCAATCTGATATAACCAAATTGTAAAAATATATAACACATAATTATGTCATATTTGCATTAATTAATTACTTGATTTATTTTAGAGTATAATTATACAATTCTTGTCTATTTTTAATGCAAACGTTACAGTATCAATATGTGATGCACTGCAGATTCATACATGCTTAAACTTTTGACTGAGTTTTCTGTGACATTACAATGCAAATGCACCAAGTGACCTTCTCAAGGAGTATTAGGGACAGCAAATCTCTGACAGGAATCCTCACTCTGATAAAGGGGTCTAAACCCTGAAACATGTAACAAACTTTCTGGTCTTTCTGCGGGAATCCTCATGGGTTGATGGTGGCTTTATCCACCTTTAAGAATATAATTATAGAAATGTCTAAATTGTGGTTCATTCATAATGATATGTATTTTAGTTGCAAAAGCTAAGGCCAAGGTGCGAACTACATGTAGACGGCTGCAAACTATGCCGATAGTCAGAATAACAAGGGCAATACAGCAAAGCCAGCTACTCGGACAGTTGCTACACAGACTGATTCTGATCCCTTCAACAGTGAATTGTTAGCAGACGATACATCAGAGGGATCTGACATTGACATGGTGACTGACTGTACCACTTCTGATCCTGATTACCAACCAATCCTACCGTGCTCAGGTATTTTTATATTCCTTTTTTTAATATTATTCATCTGCTATTATATTGAAGATGACGTTTAGTTGTCAAACTCACTTGCATTGTAATTTGGGGACCTGGAAACCTATTTTCATCCTCTTCTCCAGTATGAAAAGCCATAAAAAATTGAAATTTGTTATGCACCCTACTTAGCCAATTGAGATTTTGAATAGTTACATTTATTGTAGAATTGGTGACCAAGTGACCCCCAATGGGGCAATGTGGGTCACAGGGGTCACAACCTAAAAAAACTGTAATGTAAAATGTAAAAAAGTAAAATAAAATTCTCCTGTATTGTTTAAAGCCTGAGCTACATAGCTCTACTTTTTCTGTTTCTCATGATAGTGGTGCCTTACTCAAATTTGACAAGTTCCATTGCCATTTGCTAACTTGTGCATATTTGTAGATATCACAAATTACTCTCAATATGAGAATAAAAAGTATGATATAAAGTAACTAAAATGCTGTTAACTGGTTAAATCTGCCGCCTTCTTTCATGTTTTTCGAATGCGTTTGCCATAGTATGGGGACATAATGTTTTGTTCTGTCGTAACATGTAGTTCATGTGATGATGTGCAACTGTGTTTTTAAAGCTTAAATAAATAAGAAATAATGAAACATGTTAAGTTTCTTGTCTAGATGGTGATGATTTGAACAGTGATGACGAGGATGACTTCAATGAGGCTTCGTTCCTCCAGGAATGTCCTCAATGGCTTGACGAACGATTCTTCATGCATGGTGTCAGAGTCTTCTCTCCGCTCTCTGCTGCCCTGTACTGTCTGCAGTGCTGCCAACACATCTGTCCGAGTCATCCAGCAGATTGGGACCATGATAGTGGTTGAGAAGAGGTGTGTATGTGGGACAACAATCTGGCATAGTCAAACACGAGACAGGAAAATGCCTCATTGGTGTCTGGCAGCAGTCCTGCCAGAATTATACATTTCTTCAATGTCCTGAAAATGCCAGTTTTCTCCAGGCAGACCTATGACAACATCCAGAGTTGTTATGTTTTGCCAGCTGTGCAGGATATGTAGCCCCAGTACCAGGAGATGTTGCTCAACCAGCTACATGGAGAAGACGTCATACTTGAAGGAGACGCACGCTGTGACTCCCCTGTGACTCACAGATAGTTCAGGTACAGATACAAGTAAATGGTCACAGTGAAAATATCAGATATCTTCACTGTAGCTTGATAGACAGTTTTTTCACTTATAAATACCAGTATTTCATTGCTCATTATGTAATAAATAGAGGTTATTACCCGAGGAAGTGAGTCATAGGAATTTTACGAAAAGAATGTGAATTATTGCCTGAGTGAGAACAAGGTATGATGAATATGTTGTCATACCTAGGCTACAATGAACTGTAAATAATAAATGATAAATTTCTAAATATTTCAAAGAAAATTCTAAATATTTAAATGTTTGATGAATACTTATTATTATTTATTATTCCATTTCAGTGTAACGAAGTAAAAGGTTATGGAGCTGGCTGGGCTTAGAGTGACATTGCCTTGTTGGAAGAAAAGGGCTGTCGAATTGCTGAGCTTGTTACCGACAGACATTTACAAGTTCAAAAGTTCATGCGAGAGGAACCATCACATAACACTCATCTGTATGATGTGTGGCATGTTGCTAAAGGTGAGACTATTTTGCTGTATCAATCTGCTGACATTTTATGTAAGTTTATGACTCCTTGTGCAATGGATATTCTAAATTGTAGATTTGGTGACCCTATGCTGTGGGTCTCATTTTCATATTCTTATCCAGTACGAACAAGTCTAGAAAGCTGATATGCTGTGTACAGAACCCTTGGCCAATGGCGATTCTAAATTGTAAATCTGGTGACCCTATGTCCCTAGATAAAGTAACAGGGGTCACAAACTAAAAACCTATTTTCATGTGAAGTCCTGTGAGCTACCGACTCCATGGCTCTATTTTTTCAAAGGTATACAAAAGAATCTTGAGGCTTCGTCTGAAAAGAAGGACTGTTCTGGTTTGAGAGGTTGGATCAAATCCATTTCAAACCACGTGTACTGGGTGGCATCTGGTGGTGGAAACCCACAGCTCATGACAGAAAAGTGAACTTCTGTTGGAAACCATGTTTCAAATCAGCATTCTGGGCATGACCATCTGTACACAGATTGTTCCAATGGTCAGCTTGACCAAGACAGAGATTGGGTGAAGAGAGGTAAATATAAATTGATGAAAAGGGTGATTTGTAATAAGAGTAAGATTAAGCTAAATCAGAATAGAATCTTCATTGTCTTGATGTTACAAATCAGTGTATCAAACCACCTTGAAAATTAATCATTAGAAAAGTTTCATTTTGTCGATTTAAATGGATCCGCCACTGAGTACTACTTTTCCCTCCAAATGAAAAATGTACAGGTACTGACTATTGACAAAATTGTATTGCAGGAAGCCGTGCCTACAAGGCCATGAAAGAGATAGTGGAGAGCAAGAGCCTTCTGCGTGCTGTACCAAAGTTTTCTCCAGTCTATCAGACATATTCTTTGGAGGTGTTCCACAACGTTGTCAACCATTTCGCACCGAAGTCTCACCACTACTTCTATCCAGCAATGAAAGTTAGGTTAATACTTACATATCATTATACCCCCGGAGGCTAATACCAAGGATTCCGTCCGTCCGAAGACATTTTGGCCGATCGATTACGAAAATCTGTTCATGTCATCCTTTCAAAAATGGCAGTAGTGAATTATTATATCCCTATAAACTACTACCCCCGTATTAATTTCTCAATGATTATGCCATTACAATTTGTGCTAAATTATGCGTCAATTTTTTTTCAGAATGTATGTTGCAACTCTTCACTTCAATGAAAACAGCCAGAACACACAGAGCTCAAGTTTTACTGAGATGGAGAGTTTGCTACCCTAGAGCAAAGAAAGGAATTCAGTCTGTTGTCAAACCGGTCAATGATGGCCCAACATTTAGTAAGGATTGCTAAGAAAAATATAAATGTAGTGATAGGGCTGAAACTATTATTATGAATATGATGGTGATTCTTAATTGTTGATTTGGTGACCTGTGAACCCAAATGTGGGTCAAAGTGGTCCCAATCTAAAACATCCTCCGCAGGCATCAGGCGAGATATGCATTTACAAGAAATTTGGGGGAGTTTCGGCATGTGTAGATCATAGATGTGTTTTTTTGGTTTTAACCTTTTTCGGATTCTAGTTTTAACCATTTCCATGGAAAAACATATTCATCTTGATTCTGGAACAAAACTCAAAACGCCAAATTGGCATATGGCATGGCATGGTGTCTGGCCGTCCATCCATCCAAATATGGTCAGAGGGGTCACAACCTTAAAAACCTATTTTCATCTTCTTCTCCGGTACCAAAATCTCTAGAAAACTAAAAGTTGTGTACAGACTCCTTGGCCAATGGGTACCATAATTTGTAGATTTCGTGACCCCGTGACCTCAATTAGGCTGCCAGGGACACATGGGTCATGACCTAAAAAACCAAAAGGTCTAAAAAGCTGAAATGTTGTGTGCAAACTCCTTGGCCTATGGGGATTCTAAATTCAAGATCAAGAGGTCCGGGGTTCGAATCCCCCCAGGGGCACGGCAACTTTTTCTGCAGTAGAGAACTGTTCTACACGCAGTAAGGTTTGGATGCAATGCTACACTGAATCTCAGCATAGTAACACCCATGGTTCGCTAGTTCCAGCCGTTGCTCGCAGGTTTCACCGCTATGCACAGCCACATGGCGTTATGGGCTTTCTCCCTGCCATAATTCTAGCAGCCGCGATATAAGTGAAATACTCTTGAAAGCGGCGTTAAACCCCAACTCACCTCACCTCAATCCAGAACAGACACTTAAAACTGTTAGGCAGAGATTAATACATCTTGGGAAGTATGTATGAAGTTATTAATAATGAGTGATTCAGGATTTATTAAATAATAAAGCTCCATAATCATTGTTCAATATAATTTAAACTTTTCCCACTTGGCCGGGGTTTTATAGAGAATCTCACCCAAGTGTCTTCTGATATCAAATATATCAACACGAGTTGATAAAAGCTACAAATATCCGAGGATATTAGAAGACACGAGGGTGAGATTCTATTTATCATCCAAAATCATTCTTCATTACTTGTTAATGAAAAATTAAAATATCTGAACACAAAACTCCCATTTGGCTTCCAGTGCTGTGATGTCATAGCATTGTGACGTCATAGCATTGTGATGTCATTACTTGATGCAAAATCATTGTGATGTCATGTAGCTGATGCCATCAGGGCATTGTTCAAAATCTACTGTCAAAATGATATCACCAAGGGGATATCACTTGATCTCATTCAAGCGATATCTCCTGTGGAACCGAGTTTTGGATGATAAAGTCGACTGTTTTCTTGCTATTATTATGAATTTTGTTAGTTTTGAAGGGATTACATTATACACTGCTATCTCTATTAGTCACCTTATCAATGACACTATGTTTGACTTGCAGAGTATGTGGATTTCCTCATGAGTGCCATCCTTGAGGGGAGAACACAGTTTCCATCATACAAGCTACAAGCTGGCCAGGGAAGACTACAACAGACTTTCTTCTGCCGACCCACCATTTCTCACTTCTGGTTATGAGAAAAAAGACAAGACTGAGCTCATTGAGGAACTTGTTTCACGATATAAGCTGAATGAATGTTAATTAAACACAAGCACATGACAATCTAATGAATAATTTATTCGAGTAGTTATTTTATTTATTGTATAGCGTATTTAAAACCTGTCACATGTTCAGCTGGTCACATGTTCAGCTGGAAACATTGTCCTGATTGCATTTACAACACAAGAAGGAATAGGTCTACGGTCATTCTTCTTCAATTTCCCATGGGTCCACAAGCTGAATCTTCTGTAGTAAATGAAATACATTAGTGACAATTATTATACCATACTATTAATTTCAGGTTAGAAATTGGATGCCAAGTTAAGAATATGGTATTTTGTTTGCAGCTTCATTGGGTCATAACTTTCATAAGTTCAGATAGAAAGGGTTAACCTGATAAACTAATGTTACCTACTTATGGCAAAAAATTATAACAATTGCAAGCAAATTGATTTATGCCTTATGGGTTGTCAAGATCACATCATCTTGGTTGAACTATATGTAGTTGGTTGAGCTGTATTGAGTTACTGTATGTTGGAGTGGAGAACCATGCATGGTGGATGAAAAGCCTGCAGACTGCGACTATATGGTTGGATGATGTGTGAGAAGAATGCATTGTGGGTGGAAAGCATATGTATTGACTTTGTGAATATTGTTGTACAAGTTGAGTTGAGGAAATGTGTGAGCAAGTATACGTGAAGTGTGATGACTGAATGAGAATGTATTTGGCGGGGTGAAGTTAATTAATGATAAACAGTGAGTGTGATATTTGAAGGATCCTGTGTGTAGTGGTGAGTGTGTGTTCATGATTGAATGGGATGACGGTGGAATTTATATTATTCACGTTTTGAATTTTTAAAAAATATCATTTATTCAATCACTGCCTTTGTTTTCGTTCCATATCGGGACATGGGTGAGATGAAATGGGATTTAAAGGTACTTTATGGGAATCCTGATTTTATGATAATTCTGAAAAATAGATTGAACTGCAAATAACTGTAGGCATATACATCCACTTGTATCAAGGGTATAACATCATTTAACATCATTTCATGTCATCCACCTATGATCACATTAATTAATCATTAACGTTCAACTTCATGTCGAACAAGTGTCTTGTTTTTTTTCTTTAAAAATAGTAACATTAGTTCAGAATGAAAACTGAAAGCAATATTCCATTAAAGTTGTTCCCAACATAGGGGGTGGCATCCTCGATAATCCAGCGCTATTGTTCCGATAAATCTAAACACAAGCGCTGGAAAACAGTAAGGGTATTTATCCTTAACCTAGTTACCTCCCTTGGCAATGACTCAGCGAAACGCTTGCTTTCTAACAACCAATGAGATCACTTGAAATCAAGGGTGAAATAACAAGCACTCTCGTGTCAGGATCTTGGCTTTCGCAGTACAGGGATTTTAATCATTTACCTCCACCCGTTTCGATGGACATGAATACACGTACCCTTCTTCTCGTACATACTTCTTAAAACTTTCTTTTGAGTTTCTGTCGGGTTTTCTACGCTGAATGTGTTACAAACTTTATCGTAATCGAGTGAGTCGGCCGCTATGTTTGTTTCTATAAACAACGGTAGTGATGCGTTTTGATTGGTCGAGTTGTTTACGCAGATAGTGTCTGCGTTTCGTTTCTGATTGGATAACATGGACCCAAGAGGAGGTAACTAGGTTAGGGATAAATACCCTTACTGTTTTCCAGCGCTTGTGTGTAGATTTATCGGAACAATAGCGCTGGATTATCGAGGATGAGGGGGTGGGGGAGGAGAAAGCTTTGATAAATACAAGTATGTTATTGTTAGTTTATCTCTTTATGATTAACAATTGTGAACCGGTGTTATATCTCCTTACTCATGGATTGGTTCGTTGTCATCCAGTGGACCCTCCAAACTGACAAACTCCAAGAGCGCGAGTTGAAGCACATGTCTGTTGGTGAAGTTGACAGCAAAACCCTCATGCTGAGTCACACACTGAACGTCTCCTTCTTCCAGTTTCTCCCTCGCACCTGCGTAGTAGTGGCAGCACTTCGATTCGGCCATTGTCCTCATCGGCACACAATTGCCGCAATCACACCTGCAGATGTTAGATATATTTATAGACTACACAGTCTTCACTCTCTTGATAAAAAATATATATATTATAAATTTTAAATCAGTAACTTTCGTCAAGGTTGCACAAAATTCAACTTAAGCCTCCTTACAAATTAACAAACATATTTATAACACCAAGGAATTAGATGGATATGATATACGGGTTTGATTACCCTCACTCTCATGACCATAAAAAATTAGGCCTAATGCTACACAAAAATAATTCGTTTTGGAAACGGTGATGGTTTCGATACTTAAAAATCGAAGAAATTCTAAATTACTTCCTGAAAACCCGCATAACTAAAAAGTATGCCTTCGATTGAAAAGAAACTTTTGACTTGGAAACACATTGTGGGCCGAAGCTTATCTCGCTAGTGAAGCCCCAGTTGATTTTATCATCATTCAGATTTGGTACTCTAAGTTAGGGCGGCAACTCTGTACGTAAACAGTATCTACTGCAGTAGGCGGACAGATCTAGACTGGTCATGTAGGCATATACTACGGTATCTATACATGAAATGAGACTAGCGAAAACTTTACAGATACGGTCACATCGAAATTTCATTATTCCCAGTGTGAGTTGCTACGTAACGTGAACAATGAACATACCAGTCCGTGTTATCAAGGGCTTCCGTGTCCGAGTGTGAAAACGCTGTCAGTCGTGTTGGCACTGTTGCTGTCACTTGACTCATTCTCCTGGGAGGAAGTTGGCTTACTGCGAATCAGTGGTTCAAACTGAAACGGCTTAATGTTGACAGCATCGAATTCGTCACCAATATCATCTTCCATTGCAAGTTGTTTTGTCAGTTATCACGCCAAACAGATCCGAGATGACCGTTTTGCAAATCGCGCTGGATGACTTCCGATAAAGTTCGCGGCGACTCGCGGGTATGACGTCACATAGTCACGTGATCGTTGACTTCATTAACGTTCGGGGATTCCCTTTGAGAATAACAAGAAGCGATCGAAAAGTCGTTTTTGATGGTTTATTTTATCTTCGCAATTTTATTTTTATTTTCCAAAAAATCAAGTTTATAATTCAGTTATTTTTTTTTAAGAAATCAATTGTTTCCTGACTTTACAGACACATGTTCCTTGCATGTTGAACATGAGATTATTGCACCTTTGTAAATTAATATCTATGAATAAGTGTGTCAAAGAAGTATGCAGTGATTATTAATGGATACTCACATTTCTGTTTTCAGTCAACTGCTTGAGAAGGGATAAGAGGGAAGAAGAGAGGTCGAGAGGGGAGATATAGCTGGTTTATCTAGCAGACTCTCTTCATCAACTATCATGTATTTTCCGACATAAAACGACAAAAACTCACTCAAGGTCTATGAATATTTAGTACATAGAATTTAGATAGTTTAAGTACAGTTATAATTATGAGTAGCATGATTTATTTTTGAGAAATAATTTATGAAGCATCGACATAAATAATAAGGTGATTTTTGTTTCTTCTTCATTTGTGTAAGTTTGTTTTTCTTTTCCAGAATGCTGATTAATTGTGCTGTGCCGAAACGTAGAACTCACCGTTGAATAAACCAAGAAACGCGTATTCTTGTTATCTTAAGGCGGAATAAACAACTATGTAATCTTTATCCCTAGCTGTTTGTTTTTCTTGTTCAATTTTGTTTGCTTTGACTCATTCAAGCGATATCTCCTGTGGAACCGAGTTTTGGATGATAAAGTCGACTGTTTTCTTGCTATTATTATGAATTTTGTTAGTTTTGAAGGGATTACATTATACACTGCTATCTCTATTAGTCACCTTATCAATGACACTATGTTTGACTTGCAGAGTATGTGGATTTCCTCATGAGTGCCATCCTTGAGGGGAGAACACAGTTTCCATCATACAAGCTACAAGCTGGCCAGGGAAGACTACAACAGACTTTCTTCTGCCGACCCACCATTTCTCACTTCTGGTTATGAGAAAAAAGACAAGACTGAGCTCATTGAGGAACTTGTTTCACGATATAAGCTGAATGAATGTTAATTAAACACAAGCACATGACAATCTAATGAATAATTTATTCGAGTAGTTATTTTATTTATTGTATAGCGTATTTAAAACCTGTCACATGTTCAGCTGGTCACATGTTCAGCTGGAAACATTGTCCTGATTGCATTTACAACACAAGAAGGAATAGGTCTACGGTCATTCTTCTTCAATTTCCCATGGGTCCACAAGCTGAATCTTCTGTAGTAAATGAAATACATTAGTGACAATTATTATACCATACTATTAATTTCAGGTTAGAAATTGGATGCCAAGTTAAGAATATGGTATTTTGTTTGCAGCTTCATTGGGTCATAACTTTCATAAGTTCAGATAGAAAGGGTTAACCTGATAAACTAATGTTACCTACTTATGGCAAAAAATTATAACAATTGCAAGCAAATTGATTTATGCCTTATGGGTTGTCAAGATCACATCATCTTGGTTGAACTATATGTAGTTGGTTGAGCTGTATTGAGTTACTGTATGTTGGAGTGGAGAACCATGCATGGTGGATGAAAAGCCTGCAGACTGCGACTATATGGTTGGATGATGTGTGAGAAGAATGCATTGTGGGTGGAAAGCATATGTATTGACTTTGTGAATATTGTTGTACAAGTTGAGTTGAGGAAATGTGTGAGCAAGTATACGTGAAGTGTGATGACTGAATGAGAATGTATTTGGCGGGGTGAAGTTAATTAATGATAAACAGTGAGTGTGATATTTGAAGGATCCTGTGTGTAGTGGTGAGTGTGTGTTCATGATTGAATGGGATGACGGTGGAATTTATATTATTCACGTTTTGAATTTTTAAAAAATATCATTTATTCAATCACTGCCTTTGTTTTCGTTCCATATCGGGACATGGGTGAGATGAAATGGGATTTAAAGGTACTTTATGGGAATCCTGATTTTATGATAATTCTGAAAAATAGATTGAACTGCAAATAACTGTAGGCATATACATCCACTTGTATCAAGGGTATAACATCATTTAACATCATTTCATGTCATCCACCTATGATCACATTAATTAATCATTAACGTTCAACTTCATGTCGAACAAGTGTCTTGTTTTTTTTCTTTAAAAATAGTAACATTAGTTCAGAATGAAAACTGAAAGCAATATTCCATTAAAGTTGTTCCCAACATAGGGGGTGGCATCCTCGATAATCCAGCGCTATTGTTCCGATAAATCTAAACACAAGCGCTGGAAAACAGTAAGGGTATTTATCCTTAACCTAGTTACCTCCCTTGGCAATGACTCAGCGAAACGCTTGCTTTCTAACAACCAATGAGATCACTTGAAATCAAGGGTGAAATAACAAGCACTCTCGTGTCAGGATCTTGGCTTTCGCAGTACAGGGATTTTAATCATTTACCTCCACCCGTTTCGATGGACATGAATACACGTACCCTTCTTCTCGTACATACTTCTTAAAACTTTCTTTTGAGTTTCTGTCGGGTTTTCTACGCTGAATGTGTTACAAACTTTATCGTAATCGAGTGAGTCGGCCGCTATGTTTGTTTCTATAAACAACGGTAGTGATGCGTTTTGATTGGTCGAGTTGTTTACGCAGATAGTGTCTGCGTTTCGTTTCTGATTGGATAACATGGACCCAAGAGGAGGTAACTAGGTTAGGGATAAATACCCTTACTGTTTTCCAGCGCTTGTGTGTAGATTTATCGGAACAATAGCGCTGGATTATCGAGGATGAGGGGGTGGGGGAGGAGAAAGCTTTGATAAATACAAGTATGTTATTGTTAGTTTATCTCTTTATGATTAACAATTGTGAACCGGTGTTATATCTCCTTACTCATGGATTGGTTCGTTGTCATCCAGTGGACCCTCCAAACTGACAAACTCCAAGAGCGCGAGTTGAAGCACATGTCTGTTGGTGAAGTTGACAGCAAAACCCTCATGCTGAGTCACACACTGAACGTCTCCTTCTTCCAGTTTCTCCCTCGCACCTGCGTAGTAGTGGCAGCACTTCGATTCGGCCATTGTCCTCATCGGCACACAATTGCCGCAATCACACCTGCAGATGTTAGATATATTTATAGACTACACAGTCTTCACTCTCTTGATAAAAAATATATATATTATAAATTTTAAATCAGTAACTTTCGTCAAGGTTGCACAAAATTCAACTTAAGCCTCCTTACAAATTAACAAACATATTTATAACACCAAGGAATTAGATGGATATGATATACGGGTTTGATTACCCTCACTCTCATGACCATAAAAAATTAGGCCTAATGCTACACAAAAATAATTCGTTTTGGAAACGGTGATGGTTTCGATACTTAAAAATCGAAGAAATTCTAAATTACTTCCTGAAAACCCGCATAACTAAAAAGTATGCCTTCGATTGAAAAGAAACTTTTGACTTGGAAACACATTGTGGGCCGAAGCTTATCTCGCTAGTGAAGCCCCAGTTGATTTTATCATCATTCAGATTTGGTACTCTAAGTTAGGGCGGCAACTCTGTACGTAAACAGTATCTACTGCAGTAGGCGGACAGATCTAGACTGGTCATGTAGGCATATACTACGGTATCTATACATGAAATGAGACTAGCGAAAACTTTACAGATACGGTCACATCGAAATTTCATTATTCCCAGTGTGAGTTGCTACGTAACGTGAACAATGAACATACCAGTCCGTGTTATCAAGGGCTTCCGTGTCCGAGTGTGAAAACGCTGTCAGTCGTGTTGGCACTGTTGCTGTCACTTGACTCATTCTCCTGGGAGGAAGTTGGCTTACTGCGAATCAGTGGTTCAAACTGAAACGGCTTAATGTTGACAGCATCGAATTCGTCACCAATATCATCTTCCATTGCAAGTTGTTTTGTCAGTTATCACGCCAAACAGATCCGAGATGACCGTTTTGCAAATCGCGCTGGATGACTTCCGATAAAGTTCGCGGCGACTCGCGGGTATGACGTCACATAGTCACGTGATCGTTGACTTCATTAACGTTCGGGGATTCCCTTTGAGAATAACAAGAAGCGATCGAAAAGTCGTTTTTGATGGTTTATTTTATCTTCGCAATTTTATTTTTATTTTCCAAAAAATCAAGTTTATAATTCAGTTATTTTTTTTTAAGAAATCAATTGTTTCCTGACTTTACAGACACATGTTCCTTGCATGTTGAACATGAGATTATTGCACCTTTGTAAATTAATATCTATGAATAAGTGTGTCAAAGAAGTATGCAGTGATTATTAATGGATACTCACATTTCTGTTTTCAGTCAACTGCTTGAGAAGGGATAAGAGGGAAGAAGAGAGGTCGAGAGGGGAGATATAGCTGGTTTATCTAGCAGACTCTCTTCATCAACTATCATGTATTTTCCGACATAAAACGACAAAAACTCACTCAAGGTCTATGAATATTTAGTACATAGAATTTAGATAGTTTAAGTACAGTTATAATTATGAGTAGCATGATTTATTTTTGAGAAATAATTTATGAAGCATCGACATAAATAATAAGGTGATTTTTGTTTCTTCTTCATTTGTGTAAGTTTGTTTTTCTTTTCCAGAATGCTGATTAATTGTGCTGTGCCGAAACGTAGAACTCACCGTTGAATAAACCAAGAAACGCGTATTCTTGTTATCTTAAGGCGGAATAAACAACTATGTAATCTTTATCCCTAGCTGTTTGTTTTTCTTGTTCAATTTTGTTTGCTTTGACTCATCTCTACAGCTAACACGGAATATATAATATACTCATGGTAATAATAGTTATAGAAACGAAATGTTATATAACATTATTGTTTTGGTAAAACATGTTACTACTGGGTGTCTTTTTGTGAATAGTGTCCTTGAACATTTGCAAGTTCTCCACTTGCACTTTAAAATACCTTTAAAGAGAGAGGAATATAAGAACAATGATATTTTTAATTAATTCCTTATGTCTTGAGATCTTGGCATTGGTATAGTGTTACAGCGTTTGAGTTTTCTTATTTTGGTTCTAATAAATAATGAAAAATTGCACTTGAAAATAAAATTCAACTGAACCCAAATATACACAAAATCTGTCAAGGGGTCTCACACATTGAATACATGGCAAGTAGTATTTAGTTTGCATAATGTGTTTGTGCCATTTTATTTCGAAAACACCATAATATCGAACAATAGTAATTGTTAAATGCATGTAATTTGCTACAATCCATTTTCTGTTAAGGGGTGTCAACCATTTTTACCATGAGTATATCTTTTATTTACAGATACTAACTTTTAGAATTGAGATTATTTATTAAGATTGTTATATTGTTAGTGCTCAGAAAGGATGGTATTTATCGACGTTAAAATGACCTTATATTATGGTTGCATATGAAGTTTGCGTCGACGTCGATGTATAATCGTAGAATCAACGTCTTAACAACGTTGTTGATACGTTGCATCAACGTTGATGCAACGTCGTACCAACGTGGATGCAACGTCGAACCAACGTTGTTGCACCGTCGAATCTACGTTGATGCAACGTCGTAGAAACAACGTTGTTTCGACGTCGATTCATGGTCGATAAATCGACGTCGCCGCAAATTTCATATGCAACATAATACAATGTCATTTCAACGTCGATGAACGACGTCGTTTCAACGGCGGTTCAAAGTCGAAAGCTCAATGAAATCATTGTTTATTTCAGATGAAAGTGACTCTGCTAACTGGTTGGATCCTTGGCAAGGGACCGTGTGGTCCAAATTGCACTATTGAGGATATCGGGAGGTCAACAGATACAACGAGAGCCAACATGCTCACACTACAGGGAGAAGACTATTTCGGGGACTTGTTTTATAAGGTCGTGGGTATCTTGAATGAAAACTCGACTGTCTCAGTGCGACAATGGAATGGGACTGGGATGGTTACAGCACTGAATGAACGCATCAAATGGGAGCAGGAGATGTTGATATTAACCAAATTCGTCAAAGCGAAACATGAATATGATATTGGGTAATAATGATTAAATTATTCTTTATACTCTGAAAAGTTTTTAAAATGATAGAAATTAAAAGTCGTCGTTCTTTTCTTATGAAATCTGAATAACTTGCGCTTCACCCACGATTACTAGTACGATCGCTTTATGTTCTGACGGAAGGGTTACTCACCTTGATATTAATCATCCGCTAGTTTGGGAGATTATAGGAAGAAAAGTCCTCGGAAAAAAGTCCTCGGAAAAAAGTCCTCCGAAAAAAAGTCCTATTATTATGAAAACAGATTTAATTGGTGTTAACATCACAGATATTGTAAAGAAGTATTTGGAGTGTTTGTGTATGTATTTTCCGAGGACTGTTTTTCCGAACACCTTTTAGGAAGTATTACGTGTGTTGGACGACTAACATAAACACTGAAATCATTTCTTTCTTGCTTAATCAACCCTATCTACTATGTATGTATGTATGTATGTATGTGTGAATGTATCTTTGTATGTATCTTTGTATGTATGAATCCTTGTATCTGTGTATGAATGTATGTATGTATGTATGTATGTATGTATGTATGTATGTATGTATGTATGTATGTATGTACATGTATGTATGTGACATAAGTATGTTATGTGGCGTATATATACGTATGTGTATGGTATGGTATGGAATGCAAATGTGATTGTATGATATGCGTAATAAGGATGGCCTGAGTATTATTAAGGATTCAGCACATTATTGCTGAATCCTTATTGTTATTGGCGTGTTTTGTTAATTATGTTTTATTTTACGAATTTTGTTAGCAAGATTCAGCCAAAACGGCTGAATCAAATGCAGCCAAATTTCACATAGCCTTAATGTGGAATAGAACTGCGAACCTTTTTAGCCATATCAATCCAGCCATTAGAGGTCCAGTTCGAATCAAAATGTTCATTTTTAACATTGGGAAAATCTTCAAAATGCACCTCGAGACTTGCAACATTTTCTAAAATATGCACAAAAACAATACGAGTAAAAAAGTAAATCATGTCGAATTCGTAGGTCAAGTGGTTTAGCCGCCAGTTTGAATTTAGACTGTTTTTTACAATTTCACGACCTTATGCACCTTTGACAATCTTCTCCTCTGAAGATACTAGCATTAGAAAGCTCATATTTACACATAATGTAGCTGAAGCATTGTTTATTATAATTTGCTCATTGCAGCTGCCAAGTACTAATACTTTTCCACCGTGTGCATGTGAAATATAGCAATTTTAGAAAAAGGAAAACTTCAAGAGGACATAACTCAAATACCTACCCATCGAAATGTATGATTTGTTCAGTAGAGTAAGATTGGACTATTGCCTTTGTGAATCAATAATACAATCGATCGCGAACAGTAATTTCCGGTCATAATAAAGAAAAACTTTAACATGGGAAAATCGACAAAAGGCTTGAAACTTTTTTCTAAGGTGCACAATAACAATATGAACAAAAAGGTAAATCATGACGAAGTTGTAGCTTACGTTGTTTAGTCGGCGTTTTGATTTTCTTTACAATTTTTTTATTTTGTCATGTTCATATTGGGTATAGATAGTTCTAGTGACATGCTAGAAACTTTTAACTTTTTTTTTAAAGATGCGCATTAACATTATAAAGAAGATGTCTTAATTCATTATATTTCACATAAATGAATCATTCATTTGCTGAATCCTTTCATCGACGATTGCGACTATACTTATTTATTTATACTCTCTCTCTCTCTCTCTCTCTCTCTCTCTCTCTCTCTCTCTCTCTCTCTCTCTCTCTCTCTCTCTCTCTCTCTCTCTCTCTCTCTCTCTCTTACTCTCTCTCTCTCTCTCTCTCTCTCTCTCTCTCTCTCGAAATATCGCCTACTCAAGCTTCAGATGACAGATGAAAGATGCGTCAAGCTGCATGCTCAGCAGAAAAGTGGTTATTTGGAGAACATGTTAAAGTTAAATTTCAGACGTTGTTCGAAATGAGAGTTGCCTATATTGCTATTGTCTGTGTGCTAGAATTTGCTATTTGTGATCCTAAAAATAACAATGTTTCCTTGAATCAGTATACAGGGAAACTACTGGAGAGACTATGATTACCAAAACGACACTGGTACACGCAATTCATATGACCTACACGCTCGGGTCAGACCTGGCAAGAGGAACGACACCGGTCAACCAAACAACAGCCCAGTGACGATATTCAAACCAATCTACCAGTATGTAATATAGCCTATACTACCACGGTTGTCTCCAAATTCTTACATCTATAATGACATTAGAAAACAGATTTTCTTGATAACAGATTGTTTGCTTAATTAACTTATTTCTTATATATTCAAATTTTAAATGCCCCTCGGGGTTGGATAGCGCAGTGGTTAGCGCGTTCGGCTTATGATCAAGAGGTCCAGGGTTCAAATCCCACCAGGGGCTCCGCAACCTTGTCTGCTGTTCTACATACATTAAGTTTTGGATGCAATTTTACACTGAATGTCATGATCAGTGCAGTACCAGTTCACTACATGTAGTTTCAGCCTTGATATACGTAAAGTACTCTTGAAAGCGTCGTTAATCCCCAACGCGCCTCACCCAACTCTGAATGCCCCTCAAAAGTAGAATGACATTGTAATTTGTAAATATCAAGCCATGTACGTTTCAACATTCTCATTTATAAATACGACTTACATCCTTCAGATGTCTATCATTATCTATGCAAGCCAAACCACTTATATTCAATCCACGGGTTTGTTTCAGGATCCCTTTAAACAGCGTGACAGTGCTGGCATTTCCTGTCATGGACACAGAAGATGATATTATCCAATGTAGAGGAGTTGATTTCTATGCAACAGGATCCGTCAATATTATGCCAAATACGACCGTTAACAAGGCAAGATATGATCTAATTGTGTTTAATGATTTAGATTTTAGCTGAGTGATAGGCCAATGGCATGGCATGGCGTCTTGTGTACTTCCGTCCGTCCATCCAAAACATTTCGCTTGTTTTACTTCTTTTCCAGATCACCTTCTCTAACACTTTAGAGACAAACGGGAGATTGGACACATGCCTGTAGTTGTTTAAAATGTTCTTGTCCATGTTACTATTCTACAAAAGCGGTTTCACCAGAGCTTGTTTTAAAGTCTGAGGAAACTCGCCTGATGATAATGAGAGATTGATGATGTTGGTTATTGGAAGACTCAAAAGTTCGAGGCATAACATCACAAGCTGATCATGAGTTGGTATTGGATCAAACTCACACCTTTTGATGTTAATAATCCTCAGTTGATAAATGTTGTATATCATCAAGAACTACTTCATGCCTACTACACTGGAGTTGAGTAACTGCACTCCACAAATGACGGCTGGTCAAAACATGGCTGATCGCAGATTTTCCTTTTATCCATTTCACATCTGTATTAGGGTACTTTCCAACATATTATTAATGCGCATACCTAAGGGCTTTCACTAAGTAATCTGCAGATGTCATGTTAACATTAGGGAGTGTGTAAATACATCATGATCTGCGTTTGAAAAATCGAAGAGAGAGAAGGGTTACTAGAAGGGTACTTTTCTGCTATGAGTCGGGTAACTTAAATATTGGAGAAGGGTAACTTAGATGTTTGTTAAAGTTCACGAGACAAATGAAGATGATATCAACTTTATCTAAGTAGTAAAACCGTTTATGAGGTAATGAATTTCATCAAATACGTGACGTAATTCGTCAAATACGTGATGCAATACATCAAATATCTCAAGCTCAATATCAAGAAGAAGGTTGGTCTTTGCATGTTGCGTGATATAAACAAACATGGGACAATATAAGAATAATTTGATGGCTGTTTGCTCACGACATATATATTTAGTGAAAATTGGTTTCTTCTACTACGTTCATTATCATCAAATACGTTATGTTGATAGATGTGCTCCATGCAGTTGTCAAAATGGATGCTCCTAAATTAGTATTTTGTTCCTTAAAAATGTAAACAATATTTGAATATGTAATTTAACAGTACATATATACTCGCGTGCAAAAGAAACGTCCCCTCATTTTTAAAAGAGTATAAATTGAAAATTGCTGTCGGAAAATGTAGATTTTGAATATATTTAATAGACACATGCTTTGTAGTGAAGTACTCACCCTTTCATACCTCAGTGTTTGATACCTTTATGTTTATGTCTGTTCAAATACACTTAGGGTGCTAAATCGCTGTTTTGGCCACTATGTTTGGTATTAGAAAGTAGAAATTAAATTAATATAACATTTCGTCAACCTAGATAACCTTCTTGGATTTAAATTTGTTGACGCATCACTGCTGTAGTAAGTCACAAAAGAAGCCAAAATCGCTTTTTAACGTAAAAATATTTCCTGAAAACAAAAACAATGGGATTCAGACGAGCGACAATACTTTATCGTTTTGTACCGATGATCAAATATTGAAAATGCGTCATTTAGAACTAAACGTTCATATTCATCGGTTATTTTATCCCCGCTGCGGAGATAGTGGGGGTATATAGCGGTCATTCCGCCCGTAATAAAAACCGTCAAAGGTACATCAACCAAACTGTGTACATTTGTTAACCATGTTCTTCCCATCGAGCACAGACAATTTTCAGTTTTCGGAGATTTTAATTTTTTGTCGTTTCCATGGAAACGTCACTTTTTGGACTTAGTTTTATTGTGTTCAATCTGGACAAGATTTCTCGGAAACTATTAAACCTAGGTGAATGAAATTTTGGTTGTTAGTACTCATGACCATACTCTTTATATAAATTATCGAGTTCGAAAACCAGTTCTGAAATATTATTTTTATTGAGTTATGGCCCTTGAATCCGAAATTGAACTTAGCCCTTGAAACTGAAACTAATTGAAACCAACATCGCTGTGATGCTTCAAGTTTTCTCGGAAACTATTACATCTAGCTGAATGAAATTTAACATGTAGGTACTCAAGAGGATAGTCTACTTCATCGAGTCAAAATCCAGTTCTGAAATATTATTTTTTACGATGTTATTGCTCTTGAATCAAAATTGGTACCACTCAAATGGGAAAATTAAGTTACCTGAAAAATATTACATCTGGGTGAATTTAATTTTGTAATAACAAAGCCAGTTCCCAAAACGTCAGCGAAAACCCTAACCCTAAGCCAACTTAATGTACAAATACAAAATCAAATGGCTCCCCAATATCTTACTGAACCCAAAGCATTGGTCCAAAATTTAGTACAATTTCCGTAACTCCAAAAATAATGTGACTCCTTACCCGAGATTTAAACAGACAAGCGATCATCTATTCCATCAGCACTATGTTCATGGAATACATGTAGTTTTTCAAATAATGTCAGCAAATCAGAAAGTGTTTAAAGCATGTATTACCAATAAGTATGTCTCTGTTCATGTGGTAAAAGAAAATTAAACATTGTGCACTCAAGGTTATGATATGTTGTGAGCACATTATTTTAACTTTAACTTTCATTTAAACACAGTTGGAATGAAATCTTATCCAATGAAACTGTATGTGTGACACTTGATGTTGAAAACACTTACCATTGTTTTGAATGTTCACTGTACAGTGACAACAGAGAAAAACTTATGGCATCATTTAAGCACATAGACCTACTTCATGTAAATGGACCACCTGCTATCATTTGACATTGATTTTGATGAATGTAACATTTATCTGTGTGTTATAAATGTGTGTTTGGCTTCTTAGTTAAATGTGATTCTCACTGCAAGTATAAATGATATATAATTACAAAACATTGTATCTGTGTGTCCATTCCATCGACTTTGAAGTAAGTAACTTAAGTAAACTCTCCGTTCTCTCAACATATTACCCTTCTCCCGCTTCAATGTTTCAAACTAAGATTATGTTTTATTTACTCAAGCCCTAAATGTTAACATGACATCTACATATTCTTTGGTATATGCCCAAGGCATGCACATTAATACTATGTAGGCAAGTACCCTGGTATACATGTGAAATAGACTAAAAGAAAATCTGCGATCAGCCATGTTTTGACCAGCCGCCATTTTTGGAGTGGGTAACTGCAG
This sequence comes from Gibbula magus, assembly GCA_936450465.1. Classification (NCBI taxonomy): domain Eukaryota; kingdom Metazoa; phylum Mollusca; class Gastropoda; order Trochida; family Trochidae; genus Gibbula; species Gibbula magus. The sequence goes on from OW388291.1 coordinate 19,786,745, forward strand.
TTACCCTAATCAGTGCAGTTGGGGTGCACTTGGAGTTGTCTCATCACAAGTACATCTTGCGTGGTAGAGCTTTCATCCAACGTTGAAGCCGAGATGACTAACCTTCTGTGACTACTTTCTATCTTTTCCTTGAAATATTGTGCAAAGTTCTCAACAGCCTCGCTCTTGGGGAGTTCGATATTCGGGTAGGTTTGTTACATCCTCGATAATCCAGCGCTTTTGTTCCGCTAAATCTACACACAAGCGCTGGAAAACTTTAAGGGTATTTATCTCGAACCTAGTTACCTCCCTTCGCAATGACTCAGCGAAACGCTTGCTTTCTAACAACCAATGAGATCACTTGATGTCGCGAACGGAAGTTGTGTAAGGGGCGTAACTCTCGTGTCAGGATTTTGGCTTTCGCAGATGATTGGGAACGCTTCGTAGAACAGGGATTTACCTCCACCAGTTTTGATGGACATGAATACACCCTTCTTCTTTTACAGACTTCTTAAAACTTTATTTTGAGTTTCTGTCAGGTTTTCTACGCTGATAAAAGGTGCGGTTTGATTTGTCGAGTTGTTTACGCAGATAGCTATAGTGTCTGCGTTTCGTTTCTGATTGGATAACATGGACCCAAGAGGAGGTAACTAGGTTCAAGATAAATACGCTTAAAATTTTCCAGGGCTTGTGTGTAGATTTATCGGAACGAAAGCGATTATCGAGGATGGGTTTGTAAAGGAGTTGAACATAATTCGAGATCAATAATCTTTTAAAGGATTGCAGCATTGAAATGTCAACCTTTGAGTACGATGGCTTCAAACACAACTGGTGGGGAGTTGTCGCCTTCAGAGCAACTGACTACAACCGTCATGATATCATCATTGAAGGGGAAGGTATCATACAAGGCGGTTCCCCTCAGAGAGGCCTCAGTGATATCATCATTAAGGTGAGAAATTGTGCGCAGACGTTCAACATCTTTGGTACAGAGAGAGAGAGAGAGATGATGTTTAGTAAAGTCTCACTTTCTGTACAAAGTCAATAAATTAAAACACAATTTTACATGGAATAAAAGTACAGAAACCACCGGGTAGGTTATGAGAGACTAAATACAAATAAGAAACTATTCAAACATTGTACACATACATTGCATTACATACATAATATTAAACGAATAAGGATTAATTAACAATGGAGTATTAACCAACATACATTCATACAATCACACTTACAGCGTACATATAACAACCTTTCATTCATACAAACAGAAATACATTCATATTCATACACACTTGAATATAATCCCGGACACATGGGCATACACATATTCAAAGCAATATATAACAAGGTACACACAAACACGAAAACGTTACATACATACAAGTTACATGCAAATCAACATACAATCATACATACAAACATATATGCATGCATGCAAAACACACATTCATAACATTCACATAATACTTAGGTGCACATGCATACATACGTACAGACAGACAGACAGACAGGCAGACAGAGACAGACAGACAGACAAACAGACAGAGACATACAGATAGACAGACAGACAGACATATAAACATACATACCTACATATACACGCATATATACACATACATATACATACACGTATATACACTTCAATCATACCCATATACATACATACATGCATTCATACATAAATACATACTTATATAAATACACACTTACATACATACTCTAATACAAACGTATAATCAGAAACAGACATACATCACAGTGTAAATGCACAACAAAAATAACATTCTTAACAGAGCATACATACATACCAGAAGTGGATATATAACTACCATTCATGTTGCATTCATACCATACAAATTTACAAAGCATATATAACATAACATAAAAAAGCACACAGCATGCTAACAAGAATATACATATAACATTCATACAACATGTGATACATTCATACTATAATAACTAAGGGGAATAAAAGTAAATTAAAACTACAAATAATAAATAGGTTAAAGTAATGACTGGCGGCGTTTATACATGTTGGTAACTGTATCACACAGATGATGCACTATGTCTGGAGTATTCAGAAGGTGTGTAAATTTGGTAACTGATGATGAGTTGTTGAAAAGTGGGGATATATCATAATGCTGCATTCCGGAGAACAGGTCGTAACGCAGGTCATCATACATGTCACAGTCGACGAGGAAATGGATTTCACTCTCTATTTTATCAGGGCAGAAGGGACACACCCTGGCGTTGAGAGGTATAGCGGGTCGACTGTACCTGAGTTTTTCAATGTTCAGCTACAGGCTGCTACAACGAAGAAGAGATAATATCTTCCTAGAAGATCGGGGGATCGATCTACATAAAACATAAGCTTCAGGTTTCAGATCTTTTTTGCTGAGACGATACGATCGTAGTTTATTGCCATTTGGATTGCCGCGATCATTCCAGAGGTCACAAAACCAGCTGTTTTCATCAATAATATGTAACTGTCGTCGAATTTGCGTCATGTTTATTGTAGAGTTATTGTTGATTTGCTCTAAGACATTGATTTTTTTGGATAGTTTAAAAACGTTTTTTTCCCAGGAATTGCTTCTACGGAGAGACCAACTATGAATACAACTTGGCAGTCTATGAGGAGGCATACTCTTTAAACGTCCCAGGAACCTGTATACTTCTAGCCTATGTTTAGTTACGCTGGCAGACCACCCCATGTCACCCCTTCCAGCAATGTTGGAGGAGTTCCGACTCAAGCCCAAAAAGAACTTGCAGGCTCTATTTTGAATTGTGTTCAGACGTTTCTGCTCATACATACCCCAGATGGCGCTACCGTAAAGGGTTATAGGTTGAACAAGGGACTCATACAATCTTGTAAATATATCATAAGTGAAACCACCAGCATCAAAATATTTAGTACACAGTGCCCCCAGGGCGCGGCTAGCAGACTTTCCAAGTTCATTAATCGCAACTGTGAAATCTAAAAATTCGTTTAGCCAGAGCCCAAGGTATTTATAATTGTAGCAGTATTCAATGTTCATATCCCCAATGGTAAACTTCTGTTTGGAACGCGTCGTAGTCTTCGATCTGAAATGTAAAATTTTGGTCTTCTGTCGGTTAACACTTAGTCTCCATTTATGGCACCAGGAGTTTACATGATCTAGTAGACACTGGAGCTTGTCTTCACTTGGGGCAATCAGAACAACATCATCGGCATATAACAGTATACTGATATTTCTTTCATTGATATCAATACCACAATTCAGCTCTCTTAGACTATCAGCAAGATCATTAATATTGAGCGAGAAAAGCAACGGTGAAATCAAACATCCTTGCTTAACTCCACCGGGTGCATTGAACCAGGGGTATAGATGACCATTAACTCGAACAGTGTACTTGACATCTCTATACAACGACTTGACTGCATCCAAAAGTTTGCCGGTGATACCAAAGCGTTGCATCTTAAACCACAAACAATCCCGGTTGACATTATCAAACGCTTTTTTCATGTCAATAAAACAACAAAACGTAGATTGTTTAGCATTTTTTCTGTTCCTAATAATACTTGTTAAACTATATATGTGTTCCATGCAGCTCCTCTTCTTTCTGAAGCCATTCTGTTCTTCAGATAGAATATCATTATTTTCACACCAGTCACTGAGCCTTATGTTGATTATATCACAGTATACTTTACATGGTATCGCCATGAGTGAGATTCCCCTGTACGTTGAAGGGTTATAAGGATCAGAATCTGGTTTTAAGATCGGGTTTATGATATTCTGTTGCCAAGCATCTGGCACTTCACCGCTATTAAAACAATGAGAGATAATTGTATACAACATGTCAACACAGATTGGGTATTTTATGCTTTCAGCTGGTAAGTTATCAATTCCTGTGGCCTTCCTGAATTTAAGCCGTGATATAGCATCTTCTACTTCACTGCGAGTAATAGGTGTATTGAGGGAATCACAGGACACCTGACCATCAGATAAAGCAGTATTGCCATTCAGCTGATTAACAACGTTACGAAGATGAACATCGTCAAAAGTGTCATCATTTTGAAGGGAGTAAATGTTTTCGAAGTCACTTTTCCATCTGTCGAGAACAACTTTTGTATCAACTAAACTATTTCCCTCATTATCTTTAACCTCCATTGGCACTCGATGAGTTCTATCATTTGCAACTCCGATTTTGCCTATCTGTTTCCAAAAGTCTCTCGAGTCGTTATTATTAAATGAGTCAACGAGTTGGTCACACTTCATTTGTTGATATAATTTCTTGCATTTTCTGAGACGTTTATCAAAGACTTTCCGTTGATGAGTATATCGTTGTTTTAAAGCTGATTTGATGCTCTAACAGGAAACTTTACATTTTAACCATTGTCGTTCTTTGTCACAAACGTCATTCCAAATAGATTGAAGATCAGAGTTCCAATATGGCTTCCTTTTAGAGGCATTATGTTTACTTTCAGTAGTAGGTACATGGTATTTATCGATCTCATGTTGAACCATGTTAACCAATGACGTATATGCGTCATTAACACTATTTCTATGCTGTATGTCATTTTCCAGTCTATGAATACAAGTCAGATAGTCTTACTCTGTCATCAGCAGCTAATAAAAATCCGTCCGGAACAAACTGCCTCTTTACACTTGCACGTGGGAAATTTTGTTTGTCACTTGTGCCAGATATATTAGTATTGATGACAAATTCTAGTAAGGAGTGATCAGGAAGCTTATCTGGGGGAGGGATGTTACATGTGTTTATAACATCAGTCACACGACACACACCAAAGTCTGTAAACAACGATAACATTTCATGGGGAACCAAAACATAATCAACAACGGATTTGCCTTTTGTACTTATGCATGTGTAATCATCTTTGACCCCGACTCTACCGTTGAGCATACAAACATTCACATCACATAAGAAATCAATCAAACAATTGTCATATTGATTATCAAATGTATCTATTACTGACCTCGGTTTAAGTCTGTCCACTCCCGCAATATAATCCATTTGATCTCCACAGCGAGAATTGAAATCACCACAAATGCACATTATACAATCATTTTGATACGAATATACCTGGCGCACGAGTGTGCTGAAGAAGACATCCGGGTCGACTGCACGTGTAGTTCCTGCGGGTGGCAGGTAACAAGAACATAAACACAATGTGACGTCACTGCTTTCTAATTTTAGCCACAGGATATCCTCTACACTATTGTCTAACACTGTGATATTAAAAACACCAGAAAGTTCATTTCTTACCAAAAATCCGACACCGCCGGATCCTCGTCTCGCATTTTTATCCACATGGTCTCTATTACGACCATACCATGTGTATCCATTAAGTTGTATTTGTTCATCATCTTTTAAGAATGTTTCACAGAGAGATATAACGTCATAGGATTTATTATTTATCACATTTTCTCTGAAGAGAGAATTATCATTATTCTTCGTTGACCAGCCTGCACAGTTCCAGTGGCACAGTCGTAGATCCTAGTTGGTACCTCTTCGCTTGATGACGGTGTTCCCTCTGACGTAGTAGCTGTCCTGCTTACCCAGCTCCTTCATGACAGTCATAAGACTGTGTTGTGTCTGCAGTTCGCTTCTCGTCATACAGTTCTCTATGTACACGTTTTCATACGGTTTGACATTCTTCAGTTTGACCTTTTCCTTCATTACAGACGTTTTGTCCGACAGCTTTGCCACGATTACACCGGGTCTTTTTCCTGTAGTTGTCTTTCTTTCAGCACTAATTACCTTTACATGTTTTATTTTAAGACCATCTTTAATCAAAGCACTGACTTTATTGATAGTTACAGTTTTGTCATTTTCTTCATTTTTGGACATCGGGAGGTTTTTCAAAACAATCATATTGTCCACAGAGTCAGTAGGAGCACTAGCCTGCAGTTCACGTACTGCGGCATTCACACTTCTGTCGTCTGCTATTTGCTTCTTTTCAATTGCCTTGACTTTGTCTGCTAGTTCACTTATTTTACCATCTATCTCCTCTTTTACTTTTGATAACTCCACACTGACAATCGCTTGCACTTTCTCTGCAAGAGAACCTTCAAGCCTATCGATTCGTGCATTAAGGCTTTTTCCGAGTTTGTGAATCGCATCTAAAATGTCTGAATTTTCTAAGTCATTTGGGGCTGGCTTACCCGGTGAGTTTTTGTGACGTTTGGGATTCGATGGATCGTCAGATTGTAGTTCGTTTTCACAATCACTGGACACATGCCTTTTCCGTGAAGACTGCTCCGCATCAGAGGTGAGTGAAGTATCACATACAACAATGTCCTCCATATTGAAAGCTCTCACTCACCGACCTCGACCCGACAGATTCAATCACTCACTGATTAAGAGCTTTTTCTGCAGATATTTCCTCGTCAGATTAGTCGATGGCGTTTCAGGATTCAATTAAAAGTATTTTGAAGCTTGATGATGGTGTATGGTAAAGGTTGAAACGTAAAATATTGATAAAATGTCATATACATATATATCAACCCTTACTTGAAGGAATTTCGGATAATTAATACTAGGGAAAATAGAAACAAGTAACTGACATCTTGCATCTCATATTTTTTATCTGTTTTGTCTTCACACCCAAAAGAATATCTGAACCAACTGACAAATAGTATCAAATACTAATTGTCAGTTGGTGCAGACATACTTATTATATAGAGGATATCTGTCTTTTCTTGACTAATACCATGTTTATCTCATCGAGTGAGGTAGAAAGGTTATATTTTCACGAGTGGCGCAGCCACGAGTGAAAATATGTAACTTTCTACCTCACGAGATGAGATAAACATGGTATTTGTCAAGAATTGACGCATATTCTATTTATTATATGATATTATCCATGTAATTACGTCCGAAGAGGGTCGTTTTCACGCCGAGCGGCCGCTAGGAACAGCCCGTCACCACAGTAACACTGTGACGTCATAAGCCAATTCGCCGCGTGAGACCATTGTTTTATGACGTCAAATTATATCAGTCACCGTTCGCAGTGAAAATATAAGTTATTTTCACTGTAGCTTGATAGACGGTTTATTTCACTGATAAATCCCAGTATTTCACTGCTCGTCATATAATAAATCATTATATCATCATTATATCATTATAAATTTTATAATTTTATGTGTGAACTACTGAATATGAAGGCGGATTGCGAATGACAGATGCCAGATCATTTTAAAGGATCAAATGGAGCTGTATCACGTTTTTTTAAATTATCAAAAAAAAATAAACTTTGCCATTCATTATTGAAATTTATCCAATATATTATTAGAGGGTAAATATCTCATTTCATGACACGATTTGGTTAATTAATTTATATATTAGCTTTTTACTTCTATCATCACTTAAGAAATATTAATCCGTTCATTGAAAGTTGGTTTAATGGAGGTATTCATAAAAATAAGTATAAGTATAAGTTCACTCTTTTATAAATTTAACTGGCAGATTTTATTAAAAAAATTTCAAAGACGCATATTTTCTGACAATGACTGTTTTGTAAATCCTTTCCATTTTGTACATACATATTTTCTGACAATGATTGTTTTGTAAATTCTTTCCATTTTGTACATTCATCATGACGTGTTCTTCTTTAATTGCTGTATCCCGGAGCGGTATCAACATAAGCTTTTCAAGCTTGTTTACCAATCCGGTTCCTTTTCTTTTGGAAATAAATATGTTTAAACCAAGTATATTTGGGATGGTTATGTGTTTTGTCCTTTTAATGACATAAAAACTCTTTATCACAACAAGGAAACGGCCCTTGAATACCACATAATGGTTTTAAATTCCCCCGAAATATTTAAAACACCCTCTCCAAAACATCAAATCTGTACACAAAACATTCCACATATCATTCCATTACATGTTTGACAACAATGGCAGATAGCAGTTAATAGAAATATTCGATGGATAAGGGCCGGTCACACAGATGAATCACGCACACGATTCGAGTCTTACGCAATACATGCGCGATTTGCGCATTTCATCAGTTTGTCTGATGTGGGACCTCCGTAGGTGTCCGTCGATGTTCGCCGGATCGGCGCTTTAAGCGATTCCGAGTTTTGAGCAGCTCAAAACTACGCTTCGCGTAAAAGATTATGCAGTACTGCGCTGCTTTACGTAAGTTTTGCGTAGTGTCCGTAGTTCTTACGTGGACAGTGCGCGAAATATGCGTGGAATGTCAGTGATCGTTCGCGAAATTGTTGCCGCTATCGCGTTCATCGACGACTTTCCACTGACGATTAGCAGACATACGACGCATGGTTCGCGCATGTACGAAGTTCATTAGTGCAAGTGCGCAGATTTTGCATGGTTTTTCAGTGGACCTTTCGTCGCTCACAACCACGTATTCGCCCTGTTTGCGTGTCTATGAGCTGAAGTGCGTGGTTTGTCAGTGATTGTGAGTGCTCTTTTCGTAGTTATTGCGCAATTCATAGGTGATTTTTAATCAAAATCAGTGAAAATGGTCAAATTCTTGACGGACAGGCACGCACAACCAAACTTTGTGTGTGATTCGTGCGTGTACGCGTCTTTTGGGCTGTGTGACCGGCCCTTTAGTGTGTTAACAATTCAGAAACTAAGGATTTGAAATGTTTTGATTTTCAGTAAAGATTTATACATAGATCACTTTGCACTTCGAGAGCTGCTGCATAACTGAAATATTTGTTCTTTTTGTGACTCTGAAAAAGATAGTCTTCAGGATGGTTTAATACAACTTCCCTACGTAAGACATAACTCTTGCCAGTCTCCATTTATGGCTATTTTGAGCCTTGCTGCATTTCTGTAATTCCCGTGCTAGGAACTCATAGCCCACCATGCACTATCTTAGCACGAAAAAGCGAGGGAAATACTGTAAGGCTCAAATCAACCAGTGATTGAGACTGACAAGAGGTATGCCATGCGTAAGGAAGTTGGTTTTCATAAAACGTTATCGTGTAAATGAATTTTGCTGGAAAATTGAAAATTTCATAAACCATCTTATGCAATCTGAAATCATCATCACATGGCTCAAAAAAGACACAGAAAAACGTCAAAATTTAGGATCTTTTAAACCCCCAGAAAATTCGGGGGTATAAAACAACCTCCGCCCAAACGATATTGAACACAGAGGGACATTTGTCATACATGTATGTGTCCGACATTTGAAATGGGTCAACTGATACAAACATGTGTATGCGAAACACTATGCACTCTTTTAGCATTGTGAAAAATTAACTCATAATTACGTGAATAATGATCCTCAAGAATTGACCATAATATTTTGCAATGTGACAAAGGTCAAATTGGCACTATACGGAATTTGTTTTAAAGAGGGCTCTTGGTTTTGAACTGAGAAAACGTGTACGTCATGTATATTATTTTTTCTTTTCAGTTCATGGTTGTTACCTTAGAAAATGTTACCCTGCCAGATTTTGTTCCACCCACCAAGGAAAATAACCATGAGTTCATCGTGTATGTCGAATCTACACTTTCTATTGATCTCTGGGCAAGACCATCATCCAATACATCACCGTGAGTAAATCAAATTTAAAGGTTTCTGTTGATACAATATTCCTTTGCTAGATGACAAGGACATGAGCCAAGGTTTGCTTTAAAAAGGACGATAAGGGGGAGGGCGGTGGGGGTGGGGGGGAATTTTGAACCTGGCATAGGACCGGAACTGGTATGCTGGCTCAAATACGCTTTGTAACATTCATAGTTTAGTTTACATTTCCGGTCCTATGCCAGGATTCAAAATGGCGGACAGTGTCATACCTTCTTTATATGTTACATAGGTAGGTTGATATATATACGTAGACCTACGTGGGTATATTTAGGGTCTGGCGCCTGTGATGCAGTGGTACAGTGGTTAGCGCGTTCGTTCTCGAACCTGGCGAATCCCGCCAGGGGCTCGGCAACTTTGTCTGCTGTGGAGAACTATTCTACATGCATTATGGTTAAGAGAGACATGTTGGCTGCATGCTATTAATTATAGAGACATCAGACGGTTTGATGTGCAATCGATGCCTGATCGAAACTTCACTGTCAGTGCTCCGATAAAGAATACACAGAACAACATGGTGTCTACACAAGTGACATGGAAGCCTGAATCGGTGGATGTGGGGAAATACATCATAAGAGCCTCTGTCTTGGATGAGTCTGGGTGAGAATTTACAAATAACATAACATGTATCAATTGACGTATTTAAATTATTAACAAAATGGGAACATGAACAAGAAAGATTAGTTAACACTTAAGTTAGCACACGTTCATAATCTTCAGATTTGAGTCCTGGCTAGCATTCCAATTCATGAAAGTATTGATATATACTTGCCAAAACGTCTGCCTGAATCGTGTTGTTACAACAGATGATCGAGGTTTCATTACAATACTTAGCTATCATTGACCTTTAGACTTTCTCTCTGCAGTAATACAATGACGTCCAAAAGAAACTTTACACTTTAAAACGCTCTAGAACAAATATGACAAACGATGGATGCATACAATAACGTGTATTGAAAAGATCAACATGTCTACTTCACAACCCCTGGAGATGATGAGCATATTGTGTCTGGTGATGACGTCACGGTTGCTGATATGGAGGTGGGGTCACAAAACAGCACTTTCAACATCCTTGGGAAACGAAAAAAAAACACAGAAAACCCCCTAAGTTCATTAATGTGGCGTATTAGTAACGTGTGTGGCGACCCCGTGACTCAATACACGCATATACCCGCCGACGAATAGAAAACGTCAGTCGTCTGATGACGTCACCTGGTATACGTTGCCAGTCTTCTTGAAGTGCCACAATCAATTCTTGTCTGTTGGCTGGTTGGTGTGGTCTCTGTCTAATACGACGATCCATCAGCCCTGTACATGTTGAATAGACTTTCATCAGAAAAGACGACTCTCTGCCAGTCACGAGGCTGCCAACGGCGTACAATCTCTGACGACGATTTTTCACTATCAACCGCTGTCCCTTGTGTGGCCTGTGTGCTCTAAGTCTATAGACCCTAAGTCTTCTGGCAACTGTCTGTCGGCTGACCACGTGACCAAGGGCATTCCTAACTGATGACGTCACTGTAAGGAAGCGATTTCGTAAATGTTATGTACGCAAGTGACGTCATCATGTGGGGTTGTCACCCTCGGTGTTCCTGTCCTTGGCCTGTCCGATGTCTGCCCTGTCTGTCTGTAACGTTACATTAACTTATTCACTGCAACGCGAGAACAGCCAAAGGTTCGTGCATCATGGTTGTGGGTGGCAGCCATTTCAAGCATTCCCAGGGCTCGCTTCCGTTCTTCTTGTCTTAGGCATGGCATATCTTTGGTGGGTTTTTTCATTGTGGACACCAGACATGCTTTTGGTATCTCTTTTATATCCTTACTGCACGTGCAATATAGGCCACACGTCCTGAACGTGCTTTTCCATTTTTTGCACTTTTTCCAAAAACCATAAGGGGTACAAAGGTCATGTTATACATGTTCCGTGCAATCTAGGAATCATCACAATCTGCAGATTGTTCGAACAATCTAGGAATGTTTCACCATTCCTAGATTGTTTAAACAATCTGCAGATTGTTCGACCTGAACAATCTAAGAATGATCACAAGCTAGGAATTTGTTTCCAAGCAGTTACATGTTGTAAATTATCATTTCCTGTCTACCATAATACAAATGGAATTAATACGTAAATTGTGATAGGCATTCAAATGCTATTTCTGTTTCTTCTACCGATTAAAGGGGCCAATTCTTAGATTGTGAATTGTTTTATTTCGTTTTCTCTAGGGATCGGTTCCTAGATTGTGAATGGTTTTGATATGTCATCTAAAGACTCTAGAAGTCGATTCTTAGATTGTGAAGGGTTCTCAAGTGGTTGTTCTGTCTTATCTACAGTCTATAGGGGTCGATTCCTAGATTGTGAAGGGTTATGATATGTCATCTTAAGACTCTAGAAGTCGATTATTAGATTGTGAAGGGTTCTCAAATGGTGTTTATGTCTTATCTACAGTCTATAGGGGTCGATTCCTAGATTGTGAAGGGTTATGATATGTCATCTTAAGACTCTAGAAGTCGATTATTAGATTGTGAAGGGTTCTCAAATGGTTGTTCTATCGTAAATTTTATTTACAGACTCTAGGGATCAATTCCTAGATTGTGAAGGGTTATGATATGTTATCTAAAGACTCTAGAAGTCAATTCCTTGATTGTGAATGGTTCTCAGATAGTTTTTTTTATCAAATCTTCAGACTGTTGGGATCTATTCCTAGATTGTGAAGGGTTCTAACAATGGTTATATCGTATTTACAGTCTATAGGGGTCAATTCCTAGATTGTGAATGGTTTTAATATGTCATCTAAAGACTCTAGAAGTAGATTCCTGTTATAGAAAATTCATCTAACGACTACAGGGGTCGATTCCTAGATTTTGAAGGGTCCTCAAATAGTTGTTCTGTCGTATCAACACTTAACAATCTAGGAATCGACCCCTATAGAATGTAGATAAGACATAAACACCATTTGAGAACCCTTTACAATCTAATAATCGACTTCTAGAGTCTTTAGATGACATATTCCTATTCCTATAATATCTGTTCATTGTTCGAACAATCTGCAGATTGTGATATACCCTAGATGGTTCGTATCATACACACAGCAATGTTTGGTTCGGGCGATGTATTAATTACCGACTACTTAAGTTCCAATTGACTGTTTAGATTTCGATATATTCATGTTTTAAAAGTGTAAAGTTTCTTTTGGACGTCAGTTTAATAGCCGTCGTGATTAAAATGATATACAATTGAAAGTGGCGCATTTCACCAGAAATCATACTGAATGATATCCGTTTCTTTAATTTCATGCAGACACGACGGGAATGATAGAAACTACCACGTGTCCGTCAAAGGTAATTCAGTGCCCTTTCGTAAAAGATTCCAGTAAACAGTTTGTTACACAATATAACTATTTATTTTATCACTTTATTTCTTTTTTTTGTGGGTACCATACAGCGTCATAGAGTATATATTTTCAACATGTATTACAGTACATTTAGGTTGGCATGGTTAGTTTTTATGGTATACATTTCCATTAAAACATAACAAAACAGTTAATAATTATGTAAAAAGACTCTGTCTACATTCAGTGTAGAGAATCTGCTTTTAATCTTTTAAGTGTCTTGGGGGACTAATTTAAGGCCATTTATATGCGGTTTTCTATTTTGACATTTGCAGGTGTATATACACTATATTTTGGTAATAACAAAGATCAAATTTATTACATCATTTCTTTTTCTTTGTAGCTAAACATAATGTGTGTTATATTTGGTTCTAGATTGCAGTGCAACACATATTTAAGAGTTTTCTGTTGTTACCATTCAAATTATATATATGATGGTAAATTTTACTTAAATTTTCCTCGGTTGTTTCAGAGCTGAAATATAGGTCTACACTCCAAGCGCACAATGACGTAAGCTTACATCTTTTTGTCAGATTTCAGTAAAGTTATATTTAAATGAAATAACATAATATTCTGTAATGGTCAAGAATACAGAGTTATAGAGGTATATCATGTATATCGTATTTATAGATTATTCATTAAACATGTTCATTAGATATCACCACGCGGGGTCTCTACCAGCTCGTTGCTCATTGCCATGGGATACTTTTCGTCTTTCAGTAGAATTGTCAGACCATGTACTCATACTTGTTATTGTATTTTACCAATATACCTATACTTTACCAAATACACTAAGACGCTTTTCTTACTTTAACTCCAATTTTCTAAATACACCTACATGTTTCTCAATAAACTTTCACAGTCACACAGGGCATATATAGTTTACAAAGAATGAAGTGTGTTTTTTCTCAAATTATGATAAATTAATTTGCGTTATGAAAGAGTCGGGAATCAAACATGCAACCCTTCGTTTATTATCGTAGCGTTTTTATCCATTAGGCTAAGGGATGTTAGAATATTTAAGATTGTTTGTCTTTAACTTAAGTTTAAGAACGCTGCGTTATCCTCTAGACGGATAAGTCGTGAAACGCACTTGGCATTCCTGCTAACAACCAAACAAGGCGAGCACAATGCGCGTACATTCACGAATTTGTAAGGGTTTATTTTGTACGATCCGTTTTTATTGAAAACATCGACTATTCTTACAATTTATATTTGCATGCAACAGTGAACATTTTGAGAGGTATTTCACAAAACAAACCTCTTTAATAATTCCAGTCTTCGCCATATATTGCTTCCCGACCGGCATCAGAAACCTTCTGCAGAGTCAATTCAACATGTACCTTATCTGTATATTCTGGCTCGAAATCCGGGTAAGTTGAATAATATTTCCAATATTCCCACTGCAAATTTTCATGGACTAAGTATTATATAGTTTTCTGTTACATCATCGGAAGACGGGTATGCTATCATTGTAATTATCTGTTTTCTGTAAAACGTTTTGAGTGATAAATCAAACATCGAAGAAAAGCTACCTTCATGATGTGTGCAATGGAAGCGCTCCAAGGTTCATCCTCGGTTACCCACGGTTTTATATATGCTCCGTTACTTTCCGGGCGGGTAATTGTAGTACAGATTCTCCTGATAAGGTTTTCCATGGGTTGATTGCGATTTGTGCTTTTTTATAGTTGAACATATTTTGAATTGATTTATTTACAGCGCCAATGTTACTCATTTGGAGATCACAAACTCTACAATTGCCGTTGTCTACATTTCTCGGGAAACAAAGCAAATACAGAAAGACGGGGAGACGGTTTATCAAACTGACGTCAGCTTTTTATCCGAGAACGGAGGGCCTCAACATATATGCCTCCGTGCAATAAACAGCGAGGGGTTTGAATATAATAATTAACAAGTTTTATTTTTTTAAATATCTCTTAAGCTAATGTCATTCATTGGGGGTTTTCTTATAACGTCACAATTTAAAAGGTCCTTTAGAAAAGGGGAGAATGATATTTTATAATGAACATTTAACCGAACATTTTTAGCAACATCTGATGTCACATGAAATTTTACATACAATTAACCCCTGTCTATTTCAGCACTTAAAAGACCATAGGCCTGCAGTACGTGCATTTTATGTCCTTATTATTTTCAGGAATCAATCGAAAGAAGAATGTATTAATGTAATGGTGGAGTACGAAGGTAAGCAATGGCATAATTTGGCAAACGGTAGTTATTTGTCAAGGTAACACTATGAATATCCGAGATTGATACTGTTACTGAAACTGATACTACAGAAGTACAAACATAGTATCCTTAAGTAGATATACGAGTAGGTGTGTCTACAAATTTGAAAAGTATTATCATTACTCTAAGAACAAAATCTAACATGCCATGCTTATATTTTTATATAATTATCATTCTCAGATTCCTGCAATTCACTTCCATGTCTGAACGGAGGAAGATGTCTTCAAAACGAGGCTTCATTTGTTTGCTCGTGCAGTCAATTACATACGGGGTCAATGTGTGAAACTGGTGAGATGTATTGCGTTTTCGTGTTTTGGATATCTTTGAATATAGATTTGTAAAGATCATGTCACCATTATCATACATTTAACGACTTGTACTGCATTTCCTAAAATGTCGCCAAGAGCAGTTAATAATTCCTTTTTTATTCTTCAATGAATACATTATTAAATATTCCTGTTCTGTTCACCTTTCCTTTTGGTTTCAGAGATTGATATGTGCAAAAGTAATCGGTGTCGAGATGGAACTTGTAAGCAATATGGCATTGTGATAGTGTGCCATTGTCCTCCCATATCTACAGGCAAATTTTGCGAGAACTGTGAGTTATTTAACGTTTCTATTTCTGTAAAAAGAAATCCGAAAGCACTTTCGTATTATCAATGGTAATCCCAAGAAATCACTAGAAATACTTATGCCATGCCAACTCGTAGTCTTGTCTTCCATTATTTTGTAAAATAGGAAGCAAAAGAATGTACGACGCCAAATCACATAACACCTGCGCCGTGTTCAAGAGAGGTTTCAAAGTAATCGCTCAATTAGCGATTACTTTTAAACCTCTCTTGAACGCGATTGCTCAATGATGCGCTACGTAGCAAGGCGAGCAAACTTGAATTTGCACCGTGTCGTTCAAGAGGGAATGAGCGCTACTTGAGCGCTACATTGAGCGATCAATGAGCAATTATAAGCGCTCGCGCTTATGGGACGGAACCCGGGTGTTACTAAAAATAAAATCAGTTACCAAACTCACCGACAAAACCCCTCTACACTCAACCGCAATGAAACGTCCCCTCATTTTGAACCGAGTAAAACTCGAATACGTCTGTGGTAGAAAGTCTGGTTTTAATATTATGTCTCTGACAGGAATATGTTGTGTAAAGACCTACTGTCAATTTCATTCATCACAGTATAATTATTTAATCTTTTAATAGTGCAAATTACTCTTAGTTCCAATGCAGTATAGTGCATAGGTTCCTTCCAATATATTCTTTACTTACAAATATGAAATATAAAGAATCAAACACATGCACATTTTGAAAAACTGAGAGAGAATCAATATTGCATATGTTTTATGATTGTAAATTCATTAAAACAAATTGGGAACAAATCGAAACATGGCATTTTAGAAAAACAGGAACTGATATAATTTTCTCTAGAGCAAACATTATTCTAGGATATTGCTAAAAGCGAAATCAAGTCCTGAACTTAATACTAACTACCTGAAATACAATATATACAAAATGAAAAAAACAGGGAAATATACCAAATATAAATTATGTTAAAGAGGACATTAAGAATATATACTGTATAGACCGCTATAACTCCTACTCGAACTGCAAACATGACAACTTTATTAAATTCTGGTCGATTTGTCACAATCTATGTGTTAAAGTAATGATCACATAGTGTTTTTACACTTGTATTTGGCCAGAAACTTTGGCAATTAAGTCAAACAATTATAAAATGTTGAAATATAATGAGTAAAAGATGTTGCCGATATTAGTAACTTTCTTTAATTTAAATTTATTGACATAACATTACACTGTGACGTCGTAAAACAAGCAAGACTAAAAACCTTTTAGACACTCTTATGATTTTGTCTTTAAGAAATATGAATACATAAAAACTCAAAGTTAGTTTAGTTGACTTCCGAAGACATATCGTGACTCTGAATTAGCGGATCCGGAAGAATCCGGAAGAATCCGGAAGAATCCGGAAGGATCCGGTAAGCGGATTTTACGACTTTTAACCCGCGGGTGAAACCCAAGGGGGTTTATGTCTGTCCGTCAGTCTGTCCGTCCGTCTGTCCGTCCATCCGTCCGTCCGTCCCGAAAAGGGTACCCGTGTTCTGAAATCAACTCCTCAAACAGTTATTGATCAATCTTTCTGAAACTTTACACATGCTTTGGATCGGTGATACGCATGTGCTTTTTCGGGACTGATCAGATTAATATTTTCAGATTTATGGCCCTTGACTTAGTGCGCTCAGCTTTCCAACTTGAGACTGACATGACCTGTGTTCTGAAATCAACTCCTTCCACAGTTATTGATCAATCTTTCTGAAACTTTACACATGCTTTGGATCGGTGATACGCATGTGCTTTTTGGGACTGATGAGATTAATATTTTCAGATTTATGGCCCTTGACTTAGTGCGCTCTTCTTTCTAATTTCAGACTGACAGGACCTGTATTCTGAAATCAACTCCTCCCAGAGTTATTGATCAATCTTTCTGAAACTTTACACATGCTTTGGATATACATCGGTGATACACATGTGATTTTCGGGACTGATCAGATTAATATTTTCAGATTTATGGCCCTTGACTTAGTGCGCTCAGCTTTCCAACTTGAGACTGACATGACCTGTGTTCTGAAATCAACTCCTTCCACAGTTATTGATCAATCTTTCTGAAACTTTACACATGCTTTGGATTGGTGATACGCATGTGCTTTTTGGGACTGATGAGATTAATATTTTCAGATTTATGGCCCTTGACTTAGTGCGCTCTTCTTTCCAATTTCAGACTGACAGGACCAGTATTCTGAAATCAACTCCTCCCAGAGTTATTGATCAATCTTTCTGAAACTTTACACATGCTTTGGATATACATCGGTGATACACATGTGATTTTCGGGACTGATCAGATTAATATTTTCAGAGTTATGGCCCTTGTCTTGGTGCGCTCAGCTTTCCAACTTGAGACTGACAGGACCTGTGTTCTGAAATCAACTCTTCCAAGAGTTTATGATCAATCTTCCGAAACTTTACACATGTTTTGGATATACATCGGTAATACGCATGTGCTTTTTGGAACCGATCGGATTAATATTTTCAGAGTTATCACCCTTGACTTAGAGCGTTCAGCTTTCCAATTTCACACTGGCAGTAACTTTTAATTTGTCAGTATTTGAACATGTTATGTTTCCAATGTTACACACTGAAGTAATAACCTTTGACAATGTGACCTTGAACTTGATGTAGGATCAATTTTGTGAGAAACTTAACCATGGCCATAATTTGTGATCGAATGGTGATAGGTCTTCGATACTTGACATGCTGATTTATTTTTAATAGGTCTTTAAATTACCCTTACAATTAAACTGGTGATTTGGAGGATTGGGGTTCTTGTGCTCTCAGAGCACTCTTGTTGTCTTGTCTTCTGGATCGAAATCTAATGTATCTAATATTATATCAGGTGACGTTTCTTTTGCGGTTGAGTGTCCTGTATCAGTGCTTTTAGCACTGTCACCAACACATTGAATGATTGGTGTGTTGATGTATGCATAGGAAGAAAATGTGTATAATGCCTAATAATATCATAAGCTTCAGCTAACTACTTTAGATACACGTGTACATATCAAGTAAGTCTCCCATCCCAATTTCAGATTATCAAAAGGATCCTTCTATATCGTTTTATTTTGTTGAAACGGAATGCGAGGAGACATTCCTATTTGTACATACATGTATATGTTAATTATATATCGTTATAACGCAATTTAATTGAACCATTTTACGTATATTTCTGCGACTTTAAATTTGACTGTTTGAAATTGTTTAATTTACAATCAATGAAAAGTCATTGTCGACGCAGTGATCTGCGCTGCGATTGTGATAAGCTTTGCTACGGCATTGCAAGACATCGTTGATATCTCTATTGATAAATTATTAATCACTTCTTGGATATCATATCAATACTTACAATGTATGTGATGTTATTACAACAATGAACAATTGATGTACAATTACTAAACATACAGCATTCAATATCTATGTACAAATGCACTTGTCAAAGTCGGTTATGTATACCGCGTTATTTTTAAACGTAATAAATTATTATTTTCAGCTATCGCCACAGACACAAACGAAGTACGTAAATTAATTCAATCTTGAGTCATTGCTTGCATTTATGTAACTCCGAACATCCTTTAGTATTGATTCCTTAACAAAATCAGGATCATTAAATCTTTAAATTCACCTAATATCTGTAACCTTCTTTGATCGGCAGGTTAGAAGCTAAGGTGATGTTGAATGCAGATAAAAGAAGCATACACTAAATGTGTTCGTAAATATATATCTTTCGACATATATTCTTATTTCCTTGTCAAATCATGGTGCAAAGTTTTTATGTATCATATAATGGGAATATGGTATTGTAAATATTTCAAGCAATACATTGTATAGGTGTCGTGTTATACCCTAATTGCCGTTACATACATCCCTTGACAGCAGCGTTATAACGACGTTGAAGCATCACCGACACATAATACAGAAGTTGTGTATCTATAACCGCGTACTCAGTTTAAGGGATAGAAATCCCGTGTTGTCCATTCATATGACCATCTAATATATCTGCAGGCAATATCTGTGTACGTGGAAAACGGCTCAACAATCAAGTGTTCGAATAAAACCTGTCTTATCCCTGTCTTCATTCAGAGTCAAAGGCAAGTGTTAATAATTACTTCTCAGTTTGGTTTTCAGCTCTTCTGCCATAAAATACTTGATGACTTCATGACAATCAGGAAACAATCCGTCTATACGTCCGTAAACATTTCGCATTTTCAATTTTTTCTCAGGACCCAACAATCTCGTGTAATGATGCCTTGGCAGATTGGGATTTTAAATTATGTAATGTTATGACTGTGGCCAAAAATAGATATGATGCATTAGACTCGTCGAAGGCTCACATATTAAAGTATTTATTCAAAATATATTATATTAATGATACGGAAACACACTTGGTTAATAATCGCTGTGTACATATGATATCTACATTCTTAACATTAACATTGTTTCAATGAATAGTTGCCAGAGAGACAAGGAATTTATGGATGTTCAACTTCTTTATTTTCTCTCTATTACACCAACTTCTAGAATGCCATCCAAACAGTTTATAGTTGCGAGGTATCACCGGTTGTAACGCTGGCAACGGTCATTTCTGGTGATTGGAGCTGACTTTTAGTTTGTAATGCCGCCAAGGCATCGATCAGAGAAAATACACGAAATTGTACTATTGCAGATAGTGTAAATTCAAATGTAACATTGTTACAGTATGATTTTGAATATAACTTTGTCACATTTGTACAAATGAATTGCCATCATCAACAATGTCAACAATCTCAAAACCTCAATGACGATATGACGTCATATTGATTTGGAGTCAATGAGATAATTGATGAACAATCTAGTGACACTAAACATGCAGCATATTGTCCAATTGCATATTCTTTGATGATATTTCGATGGTAGTGCTTTTATTTTGGATTGAATCCTTGTGGCTTCTACTTGCCGTTACTCTAAAGGCGCTGTAGCACGCCATTCTTACTAAAATAAAGTAATCTCACGAAAATGTAAATAAGTGTTATCAATGGCTAAATAATACTCCTGCATCAATGAAAATGGACCTTAAACGAATGTACATGGTCCGGTTAAGCCATGCGAGTCCATTTCCTATTGAGCGACCATTTTAAGATGTTCACATCTAACTGACTAATATAGCGATACCTAAACACTCAGAGTAGAGTTTTAAATATGGAACAAGGATGCAATGGTCAACTATATTGCTGTTTCAACTCTTCAAATCGCATGAGATCTACAAACCTACCTCTCACACTGAACAGTTCCACAAAATCGTTACATCATTTGCTTCCAATATAGATAACTGTTTTATATGGACAGGCTTATCGAGTCGTTTAATGATGTTATGTTAACCCTTTCACAGAATATAGTGTATAGTCTTTAATAATAAATGGCAAATCCGAGAGAAAATAATATGCCAAAAACGTGCTACAATGCCTTTAATTTACATACATTTCTGTCTATATCAGAGGGTGATATTTTGAGTCCATGTTCAAAATTATCGTGACTAGTTTGCTCATCTTCAGTTCCGGACAGTTTTTTCTACATGTATATGGTCAATTTGCAATTGACAACAAATAAACTGGTAAGTATTTGTCATATGTGATGAATCGAACATTCCAGTTTTAGTTTCAATCTATGGTGATATGTTTATTGATGGTATTCTAAATAGTAATGTGTGGTTTTCATCTAAGCAACCCAATGTTTATGAATACCATTACACATTTATTTACGGATCATTGACGTTAATTGTGCATTTAAAAAGGTCTCCATCCTTTCACTTCCTTTCTTAACCCATGATATTGCTCAACTGGTATCAACCCAGTATTTATTTATTATTCATTATAAATGACTATTTAATTTACTATACTATTTATCTTTCTGCATTTCATATCTAAGCACTCTTGAATAATAATCACTGTCTTTGCGGAAATTCATTGTTAACAGTTAGGTGATACTTATGACAGCTGTAAACAATGACATTTTTGCATTTTATGGTTTTTTTTAATGATATAGGTTGAATCAGTTATGGACATTTTTTTTCCAGTTTGCCATCTGTTGCAATACAAGATTTTACTGGGTTATGTGGGTTCGGTGGACAAAGTGAAGAAATACAGAGAATATCAAATTCTTCCGGTCTGTTCTATACATCTATTATAGCAGAGTCTACTGGAGGAAATGGAACGATATGCATCAATATAACAGCAAACGGGTATGGTAATTTGTATGACATATTGGTTACAGGTTTTACAGATTAATAAAGTTAATTGACCAACAATGATTTTTCCTTGAGCATATGAACATTTTAATGAAACTGACATTAAGTATACCTTCCAAAGTCCACCATTACTGAATTAATAACAAAGTCATTATTCGTCTTCATAATCGTCAACGCGGGCTTAAATGTCTTCTGTAAAATTTGATAATTGAATAAAGATAAAAAAAAAACTAAACTTCAGTTTTAATCAGTGCAAACGTGTAAGCACTTTTCTCTCGAAGATAATTTCAGATAAAATTACGAAGTTACATGAGAAAACATTTGCCTACCCACTACATCTACGTGAGCTAGTACATAACCTATTACACAGTCAAGTCTTACAGGGGCATTAAGAAGTGAAATACATTAAGAAACCAAGGTTTTCTGGGAAACAACTTCCATATAGTGTAATACACGACGTTACGGGGTATATGCTCACTCCTTCATCAGGTGGAATGTGGTGATATAACAAGGGAGGATACATTCATAAAAAATGTAAAAACATTCACAGGACAAGAGGGGTGGAATCCACCCCTTTTTCCTGTGAAGTGTGAGAATATTTAGTCAAGGAGATCAAAATACATGAGTAAGTTTTACAATAATGATTAAAAAGCCACCCATAACCACACTCACGAGACGAGGGAAATCCTGGCATGTGCCACCCTGACACCTTTAACCAGGGCTCTGCTCCATAACAGCTTATAATCGCTCATTGAGCACTACATTAAACCTCTCTTGCACGCGATTGCTCTATGTAGCGCTACGTAGCAAAGCGAGCAAACCTCGAGGAATAGCACAGTGTCGTTCAGGAGGAATGGGCACTCAGTGTAGCGCTCAATGAGCGATTATAAGCGCTCGCTGTTATGGAACGGAGCCCTGGAACTAAAACAACTATAAAGGCTAAATTGCGGGCACTCAACGGATACCATGACTTGTACCGTAAGTCCGTGAATAATCGCCCGGCGATTATCAATTTCAAACATTGATTTGACCCGGCGATTATTCAAGGCAAACGATTGTTCAAGGATTTACGGTATATCTAGTCAACAAGACTATCAACAACAACATCAATACCAAAAAAGCATCGCCATACCGTAACCGAAGTTGTTTTTCCATTACATTGTCAACTGTGAATGTTGCGTTATTCATAAGATCTAAGCGTATCCTTATCTATTCCATCAGTGTAAATGTTGTACGATAATTATTGTCTTATACTTATAACATCTCATTGAGCATGAATATGTGCGCATTATAAATATACTATTATCTAGTGTACATGTCGAGTGTTTTTAGATTCTTATATTTGTTTACAGTATAAATGTGATAGATTTTCGGAAAGCGATACTACAAAGAAAAACTACAACAAACAGATGAAGGCGTGCTCAGGTGTAACATATACGTTTTTGCTTATTCTCTAGTGGACACTATACGAGATCTCTCTGTTACATCACTGAAGTTGATGAACAGGACAGAGCACAACATTCGCCTGTTACGGAGGTACGTGTAAGGTCGCTGTTATATCTAAATGAAGGAGGTTACCTGTACAAGTACATGTTATTCTGAAACAAAACAGGTTATTTTATCTGTCTGTCTCTATGAATCTGAAACATGTATGTCTCTATGTTTATCTCTATGAGTCTGTCTCTCTGAGTCCGTCTCTCTGTGTTATCTCTCTGAGTCTGTCTCTCTGAGTCTGTCTCTTTGAATTACTATATGTGTATGTGTCTTTCTGAATCTTTGTGTAACGTACAAATATATAAATGAGCGAGATGACATTTCACATACATGTACATGGAATTATATACCACTGATATACTGTTTTGTTTCTCTGTATGTCTGTCTTTCCCTCAGTGTCTTTCTGTCTGTCACTCGAACTATTACTCTCTTTCCCTTTTCTCCATATTATTTCTTATCATTACTGTCTATTTAATATGCACAATTTGACTAGTTGACATGGTACATGTATATTTAAACTATTGTTAATAATATATTTTAAAGCTTAAATACGATACTTATTGCAAATTGATTTTAATCTAAATTTGATATCCTCCTTGATAATATTAACTGCTTTAGCTGTATTAATACATGTCATGAATGTGTCATCTAGCAACGTATTTTCAAACTCGCTACGCCATTCCTTTACACATGATTATGATAATACTGATAATAACAATTAAATCTAAAGAAGCAAGACGTAGAATTACTTTTTTAAGAATTGGTGAGCTACAAATCTATAAAAATATTGGTAGACGAGATGGTATTCCACGTGAATGTCGTTAATGTAAGATATGTAAATCCAACATCGTGCACGTGGAGGATGAATTTCACTTTCTTTACAAATGTCCAGTTTATAATGATTTACGTGATAAATATTTTGAAAATATACCAATGTACATGAATAAAGACATAATGATACATAAACTTCAAGATTATGACTTAACACATTTGATAGCTATTTCAAATTATGTGAAAGATGCCTTGATTGTTCGAAATTATTTTATTTGACTATAAGCAACTCTGTTTATATATTTGATTTGTTGATTTTGTACGTGGGCCGTAGGCCTTTCTACTGAAATAAAAGATTGATTGATACTGATAATATGTATCATGTCTTCCAGGGGAGCTTTACCAATAAAACTCTCCTTGCTGGATCTAAACTTCGATGCATCTCCGACATGTGTCATCAGGTTATCATAACAGAACCATTGGCGAACGGCACATGGTAAATATGCCATCTTGACCTTTAATCATTCATTCATTCATTTATTCAGAATTAAAGGCCATGTGGCCAACAGTACAACAGATATGACAAATATACATGGCATGGTGTTTAGAGCAAATATATAATATATAATATTACAATATTATTTAACGTAGGTGTTTTTTCAAGAATATACATATCCTTTTGAGAACATTGATATTTTGTTCCTTCATAAGCGCTTGAAATTTGACAACTGAAGGTTGGCTAAAGTAATAAACTGGAATATATTTAGATCTAGAGTGTTTATATGATTGACATATCAGCATTAAGTGGTAATCATCTTCAATTAAGTCAGCATTACACTTGTTACAAATAATTCATTATATGAAACCAATGTCTTTGAGAAACGCTGTTTTTGTACATTGAGCTTTTATTATACCCCCGCCTTACACCGTAAGCATGAAACTATACATGCTAGCTTCACCAAACTTGCTACAATGTTAGCCATGATCTCTAGTTGTGCCTTTAACAATTTAATGTTATTTTTTTGCGGTTTCCATGGAATCATGACCAAACAGTTACCCAACAAGGAAGTCATTTTGTGTGGAACTGATTTCCTAAACTAAACATTCTAGCTACACCAAACTTCATACACATGTCAACCATGATGCCTAGATGTGCCTTTTGAGGGTTAGACCTATTTCTGAATTTTATTTTTTTGCGGTTTCATGGAAACATGGTTTAACAGTTATCTCTGGAATTGTACATTCGCTATTCATTCAACTTTACACACAGATTAGTCATTCCCATAGTTGTGCCTATTTTCAGTTACGTCAAACTATATTTGGAAGCGGGGGTATGTGAGCTGTGCTCGCTTCTACACTTGTGTTAACAATGTAGTGAATATAAATAAGGATTTATGATTTGCGTTTCTTCATGTTTCAGTGCACAGTTGATGTCGAATACAACAACTACCATCACAACAACAACAACCCTATCACATGGATGCCTGACAGAAGTTGCTTACAGTCCTGATGTTTCAAGCCTTTGCGTGCAAGCAGGGTATTGTTTCTAAGCCGACAAATCCAATGACAATACGAACAATGAACATACAATTAAATCTCCTATGTAGATGTTATATCTTTCGGAATTTCAGGGGTAGGATTTAATTAAAATGTTCAATTGACAATGGGTGACATCTTCGAATGATTGTATTCTTTTTCAGAGCTGGTGGTGAAAGAAGATGCTATGATGTAGAGAAGGTTAACAGACACAATGGTACGGAATATCCTATGAACGGCAAAATTCAATTTTGAAATTGGTTATACCTGTGTTTCTCTTAAACATGCTAGAACATGTTTCTGCGATAACGTACATGTATGGTTAAGGACTGTAATCAATATTTGAAAGTTGTTAATATCTGTATGCTCTTTGATGTTGTAAGCATCTTGGTATTTTTCCCCGATGTCGAAGGGGGACGTAGGTTTGAGGATAATGATACTTAGGATTAGGCTTAAGGTATACCTTGATGAAGTTAAACATGAGCGCACAATTGTTTTTCCTGGAGTTATTGCCCTTGTCCCGTATCATTGTATCTCCAAAGGGGACAGTTTTCTTGGAAACTGTATAAGATAAGATATTAACCAAATCTACCTTGATGGAGTTCGAAAATAAATTAGTGTCCTTGTTTCATGTTCTTTACTTTGTACATGGTATCTCCAAAGGGGTCAGCGTTTTCAAGAAACTGTTTAAGACAGGATAACAAAATTTGGTGTGAGGCCTAAGGGCATAAATGCCGTGATGGAGCATGCTTCTGTTTTTTTTCCGATAAGTCACGCCAGTGCAATAGATTCAGGAAATTAGGAGAAAGTTGTCCGGTTTATTGAGAACCAATATGGCGGGGGTGACCATGTATTCTTGTTGTCTTTTGCCATCTATTGTATATTGTTCTGTACAAAATAAAAGCGATAAAATGGCTGACTTTGTTGACGTATTCTATGTGACATTTATGTCACAGAAAATTAATTTGAACATGTTGATGCTTTCTACTCTTTTGTAGAAAATCCCTCAACATCCACACAGAATGTCATATCTCCTACAACAAAAGATCAAAGACAGCTGACAACAATATCAACAGTTCCACCAGAGATTACTGAAACTAGGGCTGAAATGAGAACACTCACAGATATGACTGATAAAGGGGCAGGAATTGTTATAACTACAACCACTGATCCATCAGTTAAGCCACAAGCCACTGGAACTACGGCTGAAATGAGAACACTCACAGATATGACTGATAAAGGGGCAGGATTTGCTATAACTTCAACCACTGATCCATTAGTTAAGCCACAAGCCACTGGAAGTACGACTGAAATGAGAACACTTACAGATATGACTGATAAAGGTGCAGGAATTGCTATAACTTCAACCACTGATCCATCAGTTAAGCCACAAGCCACTGGAACTACGGCTGAAATGAGGACACTCACAGATTTGACTGATAAAGGGGCAGGAATTGCTATAACGTCAACCACTGATCCATCAGTTAAGCCACAAGCCACTGGAACTACGGCTGAAATGAGGACACTCACAGATATGACTGATAAAGGGGCAGGAATTGCTATAACTTCAACCACTGATCCATCAGTTAAGCCACAAGCCACTAGAATTACGGCTGAAATGAGGACACTCACAGATATGACTGATAAAGGGGCAGGAATTGCTATAACTTCAACCACTGATCCATCAGTTAAGCCACAAGCCACTGAAACTACGGCTGAAATGAGAACCCTCACAGATATGACTGATAAAGGGGCAGGAATTGCTATAACTTCAACCACTGATCCATCAGTTAAGTCACAAGCCACTGGATCTACGGTTGAAATGAGAACACTCACAGATATGACTGATAAGGGGGCAGGAATTGCTATAACGTCAACCACTGATCCATCAGTTAAGCCACAAGCCACTGGAACTACGGCTGAAATGAGAACACTCACATATACGACTGATACAGGGACAGGAATTGCTATAACTACAACAATTGATCCATTAGTTAAGCCTCAAGCCACTGGAACTACGACTGAAATGAGAACACTTACAGATGTGACTAATAAAGGGGCAGGAATTGCTATAACTTCGACCACTGATCCATTAGTTAAGCCACAGGCCACTGGACCTACGACTGAAATGAGACCACTCACGGATGTGACTAATAAAGGGGCAGGAATTGCTATAACTTCGACCACTGATCCATTAGTTAAACCACAAGCCACTGGAAGTACGACTGAAATGAGAACACTTACAGATGTGACTAATAAAGGGGCAGGAATTGCTATAACTTCGACCACTGATCCATTAGTTAAGCCACAGGCCACTGGACCTACGACTGAAATGAGACCACTCACGGATGTGACTAATAAAGGGGCAGGAATTGCTATAACTTCGACCACTGATCCATTAGTTAAACCACAAGCCACTGGAAGTACGACTGAAATGAGAACACTTACAGATGTGACTAATAAAGGGGCAGGAATTGCTATAACTTCGACCACTGATCCATTAGTTAAGCCACAGGCCACTGGACCTACGACTGAAATGAGACCACTCACAGATGTGACTAATAAAGGGGCAGGAATTGCTATAA
Source organism: Gibbula magus (assembly GCA_936450465.1). Taxonomy (NCBI): domain Eukaryota; kingdom Metazoa; phylum Mollusca; class Gastropoda; order Trochida; family Trochidae; genus Gibbula; species Gibbula magus. The sequence continues at coordinate 19,815,166 of OW388291.1, forward strand.
CTTCGACCACTGATCCATCAGTTCAGCCACAAGCCACTGGAAGTACGGCTGAAATGAGGACACGCACAGATTTGACTGATAAAGGGGCAGGAATTGCTATAACTTCAACCACTGATCCATCAGTTAAGCCACAAGCCACTGGAAGTACGACTGAAATGAGAACACTTACAGATATGACTGATAAAGGTGCAGGAATTGCTATAACTTCAACCACTGATCCATCAGTTAAGCCACAAGCCACTGGAACTACGGCTGAAATGAGGACACTCACAGATTTTACTGATAAAGGGGCAGCAATTGCTATAACTTCAACCACTGATCCATCAGTTAAGTCACAAGCCACTGGATCTACGGTTGAAATGAGAAGACTCACAGATATGACTGATAAAGGGGCAGGAATTGTTATAACTTCAACCACTGATCCATCAGTTAAGTCACAAGCCACTGGATCTACGGTTGAAATGAGAACACTCACAGATATGACTGATAAGGGGGCAGGAATTGCTATAACTTCAACCACTGATCCATCAGTTAAGCCACAAGCCACTGGAACTACGGCTGAAATGAGAACACTCACAGATACGACTGATACAGGGACAGGAATTGTTATAACTTCAACCACTGATCCATCAGTTAAGTCACAAGCCACTGGATCTACGGTTGAAATGAGAAGACTCACAGATATGACTGATAAGGGGGCAGGAATTGCTATAACTTCAACCACTGATCCATCAGTTAAGCCACAAGCCACTGAAACTACGGCTGAAATGAGAACACTCACAGATATGACTGATAAAGGGGCAGGAATTGCTATAACTTCAACCACTGATCCATCAGTTAAGTCACAAGCCACTGGATCTACGGCTGAAATGAGAACACTCACAGATATGACTGATAAGGGGGCAGGAATTGCTATAACGTCAACCACTGATCCATCAGTTAAGACACAAGCAACTGGAACTATGGCTGAAATGAGAACACTCACATATACGACTGATACAAGGACAGGAATTGCTATAACTACAACAATTGATCCATTAGTTAAGCCTCAAGCCACTGGAACTACGACTGAAATGAGAACACTTACAGATGTGACTAATAAAGGGGCAGGAATTGCTATAACTTCGACCACTGATCCATTAGTTAAGCCACAGGCCACTGGACCTACGACTGAAATGAGACCACTCACGGATGTGACTAATAAAGGGGCAGGAATTGCTATAACCTCGACCACTGATCCATTAGTTAAGCCACAAGCCACTGGAAGTACGACTGAAATGAGAACACTTACAGATGTGACTAATAAAGGGGCAGGAATTGCTATAACTTCGACCACTGATCCATTAGTTAAGCCACAGGCCACTGGACCTACGACTGAAATGAGACCACTCACAGATGTGACTAATACAGGGGCAGGAATTGCTATAACTACAACCACTGATCCATCAGTTCAGCCACAAGCCACTGAAACTACGGCTGAAATGAGACCACTCACAGATATGACTGATAAAGGGGCAGAAATTGCTATAACTACAACCACTGATCCATCAGTTCCTTCATGTGGTGATGATGGATTGAAACACTTACTGAAGACTTGCATCTGTCCTGTAGGTATGACTGGGACACTCTGCGAATCAGGTATGTTCATATTTGTATAAAAGTATGTCATGTTTTGAAACTATGGAGAATTTTATCCTTTCCTCCATTTTCGTCATTTCTTCATTGCAAAGATGTCACCGTAAAGAGATATAACACTATCTTACATATTGGGTTCTAGTATTGTTAACGCCTTTAAACAATTACTTTTGGTCATGTTTTCCATATGTCAAATATATGTCAAAAGGGTCATTTGTATGACAAACATTAATGTAAGAATCATTACATTTTAACTCAATTTTCAGCAATACCCATGGAAGGCTTTAAAGTAAGTATTTTAAACCATTCATTGCAAGACATGAACATGAGTTAATTGAAATCATTTAAAATCAAAGCGAAAAACCAAACAATTTTTAAGACGCCTTTGCTAACACATGGTCGCATTTTTATTGATATTGAAGTAACACGCAAGTGATATATGTTTTGCAGCCGCTGTTGGAAAATGGTTCAACGATCAGGTGTACAACTGTGTACTGCACTTTTCCAGTCTTCATTCAGGGTCTGAGGCAAGAGTAAGAATTATTTATCACAATTGTTTAATAATATTCTGTTTTAAGTTCACATTCTTTTCAAGTTTATGATATTAATAAACTCCAACTTATAACTGATATTCATACTATAATCAAATGTGTGTTGCTTGTCTGATTCGCCGTTTACATTCATTAGTTTTTTCACTGATCATGCAACCTCTAATCTCAGGGATTCGACAGTGTGTTCCAGTAAAATGTTACAACATTTATTTGGCATGCAGATCAAGTTTTATATCAATAACAACTACAAGATGTCAGAAACCAAATTGGTGAGAGATACTACTGGTAATTCATATATGTCTTAATATTTTGACTACTTATTGTTATGAGTGGGGGTTCCAGAGAGGGTTGACATGGGGTTCAGGTCTTCGACCGCCCACCTATTTAAGTATGTGTACCATTACTTTTCAAGTCTTTAACTTAAAGAGAGGGTTCTATCGTGCATTTTTTGTGGAAACGAAATTCTAGAAAGGACAAGTCGAGAGGATAATGTTTTTATGACTTTATATTTGAAAAATAAAAAAAAAACAATTAAAAATTGAAACCATTCATCGACGCTACGAGTTTGGAAAGCTTTCCTACGGCACAAGGCGATATTGTTGGTAAGTTTAATGATACAGTATGTGTCACTTTGTGAATAAACCATCAATGCATATGTTTTATTATTTTGATAAAAATAAAATGTATGTAAATACAGCCTTTTTAATTTCATTTCATGCAAGAAAGCAAGATGGCGGACAATCAGCGATAGAACTGCCTGTGATCATTTTCCTCATGTCGAATCTATTAAAATGATTGATTTAATTAGTCAGTAAGGTTTATCCTGTATTCCAGCATGCCGAATATAACCATTGCATCAATGTCAGGAAATGTCACTGTAGACATTGGACACGGTAAAGAACTGAAGAGAATATCCAACTCACTTGGACTGTTTTATACACCTGTGACTGTAAAGATACAAAACGCAAATGGGAGTATATGCATCAACCTTCCTGGAGACAGGTAAGACGAATGACATAAATATTGATCTCAAACATGCATGTCCTAAAATATTATTGACACTCTATTGTAAAAGAAAATTTCAATAAATATAATGCCCTTTTATAAATGTCAGCGTTTCATGAGACAGGTATAATAACAGTAGTATAACATCGTATAACCTATAGTGTATACTATTAAATCACTATGGTGACGTTTTCCTGTTATCCTATCAGACCCTCATTTAAAAATCTTCGATGAGTTACACGTGCATTGTCAAACGATCACAGTCAGGACAACAGTTTTATTATCCCCCGCCACGTGGAAGGGGGTGATATGTTTGAGCTCCGGTCACACATAAAACATGATAACCAAAGTTTGTGTGATGCTTGAGAGCATAAATACATTGATGGAGTTCGCAAAATGAGAAGCGTGCACTTGTTTTTGCCGGAGTTATTTCCCTTGTTCCGTATTTTTGGACCCTGTCCATGGTTTCTCCAAAGGGGACAGCTTTTCTCAGAATTCGTTTAAGACAGGATTTCCAATTTGGTGTGAGGCTTGGGGGCATAAATACCTTGATGGAACATGCTTCTGTTTTTCGCCAAAGTTCCCCCAGTGCACTAGATTTAGGACATTCCGGAGAAAGTTGCCAGGTTTATTGAGAACCCATATGGCGGGGCATGTTGATGACCATCTTCTTATTCGTAGGATTAAAATTTTAGTTTCATAGTCCTATGTAGAAGTCCTATAATGTGGGCCATGTGTATGAAGAAAACTGTTCTAATGTCGTGCGGTCATTTAGTATATTTATTTTATAACCTATGATACTTATATGCTTTAAAGTACATGTAAATTTATATTTTATATTTTCAGGAATACAAGTAAACCAATCATCCTGTAAAAACTTAAACAAGCCCCATTCAAAATCGCAATGCATAACTAGCATACGATCTCGTAAATTATTGTATTTATTATAATTTATGCTGTTTTCTTTTGCACGCAGTAAACACCAAGTGTGCTACAACATTGAAGCTATTGATTCACCAACTTGGCAGACCAACCCAGTTTCTAAAATAGAGGTAAACGCCATAACGAAGTGGGTATTACATGTATGTGTGAAAGGAAATTTTAATTTTCATTAAATGTTGCATTTTTAATGGTATTAATTACAGTGTTCCATAGTTGATATGAGGGTTTATTATCGAATGTCACTATTTTTAACTTGAGATTAACGATGATAAGTATCTTAATATAGACAAATAATGTGTCTCTGTGAATTTTATAATCATATATGAAATATCAGATGTGAAAAAAGTCACGTCAGTTTAATACATGTACATGTATGTTCAATTGAACTTGAAATTCTCAGGGAGGCTTTTCAAATGAATCGTTACCAAATGGAACCAAACTTCTGTGCAGCGTGGAAGTGTGTCATCAAATTGTTTTTACAAAACCACTGGACAACGGAACATGGTAAATTAATCAGTCAGAATTCTAGATTATCGAAATCTTAACTCTTGGATAAACACATCCAACGGGTATAAGTAATGGATAACACCTGAATAAGAGGGGGTTCTAGCAAAGGAAGACCTTTGCCTTAGGGACGTCCCGAGGGCCTCTCTTTGTTAGAACGCCCGAGGATGAGGGTGTTATCTATTTTATATCTAAAAAAACAACCTATGTGAGTGGAATTGTCTTAATGTTTAAACTACAATACAGGTGACCCAAGTAAGATAAAGCGCACATAAAATATCCTCTCAGACAGCAGAATACTCTTCATAGTCACCAATCCCCTGTGGTCTAATTGTAAGGTATTGGGCTAAAAAGCGAAGGGTTGCGGGTTCGATTCCCGCATTGTGTGCTTTGAGGATTTATAACTTGGCAATTTTGTAGATATATTCAGTGTAAGCAAGGCCCTCTCGATAGAATTTGTAAGGCCCTGCTCCCTTTCTCAGGGATGTTCTCCCGGAAACAAAGATTAAGTTCAAAGAGTGTTAAATGGGCCTTGAGGTATATAAGTATCCGCAAGGCTTCTTCTATCCCCTGATCCTCTGGGCAACTTTCGTCTCGTATCGCGCTGTAAACATATGTCTATTTATTTACTAATTGGTAATTTTGCTGTTTTAGTTACCAAGTACAAGTACTGACTAATGAAGCCCCTGCTTTCAAAACCGAGAAATTCTCAAACGACTGTCTGACAGATGTTGCTTACAGTCCAGATTCTACAAATCTGTGTGTGCAAGCAGGGTAAGCTTAATTTAAACCATTCTTACATTTATTTTGCATTCATTACATTACCTGGTGTGCACACATACAGCAGGTTTTGATTCTCTATGCGTTGAATGTTGTTTGCTAACCTTAACACACACATCTTGTTTCGTTAAAGGTAACTTACACATGGGTTCATATGATTTTAATATCTAATATGGTAGTTTTCGGTGGTAGAAAGGTCATTGTAAGAGAAAACAGCTTTCAATATCAACATTCACGTTCTTGTGATCGACCATTTCTTCATACATTATCAAGCTACTAGCCATAGAACGTGAAACGACCTCTCTAAACCGTATCACCTCTCTAAACCGGTACGACGGACTTACAACATTGTAAGTCCCTCCAGGAGGGTTTACACAGACAAACGTAAACCCTGTTAGGAGGAATTACAATGATTGTAAACCCTGATGTATGTGCTAACATGACGGCTTGAGAGTAAAGATCGGGAGAAACTATCTTAGACTAATTTTGAAAAAAATCTCAAATATATGACAGATTATGAACAGCAAATGTTTAGAAGAAAGTGCGTCTCGAAACCGTATCCACCTGTGGTACGTTATTCGCGCTTAATTCTACTGCGCCAACGAGGCAGATGAGAATCCACGGTACAAAAAGCAACTTATATAGGAGTTTGTGCGCTATATATTGATGTATATATGTAGAAGATAAGAGTCGTAGTATAAGAAAACAACACTTCTTTTAAACTTTGTCTTGTTGCCGAGCTGCTATTTTGCTAGGTGATTTGTTGACCGTTCCGTTGATGTGTGGTCCGTTTTGCGGCCAAAATGTCCCTTTCAAGCGATCTGTCGCCCGTTTTACAGGATATGAAATGAGTTTTCGGGGATATGAAATGAGTTTTCGAGGATATGAAATGAGTTTTAGAGGATATGAAATTTGTTTTAGAGGATATGAATTCAGTTTTCGAGGATTGGAATTCAGTTTAGGAAGGTTTGTCGTACTATTGTGGGGATTTGTGAACTGATTAAGGGGATATTTGTACAGTTTTGAAGATTTGTGTGCCGTTTGTATGGTAGGCCTGATCAACAAAAGAGGAAAACCCTTAGTTTCAATAGTGAAGGATTTAACATGAGTGCATATGATTATCCATGTAGTACTTGAATACTGGATACTACAATGCTCCTTATTTGTTTGCAGAGTATGTTTAACTGATAAGAGTTATCTCTTTCAGCCCGGACGGTGAAAAACGATGCTTTAGTGTTGAGAAGGTTGACAGAAAAGGTGGTAAAGCATTTTCTTTAAATAATAACTCTTTGAATTGTTTGGTGATCCTTCATTGATGATAGAAATATTACTTTAATTTTTAAATTAATACTGAGTTATGTCTGAATTTAAAATTGAGTTTCATCTTGAGCGATGTTTGTTTTTCAATTCGAATAGTAAAATTGATATTTTAATCATTCTATCTTTGGAATTTTTTTTGCGTTTTCATATTGACATGTTTCGATTTCTGTATAAATTGTTTTCTATTTTATGAGTTTAAACACATTTTGAACACAGATTCCTGTGGCAGTTCACGCTGTAATGGTCATGGAGTGTGTTTAAATGAATCCACAGATCCCGAGTGTGTTTGCAAGACAGGATATAATGGTGAAAACTGTCAAATATGTAAGTATCTAGTTATCAACCTCTCCATTATCTCTGTTTTCAATGTGCGGTTCTGATGTGATACTTTTATTTCAATATTTTAATTTCTTTTCAGCCACCTTAGCACTACTGGGAATAGACGAAACTAAGGTAATCCATGTACACTTTTCGAGAAAAAACGATTTTCACTCATGTTTCTTTCGTCTTGATGTCCGATAATGTCGATTAGACCATCACTGACTACCCAATGCTAAATATTACCTTCTCTAATTCACTGAAATGGCCATGTAATTACTTGATAATTGTTATGAAAGCATTAACCAATGAACACGATTTAAACAAGTCAAGATTAATCCGTGGGTGCCTTGAGTAAACCTAGAGTGCCCTTGGCCCGAAGTCCTGTTTTTCTTTCTCGAATAGAGTTGCTGTGTTTTTTCAGGGATCTCTTTAAATACTGGAAATAAAATGTTATTACTTTGCATTCTCATGAAATAAATGATTTCACACTACTACCGCTGACCTGTTTATATTCTCAGTTGAAACGTCAACACAAAAACATTTTGATATGTTGATAAATCATAGGAAAAGGACCGAACATGTGTTTTATGGTCAAAAATAGTGAAAAGTGAAAATTCATTTTACTAAGTCCTTTATCACGATGAAAATCAAATAAGTCAAACTATCTCCTACGTAGGACTTTGTACCTCCTACGTAAGACATAGTATCTCCTACGCAGGACATGGTAGGTCTATCTCCTACGTAGGAGTTAGTATCTTCTACGCAGGACTTAGCATCTCCTACGTATTTTGCTTTTATTGACCTCCGTGGGATTAATTTGCCAAAGTTTGTAAGTACTTTATAGCTTTTTGTTATGATCCCTTTTCTGTAACAGAATGTTGATTGAATTGTCTGTTTCAATGTACCCCACTAATGCCATAAAAAGACGCAAACTTCTGCAAGGTAACGACGGGAGCTTATCACTTGACTATGATAGACTTTGTCTTTTAGGACAACGTACTGACGCTGCAATTTGGATATAGAGAGCATATAATCCATATAGTACGTTGGGATCAGAAGGGAGCTGTATAACCTATTGTTATAGAGCATGTATATCATTTTTTAGCCACATATTCTCGAGCCTTCTATGACAAGTGGAAGTAAAATCATTTGTGGCAAGAAAAAGTTTTGTGGTGTACACTTGGTCGCTGCTGCTGGCTCGGAGAACAGGTATGTTCTTTTATAGTATAATATATCAAAGAAACTGTTTGATAGTTGATATAAGTTTCACGTGGAAGACGTGATAACAATTCATATATTAAAGTGATTAAGCGAATTGATGCAATGAAAATGAAATGTACATGGAAAATTTGACTAATAAATGAATTAACATATTTGCTTGTTATGATCGCTATTTCAAGATAATATTTTGAAAGGAATACTTGGAACTTAAGTTTAAAATTAATATATTGAAATGAAGTTAACAATATGATAATATACATGTATAAATATATTATCGACATTATTGAACTTAAACTCATTGACCGATCACTACTGTAGGACGTCATAAACAAGCCAAAAAGCCATATTTTGAAATCTATTGAAACTGCAAAAGTAACCTTATTTTAAGTCTTTTTATTGAAAACATGAACATATCCTTTACCAAAACTTAAACAGTAACTTAGTTGATTTCTAGAAGAACTGTATACATTCAGTCATGTTTATATCTCGTGGATATTGCATTTGCATGAATCATTCTTTTAGGTAATTTATCTATGCAAAATTTCTCCGTCTTTCTACTTTTCTTCTAAAGCCCTCTTACAGGTGTATATGATATACTTACAATGAAGATATACATTCTCTGCTTTCATAATACTGTTGTGGTATGTTCATACAAAGGACATTGGTGTCCTTTGCTATATTGAAGCTTTTTTCAATGACCAATGTTAAAAAGCGTGGGTATATCAGTAATACTTTATGTATTATATTAGTGAGCTGCGCTTATTAATATTAGTGAATTACGCTCACTAATGCTCCTGTTTTGACAAGTATTTTTTTACAGAACACTAGATAGGGTGATGATCAATGGTCAGGAAGCACACGTTACGTCAAAACGAGACGAGAACGGGAATTACAACATCGATGTTGAGTTAGCTCTGACCGGAAGTGTAGAAGAACAATGCATCACACTAAAGAACACTGCAGGGTAAGTGGCAAACAATGATAGAAACTTGTTAATCTCAAGTTGAAGCTAACTTAGCCATTGATAGAATCGTATATCCAAAGAGAGAACTTCTTAAGGATGAATTTAGTTGATGATGATGCATGCACTATTTCGTAAAATACCTCAGAAGATATACATTTATGATATGTAAAAAGAGTACAAAAAGAGTTCTGTATAATGTGGAACATTTTCGAAATACCCATCTCAAATGTTATAATGCCTTATAAAATTATTACAGTATGTTTGGATTTTGTTCACACAATAAAAAACTAAACCATACTATACGTCTAGCCAAAAATATTGATTTATGGTTCAAGTACCAAACAACATACTCTTTCTTTTGAGATATTTCTTAAAACTCTAAAATAAACAAACAGAATTGCAAAATGCTTTAATAGATAAAATAAAAGAAGAGGTCCCTACATAATGAAATGGAAACCTAATTTGACCTGTCAAAATTGGCAAAATGTATATACCAACATTCTGTGTTCAAATGCAAGTTCTCACTGACATATCCAGCCTCGCTGACTAAACATGTACCTTATATTTTGAAATTGTTTACAGCATTCACCGCCTTTGTTTTATGTGTGTATGCATTTAAAATGGAAATTTTAAAACAATGAAAAAATAAAGAACATTTCATTTTTGACGTTCTTCCTATACTCTCTTACAGTTTAGTATGAACTGAATTATGTATTAAAGTGGACACAATCAACTAACTGAATTTTTAATATGACCGCGCATGGCATTATCAAGCAATAGTTATTTCCAAATCGTTGACATTTTACATATACATTTACATTGCATTTACATTGGAAGTTTTCAGGACATTTTACTAGTTTTTCACACTTCCCAAAATACCACTGTATGTGCTGACAATTATTTTGTTATAGTTTCCAATTAAAATCGAGCAACGATTTAATAAATATACAGAAGCCATAATCCTACAACCGTTGTTTATCGTCCAGTTTTCGATTAAAAATTCACGTATTGTCACCTTTATACTGAACCTATAATAAACCGATAAGTATTAAACAGTCAGTACTAGTCGATAAAATACCACCATCAATAACTGCATATACAATGTCTGACTCAATAAAGAATAAATAATGAAGGTGACAATAAAAGGTACTCGTGAATGATAAGGCCGGATTCTGGATTCTGGATTATTTACACCAGGTTTGTTTTTATGCCATCCACACCTATTGACAGGAATTGATGCATGGTAAGGATATTTCTTACAAAGCTACTTTATGTTTGTAGTGACGTTAGCAGGCCATGGTGTGTAACAGTTGTTCCACAGACCGAAAAAGGTACTTGTGTTTATATGGACATTTAAGACATTCATTTAAAATAATCTAAAATGTGTTTATCAGTTTGAGTGCCTGGATCTAAATATTTAATGAAATCATTTCGTTCATTAATACATGTTTGTTGAGTTGCCCTCTTTGAATTCTTGTAAACATCAATGGGTTTCTTTCAGGATCAACATCTGGACGCCAAAAGGTAATGACATTCTTAATTGTAACACTATGGAGATGTTTCGAAGTACATGTGCGCGAATATATATTTGTTTCCCCATAAGCGTTTCGACAACATGTTATTATCATTAGGGGAAGGCTCCCGGAAAAGGGACCACCTGGTAAAAAACGATGTCTACTCTTCAACATAAAAAAAATAATCATCAAATTATGATAATAATTGGCAAAGCGATGATAAGTTAAAGAGTGGTAGGGTCAAAATTATCTGGGACTATGGAAATGAGAAAATCTGGCTTACAACTGTTGTTTGTATTCATTTAACCATAAAACATTATCAAACACGAAGTTACAGTGTGTGTATCGTCTTTGTTTCAACAGGTGTTAACGTATGTGTGTGTGGAAAAAGGTTGTTTGCATGTTGTTAATATGCACGTGCATGCGCAATCGTCCATGTGGTCCCTTTTCTTCAGATCAGCATAAGGTCATAGGCTTATAAAACACGTTGATAAACTCAAAACGAACATTTAGATATTGTTATAGAATAGTTGAAAGACGAAATATGGTAACTTTAATTATACCCCCGACCTAAAAAGGTCGGGGGTATATATTAAATTACACTTGTGACGTCACCCTATTGTTCTTTCACTCCATTATTTTTCAGTAATGGAGAGTTACACATCACATCATATTTTTTAAGCAGAAATTTAATTTCTTTAACTTTTTAAAGCAATTGTGATGAAAGAGCAGTACTTTGAGTCTAATTTAAGTAGGGTAATATCCTCGTAACTCTCCATTCCTAAAAAATAATGGGCCTCGGCCGCTCCGGGGCCTCGGCTCCATTATTTTTAAGGAATGGAGAGTTACTCAGACATTACCCTCTACGTAATACCAATGATTCCGTCCGTTCGTCCTTCCGTCTGAAGACAATTTTTGTCCGATCGATTGCAGAAAAAATATTCATCTCACCCTTTCAAATTTGGTACATGTCTTCTTCACCACTAGGAGAGGTGCAGTGCGAAGTTTAAACCGAATTGGTGAATTTTTGAATTTTTGGCGATTTTTTGCATTTTTTAACGCAGTCAAATTCTGAGCATTTTTTGTCCGATCGATAACAGAACAAATATTCATCTCATCCTTTTCAAATTTGGTACATGTCTTTTTCACAACTAGGAGAGGTGCATTGCAAAATGTAACACGATTTGGTGAATTTTAAAATTTTTGGCGATTTTATATATTTTTTTAGTTCATCATATTCATATGAATGAAGCTACTTCTGTGTTGTGATTTGTTGACTTCATCATTTTCTTTTTCATGTAACTTTCAACAAAAGCTCCTTTTCGGTTCTTGTTGATTTAACTATTTTATATTTCCACTGGTTATATTTTTGGAAAAGTTAAATTTTCTTTCCTTTCAGCCATAAACTGCTGTATATCTCTCACTGTGCCTTCAGGGGTGTGCTTCCATGTACCTGTTGTTTAAAGTCACTCGAATGAATCATTATGGTGGATTAATTTCCAAAATAAAGTTGAAATCAGTGGTAATAGCAGTAGTGTATTACATGTATGTTACCCATACCTTTTCATGCTACTTGTATTCCTATTTTTACTTAAACCACCTTTTTTTACATGCAGATTGAGACTTGTCCTACCCTTTTTCACAAACAGTTTAATCTTAGCAATTACATTTCATAGCTTATCAATCCTTAGGTGTGCAGACACCTCTCTCTTTAGTAAAATAAAAATGTCAAACTTAAACAGTCGGGGGTATTAGTGAGCCACGCTCACTTTTTTGCTTGTTGTGAACTGTATTGTACCACCGACCGAGGCTATACAGCATTACCAACGATTCCGTTCATCCTTCTGTCCGTTCCATAATCTTGTCCGAGAAAAACTAATCATCCAAATTTGTTAAATTTGGCACGTCTTCTACTTTAATCACTGTAGTCCATTGCCAAGTTGAAAACAGCAATAACCCATGCTCAACGATGCGACCGTAAAATATCTGCCAGATCAACAGCTTCAAAATAGAGTGATATGCAGCATAAACTGTTGCTCCGACCATGTGGCACCTTTTTGGTACCTTTTAATATCAATGTTTCATTGAGGATTTTATAGAATTCGAAGCAAAGAAGACAATTGGAGACTTTGAATTTAAAGAAGAGATGTTAATGAACTATTATTGCACTAGCATTAAAAAAATTCAAATTTCAAATTTAATGTACAAAAAATTCTTTGAGAGCCTATATTTCCTAAACCAGGATCGACCATGTGGTCCCTTTTCCGGTAGACTTCCCCATTTGTAAAAGTTGCATGTTGCGGTTCGAAAATCCATATCAGCCATATTGGCTGGTCCGCAAATCCATATCAATATCAGGCCAGACGACTTTAGATTAGAGTTATCTCCCTTTGCTTAGAGGCACGCTTACACAGGGTAACGTAACATGCGACATAAAGTCAGAGTAGTTATTTTTCTTTCAATATTAATGAAGTTGATTAACGACAATTTTATTTTTTATAAATCAACATGATTAAATCTGTTATAAATTCTATAAGTGGCTCACTATAGTATTTTCATAAAGTTATAGCTTGGCAATGTATTGTCTATAGTCATCAAAATGCACATTTTCAAACTGATTTGTTTTTTCTGACTTTTCAAAGAGGGAATAATATAATTATGATAAAAATTTTAAAACCTGTAATTGTTTATATATTAGTTCCTGTGGCCATCGGGCTGACATGAGATATGTTACATGTATGAACAATTTTATAGCATGTTACAGTCAAATGATATGAAATGATATGATATGATAATATATGTTCATCTGTTCCTGTCTCTAGGGTATTATATCCAGCTCGGTTCCAGTTGGATCCTCGGTTGCATGTACAGTTGGTACAACGTGTACTATCCACTTCCAAACCGACCCTAATGCTGGGTAAACCATCTTCTTCCTCTTTGCTATCAGTTTAAAGGGCAGTAGCACGTTTTTTCGCTGAAATAAGTCAATGAAATGTATTTGAAAAATAATGTCACCAATAGTAAAACACCCTTCTCTCTTCGGAAAATCAAGTTAAAAATGAGTGTACATGATTCCGTAAAGCCATGGGAATCGTTTGTTGTCGTTCAAAATAATAAAATGTGTTCACAATAAAATGGCCGCAATGCAATTGTTGCTTTACACGCAACACCGTTATTACCACTACGGGTAATTGGTTTGTGTAATAAGATGTTTTACCCTCTAAAGTAAATATAAATGACTTAAACTACCATTATAAAATAAGAAATTTGAAAAAATTAAATTTGAAAAAAAACGTGCTACTGACCCTTTAAAAAGAGTACATTCACAAACATTATCATCCCCCGCCACGAAGGGGGATATAGGTTTGACCTCCGTCCGTCCGAGATAAAGGGGAAGGCTTTTCTAAGAAATCGTTTAAGATAGGATAACAATTTAGGTGTGATTATTGCAATTGAGTGCATAAATACCTTGATAGAGTTCGAAGATAAGACGCGTGGAGTTTTTTTTTCCCGGAGTTATTGCCCTTGTTCCGTTTTTTCACTTTGTTCATGGTATTTCTTAAGGGGACAGCTTTTCTCAGAAACTGTTTCAGTTAGGATTACCAAATTTGGTGTGTGGCTTGAGGGTATCGATACCTTGATGGGTTCGAAAATAAGGGATCAGCTTTTGCCAGGAACTGTTTAAAATCAAATCAGTTGTGTGGCTTGAGGGTATCAATACTTTGATGGAATGAAAATGAGAAGTGCACAAGTATTTCCTCTAAACTTATTACCCTTGTTCCGATTTCTTGAGTCTCGCTGGGTACGTTGATTGAGTCTCGTGGGGGACGTTGATGTATTCTTGTTATTTTCAGAACTTGCTATATTTTTCCTCGTGAATATAAGAATAAATTGTTGTAGGACGTCATGAAACCTTAGAAAAATTATAATTATTTCACCGTATTATCTCGCCTTTAATAAAGGTGAATCCAAAAAGATATTTTGTTTCAAAGGCGTGAGTTTAAGAGACGTGAATAGAGAATGTTTCAAATATAGAAAATTTAGTTAGGTAGCCTTTTGGAGAAATGGTACCGATGGGAGAAATGGTGAATTTATCATTCGTGGCTTAAACCATATTAGCTTGCCGTTGTATTCCCCCAGACAACGAAATTTCCACCATCGAAGAAATGTTTTGTCTCTGCAATTTTTCAGATGGTGACATAAATGACCGATGCTCCCCTTTGTACATGCTGTGTAAATCTAACGTTTCTCTCCCCTTTAATTTATGTTGCTGCAAAATGAAAATTCCAGAAAAGGGTTCAAATTCATCTTCAATACTAAACTCTCATTCTCATCTTCAGGACACCAAATATATCGACATCAGGAAATGTGTATGCATCCCTGAAAAATCAAACAAAGAAAACAGACCATTTTGCTCTCTCAGTTATATCAACAGAGATCGGCCAACATGAAGTCTGTGTAAACTTGTAAGTACATGTATAAACAGTTATTTGATTTTTCTCGAAGGTTATTTGCTAGGATGTGTCTCAGTAATGATAATATAACTATCTCTAAATTAAACCACAGTTAGAATGTAAGAACACTTATTTTACAATATATTTTAGCTATTGTGGTAGACAAAGAAATGACAAAAATGAAAATGAACTAGTTGGTGTTTGAGAGAGGTCAAATTGCCAGCTGCATCCCGAGTGTTTGTTAGCCTACAGGTGTATATCTTAGTGCAAATATCATATAATTTGTGTTGACTTCGATACATCAATCAATCAAAAAGTTTATCTCCGTCTCACTTGTGTACATATATCACATGTGTACATACATATATATTTACAAATAAAAGTATAAACAGTAAAAATATTTAAAACATACACAACCAATCGCTGAGCGATTTATGAGAGACGATCTAATAATAGAACATTATATTAAAAGTCATAGTTTATGAACATACATCAAGGTAAACGTATATATATATATATATAAATAAATCAACTATATAAAAGCTCTCTCCACTTGGCTAAAATAGAATGACAGGTGCTGGCATTATGAGATGCAATATCTGGTGTGCTTAAAATATGAATAAATTTGTCACAGTCTGGTAAAACGCTAATATCCTCTCATATATCTTGACAGGTTTTTAAAAGGTTCTCACGTTCTGCGGCAAACACGGGACATATTAAAAGAGTGTGCAGTTCATCTTCAAGTTTGTCTTCGCAATTGAAACAATTCCTACTGTCCATGCTTAATAGAAAGCACAAATTTAATCGATCCTTATGTCTCCATTTCATGATCAATTTCATTTCAACTTGCCATAGCATAGTCCAAAAGGGAGATAAATCTATTGTGGTTGTAAATCTTTTGTTGATGTCACTCGGAGCCGAACGCGTTAATGCGAGGCTTCAAATTGTTCTATGTGATATCGAATGTACGTTCAAATCACACCAAATTAAAGTTTATCTCCTTTCTACCATGACTAGTTCTTTACGTTTTCAAAAACATGTCTGTGGTGTCAATGACCGCATCACGCCTGAGCCTCCGGGACAAATATAGAGATTATTACAGACAGACAGACAGACACTAGTTTATTAACGTCTCACTTCTGTACATAGCTAAAATACATTTACATTTTTACACTTAATACATTTTAAAACATGTACAGAACCATTCAAAACAGAATTATGAGAGACAGACGTTTAAAATAAGCTTTAATTATATAACAATTCTTTTCTACGTTGTAAAATTAAAAAGCAGATTTTGGCTGTATTAAAACATACATCAGAATTGGTAAATATAAAATACATTTTTCCAGATCTGATTCATATAACAAATTCGGGTTTAAAGAATTACACTGGTTAAAAAGAAATTGTCTCAAGTCATCATACAATACACAGTGAAGCAAAACATGTAATTCCTCTTCAACCTCGTTAACACAATGAAAACATTTTCTATTTTCCAGTAAAATATGTTCATAACGGTCAGTCTCTACCCTTATGGGAGCAACACCACATCGAAATTTTGATAAGGCCGACCTACATGTATCTACCCGGGACAAAGACTTTTTGATTTTCATTAATAATTATTGGTTGTTTGGGTTTAATCCTGTTTGCAATGACTGCAGATGCAATTTTATATGCAGTATTTAATAGACTTATGGGCGCCATTTAATTTAATTATGTATTTTCTACATATATTGGAATAAATGTTTTACTGAACTATGTATTTTGCTTGAATTGTATAATCAATGAGAACATATTTGTCATAAGTTGCTAGTTAATACAAAAATACATTAAACAGGCAGGACATTAAGAAACATTGTTAATAACGCAATCGTCACATTCAGTAATGTATGACAAGGGTAGCCTAACTTGCAAGTGGAGCATGTGCAGCACATTGGTTGTTATGGCGACTTGCGCTAAAGACGAGTCTTCACGCCTCGGAAACGCTTGGTGTACGTGTTATGCAATAACGGGAATTCTGTTTATATGACGTCAGACACCCTTGACGCGCGTTACTCGAAGGAGTACGTACTTCTCTTTGAAACCAAATTTCATTACATTGTCGTGATGTGAAAATTATTTATCACGAATCATGTTGTAGACAAAATATTTCTCTAGCGATTGACGTTATAAGTGTATTTTCCACAAATAAGTTTGTATTTGAAAAACTAACATCCTTGATAGCTCTTTAATGGATATATCAATTTTATGAATCAAGTTGCCAACAGCTTTGAGATCAATTCCAGAACGAATAAATAATTCTTCTATTTTATCGTACTCAAGGATCTCATTGAAAAACAGGGTACGTATACAATGTATAAATGTCAAACATGTTTAATATGCTGTACAAATGTTGTTTAAATACATGCATATAATCTTTGAAACACTAAATAACGTTTTTAGCCGTGTTTATTTCAACAGTTTTGAGAGCAAATTTGAGGTCATTTTGGATTTAACGCAGATTTTTAAAATTTTTAAAAATATTCTAGCAATGGTTGAAGTTTGATTAAAATAACGGGAGTAAGGACAATGATAAATCATTTATTTTCAAAGACGGTACAGCGTTTGATAAAGGTTCTGTTTTATTTGTTTTTCTTTAAGACCAAAGTTCGCTGTCGGTGGAACTACCTTTCAAGGGGAAAGGCGTTGTTTTACTTTGAAGACAATTGCGTCAGGTGTGTATTTTAACATTAATATATCATATTAATCAATATGAAAACAAACGTTACTTGAAATGCTGACTGCTACCGCGTATCGGAATGAGTCTCCAAACTCAATGATTTCCCTTTATGGTCAATCTTCCTACGCAAGGCAAACTCGCGCCAGTCTCCAACTAAATTAGCCAGTTGGAGACTGGCGCGATTTATGCCTTGCGTCGGAAGATGATTATGTTCAAGAATTATATTTAATGATAATGCAACTACACTGCTAAGGTTACGTAAACCTAATAAATCAACTTGAAAATATTTACTAAGATTATCCATTGCATAAGATCGGTCTAAAAAGCGATACTGTTTGTGTATGGTCGGTCTAAATAGGGACCGATTAATAATGTTATTTGCTTACGAAAAATATACTTGAATGTCAATCTTATGAATGTTAATAAATACTTTATAAATATGTCTTCAAAGTAACATGGGTATAAAACCAGCTACTGCTCATTAAGATGCAAATTTCTGTTGTTTTCCGATTTCTTTCCTTTTTATCCCACCGGTATGTAATACCGTGGGATATAGTCATCGCCCCGTCCGTTTGTCCGTCCGTCCGTCTGTCCGTCCGTCTGTCCGTCCGTCCGTCCGTCTGTTCGACCGTAATCAATTCGTTTCCGGAGCAGAACTCGAAAACCGTTCATCATATCTTCCTGAAACTTTGCATGTGTATTACCCACTAACTGAAGTGGTGCCTTTTGATATTTTCAGATTTCTGAAAAAAAAATTTTTTTCGTTTCCATAGAAACATGTTGAAGTTGGACTTTGTTCAGAGACAGGTTCGTTTCCGGAGCACAGCTCCAAAACCGTTCATCATATCTTCCTGAAACTTTGCATGTGTATTACCATTGACTGAAGTGGTGCCTTTTGATATTATCCGATTCTTTCTGAAAAATTTATTTTGTTCTGTTTCCATAGAAACACGAGAGGGATGTTGGTTGTTGTTGATTTTGACTCCTTCTGGAGCAGAAGTCTAAAACCCTTAACATTCCTGAAACTCTGTAATATCCACTAACTGAAGTACGGTAGTAGATACACAAGTATCTGTAAAAGATGTGTTTTACAAATTTTGTGGAACCGGTGGGATATGTCATCTTCTGATGACTCTTGTTCTTTTCAGACAACTGCAACCCAAATCCCTGTACTAATGGTGGAGCGTGTATTCTTCAACCAGGAGATACACCCCCTAATCAATGTATCTGTCCTTATACGTTCGAGGGAGACCTTTGTCAATACCGTAAGTAAATACCTGTAACCTGAGTAAAAGAGTGTTTGTATGACAAGAAAATACATGATGCAATATGCTAACCAAAATAAGCCATGCGTTAAAGGACACATTTTCCTGAAAAAATCCACTTTTTGCTTATCAGGCCTGAAAGGCTCAATGCGCTTATTGCGTGGCGTGCGGTGTCCGTCCGTCCATCCATATGTAAACTTTTCGATTTTTTGTCCAGAACTACATGTACTGGCTCTAGGGAACTGACATGCTGTGTACAGACTCATTGGCCAATGGGGATTCTAAATTGTAGATTTGGTGATCCCGTGACAAAGGTTGCAGGGGTCACGGCCTTGAAAACCTAGTATTATCATCTTCTTCTCCAGTACCAAAAGGTCTAGGAAGGTGAAATGTTGTGAACACTCCTTGGCGAATGGGGATTCTAAATTGTAAATTTGGTGACCATGAGGCCCCAAATGCTGGTCACAGGGGTCACAATCTCAAAGAAACTAGTGTGCTTTGAACAGTACTCTTGAGATTTTATGTGCTCTTCACCCAAGTCAATATAGAGATTAAGGGAAGTACTCCCAAAAAAGGCCCCGTGAGAGATATATATCATATTTTTTTATATGAGTTCTAACACGTGCCAATGACTCTAGTTTTATGTACAATCTTGTTTTAAAAACATTTTCTTTGCTTTCAGAAAAAAACTGTAAAAACAGTCCTTGTCAAAACGGAGGATTCTGCGAGACAAAAGGCAATGGTTATGCATGCAAATGCCCAGTCGGTTATGAAGGACATAATTGTACTAAAAGTGTGTACCACTGCCCAGATTTATCAAATAATAACTTAAGTAATATAATCTCAAAAACTAAATGTTTGTTGTTGACTATTATAATAATGATCACGCCAATGGATTAAACTTCTTGATTTTTTGTTTCACAATTTTGATATATTTTGATTTAATTTATTTTGAATATTACGTAATTAAATAAATATTTATCATTTATTGACTGATAAAGAACAAACTTTAAGTTCAATCATGGTTCTCTTCTATGTTACAGGTTCACAAACAACTGACGTAAGTAACTTTCAGAATATTAATTTTTAATAATGAAACATACATATTGATAGAATATCCACAAGTAACAACTAATTTATTATTAGGTTGATTAAGAAAATGTTCTCATATGCCTCAGCAAATCTTTCTACAGTCGTAGTGCAGATGAATAATTTAAAGAATGTGCGCTAGTCATTTTACAAATATAAAGTCATCAATATATTACCATCAGTACTATGTTTCAACTGGATTGTGTAACAACCATGTTTTAATAAAATATATAAATAGGATTATGCACCAGTATGTTCAGTCTGTTCAGGGGCTATCCAGTTACAGGATCCTCTTGTGAAATATCATCCTCGGTTACCAATGGTTTTACATATGCTCCGTTACTCTTCACTATATATCACCCATGGGAAACTCTGTCAGTGAAATCTGTAGTAAAATTACCCGCCCTTGTCTGGCGTGACGAAGTATGTAAGCAAAGAAAATACTCAATACGATAAGACGGAAATGGTCAAGGAAGATAACAAGCTAACAAAATGACCTCGCGTTCTTTGCAACGAAGTGATATGATTTGTCTTTGGCTCGCAGGTCCAAGCTGCGTAGCGGATTGACTGGCTCACGCCGACCAAGGGCGGCTAATTTGAGTACAAATTTCTCTAATGAAATTTCCCATGGGTGATATAGTGGAGAGTAACGGAGCATATATAAAACCATGGGTAACCGAGGATGGTGAAATATCCACCTTGTAGAAAGTCGATGATGTCTGTTGCCGTGTTGATAGGATAGGCTTCAAACGTCTTATTTCACAAAATACCAGTCAAGCACATCTTGTAGGGCTGAGTATGAAGATGCATCTGTTAATTTCGTAATTGGTCGTAGTTAGATTCAACAACTCTGTATGGATGGAAAAAAGAAACCGCATAGTTTATTTTCGATCACGGAATCCGACGGTCAGACGACGGTTCTTAACGGACTTTTGGGAAGAATAACGACGTTACAAGATAGAATTACGATTTCTCACATTCAAGAGAACTTTTTTAACCGTAGTTCTGCCGTAGCTCAGTGAAATGGGGATAAGTAACGAAGAACGGGCAAGTCCCTCTTGCTTGGTGGCTTGAGACGAGAGTGAGTGGAACAGTTGATATTATTGCAAATTATTTGCAAGATACATGTTCATATAACAATGGGACAATCATAAATATACGATGAGATAACAATGCTATGTACGAATGATACACGTGGAGTTGTTGTAAAAACTCCTAAACCACTCCCAGCAAAACCACCCCTGTCCCATGCTCATCTCACTACCATACTATGGCAGAACATCACACCATAATAGTCGATTACAATAACTTGCTTCTCATATACTTGAGAATGGTTCAAAATATGTATTACTGAAGTGTAGGTCATCTGTCCATAATGAGAGAGAATGGTGTATTGATCTATACCAAAACATCCCCATTGTTATATGAAGATCATCCATGAAGATATTCCAGGGCTCCGTTCCATAACTGCGAGCGCTTAAAATCGCTCATTGAGCGCTTAATGTAGCGCTCAATGTAGCGCATTCTCTCCTGAACGACACGGTGCGATTCGCTATACGTAGCGCTACATTGAGCAATCGCGTTCAAGCTTGAACATGGCCCTTTTCTTTTCTGAACATGGTCATTATTTAAATTTTACGTTTATACATACACCTTCTTTGTTTCAGGAAGCTGTGGTGTTGACCAAAAAGACGATTATTGGTGTCGCTGTTGGTACTCCTGTTTCTGTGGTTGGGGGAGTTGGACTGTGCACAATCTTGATCAAATGTTGTCTGAAGTTGAATCCAAAGAATACCGTGGACACAGCCATTGACAAGCTAGAAGCTGCTGATGAAGACGAGAAGGATGACGTAAACCAAGGGGAAGACAAACCTGAGCCGCCTATTGACAAACCTCCAGTAGACCGACCTCGGGAACATAAGACCGAGTTTCGCATCAAGAATAATCTTATGTTTTAATACAATTCCTTGGAATATTTGTGTAGTTATAAGGAAACGTGTTCATAAATCTATGAAGACCTGTAAATATGGGTATACTTAGTTTTAATGAGTGCTTTTAGAATTCTTTTAATCCACCAGTTTACTCTTTTAGCTATTTCTCTTGAATAAAATACGTATCTATTATTTGCAAATTCATGTTTCTCATTTGTTATTTAAACTAAGACTAAGAGTCGCCAAGAATTGACACATTTAACGATTCATTGTTGAAGCGTAATCAATTCGTAAAAAAACAAATAATTCGTATATATCCGTAGTCAGTGCCTCCAGTTCTTGAGCACGTGGGAATTCGTAAATTCGTAACAATTTGAAAGAACATTCATATCCTATTCATTCATACCACGAACCCCTCGAATCGTCACGAATTGATAAATGTCAGGATTCGTCATATTTTGCTTTTATTGTAGTTCAAGTCGTGTTTTCTTCTATTCAGTTACGATACAAGAACGATAGAGTTTCGAAAAATCCTGATATTGGGATGGAAACGTACAGATAATTCACTGCAACTTATGATAATATATATATAATATATGTACCCAACTTCCGGTCTCGTTACCATGGTTTCTTTTGTTACAAATGCAAGTGTCGGTGTATTAGCCGATACGCCTACACTTTTCTGATATACCTACACTTTTTTTCTGATATGCCTACACTTTCTAATATACCTACACTTTTTTAAAAAACTGGGAAATCAATGGAGTCAATTTTCTAAATTTCCAAATCTAAGTTTTGATACTTTATAAAATTTGAGATTATGTATTAACAAGACATTTACAAATGTTTCATTTGAAACCTGGGATCGAACCTGTGTCCTGTTTCTGGCCGAATTAACTAATCATTAGACCACGAGGCCAGTTGAAACTTTGTACGTTTTTTTCATGTTCAAATGAATATTAAGTATCTTATAATGCGTGATATGATACAACAAATATCTGTATTTCTTTATATATGAATGTTATTCAATCTTGGGTGCAAAATGTCATAACATACTGAAACTTGCTTCTGTTTTCCAGGCCATATTGACATTAGCCATGCAGTTTATGCCGTTAGCTGTACATTTCAGCAAAATGCACGTGCGTCTGCGTTGACAATACTGTCATTGGGTCATATATCAATTAGATCTCGAGCCCCAAACTTGGCTGAGCGTACCCGGTAGTTGTGTATCGAAGGATACTCTACAGTTTTCCCAGTGGAGCCTTACTCGGCTGCGCCTCGTAAGGGCCCCACGGAGAAAACTATACGGTATCATTCGATACACTCGGGAAAAGTATGGGTATATCCCTCACATATGATATAATATATGATAATATTACTGATGCTACATGAACGTCAGGAATAGACAACTAACAACGCCAAATGCATGTACGAAACTGAATTCGTTCCTTTACTTTACAGTTTGTGTGATTTGTTCTCAAGTTAACTTCATAACCTATTAGTAAGGTTCGCAACAGATTCATACCAAATTTGTGGTCAAGCTACGAATTTCCTGTTTCCCAAATGAGTTAAAAATGTCAACGAATGCCTCATAATCGATTCAGATTCAGTTCTACTTCCTACGAAAGAACTTCGAATTTGCTACAAACTATCTACACCATTGTTGTCGTGGCCTAAAATGATTCATGTGCATTCTTAGTTATTCTATCTCATTCTTGGTTAAGTGAATTCATGATTCGGCTACGAATATGTCTGAAGCAGATAGCGCAACAATATACTTCGAATAGTCTGTAGTAAAGTTTAAAATCGTGTTGTTGTCATTCCATCTCATCTCATTATCGTCTATTTAAGGTACATTGTGTGTATGTATTTATCTCCTGACGATTGTGAAAACACGAACTCCTCGTGGCAGTTGCAGACAACGGAAAGAACATACCTATCTTGAGGATGAATCTTGCAATTTGTCAAGAATAGGCAAATATTATATCATTTGTACTTGGTTTGCGTGAGCAAAACATATAAAAATGTACAAAATCGTTTGTAAATCGGCATTGTACCTCTCCTAGTAGTGTAGAAGATGTGTCCAAAGTTTGATGAGAATCAGATGAATTAAAGTTTTTTGCAATGTGTTTTCAAAATTTCGTAAAGAAAATCATATATTCACAAAATGGGTTGTAAATGGATACATACATTTCAACTAAAATCTACAATAGACCTCAGGCAATATAGACTTATTCTTATCTCATTATATTTACCAAATTCAGTTTACTTTTATTATGTTTTTTGTAACATTTGACCAATGTGGCATAGTTCGTAACTGCATATGAAAGTAGTATCTTTGAACTTTCTATGCTGCTGCAAAATTGGGGATGCCAACTAAGGTTTTGTTTCACTGTATACAAAACATGATTTGTATGTCAGATAATATTAAATATTAAGAAGGAAATATAGAACGATTCACACACGCCTTTGATGGAAATATTTATTTTATGAAAATCTACATTTGTACAGTATAATTTATGAATGTACATTCATAATTAAATACTTATTGCCAAAAAACATATGAAAACATAGGAAAATATCGATCTTTAGACAAGCCTTGTTTCCTCAGCTGAAAACACTTTTAAAAGGGGTGCCTGGTTATTCATCCGTCCTGTGCTCGAATGGATTAGAAGGTACTGAGCTTTATGCTGAAAATGACAAGAAAAACGTAATGACATTGATGACAGTATATTTGTCCATGAAATATTTGTAAAAATCTTTAGGTAACTATTCTACATGCACTCATATTTTATCTTCTCCAGAAGAAAGTGTGTAAGCAAATATACCTACATAATTAAAATTAGATTTAAAAAAATTATTCACTTACTTGTGACACAAACTCCAAATATTATAGCGGTCTTGATTGTCATAATCCTAACAACTCCGTTATACTTTCGCGGTAAATGCAGTGAGAAAATAATTCGACTGAAATAAGTCGATATTTAAAACAGGACAATGTTTTTCAAAAATAAATCTGTTGTGAATATTTATTTACGGCACCATCTAGTCAAGTGAAGATGCCTAAGTGCCTAAGACGCGAAGTGATACACATCATACAGCGAGTGACGTTCGTTATTGTCTGTCACATACCTCTCGCCTCACCAAGTGTTTCACGAGTAAAAGAACTACTATGCAACATATCAACAATAAATGAAGTTCAGAGTGTTAAGGAATATTGAATATGATATTAACACCACAAAAGGTCAACAGTCATTGACTGAAACATCACAACATTGGCGTTAACCTTAAGACGTGGAAAGCAAGGGAGGTAATCAATTTACAAAGGGAGATACTTTCATTTCAAAGGGAGACAATCATCAAAAGTACTTCCGGCCACACGTTAGTCACTGCAGTGAAAATATGAGTTGCAGTTGTGACTGGTGGCAGCATACGTTACTAAATTAACATAATCTTAACTGGTCCTTATAGTCGCCTTCCGTTACACACAACACCAATAGACTCCTACTAGTTTCATTGTAATCTTCAGGGAGTACAAAACAGTTGTGACGTTAGATTGTCATAATAGTGATGACGTAACACAGGTATGACGTCACAGTCATTAAGCAAGCGATAGAATCAAACACATTTATACATGAATATATAATTATGCATTCAAATTGGGTTTAAGCATTCTAATAAAGTAATCTTGTTTCAACTTTCTGGCCAGTCTGTCATTTGTTTCCATTTTGTAAAATGGAAATATTTGAAATTTTATATCTTTGCCTTTAGCACAATTGTCAATGTGCGCACTAAGGGGAATACATCGTGTTTCAGGGTATTTAATCTGCTGCTTGTGTACTCGAACTCTGTCTCTGAGACACTCAGTCTGTCCAATATATTCCCCTGAACACCCTTGACAAATAATAACATATATTACATTTCTTGCCGCACAGTTAATATATATATATATATAATCCAAACGCTCTGAAGTCTAATAAATAGTAAATTCGTCCGTAAAAATGTTTGATCACTTTATTTTGACGAACAAATGTTTTTTAAAACTTTTCTCAGCAGGTTCATATTTAGGTTGAAATAATTTCTTTATATTCCAATAATATTCATATGGTTACAGGTATTGCAGCAAATGACATTAACCACACAACATATCACCTAAATTTTATAACAATTGTTATTGCACAGGAAATATTTTGATATTGTTTTGCAAATAAATTCGAACCAACCTGCAGAGGTTGCAGATTCTTTGAAGAGGATCCTCCTTGGGGTACATATAGCATAAAAATCCTATTTTTTGAGTTATGACAGTTAGAATTTAATATTTTTAATAAAATAACCGTAAAAATAATAAATTTCTAAAAAATAAACATTTGGACCACCCTAAGTGGGCCCAAACCCTGGCGGTTGCTTGGTACACCAGGGGCAGGTAACTCTAACTCACCACTTATATATCTGACAGGCAGACAGAATAAGGGGAGGCGGGTGGCCCTACCCCAAGGAGGATCCTCTTCAAAGGATCTGCAACCTCTGCAGGTTGGTTCGATTCTTTTTCAAAAGGGATCCTCCTTGGGGTACATATAGCATAAAACAGACTCCCAAAGAAGAGTCCTGGGAGTGGAATTCTGTCTGCTAGACTGTACAATATAGATGCTCGCAGATAATTTCTTAAATCTGAGAAAAAAGGAGCAACTAACCTGAACACCATAAGGCCGAATCCGAGGGATGGAGCGTGCCTGTGGATCAGGGAATACTGACAAAATAGCCTTCAAAACAGGCGTTATTTTATCTTAAGAAAAGATCTTGGAAAAGGACTACGGGAGGGATACAAAAAATATAGTATAAAACACACGTACTAAACCCTGAGAAACAGCCCCCTGTCCTTTTATGCAGGGTTTTATTTGATTCTCTTATCGGGAGTGCACCACGTGATGTTAGTACTAACAGCAACAGTGGCAAAGTTAAAAACAACCTCAGAAAGCTCATTCAGCTAGAGGAGTTATGACTGGAGAGAACTGTCTGACCGAACCGAGCCCGTTCCCTGGAGCGCTTTTGACGTCGCTACTGCCCTAACCGAATGAGCCATCTGCGAGCAGTGTGACTGTGGGACTCTAGGAACAAAAGCGTGGTTCTGAACCTTCAGAACCCGGTCTGGAGCGAGAGAGACTCTCGCCAGAACCGTGTCGAACCTGGCCCCGAGAAAGATCTGATCCTGAGTGGGTTTCAGGTCTGATTTCTTCAGGTTGATTATCCAGCCCAGGGATACCAGTAAACTGATAATCTCCATGGTGGCCGCCTGGTTCAGAGCCTGAGACAGCGCCCTGACCAACCAATCGTCCAGGTACGGGTGGCAAAACCGACCTCGTGCCCTGGCGACCTGAGCGGGAATCAGCATGAGCTTCGTGAACACCCTCGGCGCCGTTGAGATGCCGAAGGGTAGAACCCTGAACTGGTAACATGTCCCGTCGAACGCAAACCTCAGATATTTCTTGAACTCTGGGTGCATGGGGACATGGAGATATGCGTCCTTGAGGTCTATCGAGGAAAGCCACTTGTTTGCCTCTACGGACGCTATGACCGACCTCGGAGTCTCCATCTTGAATGATGGAACCTCTATCTTCCTGTTGAGATACTTGAGGTTGAGAATCGGTCTGAAACCCCAGTCCTTCTTGGTAACAATGAAGTAGGTGGAGTAATAGCCACTCTGCTCCTGACCTGCGGGTACCACCTCTATGGCCGATTTCTGGAGCAGTGCTCGCAGTTCGGACCTGAGGATTTTGGCCTTCTCCGGCACAGAGGGGACCGGAGTGTACCGTATCCCGGAGAAGACTGGTGGCGCTACTTTCCACCGAGGCAGGTGTCCCTGAGCGTGGACAGGATCCAGGGGTTGTCGGTTACCTTCCACCAAGCCGGAAGGAACCCTGACAGACGCCCGCCTACTGGGATGCTGGGTAGCAGACAGTGAACCCCCGTCTCCGGCAGCTCTCGGGCTGCCGGAATTTTGGGAGTCACCTCGGGGACAGGCGGGGTTAGGAACCCTGATTGGGCTTCCGACCCCCCCAAAAAGGCCTCCGTGAAGCCTTTCCCCCTCGAGTCTGCTTACCGCCCCTAGACTTCTGGCCTGGGAACTGGTTCAGTGGTCTGATCCAGTCCTCAGCCTCTCCCGCCGAAGGAGTCTGGGAAGCCTTGGGCCACGGATGCTTGGTCTTCTTGGTAGGTGGCGGTTTCGTAAGGAGCTCAGTGTCCTTGCAAACGTTCGCCACCTCGACCGCGTCCTTCCGCACCTGCTGTGCTCCCGGGAAGAGGGAATCCCCCAACCGGAAAGGCAAAGCAAGGAGCCACCCATGCCCATAACGGCGACCATCAACTGGCTCGCTGCGCTTCTAAGAGCGTCGCGTGCCAGATTGGTCCCTACCCCCACTGATTGTGAAAGAAGCACCACCGAGTCGGACTCGGGGTCTCCTAACCTCCCTACTAGCTCCGACTGCAGAGCCGAGAGATAGGCCCCATGCACGCTCACTCGCACCTGCTGCGCTGCGTTGCGATAGGTATCCTCGAAGGACCTATACGCCGAGCGCAGGTGCGAGGCTTGCTGGGTGAAGGGAGGTACCCGGCGTCCTTGCTTCCCCAGAAGGGAATGGATCCCAGACCCTGCAAGGGAGGTGAGGGCGAGCACGTACTCACCTACCCCCGGGACGTCAAACAAAACCCTCCCTGCCAATCTGGTACCTCTTCACCAGGTCCGGGCAATCAACCCGTACCCTGGTGCCAGACAGCTGGGGAGAGATGCTCTCAGCCTCGAGGGACGGGAGCAGGCTCAGCTGCACCTGTGCGACCTTCGGGACCGAAAAATTGTCCCCCGGAAGGCGAAATCCAGAGGAGGTCGGGGCCGGGGGCGGTATGACCACCCGAGGCAGAGCTAAAGCGATCCTATCGCGCATCTGCCTCAGGGCGAAAGCTGGAGTGAGGGGGACATCCCTAGCGTCCACCTCATCATCCACATCATCAACCTCCATGAGGTCTTCCATGTCCTCCTCATCCCTCCGATTCGAGAAGACGGAGGCCTCCAAGGAGGAATCGTCAACTGGATCGATGGGAGAGGAGGACCTGATGTGAACAATGGGTGTCAGCACAGTCTGCCCCACAGCTTCCGAAACCACCCCCGAACCCGGCCCCGTGGACCCAGGCTCGGTGCCCGGCTCCGAGGCTCGGGTCTTAGTGTGCCTAGAGGCTCCTGGTGGAGGTGGACGGCGTAGCCAGCGGCACCTTGGAGCTTCGCACCTTGGGTTGGCTCTGAGGGCTCAAATTGGTATCGGAGCCCCGGAGCCCAGAGGTGGACGGCATAACAAGGTCGGAGCCTTGGTTGCCGCCACCCCCGGCGCCACCTGAGCCACTAGGGACTCGGGGCTGCTTTGAAGCATCCGGGTCCGTCAACCTCGGCGCCTGGAACTCCTTACGGAGCCCCGAGACCGCCTCCGCTAACATATCCTTCATCTGCTCTTGCAAGATAGTAGTGAACTGATTAATGTCAAAAGGTGCAGGGGAAAAGGGAACCTGTCTCTCCAGGACAGGGGGCTGTAACTCAACCTCCTCCTCTGATACGAGATCAGGAGGAGGAGGAGAGCGAGCCTTGACCTCGTTGGAACGGCCCTTACCAGTGCCCTTGCCCTTACTGGCCTTGCGTTTAGCTTTAGAGGGGGGATCCACTTTAGAGACATTGGTCCCCTCTCTGATCAACTTAAAGTAGTAGGCCAGATCTGCGTGTCTAGATTTCCGCGCCTTGGGGGTGAACTGCAGGCAGATGTCACAGCTGCTGTCATCATGGCCATCTTCGGCCAGGCAACGAAGACACTTGTCGTGCCTATCAGCAGGAGGCAGATTGACACTACACCCCGAACACTGCGTGAAGGACTGAAAATCCAACAATCAGAGTGTGAGGCAAACAGGGGGTGGGGTAGGTATGTGCATATGTAAACATAAACAAATGCAAAAAGACCCCGGCAGAGGTAGTTATATTAGTCCTGCATATGATAATAATAAATGCAAGCCATCGATACGTACCTGATGCCTGAATGAAAGGCATGTAAACAAACATGGCTGACATGAAAAAACGACTAAATGCCAATCCAATTCGGACAAACAATTGACCAGAAAGGGATGGAAACCGTCGTGCATCCTACATAAACCTATCGTAAACCAAAATGAACAACACTAGAATCTTTTCGTACTCTATAAAAAGAGATACGAAAAATAAAAAAGGGCCGCCATGATGGGCGTTTTTTCCCTCCACGTGGCCCAACTGACTCACGTATGCCAAGAAAAAACGAAATTACGAGGTAAGAATGAGACAATGAATTGAGAACTCTGCCGAGACAATAGAAGAAAAGGTTACCACTCCTACAGAATTGGGATCTTGGTCCATTTTCTTAGAATCTGCGACAAAGTAACTGAAGAAAACTAACACGTCTTGACTCTTCAATGACAGATTTATAAGTGGTGAGTTAGAGTTACCTGCCCCTGGCGTACCTAGCAACCGCCAGGGTTGGGGCCCACTTAGGGTGGTCCAAATGTTTATTTTTTAGTAATTTATTATTTTTACGGTTATTTTATTAAAAATGTTAAATTCTAACTGTCATAACTCAAAAAATAGGATTTTTATGCTATATGTACCCCAAGGAGGATCCCTTCTGAAAAAGAATCCCTTGTTTGACTAACACTTATTCAAATAAATATTATAAATATATATTCTATTGAATGCATAGCAATATTTTCCTCTTCTAATGTTTGTAATCCAGATCTAAATCAATACTCTCCATGTCTAAATGTTACACCAATTCATACCAAATACACTCATAACTTACTGGGAACGTTAGAACAAGGGATGGTATTGTTGAACATTGGCAACAAAAGGTAACTGTTCTATTTTTTAAACTTAATTTGTATCAAGTAAATACAAAAAATCATATACAAAGTACCCTAAGTTAAAACCATACATGATTATTTCTCTGTTATTTGAAGAAGTCACATAAATATAGGAACACTGTTGAGACTCCTATTCAGTAACGTGCTTAACTTACTCTTTGGTTATACATATTTCCCCCTTCTGGTCTGCCAAGCTGATGAAGGGAGCATGTCATCATGTAGATTCCTGTGAATATACATCATTCAAAATAACTGACATATTTAAGGTGTACATGACATTGGTTTTGAATCTTAAAAAAAACATTACTACTTAATTGGAACTATTTTGGTCATTAGATATTGATTTGCTTTTTAATCGAAACATGTTATTAGGAGCAGATACATATACATTCCCATATAGATTCTACATCCAAGACTTCAATCAGTGAATAAGTATGTGTTCAGGCCTTCATATGACAAAATGATTGGTAAAAAAAATGAAGAAACCAATTTTTTTTACAAAATTGTGTCTATTATCTATTAAGACAATGTTTTCAACTTGTTTACCTCTTTCTGTAGAACAGCATGTCGAACTTTGAAAATGCCCGGTTAAGGATTCAGTCAGTTTTAACCACCAAATTCCTGAAAGAGAACAATAACCAGCACAGGTACATTGAACAATGTATGTGAACATTTTTGATTGGTTGATTGGTTGTCAAAGTGAAGTTTTTAGATTTTCCGTGTTATTCCTTTAAAAACGACATTTCAAAACAGATATTAATATCGTTTTCGCTGGATATTCGAATCTCAGAAATCATATACCCTAATTAATATATGATTTAAAATTTCACGATTTGCACGTCACACAAAAGGAATTGTTAGTAGGCCTACTGCTTCGAAGGCAATAGGGTATTCTGACCTGGCATTTTGTGTTTCAATATTGAGAGGTATATCAAATACACTGCTAGGACTACTAAATTGTCTATTCTGAACGTTTACTTCATAAATGTTATTAAGGATGCATGTTTTTCCAGATTGACATGCTTAGACATTGGAGTTAAACCGATGTACACGTAGATTAAACATTTTACCCAGTCAATCAAACGTCATAATGCTCATATTCAAAAAACAAGAAATAAGAAGATTTAGCAAAATAAAACAGAAGCCGATGAGTGTAGGACTATTACCATAAAAGTATCAGTACCTACTTTTATTACATGACGAGCAGTGAATTACTGGGATTTATCAGTGAAAAAAACTGTCTATCAAGCTACAGTGAAAATAACTTATATTTTCACTGCGAACGGTGACTGATATAATTTGACGTCATAAAACAATGGTCTCACGCGGCGAATTGGCTTATGACGTCACAGTGTTACTGTGGTGACGGGCTGTTCCTAGCGGCCGCTCCGCGTGAAAACGACCCTCTTCGGACGTAATTACATGGATAATATCATATAATAAATAGAATATCCGTCAATTCTTGACAAATACCATGTTTATCTCATCTCGTGAGGTAGAAAAGTTATATATTTTCACTCGTGGCTGCGCCACTCGTGAAAATATAACCTTTCTACCTCACTCGGTGAGATAAACATGGTATTAGTCAAGAAAAGACAGATATCCTCTATATATCCACCTTCAAACGACACACTTCTGCATGTCGTAAAAGCAACAATTTTGAAATGCAAAGCCAGGCTAGGACAACAGACAGGACTACAAAAGCCAGGCGGTCTTAAGCCAGCCGGACATTAACCTCCCGGACAAAATAATCTTAGGACAAATGCTACCGGACAAATGCAACAATTTAAATAAAAATCACTTTCGAAATTCAGAAAACACAAAATTATGACTCACCAATATATTGAATTGTGCATTTACGGTGATTAAAATCCTTCACACATCATTACAAACAAAACAAGCAAATACTTTCGTCTTTGATACAAATAAATTGATCCTGATTTTGTTAATACTTCTTTAATACAAATTATGATTATCAATTTGTTGAGACTTGAACGCCCATACATTTAAACGGCATGATACCAGTCTTTCGAATTGTTCATATACATTGGGAAATTCTCTGGGTT
Source organism: Gibbula magus (assembly GCA_936450465.1). Classification (NCBI taxonomy): domain Eukaryota; kingdom Metazoa; phylum Mollusca; class Gastropoda; order Trochida; family Trochidae; genus Gibbula; species Gibbula magus. The sequence goes on from OW388291.1 coordinate 19,848,360, forward strand.
CGTTATGTTCGTACCTTGCTATTACCTAATAAGATAAGATCCTGAAGATAGTTTTATATTATAAATGATAAAGATTTGTATTGAATTGCTACTTGAACTTGCACTGGATGAAACTCCTGTTGAAAACGAATCCTAACAACTTCGGTGGTGAAAATTGTTGTTAGACATTTTGGAAACATTTAGGGTTAGTTTTAGTTTTGGCCATAGTTTAATTTGTCTTACATACCAAGACACATAATTCTCGAACCAAAGTCAGTGAGTTCATTTATATTAGTGTCCTGATAAATGGGAACATACTTATTGTTGTTGGAAATCATAGACATGTTATACTGGATTGACAGGTTGTAGATATTTTGAATTTTCTTTCTTCAGCACTCAATTGTATCCATTCTCACCAAGCATTAGCCGTCATTTGTTATCCTACGAATCTTTCTAAAAAGAGAAATATTCAAGGGCGCAGTAAAGAGATATGGAATTTCATTACCACTTTATATAATTTATGAAAGTAAATCGTAACTAAAAGTTCTTTATAATATCATCTTTACATTTACCGAATTGGTAATTGGTAATTAATGTTTTAAATTTTGTTAATGTTGTATTTTCATACATAAGTAGTTCATATTGTGTTATAATATTATCATCAACATAATATTAACTATCATTTTTCATAAAATAAGGCATACATAAAACACACTTTGTCATCAAATACACACAATGAATGAGTCAAAAATGATTCAAAGCAAATACAAGAAATACGAACGGACGAGTGATGAGATGGAGAATGAACATGAAAGGATTGAGGAAAAATAAACAAATCATAAAATCTTCTCAGTCGGGAATCTGTAATAAACAGCACATTAACCACGCCAAAGCATAAACATTGAAAACATATAATTGAAGTCGCTTTTAAATATCAACAGTTAAATACAATAAGAAATAGGTAATAACAATATAAATTTAAGATTGGATACAATAAGTATAAACTATTTATATTTCAAACATTTTCATGTTTTACATTTGGGTTAGTTTGACGGAATGAAACATAACATATGCAAATAATCGGGAAAGTTTTGACTTACAGCATGGACCAATGGTTGAATTTGGGTAACAAACACAGCTTGCTGAATTGTCCTTTTCGAGAATACAGGCAGCGGTTTTTCTGTCACAGATTTTTGTCGTACAAGGGTCTGAATTAAGGATAAACTTGTAACAAAGCATTGATTTGAAACCGCATTAAAGATATAAAAATATTGAGAGGAACGTTTAACAAGGTGTTACTATGAATATTCAAGAATATAACAACATCGTTAGCGACTTGTTAAAATGAGGTGATGTCACAGTGTGTATTGAATGATAGAGAATATGAAATATCCTGTGTGTCAACACTGATGACACACATCTGAGACACATCAATAAGACACAATATCCCATTTCATTGCATACGACTTGCGTAAATATAAACGTTTCCCACTTTCCAATAACGATGGCAATTTTACATTTCGCGGATTGAAATGAAATGATGAAATTGCAACATGTAATTTAAAAAAAAATTAATTATTTTTTTTTTACGTTTTTTTAAAATATATATTTCATGTATTCTGTGTTCTAATGCGAATACCGTTGACTACAATAAAGTCAACTTACCAGTTGGAGGCATAGGTCTGAATTGGAAACATCGCGATGGTTCTCCATTTCTGAAAAATACATATTTAAAATCATCATCAATAACAGATTATATTACATTTTAGAACACCATGTTGTTTTGTAAATTTTCACATTGTATTTCTTAATATCATTATCATCATGTTTTGACCAATGGAATGATTGTTATTTGTATTCTGACCCTCACCTGGCTCTAAGACAAATAGTTTTTGTAGACCCTGTCAGTTCACTGGCAGAGACAGACACGTCCGTGATACAGCTGGTAAAGGTGACATCTTTTCTTGAAGGTAATACGTTCACATTGCCACTGGATCCTTCTACCTGGGGACTGATGTTCATTGGAAATAAGAAACAACGATACCAACGAAAATGCAAGATACTTTAATCCACAAATGATGAATACGACTGAAACAGTTACATGTTGTATCCAGAAGGCAACCACATTTTCAATTTGTGAAACATTATCTAGTTAGATTTCTGAAAGACACGCCTTAAACAACATTTTTTGGAATCTCCTTAACTAGATTACAACGGAGAGTGAAATAGGGCTAATTGGATTGTTTATGACATGCTAAAGTAACTTAAAGTTTATTAAACGAACTAAAGTCTAACAAGATGCATCATGTCGACAACACTTTGTATTAACTTAATTCGAACCAACCTGCAGAGGTTGCAGATTCTTTGAAGAGGATCCTCCTTGGGGTACATATAGCATAAAAATCCTATTTTTGAGTTATGACAGTTAGAATTTAATATTTTTAATAAAATAACCGTAAAAATAATAAATTACTAAAAAATAAACATTTGGACCACCCTAAGTGGGCCCCTACCCTGGCGGTTGCTAGTGACGCCAAGGGCAGATAACTCTAACTCACCACTTATAAATCTGACAGGCAGACAGAATAAGGGGAGGCGGGTGGCCCTACCCCAAGGAGGATCCTCTTCAAAGAATCTGCAACCTCTGCAGGTTGGTTCGATTCTTTTTCAGAAGGGATCCTCCTTGGGGTACATATAGCATAAAACAGACTCCCAAAGCAGAGTCCTGGGAGTGGAATTCTGTCTGCTAGACTGTACAAAATAAAGATGCTCGCAGATAATTCCTTAAAATTAAAGGATGGAAAAGGAGCAACTAACCTGAACATCCTAAGGCCGACTCCAAGGGATGGGACGTGCCAGTGGATCAGGGAAATACTAACCAAAAATGCCTTAAAACAGGCATAATTTAGCATTGAGTCAAATGCACCCCCCCCCCCCCCCCCCCCCCCCCTTTTTTTGGAAAGGGACTATGGGAGGAGTACAAAAATGGCATAAACACCCCTACTAAAACCCCTGAGAAGCAGCCCCCTGTCTTTTATGCAGGGTTTTTATTCTCTTTTCGGGAGTGCACTTCGTGATGTTAGTACCAACAACAGTGACAAAGTTAAAAACAACCTCGGAAAGCTCATTCAGCTAGAGGAGTTATGACTCTGCCCACTGGAGAGAACTGTCTGACCGAACCGAGCACGCTCTCTGGAGTGCTTATCCAGCTGATAATGCCGAATGAACGTGCTCGGACGGCTCCAGATAGCTGCGGAGCAGATCTCTTCGATGGGAAGGGCCGCAGCGAACGCTTTTGAAGTCGCTACTGCCCTAACCGAATGAGCCTTCAGACCTTCAGGCGGGCTCATGCCCTTATGGATGTAAGCCAGTACAATGGCCGACACAATCCACCTCGATATCGTCTGTTTGGAGGCGGGAGCCCCTGGGCTGGCTCCCCCATAACAACAGAAAAGCTGCTTATCCCGTCTGACTGTGGCAGTACGGGAAAGATATTTCTTAAGAGTTCTGCGCACGTCCAGAATATGGGGGCGAGAACTTACTGAACCCGAGGCTGCCGGCTGGTGTAGGAACTTGTCGCACCACAGGAGGAACTCCCATGACTCCTGAAGAAGTACTGGGGACACTGTCCCGCCTTGCTTCAGGATGTACGACATGGCTGTCTGGTTGTCCATTTCTAGACGAACCACTTGATGACGAAGCCTCTGTTGAAAGCGTTCGAACACCAGCCAGACTGCCTTCAGCTCTAACACGTTGATGTGCAGGCTGGCCTCGGCCTGGGACCAAAGCCCCGACGCAGAGTGGGGCCCTAAGACCCCTCCCCAGCCCGAGAGCGAAGCGTTTGTTTGGACTGTGCACGAGGGCACTGGCGTCACCAGAGAGATACCCCTCGCGAGGTTCTCTAAACTGGTCCACCATAAAAGATGCGGCGAGAGCCACCCCGGAGTCTCGAGCTGCTTCTCGTAACTCTCGGAGTGAGACCACAGACTGGCTAGAGCCTGCTAAACTGGTCTCATCCGAAGTCGAGCTCTGTAAACCACGTCCACTGTTGCCGCCATGAACCCCAATAGCTGGAGCCATTTGCGAGCAGTGTGACAGTGGGACTCTAGGAACAAAAGCGTGGCCCTCTGAACCTTCAGAACTCGGTCTGGAGCGAGAGATACCGTCTTCAGATCCGTCTGGAACCTGGCCCCGAGGAAGATCTGATCCTGAGAGGGCTTCAGGTCCGATTTCTTCAGGTTGATTATCCAGCCCAGGGATACCAACAAGTTGATAATCTCCATGGTGGCCGCCTGGTTCAAGGCCTGAGACAGCGCCCTGACCAACCAATCGTCCAGGTATGGGTGACAAAATCGACCTCCTGCCCTGGCGACCTGAGCGGGAATCAACATAAGTTTCGTGAACACCCTTGGCGCCGTAGAGATGCCAAAGGGTAGAGATATTTCTTGAACTCTGGGTGCATTGGGACGTGGAGATATGCGTCCTTGAGGTCTATCGAGGAAAGCCACTCGTTTGCCTCTACGGACGCTATGACCGACCTCAAAGTCTCCATCTTGAACGATGGAACCTCTATCTTCAGGTTGAGATACTTGAGGTTGAGGATCGGTCTGAACCCCCCGTCTTTCTTGGTAACAATGAAGTAGGTGGAATAATATCCACTCTGCTCATGACCTGGGGGGACCACCTCTATGGCCGACTTCTGGAGCAAAGCTCGCAGCTCGGACCTGAGGATTTCGGCTTTCTCCGGCACAGAGGGGACCGGAGTGTACCGTATCCCGGGGAAAACCGGTGGCTCGACCTTCCACCGAGGCAGGTGTCCGTCCCTGAGTGTGGACAGGACCCAGGGGTTGTCGGTTACCTTGGACCAAGCCGGAAGGAACCTCGACAGACGCCCACCTACTGGGATGTTTGGATGCAGGCAGTGAACCCCCGTCTCCGGCAGCTCTCGGGCTGCCGGAATTTTGGGAGACACCTCGGGCACCGGAGGGGTTAGGAACCCTGATTGGGTTTCCGGCCCCCCCGAAAAGGCCTGTTGGAAGGCTTTCCCCCGCGTGCCTGCTTGCCGCCCCTTGGTTTCTGGCCCTGGTAGTGGAGCGGTTTGATCCACTCCGGAGCCTCTCCCGCCGACGGAGTCTGCGAAACCTTGGGGAAAGGACGCTTGTTCTTTTTGGTAGGTGGCGGTTTTGTAAGGAGCTCAGTGTCCTTGCAAACCGTCGCCACCTCCACAGCATCCTTGAGCACCTGCTGTGCCCCCGGGAAGAGGGAGTCCCCCAACCGGAAAGGCAGAGCTAGGAGCCGCGCATGAGTGTCCTGACCCGCCGACACAGTCGACAGCCAGAGACGCCTCATACCCATCACAGCGACCATCATCTGGCTAGATGCGCTACGCAGAGCGTCACGAGCCAAATGGGTCCTGACCTCAACCGATTGCAAAGGAGAACCACCGAGTGGGACTCGGGGTCTCCCAACCTCCCTACTATCTCCGACTGAAGCGCCGAGAGATAGGCCCCATGCACGGACACTCGCACTTGCTGCGCTGCGTTGCGGAAAGAGTCCTCGAAGGACCTAAACGCCGAGCGCAAGTGTGAGACCTGCTGGGTGAAGGGAGGTACACGGCGGCCTTGCTTCCCCAGAAGGGATTGGGTCCCAGATCCAGCAAGGGAGGTGAGGGCAAGCACGTACTCACCGACCCCCGGGACATCGAACAAACCCTCCGCACCGATCTGGTACCTCTTCACCAGGTCCGGGCAATCAACCCGCACCCTGGTGCCGACCAGTTGAGGAGTAATGCTCTCAGCCTCGAGGGAAGGGAGCAGGCTAAGCTGCACCTGTGGTGCCTTCGGGGCGGAGAAAGTATCCCCCGGAAGGCGAAATCCACTAGAGATCGGGGCCGGGGGCGGTATCACCACCTGAGGCAGAGCAACAGCGATTCTATCGCGCATCTGCCTCAGTGCGAAAGTCGGTGTTAGGGGGACATCCCTAGCGTCCACCACATCATCCGCATCGACATCGACCTCCATGAGGTCGTCGATGTCTTCCCCATCCCCCCGATCCAAGACGTCGGAGACCTCCAAAGAGGAATCGACGACTGAATCGATGGGAGAGGAAGACCTGATGCGAACGATGGGCCTCAGCACAGTCTGCCCCGCGACTTTCGTGACCACCCCCGAACCCGGTCCCGTGGACCCAGGCTCGGAGCCCGGCTCCGTGGCTCGGGTCTCCTGGCGCCGAGAGGCTTCAGGGTTGCTCGGCGTAGCCGACGGCACCCTGGCGCTTCGCACCCTGGATTGCTCATGCAATAATTGTGAGAACTGATTTATGTCAAAAGGTGCAGTTGGGAAGGGAACCTGTCTTTCTAAGACAGGGGGCTGCAACTCAATCTCCTCCTCTGATTCTCTAACGAGTGTAGGAGGAGAAGAAGAGAGAGCTTTATCTGAGGGACGGGCCTTACCAGAGCCCTTACCCTTGCCCGACTTCCTCTTAACTTTAGAGGGGGGATCGACTGCTGCAACGTCGGCACCCTCCTTAATCAGCTTGAAGAAATACTGGAAGTCCTGGTGTCTGGACTTCCTGGTCTTGGGGGTGAAGTCAAGGCAGACATTACATCTGCTGTCGTCGTGCCCATCCTCCGCTAGACACTTGAGACACTTGTCGTGTTTGTCAGCAGGAGGTAGTCTGACGCTACACCCTGAACACTGAGTGAAGGACTGAAAAATCCAACAGTCAGAGTGTGAGGCCAATGGGGGTTGGGGTAGGAAAGTGCATATGTAAACAAAACAAATGCAAAAGACCCCCGGCAGAGGTAGTTATATTAGTCCTGCATATTAATAAAAAATAAATGCAAGCCATTGATACGTACCTGATGCCTGAATGAAAAACATGTAAACAAACATGGCTGACAAACGACTAAGTGCCAATCCCGATCGGAAAGTCAAAACTGACCAGAAAGGGATGGAAACTGCTGTGCATCCTACATAAACCTATCGTACACCAACATAAACGACCCAAAAACACTTTCGAACTCTGTGGAAAGAGAAACGAAAAATACAAAAGGGCCGCCATGATGGTCGTTTTTTTCCCGCCACGTTGTCAAACTGACCACGTAGACAAGGTAAAAAACGTAATTACGAGGTAAGAATGCGACAATAAATGGAGAAACTCTGCCGAGACAATATAAGAAAAAGTTACCACTCCTACAGTATTGAGATCTTGGTCCATTTCTTAAGAAAATCTGCGACACTGAACAAATTCTGAAACACGTCTTCTCTCTTGAATGACAGATTTATAAGTGGTGAGTTAGAGTTATCTGCCCTTGGCGTCACTAGCAACCGCCAGGGTAGGGGCCCACTTAGGGTGGTCCAAATGTTTATTTTTTAGTAATTTATTATTTTTACGGTTATTTTATTAAAAATATTAAATTCTAACTGTCATAACTCAAAAAATAGGATTTTTATGCTATATGTACGCCAAGGAGGATCCCTTCTGAAAAAGAATTCCATATTTTTTATATTTTACTCTTTAATGTAAACATTTAAATAGCGATGTCAGCACCCCAACGATGTATGAAGGGGTAAAAAGTATCATACGATACTTATTGTCGAAACATACTTGTCAAAGACGGTGGAAAAGATGGTTTGGCCGATGGCAGTATTTTGTTTTTGACTCTGTTGAGTTTCTTTTGAACAGTTTATTATTTGCAGCGGGGCATTATCATTACATTATCAACAAATAATCAAAGTTGATTGGAACTAATCGAAGGTATAGGTCAGGCTTCTTAAAAGGGACAAATACTGTTGGTCAACATTGATATTGTCATAGCTTTCACAGCTTTGCCTCTGGAGTGTTGACATGCAGAAAAACCCACGGAGACAACTGTTGCATGGCAATGCAGTCAGACAGTTTATACACAAGATTTGGGTACAGTTGAACATCGTCAACTAACATTTCAGCAACTTCATATATGCCATTTACGTTCATGACATTGGGTATGTTTTGTAACATTAGTTGGGGGCGTCAATGATAACACTTTTGTGTTTCAATGGTGTTTATTACACACTGAGATGTACAGGCCGTTTGACATGTATCTGAATCTCGTACACAGCGAGACCGGTGTATATAGAAAGACGTCTTTCCGGCAGGCCGGTGTCAACATAGATAGTTGCCTATGAAATAATATTACATGTTTCACCTTATTGGTTATAAGATCCAAATCCAAAGTCTAACACACTGTATATATACAAGTATGCTACAGTTTGACAGTCTAACTTACACCATTAATATTCAGGACTACAGACATGAAGGAATCCATTGGTGTCCAATGATTTATGAGATACTTTCTTTCTTAGTTGCACCGCTAAACACAGGAGAAATTTAAATGTTATTAGATGTGAGAAAACTTGTGTATGTCCAACTTCCCAATGGCAATTGTTGAGGTATTAACGTACCATTTGCCATCCCTGGGTTTGGAGTGAACAAGGACATGACAGTCTTCATTTGTTGGACAGCGTATTTCACTTCCCCCTGCAGGAGTTGGTTCCTGGAAACTATCCTAAAGAACATGGAGACAAACAATGTATTTTGTTCAACAAACACAATTTTTGATAATGAACTAATTTATAGTGTTCAGTCAATGATAACTTAAGATTAAAACTGGAAAGGCTATGTAAGTGTAAATAAAGTATTACACTTAAATGTTGCATGTTTTTCTAATTTATGAAATTTTGAAATGACTTGAAACAGAAACTTACATTAGGGGCCGTTCCTGTAACAGATAGCATACACAGCTCAAACAAATTATATCACTTTAACTCAAGGCATACATCAAGTTATATTTATGATGAACTACTATAGATACGATTTTAAACTTTATTGTTAAATATCTTGTGATGTTTCCTCGTTAAATAAATGTTTTCTGTTTACCTGCGGCGGTTACATGCACATGGAAACAAACAGTATCATCACGATGACTGAAAGGAAACGACGAAAACTATTACAAAAGCATAAGTACATGTATTTAACAATATGCACACTGATTTGGGGCCATACAAATCCATGAGATCACAAACCACGTGTGGATAAAATAATAAGAATAGTTTTATTTTATCAGACAGTCACGATTGAAAGATAATGAGTTGGAAAGGTTTACGCTATCGGATACATGCATATATACAGAGAATCCAAATACTACCAATAAGATATCAGAAGTTCTGTATGGTTATACCTCTCCCCTGTTGCAGATGTGTGACCAGTGTACACACAAACTCTCTTATCTCCAGTCTGAGACGAAGTGACGTCAACGTGACCTTTGTAGAGGTCATTACGTCCAGGAACGTCGGTGTCCTTGGTCGGCTGGTCAGGGACATCGACCGTCACTCCGTTATCATGGGGACCGGCTTCTAGTACTGGTCTCTGACTGCAAAGAAAGTTAAGGGCACTTCTCATCTTTTGTGTACGAGTATAACATAATGACAAATGTCATATTTTTGGTTCAAACAGATATGAACAGATTATAAAAGGTTTGGATTTAAAGTTTAAAATGTACATACTTCATTTCAAATGGTATGGTTCATTCGATCAAAACAACAAACAAAACAGAAACAGCCACATAAAAAAGGTAATGCGAAGGCGATAGGTTTAAAAAACTTACGCATTTAGTTTTGCAATTGAAATCGAGATTGTACAGACTTGGCCCTTGACACAGATTAACGTTGATCCATTCGGAACCATAACATCTGTAAACGATGACTGGAAAAATAACAAGAGAATTAGTGAGCACAGCTCACTCATGATACCCCCGCTTTTAACAATGGTAAAAAAGAAATGTTTGAAAATAGCAAAAGGGCATCAATGTTTAAACTTTTGTATGAACAGACCATTATATATAAGTATTATTAAATCAGAGTAAGTATTACACTTGTAAGCATGTTTTTGAAGTAAAAGTCGAAACATTTGAAAAATGTCATTAAATATGCAAATGAGGGAATGAAATATACAAATATGCAAATGAGGGTATGAAATATAAAAATGACAGATGTACACATCAGTGGTTTCGTAACATTTGAACAATTAGTGTCTGAGTTATGAGTGGAAAAAGAGTGTGAATGGCGAAGATGAAAAACAGAGAAAATTTGCATAAATTATGCAAATGAGGGTATGAAACATACAAAAGGCAGATGTACACATCGTGATGATTATATGTATCAAGTTACAAGACATTTGAACAATTAGTATTTGAGTTATGAGTGGAACAAAAACTGTGAATGGCAAAGTCGAAAAACGGAGAAAATGTGCATAAATTATGCAAATTAGAGTACGAAACATACAGATGTACACATCATGGTGATTGTACATATCAAGTTTCGTAAAATTTGAGCAACTGGTTTCAGAATTATGAGCGGAACAAAAACCGGACGGACGGACGGACGGACGGACGGACGGACGGACGGACGGACGTGCTGACCGCTATATACCCCGACTACTTCGTAGCGGGGGTATAAAAATAAAATAAAACTCCTGTCAAGCAATCAACTATTTTTAAAATCAAAAGTTATTTGAAGGCACACAAACAACATAATGGTTATCTCCATAATCAAATCTGAAGTTCCCAAGTCATATAAATTTGTAATGCTCCGGATACGAAACAAAGTTTGAAAACCTGACAGGTTATTTCGGGTCGAAATTTCAAATTAACGACAAAACAGCACCAATATAGCTAACACCCATAGCAAATTTGAAGTTTCTTAGTAATATACTTGTTTGAGGTAAGCTCCGGCTTTCTGACGGACGAACACGTGGAGCGCTATATATTGATTGTTTAACTAGCAAGGGCAATCATTGTTTTAGTGGGATACGGACGACACGGCAAAACGGCGACAAAATTGTATTTGAAACGGCGAACAATTGGACGGAACGGCGACAGAAACGGGTTGGACTACATCACGGCGACATCAAATATTTTTTATTAATAAATTAAAAACGCAAATATCCCATGTCAATATCAAGCACGTTGCATAAAGGAAGATAAGCGAAGAATATTTTAAAGAATATTTACCATAAAGGTCGACGGGGGGACATCAGTCACTGAAATTTACAATAAATGACATAAAGGTTGTTAACCTGATATTCGTATTCATTAATGATCATCAAGGATTTATTTCAGCGCACGAGCTTAAGCGTAAAACGAAAATGTTAATTTCAATACATTCATTAAAAATGTTCAGACAAAGTGTTCAACCTAGAGAAAATATACAAATTACCGTTCCTTTTGGCAAGTTAATTTAGAAAAATATTGTTTTGCATTAAATACACAGGACAAAAAGTGGTGGAATCCGATTTCCGGATCCTCCCAAAATTGGCGGATCCCGAAGAATTCGGAAGAATACGGAAGGATCCACAATGTTTTGTCCTGTGATAGTTTCCAACACCATATTATCCTTGTGTACTCAGAGCAGTGGCATTTCGATTGAAAACTAAGATCTTACTTTGATCACAAAATGGCCCTGTGTAGCCGACAGAGCAGTGGCATTTAAATGTTGAACCGGCTTCTTCACATACACCACTATTCATGCATGGGGAGGACTTGCATGGGTTAACTGGAGAGTAAACAGAAGGCTTTGCTGATGAAGACAAGAGTTCTAAAGGTTTGTATGATTAACATTAAAAACATAATAACTTTAGTACTTCAGATACTGAACTACGTCAATAACCACCGAACGATGGATATCAGAACATAAAACACTGCGTGAAAAGTATATACTTCAATTCTACACACGAGTATCTTATATGGTATGTCACAATCACATGGATAGCTCTGATGGAGAATTTACCATTACAATTTAAAATTTAATATATTTTCTTTTCGACACAAGTGTACTTCTTACATTATCCATATGCGTCTCATTTACTGGTGTTACCAAATACACATGCTGCGCTGTTATTGATTCCACAAAGCAATTGTCATTCAACATTAACAATCTAGTATACTTTCTTTTCTAGACCGGTATACTACACATATTTTATACAGGATTTTTGGATGTTATTACATATTAGACTTGTGTTGTTTAGTAAAGAGTTATTTAAGTGTTGATGACAAAGAAGTAAAATTTCTAAACCTACATTTTTATGATATTAACCTCTTTATTGGGAACATACACGATATTTATGGGTAGTGATGCGCTGAGAGAGACTCCAGAATACTTATACCACTGAACATTTTCAATTTTTGTTACTTTCTTTTCGACTCTTGTACTTACTCTCTCCACACGAGTCTCCTCTGTGAGTGATATCACATACACATTTTGCGGTGTGATCAGGCTCCACAATACAATTACCACTGCCACAGGATTTCGTCATACACGGCTCTGATATAAAAAAGCATCCTTGCCAATTTTCTGGATGTAACATAAACATTGTTTAAGATTAAGAATCTGTTTCTGCTACGTTATGACTAATTGTTCTGCAAAAGGAAACATATTTTAGATGAATATGTACATTCGATACAAGGTAATGAGAAATACGATTGAGGTAATCATGTTACGTTATTCTTACACTTTCATTAAAATAGACCGTTTTCCGAGGAATAAAGGTTACAAAAGAGTTCATCTACTGAGCTACGAACTCATATCGTTCGCATGTTTTATGTCTTATGACGGCCCGCATGGTCGCATGTTCTGGTTAAATTCAGTTAACCAATCACAATACCTCCAACACTTTTGGTCGGTGAGAGAAGCCAGGGGCAGGTAACTCCAAACAGCTAATTCCTTCCTCTGTTTCCATAACAAGAGGAACAAGCATACGTCAACGAATGATTCTAAAGGTTTTTAAAAACGGTGATCTTTTAAAAAATATAGTGTGATTGGTCAGCAATATGACTTGGTTTTCTCTGTACTATAATAGTACAAACACGCGCCTATATGGAGTGTCCTCAAGACTTTATGGCGAGGAATCTATAGAACAAGTTCGTATCCAGATATGCACTATTCTGCTGAATACATTCCTCGGAACAGTGTCATTTTAATCAGATTAGTTATTCTTACCAGTTTTATCGGGGTCAACGTGGAAACATCTGGGAATGACATAATCTCTGCAACATATTGACATAACTATAATATTAATTTCATTCCATTGCATATCAACTTGTTCTGGGTTAACAGCACATATTGCATTATTCCTTAGAACTGTCATATATAACTCTCTTTGAGGCAAGAAAAATTGCAGATTTATCGTCTAATTCCCCAGACACTTTGGTCAAACGTTCGTAGAGACTATCTGATAATGGTCAGCTGACCTTCCAACAGTTGAATTGCATTTCTCCATTCTCCATTCATTACCTGATTTAATATCAATGAGTATATCTATAATAATCGTATCATTTACTCGATACATTTAACAAAGTAATATCTTGACCTCATAAATTAAAACGTTGCATCAGAATATTGTTTTATGCAACATATCCATCCTTCCCTATTCAGTTCTTATTTGACAGTCACTGACGATGAAGACTATTACTTCTTCAAACAAATACATGGTTACAAATGACGAATAAACGTATTATTCGAATATAAAAACCAATAGGTTTAATTTCAAACAAAAACCAATTTTTTTATGTATGTTATGTATAACCAAATTGATTCTTAAAATATCAAAACTTCTAAGTATTAATAACCTTGCTTTGAGACAGAAGTTCTGAAGGCCTGTGGCAGAGGTTGGTTCTACTACCACGTCGGTTACACAAGATCCTGCTTCCAGTTTTGTTGAAAAAATGTAGTAGTCGATTTTACCCACATCATCTTCCATCACTTGTGGGCTGGGGAATATATATATTTTTCGTTTTCAAAATTTCACTCATTACTAAATGTCAATTACTATTTGTTATTAACCGTTTCCATAACAGGATAAGAGACGATGCAATGCCAAAATTGTCAATATTAATCAGAGATATAGATTTAACGATGATCAAACTAAATTGACAGACATTGACAATTGGATATATCAAGACAATAATGAGGTTTATTTGATGTTTCATTTAATTCGGCTCACATCGTGTAAATGTAAAATCTAATTTGGCTTTTTCTCTTGGCTCTTGAATCTACTGGCAAATGCGTTTGATCAAGTATTAGCTTTTTGATTTCCAAAGCAAGAATGCACCAGGCATGAGTTCACATTTTAGTTTCACTCATCGAAAAATGGTTGTCGATTTTGGAGAGCTCATCCATTAAGAATCGCGGAAATAGGTGCAACCAGATCATTTTGTATTTATTCCTAGTTAAAGACAAATTTCACAGCGTTACATTTCATCACGTTCGGGAACGGAAGGACAGAATGAACTGCATCAGAGACCATAATTTTTGTTATGGACTTTGATAGCATCAAACAGTCACTTTTTATGTTTCGGAAAGATAACTCACCATTTGGTTCCATCAGGTTTTGAGTGCATTATAAGATGACACTGGGTCCTCTCGGGACATTTCAATGTTGATCCATCAGGGAGGGTAGGCGATTCAAAATGATCCTAACATGGAAAAATATTATTGACAAAGTTCCTCAATACAGTTAAAATGGTTGACACCCCCTAATAGTTATGGAAATGAAATGTTATATAAACAACGTAACGTGTCAGTTTCGATAATTGTTTTGGTAAAACATGTTACTACTGGATGTCTTTTTGTGAATAGTGTCCTTGAGCATTTGCTATTTCTCCACTTGTACTTTAAAATACCAAAGAAAGAGGAATATATGGAAACACTAATTTATTCAAACGTGTTCATTCCTTGTGTCTTGAGATCTTGGCATTGGTATATTGTTACAGTGTTCTCATTTTGGTTCTATTAAATAATGAAAAGTTGCATTTGAAAAAAAAATTCTACTGAACCCAAATGTACACAAAATCTTTCATGTAGTCTCATTCGCACACAATACATATACAAGTATTTGATCTCGAAAATACCATTACATCGAACAACATGAATTGTTCATGCATTTAAATTGCTAAAATCTTTTTTTCTATTAAGGGGTGTCAACCATTTTTACCATGAGTATATATCGACAAAAATAATTTCCGTAACATAACGCTAAATATGAACTGGTATTGCCTTAAGCATTCAAGAGAAACAATTAACAAAATTTTGATAATCAACTCAATTGAAAACGTTAATTTCAATAGAGTATAACACATTTTGGATTTATAAATAAAGTATAACTTCAAGAATCATAAACACAAATGATTCATGTGCTGTCTTAACATTCATTGCGATTTATACCAATGATACGGTAACTTAAGTTTAAACTCGGCTCCAGACGAAATAATTTATCTCAAGTTATTGCATTGATTTCCTTCAAATTACCAGGATTTTGGGTGTGATGTGGTGTACCAATGTGTTTGTTATACTCACAGTCGTAAACGTTATTTGTCCTGGAATAAAGGGAATAAGACTTACTAATTCAAAAACAAAATCATCCTCGGTTACCCATGGTTTTATATATGCTCCGTTACTCTCCACTATATCACCCATGGGAAACCTTATCAAGGGAATCTGTTGTCAAATTATCCGCCCTTGGCCAGCGTGACGAAGTCAGTAACCAAAGAAAATGCTCAATGGGATAAGACGGAAATGGTCAAGGAAGATAACCTGTGAAGGATGGCTAACACAATGACCTCGCTTGCTTTGAAACGAAGTGATATGAATTGTCATTGGCTCGCAGGTCCAAGCTGCGTATCAGTTTGATTGGCTCACGCCGGCCAAGGGCGGGTAATTTGAGTACAGATTCTCGCAAAAGATCGAACGTAAAATGACAAAGTAAATTGCAAAGAAACACTCACTGCAGCGCGTATAAGTGCATGTTTGCCGGTTGAACATGTGCTCATAAGTTCCTACATCTTATATGAAAATGTCAACGTATCCAATTTATATAGGTGATTCTGGAACAATACGTCTATGAAACGATTCCAACTGGAGTTTAGTTTGTATATCATAACCGAATCATTCCGATCATATGATAATACAATTTGCTCGAGTGATTTTGTATCCACGTTTTTGTTTCGTTTTTTTCGGACACGAAGGAAAACTCGAATGATCGTTAAATATTGTTTGAAGATGTAGGTAGCGCAAAGTTACCTGCAGCCTTCGTCTTGATATGATAACATAGATTCTCGTCCCTGAAATAATGTATAGGAAAGAATAAAATATTGGTGAATAACATGGAATGTGAATAACCTATTGATTAAGAGATAATAATACGGAACAACTCAACTCAATTCTCAACCCATCTCATTCAACTCGGTTTCCTATTGGACCAAAATGAAAACAAATGTTTGATTTATCTTATATTACATATTTGATTATAGATAGTGTTCTGATATTTTTTGTAATTAAATCAGCCAATTAGAATCACAATTCTAACATAATTCTGAAAATTTAGGTTCATATTGATATCATTCTCTCATAAACGGTACCAACAGCGCTTATTTCAAAAGAGCTTTACATAATTGCAAGTACAATAATGGATGCACATCTAACAGTAAACTATAACAACATTTACCTTTGAGTTGTATTGACATTCGTCTTTACGCAAACTTTCTTGTCTCCTGGTGTATTTGCTATAACTTCAAGTTGTCCCTCGTTGATATTCTGTCCTGCCTTTCCCACGGCATTCGTTAGTTTGACAGCAATATCCCCATCTTTAGGACCTTCAACAAGCTCGGCACTATATAAGAAAAAGTTTATCACTGAGATCACTGCTCAACACAAGTTGACAATTGAAACTGAAAAACAACAGAAGGCCCACACATCATTTTGTTTTATCATATGTAAGATTTTCTATTACAAATATTTTAAGTTTTTGACGTCATACTTTTAAACTAAATAATGTAGGCATTAAGTCATCAGTCGAAGAATGCTTATTCGTGGCTTTTAATTTTTGAAAAACAATAAAATGTTAAATTAAAAAATTCGTCCAAAATTTAATTGGAAACATCACAACTGTTCAACGACATTATATTATATGTGAAAATCAGTAGACGTTTAATTTTTCACAATTTAAAACGTTTTAAAGATGGTAAAACTCATTTGGTGTAAAACAAAGATAGTTTAACTAAACAATTATAAGAAACCAATTTAGTCATTCAATCTACAGCAGATATGTGTAATTGTAATCGTGCCATAATCAAATGCATAACGTTTCCTTTAAAACATAATTGAATTAATCGACAATCACACATTCTAACCTTTCTTTTGAACGTTAGTTTATTGTATGGTGGTGTTTTTTTAAATCGACATCAGTAAAAACATTTTTTTAAATGTTGTTGACAAGTAGAATTATGAATCAATTTTACTGGAAATTATCAAGTTGTCACATTGTCCTTGATGTACATATATAACACCTGTTACTTGGTAAACTTCACCTGAACTGTTTAGTGGTAACATAACAGTTTTTGTCATGATAATCTACTGATTATTTCAATGAAAGATAGTAACAAGGTTAGTCAACCTTGGTCCTTTGGTAAAGATGGGAATCACACATTTCCTCCCAACTTCACATTCAATTGTGGCACCATTCTTCAGTGATGGATCCGTGAATTGAGGCTTTGAAAACAGGAACATACATGATTGTTGAAATGTAGACGTCGATTGACATTGAAATGTTTACAAAATTAAAACAATCCAGAATCACTTTAAAATGAAGGTATTAACCAGATATAATTAAATACGAAACTTTAGTCTTAGAATGATCTTATATCAATACAACAAAACAAGGGTCTCCGTACTTACCGTCGGCGTTGGTGTAACTGTGAAACAAAATAAAATTCACAAGGAGAATATTTATGATCCGAACATGTAATGATAACTCTCTCATGAACATTTTTGTTTTCATATGTCGAATATCGGTCATATTGATAAACAAAACCTTTTCCCTTTCAATAAAAATGTAAACACATTTCGTCATGCAATGCAGTCATATTTTACAAAAAGAGATGAAGACGATATACATGTAATATGCATGTACATGTATCTATTCTCAGATAGTTTACCACTCACCTGCGTCACAATGTTGTCCCTCATATCCGACTGGACATTTGCAATCATAACTTGTATCTACAGCTCCACAGACGCCACCATATTTACATGGATTACTCGAGCATGGATTTTCTGGAAGCAAATGCTTGAGGTGAGGTGAGGTGATGTGATGTGAGGTGAGGTGAGGTGAGGTAGTGTTTAACACCGCTTCCAAGAGTATTCCACTTATATCACGGCTGCTAGTATTATTGCATGGATAAAGCCCGCAACACCATGTGGCTATGCATTGCGGTGAAACCTGCGAGCAACGGTTGGACCTAGCGAACCATGGGTGGTACTACGCTGAAATTCAGTGCAGCATTGCACCCAAACCTTACTGCGTGTAGAACAGTTCTCTACTGTAG
This sequence comes from Gibbula magus, assembly GCA_936450465.1. Classification (NCBI taxonomy): domain Eukaryota; kingdom Metazoa; phylum Mollusca; class Gastropoda; order Trochida; family Trochidae; genus Gibbula; species Gibbula magus. The sequence goes on from OW388291.1 coordinate 19,866,754, forward strand.
ACAAAGTTGCCGTGCCCCTGGCGGGACTCGAACCCCGGACCTCATGATCCGAAGCCGAACGCGCTAACGCAAATGCTTGAAAGTTACAATTAGACCATAGCTTCTAGTATTGTTTGAGCCGTGGTTTAACCAACGTGAGTGAGTGAGTGAGTTAGGGTTTAACGCCGCTTTCAAGAGTATTTCACTTATATCACGGCTGCTAGTATTATGGCAGGGAGAAAGCCCGCAACGCCATGTGGCTATGCATTGCGGTGAAACCTGCGAGCAACGGCTGGAACTAGCGAACCATGGGTGGTACTACACTGAAATTCAGTGTAGCATTGCACCCAAACCTGACTGCGTGTAGAACAGTTCTCTACTGTAGACAAAGTTGCCGTGCCCCTGGCGGGATTCGAACCCCGGACCTCTTGATCCGAAGCCGAACGCGCTAACGCAAATGCTTGAAAGTTACAATTAGACCATAGCATCTAGTATTGTTTGAGCCGTGGTTTAACCAACGTGAATTTCAGTTAGACCACGGCCAGAAAAACTTGTTATACGATTCCGATTTTTACGTCGTTTCATTATCTCGTCAAATGCTTGTATTACAAGAAGAACATAACTATACACAACCCAATTTTATTACATCAATATTGTGTTCACAGTTTGAACAGCTTGGGGAAGCCATTAAGTATGTACAGTGAAATCAAGGTTTACGTTCAGAAGTATTCAGGTGGTTCTTCTAGAGCTCCGGCGTCCTTATCAACTTCGTTCATCATAGATACAGTTGACTAGACAATACTTCCCAAAACCTGTAAAGAAGCCTTGTGAAAGTTATATTGATATAGTGTCTGTAGCATGCAAGTCATTGTTTGTTCGGTATTACACCATTTCAATCGAACTTTTATAATATTAACACAGTGACGTAAAATTGCCTACTGTTTGAAACCAAATCTATTAAATATTCAGTTAATGTTACTTATTTAAGCAATGCTTATGATCAATTTGCAAGTGAAGGGGGAAACTGAGATACACATATTCCCGCTTAACTATCTGGGCTAAATGAGACAGATATTTTTTGAAAGTTTCATGAAAAGATACTTAGTAGTAGTTGTTGTTCGTTATTATCATAATAATTCTTACCTCACAAACAAGCAGAGCAACATGTCAAACCCTCAACGTACGTCGGATTGAGCTGCAAATATCCACGTCTGAACATTTCAAATGCCTGTTTTCAAATGACTGGAGCGCCACGTGCGCAAGTCAGAGGTTCACTCGCACGTGCAAATTGTGGAAAAGCACTCTAACCCAATTTTCACGAGTTCTGTTGTATTGTTTTGATGTCAATTTCGTGTGTGGCATGCGCTTCATATGTGCGCTTTGTCCAAAACAATATAGTTCGCGAAAAGAAAATTAAATTAGTTGATTAGATAAAGCTTTACATACGTATTATTATTTGGCAATGATCTAACTAAGTTATACCATTCGAACCTTGTTGTCTAATCGTTGAAATGGTTAGTTAGACCACTCGCGCTACGTGCTCGTGGTCTTACTAACCATTTCAACGATTAGACAACAGACCCCCATGGTCTAAATATTACGTATACATCACTGGATAGACACATGAAGGGAAAATGTAGTATCTACCTCGTCAAGCACTACACATAATTCGAAAGTATTCCCCTAGGGACATAACATTGATATGAAAGGGGAACGAGCTATGTCTCCCATTTATTACCAACTTATATTTCATACGATTTATATTGTTTTAAAATATATTTCTGTTGTCCCTTTAAAAGAACTGAGCAGCGGAGTAATATCAACCCTGTCACAGCATCTAAGTTCAGAATATTGCGACGTTGAATATTCACACTTTTAAGATCATACCATTTTATAATTCGTGATATTCAGCATGGCGAAGCAAGTTGCACTAGTCATTTTGAAGCAGGCGTACATAATTTGAAATCTCCCTGTTCGAGGAACGGAGATGAGAGTAATACGTCTTTTGAATAACGTCATAATATGTCGTGTCGGCCTCAATACGCATGTTACCAATCATCAAAAATTGTAAACAAGTTAAAACAACCTATATAAAGTAAGTTTTAGATGAACATCACCTTTGAAATGCCTTGCCTTTCGGTAAGTTTTGTCTTGTGAGTATAAAGTCACCATGGTCACCGTGTACCCTTACATACATGTTGTTTTCATCGAGAGACTAAGAATAGCGATTCATTGCAATGTAAATCCCAACAGTAAGAGTAAGAGCAAAAACTCTAGCTGCATTCTCAACTTTGTGCTTACTAGCTCTGCTCTAGTCCTGATGTATTTGTTAATTATTCATTAAATCATTGTGGTGAGTACGATTTCGTGAATTAACCCGAGAATAAGACCAATAAGCGTTGTCATAAATTATTTTTTAATTTATTTAAAGACATCACGTTCGTTTTATCAATGAATAAAATATTCCGGGCAATGACAACGTTCATTGATAGGCAAAATACTATTGAACATTAAATATCTTTACGAAGTACCACGCGGGTAATGAGTAGCTATAAGTCTTGTAGGTTTTTTGTTAAAGTCAAGGGTACCAAAATTTTGACAAGAATCGCAAACTTTAAATGTATCTGAAATAACAGACAGTTTGGTTTGATTTGGTTTCATAAAAGACTGGAAATATCAAAGAATTTAAAAAGAATTTGGCAGATCAAGATCATTTGGCAGTAAATGTGTCAGTACGAGTCTGTAAAATTAACTCACGGTATTGGCAATGGTCCCCTGCAGCAGTATCAGGACAGATACATTGGACAGGGGGCGTTTCTCCTGGCAGAGGTAGACACTTTCCACCGTTGCTGTGAGTACAGGGGTTTGGACTGCAGTAGTCTGAAGGGAAATGTAACAATTGCAGAAATGTTAAGATACGTAAGGTAAGTTTGTTGAATTTGTCCTGATTGTCGAAACAGAAAGCAAAAAGCACAAGGCAAATGTAGACACAGCTCTAATACCCCAACTGTAGCATTCATAATGCATAAATAATTTCGTAAAATATTTGTAGTCAAGCATTTCAAAGAATGGCAGTATATTTCTATGGAAATGCTGCAGTTCAAGTTTTCCTACTGTTTAGAATGTAAACATTCTGAAATTGATGTGCCTATCATAAAAATAATGTTAAACTTCCATCCATTACTTCATCGAAGATGATTACCTAATTCAGTTGAAAATAATGACTATTGATTGAATCCCTGCAAACGTATTTATATGATACTTGTATGCCAAAGTTAGGAAATACTAAATTGGAAATACTATTCATTGATAAATATTGTGCAATAATGACCTGTTGTCGTTGTCTTCAAAGTAAAACAGCGCTTTTCCCCTTGAAGCGATGTTCCACCAACTGATATCATTGGTCTGTGACAACACAAGGGCAATTTGTATGAGATACATGTTTACAAAACCTTGCACCGTAGATAAACTACGAACAAATGTTTTCATTAAGCACAGCCTCTGATATACAAGCTTTTGTGAAATAATACAGTAAAAATAGGCTTATTTTGAAAAAACCATCAAGGCATACTGACCAAAGATTTTGCTAAGCATTTAATAAAACCCATCTACCTTTACTAAAGATTACACAACTCTTACAAATTGATTCTTTGAGTTTGAATATAAGTAAGACACGTATGGGTAAAATTCTTGTTTTTAAACATTACTATATTAGCCTTAGTGTAAGCCAATTACATAATCATTACGGTACATGAATGAGAACAAGTTCTATGGATATGAGTGCGACGTTTCAATGCAGATACTATCACCGTTATCAAGCAAGTGACACATTATCATGACATTATCCAAGATCAGCACCATTCCCAATCCAGGCAGACAAATCAGCTATGACGTAGTTGACCTATTCATGAACGTCCCCAGAGATTTGGCCCATCTCCGCCACGTGTTCATCAACTACAACCAGTACCCTCCCAAATTAGTCAACGAAGTCATCAACGCAACCCTCAACCCTCGAGAGAAACAACCCCGTCAGCAGTCAGCCCCCTTCATCATCAGCCTTCCATACATCAGACCCAACAACCAACACATCCGCCGCCTTCTAAAACAACAGGCCAACATTGATGTCGTATTCCAGAAGGGAAGATCCCTCCAGAACCATCTCCATGCCAACGGTCGACTCGCCTCAACAAAACAAAAAGGTCCTGCTGGTGTTGTTTATCACATTCCATGTGAAAGGCAATCCCGACCACTCAATCATGTGGGACAACATCAGCATATTAAAAGTAAACTGCAGTGACTTCAAAACGAGGAAGATTTTGGAGGCAATCAGCATGAATCGCTTTACTCCTGTTTTGAATAGAGATCAAGGCTATTATGTACCCCCAGTCTATCATGATCTAATTAAATCCAATCACCAGTAATCCTCAATCTGCTCATCTGGCTTCCTCAGTATATCTATTGTCCATCATCACATCAATGTACATCAACCTAATGTCTTGTGTATACTCATTCTCTCCTTAACAATGTTGTTGCAACTACGTACATCAATCTAATCACATGTAAAAAAAATAATTACCAACATTGTATATTTTCTCCTGGTTGTCATGATAATGCATCACTTACTTGATAACGGTGCTAGTATCTCCATCGAAACGTCGCACTCATATCAATAAAGATGTTGTCTATCCATAGAACTTGTTCTCATTCATCATACCAGCTTCTAAAATGCCTCTCAAAGACATTACGTTACATACCCTGCTTGTAGACACACCTCCTTGTCCCCTGATGCTGGTGGATTGAACAACACGTTGGTTTCACATATATGTCCAGCCTTCAAAGCTTTAAAGACAATGGCGGACGTGCTTCCGGAATATAACGTGCTGTAACATTCATTTTACGTCCGTTTACACAACTAGTGCTTTTGAAAGAAAATTAAGTATATGTTTGCAGAATACAATATCAGTGGTCTCAAAGGTCTCAGTATGCATTTCCTCAATGAAAATCTAAACTATAAGTAAGACCTTCACATGTATCACACGAAGGCCTGAAAGGATGATCCAAAAGTTTGGAATCAACACGATGGGATAGTCGGTTTTCTTATTAAAAGTGAACTATGTCATCTTGTGAGACCATCTGCTCTTTTACCTTAGGAATATTAGAAACTTTTGGTCCAGATTTTCACAGTTGTTTTCAAACGCTTTCGAAAAGTAAAGTTGAAAGAATTCGATCATCCATTTTCCTCCTAAAGAGCAGTCTTACCAATTATTTGTCAGTGTGTCAAAGTCCGTTGTGATGATTGTGTGGCAGGGTATGCCCTGTTTACAGATTATTATGCTGTGGTCGAATGGTGTTGGCGGTCTAAATAGTGGAAACTGAAACACCAAAATGATCAGTGCTGAAAGTACCCATATCTATATGCTAATGTTAAGTTTTTGCTTTGGAAATCAACATAAATATACACTGTTGGACAAAAGAAACTCCTACCAGATGTCTTATCATGAATTATAATGAACAGTTTAACAACATTAAAGCATTGTGAACTTGCACTATTTCTACAAAACATATTTGAATATATGAAATGAGAAACAATAATTGTTCAGTTTTCGATCAGTGCTTGATCAGAACAAAACATTTTAAACAGATTTTCATACAACCACGAGCAACAATACAAGCACGCGATCGTATTAAAGTGGCGATAATGCTACAGACGTGCGTGGTTACGGTGCGCAAGTGAATCAACCGAGAACAGCAGTCTTCAATTGGCGTGTTTCCTGAATGTTATTGACTCGAATCACAGTTTCCACGATTTCAATGGACTTTCATATCAATCATTGCTTCAGCATAACATGGAACCAGCATTAATTGTATTTCAGATATTATTTCACCTTTCATTTTAAGAAAAATCAAGTAGGCGTTTCTTTTGGCCGACAGTGTAACGTTCAAAGGAAATTGTACATTTTATTATTATTATTATTGTTATATTGATTCATCTTTCTTTCTTTATGAATGAAAAATTTATGATAAATAACGAATATATATTACCATTCTTTTATCAATAGGTTTGTCTGAAACGGAAGTAAATGAAGGTCATTCATCATTTATACTGCGTAATTTCCTATTATTATCATATCTCAGTCATATCAATCACTAAAGTATTGAATCTTACAAACGCCAATGTTCTTTTAGAGACACTCCCAGCATCTATTTCTCGGATTATTATAAGTTAAGGATCAAAACCGACCAAGAGGTTTTGTTTGAGAAAGAAAACCTTCGGCTAAGGGACATTAGGGAGGGCTGAAAACCCGACATTTCCCGAGGCCGAGGGCTTTCGTTATCAAACAAAAACGAGGGGGGAGATTCGGATCTCACTTATAAACCGAGCGAGGCTGTTTTTAAGTTACAATTTAATATGTTTAAATCCTCGTGGATTCAATTGTATTTACTAACGGGTTAAGTCGGCATGCGAGGAGAGCACAGTCGCGATCTGTCCGTGCAATACGCATGCCATACGCGCTTCCCGTCTCATGTATAACACAGTGTTCATTCTGACAAACAATCTGTTATGATATCGCGGTCCTTCATAGGTTACAACAGTGTAGTTGGTAAGAGTGGTGATTTGGCAAGTGGAGAGCCCAGCGATCGAAACCAGGAATGATAACTAGAAACTGTGAGTTTGTGATATTATAAAATAAGATAATGGTCTCCGGTTTATCTCTGGAAATCCGGTCGAGTCCTAAGTTTGTTGTGACAAACTTTTTTTTTTACAAAAAAATGCCATTATCTAAATGCCTTACATAAGTTCTTCGGAAATGTTAATTAAGGTAAAAATTACGTCTTTCAATTTTTGAAAAAAAAGTATCCAAAGGAATATTTCCATTGGCATGTTTCGGTAATCGAAAAAGGATGGGGTCATAGTTCGTCGATATTGTAGAGAAAATCAGAGTATACCTTAGGAGAAATATTGCATTCAATCATAGTTCTTTAAAATACATATTCGAACTCAAATCGCCATTCAAACCACATAAACAATAGGCATTCCTAAATAATTCCGGGGGCTTTCCCCGGAAATACCCTGTAAACTACTAGTAGAGGACCAGTCGTTACAAAATGACCCTGGTGTGACACTAGTGACAACTAAAGGTTAATAAGAGACATTTACAGCCAGCATATCCCCTGCCATTGAACGAGTTCATTGTAAATACAAGGTAGTTTAATTTGTGTGATTTGAACCATGCCAAAACGATTTTGAGAGATTTAAAACCCTTAGACTGGGGATGCGGGTTTTAAATATCGTAATCCCCTTGGCATGTTGTATCAAGCTTACAAAACTACTTCAAGCTTTAATCATATTTTCGGTTTTTCTAAATACTAAATAGTGTTTACAAAAAGAGTCGTCCGTGAAATATTGACCAAATCATAGACCGTAGATATAAGACGGAATAATGAACCCGAATCAATCGCCTAAACCGCCGCGTTACAGTGGCATGATCACTGGGTTTAGTGTGCAACAGGATGAAGGTTTCGAGTTCGAGACGGCCAAACAGTTTTAGTATGGCATTTGAATTAATACTTATTTCACAATAGGGTTAGTCATTACACACACTAACTGTCACCTTAAACTCGACATCTCAGCGTTTAAGTGTAGGATAAAACACGATACGGAGCTTATGCATGAGATTGTGAAGCCTGAGCAGGAAATAAGACCTAAGTTTGAGATCTTAGTTCCCCGAAACTTTCTTAACAAGGGCTTTCAATCCCAAGCATAATTATAAGCGATCGAAAGGTAGATTTGTTTTTATCTGAGATTCCGTAAAATATAATTTAAAATGTGAGCGCTTTCCATATATTTAGGTTTTTCTTAGAGCAGAAGACCGACGAGTAGTATTTTCTCCATTAATAAACCGTCAAATGTTGAAATTGACATTTTAAACTGTTTTATTCCCAAATCCTGCATTATGAAATTATGTCGCCGAGACTAGCTTATCGCTAGAAGGTATGACTAGAAATATATAAAGTCAAATGTTTTCTTTTAGCTTCCACGGCAACAGAGAGGTAGAGCGTCAAGTTTAAAGAGCATACACTCTTATACACATATATGTTTGTTCACTTTTATAATAGAAATTGGTTCGTTGGTCGGACAAATAAGTCATAATAAGTCCCATTTATAAAGGCAGTATTTTCAATAGCAAAACCTCCTCATTTGTCTTACTTTCGAATGGCAAACCTCATACGGAGTTATTCTCGAAAGAGAAACATAATAAGGGGAAATAAGATATCCCGAAACAATAGACAGAAACCCTGATAGGTTTCTAAGTATTCAGTGAAATGAAGTGAAGCGGTGTGACGTCAGTGGAGGTTAGTGAACTGTTCTGATAAAATGATAACTTAATGCAATTCTCGTCGTTTTCATTGACACAATAACACATGCATATCGACACCTATTTGTAAGAAGTAAATGATAAAAATGACTTACGTGTAGGAACAGTTGCGTGTATTTTGTAGCACAATGTGTCTGGGTGTTCACTGTAAGAAACAATGCTCTGATTAAATTTTTAGTATCAATGTCTGTGGAAGTGACAATTAAGAAGTGATCTCAGAAATGATGTAAGATTAGAACAACCAACTGTCACTAAGGTGATATCATCACCCGTCGAAAATTAACGCTTCAATATCATGTTTGATACACAAAGCAATTTTAACAAGTATTGATTTGTATCTGATGGATACATGTTTACAAGCTTTTCCTATCAATACTTAATATCTTTTCAGAGTGATTATCAAAAGACCTTAACATTTTCCAAAAAATGTTTTATCCTTATTCTGAAAATTACTTAACTTTTCAGCACAATCTAATTAACAATCTTTTTATGAACTCTTTAAATTTTTTGTAATTTTTACCTGCTTTTACAAATTTTGAACGGTTTCAAATGCTGTTATTACGTCCAAAAGCACGTTTCGAAGTAAAGTCACGGGCAAAAGAAAAGCTACCACTTTAGATTTGAATTTACGAAAATCAAACTCAGATTCAAACCCAACCACATGAAAACACGTCGCCCAAACACAACAATGATTGTTCCATATTGAACTGTGGTATCAAACGCATGTTTTTCCCAAATTGTGGTTTTCGCCTTTTTCATGCAAAGCAAACAAGACCCATGCCTGACGGGTATAAAACCAATGCGAATTGGTTGTAAGACACCCACTTTGTAAAAAAAAACCATTTGAAGAATGGCAAGATTCACTTTATAAGCACGTGAGCAAGCAATCGGGATGATTGAAATTGGAGCCAACCACATCCATGTTGCAAGAACGTTCGGCTGTCACTGCACAACTGTCACACAACTAATGCAGCGTTATCGTCATTCCAAACAGACCTCAGACAAGATAAGAGCAGGCCGACCAAGAGTCACAACCCACCAGGAGGACCGATACTTGCGCACGGTACACCTCAGGAACCGTTTCTTGACTGTGACGTCATCGACGTGTAATGCCCTGGGTACCCACCAGGTAAGCAGACTCACAGTATCCAGACGTCCAAGGTCCCATGGCATCAGGCCATACAGACCGTTCAGGGGACAGCGGTTGACAGCCGAATATCGCCAACGAAAACTGAGATGGGCAAGGACTGTGTAACTTTGGCAGCGACGTCAGTGGCAGAGGGTGCTTTTCTCTGACAAAAGTCGGTTCTGTCTCTTCAAAGCAGATGGAAGAGTACGTGTTTATCGCCGTCGGTGAGAGAGAACAGCTGCATGTTGCGTTCAGGAAGTGGTGCCCTGAACCCTACGGGGGAAGAAGTGTCATGGTTTTGGGAGGCATACCTGGTGAGGAGAATACGCCGCTGGTTATCGTGAATGGAAATCTAACGGCTCAGCGTTACGTCGATGATATTCTCCGTCCTGTCGTCTGTCCCTTTATTCGACAACAGGCACAAGGTGTGTCTTTCAACAAGACAATGCCAGACCGCACACAGCTAACAACAACATCGACGTTTTGACGCTATGGATCGTTGTATTCGCCAACCGCCTGCAACTTGTCCAAGCTCTCCAAGAAGAATGGAGGCGCATTCCAGGTAATGACGTCCGGTGTTTGATTTTCTCCATGCATCGGAGGGTCACTGCGTGTATCATGGCAAGGGGAGGCCATACATGTTATTAGTGTAACTGTTTTCGTTACATTGAGCCTGGATTTCCCTGCACCGGGATCGGTCATATCCATGAACTTGGACTTTTTGACCCCCGGACGAATATCGGGGTCTGTGATGTCGATCCCGGAAGCTGGTTGCATTTTTTTTATGAATATGATATCGGCACATGTTCTACGAGGAAATATATGTATGTTTTTCCTAGTTGATCATTTACTGAATATTTCACTAAAGAAAATAAAAAAAGTAGATTTGGAAAGAGTGACCACTGGTAAAAACTATAACTGTTCACTATGAGAAATCAAATCAGAATATGTTATGGAACCCTCAAATGGCTTTGTATACTGCAAAAATAGAAAATGACCGTTCTAGTTTTTGCGTTGATACGATGCTTTTAAAGAAATGCCAAATTACATCATAATTGCACGAATATATACAAGTAGGTGAACACACTTTCTGTACGTAGACTAGACGTAGACGAGTTAATGGTAAAGTCTCTAGAATCACTGCTTGATGACGTAAACGAATTGTGTTCTGATGGAGTATATGGTGCCAGTGAAACTGGTCTCAAACAAGCAATATATGGAATCGGTAAGAATGAGTACATGGCTTTAATGATAGTGAATGCTCTATTTATAAAATCTGAATAATGATAACATATTTGGTATTTATATACTGAATACATATACGCCGATTGCAAGCTAAATGGGCTCCCTGTATTAACAACATCAACGCTCTCGTTCCAGTCTCTATCACTAGCTAATCTAAGCCTAAAGTGTTATGTGCCAGTGGGGCGGGAATCGCAATGGTTAGCACGTTTCTTTTCTGATCAAGAGGTCCGGGGTTCGAATCGGCAACGTTTCGGAGCACGGCAACTTTGTGTGCAATAGGCCCCGTAAGTAACTCTCGTTGGACTGGCGAGATTTACCCACTTCCGTTGACAATCACGCGTTTCTCAATGGCGTTCATCGTGTTGAATGACTGAGTGAATGGGTTTGTAACCCGTCTAAATTCACTAAGGAATCATAGAAACAGGGTTATAGGGACAGCGAGATGCTATTTCCATTGAATCCGAGTACCGAAACCATTATGAGAGTTAAATTCTACCCGTTAGAAGATTTAGTCGTCCAAGCAGTCTACCCACGTTTATTAGTAAACAAATTATCACAGTATACATATTTTTTTAAAAACCAGTGTTTTAGACCTTGTATTAGGGAAGGAAAACAGAAATTATATCTTGCCAATTTATCTAGAGTAATATTTTATTGTAAGGTACCTAATTTTATTCTGAATATGTGGTATCTTTGTAGCACTAGAAAGTACCAATTGAGTTCTTCAAGTATTTTTTTACTGAAAAAAAATTCACAGAATTAGAGAAAATGCAGAAATATATCAGGCACCACTTTGTATTCCAGCCCCTTTTGTTCATATTCTATCATCTATGCTGTTTCACCAATTTGTGTCATTGTCGGTACTGGACCTACTGTTGTAGGCTATTTTAATCTTTTTAAAATCAAATCTGACAGGTGTACTGTTATCTGGTGGGATGGATATTAAATATTGTTTGAAAATAAATAGAAATGATAATAGGTAGGTATGCTAATTAAAGGTGATAATGTTGTTTAAATTCCTCTAAATAACCAGTTTCAATCACGACCGTTCTTCCGTCGCACCCGAGGCACAGCTCAGGTTCACAATAGACCTGTTCCGTCGTCTAGGGTGGTTATTGAACTTAGAGAAGTCGCACTTGGTCCAGGCGACTGGTCTGAAGTTCATAGGGGCTATCCTAGACACTCAGCTGTTTCGTGGGTTCGTCACGAGGGAGCGGATGCCTCGTTACGATCACTTAATGGATCGCGCCCTCGATGTGTCGCTCTCCCTACGTCTATGGCAAAGAGTGTTGGGGTTGCTTACGTCAGCACAGGACCTCCGCCCATTACATCCTGAACCCCACATGAGGGAGACTCTTTGTCACGCCACAGCTCTGACCCCAGATCTGCATCGCTTCCTAGCTTGGTGGCGGGTGGACTAGATTGTTTTCTGGGGAGGGGGGGGGGGGGGGGGGGGAGTCTAGTTGGTCATTAGGAGGTAGCGGGAGTCTGCTCTCAGTTAGAGCAGAACTCACACATCAACACCCTCGAGTTGGACTCAGTCCGCCTAGCCCTTCAACACTGGCGGGTCCCCTTGCGAGGACTGAGTCTCTGTTACACGTGTCGCAATGCTCTTCGAGCTGGTGAACGATCTGGACCTGGACATTCAAATCCACATTCCAGGTGCCAAGAACATTTTGGCGCGCCGTCACGATCAGATGCCCCTCCCCCAACGGAGTGGCAAATGAACGGGCGGTCTTCAGGGGGTGTCTCAAGTTCGGAACCCCCTTGATAGACCTGTTTGCGACATGCCTCAATCACCAGTTACCGACTTATGTCGCATCAGTAGTAGACCCACTCTCTTTAGGGTAGGAGGGGATGGACAACTATGCTTTTCCGCCGCGGCTAACTTCTCCAAAGTGGTAGCCTTCGACTTCTTCTGGTCGCCCCCTCGTTCCTCTCTGGCGGCTCTGTCATCAGGAACCTGTTCCGATTCAGCCACGGGGAGATCTGCTCCTCAGTAGGCCAAGCGAAGGTTTCATGAGAACCCTCAGGTGTTTTGCCTTCACGCTTGGCTTGTACTAAGGAGCAGTTTGAGTCGACAATGGCATGTCTACCTCTCATAGGAAGACCACTAAGAAACTCTATGATTTTCAGTGGCAGGCCTTTGCCTCCTTCTGTGCTCAGCGGGGGTTCGTCCCGGCAGAAGCTTCCGTTACTCAGGTACCTACGCAATACCAGGCATCTTAAGGCGTCATCAATTAATACCAATATCCTCTTCGTACTCAGGAAGAGGTTGCCAGGTTTAGATGTGTCGGTCCTCAAGGGCCTCATTAAGACCTGGACGGCAAGACTAAGATTCGTCCACTGAGTGGGACTAAACCTATATATGGCATCATAAAAGTTTAGTATGCAAGCTGAAAGATAATTAAATTAAAGAGAGGAAAGATAATGATTTATTAGAAACGTTTCACATCATATAAAATTAAGGCTGCCCTATTATCAAAAGAATGTTCTTCAAATATAACTATTCAACCGAGATTGCAGCGTGATTATTTGTAAAGCTAGTATAATTGTACTAGTGTTCAGTTATTGAAATAATATTAGATTATTAACATTGTAAATTCTACCATCACAGTGTTGTGTTAAAATGAGTACTGCACTTATTTATGACATTTAAATTCCAATAATGGTTGAGTCCATTATATGATAGAAAGCCACATTTTTTCATCCACAATTTATCAAATTAATTATTTCCCGTTTTCTCATATTATTTATAAAATCAAAATACAACTATCAGACACCAAGTTAAAACTATACGATTTTTAAAATCACAACACACAGACAGGAAGTTCTAGTGTACCAATGGTTCTGATTTATTGAGAATTAATATAATAAGAACGGCCAAATTCTACACGGTTTGAATTAGTAAGTGACAGAGACTTGCGTGAGTTGTTCCTAGCGGGGTACTGTGAATTAACCTGGTCTAACGCAAGCGAATAATTACACATGTTATGCACAGGACTACTTGCCAATTATTGCTATCGCTCTGTAATTGTTTCTAATTCTAATAAACTATACATGTACATGTAGTTATTTATGATTTCCATTGAAAACTAACTGACTCATGATTAACCTGTTTGCATTGCCTTGTTATCATTCCATTGTCTGGTTGATAAAATGAGTATGTGCTAATTCGGTGCAGATATACATATAGCTTATCCTGAAACCATAGGCATATAATTACGCTGGTAAGTAATAGACTGAATATACACTTCACATATTACACAACCCTGTATTGGAATGCATATGTGTTCATACCTTCCTGAATTCACGCAAAGTGTATGCAGCCCTGGTTTGGTTGGATCTATTTTCACCAAAGATTTCCGACCACCAGTGGTAGGATCAGGTTTGAAATTAAGCACAGTAGCATTCACATCAGGGGAGTGAAGACCAACTGTAACATCAGGTGTTCTGTAATAAACACATAATTTGATAACCAGTTAATGGAAAATGTATTATTCTCAGGCGTTCGACTTAAAATTACACTTAAAATCATTATAATGCCGTTATATGTCGCGGATTTTTCAAACACAGCATGTGTATCTCCTGAATAATTAACATAAGATTTATTTTCAAATTTTAAAATCATTTCCTACAACTAATTCAATAAGAATTGTTTAGAATGTGAAACTGTTGTGGAAAATGTTCAGCCGTTAAAAGAAATATGTAATCATGTTTTGTAATTTTACACACAGTTTATGTTGTTCAATTCCTAGTTATCTTGACACTTTTAATATATTTTCATATAACCATTTTCGAATATACCAATGGAAAGATCACAGATGAACAATTAATTGCATCAATGTAACTTTTGTGGGAGAAAAATGTTAGTTTGTCTGATATATGATTTTATATATTACAATATTATCAATACATTATCAGTGAAATGCGCAAAGTTCATAGATAGATTTATCTAAAATTTTGACAGTTTGACAGCCCGAGTAGAATACAGTATAACGTTCAACTGTCAATAGGATTTTAATTGAGGTACAGAGAACAAAATGGGGTGAAATCCGTTTGCCGGATCTTTCTGGATCCTGCCGGATGCGCCACCAATTGGGCGGATTTGAAAGGCGGATTCCTCCCCTTTTTGGTCCTGTGGTTCTCAGCTGTTATTCTCAGTCAAAGGTTGAAGGGTCAATTTCTTATGCCAAACTTGGTTGGTCAATTCCATCTTTTGCATATGAAAGGTCAACCGGGCTACCTCTCATATCGGCGACTGTTATCGACTGTAAGACAGTAAAGAACTGGTGATCAATTACTATTTAGATTATCGCAACTGATGACGTCATTGTCTAACAAGTTTGGTGAAACGTAAACAGAAACAGGCGATTCTTTGCATTCACAGGACAACAAGTGATGGAATCTGCTTGCCGGATTTTTTCCGGATTCTTCCGGATTCTCCAGGATCCGCCAAATTTTGCGAGAATCCGGAAGGATCCGGGAGCTGATATCACCACTTTTTGTCCTGTGAATATGCCCGAGGTTTCACAATTCTGGACTTGGCCAGAATCTATTCAGTTGGCGGGTGTCTTGGCAATATCATGGTGGAATGCTAATTACAGCATGCATCAGGAAGATTGTGTCACAGTTGGTATGGTTGTATTGTTTTTCACTAAAGTAGGTCGGTGTGCATTATATATCATATTATTATGCCCACTGACATTGTTTCCAGAAGTATATTTTTGAAAATATGTTTATAAAACAAAACCTTAATACCAAAATATGTAAATATGTAGCAAACATGTTTACGTCCCAGTGGGCAACGGCTTCTATACACAAGCGTCAGTTAGTCTTGTTAGAAGTCCTCGGGAGATGACGCGACTTCTGTAACTCCTATTTAGGGTAACGGGGTCAATGTATCTATAATGTATTGTCTTACGCGAGTGGTTCTGGGGAAGAAGTCGAAAAGGTTAAAAATTGACGACAAGTGCCTTGTTTGAAATACGTCATTCGAGCTTTTGTGGTCTGATGAGCTTAAGACGTTTCTTATCATTGTTCAAACATGTCAAGTATAAGAAAAAATAAATGTGGCCTACCCACTGGTCGTTGTCCTTAAGTACACGGATATAGTGCAACCTATGTCGACATAACACCCAATTTCAGCTCCATTCGGTAGACTTGGAACGGTAAACTGGTCCTAGATAAACACAATATGAGGTTATACTGAGGAACACAAATTAGTGTTTTCAGCATACTTTGAAAAATATACATCAAAAGAAAATGAAGTCTCTACTATTTGGAATGGTTAATAATTAAAGAGTTGTTTTGACCAATTGTCAGAGTTTATATCCATTCCATAAATTTGGCCTCTACGCCTTAGGAAACTTTGACTGCTGATGGGGGTTGTTTTTGTTTAGATGTTGTTGTGCTTGTCCTCAAAATGTTGTTATCTTCTGCAATGCCTGACTCCAGTTTTCATGAGGTTTTCTAAAATCACAACAATTGTTTTCATCCAACTTTCTCATATAAAACGTTATTACTGAAGTACTTGGTATATCTGATGAATTTTCTGAATATTTTATAAAACAATGATGACTATAGTTTGGATGAACATATCAAAGGGTTAAAACGTGAATATAAATGATTCCGTAAAGTATTACAGGTTTATCAAAAGTTAAACCTCAAGAATAAAGTTTTTTTTTTTTAAAAAGTGCCTAAGTCAATGCCATTAGGTAAAATATTTAACACCATGTGTGAAAGGTTCCTCACCAGTCAAGTATAAAAAAGGCCTACCACTGATTAATCAATAGTTAAAACTAACGTCACATTTTTCGGCGAAAAACACGCTTTCATCCCTTGTGTCACAAGGTTCTCATCGTGATAGATGTAGATGTGAAGTAAATTAGCAAAGGCATATCACCACCATAGACCACAATCAAAAACAAAAGGTTATGGTTACAATTTTTCGGAAAACAGAGTTTTTACAGGTTGATGGACGGACAAATATAACCTATATAACCCCGGAATCTCCGATCCGGGGGCACAATAATACATAAATTCGCCATCATTAATGTTCAGATATTGAATTTGTAGACTTAATCAATATTGAAAATAGAAATATATATCAAATCGCATGGGACCTTAATTAACAATTACTGCGAAAGAAATGATATTGGCCTTCCACACTCGTACTTACATATATTGAACCACTCGTCCCACTAATAACTCCAGGTATGACATGGTCATCTACCAAACGAGAAGGAAAACGGGGTAAAAACTAATTACATTCATAAGGTATATGGGGTACTTTTCATGGAACCACACTCTTTGAAGACATATAAGAGAGGGATACATAATGAATCAATATTTACTGGATAACAACTTCTTTCGAGAACATACACAGCGTTTCTAAGTATTTGCTTAATACTTCATCAGGTTGAATGTGCGGTATGTCAAGAGAGAATACATTTAAACAGAACATTGATAATTATGAGGACATTGATTCAAGGATATTAAAACGCATTGACATATTATACAACAAGCAGTTGTCACTACGGTGAGATGATCCCCCGCCGCAAATTCTAACTACAAATTTGAAAAATAATGTCAAGATTAGTAAACTCGACCGGGCCTTGAATATTCCCTTAAATAACCATTAGTGTAAGATAATGATGAAACACTGAACAGTTTTTGAGATATCGATCCCCCTAACAAGCTTAACATGTCGAAAATCGAACTAAAAATGCAAGATCACATGCCGAAAGTTGTTTAATTCTGATGTGACTTTGAGAATATTCCCCAAAACCTAATCAGGCCTTCGTCTTCCCTAGGAGGTGCTTTGTGTGAGATATGATGAAATTCCAGTGAACGTTTCTTGAGAAATCCTAATGACAAGCTTAACATGCAAGTTCACATGCTGACCATTTCAAAGTTCCTCTGTGACCTTTAGAATAATGTCACGATCAGTCAAATCTAATAAGGCATTTGTCAACTCTGGGAGAAGCTATGTGTAAGATATGAAGAGAATCCAGTGAACGGTTCTTGAGATATCCCGCTGACAATGGTAACATGACAAAGAAACGAAGGTAAAGGTCACACAATTCTGTAGGAACATTACTCTTCCTATGATAAACCCATCTACCCAAAATATGAAAAGAATCCAGAGAATTGTGGAGAGTTATTCCATTTCGTAAGGACGTACCGACATACGTTCGGACGGACTGACACATCCGAAAATTGTATCCCCCGCTTCGCGCTGAACGTGGGAGATAATGATGATTTGCAATACAAATGAGAGTTGGTAAAACAACACTGGACAGTCAGCTTTATTGAAGTGACGGATACATGATTTTTAAGAGTGATGTTTTAAAATGAGGATTTGCAGTACAAAAGTCAAACGGTTTTATTGAGATGAACGATACCAGCTTTTACATTTGATTGGTGAAACACATAAGCCAATAGTCGATAATTTAAGAAGTCTCAAGTGGACTGTTTATAAAATGTATTGACTACATGATGAATTGGGAAATACATTCATAACTATTATCATGATATTCACATCTTGAAGAAAATATACCTCTGCAATCTGTGCCTGAATATCCGAGTGGACATTTGCAAACTCCTTTATTCCCTTCAACAATGCAGAGCCCACCATTCTGGCAAATTACACCTTGGCACTTGTTGTCAACTGAAAAATAAAAACACAACTGTGAATTTCTATTACTAACATTTTCACAATGACAATATTTCATGTTGTTACCTTCTAAATATTCTGCATCCCTATGTCAACCTTTATTCAAACTATAGAAGAAGAAGAGTTTTATTCAGTAGGTTCAAAAGTACAAAATGAAAAAAAAAACATCAATCACGTACACAGGTGACGCAATATCACACAGGTACAATTGTGTTTAAGATAAAGGGCAATATTTGAAAAAGAAAGATTTACGCCTATGTTGTAAGGAAATTAGTTGAACTTTTATCGGGTAGTATACACAGTGTAAACATATTAAATGCCAATATGCGCAATATGCATCTTTTACTAGATCCAAAGTGCAAATACGATTTTAATAGAATCAGTTTAAAGAATATCAATGCGGCAAAGATATATCGTAAGTCTATGTTTCAAACAACGAACATTACACGTAAAAGATCTTTATCATGACATAACTTAAACTAATTTTTGTTCAGGCTCAAGTATCGATTCATGAAACGAGTAATGTTTCAGCATGAAAAAAAGTGATTTTGGTACCAATGTTGGATATATTTAGCCTTACATATAAAACTTGCAATATCAATACATAATAATCTCCTAAGCAGAATAAAAGTTATATGACATGAGATACCAAAGTTCATGAACCATTGTCGTTATTTGTTTCTAACTTTTCATACAATGTCTTTAGAAAACGGTAACCCTCAACATGAAATAGTCTATACCAGAAATAACATACTCAAACATGTATTCTCCCCGTTTCATCAAGTACAACATTGTTTGCTTACACAAAGGTATCTTTTGAAATATAACACATTTGCAAAACAGTGGAAACGTGCATGAACATTTGCTTCCTATGGCATCTGATTACATGAACATCAATGTGGTTACTTGTTTGGCAGTGGTCCCCAGAATATCCACTGTAACAGTCACACTCGTACTTCCCATTTAGATCCTTGCATACACCGTACGGACCACAGACTCCCAGTTCGCAGTCAACAGCATCTGAAACAAAGTTATATAGCTTCTTCTACGGTGATGAATAATTAACTACATTAATAACGTAAAGTTATTTATTACCAAGTGATAAAGACTGAAATGGTACACCAACACACTCATCCGCAAATGAAACGTCGCAATACAACATAAAGGATAATTCAATCCACGGGTGATCAACATGATTAAACACAGATACAGCATGTCTTTAGATAGCAACTAAAATACATTATTTGTTCATATTTAGGATGAACACACGTTTAAGGAAATCAGTGTTTGAAATCTCCTTAACTAGACGATATAGGAGAGTTAAAAAGGGCTTTTTTTGCGTGTTTTATGACGTCCTGCGTTAAAGACGCGTCAACAAATTTAATTCCAAGAAGGTCATTTTTGCTACCACATCTTTTATTAATCAAATTTCTTTCCTTCATGAAATTTTACTTAAATTCCCAAAATTTGGGGTAAAACGCATTCTGAAAAAGCGATTTCAGCACCTCAAGCGTACAGTTATAAAAATAAAAGTAGTATACATGTACTCTGATGTATGAAATTAGGGGTACCTCCTTACATAACATCGATTATCTCTGGCAGCAGAATTTCGTTTTTACAGTGTCGAAATAATAATGGTGACGTTTATTTTGCGGTTGAGTGTTGTTTTGAAAAGACACAACGAATAATCGGGTTATAAGGAATATTCTACCATAACTTTGCGAAATAGACGTTTCTGATTGGCTACTGTGAAAAATCAGAGACGGTATAATTTGGTTATACAGTGCTCTGTTTACTTTGTCTTTTGCGCAAGAATACGCTTGTTGCCAGGCAACAATAGCGAATGCATTAATTCTCCGAATACTTGCATGCTCGAATATTTTGTTTCTGTTGCTGTGAACAAAATAACATAACTAAATAATTTTGATAATAAATCTGAAACCGATCAAAATGATACCCGAAACGGCGAATGTTAACAATGCAGTTCGAAAATCTGTCATTCGACAACTTGTCATTTCGGAAATGTTCCTGAATAAACTCAATTCTTTTGACAAAAGGGTTAAAACCGGACAGTACATCACCCGGGAACTGTCGGAAGGTAGAATAAACTTACCTAAAACTTTATTTACAAAATTGATGCAATGATAACTATGTCAATTTTCAAAAAAATATTGCAGACATAATCACAACGCTGACGCCGGAATGATACGCGTTCGACTTTAAATTACATTTAGAGCTATAATAATTCAGATACATGCCGCTGATTTTCACAGTATGTTTATCTCCTTAATTTAAAGCCATTTCATTATATGGTTCCCAAGTATTTTGAAATATCAAAAGTATAAGGAACAGTCTGCAATTGGCATTGTCGTGATAACTGACACAAACATTGTTTGAAACGTGTAATGCAGACATACCGTATTCAATAACAACTAGTGCGAAATGATAAAATATCAAATACTACCAAATAAACCTGAAAAATTACCTTTTTCACAGTTCAAACCAACATGTCCTGTGCCAGAACAGTCACATGTGTAACGTAAGTTCGAGTAACGCGAGCGAGCGCATGTTCCATTGTTTACACAGGGGTTACTTGCACAGAAGTCGATGTCTGTAAATGTAAATGAGGCGTTATCGTTTTAGGTTGTACAGAGATCACCATATTCGTAAAATCGTAACAATTACACCACATGAGTATCCTTCATTAACAACTTTCTTCTCCTTAGTTTGAACACATATATTTTTAATTAAATATAATTTCAGAATAACAATTAATATCATCATTTTTTCCGGATTTTTTTGTCAACCACATTTTCGTGAACACCAATTATTTTTACATATGACTATCAATTAAATTGGTAAAGTTCAATAATTCTGAATGTGTGATAGTCAGGCCAGTTGTACAATTTTTCCCTACTGCGCAAATTTAACTTGTTTTTCAATATCTAATTATTTTGTCAATTATTATTTCTAAGGCAAAATACATCATTTTGTTCAGAAATGAAACTAGAAGCTTTTTAGGTTAAAAATTCAACTTTGTCAACTATTTGTAACAATGCATATTCATCAATGAAACATGAGAGTTCCCAAAGGATATGTTTCAATCAAATCAAATTATTTCGGAAAAAATTATCACTTAAATATGTCTTTTTACACCAAAGTCAGTATACATTTTTATGTCGAAAAGGTGTTTACGTTACATTTTACGCAGATATGGTCTTGAAAAGCTTTATAATAAAAATATAGTTTAGCTTCTTAATGCTTCGTCGAAACGTCAGCACTGTCACGTAAAAGTTGCGACTGTATAACTGATCATGCGACTAACATAGTTCATTTTTTTTTTTTTTAAACTGTAAATCAAGCGAATCAAACGTTATTGTAATTGTTTGCAATTCTTGTGAAATTGAAGGATATATGAACACAGTTAAACGCTAAAATGTGATTCATGTCAGACCAAAATATTGTTTGACAGCACGAGATAACATTACCATCATATTAAAAACATTTTGGTGTGTTTTGAGTGATTTCTGTTATACATGTAGATCAATGGAAATGGACAAGTCAATAGACATAAAGTGTAATTTTAAAAAAGATGAAAGTTATCTTCGATCAACCTGATTCACACTGTCGCCCTGTGTATTTGAAGTAGCAGCTGCATACGTAGGATTGTTCCTCGCTAATACAAATTCCGTTAACACAAGGGTATGATTTGCAGGGATCTAAAAAAAAAATCCATCTGTAATCAAGGGTCAGTAATACGTATATAAATAGGTCTTGGAAGCAATTCTTTAATTGTGTTCACAGTAACGAACAAAATATACAAAGTAAAGTCTATGTGAACCGAAAACATTGATAATACACACAAGACAAAAAGTAGTGGAATCCATTTCCAAATTTTGACGGATCTTGAAGAATCCGGAAGAATACCGAAGGATCAGGCAAGTGGATTCCACCACTTTTTGTCCTGTGACAAAATTCACTGAATGAAAAAAACACCGAGAAATGCATTGCGTCATTCTATTCATGTGGAGGATCATGAGGGTAAAATGTTGCGATAAACTAAGTCTCTTGCTTTTTAACGTTCTATATTGAACTCACCGGGTTCTTGAACCTCCACGCTTACACACTCTATTTCTGATGTTATCCTGTAAATAAGAAGAAAATTAAAGGCTTAGTAAGATGTCAGTGCGAAAAATTTAAGACTTATTTCCTGAGAATAGATATTCAATACTACCTTTTGCTGTCAGTTGCTTCAAAGCATATTCTCTGTTCCCCTGCTTTGGAAGCATAGAGACGTACGGTTGATACAAACATGTGCTTTCCATCTGGGGAAGCTTTCGGTCGGCTGATCGTTGTTGATGTCAAGGTGGATGTTGTGTACTTGACATTTGTTACGGAGGCACTGTATCAGAGGTAAATATGTAGTGTAAACATATATTTTGATGAGGTCCTTAATTTTGCATTTGGCCCATTCCACTTTTGCATGATCACAACGTAACATTGATTATAACCCTGATACACGGAGTAAAGTGGGATGGCACCAGTATACTAGTTTACACCCACAGGATCATCAAGACATGATACCAAATTACACTGCTAGTCTGCTTTATTATGTTTTCCTTTCTAGTGTCACACATTCGCAGGTTCTACTTTAGTAATAGTTACGGCCACAATACACTAACATCAACCTCGAAACTTGAGATCTGATGACAAACAGCATCGTCAGTAATGATTTCTTAGCATTCAAGAACTACATTTCTGGAAAATAAACCCTCTCATAATCGTAAGTTCGATTCTCTCTAAAACTTTACCAGTTTATAATTTTAAGAAAATACCAAAGGTTTCTCTCCAACAGCAAATTCCTCAAATTACGTAGTCAACATTGACCATTAGAGAATATATTTATATGCGTATAGTATATGATATATTACCGGTTGATGATAGTTCATTACAAAATGTTTCATGACATTCCATGCTGACAAATGACCTGATATACTGTTCAGATATGACGTCAAAAAAGTGTTTGTGACATACAAGTACTCATTTCAGAGATTTCCGTGCAGTACAGGTAAAATTAATCGATCGGTGTACTTATATTATCTACCCAACTTTATGGTACTAGACATGAGTTTTCAAGCATCAATACTTATAATTGTTAAATGTATTGTATAAACAATTGTTTTGCCGGAGGTATCTTAACTTACCCTGATGTGTTGGTGTTAGTGTATATTGGAAATGAACATGTTGAATGGATCATACACAGGACACCAGTGTTGTTTGGGAAGAAAGGAAAATATGGTCCTCTCTAAGAAAATAAAACATTTTAGTGTTTGTTAGGGGTTGCACTCAAACACTTTCACATGTTTTTTTAATTCCAAATCTACTGACGACCAAGTGTCTATATAGCATACCCAATAAAAAATGCATTTTAAAACATTGTGATAGTTTGTTTTCATGTATTGCCTTTCTTAAATTACAAAACGATGTTTGTGACTTTTCAGATTATTTACATTCAGTTGGAAAACACCTTCATTTTGTATGAATTGGAATGTAAATATCACTGAAGAAGTTTTAGTTTTGTGACATTTCACAGAATATAAATTCTTAGACGACAACAAATATTTTTCAGATGAAGCATGTTGACGTTAAGGTTAAATCTTCAGTAAAATGATCCTTGAATTATGATCAGTAGTCGAACAGATGCAGGCAAGACACACATCGCAGGACAAAAAGTGGTGGAATCCGATTTCCGGATACTTCCGGATTCTCCCAAAAATTGGCGGATCCCGAAGAATCTGGAAAAATCTGGAAAGATCCGGCAAGCGGTTTCCACCACGTTTTGTCCTGTGCATGTGGATGAACATTTTAATGATATCGTTTTTTTTTCATAAAAATTGATTATATACGTTACCATTTCTGCATTTGGAATTATTACTGCATCATTTTCAAACTTGAAATTGCTGACACTCAATCGATTGTGTAAATAATATTTGAGATAAGTATATTTTTGTCGACAAAAAAACTTTATAAAATTTCAAACTTACCAATTATATGTTATCTTAAACAAAACAATAACTCGTTTTAAAACTGCCTCGTTGCAAGCGTTTCGACGATTCTTATATTAACTATTGTTGCCACGCACACAGTGTATTTTTCATATAAAACGAAATAAACAAAGCCCTGTATAAAACAGGCTTAACGTTGTTCCTAATGTGACAAGAGAAGGAGAAGCGAATTTGAAAAAGTGTTAATATACAAAGGACCATAGAGAATCGAGCCTTTCGTAAAGGAATCCTTCGCAACCTGCTGGTGGCTGCTAAACAGTTACATCGGGAGAGCGAACACAATCTGTTACGGTTGTAGTAAGATCAATTAAAGCTGAGAGTCAATTTCTAAGAAAGGACAATGCAACAAGGAAACTCAAAACAGCTGCTACCAGCATGTCCCGTAAGCCCTCGTTATGTGGTAACATCGTTGTGTTGCCATTCCGTGACATTCATACCAAATCCACCTACTCGGAATCGGTAACAATTGTTAACAATTGTTAACTGGTGTGTATGCCTAAAGTACATGTAATAAAGTCTGACCATAGAGACACGGTACTCGTACACAGTCAACACCAGCCCGACCTATGTCTACGATTTAGCGACAATAACTGAATTATTTGAACTGTTACTCGTTTTCAGGACAGGATGAAACCCCACTCATAATACCAACTAATACCGTGTCTGATTTTTAGACAGTAGCCAATAATAAACGTGCATGAGTATTGTGTTAATTAAAATTTAAAAATAAACGTACATCTTGCGAATTCATTACTGGCAAGAGTTCCATATCTGAAATAAAAACAATTTATTTAAATGAATACAGAGGGTAAGCGAACAATGTAACAATGTG
This sequence comes from Gibbula magus, assembly GCA_936450465.1. Classification (NCBI taxonomy): domain Eukaryota; kingdom Metazoa; phylum Mollusca; class Gastropoda; order Trochida; family Trochidae; genus Gibbula; species Gibbula magus. The sequence goes on from OW388291.1 coordinate 19,892,060, forward strand.
ACTATATAGATAAGAAATTGATTAATCGTAATAAAACTGAAATATTTAGGTATTTTAGGTGATAAACAGTGATATTGTTTTTTAATTACCTTTCGTCATGTCAGTTTGGATAATAAATTTATGAATACAGCATTTACCTTTAACTACAATATGATAGTTTCTATCCAATCCATCCGACCTGTAAGATCAAGCACGTGAGAAATGAAATGATGAACATATGTGATGCAAATGACAATGTAATGGTACATTTTTGATTAAACGTTATTATTTATATTGACCTGTTGACTGGACCTACTATGTCTTGCCCCCTCAGGCAGGGTGCTATTCCAAACTTAACATAGACAAAACTTCGAAAGAAGAAGAGCATTGGTGGTAAAATCGTCCTACTCAAGGGCAGTAACTCGGTGGTCTCGGTGATCAATCCTGACATCATCGCAAAATTTAATCCAGTAAATGTCAAGGGGGTGAATCATAATCATGTTTACATTCATATCAATTTAATTCATTTACATAATCAGATTTTTATAGTGGTTTTATTAACCACTCTATCAGATTAACAAAACAAGTACCCTTTTGTGTCTGTTACAAGCGCACTGATGACATATTCTCCAACATCAGATTTCCCTGGATACCATTGTATTGAACTGTACTTTACTCGCTCTAAGATTCGTGTTGTATCGCCCTTTACAGGGTCAACTAGGAATGTTCGAGGTGGAATTGATCTCACGTAGAATGAGTCGATGTCACTAGAATAACAAAAGAATCAGTGAGCACAGTTCACTCATATAACGACACTTCCCATGGAGAAAAAATAAGTTTCAGACACACATAACATCTGTCAGAAAGTTAAAATGATACCAAAACTCCAAAACGGTATTTAGTTAATAGACAAACACACATCTAGGGATCGTGGTTGACTCTACTCTACTCCGAGTTCAAGAAGCAAAGAACGGGAGGTAACTGCTTTCCACATTGATTTAATGTAAAGTAAAGTTTTCACGAACAACGCTTTATGCATGTGTACAAGATCAAGTACAGCATTTTGATCGATAACAGGACAATGTACAGCGACAGACAAGCGCCAATTAGGCAAACGTAATTTTTTAAACTTATCTATAGCAGATAAATATACAGGTTTAGGTTGATAGTGTTTAATTGACTCTATAACTAGTAAACATGTAAATATGACGTAAAGTTCCTGCTTCTGCAATTGGTTTTAAGGTCGTTGCTCGATTTGATTGCATTTGGGGACGAATATGCAAGTCGACGGAGATGATATATTTTAAACTTAAATCTGCACATATGGTGATTTGGTAAGTATCATTGACTAAAGGTATTTTAAGAATCATACCGAGTGCCTCTCTACTGTCAAGTGATTTAATGCGCATTGACTGTATTACTCTTAAAGGTGACATTACTACTTACTGAACAGAATATTCCATTGGCTTGGCATAGAGAGAAATCGTCAATGTTGATCCAACATAAATAATGAACTCATGTTGACTTTCAGGTGTTGGCCCTACGAATTCTGGAGCATCAATAGTTCTAAGCGTCTGGATCATGAACTGAAATGGATAGCAAAATGACTATAGACTTGGCTCTATAAGGAACAGTTGATTTGACAAATTTCAAAAGAGTCATCTCTTGCATTGCATAATCATCCTACTGTACTAAGGTATGTTATCTGAATTGCTCCTACAGATCAAGAAGACGTTTTTGACTCCTACTTATCGCGATTGCGTTATATCATAAGCCATCGGTCTTCTCATCGAAGAACTGCCAAAATTGTTCGAATTTAAATAATTCCATTTGACAGTATATAGCGTTAATAGTCACCAGCGTCCAAGACAGTCAGGGGATTTGTAGTAGTAATGCAGTTATCCCGATTGAGTGGGACAAAGTCTCGGTTCTAGCTGAGTGACACTGCTATAACTGGGCAGATTTGGATACTGAATTTATGACTCGCTGCTCAGAATGACTCGTCTCTATCTGATATTTTGACACATTTGACGTCATCATTAGTTAATGGTTAACTTTGAGAACCAAGCAATAACTTTGGTTTCAAACAAGGATAAATCGACAACGTCAACTACAAAGCCATATTATTAGGCATCATTGTGGACATGGCAAAATCAGTACTCTACCGGGAACAAGACACGACAACATTGTTTTCTCTTTAGATGTAAAATTAAGTATTTTCGAAAATATAAGTAATGGTGGTTTTTAAGTTATGCTGAAATAATTATTAGTATAACAGTCCATTGAAGTCGTGAAAAAAGTGTGATTTCAGTCAATAAATTTTAGGAAAAATCACGCCAAATGAAGACCGCTCTGTCTGCTTGATTCACTAGCGCATCGTGACCAGGTGCATCTGCAACATCATCTGATCACAGTTACATCTTTCTCATTAATACAATCGCCGTCCTTAGGAACAATTTCTGAAACTTACAATTGCAATTGCAACTCTGAAATTGCAGAAATGGTGCAACTGCATAATGTTTTAATACAGTAGAACACGGATATAACGAGCTCCAAGGGTTCGCTATATCCATGTTCGCTATATTCATGTTCGCTATATCCGTGTTCTACTGTATTGCTAACATATTCATTACAGTTTTGTTTTGCGAAACCTGATAAGATACCACGTAGGCGTTTCGCGGACCCGGCATTGTATGTAGTTAGCTTACATGTAAGTTAATGTTTAACTAAAAGTTGCTAATGTTTGTTTTCCAACTTAGCTCTAAGCTCTATGCGAACAGAAAAAAGTCGTAATTATGTACCAAACATCATAGATGTAACATAAAACAATAAATTATACCTGAACATTGATTGAACTGAGCATTGAGAACGCAGTATCAATTGTGCCAGAAACATCGATTTTCGGATTCCTCAGATAGTCCACAACTCTGACAGGTATAGCTCCCCATCCTCCGTCCACAAAACCGTCAGATTCTTTGGCATCAATGACCATAGTGCAATCCTAAGAATCAAATTCATATACATTACTCACTGTATGGGTTATATAAACCATGAGAGTCAATATTGTTTACACTTGATTATATACCTCAAGGCCCATTTAACACTCTTCTTTCCCGGGCGAACATCCCTGAGAAAGGGAGCAGGGCCTTACAAATCATATCGAGAGGGCCTTACACATGATATAACCCCACTAGGAGGGCCTTGTACAGTATAATGCCCTTCTAGCAGGGTATTATACAGTAGAAGGCCTTCTAAATAGGATAGATAATAATCAAATAATAATAAATAAATTCTAAGTTCCATTGAGTATAATCTATCTACAAAATTGCCAAATTCAAAATTTTCAAAGCAGACAATGTGGGAATCGAACCCGCAACATTTCGCGTTGTAGCCCAAGACCTTACCACTAGACCACAACGGATTGGTGACTAGGAAGGGTTAATTGCTGATCTCGATTTTGCTGTCCGGGAACTTCGATGATATTTTATGTGCGCTTTATTTGACTTGGATCACCTGTACTGCAGTGAAAACATTTAGACAATTTCACCCACAAATTAGTCTTTTTGTCGGTATATAAAATAGATTACACCCTCATCCTCGGGCGTTCTAGCAAAGAGAGGTCTTTGCTAGAACGCCCTCATATTCAGGTGTTATCCATTACTGAACCTTTATTACTAAATCCCATGTTTAAGAAGGGACATACAGACGTCTTTATTCAACATTTAAGGCTCAGTGGCCCATAGAACAGTTGAATGGACATTAGAGCAATTTGGTCACGTGCTTTTATAGACGATTTTACATGAGATGTCATAAGGCACATCAATTGTTTCATAAATATGGCAACACTTTGGATAACATCAGAATTGTTAGCATTAAGAAGAATGTACATCGTTTGTTTGTTAACATTAACGCATTTCAAAAAAGTATTCCTGCACTCGGAAAAGGCTTCACAAACAAACATAATATGATATTCATCTTCCGTTTAGCCTGAAGAATAGTATGAACACTTTAAAACAGCCAGAGTAGTATTATCTTTTCTAAAACATTGAAGTTTTAAGGCATGAGGAGATATCCTATATTACAGAATCTTCTTAAGAGTGATTTATCATTATGGATACATATGTTTTTGTTCAGGCCCAAAACGTGATTTACAATAAGAGTAATGGCTGAGGAAAGTTGATGAATAAATTGATTCAGAAGGGACAGTCAATGATAAACGCTAAGCCTATTATATATCATACACATGTCCTTTTTTGGCCAACGGATGTTAATGGCAGGTATATAGTTTCAGTTTCGAAAAATAATGCTGTTCAATATTATGTTAAGATTTAATAATATTGATGTTATTAAATCGAATGAAACTTTTAACGTTTTCTTCACAAATGGCCCCTAGTATTGGCTACTTGTAACACTATGTCAGTATGTCATGTCGTTCACTCCAAATGTTATACATTTTGGAATGACTGAAGTAGTTTATACTTACTGGGTGAATGACTGTATTATTCAAAGATCCTAACCCGCCAGCATCTACAAACTCAGCATATCCACATCTAACGAAGTCTCCATCCTGATCCATAGTAGACAGTTTGATTGTGGTTGCTGTATTCAGCTTGATCCTGTGAATAGTTGTTTACAAAGGGAACAATGTTATATTTGGGATCATCGATCAACATTAGCAGACATTTTAAATCTTTTTTCTTGACGACTCACCTGCGAACCAACACTACACTACATCTAAGGACGGACTATTACCAATAAGCTGACCCCAATGATACATATAGAATACTAAACGATGTCCTGTTTAATACCATGTTTATTAAAAGAGTGAATGGTTTGGTATTTTAACGAGCGAAAGCGAGTTGAATACCAATGCCATTCACGAGTTTCATAAACATGTTATCAAACGGGACCGAGATTAGTATTTTATTTATTACTCAATGATGTAAATAGCACTGAATTGCAAGAAAATCGCTTTTAGTGACGCTCACTTGCAAAAAGCTCCCCCGCTATTGCAGTCGCGCGGCTAACATTGTGACGTCAACCAAAAACGACTATGACGTCACGCACCGATTATGACGTTACGGCAGCACGCGGTGCCATCACACATGTGTGTAACCAACCCTTTGGTATCTAATGATTGATCCCACGTGGTTTCATTACATATGTGTCATAACATCTTCAAGTATTGGCTAACGATGAACTTTGACACTGCCTGGACGACTTTATTCATTCATAAAACGAGCGTGAATTCATTCATGAAATTACAAGTATAAAGAAACGACAACACTTATTGATATTTATCTCATTGTTCAGTTGATTCAGGAACTCGTACTCACCACAATGGTTGAGTTTAATGAATAATTGACAAATACACCATGAATTGAGCAATGCTCGAGACAAAGCAAAAAATTCGGGACATAAACTTGATATGTAAGGGGAATCTCGTTAGATATCCTATAAATAACTAGTAATGAAATAGGTGATTATATAATGAAATTATATTTCGCATTTTCACATAGAAGTAGTAGAAAGTCATATTTTCACTGCAGTGACTAAGGTGTGGCCGGAATTACTTATCATGAGTGTCTCCCTTTGAAATAAAATTATCTCCCTTTGGAACGTGATTACATTCCTTGCTTTCCACGTCTTACGGTGAACGACGATGTTGCGATGTTTCAGTCAATGAATTTTTACCTGTGGTTTTTATATCAAATTCGATATTACATAACATTCTGAACTTCATTTGCTGTTAATATGTTGCGTAGTAGTTATTTTACTCGTGAAAAACCTCGTGTGACGAGGAGTTATGTGACAGACAATAACGTCACTCACTGTATCATTTCACTTAAAATTTAACCACAGTCGGGGTCACATGTGCCAAACGTTATGAATGGTGTTAATCTATCAAGAAGTACTCACTGTTACCGAAAATTATCATTTTATTGATAGTCGACTCCGTATACCGACGATATCAACATAAAACTATCGATTTCTGATCGAAAACCAGACAATACATCGCCTGTGTCGCACGTCAATTAGTTAAACGTAATTTTAGAAACTTATTTACAACATACAAAAAAAACCACTTTAGGCTGATAATGTTTAATAGGTTTTATATATATATATATTGGTGTTGCTCGATTTTAATTGGAAACTAGTAATTGTGTTTTATTTGGCGATTGGAGATGAATTTTCAAGTTGAGCGAAGTGAATCGAACTGAAATCATCACATTTCGTATATTGGCACGTATCAAAGCCAAATACAATATTGCCGAAGCGGCGTTAAACAATAACTCACTCACTCACTCACTCAAAGCCAAATAAATTTTACACAATCGATGTAACTCTAACAAGAGGAAAAGTCAACGTGTCAAACAAACTTACAAGTAAACAGGTTTAAACATTGCTATCGGACTGTTGTTTGGTTTCTTCGTATCTTCTCTTGGTGTTGGCTTCACTCTTACTAGAAGTCTGTAGTATACTGGGTAGTCCATCACTCCATAGGTGTAGTTGAACCCCCGCCAGTATGAAGAATGGACACTTGAACACGAACGATGCATACAAGTTTACATACTGATAATGAATTAACGTCTGTTTATAGTGGAAGGAATGTTTATAGAACTGAAATGATGTATTGCTGTCTCCGTTCCTTTTGTTATATACACATACAGTTACAATTCGAAAACACTGGAGCTTAATGCTCTAAACATGTATATAATTTGAATAATATTAATTTAGACGCTTAAAGATAAATAAAGAAACACACATTTTAAAAGTGTAAATTTGCACTGTGGAAATGTAAGGTTAACTTGCAAGAATGAACTAGTCCTTGCAAAAAAACTAAACGAGTAATTTGTTGTATAAAAAACAGTCCTTTATGAACAATTTATGAAGGTATAAATGAATTTGTGAGGTACTGATTCTTATACCAGTATAAAATATAAAGTTTAGAGGTACAAAATTTGGATGTTGCTTTTGACCAAGTGACTCCAACATTCACTATCCACTGTCACAACACCATGTACATCATTCCTATCAAATCTAAAAACAGAGCCTCACAATTGTATATATTCTCCATAATCATGTTTTATGTATAACTTGCTTGATTACAACATTTACCTTGATAAAGTTTCTGCTGAAGTTATGTAACCATTGATCACGACTCACTATCTATCACCATAAAAATATATCTACCATGGAACCGAATGACCTCAAAAGGTTCTTAATAAATCAATAATACGCAGAATTTAATCAACATAGACTAACTTGTTTATATTCGACCTTACAACATGGAGATTCTCATTTGTATATGCAAAATGCCCCAGTTTATCTGTGAAAAGTAGTCGGCATGTATGTGTGACACCTCCCCCCGCACACAGCTCTTATTTCGAAAAAAACAATGTTAGAGTTCTAGTGAAGCTCAGGGTCATCTTAATTCGAATCTCCCAAAAACTTCTGCAATGAAAAGACCTACACTACCAGGCAAACGAAAGTACACACTTCTGTTGGTTTCATCATATATGTTTTTCAATTGCAAATTTCTCAAGTTTTCGATGTCATACTCTAAAACTGAATAGTGCATGCGTTTAGTCAGCAGCCAAAGGATACTTCAATTATAAGATAAATAGTTGCGTTTGTAAAATTTCCGGGATTCATTAGTAGTCATGTGAAGCCTTAATAAAGTCTATGTAACTAACTGATGACGTCACTAGTTGAGACGTCATTTCCCATCCTTGCTCTGTATAGTTTGTAAATCTGATATCTATAATTCACATAATGTATACTGTTGGACCAGATGTTGACCACTATTACTACATTGTCACTTCATAATTGCCTGTTATGTATAAAGAGCTGGAAGGCAAACTAAAATAAAATGTTTAGAATATTTTATTTTGTTATTTCTTGTGGCTTCACAATGATGGATATTTGACTAAATGTTATTCAACACCCGCAAATTTAGTTTAAAACCGCCGGCGTTAGCAGGAGGTTTTAAACGCTGAAATGTGCGGGTGTTGAATAACAATGAATCCCGGAAATTTGACAAACGCAACTATTTATCGATATTGTAATATGACCGTTAGTTATCAGGGGTTTTGAAGCGAACTCTCTTTTTGTGTACCCATCTCTGAGTGAAAAGGGCTTGGCGACTATTCCATTTTTGTAAGAGGTGTGGTCGGGTCAAAACAAATGTGAATATTCGGCGTAATGTGTACATTAGTAACTATTTAAACGTAATCTCAGCTATGGTCACTTCACAATATCCACGTATCCTTTTAGATGGCGATAAACATTTATCTACAACATCAACATGGTAAACTACCTAGGAACAAAAATCTTAGACTTGCCCTTAACCATTGTGACAATGACGCTAGCCTTGTGACGTCAAAACGGTTGATCACTATGACGTCATACCATGTCAACGGCATTCGGTTAAAACAGCCGCATGGAAGAAGGCGTCAAACTTGGACAAATTTAACTAGTTGAAAACATTTTAGTTACTTGAAACTAATTCATTTGTAGAGTTATTTGTGACCTATACGGGTATACACAAGTTAGAAAATGACAATGACACCTGTCAAATTTGAGTAAGGCGCATATATTAAGAGAAATAGACAAACTAAATTTTGAGTCGGGCCAGATCTTGTGGACATGATGTTTAAGTTCGCGGTGATTCGCCGGAAGTAATTTGCAGGTATTCATTGTAATTCAACATAGGCAAATCAACCAATCATAAACAAGGATTCGTCGAAATCATGTTACAATATGTTTTTAAATTTTAATTTAAAAATTCTTCAAAAACTATTTTGGATAACCACAATTGTTTATCGACATATATAACATATTTATAGTATTATTAAATCTGCCTGATTCTTCACACATTTACAAAATATTTTAAACTAAAATTAAACCACAGTCCCCAATTAATTCATTCAAACTACTGCAGATAGAATTAGTGTATCTTGCCATAGTCAAATGCATCTGATTTCTTTTAAAATATTGAATAAATCGAAACCAAATGAGGCGTGTACTTTCTTTTGCCTGGGAGCTTACATTTGTACATGATAGTGACCTACCATTAGTAAAATAATCACAATATGAAAATCATTCGTGAGTGGGAGCTAGCCTCGTCATTTTGAAAGGTGATTAGACAGAAAAAAGTACAATACATAAAGGCACATGTGATATATTAAACAATGTTTTCTGAATTTCTGATTTTTAACTTACCGTATATCCATGTACATGGCTGTAGGGTCAATGTCCATATCAAACTCCGCAATTTCTTGCTCCCATTTCATTGGAACATTGACAAATGCCACGTGACCATGAATCTTGCTGATCACCTCAGGTGTTACGTCGTGGATCATTCGAGTCGAGTTAACTAAACGAACTTCTCTTGTCCAGTTTCCGAAGTAAGTCTCGCCTTTAATGTCTGTAAAACTTTTCCGTGTATCATCTGTAATCCTACCAATGTCATTGGCACTGCATGAGCTTCCACACGGCCCCATTCCAAGTACCCATCCAGTTAGAGCAGTTATTTTGAGCTGCAGAAACAAGAAATATTGTCCATATAGACTAATTCCCGTTTTTATGTGATAACCCTTTAACATATTAAGCAGTGAGAAATACGTAAGCAGATTATAATTAGAGGTTATAACATGTCATTTTTCATACCATACCCCACATCAGCCCTCGACCCATATCAGCCTGAGGTTAGCCGTGCCTCTTATTCAACTTTCAAATTTATTGTATTTTTAATTAAATAAGTGAAAAGCGTCAACAAAATCCTTGTTTGGAGGCTACTCTGAAATGAACTAGTTATTCTGACACTGTTTCGCTTGTGACGTTACTCTGTGTTAGCGAGTCTGTCAGCAAAGGGAGATCACTCTGACCTAACGTTACCCGGGCTGATATTGATATGGATTTGCGGACTGGGCTGATATGGCTGATATGGATTTTCGGACCGGGCAGCGATATGGGTGCGGTGTCCTAACCTCTATCGCACATGCAAAACATCCGATATCTTTGATAGATATATGATAAAGCTTGGTATCCTGTAAGGAGTTGTGTGCAGAAAATGTCATTGACATAACAATAAACCATAACAGACATACTTAAATTAAATAAATTTCCCAAATGCAAAATATAAACCACCACTACGCATGTGTATAATATATTTAAGTATGCTATGTAATGAGTAACAATCTGTGTCAGTATCTCGCAGCATTATTTAATAAGCAAGTATTCAACCACGATTCAGATTGGTTGAAGTGTCAGTTATATTGGTGACTTTTTGCCCCTGTCTGAAAATGTCCTCTGGTTTTTTTTGTTTTATTGCAAGACTGGTATCAGTTATTACGATACTTATTTATTTCCAATTAAGTAAGCAATAAAACAAATGGCGCTATGGTTCACTATACTTTCGTTCAGACTAGCTTATAGAAAATTTGTAACCATAGGGAGATTACATTAATGAGTGTTGTTTACTTGGACTCCCGTCATTGGGGTACAATTCAGTTAACCTGCATCTTGTTATCCAGTCTTCTGAATTACCATCTGTCCCTAGGATTAAAATCTGCAAATACTGCATCTATCGGGAACTCATATCGCTTGAGGGTATTCTATTCTATATGGTCTGCATATCCGTTTGTTCTGGCACAAGTTTAGTTAGGCATTCACAAATGCTCCAACAAAAGCTTTCGGTGTGAGAAGTTAGAAGTAGCCACCCATTCGTCTGTTTCCGTAAAATCGGGAAGGTGTAACAAAATATTTTGAATGCGTTGCAGACGGCGATCATGTGACTTGTGAACAACTGTACCAAACTAGAGGTGCACAAACAAATTAAATTCAGATGACAAAGATCATAACTTCTTGTTATGTAACATGCATCTCAGAAGATACGACTTGGTCTGAGGCGTTCAACCATAATGATTTTTAAAACTGACATTTTTAACAACATTAGATCACGTCTATCAAAACAAAATTATTAAAACCAATAACGAATTTCCAGAAATCATTGAATGATAAAGGATGTAATTTAGTTACATAGTCAAATATAAGCAGGGGTAAACTATAGATCATCACTCAAAATGTAAAGTATCAGCTAAAGGCTATTACAATCAATGGTAGGCCTACATGTACTTCGGTCTTCACAAAAATATTGTTCCACGTACCATGTTTATTGAGATTGTCATGGCATGTTCTGTTGTGTATTTGACATGCTGTATATTGCCGTCATGAATGTAATTTAATTACGAAGTCAACAATTTGTAAAGATGTAAACATGTACTCAGAAACGTCTCTTGTTTTATAATAACGCAATTGTTTTCCGTTAAATATAGCTTTTCTGAATTAAAAATACTCTCAGAAATTATAGATAAAAAGAAATTATATATGTCAGTTTATTATCTACTTATGAAGATAATATAAATCAAAATACTTTATATCTAGAGGACTTTCATCACAGTCCCCATACTAATTATCCTTTTACTGAGGTAGTGTATACAAATACAATAATTTCTTATACATAAGAGAGTTAGCTAATAGAGTTCTGGGACTTACCTTGTAAGGTGCTTTTGATGTATCAATGAATTTGAATGACATTGACCCACCCATAAAGTGCATGTCCCCCGAAGCCAGGGAGCCAGGCAATGTAGCCAAGAGGAACAGGAACATTCTCAAATCCATCTCGAATCACTGGAACTCTCTTTGGTTTGGATGTTTTCTGAGGAGAAAACATAATACCAACAATAGTCACAACATGCTAACACTAATGAAGTTAGTGATGTTTTCAAAAATACAAAGGCAACAAAAGTGACATTATGTACTTACATATGAAAATGATTATATTTCACTGTAAATTGTGACTATATATACATAGATCGACATATTGATGATCCCAAGTAACACAGTTATATGGAGAGATTAGTGTCAATTACATTTTAATCCCAAGCCCACCTTCACGTATATCACAATATCACCTCTGTACCGTTTCTCTTTTGGATGTCATTTGCGAAGCTGTACGGATTAAGAAATGTAAATGTAAATAGAGTAAGGACTATGTAAAATAGAATTAAGTTGCATGTGTTGATATTTCTATCTCATAAGCACACACAGGCTTAACTATGGTCTCGGTGGTGCACAGCAAAGGGTGGACCAAGCTGACGGGACAATCATATAAGACGATAAAGATAAACATGTCAATCACTTTTCAATTTCGAAAACTATATCGATTGCGTATATGCAAGGTTCGTGTTTGGGATAAATCATGACTTAATGTGTCACGAAAGAAACTTGCATTTCATTAACTAAATTCACACAGTTATGTCAGCGATATGAAATCACCTGTCTCAAGAAGAACACTTGAAGAACATTCCGAGACAATAATTATGAGAGTTGTCTTGTTCCTTTATTGTTAATTGTTCTGAGTTGTTAAGTAAACGTTTTATATGTTTAATTCAGATGATACTTAATAAAATTTATTTCTGTAGGTGATTACATTGAAAGAATAAAGTGTACAGGTTCTGCTTTCAAGATCACATAGGTAAACCCAACCGATTTTCACGTCGCTTGTTATACCTTATTCTAACCATGTGTTTAGTTTGTTAATAAAGTGACGGGCAAAAGAAAGTATAACACTCACTTGTTGCTTTTTTTTTATTATTTCCATATTTTAAACAACTGAGATGCATTTGATTATGGCACGACACAATAACACCTTTCGGCAGAAGTTTGAATGACTTAATTGGTGACTTATTATTTTAATTGAAATAACATTATTTAAAGTAGTCGGGGTAAGAAATGAAATTTACACCAACATGACCCCTACAATGTTCAAAATGTTGTAAATGTGTGCAGGACGAGGTACATTTATTGATTATCACACAGTGTGTGTGTTATATTTCAATGAGCAGTTGACTTTTGTCAAAATTAATTTGGGGGAATTTCAAAATTTAAATTTTAAATTTTAACTTTCGTAAAAACAAAACGCGAATAGGTATTCTTTGACTGATTAAGTGTATTGGACTAATTTCCAAAACTTGTAAGTTTTTGAATACGAAGTCGAAAACTGGAGATATTTGATTTTGAAAATTATACATATGATAAATACAGCCGAGTGATATACTTTCTTTTCCCCGTCAGTATATTTATGATGAGAACTTAAATTGATGCGTTTCACTCTACTCTAACTTCATACCAACAATTCCAAGTTGTTCAGATAAAATAATAACCATCTAAAACAACAAATATAATGTTAGATTGATTGCACGCATTAGACATTATAATCTTATTTTATTGATTTCATTACTGTGGACCATTTGTATTATCACAAGTCATGTTACCTTAATACTGGTTTGGCTGTCGTAACAGCAACGAGCCGGATAGATCGTCCATCGTCTGAAGTTATTTAAATATCGTCTTATATAACTCAGAGACAAAGTTAAAATAGTTGCCTATGACCAATCGCATTCCCATATTTTATCATTGGCAAAGATTGATCTTAGAGCTGCGATCAATGTTTGGAACCCTGAACATCAATTCCAAAATTCAGATTTCAGTCTTACCAATATCATGTTTGCAAGTACAAGGAGCAATAGTATAATCCTAGATATTGCCATTTGATGCACATGCTGATAATTAAAAAACATGAATTATGTACTATTTTACAAAAGAAACATTGAAGTAAGTTAGATGGTCAACATATGTAAAGCTTAAATCACCCTTATGTTATGGCTGAAAGATAATTAACTAACAAATTAAAATTCTCTCTCTCTCTCTCTATTTCTCTATGATACATTGATCACTTTAATCATCTATTTGATCAATATATAAAAATAACTCCTCTGTGTTCCATGCCTTAGTTTTTTAGTTGTGATTAAAAATAGTTGGAACTTTTTAAATAAATGCATTTGTCAATTCGTCTGTTCGCCCCGAAAGCATTTCCGTAGTAGAACTAAAACAACTCTGTCTGCTTGTGTTCATTTCTATAAAGTTGAACATTTCAAAAGAACTTTACATATTCATTTAAAAGGACACGCATACGAGAAGATAAGTGTAAAAGTACTGTTAGGTAGAAACACTAAAATACTGCAGTGCTGATCAGTCTTCTACTTCTACCAGGTAGTGTCCACAATCATAGTTGATCATTTTGACACGGTGTGGGTTTGCGCACGGTCGGAATGGCAATAAGTTAAAAATTAAAAGCAGGATAGAAATGATGTGGTGTCGGCGCTCACAGAGCCCCAGACACCCTGGATCTAAAGATCTCGAGAGTGTTTGAGGATGGAATGTCTGGTGGTAAGGCGTTCCAGTCTCTTATTGTTCTTGGGAAAAAGGAGAATTTCTTGATATTACTTCTGGTAGATGGAATTTGGAAAGTTAGGGGATGCATATTTCTAGTTGTCCTATTTGGTGGAGTGAGCTTGTCAGTTGTTATATTGATGAGGTTGTTGTGGATCTTGTAAAGCATAGTCAGTCTTGCTTGTTTTCGTCTGACGTCCAGCGGAGTCCAAGCTAAGTGATTTAGCATGTCAGTTACACTAGCTGTTTGTGTGTAGTTGTTAACAACATACCTTGCGGCTCGACGCTGGACCATATCAATTCTTTTTATATCTTTCTGTAAGTGGGGATCCCATGCTGCGCTGGCGTACTCAACTGAGGGTCTCACAAGGGTCATATAAGCTCGCTCCTTAATCTTTGGTGATCTGATGTTAAGATTCCTTTTTAAGAAGCCTAGGGTCTTGTTAGCTTTGCTACAGATGCTCTCAATGTGGTTGCTCCAGGAGAGGTCCGAGCTGATGGTGCATCCCAGATACTTGACGCTATCGACAAATTGTAATGTGTGACTGTGCAGGACATAGGGATACTTGATTTTGCGTCTGTTCTTGGTGATGGAGATGACCTGACACTTCTGCGGGTGAAAGACCATTTTCCATGCCTTCTCCCAGGATGCTAATTGATGCAAGTCCTCCTGGAGTCGTTGAGCGTCAGCGTCACTAGTGATTGTTAGGTACACCATGGTGTCATCGGCGAATAGGCGCACTTTTGACTTTATTCCCTCTGGCAGGTCGTTTATGTAAAACAGGAAGAGACTTGGGCCGAGGACTGAACCCTGTGGAACTCCCGATGTGACAGCTATGGTGTCAGAAATCTCGCCATTCACCATGACAGCTTGCTCCCTGTCTGATAGGAAGGCACTGATCCAGTTATTCACTTGTCCTCGTACTCCGTAGTGGTCAAGCTTGTGGGTGAGGAGGCTATGGCTCACTTTGTCAAAGGCCTTGGAAAAGTCAAGCACGATGACATCTGTTTGTTTTCCTTCTTCCATATTGCTGGTGACGTCTTCCACAAACTCGATCAGTTGGGATTCACATGAACGAGCACGTCTGAACCCATGCTGTAGTGGGTATAGGATGTCCAATCTATCTGCGTGACCCATGATGTGGCTGGTGACAATGTGTTCTAGTGCCTTACAACAGATGCAGGTTAGGGACACAGGGCGATAGTTTTCAGCTTTGTATTTCTCCCCTTTCTTGTAAATCGGTGTTACATTGGCTCTCCTCCAGTCGGTTGGTACTTCGCCACGAGAAAGTGATGCCCTGAATATGGTGGTGAGCACAGGTGCTATGTCTGTAGCTAGTTCTTTAAGAACTCTCGGTTTGATGTTATCCGGACCAGCTGCCTTGTGCGCGTTAAGTTGTTTGAGGATCTTCTCTACTCCGGGTGTTGTGATGTTGATGTCCTCCATCGTGGGGTAGACGCCGGGCAGTTGGTATTCCCTTAGGAAGTCTTCTCGGGTTACACTTGATCCTTCTGAGAACGCCATCTGGAACTGGCTGTTTAGTATGGTTGCTTGTTCTTTCGGGTCCGAGTGTAGGAGACCATTATGTTTAAGGGGTGAGATACCTGGAGAGTCTGTTTTCTTGTGCTTGATATAGGTCCAAAAACGCTTCATACTGCTGAACTCCTTCTCGTTGTCCTTTGGGGTGACTATGTCCTCAATGTGCTGCCAATAGGCCCTGCGTAGTTCCCTCTGAGTCCTTGCGTTTAGTTCCCTGTATTTTGCTATGTTTTCTGTGTTCGGGGATTTCCTTTTCTTTTTGTAGAGTCGGTTTTTTCTGCGGATAAGTTTCTTTAGTTCTTGGGAGATCCATGGTGGGTTGTCTTTTGGTCTTGCTGTCTTGTGAGGTATGTTGTTGTTGATGCTGTCTTCCAGGCCTTTCTTGAATGTTGTCCACAGTGTGTCGACACTGGCTCCATGACTGTCCAGTTCCTGTACTGTGATACCAACGCTCTCAGTGTCTTTTGCCATCGTATCCCACCGTGCTCTCTTGTATAGTGGTATCTTTCTTGGCTGCTGCTTGAGAATCTTTGGTCGGATATCTAATTCACAGAATACAACATCGTGATCTGAGACTCCCGGAATTACCTCGATGCGAGGAAAGCTTGATGGTCTGTTAGTTGCTACAAGATCCAGGATGTTGTTCTCTCGGGTAGCTTCTTGGACTACCTGGGTTAGACCATTGTCATCAAGGATGTCTCCGAGTTTGTAGTGAAGGTTTGCAAGTGGTGTGTTTGGTTTCAGTGTTCGCGTCTTCCAATCCCAGCCTGGAAAGTTAAAGTCTCCTCCAACAGTGACAATCTTGGTAGGCTTGTGGCATACTTGGGATAGGCTTGCTTCCAGTTGTATAAGTCCCTCCTCATTATTGGTTTTGGGATTGTAAAAGGCACCAATGTAGAAATCATTTGACCCCACTAGTTTTATCTTGGCCCACACGATCTCACAGTTGGTTTGGAGTTCAGGTACAGGTGAACTGATGTACTTCTCGCTTACGGCGACGAGTACTCCGCCCCCATTACAGTTCCGATCGTTTCTATATAGATTGAACGTCGGCGGAAAAATTACAAAGCTGAGTATTCAAACAGTACATCATTCTCTCCCCACATAACTTACTCAATTCATTTCCTCCGAAGTAATCTATGTTACAAGTGGATTGTTTTTGTTGCCAGAAGTATAGAATACTGAAGTTTTGTATTAATGTTACTTTTAGAATCAGCGACGTTTTTGCACACTGTTTTGGTCCAGTAACAGTAAAGATTAGGTCTCTACATCTGACGCATCTTCCGCACGCATCGGACGAGATAGGCATTTACAAGAAATTCATATTCACCCTTCGACAACTCGACGGGAAAACGTGTGACTGGGTCAGCGCCCCCTCTAAGACAAACAGAGTTACGTCCCTTCCATTGACCAATCAAATATCTCGTGAATATGAATTTCTTGTAAATGCATATCTCGCCCAATGCGTGCGGGAGATGATCTGAGCGATGAACACATAATTCTCACATTACAGACATCAGTCGTAGATGTAAGAGAATTGTTGATTGGAAATAAATAGACAGCAGTAACATGTTGCAAATGTTCAGTGCTAGGGGATTGTTCTAGAAGCGCGTGATATGACCACTTATGGCAGAGGCTAAGTTGGAAGACATGACTTGAGTTACCTCTGTGTATTTACATGTCAAATTAAGCATTATGTTTCTGAATGTTGTTGGTGTCTGAGAGTTTGGGTTCGAATCCCGTAAAGGATTCGTCCTCTAAAATTACAATGATTGTGTACTATTTCCTATAGTGCGATCTCACATATTACAATGTTACATTTTAATGTTATGTACGAGTAAATGAATGGATAAGCTGTTGTTCTTGTCCGAGGTTATGGGTTCAAATCCCGTAAAGGATTCGCCCTCGAAAATGACTATTATAGGTAGGTACTATTGCGGATCTTACATACAACACTTGTAACATCATTGTAAAGAACAATTTCCTATCGTGGTACGTACGTTCCGCTAGTTAGAAATAAATAGAACAAAAGAAAAGAAAAACCTATCTGGAAGATATCCAATAATTGATGAAATTGATTTTCATTCCCCGTAAAATACTAATGCGTGTAGCAATTGTCGCGTTCCTCAATTTGAATATCTGTGATCATGTCATTGTTTGGAGCATTTCTCTGAAACCGATATTACTCATTGTGAAACTCCTCAGACACAGAGATGTGATTGTGTCATAATCATGATAATATATAGACTTTATTCATCTGAGATCCCTCCCTTAAGTGTAAAATGTTTTCATGAGTGAATACAGAAAGTCATCTTTTGATGTATTCATACCCGATGTAGCATTCTGGGAATAAAAGTAGTCCAGTCAAGACATGTGCTTGGTTGTCTCTCCCCAAGGTTATCAGGGTCAACTAGAGAAAACTAAGTTGGTGATAACAGATTGTGTAGTGGTGCCACTTACTAAACTGACGGGCAAAACAAGTATTTCACTCAGTTGTATTTATCACATTATAATTTTCAATGTTATATTCCTGAAACTGAATAGTTTGGGAAATTAGTCCAAAAAATTAAATCAGTCAAAGAACTTTTTTAAGTTAAAAATTAAAACCCCCCAAAATAAATCTTCATAAAACACAACTGTTCATCGACATATTATAATACTCAATGTGAAAATCAATAAATGTGCCTCATCCTGCACACATGTTGGTGTAAATGTCATTTCTTACCCTTGATATTTTAATTAAAAAATAAAACCGTCACCAATCAAGTCATTCAAACTTCTGCCGATAGGTGTTATGCTATCGTGCCAAAGTTAAATGCATCTCATTTCCTTAAAAATATTGAATTAATCGAAAGAACGTGAGGAGTATACTTTCTTATGCCCGTCAGTCTATTATGGAATATTTTTGTAAATTTTAGGGGCTATTGACCCAAAGAGACTATTGCGATAGCGATAGCGATAGACTATTGTAACTCGCTATTGCAATAACTATTGCGATAGGGTTTTTTTGTACAAATACGCAATAATCAGCTAGATTTCTTATATGTTTTAGTAGAAATGTTTAATTGATGTAAGGACTATGGAACAAAAATCTGTAAAGAAATCATAAATGAAAATACTTTTTGTCATTTTGCTATTTCCTATCTCTTGTTTTTCCCTTTTGACATTCTAAAATTAAAAATCTTGAATTAATTACAGTGAGGCTTGTGTAAATCATTCATCATTAAAGGAAATTCAATTGTTTCGATACTATCGATAGTTAACCTTACTATTGCGATAGCGATAGTGTTTTTGTATAGACTTTCGATATAGTTCTATTGCCAAGCCAACTATTGCGATGCATAAGTAAATTGATGTTCTACTGTCTTTGTAGAGCGAATTTGAATTTTTAAAATATATGTGTCCGTCTTTAAAAATATACTAAACTGACTATCAATTTATGAGGCTTTAACACTCTAATCGATGAAAGGCTGTGGAGGTGCGCTTTGGTATAATTCACTTTCACGAATAGTTAAACCCAATGCATTACATCAATATGTTTATCAGGTAGTCATGAGAAAGCCAAAAATAAACATAAATTAAATACTGACAATATTTACTCTTTCACCTTTTACAATTGCAAACGTTATACCATTACAAAGCGTTTATACTGTAACAGTTTATTAAATAACTCTTTGGAACAAAAAGACTCTAAGAGAATAACTTTTGCATGCATTAATGTTTATTAAACATATTTAATCTGTTAGTTTGTTGTCATGTTGTCATGTTGCCACGTTCACGCCATGTTGAGTCTATCCGACAACGGGAACGTCGATGTCTGAAGAAGAGAAACGATATTGGTACGGATGTGCATGGTCATAACCTATGAAGACTGGTACTAACTTTACACTAAACCATGTTATAATTGTAATCCACGAAGTGAAAGTTCCCCATGTTATTTAATGTCATGCCCTTTTAATAATACATGTAACCGGATATGATAAAAACAACTCACCAATTTCACACGCTGTTCCCCGGTGCTTATCATCACAGACACAAGCATAGTTGTCGCCCTCCACAATACAAGCACCAGCTCCACAGTTCTGGTTCTTGCACGGCTCTGCAATATAACCATTAAAACATTGTATACCTGACACACTGTTACCTTCTGTTGAGTCACGTTCTCTTCTTGACACGTGCCATTATAAGCATCATGTCAGCAATTTAAACTAGTTAATGCTATTTTAGATTATATTAGATTTGGAAACTAAATAATTCAGGTTTTCAAACTCCGCAATGTCACCATATTATACAGTTATAAACTGGTGATGAGGTCAATATCTGTTTTTATGGACCCGAGAAAACAATATTGACCAAGGACGAAATCCGAGGTCAATATTGTTTTCTCGGGTACAAAAAAACAGGTATTGGCCGAATTCACCAGCCCATAATTGTTTTATTATGTATTTAATAAAGAAACGAATGGAAAACAATGAAATACAGTAAAAAATGTAATTTGATTTGAACAGCTTGGACTACGGTCAAACGATGTCATGGTAACAATCGTTTGACGTCACTCAAGTCAATAGGTTTTTGGTCGGACTCGGGCTGGAGTCAATATGCTTTTCTGTCGACGGCCACGTGATCGCCTCTCGACCAATCAGATTGCTGGAAAAATATGCTTATATAATAATCTTGGTTATAGAACATCAGATGGGTGACCTTACCGGTGTGTGATCTTACCGGTAAGTCATTTCATCATTTTGTATTCTAAATAAATTTAATATTACAAATAATAATACATTCAAATGTTTCATCACGATTCGTCAATATTGAACAGCAAGGCTTACAACGGACAATAATAAACATGTACTTCATTGAACTTTCGTCATACAAATAAGTAAAGCAGCAAACACATTTTACATTTTGAAATACATTAACAAATAGCAGAAAAAGGAAACTATTTGTACCTGCTGTATTTGGATCAACTTTATAACATCGCTGAGTTGATGTCCTACAAATACAAATGTGTAATATTATAGCTAACATGTGCTTAGGGACTAATTAAGCTTTGAAGCCTGACAGTAACATTTCTAAATCTATTGGAAGGAAGCAACATTAAGTTTATTCAGACTTTTTGTCAAAAGAGCTTGAAGAGAGGAGCAGAAAAGGGCATTCAAAATGGTTTATTTTATTGGTTTATTTATTGGTAACAACAAAACTTGTAATTTCGGAATTTTACTTGGGAATTGAGGCTATGTTATTCACCCCAATCCTTGTTTGCTTCATTTATTGCTTTAGTTTTTAAATTTTGTTGTCAAAAGAGCTTGAAGAGAGGAGCAGAAAAGGGCATTTAGAATGGTTTATTTTATTGGTTTATTTATTGGTAACAACAAAACTTGTAATTTCGGAATTTTACTTGAGAATTGAGACTACGTTATTCACCCCAATCCTAGACAGAGACTACGTAGACCAGTTGATGTATCAGAAGAAAACAGGACATCAGTGACGCAGGATCCACCTTGCAGCTTGCTGGGGAAGATGTGAACGTTCAACCCAGCAGAACTGTGGTCCTCGACTTGGTGACTGGTGGTAGAACAACCCGTTTTAATAACATTGAACTTGTATGTTATGATTTACAGCACATCTTTATGACAATAATGTGTTATGGTGTAAGGGAAAGCTACACGTCTGAAGTGAAATATCAAAAAGATAATATCAGAAAGTATAAATATTCGGTCTAAGTAAACCTAGCCTCAATAATAATACTCACTACACTCCCATTTTGAGTGTAGCCAGGTTTAGTAAAAGGTCGAATCAGCTAACCTTTCAAACATAGCCTTCCAATCAAACGCGAGATAGTCTAATCGATTTAACCAATCAGACAACTGCTACTATTGCGGTTCGGAGCAACTAACAAATGGACAAAAGATAGATAAATAGGCAATGCGCTTTGAATCAATATCGAGAGTGTAGCGAGTATTATAATCGTGGCTAGGTTTACTTAGACTGTATAAATATTCAAAGTGAATGTTCCCAATCTCTGCATTACATTGAGTTACATAATAGACTAAACAAGTCTTTGATTTAGTGTACCACTTGTGTCCATTAGGTCTCGAGTACATGATCACGTGACACTGTTTGGTCGCTGCACAGGGCATCGTGGTTCCAGCAGGAAGAGTTGGAGATTTAAAAGCATCCTGTAAGTAAGTTAATAGTCATCTAATAACACGTATGTACATTTTTGAATGATTTGCATTTGAGTTCATGTTTCTATTTTATCAAACTATATTCAATACAGGAATTTATCACAAAACGAGATAAGTTCAATTAACGTATTCTGTCCAAGGATGTGATGTCATATGCTGGAATATTGACAATGCTAACATTAAGTCCCCTACAGCCATTATATTATACATACATGAGCAATATACCTGAAGAATTTTGGATTATATTTAAAAACACAAAACATAAAACACTGATGACAATCTATTTTCTTGTCGCATTTTAGAACAGTACCTTTAGCCAAACCCTTGTGGTTGCTATACACATTGATTACCATATATATGTAAACACAAAATATTGACGTGATATTATTTGAAAATATACTCACAATTCCTACAGCAAGATGGCCTGAAATGATGAGAGGATTGTAGTGTTGCCATGGAAGTTTGAGAGAGTAGTGTATACAATTGTGTAAGTTTGTTTAGACCGCAACAGAAATTTGGAATTTGTCAATGCTCTAACAGTCTCTACACACCTTCGAAACACTATCTTGCGAATTCAACATTATTAAAATGTGTCATGTATTACATGTACCATACAGTTATTCATTACATATTTAAGCTTCCGAGCAAAGTTATATACATGTGAAAGGACTTCAAACAAGGATAGGTGTAACAACATTAAGTTTGTGGCCACAAAATAATCACTTCACAGTTGTTTTCAAACAATGGATGAATGGCACTGTTCATGTGTTGAAATAAACATCCTGCAAGAATTACAATACCCTAATTCTCTGAGACCAATAAATTATGTTTTGCTGTAAAGTGGTTACTCTTCGGTATTTACAGCAGATATATTTCCAGCCAATAAAATATCATGATTTTGAACGTCAATGATCGGTTATAGATCCTCTCTGCCTTTATTGCTCGAATGCAAGTTCTGTCATTGGTATATTTTATCCTTACAATTACAGGGCTCAGGAATAAGGCTATTGAAGCAGTTAAAGAGCCATCAAGTATGTTAGTGTTTCAAATTAAAAATATTTTTTGAAAAATATACTTATAACGTTAATTGCCAGATAAATCTTTTATCTACAACATGGCATATGTTAAATAATTTTCATATCACGACAATGTAATGCAATTTGGTTTCAAAGAAAAGTACCACTTCGACTAGCGCGCGCTAAGGGTATCTGACGTCATATAAACAGAATCCCCTTTTTTGCGTAAAACGTTCTACACAAACAGTTAGCGCCTCCGAAGCGTGAAGGCTCGTCTCTAGCGCAAGTTTCCATGACAAACCATGTGCTGCACGTGCTGCACGTGTCTCTCTTGCAAGTTACCCTTGTCACACATTACTGAATGTGACGATTGCTTTACAAACAATGTTTCTAAATGTCACGAGAATATACAAATTATTGCCTGTTTAATGTACTTTTTATTGAGCTAAGAATAATAATAAGAAAAATACCTAGTTGGGTAAAAAAAT
Organism: Gibbula magus; assembly: GCA_936450465.1. Taxonomy (NCBI): domain Eukaryota; kingdom Metazoa; phylum Mollusca; class Gastropoda; order Trochida; family Trochidae; genus Gibbula; species Gibbula magus. Next base: position 19,915,569 of record OW388291.1, read on the forward strand.
TATTCCAATATCTGTAGCAAATACATAATTAAATGAAATGTTAAAGGGGCAGTAGCACGTTTTTTCGCTCAAATAAGTCGATGAATTGTATTTGAAAAAATAATTTCACCAATCGTTAAACACCCTTCGTTCTTAGGAAAATCAAGTTTAAAATGAGTGTACATGGCTCAGTAAAGCCATGGGGATCGTTTTTGTCATTCGAAATAATAAAATGTGTTCACAATAAAATGGCCGCCATACATTTTTTGCTTTATACGCAACACCGTTACTACTACTACTGCGGACAATTGGTTTGTGCAATAGGATGTTTTACCCTATAACGTAAATTTAAATGGCACAAACTATCATTATAAATAGGAAATTTGAAAAAGTAAATTTTGCAAAAAACGTGCTACTGCCCCTTTAAATAAATAACCGCCAAAAAAATATATATTTCGATTTCTTTCATTGCTCATAATTGTTGTTATTCTTTCGTGTCTTTGTTTACTGTGTGTGAGCTAGACCATAATGCTTTGCGCTTGAAAATAATAGACTGGATCTATATTTGGACTGGAAAACACCTTTATTAATTAATGCGATTTCTCGGCTTATTTTAGGTTGAAAAAAGCTTGGAAAAATTAAGTGTATTTATTTAACGGAGATAGATTTTTGGAAAATGTTCGATATGTTCATCAACATCCTTGATGGCTCTTTAAGTAAATACAAATACACTGATGTGCAGGATGTTAAAAAAATAAATATACGATTACATAGAACATCTCCTTTTTTTGTTCGTTACCAATTTAAAAAGAAACAAGTGGTTGTCACTAAGGTGACATGATCCCCCGCCGCAAAATAATACTTCAAAATTGAAAATTAATGTCAAAATCAGCAAAATCGACTGTCAAACATGTCGGAAAAGTCAAAGCTCAAGTGTGACCTTGAGAATAATGTCAAGGTCACCAAAATCTAATCAGCCATTTGTCTTCCCTTTGAGGTGCTTTGAGTAAGATATGATGGAATTCCTGTGAATGGTTCTTGAGATATCCCGCTGACAAGAATTACATGTACATTAGCACGTCAAAAAATTCAAAGTTCCACTGTGACCTTGAGAATAATGTCAAGTACACCAAAATCTAATCAGCCTGTCGTCTTCCCTATGAGGTGCTTTGTGTAAGATATGATGGAATTCCTGTGAATGGTTCTTGAGATATCCCGCTGACAAGAATTACATGTACATTAGCATGTCGAAAAATTCAAAGTTCCGCTGTGACCTTGAAAATAATGTCAAGGTCACCAAAATCTAATCAGCCTGTCGTCTTTCCTTGGAGAAGCTATGTGTAAAATATGAAGAGAATCCAGTGAATGGTTCTTGTGATATCCCGCTGACAAGGGTAAAATGGCAAAGTCTTGTCGTGACCTTGAAATGAAGGTCAAGGTCACAAACCTCTGTAGGAAGATTACTCTTCCCATGATAAACCCATACGCAAAATATGAAAAGAATCCAGTGAATAGTATTTGAGTTATTGCATTTCGTACGGACGTACGGACGGACGCAGCCGAATACTATACCCCCCGCTTCGCGGTAAACGCGCGGCGTGTGCTGTTAAACTGTTGCATTTAATGAAAAATGGTAATCCTATTTACCGTTGAGACATTCTCGTGACGAGCTTAATTGACATTAATTGTGTATGGTTTGAACAACCTGGCAAATCTTTCTACATGATTTATACTGTCCTGGCTATTGACCAATGAGAAAATTTTACGTCATTGATATAAATTAGTACTGCAATACTACTACTAAATATATACTCATATATTGTTTTCTGTGTAAAACATAAATATATATTCATCAGTCACCTTTGTTTCCTTTGATGTGATAGCAGATAACCTGGCTGCTGAAACATAAAACATATTATGATAAATGAATGAGTTTATTGCAAAATATAATGAAGTTACTCATTTCACAATAGTCTGTATTTGAAAAGGTATTATTTAAGGCAGTTACTATATGGCGTTTGTAACATTCCATTCATTCACAAGATTCCTATTACTCATACACATAAAATATGAAAAGTATACATCCTCGTGTTTGTCCGGCAAAACCACACTAGTACTGTGTCATCTAACATTCAGAATAAAGTTTTATTTCAAATTATTGTTTGGTTATTGGATCGATGTAAGCCGCTTCCTTTCAATGAAAGAATGAAAAAAATACCAATTTATCATCACAATGTATAACCAGACAACAGCAAAACAAAATAAAGGAAAAAAGTGAGCATCAAATACACCGACCCTGCATGATCGATTGGACTCTGCATATTTGCATATGTCTGTGTTCAGTTCTTATGGATCAATTTAAAATCTGAGGAATACCTTTTACTGTCTCAGTCTCAGAAAAGGACTTAGTACAAACATACAGAATTTGTTTATTACTCCGTGCAGCTTCTTCTGCTTTAAGTTAAAACAAATGAAACGTTTGAAAAGAATCAGATTTATACTATTTTTGCAATTGGTGTGACATAAATGTCACATGGAGATGAGACTGGTGTACTGACGGGCTGATGGGCAGACAGAATCATTGGTAAAACCATGTACTCATGAACTGATGGTCAGTATGACAAAGCATGATGAATGTATTAAACACTGATACCCAGGATATGACCATAATTTCGATTAAAATATGAGGGATATTTTGGTTAAAAGGTATTACTACTATCTCATATCAATAATCCTGTTAACTTGTATTGATACATGTGTTGACAGTATCTGGAAATCCGGCATGTGCCATGGTCAAGGTCAAAAGGCAACACCACTTTGATCTTGTTTTTAAGGTAGTATGTACATGTTAAGTATCACAAGACTTACCACTGAACAATCCAAGTTATATCGAAGGTAATTACAGTTTCGGCAACGATTTCCTGTATCAAAGTCAAAGTCTCATGGTAAACGAATTTTGACCTCATCTGTAAGCTCTCACCACAATGGATGGACATTTTAAGTATCAAAGTCCTAATATTGCCAGTAAAAAATTAACAACAAGGTTCGTAAGAATCGAAGTATCGAAGGCCAATAACATTTTGGAAAATGGACAGAAATACAGACTTACAGGTGACAAACCACAAATCGGAAGCAAAACAAGAAACAAGAACTCAATGTAATAATTTTACTTACATCTGTGAGGCACTGGATGTTGCATTTATGCAAACTTTCATGATTCCAACTGTTAATGGAGTCACTCTCAGTAGATCATCATTGTAAGCTCCAGTTTTGCCAATGTAGTTTAAAAGTTCAAAATCAACATCCTCACTTTTAGGGCCTTCAACCAGAACGGTACTGTATAACATATGTTTCAAATACATCACAAAACTATCATAGTTAATGAAGTTATTGAGAGATAAAATTTCTTGCTTGGCTAACGGTCATTGACATTTATGTAACGTACATGTTTAAGGAGGTTCCTTACCATTGTTTCTGAGCATCCTTAGTTGTCAGATTCAGATAACGATTTTACAAGCGCTTCAAGCAGAGCTGATCTCATCTCGCACTTCAGATAGGCCTTTTAGCCACATAGCCTTGTAGCCTTATTGTACACTTTCAGTAACAGTTACAGTATGCGCATTAGAAACTTAAATAACTGTCTGGACATATGATCATCAATTCATATTATTATAATTGTGAAATACAGTATTTGATTTATGGTAGAAATATATTTTGTTATTTTGCTCTATAATATAATTTAAGGGGAAACGGTCGTGCATATTTAGTAAGAGTTATATCCCCTGCAACTGAAAATTAACAGTTTCTCAAGGGTTTTTGTCAAATTATTATTAAATTTAACCTGGATACATATGATTTTTCGTAAACATTCAATTTAAGGTAAAAATCTACAAGATAACAATAAAATTGCACTTTCGTCTTGCATAAACGTGTAACAATAACCCTTTTATCAAAATAAGGCCATCATTTTGAAATATGTTTGTTATTTTATCATCATGGTAGTGTGAAATGACAGTGAAAAATGGAATTTTTTTGGCGCACCCCATCTACATTGGGAGCTCATATTTAAAAAACGAGCACGGTGACCCCTATTTTTTTATAACAGAAATTGCTTTAGCATATGTTGTTCATGTATATAGTGAAATATTAGCTTTTTCTTGAGATTTTGTAAATTGGTGTGGAACTTCCTTGAGAGTATTAATGCAATGACTGGTAAAATGTACAAGTATATCTAACATGTATCATATTTTAATCAGGAATACCGGCAGTGAATAAATGGCAAACCTCTGTCTTATGAACACTGGGATGTCACAGGTAGTTCCAACTTCGCACGTAACTGTAGCTCCATTATTCAAGGTAGGTTCCGTGAATTGAGCCTTTGAATTTTAAAGACAAGGTAAATATAATAATGGCACATATTTTAAACGATAGCACAAGTTTAAAGACAGTTATGCTGAAAAGTTACTTACGTCAGTCGGTGGTGAAACTGTAAAAAAAGAAAATAGCCGTATGTGAACTTTACATGTAAGTTTATACTATATCTAGGAATAAATGATAAATATTAATATAACTAGGATTGACGCGTCAATACTAAGGCCTTTTGCTTGACCTTGAGCCTCATGTTTCAGTTAATTCTAACTTCATTAATAAAATGAGCTATCAATCATGTCTATCCTCAGTAGTTTGCAAACAAACATTCTCAAAGAAATGTCCTTTGGTAAAAAGACAACATCACATATTACTTGACCCCTACATGTAGTCCAGTCATTTTAACAGAGATATAAGATCAACCATCACGTTCTTGCAGAAAAATGAGGCTTTTTTAATTAAGTAGAATTATATATGATTGTAGAGAAACAAGTCTAGAAAAATATAAGAGGTTGAACATATTGAAACATGTTGATTCGACCAAAGCATCTAACTTGATGTCACCATTTATTTCCTTTTCACACACCGAGCAGAGAACATTTATAGATCATTACAAAAACAAAATACTTTTTAAAAATTCTCATTGGTTTTGTCGTAATGGGTGTTAAATTGTACCACATAGCACAATTATCTCAAATACACCACTTACAGAAACTGTTCTTAAAAACTATTTTCTTTACTTCTCTGTCTTAGTTTATATGTAAATATATTGTCGAGATCAGGAAAAAAACTCAGTTTGCATTTCAAATTTAGTCAAACTTTCAAGCGATTTCATGAAATGGTGTCCTTTTTCTATGAACAATATCAATGAGATTTGATGGTTTGAGTGATAATAACTCGTATGAAGGATTACCGTTGTATTGGACAGGCCGGAACATAATTCCTATATACTTTTATCGATCCATATTTGGTTTGAGTGAATTTGAATATACCTACCCTCTGCAAAACACAGAACATAGTCAATAGTTTCTATGTAAAAAGGCGCCCTTCACACAGTCATGGCATGTTTGCAGCTTCTTTCTCATTATATCAAATCTAACACATACAAACGTCACGAAGGTATAATTTATAGTTTTAAAACAAATGTTAATAGATATGGCCTATTGAAATCTAAGTTGAGATTTAAAGGGTGCTTCATTTGGTATAATCAAAAATATTGTTTCTTCTTAAGAGGAGTATGCTCAAGTAGTCTCTAACAGTACACTTGACTATGTTGGTCTTTAAAGAGACGATTGGCGACCATTTCTACGAAGTAAGTTACGCTCGAGCGAACGATTCTGCCACCTACATATTTTCACATACAGATCAGTTAATAATTGACATTTGATTAAAGTATTCAATGTAAAAATGGTATACTGTTGTAATGTATATTAATCCGTTTTCGCAGATCAGTTTGTTAAACATTATCATTTCATTGTACTACATTGTTAGGTACTTGTTCTTCAGTTAAAATATTGCGTTGGAGAGATGTTGGTTATTTAACGAAAACAGACTGTCCTAAAAGTGTTGACACTAAACGAACAGATGTATTAACGATTGGCAATCTTACAGAAAATGAATGCCGTTTACTGCTTGCTCGTGCAGATATGGCGAACACCACTGACGAAGATACTGTTTGGTTACACCATTATATTACTTCCTTGAGAACTATCTCTTTACCAAACAACCGTTTTGGATCCATTCGAGAAGCATGTTCGGGAAAAAAGGTCCTGTTTGATAAAGCATCTAGCATTCATGATTTTGCTTGAAGAGAGTTAACCTGGCTAGACGTTGTGGCCCTCATATTATATCGAAAACAATCAGGTGACAGATACTGAGCCTACCTTCGAAGTTGAGAAGACTGTTCAATCTTGGACTGTCTGATGAAGGAGTGACCCCTTTTATACCCAAAGACAGTCAGTAAAAGGGATCGTGAGGTTTATCGTAAACGGGAAGATGCTCAAGTACAATCAGCATAACAAAGAACCAAGTTGCAAATTCCTCTGATCTGCAACATGCAGATCCTTCTTCAACCAAATGTCAAAAAGTCAGAAATTTCAATGCACTGATAACAGAAGGAAAGCAATATTTAAATCATCTTCATGATCCACACAATGTTTCCTTCATTTTGGAAAATAGAACAACCTACACATGAATTGTGTACAAAGCTGAGCTATCAAGAAACAATGTGGGTTTATGGCAAGTCCCAGAGTATATATTGTTCACCCTCTTCCTCACACAGTGTTAATAAGAGTTAGACAATATTTTTAAATTGACAACATTTAACCACTGTGTCCAGGTATGAAAGTATTTGGTAGTGTTCGCAGTAATACTGAAAAGGTTTCACAAACAGTAAAGATTACTATTAGGATTCTTAATACCCCCATTCCCGATCCCACTGCAATCGATTTTGGTCTCCCGGTCATGCACACTCTCATTCACTCCCACTGACATCGCACTGAAGTTTTTGGAAGATCCCTATGTTCGCAAAAAGTATCTCCCTCCCTCACCATGGGTCGCATATTGTCCCATAGGGGTTTGCGATTTCGATTGTTTGTTTTAAAAAATCCAACGACTACTGTGATCGACGCGACTGATGTCTTATTCGCAAAGTAGCTCTAATGTGCTCTTATTGGTCTCAATGGGATCTTGGTACGATCGTTTGTCAGTTGCATGAACTCCCAACTCGATCGTGTTAACTCGAAGTGTGTTAGCACTATTTTTCCAGTGGTGACAAAATAGTGCAATCAGTGGCGACCGCTCTAAAACCTAAGTGCGACTGCGTTTTTTTTATCAATGGTTTAATACGAGTTTAATCATGAGTATTCTTGTATCAAACAAGTAATCAATTGTGATGCGTCTATCTACGGACCAGGACCGCACCGAGAACTCACAATGACCGTACCACATTTTCTACTACAAGTCTTTCACTTGATATACATTAGTAGATCATTTCTTACAAGGCCATATTCCTCTTGGATATGAAGAATGTTCTCAAGGCAAATGCGTCATCGACCCACAAGAAGTATGGCAGCTTCCTTGGTTCAACATCTGAATTAGGGTCAGTTGTTTCAATAGGTTCATGAACTTGTAGTCGTGGTACACTTGTGACACATTAGTAGTCGCTTCCACTTCGAAGTATTTTCTACACAAGACTTTACTAAAATATGAATGTACACCAATGTTGCAAATTGTACACCACTATTGTGAAAATAGGAATTGTTCATTTCATAAATTAACTAAAGAGGGAGGATAGAGCCGCCATCAACGCACTGATATACACACATATATAGAATATAGAATATTGTTAGTTACAGGTTTCGAAGGCGAAAGCCTTCTTCATCATTCATTTATCCCAAAGCCTCTTCCCAAACAGCGCTAGATGAAATATAGTTCATAAGTTTCGTAATTGAGTAAAATAGTACTGAACTGTTCCTGAGTTAAATTATATCTAAGATCCAGAATAACCCCCAGTCCTGGATCTGTCTGTCGTTTTGTTTCTTTGGACTTTGAAAAAAAAAGTTGAAAGTGAAAATTCGCCATTGTCGTATTGGAGTCGTACAAGACTCGCAACTGTCGTATTGTGGTCGCACTCGATTGCACAAGCTGTCGCTCAGGTCGCAAATCAGTTACAAGTTGATCACATGTCCATCACAGAAACTGTTGCCGTGTTCTAAGCATGGTCCTAAGCACTCGCATATGAAATTGCTAATTCGGTCGTACCCAAGTACAACCCTGATGAGACCGACTTGCAATCGATGCGACCGATCACATCAGTGTCAACTCTGTCTCGCTAAAAAAACGAAAGCTGTGGTAACATTTTGGTCGCAGTGGGATCGTACAACTGGCTTGGTGGAACCACAAACTCAAAATTGATCATGGAAATGACTTGGACAGCTGCAACTGGCTTGATCGATCGTGGACTGTCGTATATCGGTCGCGGTTCGGTGGAATTGGGGCCTAAGAGACAAGCAACCTCTACAAAATTTAATTTTCAAAGTTTTGTGAATTGAGACCAAAATGGTTCATCTCTCCAGGTGCTCCAGGTACACATTCAGTGTGTGTATGTCAGACACATCAACATGTCAAAATGATGCTAGCTGCATTGCCTGGGTTGAAATTAAATATTCAGGAACTTTACATAACCTCGGGGCACAAGACTGCATGTTGTAGCGCTGTGATAACTGTCCTGAATTGAAAAAAAACCGTTATCCAGTCACATCACAAGGATGAATATCTAGATGAAACTCTTTTATAGTATGGGTACATACAGATCGATAGAACAAACGTAATGAAAACATATCCAAGTCCTCAAGAGTTTGTTGATGTTCTTTTGCACGAGATTAATGATTCGACAGTTCATCATTTCACTGTGAAAATCTCATTCAGCTTTTAAGCGAGGTTCAAATATTAATTGGATGAGGAGACTGCACTATTGTTTCTTATTTTGAGGAGAATTATTCTTTCATAGTACATGACGCGGTCCAGGATTTCCAAAATTTACGAAGAAACAAACTGAACATTTTCAAGAGAAGCAGTCATCAGTAACCATTTGAGGCATGGTTGTGTGACGGTTCATGTAGTTCAAGTTATTTTACAACACATGCGCATTCGGGGATCAGAACCGCCATTTTCTAACAAATATGACCATAAAACGTGTATCTCAGCAGAGCAACAATAGTAATGTTAAGAAAGACAAAAGTACGCAAAAACGCCAAGACTTTACGTCGGTGTGCAGATGGATCATTAGAGGACACTTGAAAATTTCATGTCTGCAGATGTTGACAATTAGAACATGATCATTGACATTGACGCCAAGACGAAAGGCAGAGGTTATACTGCCCTTTGGTCATGTCACCTCCAAAGTTGACGTTGACAGACTGAAATACTTCAAGCTTTCTCCTCACAGCAATTTGCTAAAAAGTTAAAGAATTTGCTTTGGAGCATTTCGGTTGCAATTGCCCAAATCCAATCATCAGTTGCACACACCCTTCTTAAAAAAATGTCAAACAAAATTACAGTTTGCTTCAGTATATCAGTAAGTTTAGATGATCCCCAATTTGAATTTAAATATAGTAAATTATCACGAATACACTAAACAATATCAAACATTTCTCAAACATTTACGTGTCAATCAACGTGAGGTATGTGTGCGTCGGTAAAATGTGTGTAACAGCTTGACGTGACTTCCGAATGTCACACAGAGTCTCAGAGACCACGTTGACATCGGTCATGATCGGCTACTGTAGTTTTACTGTTGAAAATATCGATCCAAATTAGAATTATTTCCCAAACAGTTACACAAAATAAATTGTGTAGAGGGAAATAATGATGGAACCCGCAAAGCGAAGATTTCAATGGCATAGTTTGGCCTAGGATGGTACTTTATATTCAAACGCAGTAAATCGGCTTCAACAAAAATCATATTCAAACCTCCGTTCCACGATAAAATAAACCAATCTGAAATGAGCATTTAGAAATGTCAAGGTGGTAATATATGATCAACCAATAGACAAAGTTACATACTTTGAGTACAATTATGTCCTCCATAACCGACTTGGCATTTGCATCCATAACCATTGCCCTTTGTCTCACAGAAGCCTCCGTTTTGACAAGGACTGTTCATACAGTTTTTTTCTGAAAATGTGAAAACAAATTTGGAGATATACCTTAAAAACATAAAGTGACAAATTTTATCCTTCTCAAATACTAAATCCTTGGGACTCAACTTTGACATAATCTTTCAAATGTTTTTTAAAAGAAATCTATTAGAAATTATTCATAAAATCGATTGTTTCTACAGGCTTACATTTAATGCAATAATTAATGTATATTTCAGTCAGAAACATATATTTTAGGTAATAGTTGATTGCTTACGATATTTGCAAAGATCTCCTTCGAAAGCATCAGGACATATACATTGGTAAGGGGGAGTATCTCCTGGTTGAAGAATACATTCTCCACCATTAGCACAAGGGTTTGGATTGCAGTAGTCTGAAAAGAGGTTAAACAATTCTTGTAACCAACAGTTTCTTGTTTTATATTCATGTTACTTTGAAGAAACAGGATAAGAAAATGTTTACAGCGTAATCTGAAAAAAAAGTATTTATGAACACTGGTTTTATAGAATTTTGGGTATTATAAGAAAAAGATAAAAGACAACAAATCCTCAAATGGAGTAAACTTGTCAAGCGTATTACATGTACATGGAATGCTTTTCGTCACTTTTCATGACACAATATTATAATAAACGTCTAAGCGCAGCCGATGATTATCACCTTGATATTGAATGTTTTTAAAAACACAACAAATAAAGAAGGAATTGATATATTGAAGACGTACTTTCGATAATCGATAGAAGTCAGTGTTTTAAGGAACCTTTACTGTCACAATGATACCTGTTATTAATATTGCTACAAGAACAAACCTGATGCAGTTGTCTTCAGATTAAAACAACGTCTTTCACCTTGAAAGGGTACTCCCTTAGCTGTGATCTTCGCGCTAAAAGAAAGACATGCATGGCGAACATTTGTGTTCCCCTATAAATGAGTTAGCATTGCGGATATTTCCTCAAACTTATAAGATTAGTTCAAATTTTGATTTCAAGGCTTGCAAATAATTTCGTATTTACTTTCCCAGTAGTTTTCCATGGAGGTCTCTGGGACATTGATAATATATATATATATAGTAGAAATCAGTTTTCTACGGAGTCATGGTGTGTCACTACAACGTTGTTTCATGCTCGTGCAATTTTCAAGTGACTGATTGCTTTGTTGCCTGACGGCTGGTTTTGTTGATTGGGTGCTTGGGCCTGTTGGTTTATTGGAGGCCTGTGGTTGTGTTTTGGCTATGCGTTTTGCTGTTTCTCGAGCTGTTGCGTTTTGGGGCTGATGCTTGTTTTTGACAGTTTCTTAATAGGAATGTGTTGTTGTGCCTGCAGGTGTTAAGTAGAACTAATTGCGTTTGTTGAGGCTCACCATGTTGAGTTTGCAATACATATGTATATGCAAAGGCTGCATCTTTTGTTGGTGTTTGAATATGGTTTGTCCTGGCCAATAATTGACCATTCAACATTGATTTGAGATTATCTTCTTTCAGTTGCCAAATGTATTTGCTTAGTTCGGTGGCAATTCAGGCACATTTAGTGTCAAAGTTTCAAAAAGAAAACACTACCATATATATGTTTTCATTGATTTCGGTAGGGCCACATGAAATTTGTAACATATCAAAAAAGGAAAAAAAGTGTAATAAAAGTATAAAGTGTAGTATTTTAAAGTTTTCAGCAGTTTTTTTCTCATTTTCCCACAGACTTCCATTTCTTCCATTTAAAAATTGTACTTCACCCCACTATCTTACAGGCGTCATACTTCGGAAGAAAACACACTACCCCCTATTTTTTAATGCTGATTTTTTTCAATCATATACTTTTATGTTTAAAAAAATAAAAATACTACAAATTTCAGGAGCGAACATCCTTCAACAATATATCTTTGCAATAGCATATACGGTCAATTAATGAAGATATTTACATACCCTGCTTGAAGACACACTTCCTTGTCGCCTGTTCCTGGTGGATTGAACAACACGTTGGTTTCGCACTTCTGTCCAGCTTTCCAAGCTTTGAATACAATCGCGGAAGTGCTTCCAGAATACAACGTACTGTTAACAACATAACACAAGAGAGTACATGATCATTGGTACTCAAGCTTGTGGATGTACAATTGCATGATGAAAACGTAACACAGAAACCCATTGATGTGACATTATGTACAGATTGTTGTCGACTATATATCCCGATTGGAAACAAGCAAAAAAGTGAGCGTGGCTCACTAATACCCCCGACTGTTTAAGTTTGACATTTTCATTTTACTTAAAGAGAGAGGTGTCTGCACACCTAAGGATTGATAAGCTTTGAAATGTAATTGCTAAGATTAAACTGTTTGTGAAAATGGTAGGACAAGTCTCGATCTTCATGTGAAAAAGGTGGTTTAAGTCAAAATAGGAATAAAAGTAACTTGAAAAGGTATTGGTAATATAATACACTACTGCTATTACCACTGATTTCAACTTTATTTTGGAAATTAGTCCATCATAATGATTCATTCGAGTGACTTTAAACAACAGGTACATGGAAACACACCCCTGAAGGCACAGTGAGAGATATACAGCAGTTTATGGCTGAAAGGCAAGAAAATTTAACTTTTCCCAAAATATAACCAGTGGAAATATAAAATAGTAAAATTAACGAGAACACAGAAGTAGCTTTTGATGAAAGTTACATGAAAAAGAAAATGATGAAGTCAACAAATCACAATACAGAAGTAGCTTCATTCATTCTAGCTATGATCAAGTAAAAGAATATAAAAAATCGCCAAAAATTAAAAAATTCACCAAATCGTGTTACATTTTGCAATGCACCTCTCCTAGTGGTGAAGGAGACATGTGCCAAATTTGAAAAGGATGAGATGAATAGTTTTTCTGTAATCCATCGGACAAAAAATGCTCAGAATTTGACTAAGTTAAAAAATAAAAAAAATTCGCCAAAAATTCAAAAATTCACCAATTCGGTTTAAACTTCGCACTGCACCTCTCCTAGTGGTGAAGGAGACATCTGCCAAATTTGAAATGGATGAGATGAATAGTTTTTCTGTAATCCATCGGACAAAAAATGCTCAGAATTTGACTAAGTTAAAAAATAAAAAAAATCGCCAAAAAATCAAAAATTCACCAATTCGGTTTAAACTTCGCACTGCACCTCTCCTAGTGGTGAAGAAGACATGTACCAAATTTAAAAAGGATGAGACGAATAGTTTTTCTGTAATCGATCGGACAAAAATTGTCTTCGGACGGAAGGACAGACAGACGGAAGGACAGACGGACGGACGGAAGGACGGACGGACGGACGGACGGACGGACGGAATCGTTGGTATAACTATATACCCCCAACCGTTGGTCGGGGGTATAAAAAGTCTGATGATATTGAACAATGATTTAGGAGCTTTTTTACTTTATAAATCACTCACATGGCTTGTATTTTATCAAGTACATGTATTCACACAATAAATTCACATTACACAGAAACAATGGTTTACTTCCCAAGCTGTATTGATCTCAGTCTTAGATTTTTGTTCTCGAAGCGATATTGTAAGCTGAATTTCTAAATATTTGAATTTGAAACAAGAAGACATAGTCATCAACATCCCCCGCCAGACACAAGAAATGAGAACAAGGGCAATAATTCAAGAAGAAATAATTGTGCGCTTCTCATTTTCTTTCCATTAAGGTAACAATATCCTCAAGCCACACAACTGATTTGATGTTAAACAATGGCTGAGAAAAGTTAACCTTGGATACTTGAAACAGAGTCGAAAAAGCGGAACAAGGGGAATAACTCCGGAAAAAATAATCACATGCTTCTTTTTTTCGAACTCCATCAAGGTATTGATGGCCTTAAACCACACACCAAATTTGGTTATCCTATCTTAAATAGTTTCTGAGAAAAGCTGTCCCCTTTGGTGATACCTTGAACAGAGTCCAAATATACGTAACAAGGGCAATAACTCCGCAAAGATTAATTGTGTGCTTCTCATTTTCGAACTCCATCAAGGTACTTATGCCCTCAAGCCACACACCAAATTTGGAAACCCTATCCTAAACAGTTTTTGAGGAAAGTTGTCCCCTTTGGAGATACCATGAACAGAGTCCAAAAATATGGAACAAGGGCAATAACTCCGGAAAAAATAATCACACCGTTCTTATTTTCGAACTCCATCGAGGTATTTATGTCCACAAGCCACACACCAAGTTTGGTTGTCGTATCTTAAATAGTTTCTGAGAAAAGCTGTCCCCTTTATAGCGGACGGACGGACGGACGGACGGACGGACGGACGTACACACGGACGGACGGACGGACGGACGTAGCCCACACCTATATCCCCTTCCACTTCGTCGCGGGGGATAATAACCCAAAAGCACATCTATACAGCTATAAGCTATAAGCTAAAGACCCTAATAGGCACCTCCCAACATGATGATTGTTACCCGTGCCAAGTTTCGTAGAGCTAGACCATACGCGTGTTTGACGTCCCTACACACGACTCTATTAGTCTGAAAGTCTGGCTGATTTAAGCCTTGACGCATTTCCATAAGGTTTCCGTGCTAGGAAATCAGAGCTGGTGCAGCGCTCAACTATCTCAGCACAGAAATCTGAGGGAAATGCTGCGAGGCCTTAAAGGGGCAGTAGCACGTTTTTTCGCTCAAATAAGTCAATGAAATGTATTTGAAAAATAATGTAACCAATTGCAATAGTAAAACACCCTGCTCTCTTCAGAAAATCAAGTTAAAAATTAGTGTATCTGGTTTGGTAAAACCGTGGGAATCGTTTTTTGTACTTCGAAATATTAAAATGTGTTCACAATAAAATGGCCGCCATGCAATTTTTGTTTTATACACAACAACGTTATTACCACTACGGATAATTGGTTTGTTTAATAAGATGTTTTACCATCTAAAGTATATATAAATGACATAAACTATCATTATAAATGGGAAATTTGAAAAAATTAAATTTGCCAAAAACGTGCTACTGCCCCTTAAAAATAAGCTAGTTATGGAGACTGGTGTGAGTTATGCCTTTCGAAATGAATAACTTTTTGTAAGAAGTCATTCACTACCCCCGCCAACTTCGTTGTGTCGTAAGACTTTGACATGAACACACTCACATAGCCGACGGGTATAATATTTTCTCATTTAACCTTGGAAGTTTAGAACGATTTCAGGGGGAGAGTTCCGGTTCACAGCAAATTGATAGGGTAGAGTATACTCTTTAACGCTACATTCTTACCAATTCTGTGTGAATAGATTAAAGTCCGTTGTGATGACAGTGTGACAAGGGACGCCCTGTATGCAGTTTATTACACTGTTATTGAATGGTGTTGGTTCTCTAAATGCGGGAAGCTGGAATGACAAAACCATATTTAAGCTAACATCTAGCATCCTGGTTTAAATGATTTCCTAATTTAAATATATCCTTGTTCTTGCATAGTTCAAACAATATTATAAGGAGAAACCATGATACCGAGGATACAAACTTTTTTTCATTATTTGAGTTATTATTAACAAGATGAATCGTTACTGGGGTCATTTTACACAAGTTTGTTCTTAAAACCTTTTTCTGATTTCAAAATTCAAAAGGGTTAACATGGCCTTAACCAATATCTCATGACCTTGACCTTTGACATTTGACCTTTAAGGTCACACATTCAGTGAATCACTGTGTATAACAATCATCTAATGAAGTTTTAATAGATGAAATAAGACATATTCACAAAAGTATGCTTAAGTTGTGACCTCCCTGTGACCTTGACCGTTGACAGATTTTAGCAAAAACCTTTTCAAATATTGGCCTTTCACAATCGTTGATATATACCAAATACGAGCCTGATAGTACAAAAAGATTTAAAGTTATCGTATTTACAAGGATTGTTGTAGTGATTTCAGAATTCATGACACTGAGCTTTGAATGTGAACATGTCACAATAATTCCCCAGGGGAATAGCTAAGAAGTTATAGCCAATACAAAACGCGCTGGCGGCGGGGTCGGGGTCGGGGTCAGGGTCGGCGACTGCACAAAAACTGATAGCAAAATCTGCTATAAAATAACAGTATATTCATACTCAAGATATCGCTATATAAGTGAAGAATTTAAAATATTTGGAACAACAATGTTTTCTTTAATCATAGAGTAAACATGTATTATTAAAGACTGATGATATGATGTTGAATAAATAAAAAAATATATATACAAAGCCATTACAATTGTCTTTTCACGTGGAAAACCTGAAATGAAAAAAGAGAAATTATACATCACATACTTCAAAGTTTGGTCCCATTCTCTTTCCACGGAGGTTACTCTCTACAGATTTCCGATCCTAAACTTTGTTCTACATGACCTGAATTTCAAGGCTCCGTAAAAATCCTCTAGCGGGGAAAAGGGGAACCTCATACTGTGTCCCTGCTTCTTTAACAATGAAAACTCACCTTTCGGCGGACATGTTCACCGAGTTACTGCGAAGATACAGGCATTTGACTCTTTGGGGTCTTTCTAATTAGCATACGTCCTTCGAAATTGTCTGATGTAAATAACACAAATGAACTATTTTTGGTATTTATCTCTGATTTGGTTTTCTTTATTTATCAGCATGTTTATGATCAATTGTTTCACAAATTTAAATAGCATATTTCGCGGAAAACACGTCAAACGAGACAACGATTGTCTTTATTTTATCATTATGACGTGTCATTGGCAAATGCGCCTTTTACAACGGCGTCGCTGATTGCACAACTAGATTCAATTGCAACCAATCAGGACACACCATTTCTGCCCTCGGATTCAGAAGAGAGTTAAGGATCCTTTATGTTTAATATCTGTATTCCGTTACGTGTGTATCATGTATACATACTACTTAACACTTAATGTCTTACTTGGGCGTTCTTTGGTGTTTACTTTGTAGCACAGTGTGTCTGGATTTGAACTGGAAGGAAATTGTAAAAGAGTGACATCAGACTTGGGATAACTTCCGATGTAGCATCTGGTCATATACATGAAGAAGCAATGTAAGTCGGTATGTCGGATCTTGCATTTGGAAGCACTTTCAAACATTGCGCTATTTCAAAATATTCACTTAGAGTCTGTTGACAATGAGATTATCTCAATACAGAGCTTTTGTTCTTAAAACGTTTAAAATGCACTTTTTAACAATGGTTATGTATATCGTAATTAACAGATGCAAGATGCAAGATGAAAAGCCTTAAGTTTGTATGTAGTTACACATAGATTCGTCAACATACATTCAATAATTGATTACATGTTTGCTGAGGGAACCATTGAACACATTCGGCAACATCCCCCGACAACTGGGACAAGTCTTGAACAATAAATTTGGATTTTTGTTCCTTCCTTAATTACTGACATTTTTTGTGCAGAAATTTGGAAAAACTATTTAAATCATTCGTAAAAAAATATCAAGAACATTCTACTCTACATCCCAAGCAGTGTAAATCTCAAGTTTTGCTCTGAAAGCCAAACTGTAAATTGCATTTCCATGGAAACAACAATTTAAAAATAAATTGAAATGACACGTCTAAAAATATCATGAAATTATAAAATAAATTATAAGATGTTTTCCCATGGAATCGGGTAAAACTCATTGAAAAAATAAGTTGGAACCCAAATGCAGATTTAACATGAGAATTGTTCTGCATATCATGGAAACCACGAAAGAAAGTTGAAAACCAAAAATGGTGCATCGACATATGATTGTTCCTAATACAACTGAGTTAGCCTTTTCGGGTTTGCCTCTGGTCCGGAAACAAATAGCCGAAACATATGAACGGACAAAAGGAGGCCATTTCTATAAGCCTTGCCCACTCTGGGGCGTGGGATATTAATCGTGTGCGTGTGGTGCAGGAGCGAAATATTATGCAATTGGAATTACTAACATGTATGCAGCCTGCCAATCTCGCATAAAACACTGTATATCTTCCATTGACGAACACAATCGCGTTATAGCATCTATTCACATAATCAGATTATCAAATAACGATTTAGATGGTTTAATATCCGTACCTTCCAGAATGCACACAAACAGTATAGATTCCTGTTTTTCCTGGCGTGACCATGACGAGAGACTTCACGGCATCTGTAGCAGAGTCGGGTTTGGAAGAAATGATGGATACCTGAATCCCTGGAGAGTGAAGACCAACATGGACGTCCGGAGTTCTGTGTACAAAAAGCAGGTTTAATGTGAAAAATATCATCATAATATATATAAATAATATCAATCATTTCCCTATATTTTTACGTTACAATTGTCACAAGGCCTCTTTTCAAAGAATGTACTTACGGGATTTCTCAGTTTTATAAAGGTTTGTAGTACACGTTTGTTTTCCCAGTGATCAAGAGATTTACCTGATGTAACATGTTTTTTTAACCACTTATCAGCCCATATATGTTCCTTTGTGTCTCTGCATGAAAAAGTCCTATTTACTCCGCAGTAAATATGGATTAAAGATGACATTTATTCCCCTTTACTCCGGATTAAAATATCAATTTACAACAGAATAAAGGTAAGACATGATGAATATTAACTTCAACATAATTGCATTGAGGTCGTGTGTCGTTGCTTAAACAAATCGAGTACATTCATGTAAGAACTCTTTTATTGATTGAGGAGTATTATTTAGAAACTGATTACACTTCCTTTCCATTAAAGAGCTCTTTATTTCCGTAAGAACGGCGTGTTACGTTGCCTTTAAAAATGATATTTACAAATATTTAATCTTATTTAAATTACATTTGCAAATATTGAATCGCATATAAAATCACCATAATTTGTATGATATACAATATTGAATGTTGACAACATGATATTTAGAAACCTTTTGATCTTGATTAAATATGATATTTACAAATATTTAATATTGATTAAGGGTGATATTTACAAACATCTAATCTTGATTTTAAATGATATTTACAAAACAAAACAAATATTTACTCCGGATAAATATAAGTAAAGATGAGGAAGGAGAAAATATCATCTACTTTCTCGGTGTGTCCCTTGTCACTAATATAGATCATATTTAAGAAAGCAAGATGTTAAGGTTATACTAAATTTGTATATGGATCTGTTATGATATCCCCCTATAATAGGTATTAGGAAAGGCGTTGTATGAGTAAATGAGTTACTTACCCACTAGTCGGTATCTTCGAGTACACAGGTATCATGCAGTCATGCAAATCATAACACTGAATTTCAGCTCCATTTGGTAAACTTGGCACGGTAAATGGATTCTGAATAGATACATAAGTAGTTTTGTATTTTGATGTTGATTTAAAGGCGCTGTACCACGTATTTTTGCATATTTAGCTTTCTCAAATTGTCTTATTATCATTAAAGTTATTATATTGTTCTGTTAGAGGGTAAAACAACTCATAACACGACCCGATAAGTCGTATCCATAGAAAACGGTCGATACATTTTTAAAGTCTATTTTGATAAAAAATATTCTCTCATAGCTCCTTATGAGCGGCCCTGATGTTGTTTTTTTTAATGTTTTAAAACTTGTATTATACTTGCAGTGGTGAAACTTAAATAAATTATTGTCTGTCTGTCATTGAACAAAGCATGTCCTATACTGATACTTACATTTTGTGAACCACTGTTTACTGATAAAGCCATGTGGTCATCTGCAAAACAAAGAATATCAACCGTCAAACGGAACATCGAGAATAGTACTAGTTGTGTCAATCTACAAATTCACAATCATGATTAAAGCAATTTTGTAACAAAGACGGAGTGTACTACCTTTACAATCAGGTCCTGAAAATCCAAGCGGACATTTACAAACACCAGTTCCCCCTTCAGTGATGCAGATTCCATCATTCTTGCATAACATTCCCTTGCATTTGGTATCTACTGAAATATTAATTTGCATTAATTCATGTACTAAACAGCGACATATGTGTGAAGTATGCTAAAAGTACAGAACATATACCATTCAATCAAAACGATTCTAAACTAAAGTACTGTCGAAAATTCGTTTGTGGATTGTTTTTAAAATGGCTGTAAACCAGGTATTATATTGTAGAAATGTCTACTCAAAACTTATAGTAATGAACGCAAGATCTTTCAAAAGAAGGTTTTACAAGTTGAAACTAGGCGAGAGAAGAGATGTGATAATATGTATACACAATGGGAACAAGAATAAATATATGCAAATAAAAATAAGTACAAAGGAAACTTTACACCTCAATTGGTTTCGATTAATTCAATATTTTAAAAGAAATGAGAAGCATTGGATTATGACACGATGCATTAACACTTTTCAGCTGTAGTTTGAATGAATTACATTGTTGACTGGTTAATTTTTAGTAAGAATATCTTTGTTCAATATAGACAGGGGCAAGAAATGAGTTTTACACCAACATAACCCCTACCATGTTTTTAATGTTGTAAATGTGAGCAGAAAGAGGCAAATGTATTGATTTTAACATATCAGATGTCTTATATGTAGATGAATATTGGTAACTTATTTTAATCCCTCCCCCCCCCCCCCCCCCCCCCCCCCCAAAAAAAAACAAAACAAAACACATAGAAGTATTCCTTGGCTGAGTAAGACGAAAATCAAACGTATGATAAAACCAATTGAGGTGTAAACTCTCTTTTGTATTTCAGTTAAGGTTCATCCTATTTCGATGTTGACATCATAACCGAATTAAATACGGACGAACATGTTGAATTTTCACTCCACACCAACGCAAATTCACTGCTGTCAATAATCTAACAACAAATATTCATCACAAGGTGTACATTTCAAATTTTCAAGACAAAGGTGAGCAGAGCACAGATACTCCCCTCGGATATTATAAATGACCAAGTACAAAATACAAAATGTTTAAACAAAATCAGATATTCACAACATCATATTTAATTTGGCGTTGCAAACTCTCTTTGTGATGTAGAAGACATGTGCAAAATTGTAAATTTTCGTACCAAAATTCTTGAAAATATGCAATGCTCCAACATGCTAGGATGAACGGACGGGCGGACAGACTGAGCGCTATACATACATACATACATATAAACATTTGTATCGCGCCAATATCCAGCTAAGCTAGGCTGCTCAAATATGCTATATAACCCCACTACAGCTAAAAAAAAATATCTGCGAACTCATTATCATGTGAACCACTTAATCTGTGATTTTGAACTCAATATTTTATGATAAACCGTTAAAAAATAACATTTTGAGATTACCTCGTGTGATTATCGGGTTAGATAAGGTCGGGATTATGCAATCAAATAGGTTATTACATGTTTCAGAATAAACCTAAACCTTATGTGTGTTTAATAGTAGCTGTAAATATAGGCTTCTGGTGTTATTACAGTGAAATAGACAACAGGCTGAAGTAGGTAGATGTTTGTTAAGTCGACATTTGCAATTTATTTGTAATCTGAGATTATTTGAGTTTGAGGATGAACAATGTTTTCCTACATGTATGTCTTTTACATGCTACCTTCCTAGTATGCGTAAATAATTGCCAATTCAGCTTCATAAAACTCTCAATAACACGGTGCAAGAATCCATCACAGAAGCTCAAAAACATAATTTAGAAATAATGTTCAATAACGGGTAGTTGTTTATGCATTTATATTCTTTGTCTAGTTATTTTTCTTCTCGTTTTGGTTTTGGTTAACCTAAATAACCACTGAGACTTACCTCTAATGCAAAATTAAGTCTTAATTACAATGGAGTGAAATAAAACATAACATATTTTACCTCACATACCAGTATGGAATCATGTTTGTCTTGGTCTAAGACTTGTATTCTTTTTTATTAAATGTTTTGGACGAATATCATATCCAATCTTTTGATATCTTGATGTAACGAGCGATAAAATACCTTTTTGTTTGTATGTGCGTCGTCATTCTTACTTGTTTTGCAGTCATCACCGGCGTATCCACTGTAACAGTCACACTCGTACTTCCCATCCAGATCCTTGCATACTCCGTACGGACCACAGACTCCAAGTTTACAGTCGACAATATCTGAAATAAGAGTGTATGCAAACATGGAATACGAACAATAAAACAAAACTGACATTCGACAGATTTCGGGCTCCATTTCGCATCTGCCTACGTCTGGCTTTTCATTTGAAAAATCCTTATTACCATCGGATTCATTGCTTTTGCAAAATATGAAATATTTTTATGTTATAGTATAATTAGTCATGTTATGTGCCTTATGCTATTTCAGAATCGTGATTCATTGTATCATATAAAAACACATATAATTATTACTAAATAAACAAACCTTAAGATATGACTTTAACGACGGTATATACTTAGAATGTACAAAAAAACCTATCCCACCTGATTGACAAATATAGCCAACATGTCCAGTACCAGAACAGTTACACGAGTAAGGTGCGTGCACAGAGGGGGAACATGTCCCATTGTTGAGACAAGGATTGCGTGCGCAGAAATCGATGTCTGTAAATGTGAAAAATTGCTTTTTTCACGAAACATTCCAGAAATAGTTGTTTCCCTGCATAGACCCTAAGCAAATACCGAATTGAAGTAGTAACTGATACTTAGCAAATCCAAAGGTTACGGTAAATGATAAATTAGTGCATAATGCACACATCACTAGAAGTTAACGAAAGAATAGAGTATATGTTCATTTAAAAGGTAAACTAAACAACCTCACTAAATATCGGCTTGAAAAGCATTTATTTCGTAGCTATATACTCAATAAATTACGTGAAATACTACAACATTATATTGCATAAATATACTCCTCTTTAAAGTATAATCCTTTATTCTGTTTACCAACACTCTTCATGATCGAATATATCCTTGCATATTTCATTTTTTTGTTCAAAGTTTATTTAAAAGTTAATGCATTGTATGACAATTAGCTGCGTATAACCTGTTTCACAGTTTTTCCCTGTTTTCTTCATGGGGCAACTGCAAACGTAAGATAGTCCATCGCGTCTGCAACTTCCTTCGACACATGGAAATGAGTCGCATGGATCTAAAAAGAAATTAACATATGTATGCGAAATGGTTCACTTATGATAAGTTGTATTGATTTATAAAAACATGAAGTACTCCTTATACTATGATGCCAAGAATGCATGGATAACACATTCATTAACGTCCACGTTCATTAACATTAAAAGATCGCAACTTTCGACTCGTCACCATTGATACATACAGAGTTTGTAATACTTTGTTCCTGAAATTGATGATAGCTTGCCTTGTCTTTTACATTCAAGAAATGTGTTCTCACACCAAAGTGGTTTCTATATTACCTGTGTAAGAATCATAAATGAGTCTATTGGATACGTTCAAAAGCAACCCACGGTTTTCCAATCTGCAATTCCTCCGTCGGGATAAAACAAACCGTAAGTTTTCCGTTTCGTTTTGCCACTTTACATTTTGTTTGCATCTTTTCCTCGCTTTCCGCGAGTATACCGTAAGTCTTCCGTAGGTCGACCTTGGATTTCCGTAGTTCTTCCGTTTAGAATGGATCAGCGTCGTAGATCCTCAGTGTAAATCTTAGTTTTTCGGCAAATATCCCGTACTTGCCGTAGGTCTTCAGCAGTGCTTCCATACATCTCCCGTAAATTTCCATACTTCTTCCGTGAAATGTTCCATATGTCTACTGCATTTCGCTGTAATGAAGCCGTAGGTCTACCACCCAAGCCCTTAACCTTCCAGAGGTCTTCCCCAGTTAATCAGTAATAATCCGTACTTGTTCGTAGAGGTATGTCTCTTCAAAATCCGAAGGAATTTAACCATTTGCCCCCTAAATCTGTGTCATGTTTTTGAGAATATCCCTAGCTCTATCTAGAAAATCTTTCCGTGGAGAACCGCAGACACGATAGCCCGCAGTGAAATGCATATGTCGCCAAGTCGATTGTATATATCTTTTAGTCATGTGTGTTCAACAATACATGCCCCTGTGCAAAAAATTATGTTTAAACTCACCTGGAGCTATAATTTCCACTCCCAGACACTTTATCTGTGATCGCTGTCTGTAAAAATATAGAAAACAAAATGGATGACTAAATTTTATTAATTGGTTTACATACGTCATCTCCTGGCTGCCCGAGTCCACTATAATCCCTTGCTAATAAATAAATAGATGACTTTTCGCTATGAATATCTACACTTTATTGAACTCCTCACCTGTTGAAAAATGCCTTAAAATTGGTACAAAGTTTTTTGTGTTCATAGATATTCAAACATTCACCCGAATGCAAATTGTGAACTTGATAAATGCAAAGCATGGCTTTTAATTCAATGCGTGCTAAGAAACACACGAAGTGCATTGAAATTTCAATGTGTCTTTGCACGATCACAATTTATATGTCGTCCGCTCTTAGTGCTGACCCCCTTGGGGTGCCAGAATTAGAATAGGCCCTCAGTTCCTCCTGCTTGTCGTAAGAGGCGACTCAAAGGGGGCAGTCTGTTTGCCGTGGGCTGCGACATGTACGGGTGGAGGAAGGATGCCTGATGGTTAAGGGATGTGTTAAGCTTAAAGCTAACACTGAACAATACACTGTTTCGGCCCCGACTTCATCTAGACAGGGGGCCAGATTGGCCCGGTCTGGTCAATCGGCTGGTCATGCCAAGCACTTTGTTGCGCACATCTTTTCTATCCTTCTTCTTACGCTGCTACCTCTCCCTTTACAATTATTTTATTTGCTTTATTTATGCTCTCTTGCATACCTTCACCACCTTTTCACAACGCTATCCTTCCTGATGTACTTATCTCGACTTTCTACTTGCTTTCTTAGTGCTCTCTGCACTCATTCATCTACTTTACTCAGCCTCCAAGATAGCGGTGGCCCATGGGTCAATCCAGTGAAGCATTGGCAACACTTTAGTGGAGTATATCATCCTGGTATCCGCGGTAGGTAAGCAGGAGACCCGCTTACATATAGCATTGCCCTTGTTGGTGCTACGTGGAGGATGGGGATCCAGATTGATGAATCTTTATCCACCTAACATGGGAAGAACAGGTAAAAAAAGCGTACTATTTCAACGGATGACAGTCGCTCTTCTGTTGAAGAGGCCACTGCATCAAAATCCAAAGCTTCTCAACTTTATCAATCATCATCTAAATCAACCACTTGGCCTAGATACTTAGTAATCTCTTTAACTGATGACAAACAACTTAGAGTTAACCCCTTCACAATCGCCAATACCATTCAAGGGCTGGCCGGTGATGTGAAGGATGTGAAGAAGAGAAGGAATGGCTTCCTACTCGTGGAATGTAAATCACAACAACAGGCAAAATCTCTGCAAACTTTAAAATTCATTGTTGACAAATCTGTCAAGGTATCGCCTCACACCTCACTCAATAGCAGCAAAGTCATCATCCGTGACAAGGATCTGTGTCTTCAAGATTCAGCTGAAGATGAGCTTCTTGAGAATCTCAAAAGCCAAGCGGTTACAGCTGTAAATCGTTTCACCACCAAGAAGGAGGAAAACATCATCAAAACCAATACCAATCTTCTCACCTCCGTTGTTACAGATGCCAGAAGTTTGGCCATGGAAACAACTCTTGCAGGGCTGATGACTGTGTTTGCCCTCGCTGTGGCAAGCTCGATGATGCTGCAAAGGACTGCAAAGAGTTGCCGAAGTGTGCCAACTGTGCTGGCGAACACATGGCTTCCTCCAAGGAGTGCCCTCGGTGGCTACAGGAATCTACAATCCTCAAAATTAAATATACCCAGAATATCTCTTTCCCCGAAGCAAAACGCCTGGCTACTGAGTGCCCAAAGTGTTCTTATTCAACATTAGTAAATTCCACTCAGACAGACATTGAGTGGGTCAGTGACCCACCAACTCAGCACAAACTGCGCAATGCTACATCTTCCACGATAGGTAACATGACATTCGCTCTTCTCTCCCTTAAAGAGCTTTTCAAATTGACAGGCTATAAACCATCTCCAACAACAGCTAAACACAAAAATCCAAATCAAAACTCAAAACAATCAAACACCAAAGCTGCAAGTAATTCAAAACCGGAAACACCAAACCGCACTCCGAAAGGCCAGGGGAATGTGGTCGAGATCTACAAAAAGTACGGATCTCTTGACCTTGAGTCTGATGACGTCCCTATGGACACTTCAGACACAGCGTCACTCAACAACTCGCCCAAGAGGGGCAACAGGATTCGGTCCTTGGACCGTGGCTTTTCCCCAGTAAAAAATCAAACATGAGGCTTTTAATATTATATTTTATCCACGCATATTGGAATTGTCAATGCTTTAAGGTCAATTTTAATGAATTAGGCTTGCTAGCCCAAAAGTACAATCCCAAAGCTAGTTGCCTTCAAGAAACGCATCTTAAAGAATCTGATATGGTCGCAATGAGACCATTCACTATTTATATTCCTTCTCCCCTTCTGCTGATAGGGCTAGATCAATCAATTGGTACGAGATGGAATTATCCACAGGGAGGTTCCATTACAAACACACTTACAAGCTGTTGCTGTCAGCTTATCATTATTCAAAACTATAACTCTCTGCACTTTATGCATTCCACCATCCCAAGATATTACTACTCAAGATCTGGATCAATTTGCTAATCAACTACTTTATCATCCTGTGGGACTTCAATACTCACAGTCCCCTCTGGGATAGTAATACCCTTGCTTCTAGGGGTAACAAACTCGAAAGTTTCCTTACTCAATGTGTCTATTTAATGATGGCTCAAACACATATCTACATCCTGCTACAGGATCATATACAGCTATAGATTTATCAGTATCTGATGCATCCCTTTTACAGGACTTTTCATGGTCAGTCCATGACGATACATGTGGAAGTGACCACTTCCTCATTGTATTAGAATCTTCATCACCTATTCCCGAGGAGCACAATCCTCGTTGGAGATTTTATAAGGCTGATTGGGGTACATTTTCTGTCCTATGCCGTGAGCGTATTTCATATGATGGAATAGTCAGTGCAACTGATCCTGTTGATACCTTTGCAACAAAAGTTGCAACTAATTACCCTAAAACTTCAGAAAATCCTCGCATTCACAAGCCATGGTTTAACGAAACCTGAGATACTGCCATTGAAGCACGTAAAAAAAGCTGAGCGCAAGCTCAGTAAACGAACTACAAGAATCAATTTAGATAATTGTCGCAAGGCTCGAGCTAAAGCTCGACGCACAGTCAACCAACAGAAACGCAAATCTTGGAGAGGCTATGTCTCTTAGATCAATTCCAGAACACCTATAAGCAAAGTCTGGAATATGATCAGTAGAATTAAAAGCAAAGGTTCCAAATCTACAATAAAGCATCTCAAGGTCAATGATGACCTCACATCAAAATCTGATATCGTGCTCGGGCAATTGATGATTTTCTGGCAAGGCAAGGTGTAAACAGACTGCCCTGGCCTGCCAAAAGCCCAGACATGAACCCCATCGAGCTTATGTGGGACCGCATGGACCCGCTGAACCCTCCTCCAGCAAATCTAGACGATTTGGGGACATCTTTGCCTTGCAATATGTCAACAAACTCATTGACAGCATGCCATCTCGGATTTTCGCCCTTATTGAAGCGGCGGGGGCGTCACTCATTATGAACTTGCGCAAGTGTTACAATAAGTCATTCTGGTAATAAATTGACCCTGTCTGATTTGTGTTATAAAGGCAAAAGCTGCTAAAAACTGTTTACATTGCACCTTGGTATTTACCCAATTTGAATGTTATTTATTTGAAAGTGAATGAATTCCTAACTGAGCCACTGGATTTACTTGAATATCATGTCCATGTATTCGTATTTATACTGCAATTAAATTGTTGCTCTCTTGGAACACTTTTTGTGTCTAGTGTTGCATTTCAAGTCCGCTTTGTGAATTCGAGGAGGGGGTTACAAACTTTATTGGCATGAGTATATATATTTACGTTTCGTCGTTCTAGTTCTCATAAAAATTGTACAATTTGATTCAGAGATTTTTCCTTAATATCGGGCCTAAATAGTTGAGTTAACATATTAACAAAGCACGTTTATCTCAATAAGGATTCAGTCATTTAGTGCTGACTCCATAACTTAATTACCCTTTATTGTCAGTGGCTTGAAAACAAAGTATCTGCGCTCCAACTTGTGTTGAATGGACTGTAACATCGGACTCAAACATTGCAACTCCCTCGTTCATGGTTGGTTTAGGTCGGTTTATTGTAGCGTTTTGAATAGTGGATGTTGTAGACTTCAATGATGTGATTACTGCACTGAAATAAAAAGATAAATAACAGTATGTAGTTACTCGTATGCTATTATATCATTTATAAGTGTCGAACCATAGGAACCATTGTAGAATATACATGTATATGTATGTTAGATTTACCAAAAACGAAAAACTTGATATTTGTAATGTATGGGAAATAATGATTGTGAATTTGACTGGAATAATATTTTAAATTCCTATTGACATGGTTTGAACGATGTTAAACTTATTGATTTTCAATATAGATTTCTACAAATAGTTGTTCATACTAAAATAAAATTGTTGAAAAGAAATCAGGTTGACTTAGATTTATTTAGTTTTTGCAATGATGTTTCTGGGCGCATTTGTCATGTATATTGGGAATGCTGTGTAACCGCAACTTTTTGGGATGAACTTGAACTTTGGATAAACCACTATTTACAACAACAAAGCACGATTGGAGGCAGCGTCAAAGGGTAGAAAATAGTATGAAAAGCATATATATGTCAATATATATAGTAAAATGGAGAGCGCATTGTAGCCTGTTTGTGATAAAAGCTTCGACTACTAATCATCAATTATAATAGTTGTTAAATTTGTTCAATGTTTCATGTAAAAGAAACCGTACTTCGATCATTTAAGTTATGTGATCTAAACTGTGATAGCAATTTACAAACAGTATTTATTCATAAATAAAAGTCTATGATATATAATCAGAGACCATAACATAATCATTTATTTATTTTAAGGCCTCTGATATAAGCATTGTAATCATTGCATTATTCCAGAAATATTTATAAGAATATGTAGGTCTATAAACATATATTTTTTAAATCAGCAGACAACCATTTTTTCAAACTTTGCATCTTTAAAGTATACCTATCCGATTGATTATGAAACATATTTAGGTTTATCTGAGGTGTAAGGAAGCCATGCACATGGTTCACTGTGATGAATGAATTATCAGTACATTGAGTACAATACTTAATTCATTATCTATTGCTTCTTACCCTGGTGTATTAGTGTTGGTGTAGATTGGAAAGGAACACGTTGAAGTAACCGTACATACTACTCTGTTCATGTCTGGAAACAACGGAAAATATGGCCCACTCTGAAACACAAATATTTCAATGTTAAATGTGTAAAAGAACAAGTCGATCATTTCTAGATGAAAGGTAACAAAACACATTATCAAACATAGACACAAGCAATGATAACATGCTTCAGTTTGATGCTAGTTGGGAAGCAATAACTGCAATGTTTTGAAGTCAGAAGGACAGGCGGAGAAACGTTGTAATTGTTGCTCATTATGAAGCCTTATTCTATTATTTTGGAGTCAAAAACCTAGGGTAAACGATTTCAGTGAATCCCTTTTTGAGTTGTCAAAAACAAATTTAAAACTTCCAGAGATGGGAATTTTCATGTTTAACTGAGATTATAATGTTAAGGGAGGAACTCAAGAATGAGATTATCAAACGTACGTATGCAAATTACATTCAACTGAAGAAGAACGTCACCACATTTTCACCAGAGTAAACAAATACTGCTGTCGGTGAAAGTAGATTTTGAAAGTATTCGATAGACACGTGTTAAACTAGATTAGCGCTTACGCAAAAGCAGAGCAACCCCGAAACTAAGAGTCTCGCCTTTCCCTATTCCGCCTTCTCCACAGCCACAATAAAATTGGCAAAGTTTTTAACAAAAAATTTAGCGAAAATCTTTACAAATATTGGCCTTTCTCCATAGTTGATATATACCCCATAATAGTCTGATAGCACAATCTTTTTTCAAGGTATCGTGTTTACAAGGAGTTTTTGGCGATTTCAGAACTCGTGACCTTAACGTTTGACCTTGAATGTGAGCATATCAATAATAGGATAGCAAAATTGATAGCAGTCGGGGGTGCTAATTAAGAAGTATATTGTACTAGCAATTTCATGCATCAGAGCATGATACTTTTATATTTATGTCAATTCAAATACACTTGGGGTGCTGAAATCGCTTTTCAAAATGGGTTTGGACGTGTAAGTAAAAAATATGTAAAATGTATAAATTGAATTATAAATATGTTGTTGACATAAATAACAATCTTGAAATTAAATTTGTTGACGAGTTTTCGCTGTAGGACGTCATAAAAGAACGAAAAAGCTCTCCTATCTCGTTTGGAGATTCAAAATCGACGTTTTGAGAATTCCTAAAACGTGTGATTCAGATAATCAGAACATGAACATACACTGACGGCCAAAAGAAACGCTTACTTGATTTTCCTTCAACTGAAAGATGAACTTATTTCTGAAATATAATTAATGGTGGTCTCCACGTTATGCTGAAGAAATAATTGATATGAAAGTCCATTGAAATCGTGGAAAACGATTATTCGAGTCAATAACATTCATGAAAACCACGCCCAATTCACTTCATTCACTTGCGCACCGTAACCACGTACATCTGTAGCATCATCACCACTTTCATGCGAATGCCTGCCTGTATTGTT
This sequence comes from Gibbula magus, assembly GCA_936450465.1. Taxonomy (NCBI): domain Eukaryota; kingdom Metazoa; phylum Mollusca; class Gastropoda; order Trochida; family Trochidae; genus Gibbula; species Gibbula magus. The sequence continues at coordinate 19,946,240 of OW388291.1, forward strand.
GCTCGTGGTTGAATGAAAATTTGTTCATAATGTTTTTTCTGATCATGCACTGATCGAAAACTGAACAATCGCCATTTGTTTTTGACATGACAACTTCTGAAATTCAAATATATTATGTAGAAATGGTGCAACTATATAATGCTATATTATTGTTAAACTGTTCATTATAAATTTTACGATATCTGATAAGATATCTAGTAGGCATTTCTTTTGGCCGACAGTGTATGAATATATAATTTGAAGACATAATGTTTCTCTGTTTCAGTCGTATTTATCACCCGAGGATCGAATTATCTTGCATTTTGTATAGTGACGTTTCTTTTGCGGATGAGTGTAGACGAAAACGTAGACATGAGTCGTCTCATAATACAATCCTAAATTAATCATGCACGTAAACAACATTGTTAGAGTTTCCTGCTCTGGAAAATGTACGTTTGTAGCATCACAACTTATTTTCAGAGTTAACTGTGAAACAGGTATTGCGCATTCGCTAATTCTAGAATTACCGCTAAATAAGCAATGCTTCAGCTTTATTTCGTGTAACTGTCACCTAATACAAGCATCATCCGAGATGACACTTTAATTGGAGAATGGGGTCAAATGAATGCACGTGGTGGCACGTGGTCCTGTGCATAGCTCAGTCGACCGCTATCAGTTAAGTTCAGCAACAACGGGCGTGGCTCGCTGGATGGGTAGGTTACCCGCCTCATTGCTGAATGAAAACTGAGAGTTTGAAGGGTGATTCCCTGCCCCACACTGAGACATGAGTTGAGAGGCTCGTGGTGTCACCTTGGGCAAGGGACTTTATTCGAAATGTGCCTCTGTTCACTCAGCAGTACAATTGCGTACATGGTTTGGAAGTGCAGGCAATGTGACAGATAACCTTCGAGCGCCTTAATTGGCAGCCCAGGTTGCATACTCCAAAGGGAGTTGAGAATGAAAAAGGAACGATGTTGGTCCTTACACCAGGGTAATAATGTGTGTAGCGCTTTGAGCATGGCCCTTTGTGTTGTGGACTTCAGCGCGATATAAGTATCCTCATTATTATTATTATTATTATTATTATTATTATAATGCAAGAAATATTAACATGACGTTTTATTTGTATTTCTTAAAGACGACCATGTCTCTGGATGCAAAGTTTCTTATGATGAAACTATGGGTTCTTTCCGACCTTTAATACATAGATGAATTGCGCCATATCTTAGCACCGGATAGGGGTGGTCAACAGAGTGCAAAGTTTGATGAATTTGAATTAATTCATCTTGTTGAATATTTCAGACAAGGTATGAGCAATAATACAAGTAATGATGCCAATGCAGATAAGGTTCCGTCCATTAGGCATGGATCCATAATGACTTAGATCTTAAAGTAAAAGAAACTCACATGTGGAATATCCGTTTGTGGCAGCATTTGGATATCTGAAGCCATCAACATTGTTGTAAACATTATAGTGAAATAATTAGTTTTTGCTTGTGTTCGTAATTGAAAAGCCATTGTTAGATATTTTAGCTTGACCATATAAGCTCTTTCTTATTTTCCATACATATATATAACATTATATGTTCACCTTCGTGATGATGAGTTTTATTATCAATTATCAATACCTTTAACAATGATATTGTAGTTTCTGCCAAGTCCATCAGATCTGAAAAAATAAAGAATTTATATGCCAGTGACAACCTATTAATTACACGTGTAACCTTATTAATAGAGGATGGGTATAACTGACGACAACATGCCAGTCGGTGATAAGGGATGGTCAACTGATTATCGTAATCCGACCCAAAGTTGGGACTGCCCAATTTGCGAAAGGTTGTGTGTGGGGGAGGGGTGTTTGAACTCTTTGAACCCCGCGCCCCCGGGTCCGCCACTGGTAATGTCCACATGAACAATAATGGGTCTAAACTTTTGAAAGGAAGTATATTATCTTTCTGAAAAATATGACTTTTAGAAAATGTCGTTACGGAATTCTCTTATAAGATAAGAATGTCTATTTGCTCATTTTAAGGCCTTCTACGGTAACGATGCTTCCCAAGTCCATAAAGGTACGACAACGACAATATTTATTAACTTAATTTCCATATTTAACCAGTCTGATTAAAATCTACGGTTTTCCGTGGAATAAAAATTGCAAAATAGTGCATCTACCGGGATACGAACTCATATCGGTCGTAGGTTCCACGCCAAATCGTCTGATAACAGCCCGTAGATTCAGGTGTTCGAGCGCAATTCAGGTAGCCAATCAAAAGACGCCCAACAAATGCTTTCGGTGCGAGAAGCTAGGGGCAGATAACTCCAAACAGCTATCCTTTGGTCTGTTCCGAATGCTTTCAAAACAGTGACCGTTTAAAAACTACGTTGTGATTTGTCAGCTATTTGACTGGGATTTGGCTGTGCTAAACTGGTTCGGAACATGCGCCTATACGGGGTGTTCTCAGACCTTGTGGAGAGGAATCTACAGAACATGTTCGTATCCCGGTAGATGCATAATTTGCAAATTTTATTCCTCGGAACAAGGTCGATTTTAATCAGACTGAATATTTAACCACATCTAAACTTAAATGTGAACCATTCTGACAAGAATACTTCACAACGGAGACCAAAGGATAGCTGTTTGGAGTTATCTGCCCATAGCTTCTCGCACCGAAAGCATTTGTTGGGCGTCTTTTGATTGGCTACCTGAATTGCGCTCGAACACGCGAGTCTGCGGGCTGTTATCAGACGGTTTGGCGTGGAACCTATGACCGATATGAGTTCATATCTCGGTAGATGGACTATTTTGCAATTTTTATTCCACGGAAAACCGTCGATTTTTATCAGACTGGCCTTTATATAAACACTGTCAATGACCTGAATTTTCAAGTTTCAATAATTAAGTAACCATTCGTTCAATTAACTATCATATAAAGTTCTTTTCTTCCAATGTTCTTGCATACATATGTAGACATAGTCTGTGGATACGTTGTTGCATTCAGCAACATTTAAATGTTTAAACCATGAAATTTGAACCTGTGTAATCAGTATATGCAGGTAGTCTCCACCTCGATGGTCTCACATAGGAAAAAGCCATTTTCGACTATTAGGGATCTAATAATGTTCAACTGATGAGACCTTTGTTTGTCCTAACCAAAAGAATCACTTACCCTTGTGTATCTGTTACAAGTGCGCCGATGATATATTCTCCAACATCAGATTTCCCAGGAAGCCAATTCAAAATGGTGTATTTGATTTTCTCATTTTTACGCTCTTTATCATCATCCTTCGGAGGATCAACAGTGAAACCTCGGTACGGAATTGATCTCAAATGGAATGCAACGATTTCACTGAAATATGAAAGGAAACGATTTGTCTTACAATGTTTAGGAAGAAATAGAAACAGTTAGGATTTGCAGAGGACAAACTTTCTCCTCGTTCTTGAAGTTTAAATAAAATATCATCATCCAAATTGTAAACACCAAAGCAAACATGACTGTACTGGGACGGTACTTGGTGGTAAAGAGGATAAAGGTAAAATAGCCAATGATAAAGAACCAGTACTGGCAATACGGTACTGAACTAGCCAGAACTGGTCCCGTTAAGTCATATCATTTTCTGTATAAATGTATCATGGGATATTTCAAAGGGTCACTACTGACCTGGAACAGATTTCATTAAGCCCAATTCAGACATGGTACTTATGGAATCATAGACAATCTTAACAAACTGGCAGGAGAAGGCAAAGATCTGGTATCCTTTAAATCCGAGTTCAACTTGAGACATACAGTTATTGTTACCAACAAGTGTATTAGAATTAACACATATTGCAGCCAGTGGAGGTAACAAGGGATTAATACTGAAGCTTATCTATTGCTTATCTTATGCTATCTATTTCCCTATTGTTATCCTTTCCTTAGGCATCCAGTTGTTGTTATTGCTAATAAACTCATTGCATTGTATTCTGTATATATATCACAAATATTTCTGTCTTTAATTCATGCTTGAACACGGTACAAGAATCTGTACCGAAAAGTCGCACCCTCCACTTGTCCCTATCAATTCGCTAATTGTAATATCATATGGAAATCTAAGTATGAAACAAATAATAACTGCCATTTCTAGAAATACTAGCATTATTGATCTATGCTATGAAATGCGTTTTTATTTGACAAACATTTGAATACAAACTATGTACCTATGATAGAACTTATTAAAACAAACAAACATGCACTAAGTTTTATAATACAGAGTGTGCAGTTCCACATGTTCCATTCTGAACTGATTAAAGAATGGAAGAGATAATGATTAATGCTAAATCAATCTTGATGTATTAGTTTTTGGATAATTAATAGTTATGGTATGATACTTTAAAGCTACCAGGACACTAATAGTTACACCTTACAGAGCCAGAAATGAAACGATATCGTTCATTAGTACATTATACATGTAGGTTGATAATGTACAATATTTAATCCATATAGGCCACACCATGGCATCTGCACAGGTGTTTAGGGATCACATGGTAACCAAATCTACAATTTAGAATCCCCGTTGACAATTATTCTGTACACAACATTTCAGCTTTCTTGAGCTTTAGGTCTTTAGGTCATGACCCATGTAACCCATATTGAGGGTCACAGGATCACCAAATTTACAATTTAGGATCCCCTTTATCCGAGGAGTCTCTACATAACACCTCCACACAGCTTTCTAGATATTGTTGTACTGAAGAAGAAGATGAAATTGGGTTTTTAAAGATGTGACCCCTGTGGGGTCACGGGGTCACAAAATCTACAATTCAGAATCCCCATCGGCCAAAGAGTCCGTACACAACATTTCAGCTTTCTAGAGCTTTTGGTTTTGAGGTCGGGATCCCTTTGACTCATATTTGGGGTCACATGGTCACCAATTAAAAAATGTACAATCCCCACTGTCTAAGGAGTCCGTACACATGTAGGTTCACAGGGTCACACAATTTAAAATTTATAATCCTTAGTGGCCAAGGAGTCTGTACATACAATTTTTAGCTCCCTACAGTCAGCGGTTTTGGAGAAGAGGTAAAAAATGACGAAAAGTTTACAGACGTACGGATGGACGGACGGACGCCGGACGCCAGGCCATACCATAAGCCCACCGGGCCTTTTTAGGCCTGATGAGATTAAATGGCCTAGTACTCGCATGGCACATCAGCGGGTCAGTACATGCCATATCCATTTTGCAAGTCTCTACAAGTTAAGTGCTGAATGCCTGTATGAGAAAGTACTGACCGAATTAGGTCATGTTTGCTGGATATTATACATCACATTCGAGTTTGGAATGGAGATTCAATACGTGTCCGAGTTATACATCCAAACAAGAACGATGTTCGATTCCACATGATGAAGGAGAATGTTTATAAACAGAAACGTAGTTTATGTTTACAATTAAGTTGTTACCTATATGTCTTCCACTTCTCATTGTCCTTCAAAGGCTTAAAACAAGTTAGAATTTGATATCTTTAACAAATCTACAATTTATAATCCATATTGACGAATGTGTCTTCACACAAAATGTATCAATCTATTTAAGGCTTTAGTTCTTGAAAAGAAATAGAGAGTAGTTTTAAGGGTGAAAGGTTTGATGAAGGCACATACCGTAATTCTTTGTTTTAATGTTTAATGTTTTAACTTGATCACGCTTGTCACAAGACATACTAATCATAAATGATTTATTTTCACACTTCTCAATTTATTCACTTACCGTTCTTATGACATACATTTATCAAGAATGATGTTACATCTTATCATATTATCCTTTATCAATCATTTCATTGTTCGTAATGAGGCAGCAATCACTTCCATGTGAGGATATAAATATACTGATGGAAATGAATAAAGGAACGCATGTATTGATGGTGAAATTTGTTTTATTGTCATGGGTTTTTGATCAAGTATATTTCATTAAGTATGTACACCACAGGTGAAATTTCAGTATCTGGTGTGTCCTCCCTGTTTCCTGATCACTTCTTCACACCGTCGTGGAACACTTTGGATCAACTTCCGGATGACAGCCCGAGGAACTGCGCGCCACTCTTCTTGGAAAGCCTGGAACATGGCATCAGGTGTCTGGGGTAGAACATCACGATCCCTCACCCGACGTCCAAGAACTTCCAAGAGGTGTTCAATGGGATTAATGTCTGGGCTCTTGGACGGCCATGGCAACACTCTGATGTATGTTTTGCGTGAGAAAATCTCTGCTGACGTGAGCCGTGTGGGGTCGAGCATTGTCATGTTGAAACTGAAAGTTTACACCCACTCTACGGCGGAAAGGAAGAACAACAGGTTGCAACACTTCGTCTCTGTAACGGACACCAGTCACCCTTCCATCAAGTCGAACAAGGTTGGTCCTATGGTCGTAGGTTATGTCGCCCCATACCATCACAGATCCGCCCCCGTAGGAATCGTGTTGTTTGATGTTTGATGTGTTGTTTGGTGCACTGATGGTGACGTTCACGAAGGCGTCGCCAAACGCGGATCCGACCATCTGCGATGTCCACATTGAATCGTGACTCATCACTGAACATGGTATTGCGCCAATGATAAAGTTGTCTAACTCGATGTTGTGTAGCCCATGCTCTTCTGAGACGTCTGTTTTCCGCAGTCAGCCTTACCCCAACAACAGGACGACGTGACTTTAAGCCTCTTGCTTAAGTCTGTTTCTGACAGTACGGTCACAAATTCTTAGTCTCGTTACTGCCCTGAACTCAGGGTTTATTCTCGATGCTGGTTTAAATCGGTTACGTAAGGACAGCAGCACCAGCTGGCGGTCATTTCGGGGCGTTGTCTTACGTTTTGGACCACGACCGGGTCTAATCTTTACGTACCCTGTCTGACGGTACCGGTTCCACAGTCGCGAAATCACACTTTTGGACTTGTTAAATTGTCTGGCTGTCTGGCATATTGATTGACCGCTGTTTATGCACCCGATAGCCTGCCATTTCTCATTATCAGAAAGGTATGCTCTAGGCATGATTCTGAAGGTAAAGGCACACTGACATTCGTTGACTCCTTGAAGGTTAAATGACGTTGCCATGCATGAAGTTCATGGAAATCAATTGTCACGTGTACGGTACCTTTTCAGTGAAAGGAAACTTCAACATTTTCAGTTTATAATGACCCCACTCAGCCTCGAACAAACGGAACATGCCAGACATAAGTTAACAGTAATTAAGCGTTCCCTTATTCGTTTCCATAAGTATAGATATCACTTAGACTGTCAACACGGTAATGCTACACTATGAATTGAGTTTGTATTGAATTTTCTGATTGGCTAAGAAATGGGAAGTCCCAAAGATGATCTGGATGTTTGCTAGGGAGACTCGAAACAGTCACTTGACTAATGATATGGTCAATAACATCTGGATGTTTGCTGGGGGGCCTTGAAACAGTCAGCTGACCTAGTTCCTTAAAGTCTGCAGTGGAATCACTGGAATGGTTTATTTTGGAGTAGGGATGATTGGGATATTGCATTTTCATTTTGGTAAGTCAATTTACTTATCAAAAGTTTATTTACTATTGGAATATTATGACAGATGTTAGCTCATACTTACAAATATATTTCAGTTTTAAAATTTATAACAAAAACTAACCAAACACGGCTAAAGAGGTTATTGATGTTAGTCCACTGTTGTAGTCTTGTAGATAATCAACTTAATATTACAATACGTTGAGGTATGTTTCAAAAAATCAATAATAATTAGTTTGCACAAATAAAACCTTTCAAAAGTAATAGAATTATTCAGCTGTCATTGCTTCTGTTTGTAAGTTCTTGCAAATGAAGCTAAATAATCTTGTTGATATATTCTCCTTGATCGTCACAATGCTGGTTCAGAAAAGGCCGGTTGACAGAGAAAATACACTTCCTAATTTGACTTTTATAGTAACAGACAATGGTTCATATTATATTATATTGATGCATTTTACACATATTACTCTCAACTTAATAGTTAGGATTGGTGTATTGTTTTTCTCAGTTCTAGGTGATACACATCCTAGAAGGGAATTCCGTAATGACAATAGTCTGCTTTGATTGGTTGATACTAATATAGTAACCAATCAGATTGTACTTCCTTCGAAAACAAGTGGACAGCCAACGATGCGAGACTTTTCCTTCCCTACAACGTTAATTGGGAATCTAGCTCTCTTTAATTGATTTAAACCATACATTACCAAATGAAACATACCGCTAGGAAAATATTTTCCCAAAAGAAGAGATACAACTCTGATACAATAGTTCCAAATAAGTATATTACTTAAGTGTTGCAATTGTGCATGAAATCATGAATCCGTCTTGATGAAGTATCTGTCTTAAACAAAAGTTATTGGAAATATTAAGGTAGTAAAATCATATAAAACATAAATATTTGGAATTTTTAGCTCATCAGGCTTATGGCATGGCATGGCGTCCGGCGTCCGTCCATAAACCTTTCGCTCCAGAACTGCTGCCCTTGGGAGCTGAACATATTTGTACATACGTCTCAGCCGATTCGGATTCTAAAGTATTGATTTGGTGACCCAGTGACCCCAAATAAGCCAGTTTAACCTGAAATTCATTTCGGAGGGGAATATATCGTGACGACACTTCAGCAATATCTGCAGAAAGTTGAATGTGTCAATATATCTGAAAAATCATTAGTTTAGTGCTTACTTCATGGCTACTGGTTTGGCATAGAGTGGAATCTTCAATGTTGATCCAACATGCACGATGAACTCATGATCACTTTCCTCTGTCGGATTGACGAATTCCGGGGAATCGATGGTCGTAAGGGTCTGGATCATGAACTGTAAAATGAAAATAAATCACAATGATATTTTAATAATACATAATAACCACGTTAATTCACATTTGTTTGACAATTTAAGAAATCCATCAGCTTCGTCAATTGAACTTTCCCCGTGTAAACAGGATTAAATATTGTTTAAAACAGGTAACAGGTAACAGGTAACACTTCTAGTCTCCGACCACACTGCAGTCATGTTTCATGACATTTTACTCCAACCAATCAATGATGATCACAATATGAAGCTTTATATAATATAATTGATGTGCGTGATAAAACATGCCTAATCGTTTTATGAGATTTAAAATCCGGTACCCCGAGGGATAAACACGAGGGGCGGTGTTTTATTAAGCTCACAAAACGACCTCAAGCTATAATGTTATTTTCGGTTATTCTAAATTCAAAACAGTCACCGAGTGTATACAATTTGTCTCCATCTGAGATCGCAGAAACTAGATCACAACACATTATACACGTGCAGAGCGTGCGATATAACTGCGTGTTTTAACTCCACAAAATGAACTCAATTAGGGTAATACTTTATTGTTGTAAATAAGTCCCAACATGTGAACTTAAATTTTCAAGTTATAGAGGCTTATTTGTACACTAACGGAAATCACTTGAATCTACCACAATGCCTTTTTAACGGCCAATTTACGACATACAACGAGACGTTACCATCGCGATCGCCTGTATTCGCGAAAGAATGTATACCTGTGTATGTTATTTATGCTTGATATTTTAATTTTTAAGTTTTAATTATCGAATCTAGGTTCATTGTGACGGTTAATAACTATGTTATAGTATCTATAGGAAGCTTAAAGGGTCACATAGCGTGAAATGTCCTTGAACATCCAAGACATTGTTAATAGGTTGCCTTTGTAGTATTGACAGACCATTTTGAATGATATCAACAATTCCAAAAACTTATTTGGAAAAATAGACGAACATTTACAGACACGTTTCGTTGCCGTGGGCTGCGACCTGTACGGGTGTAGGGAGGATGCCTGGTGGTTGTGGGTTGGGTGTAGCTGAATGCTACCACTGACCAATACACTGCTTTGGCCCAAACTTCATCTACACAGGTGGCCATATTGGCCTGGTCTGGTCAATCGGCTTGTCATGCCAAGCACTTGGTTGAGCACATCTTTGCTATCCTTCTTCTTACGCTGCTACCTCTCTTTACAATTATTTGATTTACTTTCTTTATTCTCTCTTGCATACCTTCACCACCTTTTTACAACGCTATCTTTCCTGATGTACTTATCTCTACTTTCTGCTTTCTATTCTTAGTGCTCTCTTGCACTCATTTATCAACTTTACTCAGCTTCCAAGATAGCAGTGGCCAATGGGTCAATCCAGTGAAGAATTGGCAACTATTTAATGGTGTATATCATCCTGTTATCTCCGGTGTTGTCCGCAAGACATGCAGCATCGCCCTGTGGTTGGTGGGGATCCGAGATGATGAACTTTTTTCCACCCAATATGAAGTACAGGCATAAAAATGCGAACATTGTCAACGGATGACAGTCGCTCTTCTGATGAAGAGCCAACTGCATCAACATCAAGTGCAACTAAATCAAAATCTAAATAAAAATCCTCTACCTCTAATTCAACTTCTTCAAATTCAACTGCTAATTCATCAACCGCAAGCAGCTGGCCTCGATTTTCATTTCATTTTCATTGGTCATTTCATCGATTGATGATACACCTACACGCCTCAATCCCTTTGCCACTGCCAAGACCATCCAAGTGCTGGTCGGCATCCTGTAAAGGATGTAAAGAAGATTAGGAATGGGTACCTTCTGGTTGAAGTAAAATCTCATCAACAGGCAACATCAATTCAAACATTACAAACAATTGTAGACAAGCCTGTAAAGGTCACACAACACACTCTACTCAACAGCAGCAAGGCCATCATCTGAGATAAAGATTGGTGTCTCGAGACTCCAGCGGCCAAGAGCTCCTGGATAACCCGAAGAACAAAGCCGTTACAGCTGTGAAGCGTTTCGCCATTGAGAAGGAGGGTAACATCATCAAAACCCACACCTACCCACTCACCTTTTCACTTCTGCAGGCTCCAAAAATTTTAAATGCAGGCTATTACAAACTATGTTCGGAACTATATATCCCTAACCCTCTCCGTTGCTACCGGTGCCAGAAGTTTGGCCATGGAAGCAACTCTTGCAAAGCAGATGAGCTTGTTTGTCCTCAGTGTGGCAAACTCGAGGATGAAAGCCATCCAAACATCTGCAAGGAGTTGCCGAAGTGTGCCAACTGTGCTTGCGATCACATGGCTTCTTCCAAGGAGTGCCCACGGTGGCAACAGGAGTCTAAAATTCTAAAAGTAAAATTCACCAACAACATTTCCTTCCCTGAAGCAAAACGCCTCATTACTGAGGGCCCAAAGCCTTCTTATTCTTCAGCAAATGCCCCTAAATGCTCCGTCTCCACTCAGACGGACATTGGGTGGACCAATGATCCACCAACCATTTGTGTAATGCAACATCTTCAACCATAGGAACCATGACATTCCCTCTTCTATCCCTTAAACAGCCCCTAAAACCGACAGGTTCTCAAACAACACCAAAATCTAATCAAATCTCAAACCAAAAATCAAATTCAAAAACTGCAAACAAATCCAAAACCATCACTTCCAACCGCACTCCCAAAGGCCACAAGAATGTTGTAGAGGTCTACAACAGGTTTGGATCTCTTGACATTTGGTCTGATGACGTCGCTATGGACGTATCAGACACTGCATCACTTAACAACTCGCCCAAAAAGGGGACACCGGGTTCGGTCCTTGGACCGTCACCTTTCGCCAGTAAAACATCCATCATGAGACTTTTAATATTTTATTTTATCCTCGCATCTATGGCGATTCTCCAGTGGAATTGTCGAGGCTTGAAGGTCAATTTTAATGAATTGGACTTGTTGGCCCAACAATACAATCATCAACCTATTTGCCTTCAATAAACTCATCTTAAAGAATCTGATAAAGTTGCAATGAGACATTTCACTTTTTGATAATTCTTTCTCAACTTCTGCTGAAAGGGCAAAGGGGGGTGCATCAATTTTAAAACGTGAAGAAATTATCCACAGAGTAATTCCATTAAAAACACAATTACAAGCTGTTGCTGTCAGCTTATCATTATTTAAAACTTTAACTCTCTGTTCTTTATATATTCCACCATCTCAAGATCTTACTATGAAAGATATTGATCAACTCGTTACCCAATTACCTAAACCTTTTATTGTCATGGGGGACTTCAACTGTCACAATCCCCTATGGGGTAGTAAAACCCTAGATTCTAGGGGCAAAATAATTGAAAGTTTCCTTACTCAAAATGACGTATGTCTATTTAATGATGGCTCAAACACGTATCTACATCCTGCTACAGGATCATATACAACAGTTACTATATATTTATCAGTAACTGATGCATCCCTTTTACAAGATTTTTCATGGTCAGTACATGAGGATACATATATAGAACATCATACTTGTGCATTTGGATCGTTTGTTTTGAACGATAAGATGTCATCACTGTACCGAAGGTGATGCTGGTAATGTACGTTACCAACATCCCAACATGGCGGAAGGCAAGATCGCTTCGCGAGTATTTAACACGAATTAATAGCTTTCTCAGGGTATATAATCAAACTTAGTTTGCACACACATGAATATTGATGGTGTGAATAGATTTGATGCACTGAATCTACATATTAATGTCCACGTCATGAAGAATACGCAATTTTAAAATCACGGTGGGATGTTGGTAACTCCCTGCGAGTTTGACACAAGATGTTGTTAACGATGAATGGAGGATGTTGGTAACACTATTGAGAAAGTGTTGTTAGTTCTGTTGTAAATACGATACGTGTTAAAGTCCTTTGAGAGAGGGGTCACATTCATTATGTGCTAGTATTACTAATCTAAACATGTTTTCTATCTATCCCCATACACGATACAAGTAAACGTGCTTATCAAGTAAACATGCTTATCAATATAACACTATTGAAAGTATCGTATTTAAAATGGAGGATCCCTTACATCCCAAATGGTTGATACCAGAACATTTTTGCCGGGTTCTATTAGAAAAGTGATAACGTTTCTTCAGTAATATTTTGGTTTACATACAAAATCTGCATTCAGAAAATCATATTAGACAGGTGTTGGTTCAAGTAACTTGCGTATTAATACTCATGTGTATATATTTGCTCCTGGTATGTACTTTGTGCATATAAACGCAATTAAATACGTTAGTATATATACACTAGAAGTATATTAACACTACATCTGGAGGTCATATAAACATATATTTGCATATATGTACTTCTGCATAGTATTTGTGTCATGTAAACAGTGCTCTCAAATACACGTGTGAGTATATTCTTTCATTTTTCACAATTGCCATTCTTGTTATAGTGACATAACTATTCCTGTACTCAAAAGAAAATAGAGTCATGGGATCTGTATCTCATCAGATTTTAAACGATGAAACATATTAGGTTGAAAATTTTAATTTTCCAAAAGTAGTTGTCAGATGCTTGACGAATATATATAATCCACATTCTTTAAAAAAGGGTTCAAAGGTGAAGTCTTTGTGGCCACGGAGTAACCAAAATCTACAATGTATAATTCATAGGTATACAAAAGAGTTCACCTTTCCCGCGGCTAATGCATTTAGACTTTTAGAAGAATACACATAATGTTCTTTAGGGAGTGGCACCTGTAGCCCTAGATTGAACCACAGAGTCCAAACCAAACCTACAATTTTTAATCCCCATTGACCAAAGAGTCTGTACACAAAATTTCATCTTTATCAGGCTTTGAGTTATAGAAGAGAAGAATATTGTTTTTTAGGACATAGTCCATTTGCTCCTTGTTAGGAGCCACAGTCATCAAATTACAAATATTAATAATTCCCATTGTCTTAGGAGTCTATACATAGCATTCATGTGTCTATTAGTTTTCGTTCTTTGAAAGGAAAACGAAAATAGGTTTTTAGGTAGTGGACCCTGTGATCACATCTACATAGAGCTACATAGTCACAATATCTATCATTTATAATCACCAGTGGCATTGGAGTCTGTACACATTATTTCAGTTGTTTAGGGCGTTTAGTTCTGACGTAAAAGATGAAAATGGTTTTTAGGGTATAGCTCCTGTGTTTCTTATTAAGGTGCCTCCTTGGCAAAGGAGTCTGTTCACAATTTTTCAACATTGAAGAAGAAAATTTAATACGTTATGGCCCTTATTTGGCAACACAGAGGCACAACATCAGTTTATAGTTTACAGTTTATAATCCTCATTGGCTAAGGAGTCTGAACACAATATTTCAGCTTTGTCTGCTTTTTCTTTCTGAAGAGGAAGAGGAAAACAGGTATAGGGCATAGTACATGTGGTTCTTACTTGGGGCCACAGAGTCTCCAAATCTATAATAATCCACATTGGCTAAGGAGTCTGAACACAATCTTTCAGCTTTCAATGGCATTCAGATCTGAAGGAGAAGATGAAAAAGGTTTTCTATCATTCAATCTACATTTTTATAATCCCAATTGTCAAAGTAGAGTGTACACAGGATTTGAGCTCTCTAGAGCCAGTGGTTCTTGAAAATACGATGAACATTAGAAAGGCTTACAGACGGATGGACTGACGGACGCCGAAATCCTTGGCACGCCATAAGTCTAGCAGGCTTTTCAGATCAGAGGGCAGTCTGTCCTTCGCTTTATTGCTGATAGTGTCTGCATTGTTCCATGTGTTAAATATGGATGGCAACTGTTTCAAAATCCGTAATACTCACCCCTTTATTTCCTCGTGTAGAAGAAGAAGTTTATTCAGCAAAAAGGCCACAGGCCCACGTACAATATATACAAGACAAATGATGGTATAACAGGTTTGGTGCTAGAACATGAAACATCATAACATTTATACAGGTTTATAAGATATATACATCTTATTTGAGTAATGAACAACGGAAATTAAAAGCTTCTCTTACATAGTTTGCACACAAATAAATGTGATTTTCATTTTCATTTTGTATAATAGTTATTAGAGATTTGATATTTGTACATTCAAAATTAAGCTGATATTTTCTTCGTAATTCATTATATATAGGACATAAAAGCATAAAATGTAATTCATCTTCTACAACATTTGTACAGAAAGGACAAAATCTAAACTCTCTAGGGATATTATTTCTCCTTCCAATATGTTTCATTATCTTTAATTCACCAATTCTTAAAAGTGTTAAAAATCTTCTTAAATCTTTATTGCGAATATTTATCAGATATGACTCCATCTTTATAGATGTTTTAACAGATGAGTAGAAATCTAAATTTGAGTGTTCATGTAATAAAGAAAGAATATTTTGAGTGTTACAATCTTTCACTCTCTGAGCAAATTCTTTGATAAACACATCAACATTGATGATATTTTGAAATTCCCATGCATAACTAAAACCATATGTACAAAGTAAGTTTCTGATATTGCTAACCCATGATTTACGATCATTTTCATCAAGTCGTTTTAACAAAAGGTAACATTGTTTTGGGTATCTATTTTCTTGCATACATATTAATTTACACCAGAATTTCACACACCTTAAGAGTGTATAACAAAACATATTTTGACGACCACACTCAGATAAAACAGCTACATTTGTTGCGTTTATACCAACACCAAGAACATATTTACAAAATTTCACATGAAAACTTTCCAACATTTTCCATTCATGCAAGCCCCATATTTCCGAACAATAAAGAATGATTGGCATTATCTGTGTATCAAACATTTGAAATAGAACAACAGGAGAGAGATTTCTAAATTTATAATTGAGTTGCTTGATTGGAATAAGGGCTTTATTAGCTTTTTGTATAAGGGTTTGGACAGATTTTGACCAAGACAGCCTGTTTGAGAATAAAATGCCTAAATAACTATAATAGGTTGAACTCGTTAGTGTAATATTATCAAATAAACATTTTTCAGTCCTCTTCAAAATTCCACCATTACGAAAAACAAGTATCTCTGTTTTAGAAAAATTTACCCTCAAGCCCCATTTTGTACAAAATTGTGATAAAACATTTATTTTCTTTTGTAAGCCTACAACAGTATCTGAAAACAAACAAAGATCATCGGCATAAAGTAACAAAAATAGTTCTAAGAAGTCTTGCCCTACAAAAATGCCTCTGTCATTATTCATCAGTAAATATTCTTCAAGTTGATTTACAAACATACTGAAAAGTAAGGGGCTGAGTATACAACCCTGTCGAACTCCACTCATGGAATTGAAATAATCAGTCACACTTAAATTTGATATTTTAACAGCAGATGCAGATTTCTTGTACATATCACGCACTATAAACAACATTTTACCTCTTACATCTTTATGAACAAGGACATACCATAAAAGATCTCTATTTATACAATCAAAGGCTTTGTGAAAGTCCACAAATAAACAATAAAATCGGCCCTTTGCCTTAGACAGATATTTTTGAACTAAAGCTTGCAAGGTAAAAACATTATCAATAGTAGAATAACCAGCTCGGAAACCAGCTTGACATTCTGGATTCAAATTATAAAAATCTACAAATAATTTAAGTCTTTCATTTAAAATATAAGTAAATATTTTCCCACATATGTCCATTAGAGAGATGCCTCTATAATTATTCACATCATTTTTACAACCCTTCTTGTGTAGAGGAAAAATGATACTTCGTGACCAGTCGCAAGGAAAGTCACCAGAGTTAAATATACAATTAAAAAGTACCTGTAAATAAGGTAAAAGAATATGACCTCCGTGTTTCCACATTTCAGGAGGAAGTCCGTCAGGACCAGTCGCTTTACCAAGTTTTAAGGCAGATATGGCTGATGTAATTTCATCTAAGCTTATCTCCTTGTTCAGAATGTTATTTGAATCATCATCAGGTAACATAACTTCATTTTGTATTATATATTGTTCAGCGAAAGATGAGAAATCTTCATCTATAATTACATCATTAACATTAAGAGTTGTTTTGAAATATTCAACCCACTGTGAGCTGCTAATACAGGGAGTCTTGGTAGCAGGTTTACCTAAAATTGATTTAATTCCAGACCAAAACTTCTTATAGTTACCATCCTTACAGGATTGAAGTAATTGCACAGTAGCAGATTCGTAATAAAGGTCACTTTTCTTTCGACAGAGTTCTCTATATCTATTGCGATTACGGCGAAATTCGTTGAGGTAATCAATGTTTCCTGTGATCCTGAATTTATCTAACGACAAATACTTCATTTTCTTTAATCCTTTACATTCTGCATCATGCCATACTTGAGATTTATCTTTACTTTGACTCTTTCTTAAAAGCATCCCTGATTCCTTGCCGCTCCTTTGTACATTATTTATAAGTGTAGTTGCTGCTAAGGTCGTGTTATTATTTGCTAATTCGGTAAAAGTATTCATATCAAGCTGAGATATATTCTTATTTAAACACTCAAGAAACAAATTGGAGTTTGAAGGTTTCCATTTATATTTATCAATTTGGTGAACAGCATCTTCGCTATTATCACGTATCAGGTCACGTTCACACTTTATAGAACACGATAAGGGAAAGTGATCTGACTCTGTACGCGTGTGTACCTGAAAGCTTTCAACAGAATTAAACATCAGACTGGAACATAAAATATAATCAACAAGACTACCCCCATTATGGGTATAACACGTAAAACTACCACCTTCATCGCCAGGGAAACGACCATTCAGCATATGTATACCATATGTACAGCACAGACTGATCAAATCCTTACCAAAAGTATTCACCTCTTTGTCGTTATTGTTTCTTGCTTTACTGAACAAATCTGCAGTGTAATTCATGTCATTTAAAATATTTATGTAAGTATCACTTTTATCATCATCTTGCAATATATAATCTTCCAGTGAACCAGTCCTGGCATTAAAATCCCCTGCAATGACAATATGAACATCACCGAACAATGATAGTAATTGCACAAGACATGACTCAATAAAATCAATCCCTTTCACGTCCCGAGTATCAGTCTTACTAGAAGAAGCAGAGGGGTGAACATAAACTATACCCAGAAGTACATCTTTTGTGAAACCGAAGACTTTAGCATCTAGAAGGATATAGATGCTATCACTAAAAGAAACGTTAACATACTTTACGCCTCCATTCAAAATCTTTCTCATGAGAAGTAGAACACCTCCTCTATTGTTGTAATCTCTTCGATGAATATAAACTGAAAAATCTGGAAAAAGCTTTTCTATTGTTTCCTTTGAAAAATTACTCCATATTTCAGTTAACCCAACTATATCAAATGAGTTACAGAAGTTAATAAAATCATTATCGTGAAATTTATTTGCAAGACCATGCACATTCCACACCATGAGAGACAGAAACTGACCTGGTATAATACGTCCGACCCGGCCGACATCCTATCTACGGTATGCATGTCCTTTGTGACCTAGTGGGGGAAATTGATGACTTTGATTTTCACGTGAAAATGACTGAGAGTCTAACTCTTGTTCACGGCTATCACGGGAGCCTGATCTAGCAAGTGAACGTGTTTTGGCGATCTCAACAACACGGTTGTTTTCTAAGTCATATGATAACACCTGACCATTTTCAAACACCAACTTGTCAAATCTTAGACGACATTTTTCACCTTGAGCTCTAGCTCTGTCCATTTCAAGCTTTAGCATTTTGCGTTTATTTCTGACAGTTAGTGAAAAATCCTCAGACATACTTATACCACTATCTTTCAAATGTTTACCGTTACGTAAGATAGCATCTTTAGTATCGTAGTGTCTAAATTTTGCAATAATAGTTCTACCATTGTTTATACGATGACATCTTTCAATTTCTACAGCAGAATCGTCCATTTTCAAATGGTCCCTGATTACTTCACGGACATGGTTTTCACAGTCCTCCCATGTTTCTCTTCCACTGGATTTTGATATACCATGAAAAAGTAGATTGTTACGACGACTTTGATTTTCTAAATAATCAACTTTTCCTCGTGTAATTACATAGTAAGTATACTTTTATTCCCAGATGCAAATATATTCCAGGTGTATATACACTTACATATGTATATTTCTGCATGTAAACGGGGGTTTAGAATGTAAAAATCTTATATTCTTCAACTGTGTTTATGGGTTATATCTAAATAACTGTAATATTTTATTTTAGTACCTTGAAATTGAGAAACCCTTTCATTACTACGTAATCGGGCGCTTGGAATGGTGGACTTGGTGTTCAGACGTATCTTCGCACATTACGCTGGTAATAATATATATCACATTTATCATATTTTATCAAAATAGCTGGTTGTATAAATAATAATATTTATGGTTGAAAATAACCGAGTTAATATTGTTGATATGAGCACATGTGCACATATCACGTTTGCCTAGCAACCATTATATTTCGTCGTCTGTGACGTCACTGTAGCTTGCCGCCGCTAGAGCAGAGTGTCGTTTCTTGACTGATTTTACGTGAATCAAATGGAAAAGAATGGATTTATTACAACACTCGAAAGTGTGCAATATGAGTTTTACGAAACTCGTGCAAATTTATGTATAACCCTCAAACTCGTTTCGTAAAAGTCATATGACATCCTTCCTCGCGTAATATATCTCTATATAACTTCATTTTAAGGTCTTTCTGTATCTTGATGTGACGTACGTCAAACTTATGATGAAACATTTTCATTGGCAACGAAGATTTGTAAGTTCAAATGTAGCAGTAGTACAGGTCTGTGAGGGGGAAAGGTCAAATTAGTGTTTCCTTTGGTTATTTATAGTAAATTTATTTGAAATAAATAAAGCAAAACTATATATGAACCGTGTAAAGTATGCTACTATGATTGTTGCGTTACCAGCATCATTTATTTCAAAACAAGAGACGTTACGAACATCTTGACTGGGAGTTACCAGCATCCCACGGTGATTTTAAAATTGCTTATTCTTCATGACGTGGACATTAATATGTAGATTCAGTGCATCAAATCTATTCACACCATCAATGTTCATGTGTGTGCAAACTAAGTTTGATTATATACCCCGAGAAAGCTATTAATTCGTGTTAAATACTCGCGAAGCGATCTTGCCTTCCGCCATGTTGGGATGTTGGTAACGTACGTTACCAGCATCACCTTCGGTACAGTGGTCATGGAAGCGAGTTCCATGACAGCTTCGAGTTCAATACAAACGATCCAAATGCACAAGTATGATGTTCTATATTTATTATATACCCCTTTTTTTTTAGCAAATTGGTAAACAAATAAAGTTACTGAGACGACGTGCTGCGTATTGATACATGGATGGTTGCCTGACCAGCATGATTCACGATTTGATATCTTAATCATATCTTTATTTTCTCATTTGTCAGCCCAATAGAGCTTTAAGTGAAATTTTATTCATTGTGGTAACATAATTAAACCATCAAATTTGCTTTACTATCATGTAATTATAAAGAACTGAAAATAAGAAACAACATTCAGGCTTCAGTCTGTCGTGCTTCTTTCGAATGACGTAACCATGGTTATGACGTCACAATTGTAAACGGTTGTGACGTCACAATGACGCAGCATCGCTAGCGAAGCTTTCAGCAATGCTTTCAATTCTCCTTATACTTTGCGCTTTTCTGCCTTGTAATGATAATTTGAGTAACATTTACCCTGCTTGTGCTGTTACTGTCTAAATCCAAGCTGATACTTTAATCAACTAAAGCATTACCAGCAGTGTAAATTCCGGAGATTGAATTGGGAAAACATTGAAAAGTACGGAAAATCTCGAGAAGTGCTGAAGTTTAGAGAAAGTAGAACCGTAAGCCGTGCAATACGGGATTCACCGTGCAATACGGAAATCGACGACGAAAACCGTATTGCACCCCTATATTACTATCTTCAGTTTACATGGGTATAAAATAAATGTTGAAGTGACCACTTCCCCATTATATAAGAATCCTCATCACCTATTCCCGAGGAGCACAATCCTCGTTGGAAATTGTCCAAGGCTGATTTGGGTACATTTTCTACCCTCTGCCGTGAACGTATTATATATGATGAAATAATCAATGCAACTGATCGTGTTGAGGCCTTTTCTAAAGGACTCATTGATATAGCAACTGAAACAAGTGTTTGCCACTAACATGGCAATGTCCCCCGCCGGTGACATTGACCTAGTAAGACACATCATTGGAGCTACTTGGGTTCATGATATATCGTGTTAATAAGAGTTCTAAAAGTGGTCAAAGTGTTGCGGTGACCTTGAAAATAAGGTCAAGGTCACCAAATCGACTGGCGTCTGCATCATCCTCCAATGTAAACTGACACCAAATTTGAAAACATTTGGTCCAACCGGTCATAATAAATGGTGATAACAAGAGTTCGAAAAGTGGTCAAAGTGTTGTAGTGACTTTGAAAATAAGGTCAAGGTCACCAAAATCCCCTGGTATCTGCATCATCCCCGAGTGTAGACTGACACCAAATTTGAAGACTTTGAGTCCAACTGGTAAAGATATATATCGCGTTAACAAGAGTTAGAAAAGTGCTCAAAGTGTTGCGGTGACCTTGAAAAGGTCAAGGTCACCAAAATAATCTGGTGTCTGTGTCTTTCCCTAATGTAGGCAGAAACCAAATTTGAAGACTTTGGATGCAACGCTTCATGAGATATCGCGTAAACAAGAGTTCAAAAAGTGGTCAAAGTGTCATGGTGACCTTGAAAATAGGGCCAAGGTCACCAAAAGTGACTGGTGTCTGCGTCTCTCCACAATGTAGGCAGAAACCAAATTTAAAGACTTTGGATGCAACGCTTCATGAGATATCGCGTAAACAAGAGTTCAAAAAGTGGTCAAAGTGTCATGGTGACCTTGAAAATAAGGCCAAGGTCACCAAAAGTGACTGGTGTCTGCGTCTTCCCACAATGTAGGCAGAAACCAAATTTGAAGACTTTGGATGCAACGCTTCATGAGATATCGCGTAAACAAGAGTTTAAAAAGTGGTCAAAGTGTCGTGGTGACCTTGAAAATAAGACCAAGGTCACCAAAATTGACTGGTGTCTGCGTCTTCCCACAATGTAGGCAGACATGAAATTTGAAGACTTTGGATGCAAGGCTTCATAAGATATCGCGTAAACAAGAAATGTGACGTACGGACGCCGCTGAATACATAGTCCCCCGTTCCGCGTTGCGGCGGGGGACAACTATCCCTAAAACCTCGGCAAATCTACGCATTCACAAGCCATACTGCAATTAAGGCAATTAAAAGGGTGAGCGAAAGCTCAGTATACTAAAGTTCGACACACAGTCAACCAACAAAAATGTGAATCTTGGAGAGGCTATATCTCTAAGATAAGTTCCAGAACACCTATAAGCAAAGTCTGGAATATGATCAGTAGAATTAAAGGCAAAGGTTCCAAATCTACAATAAAACATCTTAAGGTCAATGATGACCATCTCACATCAAAATCTGACATTGCAAATAAGTTGGCTGAAACAGTCACTAAAAATGCTTCATCTGCAAATTATGTCCCTGCTTTCCAAAAGTATCAAAAGGTACAGGGAAAACGACCACTTAATTTCAAATCTGACAATGGAGAAGACTATAATGAACACTTCTCCTTGTCAGAGCTTAAAACTGCACTTTCTAAAGCTCATGATACAGCAACCGCCCCTGATGAAATCCATTATCAGCTTCTAAAGTATTTCCAGAACCTTGCCTTGAGGTTCTACTACAAGTATTTAATCATATATGGGAAAAGGTGATCTTCCATCTTGTTGGCACAACGCGACGATTGTGCCAGTCCCAAAACCTGGGAAGGATCATACAGATTCTTCCAACTACCGTCCTATAGCCTTAACAAGTTGCGTTTGTAAAACTGTGGAACGTATACTCAATGATTGTGTAGTTTGGTTCTTGGAAACTAATAAATTACTAACTGATATTCAATGTGGTTTCCGCAAACAACACAGTACCACTGATCAACTTGTTTGTTTAGAATCTTTTATTCGTGATGCTTTTATTTACAAACAACATGCTGTGCCTATCTTTTTCGATTTAGAAAAATCTTACGACACTACATGGAAGCATGGCATCCTAAAAGATTTATTTGAATTTGGCTTGCGAGGTCCTATGCCTCATTTTATGTCTAATTTTATACATGACCAACAATTAAAGTGCGCGTGGGTTCCACCCTTTCTGAAGAAATGGGTGTCCCACAAGGTAGCATTTTATTTGTCACATTATTTATCATCAAAATTAACAGCTTGGCTAAAGTCTTAAATACAGATGGTTCACATTTTGTGGACGATTTTGGAGTTTCCTGCAGAGGCAAAAATATGCCAACAATCGAGCGCCAATTGCAACTCTGTCTCAATTAAATACATACATGGTCGTTGGAAAACGGCTTCAAATTTTCTAAAGCCAAAACATCTTGTGTATATTTTTGCAATATGCGTAAAATGCACAAAGATCCAGAACTTTTTCTGGATAAAACCCCAATCAAAGTAGTTTCTGAGGCCAAGTTTCTTGGTCTCACTTTTGATAATAAACTTTCATTTATCCCACACATTAAAAACCTTAAAGCTAAATGCTTAAAAGTATTAGACCTTTTAGGGTCGTACCTAATAATAAATGGGGTGGAGATGAAGTGGAGATGAAGAATTTTCATCCTCTTCTCTAGTTCCAAAAGGACTAGAGAGCTGAAAAGTTGTGTGCAGACTCCTTGGTCAATGGGGATTCTAAATTGTTGACCTCGTGACCCCGTGACCCCAAATGGGGTCACAGGGGTCATCTCCTTAAAAACCTAATTTCATTTTCTTCTCCAGTTCCAAAAGGTCTAGACAGCTGGAAAGTTTCGCCCAGACTCCTTAGCCAATGGGGATTCTAAATTGTAGATTTCGTGACCCCATGATCCCAAATGGGGTCACAGGGGTCACATTCTTAAAAACCTATTTTCATCTTCTTCTCCAGTTCCAAAAGGTCTAGAGTGCTGAAAAGTTGTGTATAGACTTCCTGGTCAATGGGGATTCTAAATGGTAGATTTCGTGACCCCGTGACCCCAAATGGGGTGACACTGTGGTGCCCCAAATAAGGGCCTCAAGCCATGACCTAAAATATATATTTCAGTCTTCATCATTAAATAATATAAACCCTGATGAGCTACAGAGCCCATGGCTCTATTTTGGCAGATTATAAACCAATTTACACTGACGGTTCTAAGGATAGACCCTTAGTTTCAGCAGCAACTGTGACTCCTTCAACAACATCTTTCAAGGCTGCATGATGGTAAGGCCATCCATCATATTAAAAACTCAACTCCCTAAAATTACATCATCTTTTCTGATTCACACTCTTGTTTACAGTCTATTAAAAACTGTGTAGAGTGATCACCCAATTATCAGGGATATTGTGTTACTCCATCATTATTGTCTTCAATGCGACATCGTCTTTTGCTGGCTTCCTGGCAATATGGGTATTATCGGTAATAATACAGGTAACTCAGTAGCTAAATCAGCATTAAACCGCAAACATATTTCTCCTACTAAAGTTCCTTATACAGATTCTAAACCTGCTATCAAATATTACATTAAACAACGTTGGAAGTCCCAATGGGACCAACAACAAGATAACAAACTTCACACTATTCAACCTAATCTAGGTTACAAATCTCTATCCTCATTTACCCGGCATGAAGCTTCTGTCCTACGATGATGTCGTATTGGACACACTCATTTAACACACTCTTATTTCTTAAAGGGGGAAGATCCCCCAACGTGTATCCCCTGCCAATTTCCCCTCACTGTTAAGCACATTTTATGTGAGTGTTGGGACACTGCTCATATCAGGGAAACATTGCGTTTTAGATTTCATAAACAAAATTAATCTCTTTGATAAACTTTAATTTTTAGCCTTTTCTAAATCAGCTTTTAACAATGTTGTGATAATTTGCTGGTGTTTTAACGACCTTCGTTTTTTTTTATCTAGATTAAACAATAAATAAAGAAGTCAGATTAAAAAAAACAAAATGTGTATTCAAAAAGAACATGTGCCGATATCATATTCATAAAAAATGCAACCAATCACTTTCCAGTATCAACATCACAGTCTCCAATATTCGTCCGGGGGTCAACAAGTTATGACTGATCCCGGTGCAGTGAAATCCAGGCTCAATGTAACGAAAACAGTTCACACTAATAACATGTATGGCCTCCCCTTGCCATGATACACGCAGTGACCCTCTGACGCATGGAGAAAATCAAACGCCTGACGTCATTACGTGGAATGCGCTGCCATTATTCTTGGACAGCTTGGACAAGTTGCAGGCGGTTATGTGGAGGTGGTCGTCGTTGGCGAATACGACGATCCATGGCGTCCCAAAGATATGTCAGTGACATGTCAGACAAACATGCTGGCCACGGCAAAACGTCGATATTGCAAGAAAGTGTTGAGTAACTCGAGCTGTGTGCGGTCTGTCATTTTCTTGTTGAAAGATAACACCTTGTGCCCGTTGTCGAATAAAGGGACAGACGACGGGACGGAGAATGTCATCGACGTAATGCTGAGTCGTTAGATTTCCATTTCACGATAACCAGCGGCGTCTTCTCCTCACCAAGTATGCCTCCCCAAACCATGACACTTCCTCTCCCATGACACTTCCTGAACGCAACATGCAGCTGTTCTCTCTCCCCGACGGCGATAAACATTTACTCTTCCATCTGCTTTGAAGAGACAGAACCGGCTATCGTCAGAGAAAAGCACCCTCTTTCACTGACGTCGCTGCCAAAGTAACACTGTCCTTGCTCATCTCAGTCTTTGTTGGCGATGTTCGACTGTCAACCGCTGTCCCTGGAACGGTCTGTATGCCCTGATGCCATGGGACCTTAATTAGACGTCTGGACACTGTGCATCTGCTAACCTGGTGGCCCAGTGCATTTGACGACGATGATGTCACAGTCAAGAAGCGGTTCCTGAGGTGTAATGTGCGCAGGTATCGGTCCTCCTGGTGGGTTGTGACTCTTGGTCGGCCTGATCTCGGCTTGTCTGAAGACTGTCCGGAATGACGATAACGCTGCATTTGTCTTGTGACAGTTATGCGTTGACAGCCAAAGTTCTTGCAACATGGGTGTGGGTGGCTCCCATTTCAATTATCCTGATTGCTCGCTCACGTTCTTGTAAAGTTAATCTTGCTATTCTTCAAATGTTTTTTAACAAAGTGGGTGTCTAACATTCGAGTTGGTTTTATACCCGTAGGGCATGGTTCTTGTTTGCTTTGCATGAAAAAGGCGAAAACCACAATTTGGGAAAATTTGGGAAAATCATGCGTTTGATACCACAGTTCAATATGAAACAATCATTGTTGTGTTTTGGCGATCTGTTTTCATGTGGTTGGGTTTGAATCTGATTTTGATTTTTTTCGTAATTTCAAATCTAAAGTGTTGGCCTTTCTTTTGCCCGTGAGTTTATATTTTAAATTGGGCAAATGGCTGCGATACTGCCGAAGCGGCGTTAAACAATAACTCACTCACTCTAATTCCCACTGAATTACCTTGTTGTGTATAATATATGACTCAAATTATTTTTTGGTTAAAACATTAACCCGAGGACATTTTCAAGAAGAGTTTTCGGCAAATGGTTATCGCTACCATAAACATTTTGTTTCACATACTCTTTACTTCATGTGTATTTACAAATGTGAATTAGGAAATATTAATATAAATAAGATAAGTGCACAAACATTCTTAGGTTAAGAGTGGGGTTTATTTCTGCTCATTATTTAGAATCTCCCCTCTTGTCGGAGTACATTTAAACCCTCCGATTTCAAACACAAAAATCCCACAAAATCACTCCAGACTTAATTAAGAGTGGAAATAACATAATACATTATATAATAGTAATAATAATAATGTATGTGGAAACTGTAACATGTAACTACATGGTAAATTAAAATACTTTAAACAATGATTTTAAAATATGCTTACTTTGTTGTCACTGTTCTGATGTTTTCATCAATTACTCCAAACTGATGCACAAACTCTTATGTTGGTATTTATCATTTGTTATAGTTGAACACTGAATAGCCATACCTGAACAATGATCGAACTGAAGAGTCTGGTATCTAGATCAGATGAAAGTGTCTGCTCCAGGTTCGATTTAGTTTGTAAGTCCATAACTTTGACTGGCACAGTTCCCCATCCCCCGTCCAGAAAACCTGCCGATTCTTGTGCATCGATGACAATACTGCAGTCCTATGAATCAAGTACACACGATTCAATTTAAAGGGGCAGTAGCACGTTCATTGTCGCTGAAATAAGTCGATGTAATAAATTTGAAAAATAATATCACCAATGGTAAAACACCCTTCTCTCTTCGTAAAATCAAGAAGGAGATGTTTAAGTTATTGGTCAGAGGTAACTGCAAAACACCCATCCTAAGTCGATTTTGGGGGTGATATTGTCAGAAAATGTCATCTGGAATCGTAGAAGGTGGTTGGTAATTTTGTATTCCCAAAATCCTCAATTCTCAGAATGGGATCATTAATGACCTAAAAGCACTATTTAAATGTCTTGTATTTCTTATTAAAAAAACTTATTTCAGCAAAATAAAACCACTTTAAACCACTTAAAATTTTCCAAGAGCGGTTCTTCAAGGCAAGAGCTTTGAAAGTTGGTAAATGAATATTGGTATTTTGTCTGAAAAAAGTCTCCACGAATCCTCGCCTAAACAAATAAAGGCAATGGGAACAACAAAATGGATAAATATTCCTTATTGTATGTATTTTCTTTTCATACCAAATAGTGCTACAATCCACGCATCTATAAAATTGCTATTTGTGTCTTAAATATCCAAAGCCATGTAAACATAGCAATGAAACACACATTTGTTCAACAGCAGCACATGTAAATGCTCGACCATAGTTGCTACAGCTATGTTGTACTATAGTGGGTATGGCAGTGTATTGGTATGTTCAGTCGATAGTAAAAAAGCTATTGTCACCACACACGACGAAATGATTAGTTAGCTACCACAATAACTTTAGCAACACGAGTAGGCACTTTTTGTAAAACCACAAACAAGTTTTTGATCAGACGATGTTATACATTCGAAACATCTCATGGTCATATTAAAATAATTTTAATGAAATCTGAAGAGATGTCACAGATCATGAGAAAACGTATTTACTGAAAGTGTGACGTTGGGAATCAACTCATATGTACGATATTGAAATATAGAAATATGTTGTGATAATATTTACGCGGGACCAAGCTTTCTATCAAAATCACACATATCCAATGTACAATGTTTCTTATTTTGAGACTTTAGAAGGTACCTTGTTGACGACGGTGTTATTCAAAGTTTTCAAACCACCAGCTTCAACAAATTCGGCATATGCACATATAACCAAGTCACCATCCGGGTCCTTTATGGACAGTTTGATCGTTGTTGCTTTGTTAAGCAGGATTCTGAAAACCAGTCATCTTTACCTTTTGTCAAATAAAAACGCTGGCTCAATGACTTCAATGCAGAAAACATATCTAAATGTTGACACTAATGCACACTATGATAAATGGATGAATAAAAGATTCTGCGGTTAAGATTAAGGTGAAATGTTACAATTAAAACATTAAAATGTATTCAAATAGTTATTATTTTTGCAATCACACGATTAATCTAACTTTTCCACAGTTTTCTAATTTTGCTGTTTATTTTTTCAACAACATCCAAGAACAATCCAATGACTGAGTGACTATGCTACCTGTATACTGGTTGAAACATGGCTACCGGACTGTTGTTAGGTTTCTTTGTAATTTCTCTTCGTGCTGGTTTGACTTTAACCTGCAATCTGTATGCCACAGGATAGGTATTAATTCTGTATGTATAGTTGAACCAGCGCCAGTATGAACCGTGGAATCTGCGAAAAGAACAAACAGGAAGAATCGTCCTTTAAAGTGCCATCAAGGATGTTAGTGTTTCAAATACACAATTATTTGTGGAAAATATACTTATAACGTCAATCGCTAGAGAAAACATGACATGTGATAAATAATTTTCATAACACGACAATGTAATTAAAGTTGGTTTCAATTAGAAGTACACCTTCGAGTAGAGCGCGCTTAGGGTATCTGACGTCAATTAAACAGAATTCCCTTCATTGCATAAAACGTACTACACAACAGCAAACATTTCCGAAGTGAAGGCTCGTCTTTAGCGTAAGCCGCCATAGAAACCCATGGGCTGCACGTACTGCACGTGCTTCTCTTGCAAGTTAGGCTACCCTTGTCACACATTACTGAATGTGACGATTGTTTTATACACAAAGATTTTAAATGTCCTGAGAACATACACATTATTGCCTGTTTCATTTACTTTTTATTCAGCTAAGACCAGCAAATTATGACCAATATATTCTCATTGATTATAAAATTCAAGCAAATTACCTAGTTGGGTAAAACATTTACTCCAATATCTGTAGAAAATACATTATTAAATGAAATGGTTAAAAATTAACCGCCAAAAAATATATATTTCGATTTCTCTCATTGCTAACAAAGTTTTCTATCGTGTCTTTATACACTAGACGACAATGCTTTGCGCTTGAAAATAATAGACTTCATCTATATTTAGACTGGAAAACACCTTTATTAATTAGTGCAATTGCTCGGCTTATTTTGGGTCGAAAAAATCTAGGAAAATTAAGTGTATATATTTCACGGAGTTAGATTTTTGGCAATTTTCCAATATGTTAATCAATATCCTTGATGGCTCATTTAGCAGTATTGAGAGTAACTAGCAACGGTTCAATACCAGTATGGCAGTTATCAAACGCGAACTCGAACAACATACTGAACTGCACGTGATGAAGAGGCTTGCGCAAAGCACCAAAGGCATTATTACCCTGATGAAACATCGTTCCTTTTTCATTCTCAATTCACTGGGAGTTTGCATCCTAGCTGCCACTTAATGTTATATCATATTGCCCTGACACCCATACCAGGTACCCAATATGTACTGCTGTGTGAACAGAGGTACACTTTGAAGAAAGTTACTTATCCAATGTAACACTACAAGTTTCACAACTAATGGCTTTATATCTGTATTGGACAGAGAATCAACCCTCTTATCCAGCCAAGAACCATGTCACCTATACGGTGGGCTATGTTCATTATTGCACAGGCTCAGCTGTGCACAGAACGATATGTCACCACGTGATAAGAATGTACAAATCTGTCAAATCAGAATTTGTCCACGTTAACATGTATATGGTAAATATCAGCATCAAATGTATTTATGACAGCTAGATATGTTTACGCAGATAAATATCTAAATTACATCAAAACTCATATCTACATGTGCGAATCGTCAGCGACAATAATTCGTGAATGTTTATTGACCATATTAAAATGCAAGAACCACCTATTTTCGTTTTCTGTCGAAATAAACAATAAGCGTAACAGGCATGTTTGAACATTTGAAAAATCATGCTTGAAACATGATGTTTTGCGTAGGTAAGTTTAAGTTATTTTATTATGTTTACTCTTGCACCTTAAGAACGTGACTGTTGACCTTAAAAGACATCTAGGAATAAACCTTTATATCGGGGCATCGTTACCTTGGCAATCTAATATACAGCGACTTAAAAATGATAAGTAACGAAACATGAAAACAAGTTAAACATACTTAATATCTGTGTAATCGGATGTAGGATCAATGTCGATGGTCACTTCTGCAATTTCCTGCTCCAAACCCAATGGAACATTGACAGCTGCCACGTGACCTTCCATATTACTGATCACTTCCGGTGTTATAGTTGTGTATTTCCTGTCACTGATGCCCTTGAAATAGA
The DNA here is from genome assembly GCA_936450465.1 of Gibbula magus. NCBI lineage: Eukaryota > Metazoa > Mollusca > Gastropoda > Trochida > Trochidae > Gibbula > Gibbula magus. The sequence goes on from OW388291.1 coordinate 19,976,888, forward strand.
TTTCCTTTGTCCAATTTCCGAAGTAGGTTGCACCATGTAGAGCCAACATTTCTAATCGTGTTCTGGTTGTACTTTTTCCGATGTCACTTGCACTGCAGGATGGTCCACAAGGCCCCATTCCAAGTACCCATCCAGTCAACGTAGTTATTCGAAGCTGATGAATAAGAAACATGTTGCATCAAATGTAAACATGGAACCATTAACTTAGTAGCTCAAAAGGCTTTACATATATACTATATAAAGTTCAAAACATAAATTTTATTTTTAGTATTTGTCAGAGGGCTATCACAGGACAAAAAGTGGTGGAATCTGCTTGCCGTATCCTTCCGGATTCTTCAAGATCCGCCAAAATTTGGGAGAATCCGGAAGGATCCGGCAAATGGATTCCACCACTGTTTGTCTTGTGTATAATAAATGTCTAGTATTTTTCATCCTGATGTAGAAGGTGTAATATCAAATCCACAATTGATAATCCCCATCGGCTAAGAAGTCCTACACAAAATGTTAAGTGGGAAGTTAACTGACGTATACAAACTTTGCGGAAATACTTACTATCTATTTTTAATGTATATAAATTAAACAATCGATCACTGTCCCTTTTTTGTGTTGCAGTTATAAATGACAAGCCTACATTCCGTCCTTAAATTTCAATTAAGACCGTTTATATGATTGTGTATGCAAGAAATATACGGATAACTATTATTATTTTTATTAGAAGGCCAGGCGTGCCATTTACATAAACACAATCTTTGCGATGTTTGTCAGTATATAACACAGAAAAATACCTCTCCCTCGAGCTTTACATCCAAAGACTCTGCTCGCGGCATCGACCGCGGGGTCCTCACCTCACAATCAAGCAAACTGAAACGATTTTATATAATTTAAAGCAGGTGCTTTACCTTATAAGGTGCCTCCGTTGTGTTAATGAACTTGAACATCATACACCCACCAGCGAAGTGCATGTCCATCCCACTGTCAGCAAGAGAGCCAGGCAATGTTGCCAGAAGGAACAGAAACATCTTCATATCCATAGTGGAGTTCACTGGTCGAATCCCGATGTGTTTATCTGTTATCAACAAACGATTAGTGTTATAATTAATCAAAATCCTAACAGTGATGTTCAGTATATCTGCAATTTAGTCTTATATATTTAACACTGAAATCCTGTTTAGATTTATAATTCAACGCTATTTATGTCAGATATATCTACGAACCCTTAGTGTGTTCCAATAGTATGTAAGCGACAAACTGCAAAGAAAAAGGAATGTACAGCAGTGTTGACTTATAAGCATACATCAATATATATATAAATGTGCCTTGTCCATAACAACATAGTTATCTTGATTATTTAAACTCAATCCTCAACAGACCACCTACCGAATATGTATATCCACCACGTAAATGTAGTTTTTGTTACTTCTTCTTGGATACCTCTGTAATATACATGATATTGGGCTGATATGAATATATAAATGATCAATAAATTCGGATTAAGTTAAATCCATTGTGGAGCATACCTTTAACGCTTTAAGTAGGGAGATCAAATTGTCAATAAATCGCCTGATATAGCAATAGTCTGTATAAGTTCATTTGAACATATCAAATGATTGATAGCTGTTTGAGTTGATCCTTTAAGGAGTGAGATCAGCGTTTCAATATATTTCCTAACATGAAGTTAGATTACTTCTCGATGCAGTGTAATCGTGTAATATTGAATGTGGACATGAAGCTTAACGTGTCGTAATGAAAACTAATAAACAAAATCAATGTCCTTAAAGGGGCAGTAGCACGTTTTTTCTCTCAAATAAGTTGATGAAATGTATTTGAAAAATAATTTCACCTATAGTAAAACATCCTTCTCTCTTCGGAAAATAAAGTTTAAAATGAGGGTACATGTTTCGGTAAAGCCATGGCCATCGTTACAGATAATTGGTTTGTGTAAAAAGATGCTTTACCCTCTAAAGTTAATTTAAATGACATAAACTATCATTATAAATGGGAAATTTGAAAAAATGAATTTTGTAAAAAACGTGCTACTGCCCCTTTAAGTTAGTATTAACGAAACTAATTTGTTTGAATAAAATTAAGGCTAGACGCATAGCTATATTCCCCCATTGGATGTTCAACATCTGTATAAGTTTGTTACCAAAATTGAAAAACAATAAAACCATGCCCTACTAATAGCAGATAGTCATACCTGCATATATTACACTGTCGGCCAAAAGAAACGCCTACCAGATTCCTTATCAAATTTCGTAAAAACTATAATGAGCAGATTACCTATATTATAGCATTATGAAGTGGCACCATTTCGGCATAATATATTCGAATTTCAGAAGTTGTAATGTCACAAAAGAATGGCAAATGTTGAAAAGAGACAACAGAATTGTTCAGTTTTCGATCAGTTCTTGGTCAGAAAAACATTTGAAACAGATTTTCAAACAACCACGAACAACAATACAGGCACGCATTCGTATTAAAGTGATGATGACGCTACAGATGAACGTGGTTGCGGTGCGCGAGTGAATCAACCATAAATAGCAGTCTTCATTGGGCGTGGTTTTCATGAATGTTATTGACTCGAATCACAGTTTTCCCACGCTTTCAATGGACTTTCATGTTAATTATTGCTTCAGCATAACGTGCAGACCACCAATTAATTATATTTCAGAAATTATTTCATCTTTCATTTTAAGGAAAATCAAGTAGGCGTTTCTTTTGGCCGACAGTGTAGTAGAGTACCTTTCCGTCCTTTCATACATATGGTGTAATGTCTCGGACACGATGCAATATGCAATAGCAGTATACTTTTAAAATTTCCCATTTCTAGAGTATTGTAATAAAGACATGTGTACCGGCGATGAGATATAACCATTATATAACTCGTTTGCTAAGTTTACAGAGAAAAATTGAAAAGTTTGGATTTCAATTTAACTACAAGTTAAAATTGTCGGGGTAGTTTGACACAAAGAGAACGCTTTTTGGAAAATTATCTCAAGCTATAATTTCAGTCCCCTTTCACCCGGGTTTTACAATACCGAGCATTACCTCAGTGTCGTGTATTACACTACTCATAAGTGACAACATATCTAATTGTTGGTTGATATTTTCATTATATCTTTGTCGTTTCCTTTTTGTGCAAGTTTTTTTTATTCAATATTAATATATTATAGCAAGCGTTAGCATTCCATTTGCAACATTATATTGTACATTATATATGTCACCTTGTCCAGTAATAGTACGTTTTTGATTAAACGTAATTATTTATACTTACCTGTTGACTAGACCTACTTTGCCTTACCTCCCAGGGGTAATGCTATTTCAACCTTAATACAGACGAACTTGAAGAATGGATGAGGGGTGCGTAAAATCCCTTATCCAAGGGCCGGTAAGTCTAGATGGTCTCGTGACGTCACTACCTGTTCATATCACTCTCCGAAAGTCCCAAAGGCAAGACAGACCAAGTGGGGAGGATGGGAGGGCCTAGAGCGTAGGTCTAGTCAACAGGTAAGTATAAATAATTACGTTTAATCAAAAACGTACTATTATTTAAATACCTATCTGTTGACTAGACCTACTTTTCCTAGAATCCCACCGCAAGGAGGCGGGTCAGTAGATACATGGTAGTGACGAGACCAGCGACTAGCCCTGAGTGTAAGCTAACCTACGAGTCCTCCACCCTGTGGTGAGGACAAGGCACAGCCTGGGAGATACCATCTCTACCGCTAAGCGGATCGAAGAGACAACCCTGCCACTCAACTTCCGATCAACACACCGCCCCCCAACCCCAACAGGGGGGGGGGGGGGGGGGGGGGGGGTTAAAATGAAGTTAAAGAAAAAACCAACAGACACGAGAGCTAGTAATGTAAACCATGTTTATTTACAATAAGTCTCAAAAGCGTCCAAGAAGGATGACCCCTTCTAGGTCTGGTTGGGGGACCACCTTCGTCTGCGCGAAGACCTGTGGACCCAGCCTAGAGATGCCTTCAAGATCTGCTGTGGAGACATCTCGTAGGTAATGGTAGGCGAAAACCTCTGATGAACGCCAAAAACACCCTGCCATGACATCCGAAAACGAGATGTTGCAGTGATAAGCCATTGTGGCAGAAACTGCTCGGATCTCATGAGGGATGGAACGCGAAGGCGGAGGCAGGTCAGCGGCCTTGTACGCATCAATGACTGCCGACCTTAGATACACCCCCAACGCTCGCTTATCAAGCTCCTTGGTGCTCCTCGGTGAGTGAGGCAAGAAACAGACGACGCCTGCCATCCCTCAGCCTGCGGGTACGCTGCGTGTACACCCTCAAGGCTCTCACCGGACACAGAGAGAGATCTCCTGAGTCAGAACCCAGAACCGTGATAGAGAACGTACGGTCAGCTTCATAAGCTGCCTGGTCCTTACAGACAAAGTCGGGAGCCAACTCAAGAGAGGTCGATCCCCCCCTCCCTGACCTCATAACGTAGAAGGTCCGCCTGCAACGCATGGATTTCCGAAATCCGCGCTGCGGAGGCCATAGCCCCCAGAAAAAAACCTTGCATGTGAGAGGGAGAAGGGACACGTCGGAGAGCGGTTCACGTATCGGAGCGAAGGTGGTTGAGCACAATGGCTAAGTCCCCCTCAGGTAGACGAAGCCTGGACCTGAGACTAGGAGTCTCGCGTTCTACCGACTGAGCTAGCCCGAGACCGCGATGTTACAGTGGTATGCCATCGTGGCTGACACTGCACGGATCTCATGCGGGTTGGAACGCGAAGGAGGAGGCAGGTCAGCGGCCTTGTACGCATCAATGACCTCAGGTACACCCCCAACACTCGCTTATCTAGCCCTTGGGCTCTCCTAGGCGAGTGAGGCAAGACCAGCCTCAACAGCTGCCGGGTTTGTAACAGTTCCAGACTTGTTGCAAAATCCAAAACATGGGACGATGAACCAGTTCTTAATTAACAAACTGAAAGAATGCAAAGATTCAGAGGGGTGCCGAACAGGAGACCCAACCCCCTGAAGACTGCCACGTTCCGTTGCCACTGCGCTTCCAGGAAGAAGTACCAGACCTACGAATGGCCGAAACATACTCCAGGAAGTCTGAAGACGAAAGAATGACACCCTTGTTACACAGGTTCTTGCACTTCATACAAGGCAAGACCTAACAGACTTCCTACCTCCGCAAATGTACAAAATGCAGAGTACGTAGTGACGCAAACACCGAGGTAGTAGAGTAACTAGGTGACTGATAGCCGAGTCACTGACGAGACCCTCGAGACACTACCAGGTGATTGACAACGAGTCACTGACGCATGTAAGCTAGGGGAGGTGAGTGAAACTCAAATCACTTAACAGGTGAGTGACAGACGAGCCACTGACACGAGTAAGCTAGACGATGTGAGTGACAGGAGATACAGCCGAGTCACTTAGTAGGTGAGTGACAGACGAGACACTGACGCGTGTAATCTAGACGAGGTGAGTGACAGTCGAGTCACTTAGTAGGCGAGTGACAGACGAGCCACTGACGTGTGTAGTCTAGGCCAGGTGAGTGACAGGTGAGTGACGCTCAATTCACTTAACAGATGAGCGACAGGCGCGTCACTAACTTGCGTAAACTAGACGAAGTGAATGACACACGAGTGAGTGAGTGAGTGAGTTGGGGTTTAACGCCGCTTCCAAGAGTATTTCACTTATATCGCGGCTGCTAGTATTATGGCAGGGAGAAAGCCCGCAAAGCCATGTGGCTATGCCCTGCGGTGAAACCTGCGAGCAGCGGCTGGAACTAGCGAACCATGGTTGGTATTACGCTGAAAATCAGAGTAGCATTGCAGCCAAACCTAACTGCGTGTAGAACAGTTCTCTACTGCAGACAAAGTTGCCGTGCCCCTGGCGGGATTCGAACCCCGGACCTTTTGATCCGAAGCCGAACGTGCTAACCACTGCGCTATCCCGCCCCTGAATGACACACGAGTCAATGACGCGAAACACCTACATAAGGTAGTGTAAGAACTAATTCCTGACACTAAGAAGCAACACTTCCGATAGCTTAATTACTCCAAAAACACCAACACGCACTCGTCACAACGAAAATCCTTCTCACACAAGTCCTTACACTTCCTAAACAGCAAGTGAGGATCCTTGATAGTGGACTTCCTACCTCCGCAATTCGTGCAGAAGGCAGAGTACATATTGAAGTAACAACGTGAGTGATAGTCAATCACTGACCCACGCGCGTAAGCTGATGAAGTGAGTGACAGGAGATTGACACTCAATCAGTTAACACTAACGTGGGCGAGGTGAGTGACAGTAAGGTCACTTACTGACAGGCGCGTGGTGAATGACAGTCGATTCACGACGCGAAACGCAAAGTCTTAGAGTAGTGTAAGAACGAAGTTCTGACATAGGAGGAAAACAACCCTTCTGATAGCTAATTACTCCAAAAACACCCAGAGTGTAAACTCACGAAAACGTAGAACGAAAACGCTTAAGTGAAAACACGCAAGGCGAGACGAGAGAGACTACCGAAAGTGTTGAAGGCAGAGACTCCGAACCCGATACCGGGACGAGTGGAGGAGGGAGCAGAGGGGGTGACCACGAGTCACTTCCTCCACTTCTTTTGCGGGGTACGACCTCCGGCGCCAGGCCGGGGGGACTTTGGGGACCGACCCGTGGATCCACGGCCACGACCTCCCCGCCGAAAGTCCGTTTTCGCTTTCTTGGGGGAAGGTTGGCCACTGCCCTGGCCTTGCCCCTGACGAAAACTGGTCTGCGGACGCTTTGGTGTCGTTTGCCTCTGCGTGACGAGCCGATTAGTGAGGTCTTGCTGTTGGGCCTCCTGTCGTGCTCTCAAAACCTCCGGGATACGACCACCAAACAGAGTTTCAGCGTGAGCAGGGGCATGTCGAAGGAAGTTCGATGATCGGGGTTGAGACCTGACCGGTAGAGGAAATTGTCTCTGCGAAGCACTGTTATACTCGATGAAATTCGCGACGCTGACAACATGATCTGCGCAAGGTCCGCAGCCACATCACCAAACGCTTTGAACAACACCGGGTCCCCCGCCTCCATGCCCGCCTGCTTAGCACAAGCCAGCATCGCCTGACATGTGAAAGCCACGTTGTTCCCCAAGCCTAACACCGAACGCGCCTCCCTGTCAAGATGAGAGAACTGTGCCTCAGACACGCGGTGAAGCAGGTTGGTGGTAAACAACCGGGATGCCCCCTGATCAAGGGGAGGCGGAACAAGCTGAAAAGGGACCGGATACAAGGGCAGACGCCGTCTGCGCTTGTCCGGCACTACCAAAGGCGGAAGCAGACGATTGGGCATCGCAGATGATACGACTTGCTCCATATCCTCGGTGGCCTCCAACAGGAGCCTATGAGGTGGAAGGGCAAGACGCGCGGGAGGTACCTCGCCATCAGGGCCAAAGGAAGTCCTCCTGGCCGCCGACGTGCGCGGACCCGTCACGCTGACTTGGCTAAGTGGAACGTCCACGAACGAAGCCACTTCGGATAGCATAGCTATTGCGTCAACCACTGGAGGATCCTCCGACAATCCCGTACCCTCCGCCTCCGTTTCTATACTGATGAACGGAGGGTTCGACACGTCCACGTAGCGGATGTCACGTTCCGGTGAGTCCGGCGAGGAGTCACGTAAGGGTGACATCACCGTGACACGCCGCGCAGGGGTGCGAGGGGTACGCGAAGGAGTCGCGGGTGCGGAGGCCCTAGCGGACGAGGAACGCGCACCCTGAGGTACGTCATCCGCATAGGGCTCACACGGTTGCGTAGTCGTAGTGTGAGTGGGTAAGTTCCGCGGACCCAAACGCGCATCGAGCAAGGAAGAGACCATATCCTTGACGGATGCCAGAAGGAGGGACGGATCGACCTTGTCGAACCTAGCCTTCTTGGACTTCTTCTTCTTGCTCTTGGGCGTAGTGGGTCCGCCCACCTTAAGTCTAAGCGGAGACAACCGTTTGTCCGGCGAAGGAGGGGACAACGGGTGAGTCCGCGAACGAGAACCGGAACACGACGGCGGAGGGGGGGAGCGTAACTTCGACCCCCCAGCGGGTTCGGACAGGTCCGATTCCCTGTCGAATTCATCCGCCCGTTCCGTGAGGACAATGTCTACATCCTCCACTGGAGACGGATGACGAATGGGAGACAACTCCCTACGTTGAGCTGACGACGTACGCTTCTGTGACGCAGCCCTATCGGCCACCGACTTGCGTATGGCGGAAACGTACGCGTGGAACTCCGATTCGGAGAGAGGAGCGCACTCGTCGCAACGGTAATCCTCTTCGCAAAGGTCCTTGCACTTTCTACATAACAAGTGCGGATCCTTAGAGGCGGACTTCCTGCCTCCGCAGTTCGTGCAGAAGGCGGAGTACATGGCGAACGGTAACGATAAAACGCATAACGTAAGCGAAGGTAGAGACAGTCGAGTCACCTACACGGCGTATAGTAGCGTAGACGAGGTGAGTCACACACGTGAAACACCCAAGCGGCGGAGCAAAAGCACAACAACTCTGACGATATGCAATCAAGAGAGTTGAAACAAAAACTCTGAACTCGAAGAGCACAAAGTCAAAATCAAGTAACCACCCACCAAGGTAAACAAAGACGAACAAGCCAAACCAAAAACTAGGCTAAACACTTACAAGATAAATCAATCTTTATTCACATAACATTCGTGCGTGAACCAAACCTTAAGTGACTGGCGTAGCGAGTCACTTGAACCAAAGTGAATCACCCTAAGGGTGAGTCACGTATAATCGACCTAAGTCGAACCAAACCCTAAGTGACTGGCGTAGCGAGTCACTTGAACCAAAGTGAATCACCCTAAGGGTGAGTCACGTATAATCGACCTAAGTCGAACCAAACCCTAAGTGACTTGCGTAGCGAGTCACTTGAACCAAAGTGAATCACCCTAAGGGTGAGTCACGTAGAATCGACCTAAGGCGAAGCCAAAGGCGAATGGTAGGCGAAAGCTAGCAACGGGCAACGCGAGTCACTGACGAGGAGTGTATCCACTGCTCCTTAACCAAGCTAGTGACTCACCTAAGGCGAACAACTAGCGAGCCAGTGACAGGCGAGGCGAGAAGCCAAGCGAGACGCGAAGCACTTGAGTACGGACCGCAGGCGAATGACAAGCGACAAGCGAATGGCAAGCGAGGCGAGTCACCCGCGTAGGAGAGATACCACTGCTCCTTTACCTTACGCAAGTCAAACCCACAGTTCCCTAAGGTACAGACCGATAAGCGTATGACAAGCGAAAGCGAATGACAAACGAAGCAAGCCAAACGAAATAGGAGAGATACCACTACTCCTCTACGATACGCAAGACAAACACTTAACAGTTAGCACTAGAGTACAACCGACAGGCGTATGACAAGCGAATTAGGAGTGATTCCACTAGCTCCTTTACCGTACGCAAGTCAACAACCCACAGTTAACACTAGAGTACAGACCGAAAGCGCGTGACAAGCGAAAGCGAATGGCCAGCGAAGCGAGTCAAACGATTAGGAGAGATGCCACTACTCCTCTACCATACGCAAGACAAACACCTAACAGTCAGCACTCGGAACGAATGGCGAATGACAAGCGAAAGCGGATGACAAGCGAAGCGAGTCACCCGCGTAGGAGAGATACCACTGCTCCTTTACCCTACGCAAGTCAAACACCCAACAGTCAGGTGAGAGAAAACAAAGAATCACGAGCTGCACGTGCGGCGCATGCAATCCACCTACTCCGGATGGTCGCTAGCTAGCACATGTCAACAAGGCCCCTTGAAATCTAACACCTACTTGAAAAACAGATTGCAAACACAACCTGCACTATCGAAGAACAAAGTTGAGGATATCTCTTGAACTAACAAGAGAAAAATAGCAAGTTAGCAACACAAGTCACTAAAACCCCAGTCACAGAACAAAACACGTCTGCCTTGCTCTGCAACTTTTAGGAGAGTGATATGAACAGGTAGTGACGTCACGAGACCATCTAGACTTACCGGCCCTTGGATAAGGGATTTTACGCACCCCTCATCCATTCTTCAAGTTCGTCTGTATTAAGGTTGAAATAGCATTACCCCTGGGAGGTAAGGCAAAGTAGGTCTAGTCAACAGATAGGTATTTAAATAATATAATTCATATCCATGGTTGAACATATATTTACAAATTCTAAAGACTATATATGTTATCATGCATATATGTTTTTGTCTGCAGCTAATATTTTTAGTGGTCATAAACCATTTATGTACAACACTTTTGTAATTTGTTTTGTGTTCTTCGGTGCGTACATGTATTTTGAGTGGTTTTGATGATTCCCCAATGTAAAGTTGCTGCCACTACATCACACTTTCAACCTTTCATGGCCATTGTTATCTCATCTCATTGACTTCATTGTATTGGTATTGTGTGTTATATTACGGTAGTATATGTGTATTTTAATGTATATTAATACTAATGACAGGACAAAACGTGGTGGAATCCATTTGCCGGATGTTTCCGGATTATCCCAAATTTTGGCGGATCTTGAAGAAGAAGAATACGGAAGGATCCACCATGGATGTTTTTTTTTTTTTAGCACACATATTATCACCTTGTTGACCCAGGGCGCTTCCAACATTATTACCCTGGTCTAACCTTGTATGCCGTAGTGCTCGAAAGGTCATCTCCACGTATTAAATCAGGTACCCATTTGCTGCTGTGTGAACAGAGGCCCACATTGAATAACGTCACCGACCCAGGGTCACACCATAGGTTTGTCCACTTCTTTCCAAGTGTGGGGCAGGGAATCACCCTTCAAACTCTCAATTAATTCAGATATGTTGCGGGTAATCTACCTATGGTGCGTATTAATCGAATGTATTACTCAACCGTGGTGAGATCACTCATTAGATAACAATGAGTTGGTTACACGCATGTGTGAAACCACCGCGTGCTTCCGTAACGTTATAATCGGCGCTTGATGTCACAATCCTTTTAGGTTGACGTCACACTGTTATCCGCTCGACTGCAGTAGCGGATGGCCTGTTTGCAAGCGGCGTCACTAAGAACGATTTTCTTTCGCTGAATCTATTAACATCATTAAGTAATAAATAAAATACTAAACGATGTCCCGTTTGATAACATGTTTATGAAACTCGTGAATGGCATCGGTATTTAACTCGCTTTCTCTCGTTAAAATACCAAACCATTCACTCATTTCATAAACATGTTATCAAACGGGACATCGTTTAGTATTCTATATGTATCTCATTAATGTATCGTATTAATTGCATGTTTTATACACTCACGTGCAGAATTTAAGAGAGTATAACATGAAATATGTCTGTCTGTGAAAATAGATTTTTACTCTATTTGATAGACATTTTACTGTTATGTCTGTTTAAATACACTTGGGTGCTTTTTGGCATTGTTTGGTATTAAAGCTTAAACATTTCAATGACTCCTCTTGTCTGTTCCGAGCAGTTATCGTGAAGGACATGGTGGCAATGTTAAAGTGACCCTGGACATCAGGTGACTTGATATTTCCCATGCTGAACGCAGTTGGTTAGTTCATTCCAAATTTCATTCGCTTCTTGGAACGTACTTTGATTCACTTCGAAATTCCTCTTTCTTCGGTGTTTAAACGTTTTTACATGTAACATTGAGCACGAGTAACTGAATGGATAAGGTATATTGTTGTCTGAGAGCCTGGGTTCGAATGACTCGTAATAATAATACGTTCTATTGTAGACAGCGTGTTCTCACATATAACAGTATTACATTCTTGTTAAGAGGTACACTGTATAAAAGAAGAATAACCGAATTATATCGTGGTATGTCACATTATTCAGAAATAAAACTGATCTGAAACGATTATATTAACCAATTGCAATTAAAGTAATTTGTGTTTCCTACCCTGTGTAATTCTAGTAGGCTGAAGTAATCGTCCTTTGGAATATATTGAATCATTCAATGTCTGGTGCGTTGATGTTTTACTGTGGAACCCGTGCTTCATAAAAACATATTTCTCCAAAACAATACGAAAATGGCTATTGATTGATAAAACTCACAGGAATTGAACCATGAAAATGTGACTTTATGCATTTATACATGTATTTTGTATTTTACATTATTAATCAGTGTCCTTGTCATGTAGGCATAGACGAAACCAAACATCCGAAGTAAATAATGACAGTATTATTGTCTTCATCTTAACAAAATAAATACAGTTCAATAATTGATACATCATTGCCCATGTTGAACATTATGAAAGATGCTCACACAGTGGCTCTAGAACAAAAGAACGTTTGAATGCTTTAACGTTTATTCAAAAAGTCTTAAATGTGTTGTGTTGGTGCCAATTGTCGACGTTCATGCTAGTGTGAGTCTATCCGACAAGGGGGACATCAACGTCTGAAGAAGAACAGCGATGCTTTAATGTATATGATTCAAAATCTACAAAGCATATTAGCTGAACATTACTGCCATTACATTAAAGGATGTAACAATTTAAATCTTAAAGATGAAACTTTTATTTTTTCTAAATACTATATCTTTACAATTGCAATGAATATCAACCGGATATGATAAAAACAACTCACCAATTTCACACGCTGTTCCCCGGTGCTTATCATCACAGACACAAGCATAGTTGTCGCCCTCCACAATACAAGCACCAGCTCCACAGTTCTGGTTCTTGCACGGCTCTGCAATACAACCATTCAAACATGGTATACTCTACACATACTGTTAACTCCTCGTAAATCTGTTCACATTTTACCGCAATGTACAGACATTTAAAATATGTAGGCCCAAACTTCAGAGTTTTTCGAGATTCTGCCATGTCAATATATATAGAACATATACATAGAATGCCAGATTGCCCACGCGATACCCGACAAACAATGCCATTGTACTGGAAAGTCGTTTCATTGTTTAAAATAAGTTTAAATTAACCACTTTTATCATTGTAGTTAAAATATAATGCACTGAAATATAGGTCAAAATGGAATAATAAACATACCTTACATACGAGGGGAAGTCAATAAGTTCATGGAATGAGTGTTCAAACACCCTTGAAGACATCGTTGATTTTATTGAAAACTAAAATCAATATAACAACGATAAGCTGCTGTTTTATATCCACTTCTGACTTATTGACTTCCCCGCGTAGAAGGAAAATATACTTTCAAGAATCTGATGTGTCATAAACATAATAAAGAAACAAGAAAATTAACATGTTGAAATACATGAACATATTATTATACAAATCCCCATTGTATACAATGCTCCTACTAATCCCCATTTTATACCATTCTCATGCATGTTAATCTCCCTGAATGGGTTTCCTCACCATTGTTTTGTTTACTATATAAATATATCACATTTTGGTATTTCCTTATTCCTTCCTGATGAAGGAGTGAGCATATACATGTATTTTCACATTAAAGAAGTGAAGAAAATGTTCCTTTTCTCAGATAAAATCAAATCATTTGTACCTGCTGTATTTGGATCAACTTTATAGCATCGTTGAGTTGAAGACCTGGGATACAAAAACGCCAGCATGGTTAAACATTGTCATAGACTTTAGGATTCATCTAAACCTCAGTTTGACAGTAATGTTTCCAAGGAAATTTATAGGCGGTGACATGAAGTGTATTCAGGTTCAATAATTGCTTATCTTTAACAAACATCTATAACCATCGTTTTTTAAAGGAAGGGACACATACTACATTTAGAAGGTTAATTCAATGATTTGTTTGAACAAATCTTTAAATTTCAGAATTTTACTTGGGAACTTTGGATGTCAAATTTACCCTAATCCTAGACAGAGACTACGTAGACCAGTTGATGTATCAGAAGAAAACAGGACATCAGTGACGCAGGATCCTCCTTGCAGCTTGCTGGGGAAGATGTGAACGTTCAACCCAGCAGAACTGTTGTCCCCCAGCAGGTGACTGGTGATAAGTAAACACGTTTAGATGCAGTATTTTATGGATCACAACACATATCTTAAACAATAATTAGATATTAAGTAAGGAAAAACTTTGAAGTAAAATATCAAGTTTAATATTATCTCAGAAAGTATGAATTTACAAAGTGAATGTTCATCATCGTTGCATCACATTATGCAGTAATTCATACCATGTGTGTCCATCAGGTCTCGAGTACATGATCATGTGACACTGTTTGGTCGCTGCACAGGGAATCGTGGTTCCAGCAGGAAGCGTTGGAGATTTAAACTCGTCCTGCAAGTAGCCAACATTTTATTTAATACATTATTATATCTCGCAATAGTTGGGTTTGAATTCGTATTTCTCTTATATTGAACATAATAAATGCAGTAATTTCTCATAAACACGAGATACTTTCATATTCTATCCCATGCTTTCCAAAGAATGTGATACGTTCGAATATTGACAATATCAACAATAATTACCCTTCTCCAATTGCATAACATTAAATACATTGGCACTATACATGCAGGATTTGGATTCTATTCAGTAGCATGGACATACGAATACAATAATGAGAACAATATATTTTTGTCACACTTTAGAAAATTATTATTAGCCAGAGTATTGTGGTTGCAAACACGTTTCGTTGTGCAAAATAAACACAAACGATTGAGGTGACATTATATGCATATATACTCACAAGTCCTACAGCAAGGTGGCCTGAAATTTTATGAGATGATGTTATAGTTCACATCGTAGTTTGAATGAGAGTTTTCTACGAGGTATTCATTTCTCGTAAATTTGGAAACTTTGTTGAGACAGCCAAAGAAAATATGGACTTTTCAATGCTCTAAAAAGTCTTTAAACACTTTCGAAACACTGTGTGACGATTTCAACAACATTCAAATGTACAGGTTCTTCAAGCAACAGGGCAAAGGAATAAATGTAAGCTTGTGGTAGAACAGAGATACAACAACATGCTTTGGCTGCTTATTGATAATTAACAGGATGTTTTCAAATAGTGATTGTTCGATTCATGTAAAAAGATACACTAAATGGAAGATATAAATTCATAGAACATTTCTCCTATCTGTTCGTTAGTGATTTAAACGAATTTCACATAGCAAGCAGAATTAACGTCATACTCAAGCTCTTGTAGACTGTCACGTCAGTAGATATGGCGTTTTCGTATTGTATTTGCTACCTAGCATCTCCACTTACATGGTATCGTTATTTTGTTTATTGACCAATGCGAATTAGACAAATTTACCTCAAATCTGATAGAGAACAGTGAACAGAAATTATATTCACGTTTATGCTCATTATAAAATGCTTAATTGTTTATGGTTTGTACTGTGTAAAACATAAATGAATATTTTAGTCCAGATGTTGCTTTAAAATTAAAAGTTAAAGGTGCATCCATTGTGTTTCATAAAATGTTATTTGGCTTTAATACGTTCCAACACACCATATGTGCTGTTTACAATACAAGCAAATTCACTTAGCTTGCATATTCTTCCCAAAACGGCAAACATATCATATTTACTAGTTTCCAATTAAAATCGAGTAACATCATTATGCATGTGCAGAAACCGAAAGTGCACGTCCTATTTGCATGTACAGTAGTTATATGAGCTATTGAACATTATCAACCCAAATTTGTTATTTTGTCTGGCGTAAATAAGATTCCAAAATTACGTTTGACTCATTGACGCGCGCCACAGGCGGTGCATTGTCCGGTTTTCGATCAGAAATCACTATATTTACCTTCATATCGTCAATATACTAAGTCGAGTATCATTAAAATGGATGTTTTTGGTAACGGTTGGTATTTCTCGATGAAATAAGACCATTTATAACGTTTGTCATATTTGACCCCCAACAACACAATGGATGTACCTTTAAGAATAGTATTTGAGTTCAATTTATTCACCTTTGTTTCCTTTGATGTGATAGCAGATAACTTGGCTCCTGAAAAAGAACATAAATAAACATTGTGAACGTCGTGTTTAGTATGAGTGTTTCCATTCATTCATAAAATAACAGTAACTAACACAAATGTCATACAAATACATCCTCGTTGGGTCCGTCAATGAAAAAACATGGGACAGCATTTTGCATTTTTGTGGATCCATTTGATACATTTTTATTTTTGATATACTATTGTTAAACATTTTTAAACAATCATATAAATTATATTTCTTTTGACGGACAAATGGACTGACGGGGGATCGTTTAAAATGTTTGAAGAAAATACGATGATTTAATCATATTCACAATCATCGTGATACTTACATCTGTGATATACTTGATGTTGCATTTATGCAGACCTTCATGATTCCAACTTTTAATGGAGTCACTCTCAGTAGATCGTCTTTGTGGTTTGCTCCAGATTTACCAATGTGCTTTAAAATATCCACATCAACATCTTCATCTTTAGGGCCTTCTTCCAGGAAGGTGCTACATACATATGTTTCATAAACATGCATAAAACACTTTTCCTTTATTACGAGATAACGTTATTTGGGAGGTCATTGTTTCATTGAAATTTATTTGAAATGTATGTTATAATATCCTTCCATGCAGTGAATGATAGAATGTAAAATGAATCACATCATGTATCATAAATCAAGAAAAGTGGTAGTGAATAAATGACAAACCTTTCTCTTATGAACACTGGGATGTCACAGGTATCTCCAACTTCGCACACAACGGTAGCTCCATTGTTCAAGGTGGGTTCCATGAATTGAGCCTTTGAATATTGAAAGACACGTTTAGAATACTGACACACAATTTAAACGATCGAACTTGCTCAAACACAATTAAACTGAAACGGTACTTACGTCAATTTGTGTTGAAACTAAAAAAAAAAGAAAATAGCCATGCATGAGCTTTGATTTTTTACTATATATGCATCAATACATTATAAATAAATGTTATGATAACATTAAAGTTGTCTGCATGAGTTATGTTAATACACTTCATATTTTGATCTTGATAACTATTGTGAAACATAATTCAAGAAACTTACTCTATTGTGTCTCACCACGTTTAAGACAAACTAATATTATGAAATTAACATGCATTTTTTTACTAATTATATTACTTGAGTTACTTTATGATCAATCAATGGACAAAGGTACATACTGTAAGTACAATTATCGCTTTCATAACCGACTGGGCATTTGCACCCATAACCATTGCCTTTTGTCTCACAGAATCCTCCATTTTGACAAGGACGGCTCATACAGTGTTTTTCTGAGAGAGAAAAAATCACATAACAGATGCACTTTAAAAAGAAGAAGTCACAATATGGATGTTAGGTCATTGGAAGTCAAGTTAGTTAGATGTATTTTTTGTGAATTTAAATATATTTATAAAACAACTCCCTGGCAAACATTGTTCATAAAACCGATTGTTTCTAATGCAATACGCAATAATGAATGTAAATTTCAGCCAGACACAAATTTCTTTAGGTAACATTTGATAGCTCACGATATTGGCAAAGGTTTCCTTCGAAAGCATCAGGACAGATACATTGGTAAGGGTGTGTATCTCCTGGTTGAAGAATACACGCTCCACCATAAGTACAAGGGTTTGGGATGCAGTAGTCTGAAAAGAGAGGTATAAATATTTGTCTTGTAATAAACAATTTCTTCTTCTATACATGATGAGAAATTGCTAGAACTTAATCTGAATAACAGGATGGTCTATTTCATTTCATGTCATCATCCAACATCCAACAGGAGATCGCGACATCAATCAATCTTTTATTTCAGTAGAAAGGCATACGGCCCAGTACAAAATCAACAAATCACATATATAAACAGAGTTACATGTAGTCATATAAAATCTCGACATCTTAAATAATGAAAACGAAATCGCAAAACAGGATTGTGATATTGCGAAACCTATTCCAACGAAATCACAAAACGCAAGGTGAAACCGAACTCGCGAAAAGAGGTACAGAGATAAAAATCGTTCCTCGAAATTTTCCCATACGGAAACAGTTTAATTTATACAATAAATTCAAGTACTATATATTTGATTAATAAGGAAATGTATTTGTGTGATTAAATTACCGGATACGTATTAGACGAGCTTCACTTATATCATGTGTTAACACATGTGTCGAGTTTCGAAAAAAAAGAGGATGTCGAATGTAATGACGTATGACGATTCTGAACTAATATCTAGCTAATGCGTGGATAGAAAAGAGGCTTAAGCATTTTTTTGCAATAACGTGATATAGGTTTCTTCTATTGCACGATAATTCCCAAATTTTGCTTTAATTGAGGGTTAAGTTGACAAAACAACATGATAATTCAATTCAATGTAAATATTCATGTTAGTATTTTACACGTATTTACCATAACAATTAAATGTTGAACAGAAAAAATGCAAAACCTCACCACGAAATCGTGAAACAATTGCGATGTCGAAACACAACATATTATAGTAAACATCTTAGCTTAGCTGGAAATCTGCAAGTTAAAATGTCGCCAAAGAGGATCAAATTGATAAGGATACTAGAAATATGTACATGTGATGCACTGTGATGTCCCCCTCTCCAACTTCCAATCCAGCCAAATCATCTTACCCTTATTTGCCAATTATGCCAGAGACAATCAGAAAAAGACAATAAAATAGAGCCACTGGCTCTGTAGCTCATCAGGCTTTATATAGGCTACATTAAGTTATTCAAAATGTCAACTTCTAGGTGAGAGGAAGCACTTTAAATGGAGAAGATGAAATAGGTCAAAAGGTTCCTACCCCTCTGACCTATCTTTGAGACCAGAGATAAACTCCCCTACAAATAAAGACACACTTGAAGATTTTATTCATCACTGTTGTTTATTACCTCCCTTTGAAGAGCCATAAAATCTCAAGATGAAAATAGCTTTTCAGGTCATGACTTCTGTGACCTATATTTGGGGTTACAGGATCATGAAATCTACAATTTAGAATCCCAATGGGCCAAGGAATCTGTAGATGAAATTTCAAGTCTCTAGGGTCAGTGGTTCTTGAGAAGAAGATGAAAATAGGTTTCAGGTCATGACCTCTGTGATACATTAACTACTTCAAAATGTTAACTTCTAGGTGAGAGGTACAACAAATAGCAAGCTATTTAAATATGCTTTAAGGTCATGACCTCTGTGACCTTTATTTGGGGTCACAGGGTCACCACTTTTACAATTTACTATCCCCATTGCCCAAGGAGTCTATACAAAATTTCAGCTCCCTACACCAAGTGGTTCTGGAGAAGAAGAGGAAATTGCGGAAAGTTTACAGACGGACGGGTGAACGGACGGACGGACGCCGGACACCATGCCATGCCGCAGGCTAAAAAGCTTAATCTATTAGAATGAATACACTTATTTCATATTGGGGTTTTCTTTTGTAGCCCCTTAGTTCAAAATGCATTTCGGAATTACGGAACTACGGAATTGCGGAAGGACGGAAAGACGTAAGGACGGAAACGAAACATTACGTTACGTCAACCGTTAAGCTTTTAGTGGGACTTTAAAGCATAAATGTAATAAAAAATCTTGAATGCATCTAAAAAGTAAGGAAATAATGAAGGGATTGATGTTGGAGTACCTCCGATTACTGATAACAGTAAGTGTTTCAGCTAACGTTTAATGTTACAATGATAAGTGTGATAATTGATAACAACTACACACCTGATGCAGTTGTTTTCAGAGTAAAACAACGTCTTTCCCCTTGAAAGGTTGCTACGGGAGCAATGATCATAGGTCTAAAAGAAACAAATTGTTAATAATTGGTGATATTCCCATAAATTTACTTGGTATACTAATTATCAAATATGCTTTCATAAAAGTATGTTAACACTTGATAAATATATTTTCTTCGCTATGAAACTTTGAAACATTGAAACTATGAGATGTTTGATATTTGGATATTTATACCATTTTGTATATTCGTTATTTAATCAGGTGTAATTCAGTGACGTGATTATGTATTATATATAACATTTACAGAATATGATACCACCATACCTTTTATCCAGTCCATGAACGAAGTTCACGAAAGTATATATTGATTAGGCTGTAATCTTATTGAAATGACACAACTAAGGCTCATTTATGACAAACTACCATTTCGTAATCATAATAACGTGTGTGATAAATTAATCAAGATATTTACATAACGGTACATACCCTGCCTTTAGACACACTTCCATTTC
Source organism: Gibbula magus (assembly GCA_936450465.1). Lineage (NCBI taxonomy): Eukaryota > Metazoa > Mollusca > Gastropoda > Trochida > Trochidae > Gibbula > Gibbula magus. The sequence goes on from OW388291.1 coordinate 19,997,018, forward strand.
GCCTGTTGCTGGTGGATTGAACAAAACGTCGGTTTCACACGTGTGTCCAACTTTCAATTCTTTAAAGACAACGGCGGATGTGCTTCCAGAATACAACGTGCTGTTGAAAACATAAGAAACCCGAGTTTTGTAAGTAATGTAAAAGTGTAATTCTATAATATGAACCCATAAAAAGGACACATTGACAATGATGAGATATATGACATGACTGTGCATTGTATATACATGTAACATACATGTAAACTGACGGGGAAAAAAACGCTACCAGGTATTTTAATCTAGATTGAAGAATAGCGTCCCAAAGATTTCAATCGGTGACATGTCAGGCGAGCATGCTGGCCATGGCAAAATGTTGTTGTTGTTGTTGCAAGAAAGCTGTGTGCGGTCTGGCATTGTCTTGTTGAAAGATCACGCCTTGTGCCTGTTGTCGAATAAAGGAACAGACGACGGGACGGAGAATGCCATCAACGTAACGCTGAGCCGTTAGATTTCCATTCACGATAACCAGCGGCGTATTCTCCTCACCAAGTATACCCCCCCAAACCATGACACTTCATCCCCCATGACACTTCCTGAACGCAACATGCAGCTGTTCTCTCTCCCCGACGGCGATAAACATGTACTCTTCCATCTGCTTTGAAGAGACAGAACCGACTTTCGTCAGAGAAAAGCACCCTCTGCCACTGACGTCGCTGCCAACGTAACACAGTCCTTGCCAATCTTCGTTGGCGATGTTCGGCTGTCAACCGCTGTCCCCGGAACGGTCTGTATGCCCTGATGCCATGTGGCCCAGGGCATTTGACGCCGATGAGGTCACAGTCAAGAAGCGGTTCCTGAGGTGTAACGTGCGCAGTTATCGGTCCTCTTGGTGGGTTGTGACTCTTTGTCGGCCTGATCTTGGCTTGTCTGAGGTCTGTCCGGAATGAAGATAACGCTGCATTTGTCTTGTGACAGTTGTGCGGTGACAGTCAAACGTTCTTGCAACATGGTTGGTCCCATTTCATCCCGATTGCTCGCTCGCGTTCTTGTAAAGTTAATTTTGCTATTCTTCAAATGTTTTTTTTTTTACAAAGTGGGTGTCTTACAACCAATTCGCATTGGTTTTATACCCGTCGGGCATGGGTCTTGTTTGCTTTGCATAAAAAAGGCGAAAACCACAATTTGGGAAAATTTGGGAAAATTTGGGAAAATCATGCGTTTGATACCACAGTTCAATATGAAACAATCATTGTTGTGTTTGGGCGATGTGTTTTCATGTGGTTGGGTTTGAATCTGAGTTTGATTTTTTTCGTGATTTCAAATCTAAAGTGGTAGCGTTTCTTTTGCCCGTGAGTTTATATGCATAACACTTGTTATTGCATTGTGACCTCATATAAACGAAACCGTGTGCATAAGATTCCAAGGATTAACCATGGTATGAAACAAATGTTATCTTAAGATATGAATCTTCAATACTGCAGTGCATTCTTACCAATTTTGTGTCAATACGTTCCAGTCCGATGTAATGATTGTGTGACACGGAGTGCCCTGTATGCAGTTTATTACACTGTTCTTGAATGGTGTTGGTTCTTTAAATGTTGGAAGCTGGTATTGCAAAATGTTCCTTCAGTTTACATTTTAAACAAACCTGTTGTTAGTAATATCTTTATCTATATCAGATAGTTTATACAATCTTATATTATAATACTAATTTACTTAACATTATGAGAATACTATTCTAATCGATTGATAGGCGTAATAATATTTAGACCAAAAGAGAGATAAAACGGATTAAATAATTTAATTATTGATATACAGTATTCATTCAGAGAGGAAATATGATATTTCAATAACTTTGAATAAATAAATATACAAAGCCATTACAATTTTCTTATCACGAGGATGACCTGAAACGAAAAAAAAACATGTAAATCACAGAGTTCTGAGTTTGGTTCGTAACTTATGTTTCATCGTTTTTTGTCAAAATAATACATATACAATGTACATGTTTAAACCAAAATTTGGAATCGATGTACTCTGTAACAAATGTATCGATTACAATTACCATTTAAGGAATATAATCTTACTTGTATATTCTTTGCTGGTATTCACTTTGTAGCAAAGTGTGTCTGGATTTGATCTGGAATGAAACATAGTGACATGTAACTGATGTAATTGTTGATCATATCACTGAAATAGCAATGTAACTGGTCATCAATTCGGAAACCCAGTCCAAGGCATGGATGCTTTTTGTTACGTTTGAAATGATCATTTCATAGTTAATAAACACAGTAAAAAAAGTTAAGCACCCCCTTCTTTTTTTGAAAGGGGGTATGTTTCAGAGACAAATTAAAGCAAAACTAAAGATCTCACAGGGGGAAAACGAATTTCAGGAGCAAGTGTAATTAATTGTTTTATTCGTTGACATTTTTGTGTAATCTTCATAGATTTTTAATGACCAAAAACAAGAAACAAAAATTGACTGGAAAATGGTGAAAAACACAGACTCGTAAATGTATTGTCATTTCAAGTTTGACGGTTGAACATGATGACGAAATCATACTGAATAACCCGTGCCATTGTCTTAGGGACGATTTAGTGTCAATATCGTGTGCTGCCACCGCGTGCCTGGAGTACTGCTGCCAGTCTTCTGGGCATACCCCTGACAAGGTTCTTTAATTCTTCCATGGGGATTTGCTCCACTCATCGTGAAGTGCGGCCTCCAGTTGTCTTAGATTGTGTGGAGCAGGGTTCCTTCTCTGTAGACGTCGACCAATCATGTCCCAGACATGCTCGATGGGATTCAAATCTGGAGACAATGCTGGCCAGGGGATACGAGAAACAGCATTGTTCTCCAGATGTTGAGTCACAGCTCGTGAACGGTGAGGCCGAGCATTATCATTCATGAACAGGAGTCGAGTTGCAAGTCTGTGATCATCAAAATGGTCAAGCACAACTGGATCCAACACTTCTGCAATGTAGCGGGCGCCGGTAAGTGTGCCTTGTAGTGTAACCAAATCCAACTTGCAATCAAAAGAAAAGCAACCCCACACCATAATGGATCCTCCACCATATGGAACCCTTGGAAGAATGTTCCTTGGTGTGTATCGACTGTTCTTGACTCTCAAAACTCTGATTCGCCCGTCAACGGTATGGAGGAGGAAGCGACTTTCGTCTGACCAGTGGATACGTCTCCATGACCTCAAGTTCCAACGCTGCCGGTCACCACACCACATCCTACGATCCCGTTTATGACGATTAGTAAGGTTTGGACGTCTGATGACACGTCGAGACCTTAAACCTGCTGCTTTGAGGCGGTTCCTCACCGTCTGATTGCTGATACGTCTATAGGGTAGCCAGACTTGTTTCAAGACGGTACTTGACGCAAACGGTTGACGTCGTTGATGACGCAATAGGTTCCTGTCCTCTTGCAATGTGGTAGCTCGGGGCCTTCCGGAACGTGGTCGATCGAGAACATGGTTAGTTTTGGCATGTTTCCTCACTAAACGACTGATGACCGAATAGTGGTAACCAGTTCTTCTCCCAATTTCCTTGTACGAGAAATCTGCTAAATGCTGTCAAATAATTTGCCATCTCGTAGCCTCGGACAATCTCCTTCGTGGCATTGTTCATGAATGTTGTGTATTGAACTGACATTGAAGCCGTAAAAGGCGTTTATTTAGCCATGGTAAGTCGAAGGGTGAAACTGCATTTTGCAGAAATCATGGGTTGCATGATATGCATGCCAATAGCTCCGTTAGTGAGAACCGTTCCATAACAGAAACCACACCAGTTCCCATCCAGAATACCATATTTGGCCTGTCTATCGAATTGAATAACATGATCATGAAATCCAAAATGGTATACAACTTTTAATTTGGGGGTGCTTAACTTTTTGTTACTGTGTATAGTTACTAGTTCATAGTTTACGAACACGTGTATCAATTGAGTTCAAGATGGTAATAAGTCGCTGCCAAATTACATTATATTTGCACTGAAGTACACAAGTAGGTGAACAAACTTTCGGTATGCAGCTGTACACTGCATATGTGCCTAAATGTTGGGGACATTTTGAAAATCCTTTGTTGTAACACGTGATTTCTTATATTACAGTACATAAATAATTCGTCGATAACATGTTTGATAAGCCAAACGTTCTCCAATTACTTACTGCAATTTAGCACCAAAGAGCCACACAAAACTTATACGTACATGTTGACATTTATGATTAAGACATACACGCAAGGTTAAAGAAAGTAAATATATCGCAGTTGGAAAAATATCATATTTGCGACAATCTCGCAAAATATAAGGTATATTTCCAACGAATGATATAAGTTATTGCAATGCTTGCGAGATAATTTTATTTAAATAATCAAAGTATCTGATCACATGTTGGATGAGATCATATCCATACCTTCCAGAATTGACGCAAACAGAAAAGATTCCTGTGTTACTTGACGTAACTGCAATGAGAGACTTCACGGCATTTGTAGTAGGGTCGGGATTAGAGGAAATAATGGACACCGTCAAACCAGGGGAGTGAAGACCAACATGAATGTCAGGAGTTCTGTATAAATATAGGATACTAAACGATCTTCCATTTAATCATATTTGTTAATGATTAGGTATAAAACGAGCGAAAGCGAGTTTGATACCAAATAATTTAGGAGTTTACCAAAAATTGTATTATATTGAAGGAAGTTATTCTGTTTATTACTTGCCCAAATTAATCAAACGAAATTGCCGATAGGGTACTTAAACTAAGACTACCGCGATGGCGGCACGTCACGACAATATTTTGACTTCATACTGGCAGCGGTATTACACTATTTTGATATTGCCGTATACATATTAAATTGCAGTAACTTCCTTGGGCGAATAATAAGAAAAGATTCAGAATTGGAAATCATATGAATATCCGTCAATTTCCAGACCATTTACAATGTCACTTATATGGCCCTTTTCAAAATAAAATTAAAATTATGAAAATTTTCCAGTTTAAAGAGTGTGAAGAAAACGTAAGTGATCAAGATGATTACGTGATGCAACAGAACTATTCTTATTAATTTTTTGTTATTCAGGATTCCTAGAACATAATATATCTTTATATAAATAATAAAAGAAGATGAAAATACTATACTATATTTTTTAAAATATCTTTGGATCAGTGAATATATCTGCACATAATTGGTAATGGAAAATGCACACTATGATTAAATGAGTTACTTACCCACTAATCGGTATCTTCGAGTATACAGGTATTATGCAATGATGCATAATAGAACACTGAAATACTGCTCCATTCGGTATACTTGGCACGATAAAGGGATTCTGAATATATATAAGCATTTTGATATTCTGATAGTTTATTATTGATTTTTTTAGAATTTAGAGTTATTATTGTACCCGACTCTAGATGCAGTTGACATTGTACACACTATATACACTATATTTGGGATCACACTATCTGCAAAAGTAGTTCCCACACCCTCAGAGTCATTAAGTGCCAGAACTGACTGTATCAAAAGCTCATAAAATGGCTCATTTACTGTGACAAGTGTGATCCATATAGAATTGATACATTGTCCACTATCTAAATAGCAGGTAACTGTAATGTCCTTCTTGTCTTTCAAAAACAGAAATACTTACATCTGTTGTACCTCTGTTTACTGACAAAGTCGTATGGTCATCTACAACAAAGACACATTTCAACCCTGAATCTTATAACAGGGGGAAAATCTCTTTCATTCCACAAAATAGAACGTGTTTATACTGACTCAATTCACCTTAGGAAGCTCAAACATGTGCATTCGCTACAAGTCCTATATAGCTAATTATCAACGCGAAAACAAAAAATATGAGAAATTTTAACAATCTCCCAAAAGCCACATTTATATGACATGCAGATAGGCAGTATACCAAAATTGGTGAATATTGATCTAGTTACGTTCGTGAGAAAAATCCTACTCTTTAAATATTTGAAGATTCTAATACCTGTACAGTCAGTTCCTGAAAATCCAAGTGGACATTTACACACACCAACTCCCCCATCAACAATGCAAATGCCGCCATTCTTGCATGTCAATCCGTTGCATTTGGTTTCAACTGCAATATCAATTTGCGAATATAAACATCATGCATTATTCATGCATTCAAAAATGACATACTTGTTAAAGGTGTATACATTGTGTTGCCGGGGTCACATGTGCCAAACGTTAAAAATGGAGTTATTTTCCCGACTGTACTTTACTGACTGTATTTTACTGACTGTTGCCGAAAATACTATTTTGATGTTATTCGACTCAGTATAGTGACGATATAAAGGTAAAAGTAGTAATTTATTATCGAAAACCGGACAATGAAGCCGATTGACCCGCGTCAATTAGTGATTTTGGACATGTGTATTTTCTTTTTAGGCACATGTATAATGATGTTGCTCGATTTTAAACTAGTAATTTACGATATGTTTTGTACGAAAAATGCATTTGTCCTATTGATTGCTTAAAGGGGCAGTAGCACGTTTATTCACTCAAATAAGTCAATGGAATGTATTTGAAAAATCGGAAAATCAAGTTTAAAATGAGTGTACATGGTCCCGTAAAGCCATAGGAATCGTTTTTGTCATTTCTAAATAATAACATGTGTTCACATTTAAATGGCCGCCATGCAAATTATGCTTTATGCGCAACACCGTTACTATCTATCATTATAAATGGGAAATTTGAAAAAAAAATTAAATTTGCAGAACACGTGCTACTGCTCCTTTAACGCAAAGAGCAACAACAATCTAAAAACCTGATTGTTTGAATATACTCCATGTGCTTACTTGTTTCGCAGTAATCGCCAGAGTATCCACTGAAACAGTCACACTCGTACTTCCCATCTAGATCCTTGCATACACCGTACTGACCACAGACTCCCGGTTTACAGTCGTCTATCTCTGAAACAGGATTTTGTGCCATCATAAAGTACGAGTTAGTACAAAACTATAACATCCGATAGATTCCGATGTTCATTTGGCATCTGCCTTCGTCTGATTGACTGATTCATATGAAATGTCCTCATAACCACTTTATTCATCGCTTTAAAAATATGTTTTTTTCTCTCTCATAATTATAGGCCAATTGACATAATCTCCGTATCGTTTACAGCAAAATCGTGATTGTGTGTACCATAAATTCATTAATGAAGTATAACTAACAAAAATATATTTTACTTTCTAAACTTGTGCAATCCTTCAAATAATATCACGATATATTAATACCAATTTATCATCCAAAACTGGTTCCCACAGTAGATATCGCTTGTGTGAGATCAAGCGATATCTACAAGCGATATCTACATTGTAGATATCGCTACAATCAAATCGTCATAATCCTATTACATCATCAATTAATGACATCACAAAGCTTTGACATCACTGAGAACACTGCTGACAATGCTATGACGTCACAATGGTGATGACCTTACAATGCTATGATGGCATAATGCTTATGACGTCACAATGCTATGACCTCACTGAGATCACTGCTGAAGAAGCAAAATGGCAGTTTTGTGTTTCAGATATGTTATTCTTCAGCTAATAATTGTTGAAGAATGATTTTAAATGATAAATAAAATCTCGCCCTCGTGTCTTCTGATATCAAATATAACTAAACAAAAATATATTTTACTTTCTAAGCTTGTACAATCCTTCAAATAATATCACGATATATTAATGCCAATATGTTTGGGGATGTTGATGTTGATTGTACAAGTTTAGAATGTGCAATAAATATATTTTACCTGTTCCACAAATGATGCCCATATATCCAGTACCAGAACAGTCACACGTGTAATGTGAATGCTGATTGGAGGAGCATATACCATTGTTCAGGCAGGGGTTACTTGCGCAGAAGTCTATGTCTGTCAATGCACATGAGTCGTCAGCACAATATATTGCAGAATATTTTCCAAAGCATAGAATCAAAGAAATTACAGATAATGAAAGAAGTAAAAGAAAGAATAAAGTTATAATTCATGATAGGCCAGTGTCAAATGTCCTTTGAAGAACTCGTTGACTGGTCATTTAATTACTGCTAGATTAAAAGTAAAATATGACACCATCCATTTATTAAAAAAGCTCAGTACAAAGCCTTGCTTAAATGTTATGACAAAGCGTTTATTTTGCGTAACTTGTTCCACAGTTTATCCCTGTTTGCGTTATGGGCTACTGCAAACGTTTGACATGACCTTTGCGTCTGCAAAAACTTAGTCACCTTAGCCAGTGGGATATTATATTCGGATATTGCTCTCAAAATATCTCTTTCATAAAGAGGGATAAATATATATTGAGCATTAGTATGTTAAACTTTTTGTTGTATTTAGATTCCATGATTTTAAGTTCAATGATGATGTGCTTCGCCAGTCAATTCCTTCAAGATGTAAAACGTGTTCGAGGGGACTTTTAAAGTGCAATAAATACTTCGTTCAAGAATTAAAACGTTCTAATTCCAATCTAGACTAATGCCATATATGTATGTTAAAATGTTAATTTCGAGCTACGACAGTGACGTCGAGAGTTTCCATGCCAAGAAGAAAATCATTCATGGACAGAATGTTATCGTACGACTGATATAGTTTGCAATAAGTACGATCTGATAAGTTTGAACAATGACCACGCTTCGACAACACGAGCTTAAACAATAGTTTCCAGGATCTTTCAATGAACCTATGTATTTGCAATTGACTATTACATGTAGGCCAAACTGTTACTTATTATAGCCAATGGTTACAGGCGATGTCGTAAATGAAAAGAATATATTGATTTATCATTGTCACTTTAAAAAACGAATGCAAGCTGACATACAGAACATTAGAAATTGTATTGTTGTCCCCTATAGTGGTAGTTTGAGTACCATTTTCGCAGTGTCGCCCAGTATAACCTGCATTACACCTGCAAACGTAGGAATCGTTTTGGCGGCTACAAAATCCATGCACACAGGGATTTGACCTGCAAGGATCTGACAACAAAAACATGTGTTATAATAGTGTTGAGTTTGGATATGAAACATAATGCATCGATTGGTTTTCGTTTGGCATTGTTTGAATGTACTCAAAACATCTTAAATATTTTCGAAAAGAAGTAATAGTGTAAAGATTGGCAAATCAAACGATGGATTGCAAGATAATATGAAATGTCTAAAACCAACCTGGAGTTTTCACTTCCACTTTCATGCATTTGGGAGCCGAGGTTTTCCTACAGAACAGATGAAATAAACTGAGGTACAAAAGAAACTATTCACCCTATTGTTTCACTCATACAGTAAAAATAACAAAACAAATTGATATGATAGAACCAGGATATTATTTAATGTTCAATGTTGACTGATTCGGCAAACAATCATACTCGTTTTTTTAGAGTCACTGAAAGGACCAAGGAGTATAAAATCATTTTTACACCAACATGACCCCTACAATGTTTATACTTTTGTAAATGTGTGCAGAATGAGGCACATTTATTGATTTTCACTTAGCAGATGTCTTATATGTCGATGTTTTATCCATATTAATTTTGGAAGAATTTAAGAAATTAAAATTTCATTTTCCCCCCCCCAAAAAATAAAACAACATAGAATTATTCCTTGGCTGATGACTAAACGCCTGCACTTTTAAGTTTTAGAGTACGACTTCGAAAACATATGACATTTGTAAGTGAAAATTAAACATATGATAAAACCAACTGAGGAGTAAAGTTTCTTTTGTACCTCATTTTATGACAAATAGTATAGATAAATTCATACTGATGGTTAGTTCCAATAATGCTACTGACGTGCATTTGATGGCAATATATCTTGAAAATACAACCAAGTTTATTATCACGAATCGAACCTGTGGACAGTAATCATTTAAAAGGTATAAGGAATGATACTACATATTGACAATACTACTAGAGAGAAGGTCACTGCTTCCTGATGTGACATGTATCGAGGTGGTATCAACGGTAATAAGAAACCGAGAAAATAAATCCTTTTTGTTACCCTATGTTTTCCGTGGCTTCGAAACAAATTCTTTGATCTCCACTTGTTGAAGGATTGACGGTCACCTCTGACACAAACATCACACTTCCATCTTTTTGTTTAGCTTCCGGTGAGTCAATTATCGTTGTTTGAAAGGTGGATGTTGTGTAGTTTACTTCAGAGATGAAACCACTGTATTGACAAAGAGACAGTTCATAACTGATATCATTTAGGATTGTGCAAATGGATACCTATAAGTTACATGTCCAGTGTATTGGCATGATATACAATATCGAGATTAAAAGACAAACTGATGAAACTTCAGGGTTAATGCCAAATGGGGCAGGGACTGCGTTCACAAAGCAACCTTTGTTAAGCTTAACCTTAACTCCCATTCTTTAACATTGCACTAAAGTTACCTTAGTGACTTACGATCACCTTAGTGCGTTGTGATAGGAGCACTGTGGAGCACAGTGGTGTTGTGGTTAGCATGTCTGCCTCTCACGCAACATTTGTGACCTGGGTCTCATACTGTGTTGTGTCTTTGAGCAAGGTACTTCATCCACATTGCACTCAGTTCACCCAGCTGTACAAACCGGTACCTGGACATGGGAATGAATGGACCTATACGGTCGCGCGGAGCGCTTCATAGGCAGCACCGAAAGTACGATTACTGTAGCGCATTGAGCATGCATTTTGCACGGATATGTGCGCATTATGAATATACTATTATTATTATTATTATTATTATAGAAACCAGTTCATAAAACATATAATTACTAACCTACCCATCGCCGAAGTCATATGCTGCATAGTGGCACATGAGCATGTGCAACTCTGTCTTAGGGCATGTAGAAAGTATGAGAGTCATTACAAACTCACCCTACGGTTTGAGTGTTGGTGTAGATCGGAAAAGAACATGTTGAACCACTCATACAAACTATTCCCTCCATGCCTGGAAACAATGGAAAATACGGCCCCGTCTGGAAATAATAAACGTAATTAAATTTTGAAATATTCACGTGTTTCAGAAGAAGTTTACTTGCAAATTATGAATTGATATTAGACCAAATCTATAACATGGTGTAATTACTTTTAATCGTACAGATCGGAAACGTAGACTTACGTGTGGAATATTCTTTTGAGGCAGTTGTCCGATATCTGAAACCATGTATATTGTTGAGACATTGTAGTGAATTACATGGATCAAATGGATTATTACATCCTAAGTTACCCAGGGTTTTATATATGCTCCGTTACTCTCCGCTATTGGAGAGTAACTAAGCATATATAAAACCCTGGGTAATCGAGGATGGAATTAATAGGATTCTAAGGATAAATATAATTAGCTACAATAGTAGTTTTCGAGGTTATATCTGTATACAATGTCCTTTTATATGAACATGAAACACAATAGCTTAGATTGTTATCGTTTACGCCACTTTTATTATCAATACCTTTGACAACTATATAGTAGTTTCTGTCAAGTCCATCCGATCTGAAAACGAATATTTTATACAAATAAAACATAATCATCATATTTGCGATCGATGACGATTACGACGATTCAATGGTGATAAATGACAAAATGGTGATAACACGGGGTCAATAACAAATAATGAATGAACAAATTATCCTCCTAAGTGTTTTTGAATCAAAGTAATTTTTGAGTGTTATTATTGAGAAAGAATATCTTACCCTTGTGTATCTGTTACAAGCGCGCTGATGATATATTCCCCAACGTCATTATTTCCAGGACGCCAATTCACAATGGTGTATTTTACTTTCTCTCCTTTCCGTCTATTATCATCCTTCGGAGGATCAACAGAGAAAGCTCGATACGGAATTGACCTCAGGTGAAACGCATGGATCTCACTGAAAATCCAAATGATATATGATCTGTAATAATTCATAATTTTAATGCCAACAATTTTGTGAAAGGAGAATATGAAATGCGTTCTTTTAATATTAACTTATTAAATGATATTTAATAATTAGTTTCCATATATTGACTGGATACGTCGCATATGCAACATATCTAGCAATGTGAAAAGATATGTTCACAAGTCCAAATGCGACGAATCCAGTCATCATTAACATGATATCTAAAGCAAGTGCCGACTGAGGTGTTTTTACATTTACTTTAAGTGAAACCTTCTTCAATTTTATTAATATATATTTAATACAAGCCTTGACAATATTTGATGATATGTAATATTAATCATGGGGTGTTTATGACGTTGACATGCTATGACTCACAGAACAAAAGGCGCATAACTCAATCATTAGCATTGCGTAACAACATATATATATATATATATATATATATATATATATATATATATATATATATATATATATATATATATATATAAAACAGTTTAGAGATGAGAGCTCCCAATCTAGCAGGGGGTGTTCACTTACATTTGTCACGTTCATTTCACACCATCATCATAAAACAATAAACCTATGCCTTGACTTGAATAAAAGGTTCAAGGGTACACCAATATGTATACAGTAAATGCAATCTTATTGTTATTTTGAAGCATTTATAAATTATATTTTTACCAACTTGAGTTGTTTTCTTTTAAAGCTTAATTGTCATTTAATCTCACGAATTGCAGGAAAAAATAATATTTCATAGAAATGTTATCCACCAACAAAATTAACCTTTGTATCCAGATTAACTTTAAACATAATGTTTAAAATCTGAGATATGGTGACAACAACTCGGATCGATGCTTGACTGAGTACAACATAAATGAACTGTTTTACTTCAAATGGGGTATGAAGCAATTTATCATAAATCAAATACTTTTTGGCATAAGTATAATACAATGATATAATTATCTTATTCCTATAGATAACACAAATTAAAACAATCATTTAAATTTTCAATGAGCATGCATGGCACTGTTACTGAAAAAGGACTTAAAAGCCACAAGGCGGTGCACCATCTGAATCCGACAACTGGGGTGTGCAGTAACAATGGTAAGGAATGGTAAGCTATTGCACTGGCTATTGTTTTTGTTATCAAGTCATGACTGTTGTGACTATTCTTCACCAATGCCTTAAACATATATAAATAAATAGTCAAGAACTGAACAATGTATCTCAATATATCTGATTGTAAAATGGAGATGTTAGAACCTACTTTACGGACATTGGTTTGGCATAGAGTGGAATCTTCAACGTTGATCCAACATACACAATGAACTCGTGTTCACTTTCCTCTGTGGGTTTGACGAATTCCGGAGCATCGATGGTCTTAAGGGTCTGGATCATGAACTGAGAAAATGATAAAATGAAGAAAAATGGGAACCATGTCTAATTATATGTGTCTATCATGTATTATTGTTAGAAAAAAAAACATGTTAGTTTTGTGTTCATCCAATTCGATTCATATTTTCCCATAAGATAACTTGGCATAGGCTTTGTGACAGTCGGTACGATTAAGACAGAGAGTTTCCAGTTTTAGCTTGTATCATCAAGATCATGTAACGACAGAGTGGCCAAAGGAAATGGTTAAAAGGATAAAACAAAAAGCTATTTTGTTTCACATTTGTCATAATGAAAAGTTATTCATATGCATGAGCAGAATGTTCACACATTCACCAATGTCAACTAAGTAAAAGATTTTATAAATTGTAGTATTTCTAAAATTGAAACCCCTCTTCTCCTTATTTGTTCAACGAATAGTACATCAACACTTAAAAGGTATATATAACGAGACAATTATACTTGTACAAAATGTTTACCGTATTTCTGTATCACTGTAATATCTAAATGCACAAATGCAGTGATCACAGCTTACTCTTATACTCTACTTACAACAATGGTCAAAGGAAAAAGCTTTAAGATAATAATGGCACACCAAACTAATATCTTCCCTATTAACATACCATTGTAATGTTCTGAAAGCATAGAGTTGAGTTTCTGAGATACACTTAAAAAATAACAATATGACAATTTTAGAGATAATGCACTAATCAATACTTTGATGAACCATAAAAGACATATTTCAGATGTAGGTATCATTCTAATGATCATGAAACTAAAATAAGGTTTTTTTGTTATATCTCTGTACAATTGACAAAAATAGTTAGAGTGATTTCAATAAAATAAGTGGTTACATTCGATAGATTACAGTATTAAACATAGATATCAGCCCATCGAAACGAACCAATAAGTATCGGATATTTAGTTGCAGTGGAACAATTACGTTTCAACGCAGAAACAGGATATACTCATTTTGAATTAAGTAAATGACGTATTGACCAGAATTTCAGAAAGGTTGTGTGATTGCATGTTGAGTGTGCGTTGTTTTTATCAATATAATATGTGATTTGGACATTTTCCCTAATGGTTTGGTTTATTCCAATTAGATTCGATTTGAAGATATTATTTTTTTGGATTACTTTAAGAATATTCAGTACTTTATTGTTTACTGCTTTTTTTTTTGATTTTCGTGGTACTGATGAAACGCATGGTGTGTTTTGATACATTCAAGTCATACAGTGTATGTAAAGATTGATCATCGGCATTGAAAGGTCTCCTCACCAAGCTTATCGTCTATGAAAGTGTCGTATATCTGGTACTCTAAACCCTCCGTCATTGTTATTTCTGGTCATTATTTCACGCCCATCTTCCTTTCCGAATAAAGCACTTTTTTTCCCAATATCCTTATCATGTTTTCATTTCGATTAGGTAGTACACTAGAGATGGGGTTTAACATTGGTGGTGCGACATCTCCTTATCTTGTCATGTATCTGATCATGATCACTGGATCTAGGCCCGATAGAAAATCTTTCGGATGAACTAGATCATCAACTTCAGAACAAGACTCAAACAAACTATTGCTTTGTTTATCAATTCATTTTTTCTATCAAACATGCGACGGTACGCCTCCTTGCAATTGAAATTATGCGACCTAATTGTTCATAAAATAAGGCACACAATTCTTCTTTAATGGCTTTTTGATTTCCGTTTTTAAAGAATGTATGAAGAAAATCGTTTGTAATATGTTCAGTTTTTCTAACTCATACCTGGACACTGGTGTCAGAGAAACCGAAGCTCTTCACTAAATTTGAACTCGAGTGGTCCCTCACTATGACTGGTATAGCTCCCCATCCTCCGTCAAGAAAGCCTGCAGATTCCTGTGCATCAATGACAATACTGCAGTCCTACAAATAAAATATCCAAAATTAAGTTTGTACAACACTGGTACAATTTGACATGTAACCCAGAATTGGGGAACTCATGTTATCATTTTCATGAAATTCGGAACATAACTATCTATTAGTAGCCAAATTATGATGTGTATTATGTTTTCCAAAATTAAAATTGGTTGGAACGTTTTACTCAGATTGTGACACTTCATTATTTGATTTCAGATAATAGATTTACGAATACATCGGAAGTTCATGGTTCTCCAAATTATGTGATGGTGATTCTTAATAAAGAGATCAATATAGCATAATAAGTTATCATCCTCATAAGACAAAACTGTTCCCGACAGTATTCTTCTTTGAGGTAGCCCATAACATTATGTAAATATACTGGGTAGGAAATGGTTTCGCTCAATATCAAATTAAGACAAAAGTAATTTTAATTGGACATACAAACAACTGATCAAAAGTTACAAACTCATAGGATGTAAAAGCTCATACTTAGGACTGTATCCGATCATGCATGAAGTCGCCATTACGTTTGCATAGGGATTTTGTATTACAGGGGAATTATCAGGATTCCGGTAGCTGCGTTTGAGCGCATTCATTCGGGAATAATTATTGGACTCTGTCTAAACAATTGGAGATATGCAGCAGCAAACTACGACAACGGAACTGTCCTAGTACTTCAGTGGGAACACTTTGCTGTAACACGTCTCTTATCTTATACAAACATTGATCTTCAGTCAACCTCGACTGTTGTATTGCTCATTACACAAGGAAGTCTACATGTCCGCATACACAGAAGGCTGTTCTACTTCATCGTGATATTGCAAATTGATTTAGTCAAAACGTAATCATATAAGAGATCGTTCTAAGGTTCTAGAAGAATTTCGAAATAGGGTAGGATGTTAACCAGGTGGTCCCTAAGAGTAGAAAGGGCAGCAAATCTACTATTATTATTGACCAAGGTACCAGTATTTTAATGTCACTTGTTCTAAAGAAGTCAAAAGATTAAGTTTACACTCACATGCTCTCAAGTTCATGAACAGTGAGAAATGAAACTACATAATAATCTAAAACATTGAGTAAGTGCTCCTGAAATAACACATGAACGGGTAGGTTAAGACAATACTGACCTCTCAAATTCAATGGTTATGCATTTTATACAGAAGTAGGTGCACATGAACATATGTTGGAGATGCAGTTTTATTACATAATTTGGAGTGAGATACTCGGTTCTATCAGTGAAATAACCCCTCTATCAAGCTACTGTGGTGATAACCTTTATCACCACTCTACTGAGTGACGATAAACTTTATCACCACTCGCGTGACGTCATCGGGACAATGTTATGACGTCATATTGTCAGCTTGCGAAGGCTGTACGTTTGCCGTTGAAATCAATCCAACTCAACGTAAAACACAGAAATAATAATATAATAAATAGAATATCTGTTTTTCCTTGACAAATACCATGTTTATCTCATCTCGTGAGGTGGAAAAGTTAATATATTTCACTCGTGGCTGCGCCACTCGTGAAATATCTACTTTTCTACCTCACTCAATGAGATAAACATTGTATTTGTCAAGGAAAGACAGATATCCTCTATATATCGCACAGCATTATCAAGTTTATTTAGTGTTAAAGACAACTGCATTGTCTTTCAATCCTTGATTCCTAACTTACTTAAGTCACAGAGTCAACTTCTCTATGTATTTTTTATGATGACCATATGTTCACCCGAAATATGAACATAATCTTGATGAAAGACTCTCCGTTTGTATATAAACTGCATTTTCATATTCAACAATGACACAAATCCTCTGGTCCCAATTGGAATTGAAGAGAAAGAAAAGAAATTCCCCATGTATAA
Source organism: Gibbula magus (assembly GCA_936450465.1). Classification (NCBI taxonomy): domain Eukaryota; kingdom Metazoa; phylum Mollusca; class Gastropoda; order Trochida; family Trochidae; genus Gibbula; species Gibbula magus. The sequence continues at coordinate 20,014,042 of OW388291.1, forward strand.
TTATGAATGGCCAGAAATGTTAAACCTGTAGACGTACCTGTTTAACGACTGTATTATTTAAAGATGCCAAACCCCCAGCTTGATAGAACTCAGCATATTCACAGCTCATATAGTCCCCGTCTGGGTCCATTGCAAACAGTTTGATTGTAGTTGCTTTGTTTAGCAGTATTCTGAAAATCCGTTAACTTTAGAAAACTCTGCCTACATGACTACAATGTAGAAAACATTGACACAAATGAACATAATATAATGGATGTGGTTATGATTAATTATACAATTCCAAATATTACATTTAAATGTTTATCAATCATTCATGTTTTCCATATTCACAATTTCTTTCATAAAATAAATTAAATATTTATGGATTGGTCAAGTAATGACGGACAAGTACCAGATTTCTACATACCCCGTAAAAAGCTAAACTCACGTAATAACAAAACGTCAGCATACAAAATACAAGTGCTTGTTTTATGACGTCTTGCAGTAATGTTAAATACAATTTTTTATGTATTTTTATTTCCCAGAGTACATTTTACAACTTGACAACTGAATTGTCAACATAAAAACAATCTGTAGCATTCATCAGCTGATCTGGTGGTCAGGTGACCCGGAAGGCCAAATCAATTTTGATCCGGCACATTCTAAACGGCCACTACTGTAAAAACTTACACATTGGCCGCCATTTTGGAATATGTTTTCTATTAAAATTGACGTGGCCTTCAGACCAACTTTAATCACGAGACCACGATCGATCTGTGTGCAAAGTTCACCCAAAACGCACAGTACTTCCCCCACCCTGCTATTAAATCCATTAATTCATTTATGTCGATAACATGTTTTGTTATTTAAAATTCCGGGTTTTATATATAGAATACTAAAGGATGTCCAGTTTGAAAGGAGGGAATGGCTTGGTATTTTAACGAGCGAAAGCAAGTTTCATAAACATGATATAAAACGGGACCGAGTTTAGTATTTTATTTATTACTCAATGGTGTAAATAGCGCTGAATTGCAAGAAAAACGTTCCTAGTGACGGTCACTTGCAAATAGGTCATCCGCTTTGCAATCGCGTGGTTAACATTTTGAAATCAAACAAAAACAACTATGACGTCACGCGCCGATTATGACGTTAGGGCAGCATGCGGTTGTATCACACATGTGCGTAACAAACTCAGTCTTATCTAATGAGTGATCTCACCACGGTTGAGTAATAAAAACGTTTAACTTAAATGCAAAACATTCCGCTCAAAACCCTTTTGAAAAAGCGTTCTCAGAACCCAAGTGTACTTGAACAGACATAAAAAGAAAAGTATCACTCCCTGATGTATGACACGTGAGTACTTAACCACCCATATGCCGATCAAAAGACATTCACAATCGACACTCCGGTAGCAATATTTCGGTTTTCACTCGGTTGAAAACATTGTGACGTTTCTTTTGTTCATCAGTGTATATGGACACCCAATGAGTATGTGTACATACCTATATACTGTCTGAAACATGACTACCGGGCTGTTGTTTGGTTTCTTTGTATCTTCTCTTTGTGTTGAAGTGACTTTTATCTGTAGGTTGTAATACGGAGGATAGTCCATAACTCCAAAGGTATAGTTGAACCAGCGCCAGTAAAAACCGTTCATACTGCAAGAAAAACGTTAACAACTTTAGGCAACCATCATCTATGAAGTTTTGTTTATCATGCAGAATCGTGTTTAGCATTTTGCACAACTCCCATCCATCATAAACTAGATGAAATCCCAAGGTTTTACCGTCATCAATGTTGATCCAAGATGGCCGCCGCATTCTAAACGGTCACTACTGTAAACAATCAAGCTTATCCCCCGGCCCCTCATAAGTTGATTAATCAGTTTTAGCTGTATCTAATTAAAACTATAAGGTGGTTATGCTCGTAAAACAGTTGTCTCCTCCTTCCCCTAATTCACTTCAACTCATTACCTTACTAAAAGACAAACGCACAAAACGTTGCCATGGAAACAGAAAAAAAAACACTTTAAAAAGTTAAACACCCAAAAGGCACTTATACATGGTATGAGGAGGTAGTATACACAATTTGGTTAGGATTGGTCAATCCGTTTTACAAATCCGCTTCAGGAAGACACTTTACACTTCCAGTAAACAAAGTCAAAATTGGTGCCATGGAAACCGAACAAAATATTTTTTTCTTAAGTTCAAATACCCATAGGCACATCTACATGATATGGGGAGGCAGTATACCAAATTTGGTGAGGTATGGTCAAATAGTTTTAAAGATCTGCTCCGGAAACAACTCTACTCTTCAAATAGACAAAGTCCAAATTGTAACCATGGAAACAATTTTTTTTCTTCAAAAAGTTGAAACCCCCAAAAGGCACATCTTCATGATATCGAAAGGCAGTGTACTACATTTGGTAAAGATTGGCCTAGTAGTCTGCTCAGAAACAAACCGTAAACTTCAAATTAACAAAGTACAAATTGTTACCATGGAAACAAAACAAAACAAAAATTTCAAAAAGCTTAAACCCCCAAAAGGCAGATCTGCATGATATAGGGAGGCTGTTTACCAAATTTGGTGAACATTGGCCAAGTACGTTTTGAGGACTGCTCCGGAAACGATGTGATCACGGACAGACAAACGGACGGATGGACGGACGGACACACAGACGGAGCCAACGTAAGAACTTACAAATTGGCTGGAATATGTGACATCAAACCCTGATGACATCACAATGTTATGAAATTATAATGACTGATGACGTTAAAGTGCTTTAACCCCAATGTAGGTAGGACTAGGTTTATAGACGGCATTTTTCCTATTATTGAAAACTAATGAAGAAGACCTATGGATGTAAATATAACAACACGTTCGTGTTCTTTTTTATCAATTATATAAAGTCTCGGATATGTTTAAGTGACTAATATTGACTACATAACAATCATGTTGAAACTGGTCGAGTTACGAAAACAGACAGAAATTAAATCCAACCTAAAATTAATTTATCATACGTGCCAACTGTTATTTACATTTACTGGCCATTTGATAGTTCTCAGAATCTGTCTTTGGAAAAGACAATCATTTGAATAAATTAGAACATGAATTATAGTGATAGTATACGCCACTGAAAAATAACAATATTATCTATTAGTATTCGGTACTGAGTTCAAGAGTATGGAACTGTATGGTCAATGGACTTGAAAATGATGCTACATGCATGACATCAACATATCGATCACCAAGCTACCTTATATCTGTGTACTTGGCTGTAGGATCCAAATCGATGATCACTTCTGCAAGTTCTTCCTCCCATTTCATCGGAACATTGACAGCTGTCACGTGACCTTCTATATTGCTGATCATCTCAGGTGTTATTATTTCGTATATCTTGTTGGTACTGCCAGAGAGACCAAGTTCCTTTGTCCAATTTCCGAAGTACGTTGCACCATTCAGAGCTAACATTTCCAGTCGTGTTCTGGTTGTACTTTTACCGATGTCACTGGCACTGCAGGACGGTCCACAGGGTCCCATTCCAAGTACCCATCCAGTCAACGTTGTTATTTGAAGCTAGAAAAGAACATTTCCATCAGGGAACATTGATCCCTTTGTTCTGTGACATCGTAGCAAAGACAACGTCATAATGTGTCAATTTTGTTGTCCTTATTTTTCACAGATACAAGTCGCTAGATGACACCAACAGCATTTCTTTCAGAGTACATATTTTTTGGCAATGTTCACATGCTTGTCGCTTATGATATGAAATGGAATACCAAACCACAATCACTTAGCTAAAATACGTTTAAATTAAACCCGTAGTTTGTCCTGCCAAATGTGTGGTTTTCGTTGAAGAAGTCATTAAAAGTAAATGTTCACAATGAAACTGTTTACGAAAAACGAAAATGCAAACAAATCCTATCTTAAATATGTGGAAATGATCCAATGTATTTACGTGCATATTTCTTAAAGTCAAATTGTCAAACCAAATTGGATCATAACAGATTATCTTTGATTAGAAAAATAATGTTACACTCCGTGCGCTCATGAAAGTCAAAAAGATTTAAAAGTAAAAAATCATGTTTGTATATGATCCTTAGCATTATATTTGACATACCATGTTGTGTGCACTTTCCCTTCTTATACAACCTTTCGTTATACTGTAGCCATGCGGAAACTGTACCTTATAAGGTGCCTCCGTCGTATTGATGAACTTGAACATCATCGATCCACCAGTAAAGTGCATGTCTCTCCTAGCAAGGGAGCCAGGCAATGCAGCCACAAGGAACAGAAACATCCTCAAATCCATAATGCTGTACACTGGAAACCTATATTATCTATCTATTACCAACAAACAATATAACAAAAGCATAACATCAATGACGACATAAGAGTGTTAAGTACATGGACAATTTCCCAAAAGAACTTACTGTAATGCGTCATTTAGTCTCTTATTCTTATTACTGAAAGCCTGCTTAGATATATAATTGAAGTGTACTTACTTGTCAGATATACACTGTTAAACCCTCATCCGTTATACCTCTAAGGAAAATGAATTTCGTTTACAGCAATGGTGACTTATAAGCGAACATCGATATGTATAAAGGATGATTTGCTATAACAACACGGTTATCTCGATTCAATAAGCCCTATTCTTAGTAGATCCCCTACCAACATGTATAGTTTGACACATTTTATCTCCTTTGTTTGTTTTAATATACTGGATTGATATGAGAGATGTCGATAATCAATATATTTCGGATTAAGAATAATCCAATTTTCACGAGCTTGTCTCTACCGCTGTTGTCAGGTGATATGAAAATTTGGTTCACACACTTCAGTCTTAGTACATCAGATTTCAATTTTACATTGTTAGTTATGCTTTAAAGAGCCATTGGGTACAACGTAGTTTGCTGGAGGCACATTATTATGAAACACTATATATGGTGTTTTTCATAGCGAGGTACTGACTGCAGATGGAAATTATCTATTCAATGTTAGTTCATCCAATATAGTGTCAATACAAAGTTGAATGTCGCGATTTATGAAGCGCATATTGGTCAAACGTAATTGTAGAGACTTACCTTTAGCAGTTAAAAGACAAATGCGGGTTGGTAATGTTCCATATAAACAGTTTAAAGTCATATTATATATATATATATTTTCTTCTGAGACCACCTTGTGGGGCATTTTCGATGCCCCATTTTTCTTATATATATATAGATGTATGTAGACCCCATTTGTCCGTTTTCAATACCTTTAGAGTAAGTATAGTATGGAGGAATATGATATGATTGACTGGATAAGTTACGAACTAGAAGTGAGTAGGCATATCGTATATATAATATGTGCATGGGAAGGATTTTTTTTTTTTCTGAACGAGAGTTCCAATAAAATGTCTGATAAAGTTACGTAATATACATATCTTCTAATATATATATATATATATATATATATATATATATATATATATATATATATATATATATATATATATATTCAAAAGTAAAAAAAACACAGAGCCGTTTTTTTCTCCAACTAGTTTCATTCGTATCATCAGGGAGAATGACAGTTGTGACGTTACAATGTCACAATGATAGTGACGTAACAATGGTATGACGTCATAATATAGCAAGCGGTAGCGGACTCAGTGTATATGTAGGCCCAACAGAGTAAATAATGTATAACATAATTACATTATTAAACATTAAGTTTGGGTCTTAATATTTTGATAAAATAGTCTTCTTTGAATTGTCTCACCATTCTATCATTTGTTTCCATTTTGTAAAAGGGAAATATTTTAAATTTAATTTCTTTGTCTTTTGCACAGGTGTCCAAGTGCGCACTGAGTGGTATACAACGAGTCTCTGGACATTTTATTTGTTGTTTATGTACTCGGACTCTGTCTCTGAGACACTCAGTTTGTCCTATATATTCACAAAAACACCCTTGACAAACGATGACATATATAATGTTTTTTGCTGAACAGTCAGTATTGAAGCGCACATAAAATCTCTCTGTTTTGTTCTTAAATTTCACACTCGAACCTTCTTGTAAATATGGACATGTTCCACAATTTCCTCTGTTACACTTGGAAACTCCGTACTCCGGAGGAGTACTGTTTATCTCAAATTTAGCCTTAGTTAATAGTTGCTTTAAATTTTTACCCTGGCGTTTCCTTTTGATAAACTTTACATTATCAACAATTTTGCACATTTTTTCATCACACATTAAAATAGGTGTATTTTGTTTTATATTGTTGAACATATCCGGATTGAGTGGGTTATGAGTTGAGACATATGCAATGTCGATTGTTTCGGATTTTTCCTTCTTCTTTACTTGTAAGAGTTCTTTTCTATCGATGGATAACGCCTTATTAAGTCCATCCTCGACGAGAAATGGTGGGTATCCTCTTTTATGTAGTAAAACTTTGAGTTCTCCGAGTCTGATGTTCCTTGTATCTTCATTAGAACAGATCATGCAGATACGTCTGGATAAGTTGTAGGGGATACTTCTCTTAGTATGTGATGGGTGACATGATGAAAAGTCCAAATATTGCTTAGTATCGGTAGGTTTATAATAATAAAAACTCAGAGGGGGATACGAAGCAATCAAATGAACAAGATTCATTTAAGAAGCAGAAACCTGTCAAGAACGGATCATCTACAACTAACAACCATTTGTTAGTACCGGGAAGAAGTTCAACTCAGAGGGGGATACGAAGCAATCAAATGAAGAGGAGGATGTAAAAATAATAAATCTCTCAAGTAGTGAATTGACACCCAATGAAATAAACATTTTGAGCAAAGGTTTAAAGTTTACACCTTCACCAGATCGGCCAAATACGGAAGAACTAAAGAAAGACATTGGTGAATTTAGTCGACATTTACGCAATGCTGAGTATTTTTATGATAAAGATAATATTCAAGACCCTTCCATTGTTAAAAACAAAAGTAACTGGATCCCTCGAAAAGGTAGGAATGTAAATTTAGATAGATACATTGACACTATTTCTCATATTCCTACCGTTCATGCTACAAATAAGAATAAAGCTAACATTTCATTATCAGAAAGAAATGCTATTAACAATTTATGTAATGATAAAAGTATTGTTATTAAAGAGGCAGACAAAGGCGGCGCAATTGTGATAATGGATGTTGAAAATTATGCTAAAATGTCCTTAGATATGTTGAATGATACTGACAGTTATGAGGAAACAGAGGATATATATGTATTGAAAAAACTTAGTAAATTTCTTAAAACCTTTACAGATGAAATGAGCGACAAGGAATTTGACTATCTGACAAATTGTTCTTGTTAGGAAAGTAATTTTTATGGTTTGCCTAAAATTCATAAATGCAAAGATATAACTAAAAAATGTGCAAACTCTTCAGAAATCTATATCAAGTGTGAACATCCTCGAGATCTTACTTTAAGACCTATCATTGCCGGTCCAAGCTGTGGTACCCACCGTTTGAGTAACTTCATTGATATTCTTTTAAAACCTTATCTTACGAAAGTAAAAAGTTATACAAGAGATACAATGGATTTCCTAAACTTTCTACCTGAAACTATACCTGATCATACAAATTTAGTTACTTTTGATGTTAAAAGTTTATATTCTAATATTCCTCATAAACTGGGACTGGAAGCAATAGAATATTGGATCGATAAACATCCAGAGCTATTATCTGATAGATTTAGCAAATATTTTATACTTAAAAGTGTAAATTTCATATTGAACAACAATGTTTTCTTCTTTGATGGTGTACATTACAGACAAATTAAAGGTACAGCTATGGGTACAAAAATGGCGCCAACTTACGCAACCTTAGTACTAGGATATATTGAAAATAACTTAGTTGATAAGTTAGAGGAACAATTAGGAAGTGAAATTTGTAATTACTTCATTGAAAATTGGCGCAGATTTTTAGATGACTGTTTTGTATGATGGCCATTTAGTAAGACCCATCTTGATACATTCCACAAGACATTGAATAGCATGAATGAACATATTGTATTTACAATGGAAACAAGTGACAGTGAACTTTCTTTCTTGGATACTGTTGTGAAAATATCGGAGGGATGTTTAGAAACGGACATATATTATAAACCTACCGATACTAAGCAATATTTGGACTTTTCATCATGTCACCCATCACATACTAAGAGAAGTATCCCCTACAACTTATCCAGACGTATCTGCATGATCTGTTCTAATGAAGATACAAGGAACATCAGACTCGGAGAACTCAAAGTTTTACTACATAAAAGAGGATACCCACCATTTCTCGTCGAGGATGGAATTAATAAGGCGTTATCCATCGATAGAAAAGAACTCTTACAAGTAAAGAAGAAGGAAAAATCCGAAACAATCGACATTGCATATGTCTCAACTCATAACCCACTCAATCCGGATATGTTCAACAATATAAAACAAAATACACCTATTTTAATGTGTGATGAAAAAATGTGCAAAATTGTTGATAATGTAAAGTTTATCAAAAGTAAACGCCAGGGTAAAAATTTAAAGCAACTATAAACTAAGGCTAAATTTGAGATAAACAGTACTCCTCCGGAGTACGGAGTTTCCAAGTGTAACAGAGGAAATTGTGGAACATGTCCATATTTACAAGAAGGTTCGAGTGTGAAATTTAAGAACAAAACAGAGAGATTTTATGTGCGCTTCAATACTGACTGTTCAGCAAAAAACATTATATATGTCATCGTTTGTCAAGGGTGTTTTTGTGAATATATAGGACAAACTGAGTGTCTCAGAGACAGAGTCCGAGTACATAAACAACAAATAAAATGTCCAGAGACTCGTTGTATACCACTCAGTGCGCACTTGGACACCTGTGCAAAAAACAAAGAAATTAAATTTAAAATATTTCCCTTTTACAAAATGGAAACAAATGATAGAATGGTGAGACAATTCAAAGAAGACTATTTTATCAAAATATTAAGACCCAAACTTAATGTTTAATAATGTAATTATGTTATACATTATTTACTCTGTTGGGCCTACATATACACTGAGTCCGCTACCGCTTGCTATATTATGACGTCATACCATTGTTACGTCACTATCATTGTGACATTGTAACGTCACAACTGTCATTCTCCCTGATGATACGAATGAAACTAGTTGGAGAAAAAAACGGCTCTGTGTTTTTTTTACTTTTGAATATTTGTAACTGTATACTTGTCAAACTTTAAAAAAAAAATTGTCTATATATATATATATATATATATATATATATATATATATATATATATATATATATATATATATATATATATATATATATATATATTTAACACTTTTTCTTAGTGATGGTAACAGAACATAGGCCATTTAAAGTTATTCTTCACTTCGATAGAAATGTATGTCAGTTAAACTATTTTTAGGAATGAGAGGGGTTAAACATCAATGTCATCATTTAAATGAAGGCTGATAAAATGTCAAGATATATCAACATACAATGTAGTAAGTGTGTGTTATAAGTCATTTGTGAAAAGAACAATAATACGTGACTCATGATTCAAGATAAAGTGATAGTTATGCAAATTTTGATTTTTTGATAATTAAAACTTGAATTTGCTCCATTTCTCTAACAATGTACATGTACACATATTTTCGGGTTAACATCAAGTTGTGGCATGATGTGACTATTGTGATGTTATCATTCGAAAATAGTGTTACCGTTCATCTTGAATATGTAAATGTATGTAGGCGAATCATTAAATCCCATCGGGTCTCAGGAGGTAAACAGCGATAATAGATAAGGGTATTTGAACACATCTCAGAGTATCGAAAACAGTATCCATTATTTCATTTGAACACATCACAGGTGTGAGAGGTGTCTGACATTAGCCGTTAAGAAGGTAGATCATTGTGTCAATGAGTTACCTGATATGAAAACTATTGATTTTTTCCCCCTTCAAATGTTCTTCTTTAAATTAAAGGAACGCATGCACACGTAGATAAAGATGTTTGACAATATCAATTACTAAACTACATTTATGTTATACTTTTCTACTTTAGAGCGTCATATAGAATGAGCAATGCAACATAACAATGTATGATATAATGTACATATCATAATATAAGCGACGTCGGGTTTTCATACACGGAATCAGTGTATAATAGCAATTCTATTGACACTATAGAATGATAAAATAACAATTTTTCACTGGCTTTAATTAAGATTGTTCAAATTAAGAAAGTCATACTAATGTAATCGATCGACATATATTCATATATAAGTACATATTACTATCCTATGCCATCGAACAGGGTTGGTGCTAATTTAAAATACTGATTGGCAATTTTAAAACTCTTATAAATGTAGTTTATTGTGTTAATCATATATTTAGAAATGAGGCAAAATGGTAGGAAGAGGCGGTGTACTCGAGTGACCTAAAGGCTTCAAACTTCTGAAAGGTAGAAACACGATCTTATCACAATACATTTTTAAATCATCCGTGCACGTGCGTCGTTAGTCGTACTTTCTATAGTATAAAATATGTCATTCAATTGTATCTACTTATTTGATAGGAATATTATCTTCAATTCCCCCAAACTAAGATTATGATTGTTACATATCACAACAATATCACAGTGAATATAATATAAATATACAGTGAATTAATGAACAGTAAATTGAGAAAAGAATCGAGAGTTACAGACAATCATAAGATGAGACACTAATATTATCACCTTTATCAATACTGTCATATCTAAATTACCCTGTGCTGTATTGGAACCACCAATCAAATCAACTATAATTCCGTGGTCATCATTTCCCCAAAATGTATCAAAATCAGATATTGAAAGAACTGCATCATAAATCCTACCAATCATTCAATTTAGATTTTATTACCTGCAAGTGCGTGAAACTTCCGTTTCACATCAAGAAGACGCTGCCCAGTCGGGAACTTGATGAAAACGGAGGCGTACCGACAAATTGCCTCGGCCACTCGCCTAACACATCTACCTGCTGTCGATTTGCTGACATGGAAGGCTTGACCAACAAGTAAATGAAAGGATCCTGTGGCTACGAATTGTAGAAAAACTAGGACTTGTAGGAGTGGAGGTAGGGACATCGAACGCCTAGTCTCATGGACAATTCGGTCTTTGACGAGGTTTACAATGAAAATGATAATGAGTCTACGAAACCGATATCGTTCAAATAGTTCACCTTCGTTGTAGCTTTCCAAGGGGTAAAACGGTCCCTAAACACTCTTGGAACTCTATCTTTCTTATTATACTTTCTGATGCGCCGCAAGACATCTACTAAATCCGCCATGTTTGTTGGAATAGAACAGACTTAAGACTGGTAGACAGCAGTCTTAGGATTTAAGACAAAAAACGATCTTAGTCTTAAGTTCTAAGACTACACAATGTACGTGATCCCGGATTTAAAAAGACAATTTTTTTACTTGAGATAAAATTTTAAGATTTAAGCAAATTTTAGACTTAAGTTTATTTCATGACCCCGGGGCCTAATCACCAATACAGGATATCATAACATGATTAACAATATCTCAATCTTCTATTCCACATATTCCATTAGTGCACTCTCTGGATGTAATCTGTTTACAGCCATAATGAATAGTATTAGCGATGTTGAAAAATATATCATTTATGATTCTCGATATCTAGATAAATCCTCTCTCACTGCTGCCTGATGACATAACAAACTCTCATAAGACTGAAATAATTTAGATGTAACAACATTACTACATTTTGCTTTCGAGCATATATAACACCTGGTGCGATGTATGTGTAATGAACACCAAAAAAGTTGTATTCGTTTATAACATAATAGGTGGTGATTGGTGTCATACACCTACATTCAAAGGAATACTTGTATCGTCTAGACGACATATTCTACCAAACATAAGCAAACACGTGTTTCCATATACCATTGAACACGAAATATATCAGGAATATCTAAAACCACAGGAGAAGCAGTGGCTTTAGGCAGACCTTGTATCTTTCTGAAGAAGTGCCTCTGCGTTGACTCCAGTTCGTCTGATGTTAAGCTGCACAGTATTAAAAAGTAATCAATGGTGATTCTGTTTCATGGTTTGATTCAGTGCTCCAGGTATCAAGTACAATTTTGCTACAATACATCATGGTGTCACTCACAAGAACACACAGCGTAACACATTTGTTTTCAAATTCTAAAAGTACCATTGTCCTGTAATAGTCCTTACAGTTAGTGGCGTGGTTAAGAAGGGACGTATGAAGCGCAATATGATTTATTAATCTATTTATGTTAAAGATATACAGAGCAACCTTACAACAGTAAATGGAAAGATGACACCTTTCGATATATGACAAGCACAGACAGGGTTGAGAGAACCATAGCAGTGTTCAAGGTCATGTACATATTTACCAGTTTTCGAGGCTTTTCATACGATCAAATATGCATATAACTGAATTCCAGCATACGATACCGAAAGGTTAGGGGGATTGACATTGAAGCGATAAACGTAAATGCTGTAATAAATATATCTGCATTGAATACAAGCAAGGCGCTTTTACTGACGTGGAACTCAAACTTAACTTTCAAAAGACATGACGTCATAAAACGTTGAGTTGATATGGTTCAAGCACTTTTAGCTCGCTGAATTGAGGAAACTTCAAGAAATATTATGTTGACAAAGGCTTACATATATACGGACGGACTACTCTGATACATACATGTACATAGTTCCGTTCCGTCTTGGATCGTGGTACACTAATGTTTCTATAGCACCCATCTTCTGGTCCTTAAAGGATGAGTCATTAGTAAATGTGTGTTTCAAAAGACCAACTAGTGCCTCTGAACGTATATGTATATATAAAGCTGTTCAAATGGACGAATATATGGATATCTAACTATTTATAGGTCCTTGGCATATACATCTGCATACCGAAAGTTAGTTCTTTGTGCATATTTTAATGTAAATTGACGTTCATTGAATCGTCAATAAAATTGCATCACAAATCATGCTCTTCCCACATAATAAAGTCATTTCTTTCCAAATTACCTCTGTTACAAGTGGATCGCTTTTGTTGATAGAAATATAGAATCCTGAGCCTAGATTGTCGAAGCTCTCTTAGTGCTACGATCGTCCTAAGTATACCATTCAATAACATTGGCTTACGACAATCTTAGCGCTAAGAGAGCTTTGAAAAGCTAGGCCCTGAAGTGTTGCAATCAACATTTCCTGCGGGATCCGCGACGTTGTTTCAAACTAGGGGGTTCTCATAACCGTTGAAAAGAGGTCTCTACATATACAGCTGCATACCGAAAGTTTGTTCACCTACATGTGTATCATAGTGCAAATATCATGTATAGAGAGGTTCATTGTAACGTCAATACAATTACATCATAAACAGTGAATGGCAATGAATCATCACATAACCATGAATAAAATACTCATTCTCAAACTTATTTTGTCAGAGGGGCCTGTTTATGAAATTTGGCAAAATGAAATAGAAAGAAGGGGTCAAATGTTTAAAAATCAAATTTCATAAATTTTCGAGTAGACGTTTTCATATCGACTAAATGGGAACACTAAAAAAAACTTTGAATGAGTATTAAAGGAAATACATTTGTATATGTTTAACCCAGAATTGTTCACAGAAGAAAATAAAAATGTAACTTTGAAAAGATTGACCGCTGGTCACTTCAAAGGGCTGCCAAAACTGTAATTATTAACTATCAAATCAGCATGAAATCAGAATGTGTTATGTAAACACTCAACTGTCTCCTTATCATGCAAAACAAATACAGTGATTGGTTTACTTTTCGCTTTGATACGATGCCGGAATGCCACATTACATGATATTTGCACTGAAATATAAACTAACGGGCAAAATAAAGTATACCACTGAGTTGCATTTATCATATGTATAATTTCTAATGTAAAATTTCTCGAGTTTTCAACGTCGTATTAAAAAACTGAATAGTTTAGGAAAAAAGTCCAATAATTCAGTCAAAGAATACTGCTACGTGTCTTTTTAAAAAAAAAAGTAATTTAAATTTAAATTTTGAATTTTAAAATTCCCCCAAATTGAATTTGATCAAAACACAACTGTTCATCGACATATAACACATGCTCTATGTGAAAATCAATAAATGTGCCTCGTTCTGCACACATTTACAACATTTTTGACATGGTAGGGGTCACGTTGGTGTAACTTTCATTTCTTACTCCTGTCTACTTTAAGAAAAAATGATATTTTAATTTAAAATGTAACCAGTCACTAAGAAGTCATTCAACCTACTGCCGAAATGTGTTATTGTATCGTGCCATAATAAAATGCATCATATTTCTTTAACATATTGAATTAATCGTAAACAAGCGAGGTGTACTATACTTTCTTTTGCCCGTTACTTTACAAGTAAGTGAACAGTATGCAGCTGTAGTCACCAAGGTCTGTGGCACCAGGGGACCATAATAAAATTCAGTTGAGTTGCAAGACGTGAAGTTACATTGATTGTTTTCACTTCGCCACTGGCCAGATGGCGACATTGTATCGGACTTCCCAAGTTGTTTGTGTAAGCATTATCTGGGGTTCCTGGAGGGAGTTTTCGCTGTTTTGTTAATGGATGCCCACCGTTCCAACCTGTGATCATCTCAAGCATATCATTCAAACAGCATAATCTTCTATGAACTATATCAAACGTTACATCAACGTAGGACCCATGTATTTCCCTAACCAGAAGTGCTTTTCCTGTTGTTATTGATATAGCCAATGCCCTTTTTGTAGCGACATATAAACAAGTGATTTGTAAAGGGATCCACAGACAGTGCTGGTCTTATATCAAAACTAGAATTTTTAGTGATGATTTTCTGTTTATCGCTTAGTTGAAGGTGAAACATTCTTTTATTGGAATCTATAAAATATATTGTATTATCAATCTTATCAGTGGTGAGGCAAAAAAAAGGCTTGTCGTCATATGTATTCCTCATTAGTGACGTTTTAACCCCATCCAATTGGGATATCACTATTATTGATTGTGATCCTATGGAATAGCTAGACTATTTTTTTAATTTTTGGGATATAGTCAAGTGCAAGTATACATGAACTTGTTACGAACTTGTATTTCTGGAGAACTAGGTCTGAGTTGGGACGTATTCGGACCTGCAGAAATCTCTGTCCATTGTCGATCCGACATCTTGTTACTATTATCCGAAAAATATTCTCCATATCAACTGTTGCTGAAAAAGAGATCATTGAATAGTAAACTGGCAATAGAAAATATATATTTCTAGTGTACACTCATTAACAGAAGTAAGGGCACACTTGAGTTTGTGTATACACTGTCGGCCAAAAGAAACGCTTACCAGATATCTTATCAGATTTCGTAAAAGCTATAATGAACAGTTTTGCAATATTATAGCATTATGAAGTTGCACCATTTCTGCATATTAATATATTTAAAATTCAGAAGTCGTCATGTCACAAAAAATGGCGATTGTTGAAATGAGACAACACAATTAATCAGTTTTCGATCAGTGCGTGATCAGAAAAACATGTGAAACAGATTTCCATGCAACCACGAGCAACAATACAGGCACGCACTCGCATGAAAGTTGTGATGACGCTACAGGTGTACGTGGTTATGATGCGCAAGTGAATCAACCGGATATAGCGGTCTTCATTTTGCGTTGTTTTCATGAATGTTTTTGACTCGAATCACAGTTTTCCCACGATTTCAATTGACTTTCATATTAATTATCGTCGCAGCATGACGTGGAGACCAAATTTATTATATTTCAGGAATTATTTCAACTTTCATTTTAAGGAAAAATCAAGTAGGCGTTTCTTTTGGCCGACAGTGTACGTTCTTGGATAAATCGATGATTGAAGTGTTCAAACATCACATATTTCCATTACACCCCCCTGGGAAGTATAAAACACATAAATCGATAGTTTTATTGACAACGGTTTAATTAAACTATTCTATCAATAATAAGGACAAGTGAGTGAGATTACAATTTCTTTACAGTTTTCAAGAGAGAGAGAGAGAGAGAGAGAGAGAGAGAGAGAGAGAGAGAGAGAGAGAGAGAGAGAGAGAGAGAGAGAGAGAGAGAGAGAGAGAGAGAGAGAGAGAGAGAGAGAGAGAGAGAGAGAGAGAGAGAGAGAGAGAGAGAGAGAGAGAGAGAGAGACTAAGACAGACAGACAACCTATTCTTTTGTATGGGGCTGAAGTGTGGGGTTGTTTTAACTTTCATAAAATTGAACATGTACACATGATAGCTTGTAAGAATTTTTTAAATGTTGGTTCTCAAACACCAAATGCAATTGTTTATGGTGAATGCGGACGTTACCCACTGTACATAAATGCACAATGTCGTTTTATTAAATATTGGCTTAAACTTGTAAATATGCTCCAGCAAAGAATACCAAACAAAGCTTATGATATGTTAATGTATTATGATAATTGTGGTTATGACAACTACGCTTCATCTGTACGTAATTTATTGTTTTCATATGGTTTTGGTTATGTTTGGTTATTTCAAGGTGTCGGGAGTGAATCATTGTTTCTTCAGAGGTTTAAACAAGTTGCAGTTGATATGTATGTACAGACATGGAATAGTAAAATTCAAGAAAGTTCAAGATATAGATTGTATAGGCAATATAAAAGCCTACTTGTACCAGAGAAATATATTACATTGCTTACTAATAAAAAACATAGAAATATTTTTGTTAGGATTAGAGCGGGTATTTTAAAGTTAAAGGTAAATGAGGGGAGATGGTTAGGAATTGACTATCAAGAACGTATATGCCCTATGTGTAACACAGGAATCGAAGATGAGTTCCATTTTATATTGAAATGTAATTTTTATGACAATTTAAGATCCAATTATATACCACATTTCTATTATGATAACCCATCAATCTGTAAATTCAATCAATTAATGTCCTCTACATCTATAAAGTTATTGAGCAATGTATGCCAATATTTATGTCTGAGCTTGGAAATAAGACATAATCATCTTAAAAGATAGTTACTCTGTGTCTTATCATGCCCTATATGTCAATAGTAATATATTATTATATATTTTGCTATGTATCTACTACTGTATATATGTATCCTTGTATATGGGCCGATGGCCTTCGTGCGAATAAAAGACTTGACTTGACTTGACTACATATATATCATGTATGCTTATTAATAATATAAGTGTCGTAAAATGTATTGAATATCAGAATAATTGATATGCTTATTACTTTAGTAACATAGTCTGACTTTCATATTTGAAATTGTGAACGAAATAATAAAACAGGTCATTCCTTATCAATGAATAAAAGAAATTCCTTAGTCGTTAATCTTTCCTATTTGCATTGACAGAATATATACGTTTATTCAAGACTGTATATTTTATAAACTATCGATTTCTATGTTTCATTCAAAGTGTAATAACAATACCCTCTCTTGAGACATAATCTTGTGAAAAAGATTATTTTCATTAAACATTACAGAAATGTTCAGGGTCTTCAGTTTCAAAAACAATATTTGCATTATCGCATGCTTAACGGTTCCAGACAATCAATATAAAACTGTCATAAATATCATCTTTGAGTTGCTAAAGTTTTATTTGAGAAATATGCATAAAGACATCATTACAAATATTCGTGAAAATCAAAGAATAAAAATATAACAACAAATTACAATTTTTACTATCACATAATGGTAATAATAATAATGTGTTTTTGTATTGGATATAACAGTTACATAATTTCTAAACTACCACATTTTGATGACAACATGATATTCACCAATTGTATATTTCTACGTTGAACAAATTCTTTCCTACTAATGATCTTACAATTTTTAATGCTATACAATAACTTGTAACAATTAAAAAGGATACGTAATGTGAACGAGGATATTGACCTGGTGTTTCCAGATCACGTATCGTTGTGACTATCTCTATCTCAAACCATAGTGCACAAATCAAACACTATTCACCCATCAACATAGCTGTATTATGTAATGGAGAAGGGGCTCGTTGATTATTTTTAACGAGTCCACGGCTCCGAATGCATTCTCCATCTTAATCCATGTATGACGTCACGAAACATACATATGTGATTATCTAGCATTATAGACAATTCATTTCAATTATGTAACCTAAAAAAATATTATTTTGCAAATTTCGGTGCCCATTCATCGATCCTTATGAAATGGATTCTTCCACGCATGGCATGGCGCAAAACTTCCACGCAATGCGATTAGACTGACAGCCAAACTCCTGCATTTCATGTGTTTCAGCACGATCTCCATGCGTTTCATACTTTACCAGTCTTGTTTAGAATGCAGGGATCTTACTGACAAACAATCAAATGATTACCAGCAGGCCTGGTAGTCTAATAGGTTAGGGCGCTGCGTAACAGACGAAGGGATACATGTTCGATTCCCGGGTCAGACATTACAAAAAAATCCGATATTTTAAAATATCTAATCAGATATACTAGGACAAAATACATCATTCTTGAACAAATTACTTTGTGAGCCATTACGAAAATGTCAAAACCTGACACCCCTCCTGACTGGATTAGTCAATGACCAGTAGATTCTTAAAAATAATCCACTGTTAATACAATAGAGTGACGTCATCACCGTGGATTAACAACAGTTATTCCTCTGTATCAGCTAAAAACTTTTAACCATGAGTGCCACTTTCAGAACAGGTATTTGCAATCTGAATGTAGGGTAGCACAAGGGAACAGATCTTGCCAGTAGTGTTGTTAATCCTTATTATGTAACATTTAAACATGGCCTACATTCAATATTTATTTCCTTTCGATTTTATAAAAACAATTTTAATTTAAACTATGTTTTATTTATGTACTTGATATAGCATACTTTAATTGATAAGACGCGATGTCCTTCTTGACAGTGTGAATTGGTTTCATTACGAAATAATGTTTTTTTTAGTTGTATTGTTTATGCTTGTGTTAATGCAAACACATGTGATCATAACCTAATGTAATATGTTTTATTTATGTTGTATTAATTTTGAAAAGGATCATGTATCTTGGAGAAACTCTTTTTTCATTCCAAAGCACAAATAAACTTGATAGCTCAATCGACCAAACATTCAGGTAAATACCATCAACGATTCCCATATCTCCGTCTTCAATCCGAAGCTAGCTTATATATAGTTTTGTCTGGCTGATTGCAGATAAGCTACCCATCCGATTCTTTTAAAATGTCTTCATTATTATGAAGGTGCATTTCAAGTTAACAAACATTTACATGTATATTGATTTTTTTATACAAGCGTTACGTTGTTTGTTCCTTTTTTCTGAAATATAAATTTGTCTAAAGGGATTACAGTGATGACAAAATATCAAATAATGAACCATTAGGGAATATTAATAGGAAAATGTTGTTCACACGTGGTGTTAGATATTACTTCCTTCAAGCACAGAAACATGTGTCCCAATGTGCACAACTACATTACACCTATTAATATGAGACTTATCCCCCCTCGCAAAGAAGCACAATGGAACAGCAAGTCACATGTTTATTAATTGAAACACATTTTCCCCAAAGTTAAAGTAATATCTGAAAATGAAGGTAAAAAACTACTTGTGCGTAGGTTTCTGATATCTCTTTTTATTCTGCATGTTTACGGTAAATTGTGAAGTAGACGGACTATATTTGAACCCTTTCACCACTTAGAAACCTGAATGCTTATACGCTTTATGGCCTTTGTAGAGGCCTGTAGGGGTGAAGGGGTTTAAAGACACTAAATCTGAATCTTAGGATATAAAACAATCAAAACCGCCTCAGTCACCTGGAGCTCCTTTCACAAAGCAATATTTGCTATGGTTAACCTTATCTCCCATTCTTTAACATTGCACTAAGGTTACCTTAGTGACTTACGATCACCTTTGTGCTTTGTGAAAGGAGACCCTGGTCTCTACCTATGAGCCAATGACTAACTTACGACCCTTATTCGTCTGTCCAACGACATCATATTTTGATAAACGTTTACGATCAATAGAAAAAGCTACACGCATATGTATGACGGGAAACATAATTATTTTTCGCAAATTGTATTTCGCATTGAGAATAGAATATTTTCTTTTCATGATAACGCTTCAAATGACCATAACCTGATGATAAGAAATAAACAAATATAGTCGGATTAAAGAAGAATGAAATTAATTCTTGCCGCCTGACGCCAGTATCCGTTCTACCTTTGAAACAACGTATGCACAATGATTGTATTGGTTGTTACTGTTGACATAGCTGAATGTATATGGTTCGTTTAGATCTTATTTCTTCTGCACATGTTTATTGAACATCTGATAAAGAAATAGATTAACATTATACCACAAACACAAATAGCATTGACACATGCAAATGTTACGAAAGAGGCATTACAGGCGCTGTGGCATGGGTTTTTTTCGTGTTAAAATTTGCCATCTATAATTCAAAATTATGTCATATATCTTATTTAAAACAATTAAACGATCCGATTATCAGTAGTCGTAGAAAACGGTTTCGCCTATTAAACGAAAACAATCTTTTTAAGGAGAATACCTTTTAATATTGGATAATAACAATGATAATTGCGTACTTATAATGCGCCAACGTCACGTCCTAAGGTATGCTCAAAGCGCTACAATTATTACCCTAAAGGAATTGTACTTTCAGAACTGCTACTAAGCGCTTCATCAGTACCTCCCGTATTCAGGTACCCATTTATACAGTTGGGTAGTTTGAGAACAATGTCGATTAAGTGCCTTGGCCAAGGACACAACACAGTATTCGACCCAAGTAACACATCTTTAGTGTCTCCACCGCAATTCGAACCCGGGTCGTCGGTGTGAGAGGCAAGCATGCTAACCACTACACCACCGTGCATCCTATTGGGATGGGAAATGGACCCGCGTTTCTCAACCAAACCATAACCATTCGTTTTAGAACTTCTTGTTTTGTAATTGGGAACATTTATTTTTAATTTTAGGATATCTCTGTATTTCTACTTGCTACATCCCCTTTTTATTTACTGATTTTGACAGTATACCAGTACCATTCACCTTTAGACGTATTTGTTTAAGATGAATAATTGTATTTAGACGTATTTGTTTAAAATGAGTATTTGTATGCATGTTATTCTAAGTTAATAAGATATTAGTTAAACGTCAATGGACTCAGGCACATGTATTGACTAGTTTATAGCTGCCATGAACTTCCAGTCCGGATTCATGAATAATACTGTCAGGGCAGGACTTGCTTACTTTCGTAAACATATGAATTAACAGTCATTAACTCAAATTTTCCGATTTCACGATTTCCGATTGTTCCTTCAGAGTTTTGAATTCATTATATTTGATTTTGACGTCTCTATTTTCTGTAAATTTAATCACTTTAATTCATTTAATTTATATCATTTTGAAATAAAGGTTTCTGTTCGATCACATTCTAATTTATTCAAAATTATAATGTATCCGAAATGAATGTTTTACTATATCCCTACATAAATATTAATTGAAATAATGACCGATTACATTGGACATTATTGAAATATCAATGTGAGATCAAATATTGTTTCGCTTTCAACTCAATTTCATTTAACTTAAGAAAACGTTATCCAATCGACGTAATAGTTAAGGACTAATACATTCGAGCACATTGCAAATAATGATATTTATCCATCGATGTTACACGATAATAGAGGCAGACAGAGCAATCATTGAACAAACTAGTGTACGGTGATTATTATTTCAGTCTTTGATATCAGCGTCTATTACCTAACTTGTAGATCTGAATATAGGCAGGGGTAACAGTAAACCGTCAGTTGTTACTGAGAGACTGAACAGTAAGTATGTGCACTGATTTCAACATTACTGATTGTTGGTTTGATGTTAAGTATTCAATGAATTTGAGTGATGATATAATATTATATATCGAACCTGTATTACTTTTTTTCATTTTAGTGAAGTTACTGAATTGTCTTTAAACTGAAAAGGGCTTGGATGTGTATATATATGGCAACTCTCTCACTTTTAAACACCGTCTATTATACACCCAGGGCAAAATAAACGATACCATACAATATGAAAGAAATTCAATCCGCGGGCGATACACACGACTGGAATAGGGTTACATCATGTCTCCAGAAGTTAACGTAACTAAGTTCGAAGTAAATCCTCATCACATACATTCAATAATCGACTTTTTCGGGTTGAAATATGTTTTGTTTGACTCTGGTGTAAATATTGTAAATTATATAAATGCAAATATTTTGTATGTACCTCTTATGCTGCAGTTTGCAACCTGCGGTAAAAAGTTCAGATCATTTCAGTTCAGTCAGATAACACGAAAATTGTGACCCACCGTCCGTCCAAAGGTGTACAGGTATACATCAGGGTGCCGTTCCACTAACCCATCTTAGCCCTAAGATCAATCGTAAGCCCATACTCCAGCACCCAGATGAATCTATGCCTTTCACAGGAACATTCTGTTAAGTTCATACTGTTTGACCATGTGAGTTTAAAGGAGCTGTAGCACGTTTTTTCCATATCAGGTTTTCTCTAATTTGCCATTTATAACTAAAGTTTGTACAATATATTGTTACGTTAATGAGTAAAACATCTCATTACTCGACACGATAAGCCGTATCTATAGAAAACGGTTATCCTTATTCGAAGAAAATGTTGCGACAGTGATGTGGAACTGTTCAGTGTGAGAGGTAGATTTGTTGGTCTCATGCGAATTTGAGAGTTCAGACAGCAATATAGTTGACCATTACATCCTTGTACCATTTTTAAAACTCTGTTGTGAGTGTTTAGGTGTTGCTACATCAATCAGATAACTCGAACTACCTACAGCCGGCCAATTTAAAGTGAACAAATTAAAATGGCCGATCGATGGGAAATGAACTCGCATGGCATTCGTTTTAGAACTCTTTTTATTGATTCAGGAGTATTATTTAGCCATTGGTAACACTTATTAAAATTTTTGAGAGTTCATTTTATTTCAGTAGGATAAACGTGCTACAGTGCCTTTAAAATACAGAGTTTGCTTCTTAAATGTTTAATGTTCAGTAAGAACACAGTGAGTTATTACATGAGATTGCTGAGTTGGGTATTGAGATCATTACAAGCTGAGGAGAAACATCCACGCAGACATCACTCTTCCTTATCTGATTGCAAGTGTTCGACTCGTGACGACATTATATTGAACACAAGCAGATACTTCTTCATACGAGTGTTTAATTAAGTGCCATGCCCATCCGGTAGCACCGATATCAAACTTGAATAACAGTCCATTGTGCCAAATCCTGACAAATGCCTTTTTATCGTCCAAGAATATTACATATGTATTTGGTTATTACAATGGAGTATGCTTTTGTTTCTGCCAGTATATGTACAGCTAAGGTTGAACCGTGATCATTCCGAAATCCAGAATGAATTATGTTTTGAAAATCAGGATTTGTAAATTTTGCATGATTTGCAAACCTTTTCTGATATTTTTTTTTCGCTCACTGCCGAGGTGATGGTGACATCTTTGTAACTGATTTGGTCTGTCTTGATTGCTCTCTTTAAATAACGGTATAACGGTATAGTTGTTCCTAACTGCATGGCTTAGGCAACACATATGAATAATGAGGATGAACAGCTGAACCAGGTGACCATACAGCCCAGCAAATAGAATATGTTTATTAGCAGTAATCTAGTCACGATGCCTCTTTCAACTTAAGTGATGTAACTACAGATTAATGTTAACAACTGATGGATCGTTATCCGACACTGGACCACAGAAAAAGATGTGAGTACGTGCCTTCTCTTCGACAGCATTGTTTATATTTTAAAAAATAGTTTACATCGAAGTGTATTGAAAAAAGTAAGTCACCTTAATTCTTCAACAACAGATCAGATACTTCTAAAGCAGCAGAAGCACATTTTTATTTATCTTACCCATATGGAAAGAAAGACACAGGGTAATATATTTTCTGTAAGTCACACGGGAGCTACACCTTTTCCTGGCTTTTGATTGGCTGCTACAGAAAATAAACTTTTTCATTGGTTGCCGGAACTACTTCATTCATCTTTTCAGTTCATTCACTATATTTTACACTCAAACTCTCTTCTACACGAGAACAAGGAAAACGTAATCAAATGTACATTTATTTTTTTATTAGCGATAAAGACGTTTCTATTATATCTACACACTTGTTGATAATATTTTAGAAAAACAAAAAAATACTTTGTTAAATAAGGTAAGATAATTCGTCTGCTAATGAGTTGCCGATGTAAACAAACATGGCGTCATCCATATCGCCGATAAAAGTGAATGACCTCGTAAAGTTTGATGGAAGCATATTGGGAAGAGTGGTCAATATTGTTCAGCCACTGAACAGGTTCAATGTTTATGTTGTAAGAAGTGAGCAAGGTGAGCTGCATGTGCCGAGATACCGCATACTTAACTTTGACAAATATCCTGTCATGCAGTAGGCCTGTTCTATACAATCTTGGAAGAAAAAATATCTTAAGATTTGGCCTATACCATCTTGGAATATTTTTATATTCCAAGATGGTATAACAAATCTTAAGATATGTACGGATATCTTAAGATATGATCAAAACCTGAAACCTCCTGTTCAATCTTAGAATATTTAAATATCTTAAGATTACTTTGTTCAATCATGAGATATTGTAATAAAATGACTTTGAAAATTGTTTACATAAATTTATTTTAATGAAAAAATGACTTTGATGGGAAAAATGTCTTTGACAAGAAAAAAGTGACTTTGGTGAAAAAATGACTTTGGTGGGAAAATGATTTGATGAAAAAAATGATCTGATGGGAGGAAAATGACTATGACGAAAATGTTGCCTTTGATGAAAAAAGTGACTTTGATGAAAAAATGATTTAATGAAAATATTGACTTCGATTAAAAAAAAATATTGACTTTTGTGGAAAATGACTTTGATGAAAATATTGACTTTTATTAAAATATTGACTTTGCTGAAAAAAAGTTACTTTGATGGGAAGAAAGACTTTGGTGAAAACATTGACTTTCATTTTTAAACAGTGATTTTGGTGAATAAATAATTAGATGAAAATATTGATTTTGATGAAAAAAGTGATTAGGTGAAAAGAAATGACTTTGATGGGAAAAGTTACTTTGAAGAAAAGAAATAAATTTCTTTAATAAAGATATTGACTTTGATTAAAAAAGGGTCTTTGCTGAAAAAAATAACTTTGCTGAAAAAAATAACTTTGCTGAAAAAAAATAACTTTGATGAAAAAAAAAACTTTGATGAAAAAAAATAACTTTGATGAAAATCTTGACTTTGATAAATTTCTTGACTTTGATTTAAAAAAGTGATTTGGTGAAAAAAGGACTTGTTGAAAATATTACATTGATGAAAAAAAAATGACTTTGATGAAAATATTTATGATAAAAAAAATGACTTTAATGAAAATATCGACTTTGATGAAAAGATTGTTTGATGAATATAATGACTTTGGTGAAAAAAGTGACTTTAATTGAAAAAAAATATACTTTGATGAGAAAAATTTACTTTGGTGAAAAAATGATTTAATGAAATATTGACTTTGATTAAATTAATGACACGCTGAGAAAAAGTGACTGATGAATAAAAATGACTTTGATGAAAAAAAAATTACTTTGATGAAAAAAAATGACTTTGATGAAAAAAAATTACTTTGATGAAAAAAGTGATTTTGGTGACAAAAATATTTGATGAAAATAGTGACTTTGATGAGAAAGTGACTTTAATTGAAAAAATTCTTTGATGAGAAAAAAATTACTTTGGTGAAAAAAGGGTTTAATTGAAATATTGACTTTGATTAAAATAATGACTTGCTGAGAAAAAGTGACTTTGATGAATAAAAATGACTTTGATGAAAAAAAATGACTTTAATGAAAAAAAATTGACTTTAATGAAAATATCGACTCTGATGTAAAAAGTGAATTTGGTGAAAAAAATATTTGATGAAAGTAACGACTTTGATGAGTTGGTGACTTTAATTGAAAAACATTCTTTGATGAGAAAAAATTACTTTGGTGAAAAAATGATTTAATGAAACTATTGACTTTGACTAAAATAATGACTTGCTGAAAAAAAAGTGACTTTGATGAAAAATAAAATGACTTTAATGAAAATATCGACTTTGATGAAAAAGGTGATTTTGGTGAAAAAAATATTTGATGAAAATAATGACTTTGATGAGAAAGTGATTTAATTGAAAAAAATAATTTGATGAGAAAATATTACTTTGGAAAAAATGATTTAATGAAAATATTGACTTTGATTAAAATAATGACTTGCTGAAAAAAGTGCCTTTGATGAATAAAAATGACTTTGATGAAAAATAAAATGACTTTAATGAAATATCGTCGTTGATGAAAAAGGTGATTTTGGTGAAAAAAATATTGGAGGAAAATAATGTCTTACTGAAAAGAAGTGACTTTGATGAATAATAATGTCTTACTGAAAAATAAAATGACTTTAATGAAAATATCGACTTTGATGAAAAAAGGGGCTATAATTGAAAATAAATACTTTGATTAGAAAAAATTATTTAATGAAAATATTGACTTTGGTGAAAAAATTACTTTGGTGAAAAAATGACTTTGATGAAAATTTTACTTACTTATAAACTGTGACTTCAATTTAAATACATTACTTTGATGAACTGTAAATTTGAATTGAACAGACATAAAGGTGAAGATATTGTTATAGATACATAAGTACTTATTTTTCACGAGTTCGTAATTTGATGAAGAAAGTATTGCTATTACGGCAGAGTTACATTGGAAACAGAAGTTTGTATGAACATTTTTTATACACATTGCTGAATACATATATGAATACATATTATGTTTTAAAAAGTTAGATTATCAAATGCACTATTTTACTTATTCTTTAAAATTTATATACTGCAGCACATTTTGCAATTTTATTTTAACTGTAAGAAGGTTGTGTTTTAGTTGGACAGTCCCTTACCTAGTTTCTTCTGTTTCTTTTCTCATTGACTTATAACCTTTTTTATGTTGTGTATATGTCGATATCGCTTAACAGTGTCTCATAAGACAAACTATGACGGGTTGTTAGCATAATTTAAATAATTCCATGTCATATTTACATTCATTTTAATCATAATTCGTGACACTTCTGACAGTTCTGTCTGTTAATCGTAAAAGATTCTGTTATTTCATGCATGTGGCAGATAGAACAAGAGATAGAAACGAATTTATTTAAAGTCGCTATGAGAAGATAAGACCACTGATATATACTTCATATGTCAACAATTGTCAATCAGTGAAAGGCGACAAATATTTAATGTCACCCTGTCTTAATTTTAATGAAATGTCCATTATATGCGTGTGAGAGGGCAGTTTTATTGAACAAATGTATTGATGAATGTGATAATTTCATTAATTTTAATGATAATGAAAAGTTATGTTATATCTTATCCAGCCCAAATGTATGTTTTATTGCTGCCAAAACCTGCCATTTTATTCTTTCTAAACGTAAATCTTATGTATATTCTTCCTAATTTTAGCTGATTTGTTTTAGATGTATATATATGTGTATCGTAATTTTTATTTTATCACCTGTTGGTGTTCAATTATATGAATTTTAGTCTCTCATAACTCCGTATTGGGGTGGCTCAATTTATTTGTTTTAATGCATTGTACATATTTCATTAGGAGGTGAGACTCAAATAAACAATCTGTCTGTCTGTCTGTCTGTCTGTCTGTCTAACAGGATGCAACTGTGATTACAACAATTAGCGCACGTGGGGACAGGGCCATACTGTCCCAACGTAATCACTTCATGATTCATTATGGGAGCCCACAAAGCTGTTATTTCAGCATATACATATAAATTAATGAGGCATAGCGTTATAGTAGGGGAAGAGGTGATTCAAATGTGGCATTTGATGATTAAACCTTTCACAACCTAGATGCACTTGTTTTACCAAGATTGAATGGCCTTTTCTTGACCAGTCAGAGAAAAGTGACAATTATGAAACTGGAATTCTGTCTGGCAAGAGGCAACTGTGACAACAATGGGATGAACAATAATAATCATCGGGACGGGATTCCATTTTTCCTGGCGTAATCACCCATTGATTCGTTATGGTATTTTACAAACAAAGCTGTGATTTTAACACTTATCTTCGTTTGCGACAGATATCCACTGGATATTCCAAGACTGTAATACTATGGTCATTTCTTGGAGGGAGGTTTGTTCACATACAAGGTTGTGATCATGTTTCAAAATATGTTATATAGAGTGTAAGAATATCTTAAGAGTTAATATAAGTATCCTATTTGAGTATTACACAATTTGCGACAGATATTCACTGGATATTCCAAGATTGTATGTAGGTCATTTCTTGGAGGGAGGTTTGTTTACATAACAAATAAGTCATATACAAGGTTGTGATCCTAACAAACATATTCAAAATATGTTATAAACAGTGTAAGAATATCTTAAGAGTTAATATAAGTATCCTATTTGAATATGACACAATTTGCGACAGATATTCACTGTATATTCCAAGATTGTATAGGTCATTTCTTGGAGGGAGGTTTGTTTACATAACAAATAGGTCATGTACTAGGTTGTGATCTTAACATACATGTTCAAAATATGTTATATACAGTGAAAGAATATCTTAAAAGTTAATATAAGTATCCTATTTGAATATGACACAATTTGCGACAGATATTAACTGGATATTCCAAGATTGTATAGGTCATTTCTTGGGAGGGAGGTTTGTTTACATAACAAATTGGTCATATACTAGGTTGTGATCTTAAGATACATATTCAAAATATGTTGTATACAGTGAAAGAATATCTTAAGCTATTTGATTATTACACCATTTACGACAGATATTAACTGGATATTCCAAGATTGTATAGGTCATTTCTTGGGAGGGAGGTTTGTTTACATAACAAATTGGTCATATACTAGGTTGTGATCTTAACATACATATTCAAAATATGTTGTATACAGTGAAAGAATATCTTAAGCTATTTGATTATTACACCATTTACGACAGATATTCACTTGATATTCCAAGATTGTATAGGTCATTTCTTGGAGGGAGGTTTGTTTACATAACAAATTGGTCATATACTAGGTTGTGATCTTAACATATATATTCAAAATATGTTATATACAGTGAAAGAATATCTTAAGAGTTAATATCAGTATCCTATCTGAGTATTACACCATTTGCGACAGATATTCACTGGATATTCCAAGATTGTATGTAGGTCATTTCTTGGAGGGAGGTTTGTTTACATAACAAATAAGTCATATACTGGTGGTGATCTTAACATACATAATCAATATATGTTTATACAGTTTAAGAATATCTTAAGAGTTAATATAAGTATCCCTTTTGAGTATTACACCATTTGTGACAGATTTTCACTGGATATTCCAAGATTGTATAGGTCATTTCTTTTTCACATACTGTAAGACTATCTGACTTATATGAGTTTCCCATTTGAGTATAACACCAATTGCAACAGATATTCCAAGATTGTATTTTTGGTAATATCCATCTGAACTGTTGCATCCTACTGACAAGTATACCTTTTTGTATTTTGGCTAATTTAACAAACATTGTGTACATAGGAAATAAGGAATAATGTCCTGCTTCATACTCATTCACTCATGTACACATTATCTATCTATTAATGTAATGTAGATGAGGGGTTCAAGTCTGAACAAATTCTTATCTGTTCTAATAATTTACTGGTGTTCATTTTTCGCAGGTCAGTTCCACTATAACTACAACCCAAAGATAATCCATAAAGACAACACATTATAACAACAAACTACATCAAAAGTATTTTACCGATTCTAATACCGGAAGAAACCATCACCATTGTGCTATGTGTTTGAAGGCATTAATCTCAAATACAAATAAAATGTATGGAACAGACATGTTAACATCATGAACATATCATAGGGGACCATAAAGGTCTATCTATAATCAATTTTGTACAAGTTTTATATATTTATTCTTTCTATGTACATATGGTGAGACGTTAATAAACAATCTGTCTGTTTGTCTGCGATTAGCTGTTCAACTAGATTGTAATACAAATTATGTTAAGTAGTAAGTATTTCTCTCTGAATGATCTCTTCACTTGATACCAAGCCTGGTTAACCATGTGATAAACTGATAAATTCGAAATGTCATTGTATATTATAATTACGATAAAATGGCATTAACGAAATATAGCATGCAATCTCGATCAAATTGAAATCAGCAGTATCGGAGGTTGAGAGATTCAATTATTAAATGGTGCCATTTATATTTTCCTTCTAACGCTTATGGAACTTTTAAAGCACGGTGGCTTGCGTCTAGCTTTACTCTATTTAGATAAATTGTGAAGTATTTTAACTCTCTCGTTCGTAGTCTAATGTGACAAAAAGCTGCATAAAAGCTAAGTATCACACTGTACATGCTAAACATGAACAACGAAAGCTTCATCGTCGAAATATCATATACCGTTGACACAGCCCAGTGCACAGAGCGCGCCGAGAAATAGTCCAAGGCTGAGACAAGCGCACCGAGATAGTGACGAGACGCATGACGATTGATTAATTATCCCACTTGATTGAAATTCTAAAACGCTACACACGACAGCCTCTACACAACGAAAGCTTCGTCACCGAAATATCATAGACAGACAGATAGTTTATTAGAGTCTCGCTTTGTGTATACAATAAAATGTAGTATATGAAATATACATTCAGACAAAATATACCATCAAATATACACAAACCACTCCTAAAGGAGTTATGAGAGACTAAAAGTGCCATTAAGAAACTAAAATACATACATGCATCAATTCAAATAAAATAAAACACTACTGATATAAAACACATTTACGCCTTCTTAAAATGTTACTGCAGGTTCTGGCACATAAACAAGATAAATGGTTATTTAGTAAAAGCACTGAACATTTTTCTTGGTCATATACATATACCTTTGACACAGCGCAGTGCACAGAGCGCGTCGAAAAATAGTCCAAGGCTGAGACTTAAGCAAGCGTACCGTGATATGGCGAGACGCATGACGATTGATTAATTATCCCACTTGATTGCAATTCTAAAACGCTACACACGACAGCCTCTACACACCGATAGTTAATTAAGCGCGCTCCAGCAAAATTCATATTTGCCATCACGGTAATTATCAATAGTAATGCTATGCCCACACAGTGCAGTGTGAACGCCAACCACGAGGCTAACTAGACAGCTTAGAGCCGTACATATCTTAAGATTTGTTATACCATCTTGGAATATAAAAATATTCCAAGATGGTATAGGTCAAATCTTAAGATATTTTTTCTTCCAAGATTGTATAGAACAGGCCTACTGCATACACGACTTCCGGTCGATTTCACTGAACAATATTCAAATGTTCGCGGTGTTCTTCACCTTGTGTTTCTTGTCAAATAAAACCACTGTCTGAGTTGATTTTAAAAAAATTTTGTAGATTAAGAAAGAGTAGTTCGTTGTCTAGTCCTATATTTTCAATCTTGACGAAGTTGATGGTCTCGCAATGTGACGCGACTGTCACACGTAACGTCTCGCCTTCAAATGGAACACCCGACTGTACCCCTCACATGGTTCGACAAATTACGTTTTAATTGCAATAATGAGTAAAAAAGGCAAGAAGTTAGGTTCAGTAAACCGATTTAATGTACAATTACATGAATACATAATCTAACAATAATCTAAGGATAAGAATAACACATTATACTAAGGAACTTTTTTGTTCTCGCGTAATGCATTTGTTTAAAAAGGTAGTGACGTGATGAAATTCCTGGAAATTTAGTCTCATTACACGCGCAGGGATACGGGGATTCCCCAACTACGGGTTTCCTTATAGAGGAACAGCTGATTTCTTTTTAGGGAGTTTTAGAATGAAAACGGATATGGGTAAGATAAACAATAACCAACTCTTGACGGGGAATGACAGATTACAGTTAGTTATTGTCTAAATACATTATGTTGCTATCTATATTATGATGCATCTTTAAATCTCATTAAAATCAGATCATTGATTCTTCCCCTAGGATTAATTGTTAATTTGAGTTGTGACACATCTATGATCTGATGGAGTCCCGAAGAATTCCGTGTCCACAGGAAAATGTCTTAGAAATCATCAAATACTTATCCCATTACAAAACATGAATTAACGTAATATCAATGTCATCTGTATGTAAGTAATTCCAAGTTCTGAGACCTAACACTTTCTCGAAAACGACAAAAACCTAGAAATGTGAGATCGTCTTTACTACTAAGTCTACGCAAATGGGGATTATAAATTGTAGATTTGTTGTGACTCCTTGGCCCCTTTATTTTAGTTAATCATGTCTTTAAGTCTTAGATGGGTTTATGACATGGATCGTCATCGAGCGTCCGTCAATTAATCAGAAGCTGAAACTTTTATGGGGAGCTATATGTTCTTTGCACTTTGTAAGTTGGGTCTCCGTCAGTCAAATATTTGAGTTGCAGGCATTGTCCCTTAAACCTTGAAACGGCTCTCCCAAAAGCAGTTAGACACAGGTTGCTTTACATTTCAGAAAATCATCTTTGTTGCATAAATACGAGGATTTGTTTATTTGGTCCCTAATCATGGAAAGATGGTGGTATTTTGGAGTGTACATTTCGATGTACAATTGTGGTGGTCGTGATTTATGTCCAGGTCATTGCCATTGATTTTATGTGGATGACTATTTAGCTCTTCAACATCAAACAATAGAAGACATGGCCAGAAACAGAACCCATGGCTCAATGTGTTTCTGTTTACAGAGTATGACTGTCGGAAATTATTCAATCTTGCTGATATTCGCTGCTTGTCTCCTCGTTCCTGCATGGAGTTATGATCAAAATTTCCTTGGAGGAACTATTAGTTTTGAATTTATTGACAGAACTGACGATATATTAAGAGTAAGTATCCAAAGAGAGTTATTCTAATTTTTATTTTAATAACATTTATGTAGATATATAAATTGATTTTAAAATGTCATAAATGATGTCGATAATCCATGTAAACATCATTTGCCCCCGGGGGAATAATTTGCCCCATGGTCAATTTTCATCCACCTCGAGAGGTAGGTCAAATTTACTTTACCCCAGGGTCAAATCTATCCCCATGGGCAAATGCTGCATATAAATACTTATAGAGATTTTACCCCCTGCTGAAATAAATGACCTGAATACTCGTTCTAATAATTGGCGCCTCCCATCTATAAACAGATCACATGCAATAGTTTCCCGCTGTTTCCACCTCTCTTTTGTAAAGTCATCGATGTAAAATGCCACCAAAATGCGATTGAGGGGCAATTCGTGGGTTGATGATGAGACTGAATGTCTTTTGAAATTTTGAGAAGAACTGCACATATCCTCAAATAATGTTGGCATATAAACGATCTGTATAATTTAACGTTTGACCCGGGGTGGCAAAATTGACCCCAGGGGTATGTCTTGCCATGGTCGAAAGAGTGCATATAAACATGGCTTAAATGACATATTTAGAGTATATCTTTGTATCCATTATCTATGTTAACAGAACTAGTATTGACCTTTAAATACAATTTGAAATATCTCCTCAACACAAAAGGCAGAACAATTCGGTTGGTATAAAAAGACTGGAGGTGAAATTCACATTGCATAGTTAGTTCTCATACTGTATTCTGAAAGGATTACATACAATAAGCCACCTTTCATGTCACTCTCATATTGTACTCGAAAAGGCATTCTTAATAATGTTTGTTGCATTCATCTGAACTGTAATAAGAGAACATCACAACCGAAATCTGAATGCTAGGCCAAAAAGTAGCCAAAGTATGATGGCTGATTTCTGCCATTCGTGTGTTCCCTACTTCATGTTATTACAACCTAGGGCGAAGTAGCGAAGTGGCGATCCGAAGAAGCGAGGTGGAGATGCGAAGTAGCAAAGTTATGGTGGCTGATTTCTGCCATTCGCGTCTTCGATACTTTTTGTCTTTCTAAGCTAGGGCGAAATAGCGAAGTGGCGATGCGAAGTAGCGAGGTGCCGTACGAAATAGCGAAGCGGCGATGCTAAGTAGCGAACATGCGATGTGAAGTAGCGAACACGCGATGCGAAATAGCGAAATAGCGAAGGTTTTTCTTCTCTACTTCACTACTTCGCATCGCCACTTCTCTACTTCGTATCGCCACTTCGCTACTTTGCATCGCCATTTCGCTTCTTTGCATCGTTACTTCGCCACTTCGTCAGTTCGTCATTTCGCCACATCGCCACTTCGCTTCTTCGCCAATTCGTCATTTCGCCATTTCGGGTCTTCGCTACTTCGCCACTTGGCATCGCCACTTCGCAATTTTGTTACATCGTGTCTTCGCTACTTCGTCACTTCGTGACAAAGTAGCGAAGACACGATGTAGCGAAGATGTGAAGTGGCGATGCGAAATAGCGAGCAGCGATGCGAAGTAGGGAAGCAAAAATCTTCGCTATTTCGCTATTTCACATCGCTACTTCGCATCGCCTCTTCGTTACTTCGCATCGCGTTTTCGCTACTTCGCATCGCGTCTTCGCTACTTCGCATCGCGTCTTCGCTACTTCGCATCGTCTCTTCGCTATTTCACCCTAGATTCTAATAACACGAAGTAGCGAAGACGCGAATGGCAGAAATCAGCTACCATAGATTTCAACCATTCGCGTCTTCGATACTTTCTCTTTTTCTAAGCTAGGGCGAAATAGCGAAGTGGCAATGCGAAGTAGCGAGGTGGCAATCCGAAGTAGCGATGCTAAGTAACGAAGATGCGATGCGAAGTAGCGAACACGCACTTCGCATCGCCACTTCTCTACTTTGTATCGCCACTTCGCTACTTCGCATCGCCATTATGCTTCTTCGCATCGTTACTTCGCCACTTCGTCAGTTCGTCATTTCGCCACATCGCCACTTCGCTTCTTCGCCAATTCGTCATTTCGCCATTTCGCGTCTTCGCTACTTCGCGTCTTCGCTACTTCGCCACTTCGCAAGTAGAGAAGTGGCGATGCGAAGTAGTGAAGTAGCGAAGCGAAGTAGCGAAGAAAAACCTTCACTATTTCGCTATTTCGCTATTTCGCATCGCTACTTCGCATCGCGTGTTCGCTTCTTCGCATCGCATCTTCGTTACTTCGCATCGCCGCTTCGCTACTTCGCATCGCCACCTCGCTACTTCGCATTGCCACTTCGCTATTTCGCCCTTGCTTAGAATAACAGGAAGTAGCGAAGACGCGAATGGCAGAAATCAGCCACCATACTGCTTCGTATCGCCACTTCGCTACTTTGCATCACTACTTCGCTACTTCGCCTCTTCGCAAATTTGATATTTCGTTACATCGTGTCTTCGCTACTTCGTCACTTTGCGACGAAGTAGCGAAGACACGATGTAGCGAAGAAGCCAAGTGGCGACGCGAAATAGCGAAGTGGCGAACTAACAATGTGAAGTAGCGAAGTGGCGATGCGAAGTAGCGAAGCAAAACCTTCGCGTCTTCGCTATTTCGCATCGCTACTTCGCATCGCGTCTTTGCTACTTTGCATTGCATCTTCGTTACTTCGCATCGGCGCTTCGCTACTTCGCATCGGCGCTTCGCTACTTCGCTTCGCCACCTCGCTACTTCGCATCGGCACTTCGCTATTTCACCCTAGCTTCGAATAACAGGAAGTAGCGAAGATGCGAATGGTAGAAATCAACCACCATAGAAATGGGACAAGCTTTCGGTGAATTCTGAGACCAACTGAATGACTCATATTAGTTACTTTTACAATTATGAACAAAAGTTACAGGGGCCTTCGGAAACATTGTTCTTAGTCCTTATATCATGAAGAACCATTTCCGCACTATATCCTTGTCATCAATAATGCCGAAAGCTCAAAGTGACTTAAGGTCCAATGCGTTGGTGAAGGCAGAAACAATATTTCAGTTTGATCCAAATGGATTACAAATTCGTCCAAAAATGCAATGTTTCTCCCGGGATACTAATTTATGTTAGAGTGCGGATCAGCATGTTCGCACAAGGTCTACCTGGCAATAGAAAAGATGAAACAAGAGTTATAAATATTTGTTCCACATATAACAAAAATTGTGTCTAAATTCTTAACAATTGAAATTTTCTCGAACCGTTACATTTCATTTATTAGCTCATTAGGCTTGAAAGGCATTAGTTCTTATGGCGTCCGGCGTCCGTCCATCCGTCCATCTGTAACATTTTGCCTTTTCAACTTCTTCCCCAGAACCACTGGCTCTAGGGAGCTGAAATTGTGTGTAAAGACTCATTGGCCAATCGGAATTCGCAATTGTAGATTTGGTGGGGTCCAAATAGAACTTTCGGAGATGTCGGGAATCTCAAGTGGAGCAAACATGCTCAAACTAAAAGGCGAAAACTATTTTGAACATCTTTGAAGTTACGAAATCTCGAAAAAGAAATATATATCATTATGGGGTTTCTTTACTCATATATATTTATTCATTCTCGTATGATATTAAATGCTTAATGAGCATTTTACCACTAGATGTGTTATGCATGTAGCACTCCTGACGCACTCACGTTTTTCATATGTCCATGCTAAATTGAAAATATTAAAAGGACATTTGGGGTGCTGTTCAATGCCACAAATAGTTGCAAACAGATTGATACAGTGATCTTTTAAGGACAACATACCCTTATTTTTCATTAATTTCAAAACTATTACCAGAAATATTATTAATGTAGCTGGCAACATAGTACCATACACACCGATCTGACTGTAGACATTACACATTATGTTTGGATTGAACATTAACACTCTGTTTTGTATAAAAGATTGCCTTCGATAATAAATCGATTAATTATACAATTTATATACATATGTTTTAGTTGGAAAAGGATCATCGAAAATGCGATTTACTTTCAGATCAAAGTGACTTTGCTTACTGGTTGGACTCTTGGCAAGGGACCATGTGGTCCAAATTGCACTATTGAGGATATCGGAAAGTCAACAGATACAACTAGAGCAAACATGCTCACACTACAGGGAGAAGACTCTTTCGGGGACTTGTTTTATTGGATCGAGGGTATCTTGAAGCAAAACTCGACTGCCTCAGTGCGACAATGGAATGGGACTGGGATGGTTACAGCCGTGAATGAAAGAATCAAATGGGAGCAGGAGATGTTGATATTAACAACATTCGTAAATGCTAAACATACATATGTTATAGGGTAATTATGCGACATGTACTCTTTTATGAAACCAATGATCTTTTCTCATTTAATCTCAAAAATAGTCGGAACATTTGTTGTCACTAGTTTATAAGACGACTTATTTCATTTTCGATTGCTTCACCTTATACGACTTATGTATACTTGAATGTCAATTTTAATTGATATTCGTTATAGATAACGCCCGTATCCTTTATGATTATAAATATATCTACATTGATGGAAATGGTGACAATTATGTGTCATCTGCTGTAAATATTTACGATTTGTTTCATAATACACTCAACCGTAAAAGAAACGTCACCACATTTTCAACGGTGTAAAAACGAAATATATACTGCAGAGCTAATCGAATGGGTTTTTTTTAATATAGGGACATGGTTTGTTAAGAGGGACCCACACTTTCATACATCAGAATATAATAATTTTAATTTTATGTATGTTTAAGTACACCCTTGTTGTTTTAATCGCTTTTTCATTTTATGATTTATGCTTTTTGATTTATGGCCAGAAAGTTTGGCATTTATTTAAGTCATAAAATGAAGAAAATTAATTTATAAAAGATGATATCGACATAAATAACCTTCTTGGACTTATATTTGATGACGCGTCTTATTTGTAGGACGTCATAAAACAAGCCAAAAGAGCCTTTTATGACTTTTCTGAAATTAGTTTTCTTACGATTTCTTAAAACGGGTTTTTAAACAGATAATCTTTTGAAATTTCACATTTAGTTAAGTTAACTTCTGAAGACTTGATGTATCGCTGTTTCAGTCGTGTTTATTACTCGTGAATTGAATTATCTTAGTATTTTGTATGGTGGCGTTTCTTTTATGGTTCAGTGTATCCATGTACAAGAAGGAAACCTGGCTTA
Organism: Gibbula magus; assembly: GCA_936450465.1. NCBI lineage: Eukaryota > Metazoa > Mollusca > Gastropoda > Trochida > Trochidae > Gibbula > Gibbula magus. The sequence goes on from OW388291.1 coordinate 20,052,178, forward strand.
ACAAATTTCGGTTGAACATGGAATTAACAAAAACTGAAATGTTATGTTTTCTTTAAAAAAAACATTGATCGTAATAGTCAATTAAGGTAATTAATTTGAATGAGAATAATGTGTCATTTAGATAGTGAAGAGATTCAGAAATTGTCTCTTACGATGAATGTCTGAATCATCTTAGCCCGTGTCTGAATTCGTTGTTTGAATCTCGCTAGTGACTGTTCTAACACAGGTACTATTGCATTTGTGATCCGAGAAATAACAATGTTTCCTTGAATCAGTATACAGGGAAACTTCTGGAGAGACTATGATTACCAATACGACACTGGTAAACAGAATTCATATAACCTACACGCTCGGGTCAGACCTGGCAAGAGGAACGACACCGGTCAACCAAACAACAGCCCAGTGACGATATTCAAACCAGTCTATCAGTATGTAATATTCAAGCCTTACATATCCGTTTTTCAATGCAAACACCCATTGTGTTCCTTTCGGTTCAGTAATGTGGCTATGTGTATATAATGTTTTTCTGGCTAGCGAACTCTTCAGGCTGATCTATTTACTCATATATTTGTTTCAGGATATCCTTAAACAGCGTGACAGTGCTGACAATTCCTTGTATGGATAACGATGGCGATTTCATCCAATGTATAGCCAGTGACTTTTATTCCAAAGGATCTGTAGACGTGATGCCAAATGAAACCATAAATAAGGCAAGATTCATCAATATACTTTTACATTTCTTTAACAGTAATTTCAAGTCTCCCAATGTGATAAAATGAACGACAATGCATTCGTAGGACGTATTATGCACAAATACAACCTTTAACCCACACATATGTAATGTAGCGGCCCTTGCGAAACGTCACGGAAACAACGTTAATGCCAAGTTAATGTCAAGTTGCTAAGATTTAACTAAATATACGTTTTGATGCTCTGTCAATATGTAACGTTTGTATATAGGAATAATTGAATTTCCTTTTAATACTTATGATGGAATTATAACGTCTCGAATTCTCTCTTATCTGGAAATGGGTAATGGCAGTTGACAGTATATATTTGCCAGATACGAGTCACGTTATTCCATAATGATCAATTATACTTCTCAAATCTATTCTACAAAAAAACTCCCATTTGAACTTTATTTAAATGACAGTAAGACATAATCCTGCTTATTACCTAAGTGCCAATTGGATTGGCAGTGATACTGAAAGTGATAGTATTGATATGGTTTTGAAGACTCATGACACGTTAGGCAATTTCAACAGTGATGATGTCAAAGATGACGAAGCTCCCCTTCTTGCTTATTTACATTGTAATGAATTTCGTGGTGCATGTAGAAGGAAACCTCGGAGAATCTATATAAACTTGGAAATTAATCAAGCAACACCCTAGTTTGTAAATCTAAATGTGGTGTTCTGGAATTGTTAGGAAAGATTTAACGATTTTACCACCCCAGACATAATAATTGGTTATTTAGCGACTCGTTCACTGAAAAAAAATGACCATATGCAAAACCTTATGATCTGTGAATGAATTTGAGATTATTTGAATTCAATCTGTTTATCAATCACTTATTCTCGCTCTAGATAAGCCAATACCTTACGTTGTGACCGTGACAAGTTTATTAAAATTGAGAGTTTCATGAAGTTTTAATTTGAACGTGTATACTACTTTAACGAAATATTTTGGTTAAAAAAGGCAGTTAGTAAAGTGTAATCACTTTACTTGAAAGAATGACACTTATCACATTATACTACAAATATTGGCTTTCATTTCACTTCATAATTGAACCTGGATTTTGACACCAACATACCAAATTATCGTAACCGCCGTTTTCCAAAAGACAGTACTAGTGAACCGTTAGATGAGTGACCTTTCGTTTCAACACTGCTAAATGATTGTTCTACCTAAAATCACTAACCGTTTTCCTGACATATTGTCTTCTTTTAAATCAGAACGATTTTCCTCTATAACAAAAATGAGTGTTTCTTATTTAATTTCCAACTGTATAGAAATAGGTCCTGTCAGATGAATTTGTTGTCTTGGTCAATATCACTGCGTGGGGTCCAGGTGTTGTTGGACCAAGGAGAAGTGTTGGCATAATAATCTAGTACAATAATTGGGTTAATTAATCATGCAATGTACACAATGCCTTGAATGTTTAGTCAATGTACAGAATGACTAGGCTCGTCAGGCAATGTACACAATGACTAGGCTCGTCAGGCAATGTACACAATGACTAGGCTCGTCAGGCAATGTACACATTGACTGGTTAATTCAGATATGAGTAATCTTTCCGTCTGTAGTAGATCTAATGCAGTTCTGTCGTCATGATTCTAGGATTGCAGCATTGAAATTTCAACCTATGAGTCCGATGGCTTCAAACACAACTGGTGGGGAATTGTCGTCTTCAGAGCTGTTGACTACAACCGTCATGATATCATCATTGAAGGGGAAGGTATCATACAAGGCGGTTCCTCTCAGAGAAGTCTTAGTGAGATCGTCATTAAGGTTTGTAATTTAGAGTATTACTAAGCAAGAATATATATATTTTAAATAATAAAGAAAATAATAAACTAATAATTAAAATTTAGCATGTTCCCATTCTATCCAATGGAAAACTCAAATAAAGTCAAAAGAGTTTTAAAAGAAGAATATTTCATAAAGAAATACCACCCAAAATTAAATACTATGAAATTCTGACGCATAATTTCATGAATGTACATTGTCCCCACTATGACGTCATAATGTATAGACTATGACGTCATAACCTTCTTATAACCCTTCTCCCTGAAGATGAAATGAAACCGGTTTACAGTAAGGGCCTAAACTCTAATCTAGTGCTATTGTTTTCTTTCCAGTTCATGGTACTTACCCTAGACAATTTAACCCTGCCAGATTTTGTTCCACCCACCAAGGAAAATAACCATGAGTTCATTGTGTATGTCGGATCTACACTTTCTATTGATCTGTGGGCAAAACCATCATCCAATACATCACCGTGAGTAAATCGAGATGGTTCTGTTGATTGGATAGTATTACCATGTTGCTGCGCAATTTACACAAACAATGTTTCTGCTTTGCTTTTTTTTCAGGGTATTCTGTATCAACTTCGGTGACTAAAGTTCCTTGTATGCCTCGTTATGCTACGTACTTTTCATAATTTTGAAATGTAAAATTGGCATTCAAGTGTAACTAAGCTCTCAGCGAAAGTATGTTGTTCGATTTGCCGAAATATATTTAGTAAACATTGGATTCATACACCCAGGGTTATCTTAGTCTTTCGTGTTGGTTTGAAAAAAACAACAATATTTCAATTGACCCCCTAATACCAGATATACAATATATCATGGTAGTTTGTTTTAAACGTATTTTACTCAATCAAAAGTATCGGATCATGATAGTTTTATAACAATGTTACCTAAAACATATATCTTATTAACCTGACATGTTGTGTAGTTGACCTAATATATATACTTCGTGAGTATTAACATTAATCACAGAGGATTATACACATGAATTATAAGTAATACATAGTAATAATACAGAGACATCAAATCGTTTCACGTGCAATCGGTGCCTGATCGAAACTTCACTGTCCTCGCTCCGATAAAGAATACACAGAATGGAATGATGTTTACACAAGTGACCTGGAAACCCGAGAAGACTGACGAGGGGAAATACATCATAAGAGTTTACGTCTTGGATGAATCTGGGTGAGAACTTTTTTTTATGGAGTGAAAATAAAAGTGTTTTGAATTTGAACTATTTCATATATTTGGTGGCATGGTATTTTTTCGATATATGCAATGCGGTGAAGAGAGTTGAACTACCCTGTGGTCTTACAATTATGTTTCACTTATATCACATTACAATGAGTTCAGTAGTATCATTGCAGGGATAAAGCTCACAAAAAAACGTATATGAAGTAAATAATGTCCCGGTACCGGGCAGTTATGACATGTAAACTCGCGAGGGCATTAACCCGAGCAGAGTTTATTGCGATAACGCGAGGCAATCTGGTCATTATTTTCCTTACCCTCGCGGAAAAATATATTTAAAAATACTTTAATACATGCTTTTTAGAGAGATATGTTGCTGCTTTATATTATATGACCGAAAGAAGTCAATGAGATATTTACAATACCTTCTGAATCACTCGTCTTTATTCATTCTTTACTTAATTTAGACATAACTTGGTACCACTATATATTTTCTCTCCTATATATACTTACTGGCGAGTCAATCAGGAGTGGATTATAATATCTCATTGATTTCTTCAGGGAAAATATAGCAATACAAACATGACACAATGTAATGTACCAACTGACACGTTAGTCAAAGTTCTAAAGGAGCTGTCTGACAACAAACGGGTTCAGGGTTCGAATCCCACAATCGCTGTTTCTTTGTTTCTTCGTTGCTTCTAATATTATTTATATAATATCGTAGCAAAACTTATTTTCAAAACACGAGTTCCTCTCCTCCTGCTAAAGTTAGATACTCTAAAGCATTAAAGGCATTCTGAAAACAAACTGTTTTATATCTGTTTCTTTAATTTCATGTAGAAATGAAGGCAATGATAGGAGTTACCAAGTGATCGTCAAAGGTTAGTCACAGATCATTTGTGTTGTAATTTAATAACACATTACCACTTGAAATTTATAATAATAATAATACTAATAATAATAATAATTAGTGATAATGTTCTTGTCAAATTTAAAGTTTGTGTTTTCATATTTAATTTTAAAGGGTGAATTTGGCGTCTTACTTATTATTCCTCATTTGTTTCAGAGTTGAATTATACAACACTTCCAGTACTACAGAAAGTAAGCGTGATAATTTTTTAGAATAATCAGTTTAGTATTCTAGGATATACATTTACTACCCAAACAATAACACATTATGCAATAAATGCATAATGAAAATAGTGTTGGTATATAGAGTTTGTGTATCGGTTAATACACCCAGATTTTAAACAAATGAAACCATAGCATCGATACCGGAAATGGGGTGTAAGTACCCAAATTTTACCAGCCGATGACAAAGGATATTTTAAAAAGTACCGTGCCGTTGATGGCTACTTAACCCATGTTTCTATATATTGAAAGGTTTTCACAAGTAAAACATATTATGTTAAATAATTTCAGTCGTCTCCATATATTGCTTCACTTCCGGCATCAGAAACCTTCTGCAGAGTGAATTCAACATGTACCTTATCTGTATATTCTGGCTCGGAATCCGTGTAAGTTGAATAATATTTCAAAAATTTGGAGAGTGTGCACTGCAAGTTTTGATCGACTTACTATCGTATACTATTTTGATATTAAATCAGCAAAAGTCGTAGTTGTAGTCATGGTAGGGTGTACATGTATCTGTGTTCTGTGAAAGGTCTCGGGTGATAAATCAAATATCGTAGAACATGTATACTTATACTGTGTGTATTGAAAGCAACCCAAGGTTTAATATACCGTGTTTATAAACGGTACCTACATTAATACGTCAATGCAAACCTACAACGTAATATGTGGAAATATGATCGTATAAAGTTACACTGCAGTATTATGAAGGGGCGAATAGTAAATATCAGTTATAATTAACGTCCTCATGCAATAGGCATGATTAGTTGACTTTTACTTGTGATTATATATACATGTGGTAAATGATTTGAATTGATGTTATGTATTTACAGCGCCAATGTAACACGTTTGGAGGTCACAAACTCTACAATTGCTGTTGTCAACATTTCTCGGGAAACAAAGCACATACCGAAAGATGGGAAGACGGTTTACCAAACTGACGTCAGCTTTTTATCTCAGATTGCAGGACCTCAGCAAATATGTCTTCGTGCAATAAACAGCGAGGGGTTTGAAGACATGTCATCACATTTTTTTTTTCAAATATAACTTTCATTGTAGTTTATCATCTTTTTTATATAAAACAAGTACATGTACAACATGGTAATTTCAAAAGGTACACATAAAAGTAGAGACCATAAATTTACTGTATAGCCTCTGCTAAAAGTATGTAATCGAAACACGTGGTCTGAGAGAGACATCAGCAAATGTCATTTTGAAATTTACGTAGCTTTGTAATCTGGCAAGACTCATGTTAATCATTTCAGAGAATATTCGACAGAAGAATGTGTCGATGTAATGGTGGAGTACAGAGGTAAATACGACACATAGTTTGTGATATAAATAAAGTGAGAGGTATATATTTGCGATTAACATTTAATCATATTTTTTTACATAAAATATAAATTTGGTATCGTATAATTTAGTACTTGATACAAATGCTTATTAAGAAAACAAAATTATTTTTGGCATTGGTTAATTCATGCTTAATCCAGTAATGCCACGATATATGATATTTTGGTCGAATGAAATTGTGTGAACATGAGAGTTATGCATGTACAGATAAAACATATAAGACGTCAGTTTTAACAAATAATTTGAAATTAACCGTCCAAGAAAAACACGTAACAATGACATACAATACTATTCTGTACACATATTTCATCAATTCCCGAGTTCACAGATGCCTGCAATTCGCTTCCTTGTCTACACGGAGGAAGATGTCGTCAGAACGAGGCTTCGTTCGTATGCATGTGTAGTCGAATATTTACGGGACCAATGTGCGAAACTAGTAAGCTATTTTGATGTATTCCTACTTTATTGCATTTATATATAGGACTGTAAAGAAAGATCAATGACATCATAAACATAATTAACGACATGTATCGCCATTCAAAGTCTGTTCACAGAATGACAGTAGAATGACAATTCTCAGGTTCGTTCTATTCCTCAATATATTTACTAAAATTAATACGTGTCAGAGAAATGCTGCTAACCTAATTGTTTCATTGCAGAAATTGACTTATGCGCAAGTAATCCGTGCCACGAGGGAAATTGTTACCAAATTGGTGCAGACATAGTTTGCCAATGTCCCCCAAAGCACACCGGAATATATTGCGAGATTGGTAAGACACATAACAACTTTTTTGGTCATTACGCAGATGATCAGATTTGGTTGACAAAAAAAAAAATTTGATGCAGAAGTGCAACTGCCAAACTTGCATGCTTCATCTATTTCTGTCTTTTCATGGATACAATCAACAACGTCAACCATAACTGTAGTACCAAATTTCGATTACTAAAGGTCTATTGCTCACCTTCACAACAGGATAATTTTATCTTAGGAAATTACCCTCTCAGCTACCTAACTCTGCTCCTAGAACAATCTCCTACAAGCCATCCTCGGTTACCCATGGTTTTATATATGCTCCGTTACTCTCCACTATATCACCAATGGGAAACCTTCTCAGAAAAATATGTACTCAAAGGGCCAAGAGCGGGTAATTTGAGTACAGATTTTTTGGATAGAGTTTTCTATGGGTGATATTGTGGAGAGTAACGGAGCATATATAAAACCATGGGTAACCGAGGATGCCTGCAAGCATCCTCCATGCAAATGATTTTTTAAAGTTACGAAGTAAGTACGTTTTTAATGAACACACAAGGTATGTTTGTTACACACTGATGCCCCCGGGTATGAGCATAGTTTTAAAGTGAAATATCAAAGATAAGTATTACAACTCCATGTGATTGAGAAGGATTAGGTATGAAGGTGTATATCACTGACCCATGCACACCTTTTGGAGAATGAGACCTTTGGCAAGGTCAAGGTCACAAGCCTCCGTGTGAAAGGTTTAGTCAGTTTGGATGTACATGTCAAGTATCGAAGATCATCCTCGGTTACCCATGGTTTTATATATGCTCCGATACTCTCCACTGTGTCACCCATGGGAAACCTTATCAGAAAAATCTGTACTCAAATTGCCCGCCCTTGGCCGGCGTGAGCCAATCAAACCGCTACGCAGCTTGGACCTGCGAGCCAATGACAATTCATATCACTTCATTGCAAAGCATGCGAGGTCATTTTGTTAGCCATCCATCACCGATTATCTCACTTGACCATTTCCGTCTTACCGTATTGAGTATTTTCTTTGGTTACTGACTTCGACACGTCGGCCAAGGGCGGGTAATTTGAGTACAGATTTCTCGGATTAATTTCCCATGGGTGATATAGTGGAGAGTAACGGAGCATATATAAAACCATGGGCAGCCGAAGATGATCGAAGATCTGTCACTGACCATTCAAATATCACAGTCAAAGTCAAAGGTTTTCGGAAAAAGAGACGGACTTTGTTTCTTACTTTAGGAAATCATGAGATTCTCCATAAACATAAAGACGTGATGACATCTGTATCCCCATTTCTTATAAAGCTGATAAATAAATATATCATTTATTAATAACAATAGCTTATACAGGTACCTATCAAATTAAAGTAAATACACCTGGCAATGTTAGCATACGTTAACAGCTGAATAATGAAGAGAGTGACCAAACCTTAACCTTGCTTTCATAATATAATATCTATTGTTTGTAAGGTTAAACAAACATCTGATTCCTTAATATTTTGCACATCAATCACGTAAACGTGATAAGAATAACTGCATTTAGTCATGCTGTACACACTCCCTATCGCTTTTGCCATGCAGTACATGTGCGAGGTTTTTACACTGTCTATATACACAATTCATCACAAAAGGCAGTGGTACAATCTAAAATGTATTTTTCTTGAAGTGCCACCATGTAGTGGTGTTGGAGTTGAAGACGCTCAGAAAACGTGTATCTGTCCAATTGGCATAACAGGAACACATTGCGAGTCAGGTGAGAATTATTCTTTAAATATTAATATTAACATTTTGATGAGGGTTTTTAGTTATTATTTCAAATTGAGATATTATCACAGTTGAATATGTGTAATTTCAAGCTAGATGGTCATCCGTACCTTATATCTCCCGAACATCAAAATGTTAATTTTCACAAATGAAAATGTAAATCGACCACCAACGAACATTTGAAAACGGATGTATGAGAGCAAACTGTTTAAAAACCATATTCTCAACAAACCAATAGATCTAAAGTGTTTCGATCTTCTGAATATTGCAGCAATATTTACAAGGCCCCCATATAGTGCAAAAGAGTAACATTTTCTCACATTGTGACCTGTCTCCTGTGACCTTATAGGCTAAGTTTGAAATAACAAACACATTTCGGTTGTCTTAGTTCTGGTATCCCATTTGGATTGGATTATCGTGAATACATAAAATGGTTATTTGCCAATATTCTTGTTATCCTCCACCGAACGATTAGCATGAGTATATTCTTCTGTGCAAATGATATATACAATAAAATGAACATTTAAACATAACTGACACTTAGAAATTTACATTTTCAGTCACCACAGACAGTGACAACGTAAGTTACTACTACGGATTGGAAATGATTTCATCTCTACAACATATTGTTCTTAATGTAAATACTCTTAAAGGTACATCCATTGTGTTTCATAAAATTGTATTTGCCTTTAATACGTGCCAACATTCAACATGATAATTACTAGTTTCAAATTAAAATCTAGCAACATCATTATACTTGTGCAGAAACCGAAACTACACGTTCCATTTACATGCACAGTAGTTATAACTATAGACTTATTAAATATTATCAACGTAAAGTTTTCTATTAGTCTGTTGTAAATAAGTTTCCAAAATTACGTTTGACTAATTGACGCGCGCCACACGCAGTGCATTGTCCGGTTTTCGGTCAGAAATTGATGCTTTTACCTTTATATCGTCGGTATGCTGAGCCGACTAAGATCAAAATGGCAATTTTCAGCACCAGTCAGTACTTCTCGATAAAATAACACAATTTATAATGTTTAGCATATGTGACCCCAAACAACACAATGGATGTACCTTTAATTGTTAAACAGAGAGCGCTGCATGCCTTGATCATGTGTTCATGTGGCACTGCAGTCCACTCATAATTCTAATTCTTATCTACATTGTATAAGGGTATGCCATTAGGTCATGTTAGGCTTGTCATCTTTGGTTAGTTAAGGAGAGATGGGACGATGAAACGAAATATTTTAGAATTCGCTAATTTTTTCAAACTATAAATCAAGGTAATCATGTCTTTTGCCCAAAAATGTAAGAACATGATTTAAAGAGTTATTCGTATCAATAGTAACATCCCTGTCAGCAGATTACCCTATTTTGGACCGATTTCACCTACTTTAATAAAGTGCGCGCTTTCAACGATTAAACTCAGAATCCTTTCAGATACAATTTTATCACAAACGCGGATACATAGCAAGTTTTTATTTTAAAAATAAATGACACGGTAAAGGCAAATACAATAAAATTAAGCAGTTTTAAAATAAAAATGGCAATTTTATCATCGTGGACTCGGTCTGAAGAAGTACAATAATTTGCACTATTGAAGGTAGAGTTATCCCAAATATAACCATGTTATATTTCTTCACTATCTAAATGGCAAGTATTTCTAATGCATTCAGCCTAGGGAGCTGTGTCAAATGTACGTCTATCAGAGGGGTATTGAATGTAACATAAGCTTAACCATCGATTGTTCGAGGCGTAATGGTCGTGTGGTAAGCTATTGGTACAGTCAATGCTGGCGATAGTTGCCTTACTCTGAGAGTGTAGCTTCGAATCCCGCATGGGACTCGGTCCGAAGAAGTACATAATGTGTACTATTGAAGATACATGTAGAGTTGTCCCAAATATAACCATGTTGTATACCAACTACTTTCCAGAGTAATCACATAGAAACAGAATGATGCGATGCCTGACATATTTTCTGTTGTCCAGTACAAGATATCGATGGTTTCACACATGTAGATTATTATATGGCCAAGTGTTGCATATGGTTTATACGAATCCGGTATCGAATGTTGTATCCTGTTACATTTCGTATAAATCAATTATATTTAATATTTTTGGTATTTGATTGAATTATGACACCTTGCGATGTCTGAATCTGAAGCTTAGTTGACCGATGTTGGAATCGGGGTTATATGAGGGAGTTTGGCACACTAATTCCCAAGTCCACAAAGTGATGCCGCAATGCGTGCGGCAATAGGAACGGTAAGTGATTTTCCCAGAAACGTCAATTTTGATTAATCACAACATTACACAAAAGTACGTTAAGGTTTCGAATATATATACGACGTTTTGTGTTTTCATATAATTATTTTATTTTTTATTATTATTATAAAATAGCAACATTTGCTCTGCGCCCAGTTAACGTATCTTTGCAGGAACACTCTGTGCTTTTGGAAAATGGTTCAACTATCAGGTGCTTGACTACCGACTGTATTATTCCTATCTTCACTCAGAGTAGAAGGCAAGTGTTCGTGCTTACTTCCCAGATTGTTTTCCTGCTCTTTTTACTGGAAGACTAGATACACTTAAGACGTATATTGCGCCCGTATATATGTCTGTCTGTCCGTACACAATTCGCAATGTCGAGGTCTTGTCAAATAGATATGTTACAGTTAACTGACGATAAAGTTACATGTACATAACCGATAAACAATGACAGTCAACACTGTTGTTTATCGTTAGTCAACGGTATTATGACTATCACATACCTGTTTTATGTGTTAATATTATGTAACCTATCAACGTCCTACCTCGTTTACACGGCTGCATCATACACACCTAGTATGAGACATCAGAAATGTGACAATTACCGTTAAATCTATGAAATAATCGGTTGATTTGTTTAGTTACATGAATTGTTCTGTTTCTTTCAGAATGCCAAATATTGCTATTGATTCAACGTCAGGCATTGACGCTGTGGACATTGGGCACGGTAGAGACCTGAATAGAATATCCAACTCACTTGGACTTTTCTATACACCTGTGACTGTACATACAAAGGGAAATGCAAGAATGTGCATCAACCTTTCAGGAGACAGGTAGGCTACTTGTTATGAAAGTTTAACAACACATGAGTATACCTGGATAAGAAATTGACACGGTTTATACATAACGTTGATTTTTTGTAAAATGCACCATATCTATAGACCCCCTTATTTATGAAAGATCGTTGAACAGACTTACCGATATTAACAAAGTAATGCAGCTTTACAGATATGTACACAATGCTCTCAGTCTGATTAAAATCGATCCTGTTCCGAGGAATTAAATCTTCAAAATATTTGTTTTCGGGAAACGAACTGGTTCTACAGGGTCCTCGCTAAAAATGTCTGAGGACACGTCGCAAAGGCGCATGTCCCTACCAGTATAGCGCATACAAAGCCCAGTCAAATAGCAGACCAATCCCATCATAGTTTTTAAACGGTCGCTGTTTTGAAAACATTCGGAACAGGCGAAAGGATAGCTGTTTTGAGTTATCTGCCCCTAGCTTCTCGCACCGAAACCTTTTGTTGGACGTCTTGTGATTGGTTAACTGAATTGCGACAGAACATGCAAGTATGCGGGCTGTTATCAGACGGTTTAGAGAGTAAACCTCCGAAATATAGGAGTTCGTATCCCTGTGAATGTATTATTTTGCAACGCTATTCCTCAGAAAACTGTCCATTTTAATCAGACTGACAATGCTATCATAACTGGTTTGGCGTCATTGTAAATTTACCCAGGCCAGTAAACTAGTAGTGTGGCATTGACAAATTTAATGAAATAGTGATCATGGAATGTTTATCCATGTTATTCACTTCTGTTGCATGTAGTAAAGAGCCAGTGTGTTACAATATTGACGTCGTGCTACCATCGACCAAGAGCGGCACATCCGCTTCAGCAATTAATACTGAGGTATGTTAGTGAACTGTAGTTATTTGTACATTTATTTGTAAATTTAATTGTAAATACTATTTGTAAATTCAATTTTAGTGAATATTTGTAAAGTCTTGAAAACGTTACTTAAAGGCACTTTGTCACGCCAATTGTTTTACAATATAAATAATCCACGGACAATGCAGATCTCTCGATATTACAAACGATCTACCCTCAGGTAATGTATTATATTAGTTATCTGGAAAATATGTACGTATTCAGGTTTTAACGTTAACTTTAAAAGACCGGAAGTATTTAATGCAACGTTGCATTAAATCCGCATGAACTACAATTCAGCAATATTAAGAAATTGCCCCCAACCAGAAGACCAAAAACGGCAGTCGCTATCGTTAATGTAACAACAATGCTTACACTGTGTATTACGAACCGGTGAATTTACAGATACTCCTTAATGAAGACTAACCAATCTTTGTTGTCAGTTAAGATAATACTGTATATGCAAGAGCTGAATGAAATCCTAGCTCAGGCGTTTTCTACACTCTATATTTCCCGTTTTGCACATCAGCGATTCATTCTATTCGTGATATCCCTGAGTGACTTCGGCCGTCTCAACTATTTAATCATTGACTACAGGTCCGTTGTAAAGAATAATACGTATGTTATGCATCGAAAGGAAGTTTAAGTGAGTTTATATGCCATTGTATGACCTAAACTAGCTTATTTGAATGCGAAAAGCGTGCACTTGTGCCTTTAAGTTTAAAATACATGACGTATGAGGAAGAACAAGGTACATGTATTAATTGCTTACATTACTCGTTAAAAGCGCTGTAGCACGTTTTCCTCCTTACAGTGATTTCACGAAGAGTTAAATCAGTGTTACCAATGGCTGAATAATTCTCCTCATTTAATAAAAAGAGTTCCAAAACAAATGTCTATGGTTAGGATATGCCATGCGAGTTCATTTCCCTTCGAGCGGCCATTTTAAGGTGTTCACATTAAAATGGCCGCTCGAAAGTAGTAGAAGAGATTTGACTGATGTAGCGATACCTAAACACTCAGAGCAGAGTTTTAATTATGGCACCATGATGGAATGGTCAACCATTATGGTGCTATCAGTGAAGTTCAACATCAAAGGGCGTGGCTCGCTGGATGGTTGGGTTACCCGGCTCATTGCTGAATGAAAACTGAGAGTTTGAAGGGTGATTCCCTGCCCCACACTGAGACATGAGTTGAGAGGCTCATGGTGCCACCTTTGGCAAGGGACTCTATTCGAAATGTGCCTCTGTTCACTCAGCAGTACAATTGAGTACCTGGTTTGGATGTGCAGGCAATGTGACAGATAACCTTTGAGCGCCTTAATTGGTAGCCAAGGTTCCTTACTCCAAAGGGAGTTGAGAATGAAAAAGGAACGATGTTGGTCCAAACCAAGGTAATAATGTGTTTAGCGCTTCGAGCACGGCCCTTTATGTTGTGGAGTTCAGCGCGATATAAGTATCCTCATTATTATCGCTGTCAGAACTCTCAAATTCGCATGAGACCTACAAATATATCTCCTACACTGAAGAGTTCCACACCACCACGGCTTATTAGATCGTGTAATGAGATGTTTTACCTTCTGACGTAACAATATATTGTATAAACTTTAAAAAATATATGGCAAATTTGAGAAAACATAATACGCAGAAATCGTGCTATGTACAGCGCCTTTAAATGATAACATCAAACTCCTGCACAGGTCACACTTTGACATGGATTAGTTCTATAACATCGTGCACTGTAACTTAAAATCTCCTAATTAAAAAAAACAATTATTTTGATATTGATACATAGTCTTCCTTTCAGGGAGGATTTTCCAATGAAACTTTAGAAAATGGAACCAAACTCCGATGTAGCGGGGAAATATGCCACCAGATTGTTGTAACAAAACCAAAAAAGAATGGCGCATGGTAAATAGGCTTTTGTGACTTTTCAAGTGACGGATATTCAAATGAACATGTACATATCCCAGTAATTTCATGAAATACATGCAACCTTTATATGATTCAGTATTCAGGTCCTGACTGATGGAATTCGAAGCATGGCCTTCAAGACCGAGAAATTTTCACGAGATTGTGTGACTGATGTTGCTTACAATGCTGATTCCACTACGCTTTGTGTACAGGCAGGGTATGCAATATATCTAACTCAATTCAGGTGTACAAAAAAAGCTGATGCTTAATAGTTGAGTTAGAAAGGCACACAACATTCCGCTGATTCCTCAGATTACCTTTCGAAATTAAATTTTGTTTGATATTTTGAAGGTTTTTCTCGTTTCTGATGTACTGTAGAAACGTGTTATTGATTCTAAATTAGTTCATGTATGCATACATGTATATAATGTCAGAAAGATGCAATCGTGCTTATTTTACATCAGACCAAATGGTGACAAACGATGTTTTATTGTTGAGACGATCAGTACAAGAAACGGTATGGAATTACCTATTATGAACTTAGTTCACTATCCATTCGTGTAATGTTCCTGTAACCTTTAACTATTCCCAAATCTATCTTTAAAAATCTATTTTGTTCTTGAGAAATGTTAAGAAGATGGAGGCTAAGGTTTTTTTTTTATTGATAAACAATAAACTTGACGATGCAAACTACATTTATATTATCTTGAATAGTTAATGTTCAGCAAAAACGTCATAATTATCTTGTTTCATTTATTTACGAATCGGTTACATGTATGTACTTACTTTTTTGATATTTGCGAAACAGACACAACTCTTCTATATTCTATCACACATTAAGAATACCACGTTAATTTATTATAAAGATATATTCAAGATACACGTACGAGATTACACGAGTCTCCAGTTACCTGTTGACATGGTAAGACTGTTCTTCCTCAAATTACCTTTCTGGTCTCCAGGAACGAAATTTGCAGATGAATGGAGACTTAGGATTGCTAATTTTCTTGTACTATTGTCAGAAATAAGGGTGTGTCAGGGATGAAACGGTAATGTCTCCGATAAAATGTTGAAGATGACCATACATGTAGGTCTGATCATAGCTGCTTCAGTCAATCAAGCCTGACCTGGACAATTGAATGCTCACCTCTTGTCTCCCAGTATATTTGTGTTCCCGTTATTGTGTTGTTCAGGTTGCATGTTTCAAGCTGCCAGTAATGTGATGTTATGTGTGTTTGTGAAGCCTGTTCCCATGAGTGAAATTGAACAAATGTGCTAAAGAGACACAATAATACAGGTCACCCCTTTCCCAAAGTGAACATATTTAAAATAATTAAATTATGCGTGAGCATACCAATGTTGATTGTAAATTCTAATTTTAAATTACCTCGCTGTTTAAACCAAAATAGAGACCATATGGGCAATACCTTCTGAATTGATATGTTAATCGTAACCTAAGCGATACCTTATGAGATATATTATTCCGCTGCGTCCGTCCTTACGTACATGCATACGTACGAAATGAAATAACTCAAGTACTATTCACTGAATTCTTCTCATATTTTGCATATGGGTTAATCATAGGTGTAGAGGATAAATTTATGAGTCAATTTGCATACAGTCTTTTATTTCTTTTCTGTGTCTTGTCTTTTGACAAATTTTATTTTGGGTACAGCGACAGGTACAAACTGAATAAAAGGAAACAAAAAGAGCATTTACTGATTTGTTTGAATAAATCATATAATTTTTCATTATCTAAATGCTGTAAGTTAAGTAAAATTCATTATACTTAAATATGTATGCCTTTATATCCTAAACTAATTCCAAGCAGATTTCTCTTAAAAAACACGTTTTTATATCCCTAAAAGTATAGTAAATTTTCAATCCATGATTATCAACATCTTACATCATAAAATATACAGTTAAAAAGTTACATAAACACCTCATAATATTAAAATAATACTTACAAAAACTATGGGCCTTATCTTAAACAAAAATTATGGTTGGATACCGAGAATTCCCCTTTTTGAATTTTGTTTACTTTACAACCGAGCACACTTTCACTCCAATTCCCTCACTTCCGATACATCCGCTCTCTCAATCACTCACACAGAACAGAAGTGAGCGAAGCGCTCGTAAAAGGTGGAATAACATCCTGTAGAATGAATGTAAAAAGCCTAAGGAAGAGTAATGTTCCTACAGAGTTTTGTGACATTCATTTCAAGGTCACAACGATACTTTGTCATATTGTCCTTGTCAGCGGAATATCTCAAGAACCGTTCTCTGGATTTTCTTAATATCTTACACATAGATTAACGAAGGGAAGACAACGGGTTGATTAGATGTTGGTGACCTTGACAATACTCTCACGGTCACAATGGAACTTTGAATTTTAGCTCATCAGGCCTGAAAGGCCCGATGGGCTTATGGCATGGCATGGCGTCCGGCGTCCGTCCGTCCGTCCATCCGTCCATCCGTCCGTAAACTTTGCGCATTTTCGACTTCTTCTCCAGAACCAATGACTCCACAGAGCTAAAATTTTATGTGCAGACTCCTTGGCCAATGGGGATTCTAAATTGTAGATTTCGTGACCCTGTGACCCCAAATGGGGTCACAGGGGTCACATCCTGAAAAACCTATTTTCATCTTCTTCTCCGGTTCCAAAAGGTCTAGAAAGCTGAAAAGTTGTGTACAGACTCCTTGGCCAATGGGGATACTAAATTGTAGATTTCATGACCCCATGACCCCAAATGGGGTCACAGGGGTCACATCCTTAAAAACCTACTTTCATCTTCTTCTCAAGTTCCAAAAGGTCTAGAGAGCTGAAAAGTTGTGTACAGACTCCTTGGCCAATGGGGATACTAAATTGTAGATTTTGTGACCCTGTGACCCCAATCTAGGTCACGGGTCATGACCAAAAAATCTATATTCATCTTTATCTTAAGTATGTAAAGCTGTAGAAAGGTGAAATTGTAATTGTAGGATTGGTGACCCTGTGACTCCAAAGTTAGGTCACAGGGGTCATAGTCTAAAAAACCTATTTTTTTCTTGTTAACAATGTATTACTTGATATAACTTAGATATTCAACCTTAGATAATAATCAATGAAATCCTGATGAGCTACAGAGCCAATGGCTCTATTTTTTGGTATGTTAAACTTGTCAGGGGGATCGATATCACATGAACTGTTCATTGGATTCTGATCATTAGCTTACACCAATGGCTCGTTTAGGGAAGATTCAGGGCCTAGTCGATTTTGCTGATCTTGACATTTTTTCAATTTTGAAGTATTAATTTGCGACGGGGGCTCATGTCACCTTAGTGACAACTGCTTGTTATTCATGTTACAGGTACAGATCGAGTAACTGAAGACAAAGTAAGTACATTCAGTCAGTTATGAAATGGGCGTTTCACCAACATTTGCAAATGAACTCTATCATGAACTGTTTGAGGGATATTCTAGAAGTTTATTAAACAATAGTGAAGTTTCGATAAAGACCCTTATTCCAGTATCAAGCACATGGGAATAAGTCACTGTCTTGTGAATAAATACGTTTAAACCAAATGGGAATAAGTTGAAGTTTGAAGTCTGCCCCCGCCCTGGGAGATATACACACTCACCTAAGAGCAAGAACTGAACACAAAGAAGTTTTGATTGTATATAAAACTCCGTCTTACTTGGTGCTTTGAGCACAGGACAACAAGTGGTGGAATCCATTTGCCGGATCCTTCCGGATTCTCCCAAATATTGGCTAGCAACCAAACGTCTGAATGTCTGTTGGGGAATCTGTTGCCACTCATCATGCAAAGCCTAGGTGAACTCCTTAAGGGTGTGCGCTGGAGGATTCCTTACTCTACCTCTACGTCCCAAAATGTCCCACAAATGTTCAATGGGATTCATGTGTGGCCTTCTGGTTGGCCACGGTAGTGGCTCAACGGCTTGTGCACGATGAGATCTGGCATTATCGTCCATGAAGATTGGATGTGTTGCGAGAGCGTGGTTGTCGAAATGAGGGACCACAGAACCACCAAAGGATCAGGTTCTGGTACCTCTGTCCATTCAGTGTAGCGGGAGCTGTGACAAGGTCAAGTTAACAATCATAGGAACAACACCCCAACACCATGACGGATCCACCTCCGAATGGGACTTCACGTTGAATGTTCCTATGATAGTATGACCATATGCCGTGCCTCACTGCCTCCAAATCCATGCATTCCCGTCTGTATGATGCAGTAAAATCGGCTTTCATCGGACCAATGGATTTTTGGCACCAGGCTAAACGGGCATGGCGGTGCTGATATGTGAGGAGTGGACGTCTAATTGGTCGCCCAGCCAATTTTAGCTGTGTCTGCCAACATAACATACACCAAAAGTGTCTATGTGCATACTGCATTTTTTGCAAACAAACCCCTGAGGCAAGCATGCGCAAAGCATGCATTGACGTGCAGCTCGGGACAAGGTGTGTTTGTGATGTCATGCTCACATATGAGATATTCGATATGTACTTGTAATATTAACAGTTGAAAAACTATTATTCTAGTTTCAATTTCAAATGGGTGGTGTTATACTTACATGTATACATACTTAATCCTCTATATTTGTTTCAGGATACTGTAGTGTTGACTGAAGAAGCGATTATTGGCATCGCTGTTGGTACTCCGGTTTCTGTGATTGGCGGAATTGGACTGTGTACAATCTTGATCAAATGCTTGCTCAAGTTGAATGCAAAGAATGTTATGGACACTGCCATTGACAAGCTGGAAACTGCTGATGAAGAGGAGAAGGGTGATGTAAAACATGGCGAACACAAGCCGTCGCCACCTACTGACAAACCTCCTACTGACAGACCTCTTATGTTCTAAAACACCGTATCGTCTTAAATGAATACATTGGAACAGTGTGCATATTTTTTTAAAAAGGAATGTGGGATTTGCCTATACTATCCGACCGGAGATAAGCATTTAAGCTTTTTTTTTTATAACAAGTCATTTTAGAATTATATATTAGAACGTCTTTGTTAGTTATCCCAATTATAATCTGACGATTGCCTTGACGTTATTAGCAACCTCTGTTGCCACGGCAGACCATTTTGTACATAGAATATAAGACTAACGCTATGTTCTAAACAATTATTCCCGTTGAAGCTTCGCAACAAGAAAAAGATACATGTATATGCATATATAAAGTATTGATTATGAAATTTGATTTACGTCTTCAGTGTATTATTTAAATTTGCCTATCTATTACTCCACGTTTGATACTTCATGCCTATTTCACACCTATAAATAAGTGTGTATGTATGAGTGTGTGTTTATTTACTACGGAAGTATACACACATGTGAGTATTTCCTCTGTAAAGGCTTACATATATACGCCACTGCGGAAAATCTTTTACATGATTTCCTGATCTCCCTACATTGCAGCCGAAGCCAGAACAATTGTATCTACTGACACTCGATGCTGTATCGAATGTCCCGATATCTTTACGATTAGATCTCGAGGACACCGAATAGTCAGTGAGCAGCGCTTAGTGTGAATAGGCCACATGTTTTCGTGCTCTCGTGTTATCCAACTGTATACGAAACCTGAACCATAGTTTCCTATCACTAGACTGTGCATATAACTATTGTCATTGCACCCTCATCGCAACTCACGCAAGACTGGTTTTAGCAACTTTACCGACCATATGCTAGCGTCACTCATCATCAGTCATAATTACAACAAATACTGCTTTTAAAAATCCCGGCATTCACCTCTTATCCTATTTTTAATCGGATACCTTTCACTAAAACATTGTGTGACACTCATATCGCAACCATGCACACTAGTACGAATTTTAATCTGTAGCGGAAACTGTAACAACACATATAAACTTATCTCCCCCTTTTCAGAAATAAAAAACGTTGGTCTTTGTATTCATCTGGTTTGTAAAAAAGCTCTTTAAAGTCATTTGAATAAATACAAATATTTCAAAATGGAAAGTGTTTATTCGAAAAACCTATTTCATGACAGTAAATGTTTTCATCAAAATTAGTTTCTCCATTGAAGTCGAAATAACAGCATGGTGTTAACTATAAATTCAATATTATCAACAAAGCCATTTTTGTTCACCAAGGTCGTTTTCTAAATTTTAAAAAAAAATTAAAAATTAAAAAATTAGAAAAAAACAGTTTTTTTGTTGTATCAAAATATTTACAGCGGAGAGCAATGTTTTGTCATCGATCTGGCCACACAGGTCATACTTATTTAGCAGACAACGAAACAAACGTACATATCAATTTATCAAATTGATTATATTGATAATTATTAGATAGTGATAATTATTCTCACATAAATATGTCGCGTAGAATCACGTGTAGACCTTCGTAATGCGTTAAATGTTTTCCCAGATTTAAAAGAAAGAACATTAAAAGGTCACTCTGCAAAAACGCAAATGTAATCGCCTTGAAAGGTAATTGTAAGAAGCATTCAATTTTGGCCTTCGATAATGATAATATTGATGTTGTAGGAGAATTTGTTATCTTGGCATCTTATCAATAGTAAATGTATTAAACGTGTGTATGGTAAAGCGACTAGATAACATTTTGCATTATTGAGTAATCTGTTTGAGCAACTTATACAACCAATAGTAATATATTCATCGGAACTATTATGATTTAAAAACGGCTATCGTATATTATCATATAATGGAGGGTGTTTTCGATGCAATAAAGCAATCTGATAAACTTGGTATCCTAATCTGATAAATATGCAAAACAGGTCAAAGGTCAAATACACGAACTACTTTTGCAGAATATTCCACTCTTTTCGTGCGAATCCTAAAACTGGTTACGTATCATTGAAAAGCGTAACCGGGAGTTTACCAGAGTATTTCCGCTTGAAAGAATGGATATTCGAAAATACGAAATCATCTGATATGGTACACTGTGCATTTATAGTGTTAACAAAGTCAAGATAATTGTAGATTTGTTTTAAAAAATCATTCAAAACTTCAATGCGCTAACCAACAGCATCAGCAAGTAGCTGCAGTGTCCTGTGTACAAAATGAATCTTGATGTGTCAGTGTGACCTACTGACGCGCCTCGTCGATCACACTAGCATTTTGGCAGTTCTTTAGGGCTGAGCATACGGTATTAGGTACATTAATAGGTACTTATTGTCATAAACAAAGGAAACAACCCCACCTCACAAATAATTACCGTTTAAGTGCGAAAGATACGCTTATGCAGCAATCAGAATCAACCCGGCAACGCAGCTTCAAAAACGTTTAAACTAGAGTTACTTCCCTTGTTCTAGGAACGTGACCAAATTATTTATGAGTGCTTTAGATAGATGCTTATGAACTGATTGAAAATATCTCCATGAACAAGAAACCAGGGACCAACTGTTGATTTTTTAAAGAATCGCGCACATGTGTTTTTAAATTGTTTTAATTAAGAACTATTTTAGGCACTTCACAGCCGATGTCGTGACCATCACTTTGATGTACCGTCTGTGATATTACTCCGCTAAAACTAGGTCAATTCTCTTTCCACTTTAACTACAAAAACACGCTTATTTTAATAATGACATATATGATAAAGAGATTATTAACCTCGTGTGTTTCCGTATCATTAATATCATATATTTGGAATAAAAAATAATGTATTATGCTCGCCAAAGGCTCGCATAATACAATTTTTATTCCAAAAATATGATATTAATGATACGGAAACACACTTGGTTAATAATCTCTATTTACCGTGTCGAGAATGAGATACAAATAGAGACATCGGCTCTGTAGCTCATCAGCTTGCACAATAAACTAAATACATTGCAAAATGTTAATTTTCCATGGGAATGCATCACAGGTATAACAAAGTTTTACTGCTTTATAAAAATGTGAAAATAGGTTTTTCAGGTTGGGACCCTCATGACCCTATCCGGGATCACAGGGTCACCAAATCTAAAATTGAGAATCCCGATTGGCCAAGGAGGCTACATCAGCTTTCCTTTTGGTATAGGAGTAAAATATTTTAAAAAGATTTTTTATAAGGCAGTAGCACGTTTTTTCCCCTCAAATACGTTTATGAAATCTATTTGAAAAATAATGTCACCAACAGTAAAACACCCATCTCACTTCAGAAATCAAGAAAAAATGATCGTACATGGTTCGTTAAAGCCATAGGAATCGTTTTTGTAATTCGAAATATTAAATTGTGTTCACAATAACTAATTTGTGTATTAGATGTTTTACCCTCTAAAGTTAACTTAAATGACATAAACTATCATTATAAATGAAATTTGAAAAAATAAATTTTTCAAAAAAACGTGCTATAAGTACTGTTTACACCTTTCTCTCCATCCCCTTCCAGATCACCATTGAAGGATCCCCTGTATCTCAACCTCTCAATCCCAATAATCCCACGTTACAGACAGGTTTTGAGTGTCTCAGGTGTGATTTATATTATGAAATATCGACTGATGCATAACGAGGTCACCTCTTCATTCAACAAAGATGCTTTTCTGAAAAAAATAGAGCCATAGGCTCTGTAGCTCATCTTGATTTGTATTGTTATAATACATTTTCTCAGTTTGTTCTACAGCTTTCCTTACTGGAGAAGAACATGAAAATAGGTTTTTAGGGTTGTGACCCCTGACACCTTATCTGGGGTAATGGGGTCACCAAATCTACATCCCCATTAGCCTAGGACTCTGCACACAACTTTTCAGCTCTCAAGACCTTTTATAACTGGAGATCAGAAGAAGATACAACAAAATAGGGCCATGGGCTCTGTAGCTCATCAGGATTTCATGGATTTATTATCTAAGGTTGAATATCTCAGTTATCTCAAGAAATACATTGTTAACTAGCAAAAAAAAGGTATTTAGATCATGACCCCTGTGACCCACTTTTGGAGTCACAGGGTCACCAATCCTACAATTGAGAATCACCTTTGAACAAAGAGTCTCTACACATCATTTCACCTTTCTAGAGCTTTACATACTTAAGATAAAGATGAAAATAGGTTTTGGGGTCAAGACCTATGACCTTCATTGTGGTCACGGGGTCACGAGATCTACAATTTAGAATCCCCATTAGCCAAGGAGTCTGCACACAACTTTTCAGCTCTCTAGACCTTTTGGAACTGGAGAAGAAAATGAAAATAGGTTTTAAAGGATGTGACCCCTGTGACCCCATTCGGGGTCACGGGGTCACGAAATCTAAAATTTAGAATCCCCATTGGCAAAGGAGTCTGCACAAAACTTTTCAGCTCTCTAGACCTTTTGGAACTGGAGAAGAAGATGAAAATGGGTTTTTGAGGAGTTGACCCTTGTGACCCCATTTGTGGTCATGGGGTCACGGAATCTACAATTAAGAATCCCAATTGGCCAATGTGTCTGCACATAAAATTTCAGCTCTGTGGAGTCATTGGTTCTGGAGAAGAAGTCGAAAAAGCGAAAAGTTTATGGACGGACGGATGGATGGATGGACAGAAAGACGGACACCGGACATCATGCCATGCCATAAGCCCATCGGGCCTTTCAGACCTGATGAGCTAAACATGTTTTTAAGGATGTGACCCCTGTGACGCCATTTGGGGTCACGGGGTCACGAAATCTAAAATTTAGAATCACCATTGGCCAAGGAGTCTGCACACAAAGTTTCAGCTCTCGAGACCTTTTGGAATTGGAGAGGAAGATGAAAATAGGTTTTTAAGGATGTGACTCCTGTGGCCACATTTGGGGTCATGGGGTCACGAAATCTGAACTTTAGAATCCCCATTGGCCAAGGTGTCTGCATATATAATTACAGCTATGTGGAGTCATTGGTTCATGAGAAGAAGTCGAAAAGGCAAAAAGTTTACGCATTGATGGTGCAAAGTACATCCCCTTAAAAAATCAGTTTTGTGGGCGTAGCGGTTCTGGGGAAGTCGAAAATGAAAACTTTACGCAAGACGCCCGACGGACCGCGGACGGACAGCCGACCCATGCCATAAGCCAATCTGAGTTAAAAATTAAAGAATCTGTAAATTATGTTATAACTCCAATGACAACGAATTCAATTTCCAGGTGGTGGTCACCGGTCGAAGCAGACGTTAAACCCTAACTCAGCAAAACGAATTCATTTTCCTTCTGTTCTGCCCTTGTTTTTTTTGTTTTTTTTATCTGAAGTGAAGTGAACTGAAGTGAACTGAATTGAACTTTTATTTAAAGTCAGGCTTCAAACTGCATCATAAGATGTACACATTTACATTTATACAATATACAATAGAATATGTATGTACAGCTGGTGCATTCAGTAAAGGTACAAAGGCATAATGATTTTAAAAAAATTGAGTCACTGGCTCTGTAGCTCATCAGGCTGTAAATATACACATTACTAAATGCACAAAAAAACCAACATAGAAAGACTTTAAATTGAGAAGATGAAATAGGTATCAAGGTCCTTACCCCTCTGACCTATCTCTGAGGCCAGAGATAAAATCCTCTACAAATAAGGACAGATTTAACGATTTAATTTATCATTGTTGTTTCCTTTAAATTATCTCCCTCTGCATCCTCGGTTACCCATGGTTTTATATATGCTCCATTACTTTCCACTATATCATCCATGGGAAACCTTTTCAGGAGAATCTGTACTCAAATTACCCGCACTTTGCCGGCGTGAGCCAATCAAACTGCTACGCAGCTTGAACCTGCGAGCCAATGACAATTCATATCAGTTAGTTTCAAAGCAAGCGAGGTCATTGTGTTCGCCATCCGTCACCGGTTATCTCCCTGGACCATGTCCGTCTTATCCCATTGAGCATTTTCTTTGATTACTGACTTCCTCACGCTGGCCAAGGGCGGATAATTTGAGAACATATTCCCCTGATAAGTTTTCCCATGGGTGATATAGTGGAGAGTAACGGAGCATATATACAAACATGGGTAACCGAGGATGCTCCCAAGAGCACAAACAATCTCAAGATGATAATAGCTTTTCAGGTCATGACCTCTGTAATCTATATTTTGGGACGCAGGGTCATTGGCAAAAGAGTCTGTACACAGTATTGCAGCTTTCTCGACCTTCTAGAAGAAGATGAAAATAGGATTTAAAGGTCGTGACTGTATATATTTGCTTTGGAAGAATCATGTTGATATCCAGTTTTGCTAAAACATATATTTTGACTTGCTTTCATATTACTGATTTTAGCCCGATGGTAGTCTTGAAATTTTAAGATTTCCAAACAAAACTCAATCAACTCAAAACAAATCAAAATTCTTTCGATATAACACATCTATATATATGAACATTTGCCAAATATAAATTATTAAATAACATTTTCTGAATCAGAAGGCATAATCTAGACGATTTACCGGTTAGATATTTAGCCCCAAAACATACCATTTCTGCATTTAATCGTATTTCTCATCAAACAAACTGTATACCCTTGAATACTTCTGTAAATATTAACAATGTTAATATACTACTGTAACATTTCTGTATATGGACTGGAGGTCATTCATACAATAAACATCTTTGACTTTGACTACAAGTGGAAGAGTTAAGAAGTAAATACTTACCACCACATTGTAAATATCGTTCCATTGAAAAGTATATCGGCCTCATGAAAGTCACCCACTGTCCCTTTTTACTAAATCTAGAGACCTATGCTTACCTAGACACTAGAATTTCAGCAACATTTTGTACAGAAAGTTTATCAAAGGAAGTAAGAGTCACTGGAAAGAGAAAAGAAATAACAATAAACACTTTGAATCAAAGGAAGAATGTTGAGACATCTCTTATTGACATGGCTCAGAGTGGATAAAACTACCAACTGTCTTCACTCAAGTAAAAATGCCAATTTCCAACGCTACAATCCCTAAAGAAGAGTACATTCAGCAACGGCAACATCTGAAATATATCTCCCACCCGCCGATTAATGCTGAGATAGGGCTTCTTATAGGCAACAACGTGCCAAAGGCAATGGAACCCCATAAGATCATTAACAGTGAGAACGAGGGCCCGTGTGCTGTAAGAACTCTTCTTGGATGGACAATTAATGGGCTCATGCAGGAATGTAGACTGGGTGAAGAGGACAGTCTGAATTACGTCTCTGTAAACAGAACAGACATTTTATCTGATGAGGCTCTAGACATCCAATTGAAAGGATATTTCAATAGAGAATTCAACGAGAAGAGCAGTAACGACAAACCAGAGATGTCACAGAATGATAAGCAGTTTATAGAAATAATGACTGAAACAAAGAAACTCAAAGATGGTCATTATAAAATGGCTTTACCCTTCAAAGATCCATCAGTCAAGCTTCCTAATAACAAGGCACAGGCAGAGCAACGAGCATTATCTCTGAAGAGAAAGTTCAATAAAAATCCTACATTCTTCAATGATTACAAGGTCTTTATGAAAGATCTTCTTGACAAGGATTTCGCCCAAATCGTCCCGTGAGTGAGAAAGAAAATGATGGAAGAATTTGGTACATTCCCAACCACGGAGTGTATAATCCAAAGAAACCCGAGAAGATAAGAGCAGTATTTGAATGTGATGCAGAATATAAGGGATATTCTCTCAATAAGGAGCTGTTACATGGGCCAGACCAATACTTTGCTTGGAGTCCGACTACGATTTCGACAATATCCAGTTGCTCTTATGGCAGACATTGAGGCTATGTTTTATCAAGTCAGAGTTCAAACCGACAACTATGACGTCCTGAGATTCCTTTGGTGGCCGAATGGCAACATAGAAGAAAGGTTGAAGAATACTAGATGAAAGTACACGTATTTGGCGCTGTGTTTTCACCAAGCTGCGCAAACTTTGCTCTGAAAGAAACGGCCAAAGATAACAGGGAGAATTTCAGAAAAGAAGTTTTACAAACAGTAGAGAATAATTTTTATGTTGATGATTGCCTTAAGTCAGTTGAGTCAGAAGAAGAGGCTATTTCTATGGCGACCAATTTGACATGACTTTGTGAGAAAGGAGGATTTCGCTTGACAAAATGGATAAGCAACAGTAGACCTGCGATTGATTCCATTCCGGAAGAAGATCGAGCAAAAGAAGTCAAAGATTTAGACATTGATGATAATCAACCACTTGAAAGGGCCCTTCGAGTACAATGGTGTGTTGAGATAAGTTTAAGTTAAAGACTGCTATGAAAGACAGACCAGCAACCAGAAGAGGAATTCTGTCTATTGTCAGTTGTCTACGACCCTCTCTGATACTTAAGGCTAAAAGGTATTCTACAAGGTATTCTATGAAGACTGAAGATCAGCTGGGATGATGCTATTCCAACTGCCATGCAGGAAGAATGGGATATGAACTGAAGGAATTGGATCAATTGCTGATTGACAGATGTATTCAATCACAGAACTCAGACAACAGTGTCGAAAATCAAATTCACCACTTCTCAGATGCAAGTCAGTCAGGATATGGAACACTTTCTTACCTAAGACAAAGAAATGAAAATGGCGACATAGATTGCAAATTCCTGATGAGCAAATCAAGGGTAGCTCCACAAAAGGAGATAACTGTTCCAAGATTGGAGCTAGCAGCAGCAACAATTTCAGTACGGATCGACAGCTTGCTAAGAAGAGAAATTAGAGATACCAATTCACCAAACTTACTTCTGGACTGACAGCATGTCCGTCTTAAGATACATATCAAACAATTCCAACCGTTTTCACACCTTTGTTGCTAACAGGGTGTCAGTTATCCATGAGGGTTCAAGTCCGTCCCAATGGAAATATGTTGACACTAAGCTCAACCCAGCTGACGAGGCATCCAGGGGCTCTCTATAGGGACATTCATAAAAGATACAAGGTGGTTTTATGGCCCAGATTTACTCCATGCAGAAGAAAGTTTATGGCCGAATCAAGAATCTGTCTCCCTAACTATCCCAAAAGAGGACACAGAAGTGAAGAAAGTAGCCCATGCTTATCTGATAGATCACCAGACACCTTGCACCGAACTTGACAGCCTATTTAATCACTACTCCGACTGGTTTGCACTCAAGAAAGCCGTAGCATGACTGTTAAAGATTAGAGGGGACCTGCTGGACAGAAGAAAGGCTAGAAAGGGAATTACAATAATACCTATCAAGCAATCTTCGTCCCTGACAGTGAGAAATTTCGAAGAATCGGAGGATGCCATTATTCGCTATGTTCAGATGCAATCCTTTCCACAAGAGCTAGAAAGTCTTGAAGTCCGGAAATGAAGATAAGGTTGGAAAGGGAAGCCCTCTCTGTAAGCTGGACCCATTCATCGACAATGGTCTCTTGAGGGTTGGTGGCAGACTCAATCAAGATAGAATGCCGGAAATCTCAAATCATCCTGTAATTCTACTAAAGAATTATCATGTCTCAAGACTCATAATCCGACACATTCACATCCAATGTGATCACTCTGGTAGGAACTTTGTCCTGTCTTCACTCTTACAAAGGTATTGGATGATCAAGGCCAATGCAGCGGTAAGGAAAGAAATCAACATCTGTGTAAGATGTAGGCGTGAAGACGCTCCAGTGGGAAATCAGAAAATGGCTGATCTTCCATCAGAAAGAGTTACGCCTGATAAGCCGCCATTTACCTATGTTGGAGTGGACTGCTTTGGGCCTTTTGATGTTAAGCAGAGAAGAAGTCATGTGAAGAGATACGGCGTGCTGTTCACATTCCTTACAACAAGAGCTGACTCATGCATCAATGCACTTAAGACGATTCATCTCTAGAAGAGGGCAAGTGACGAAGATGTGGTCAGACAATGGGACAAACTTTGTTGGAACTGAACGTGAACTCAAAGAAGAATTAGAAAGGTGGAACAAAAATCAGATTCACCAAGAAATACAATGAGAAACATTGAATGGACATTCATTCCACCTGCAGGCTCTCATCATGGGGGTGTGTGGGAACGACAAATAAGAACTGTTAAAAAGATCCTAAGATCAGAAGTGAAAGAGCAAACTTTAGAAGAAGAGACATTACAAACTGTACTCTGTGAGATAGAGTTTATCATAAATAACAGGCTTGTCTCTCGAGCATCTGATGATCCTGGTGACTTGGAAGCCCTCATTCCAAAACACCTGCTGCTAATGAAGATGCCGGCCCTACCGCCAGGTATGGTTGATGACAACTATCCACGACGCAGATGGCGACAGGTCCAGTACATGGCTGACCTATTCTGGAAGAGATGGACGAGGGAGTACCTGCCGTTGATTCAGGAGAGGCAAAAGTGGGTGAAGCTGCGAAGAAATCTGAAGAAGGGCGACGTGGTGCTCATCGTAGATTATCTAGCTCCCCGTAGCTCCTGGGCTATGGGCAGAGTTGCTGAGCTTTTTATGGACTGTAAAGGCGTTGTGAGAAGTGTAAAAGTCATGACTCAGTCGTCTCAATTAAAAATACCTATAAGCAAACTTTGCTTACTCCTTGAGAATGACTGTTGGAGAAATGTCCAGAGCAGACTTTCAATGTGTTAAAAGGTTCATGCCAGGAGAACTGTCTATGTAGATCATATTGTAATAGTAAGGGAGGAGATATAGATCATGCTAGATTATTAAATATTTCATCATATCTTGATTAGTAAGTAGATGTCTGCTGTTAGATATTGGCTCTTATGTTATTTCCATAACTATAATTGTTACAGTAAGCTATAGGTATCAATTAGGGGCGGGAATGTAAGATCCAAATTTTTTATACTTTTTGGTAGTTCGTTGTATGTAAGAATATTCCCACGGTGCTTGTCAGTACAATGGTACTCAGACCTTCAAGCTGTGACACCCCATAAAGTCAAATTATCATATATCGTGGAGTCTCTGGACTAACTGTACTGGATTAAATCTATATAGAATCGTCATCTGTTTTGTTGGTAACCTGGATTCCAAAGTGAATAGAAATATTAAGAAAAAACAATCCTACAAAGTGTGTATTTGAATATATAATGCTACACTACACACAGTGCATCTCCAGTAATAACTTTCCAGTATGTACCTGCAGGCACCCGGAGTCTGTAAATGTTTTACCACACAATCTACACTTGTATGTCCAATATGAATTCCATGTTTTGCTGCAGGTCACCATTGTATAAATGTTTTACCACACACATCACTCTTGTGGTCTATGTGTACCTGTTGGTTACCTGATTGTGAAAATGCCTTTCCAAACACAATGTAGCTGCATGGTTTTGCCATTGTTGTTATTGTAAGTCAACTCTAGATTAAAATGCTTTAATTACTGCACTCACAACATTTGTATGTTTTTTTCTCTAGTGTGAATTTTCCTGTGTCTCTGCAGTTTGCCGGATTCCTTAAATGCTTTACCACACTCACTGCACTGGTATGGTCTCTCCCCGGTATGGACTCTCATGTGATTTCGCAGACTACCTGATGCCAAAAATGCTTTACCACACACACTGCACTTGTGTGGTTTCTCCCCGGTATGGATTTTCATGTGTGTCTGCAGTTTGCCTGGTTGTGTAAATGCTTTACTACACACACTGCAAGTGTATGGTCTCTCCGCGATATGAATTTTCATGTGTATCTGCAGTTTGTCTGAATCCGTAGATGTTTTACCACAAACATAGCACTTGTTTGGTCTCTCCACAGTATGAATGCTCATGTGATTCTGCAGGCCCCCTGATTCTGCAAATGCCTTACCACACATACTACATTTGTATGGTCTCTCCCCGGTATGAATTCTCATGTGTCGCTGCATATTGTCTGATTTTCTAAACGTTTTATCACAAACACTGCACTCGTATGGTCTCTCCCCAGTATGAATGCTCATGTGTGTCTTCAGGCCACCTGATACTGCAAATGCCTTACCACACACACTACATTTGTATGGTCTCTCCCCGGTATGAATTCTCATGTGTTTCTGCATATTGTCCAATTTTATAAAAGCTTTACTACACACACTGCACTGGTATGGTCTCTCCCCGGTATGTATTCTCATATGAATTTTCAGGTTACATGATTCTGTAAATGACTTACCACACACACTACATGTGTATGGTCTCTCCCCGGTATGAATTCTCATGTGTTTTTGGAGGGAATATGCTTGTGAAAAGGATTTAGCACACTCACTGCACTTGTATGGTCTCTCCCCAGTATGAGTTCTCATGTGGCTCTCCAGTGTGCGCGGTTCTGTTAATACTTTATCACACACACTACATTTGTATGGGGTCTCGCCGGTATGAATTCTCATGTGTACGTACAGTTGGTGTGATACTGTAAATGATTTACCACACTCACTGCACTTGTATGGTCTCTCTCCGGTATGAGTTCTCATGTGGCTCTCCAGTGTGCGCGATTCTGCAAATGCTCTACCACACTCACTACACTCGTATGGTCTCTCCCCAGTATGAATTTTCATATGTTCATGCAGACCCCACGATTTCCTAAATGCTTTATCGCACACACTGCATTTGTATGGTCTCTCTCCGGTATGAATTCTCATGTGTATCTGCAGGCCCCGTGATGTTGTTAATGCTTTCCCACACACACTGCATATGTATGGTATTACCCCGGTATGAATTGTCATATGACTTTCCAGGCTGCTCGATTGTCTAAATGAATTACCACATAGAGTAGACGCGTATTGCTTCTCTCCCGTGTGTATTCGCGTGTGTTGTTGCAATCCAGATAGTGACGTAAATGAGTTTTCACACACACAACACGTGTGTTTTTGCACATCGGTGTGATCCATTGCGTTACTTGGAAGCGGGAGATTTTGGTTAGTCTCTTCAAACTAATTCAGTTAAAGACTGAAACACTGAATTGACTTTCACCTCATACTGGTCTCCAAATGCTAGGGATTGAACCAAGTAATCCCAACCTGAAAGTTGGTTGAACTGCTGTGTGGAAATAACATATGGATTGGTCAAAGTAATGACTTTTCAAACCGTTTCATTGGTGTTCCTTGGTTATAAACTACTTTTCCTCTTGACCGTGATCTGATAGAGATTGTTTACCTCAAATTACCTCAAATTGGCTTTCACTTCATTTCACAAGAACGCAAAGGAGCCGACGTCGGGTCGAATACCTACAAAGAGAAAGTTGATATGACAATCGAGCGTACAAATTTAGTGTCGCGTCAACTAGAGTGTGTTATTGCTATGTATTAATAACATTTGTAAACATGGATGTGCTCTTGAAATTAGTTTCCACAAAAGTACCGGGATAGAACTCTCCCTTTAATTCAAACGTTCAATAACCAACCCTAGAAAGAATTTGTAGATCATGAACATTCCTAGATGTGTTGTCACATTGTATTATATTTCTATTGAAGTAATATGAAAATAATTAGATAAAAATTATACAGTCAAGCCGCGATAGTCCGGCCACCACCGATAATCCGAATCTCGCAGTGTCCGAACGGTATCTGTCGTACAGGGGAAGTCTATTGGTAGTACTTCACGCTGGTCGAAAACCGGACACATAAACCGTTTGTTTAAAGTCTAAGACACACAAACAAATATAAGCCTTGCGCAAGCTACGAATAATCATTGTCTGCATTGTCTTGTAATAATTGAGTTGAGTTGAGTTGGTGTTTAACGCCGCTTTCAAGAGTATTTCACTTATATCGCGGCTGCTAGAATTACGGCAGGGAGAAAGCCCGCAACGCCATGTGGCTATGCATTGCGGTGAAACCTGCGAGCAACGGCTGCAACGGCTGGAACTAGCGAACCATGGGGGGTACTACTCTGAACTTCAGTGTAGCATTGTACCCAAACCTCACTGCGTGTAGAACAGTTCTCTACTGCAGACAAAGTTGCCGTGCCCCTGGCGGGATTCGAACCCCGGACCTCCTGATTCGATCTTGTAATAACCCGGGGTCCTTGCTGTTAGATTTTGTCGAAATACAGGGATCAATTACACATTCATTTCAATTAACAGAACATACCGCTATTCCGTTCTTACTATGGTATCCACTGCATTTTCGCTATGGATCAGACTTTTGCGCATGAACAGGCCCTTGCGATATCATTGTTGGATTAAAGTGGCAGTAGCAAGTTTGTTCGCTTAAATAAGTTGATGAAATGAATTTGACAAATATTGTCACTTATAGAAAAACACCCATCTCTCTTCGAAAAATCAAGTTAAAAAATGAGTGTACATGTACATGGTTCGGTAAATTCATGGGAATCATTTTTGTAGTTCTAAATAATAAAACGTTTTCACATTAAAATGGTCGCCATGCAAGTTTTACTTTGTTCATAATACCGTTATTACCACTACGGATAATTGGTTTGTCCAACAAGATGTTTGACCCTCTAAAGTAAATATAAGTGACATAAACTATCATTATACATTTGTAATCCAATTGTAGTCAAATCGCAGGAAAGGCATTTTTTCTAAGCCATCAAACATCGAAGTCAATAAGCGCGGCGTCATTTTGAATCAAATGATACCGGGATGTCCTTCTTAAAATAGATCCACCCGCGTATTGCACCCGTTCTACAGTGACAGAAATTGATTTAACATTGATATATTACGATAATTGTGATTAACTTATGCTTTATAATGTTCAGCTTCTATCATGTAAATTATATTATTCATAGATAACTCCAATTTAATATTCAACTTGTAAAACAAACTCTGTGTGAAATAATCTATTTTAATAAGTACAACCTTTTTTACAGATATACTTTGTAATACTATCAAGTGACTGACATGTTTAGATGTGAGAATTTAAGTACAATTTACAGAAAAAAGAAATCGTACTTGACTCCGAATCATTGTTCACTTTTAGGTTAGATACATAAGATATGCAAAACGTTGATGTAAAATGGTTCCTTTTTAGTTTGTGCACCATATGTTAACTGATGAGAGATAGAGAGAGAACGGTCAATGTAATGATAACATTTACATATTATAGATTAACAACACGTTACAAACCATCATTTCAAAATAATTCAATTGACTTGCATTATAACAGATACTTAATTTTCATGTACTCAAACTTCCGAGTACTGTCATGTTAAAGGGACAGCAGCACGTTTTTTCGCTCAAATAAAGTGATGAAATGTATTTGAGAACAAGAGAATAAGTGAGCACAGCTCACTCATGATAACCCCGCTTTTAACATTGGTAAAAGAGAAATGTTTGAAAATAGCAAAAGGGCATCAATGTTTAACCTTTTGTATGAAAAGACCATTACATATAAGTATTATCAAAGCAGAGTAAGTATTACACTTGTAAGCAAGTCGAAAAATTTGAAAAATGGCATTAACTATGCAAATGAGGGTATGAAACATACAAATATGCAAATGAAGGTATGAAATATAAAAATGACAGATGTACACATCAGTGGTTTCGTAACATTTGAACAATTAGTGTCTGAGTTATGAGTGGAACAAAAAGTGTGAATGGTTAAGTTGAAAACGGAGAAAATTTGCATAAATTATGCAAATGAGGGTATGAAACATACAAAAGGCAGATGTACACATAGTGATGATTATATGTATCAAGTTACAAGACATTTGAACAATTAGTATTTGAGTTATGAGTGGAACAAAAACTGTGAATGGCAAAGTCGAAAAACGGAGAAAATGTGCATACATAATGCAAATGAGGATATGAAACATACAAAAGGCAGATGTACACATCATGGTGATTGTACATATCAAGTTTCGTAAAATTTGAGCTACTGGTTTCAGAATTATGAGCGGAACAAAAACCGAACGGACGGACGGACGGACGGACGGACGCACGGACGTGCTGACCGCTATATACCCCCGACTACTTCGTATTATTATTATAATTATTATCGATATGCGTCTTGCTATGATTCAATCTCCCAACCTAACCCTTTTAAACGATATATAGTATGATATTTTAATTAGATAAACATGTATCACCTAATTAGAATAACTAACATAATAGTCATCTTTATGTTTGCAGTGTGTCCATTTTTTCTGTTTTGTAAACGTTTTCCATTATTTTTGTAATTATATATATTTGTAGGGAGTACTAACATAAACAATGTATTGCTTGTTTGCCGATTTCATCTTTCTTTTAAACCACAGATAGTATGATATTTTAATTAGATATATCACACAATTGGAATAACTTACTAACATAATAGTCATCTTTATGTTTGCAGTGTGTCCATTTTTTCTGTTCTGTTAACGCTTTCCATTATTTTTGTTATTATATATTTGTAGGGAGAAGCACTAACATAAACCACGTAGTGCTTGTTTTCCGATTTCATCACCTTTGGTGAATAAATTCGTTTTAACCATGTGTATGACTTCATATCGTTTAAGTGTTTAGTTCAAGTCCTTTGCGTCGCGCTTATCGAAGTATCGATTGCGATGGTTGATGGTTTAGTAAATATTTATTTCCTTTGACGAGCGAAAATGGGGCAGACGGATAGCTATTAATCCTACAAAGAGAGTTCAATTGTTTGTTCACGCGCAAAAGTCGTAACAAGTGAAAGGGGATTTCAGTATGATAATTTTTTTCTGCCTATATATATATACACACATGTACTGTGATAATAGGCCGATAACACCGTTTTCACCTTATTCGGCCTATTAGTTATTCGTGAATGTCACAGCTAATACCTACTGTTTATTGTACATTAGAAATTAAAGGTAGAAATGTCTCGTTTATATGCATTTCTTCAATCAGAACTAATGTATAGGGGTTAATGGCCCGGGAAAGCGTAAAACAAATTACAAAGCGTAATTAAAAAACTAGGTTGTAATTTTAAATTTGCAGTCAATTAGACAAATTAGAATACTCACAACAAATAGAAGTGCTTTTATTTGCAAACTGCAAACTTCCCCCTTATTTACATTTTGCAACAGTACGAATGAAACCATTAAACATATTCTATTTGACTGTGTATAAATGTAAAACTGGGATCAATTTAGAACCAAATATAACGCATATTATATTTGGTAATAAGGAAAAGAGTAATGATGTACATGTACTTAACTTGATTTTTATAGTTACTAAATATGCCTGTAAATGCCAAAATGAAATAAAAACCAGCATAAATGGAAAAATAGATATCCTTCTGGTCTTCACGCCACAGCCTTTTCACATAATTTTTATTCCAGCTTTTGCCATATTGAAACTGAAATATATATCGAAAACTGAATGCTTGTCAATTTGACAAATTGTACCATATACTCCATACTGAAAATGTACTTTGTATATGCCTGTGGCGCCTACAAAAAGAAATAGAGTGATAAAAAAAGGGATTAAAAAGAAATGTCTTAGGATTAAGGACCATTTTCCAGATGAGCAATTTCACTCTTGTAAGTATTCAAAAGTCTTAACGCAAGTAGCTTCCGTCTTGTTAGGCAACACACAGTACACAAGGGAAAGCGTAAATTACAAAACTAGGTTGAAATATTTAATATAATTTATACTATCTACCAAGTTTATATACTAAATTATCGAATTTGTTTGATCCCTTGTTATAATAATTAATTATAATAATTAATCCGGTTATGAAGTATCGTTCGTGTTTTCATTTGTTTTGTGAGTAATTAGAGAGAAAGGCGCGCTTAACTCATTTACGGTAATCCCATGTTTTCATAGTAGTGATCAGATGTACGCTCTCCCGGCCATACTACAACAAACTCTTATTTTTTCAGTCTCGGTACTATCTAAAATTGAATTTACGCTTTACCGGGCCAACAACTGTATACTGAAGATTTGGATGGATACAAAGTGAATTAAAACATCCGTTTCCACCACTAAAACTGATCCTACTTTTACATCAACCCATCCTTTTTAATGAAAACCCAGAATTGCATTACATGTCACTGCATGGTAAAACTAAAAGATGGGAGCCCGGCCTATTGCCTGATATTACCCATCTTAGTCCGTAAGACACATAAAATGCTAAGGTAGAATAATTTAGAGGTTAAATTTACCTGTGAATTTAGCATGATCATCCTCCCAAGCGTCCTTTGTCAGTGTTCTTTCTGTCGCGTCTCTTGAGAGTTACCTCCCTTCCGGTAGGCGAATTCGTAATCAAAACGAACTCGTCCCATTTCTACAAGAAAGGAAACATGAAAGGAAAAAATTATAACTCTTTCCATATGACATTTTAATATCACCTTTGATATCATTTACAAGTAATATTTCTACAGTTTGTATGAAATCAAGTATTTATTTGATTTTTAAAAATAAAATAAAATGAACGTCATTTACACACACACAAAAATCGTTAATCTAATAAATAGAACATTGCCGATTACAAATGGGACTGCTTGATTTGTCACATATTTTAAATGCCGGTTAGCCGGTACAATCCGGTCCGTTGATCGATAACTACATGTAAGTAAGATGACATGAATTTTCTGTGTATTATTCTTGACTGGTTTGCAAACGTCCCTTTAATGTTTGATAGTGTATCCT
Source organism: Gibbula magus (assembly GCA_936450465.1). Taxonomy (NCBI): domain Eukaryota; kingdom Metazoa; phylum Mollusca; class Gastropoda; order Trochida; family Trochidae; genus Gibbula; species Gibbula magus. The sequence goes on from OW388291.1 coordinate 20,090,166, forward strand.
GCTAATGGTGAACTGAGGTGAGTTAGGGTTTAACGCCGCGTTCAAGAGTATTTCACTTATATCGCGGCTGCTAGTATTACAGCAGGGAGAAAGCCCGCAAAGCCATGTGGCTATGCATTGCGGTGAAACCTGCGAGCAACGGCTGGAACTAGCGAACCATGGGTGGAACAACGCTGAAATCCAGTGTAGCATTACACCCAAACCTTACTGTGTGTAGAACAGTTCTCTACTGCAGACACAGTTGCCGTGCCCCTGGCGGGATTCGAACCCCAGACCTCTTGATCCGAAGCCGAACGCGCTATTCACTGCGCTATCCCGCCCCCTTCCTGTTGTTAGCTTAAACCCACCCTTGGACTAAAAATCACCATAAAGTGGCAATGACGTTCACATACAAAAATGCGACTTAGTTATTTCAAATTCACATTTAGCAAGGTGCTGATCATAAATGAATTAAGCTTAGCTAAGATTTATAAATGATTCCAGAGCCAGGTGTCATTACCATTAAAATTAAATTAGAAATTACTCTATGTTAATTATTAAAGGAAACTAAAAGTATATTCTGTTGGCCGAATCCGTTCTCGTTATGAAGGTAAATGACACAATGCGCGATTCGCTGAGAGTTTGGTCTAGGTCAAGTTTAGATTTTGTCTATAATGCTATGTTCGCATGCACAACTTTTACACATGTGTGTAAAATAACTCATATGTAAATTTACACACATGTGTAATAGCAAATTTGCGATGCGTCGCATGATATTTTAGCAGGGGTGTGTAAAACTCATTTTTCAAAAGGTACATGGTAATTCTTTTAATTTTGTTATTCGCCCATTGCGTTCCTATGTGCCACAATGGAAAGTCTGTTGGCACATCGTGATTGCAATTGTGAACTGAGCAGATGGTAGGATAGAAATGAATCAAGTATCCCTCATGTTCGCGCGCTTGCGTTGATACAAACGTCATGTCTAGGCATGTGTCTAGACATAAACCGAGACATTGACAGCTAAAAATAAACCTGATGTAAGATTTTTTACGTAGCTACACACGTGGGTAAATTTGCTACGCGTTCGCATGCCACCTTTTACACACAGTGCAGATTTGCACAAGTGTAAAATTGCATTTGCACCACCCCATCACTTGATGTAAATTTACTCCTTGTGCAAAAATTACTCATGTGCAAATTGCGTTCGCATGACACGATTGGCATATGTGTGTAACATTTGCATACATGTGTTAATTTACATAGTATGTATAAGGGTGCATGCGAACGAGGCTTTAGAGCTTAGCTATGATGTCGATCGCGATGCCTTAAAAACGAGATCCATCGTTATTCAACAATCGTAAATATCGATTTTAACTTCGACTGACTGCTTCTATTATAGTCATTTCTTTAAAATAAAAACTGAATGTTCGTAATCTTTTTAATTAATCACAATCCTTTATTTGGTATCATTTCATTTTTTCTAAATCGAAACTACATGTATTATTAAAAAAAAGTCACGTTTTGGCATGACAATTTATAGGCTGGCTGTTATTGGTTTATAAAGTCAATTGCGCCTACATATTCAGAGTTTAAACATTCGTTTTGTGCCACGAATGTCGTTCCACTATTTACTTACAATTGTTTTAAAGGCTACCGACTATTGCAACCAGTACTCATTTTATTCATCTGCGTGTAGGCATTCATTTACCAAACGATGACATCATCTCTCAATGTGTTTTCTTTCCTAATCCAAATATTATATTTCACGTATGCTGAATACAGATGAAACACTATGAACACTTATTAGGTCCATTCTCTTCCCACAGACTTAATCCTTTCAAAATTTCCGATCCTACCCTCTTTTTTTACGCTTGAAATCGCGAGCAGAAGCAAAGTCCCCTAGCGGTGGAAACTTTTGACATTTTTTACTTCCCCTCCAGAACCGCTACACCCCCAAAGCTGAAATTTTGTGGGGAGGTACCTTGAACCTTATATTTTTTTCCCTCAAATATGGGAGGTCTTAGTGTTTAAAGGGCTATGACAATATGTTCATTGAATTTTTGTAAGATCTCTGTGAAGCATGTTTTTTTACTAATAAGTTGGATTCATTAATAAGACATCCTTACTTGTTTCTCTCCATGTGTTAAACCATTTTGTTTGGAAATATTTTTTATTCTATTTTAATTGGGAGGATCACCTTACCTTCAATATATTTCCAGGAATCGTGATACTTTTATCAAAATTTAGTGTCAAGTTATATTTCTATTATGCATTGACAAATTTGAAGACTGAGACTTTACAGGGCAAGGGACTGAACATTATATTGAAATGTATGATATTTTGGTATTCTAAAAGGAAACAATAAAATTCCTGATGGGCTACAGAGGGTACATGTCAGTTTAGCAACATTTCTCAGCTCTGCCATCGAAATAATTTTTGCCATGTAAAAACAGACAGCACAGTAGAAAAAAGCAAATAACGAATAGAATAAGTCGCCGAATTATGCATTTCGGTATCAAACTGATATTGCCCGTCACCTGAAAATAAGCACAGCAAGATTCTTTTACCTATTTTATAAGAGAAAATGAAGTGAAAAGGAGCATATCTGGTCTCTTTGTTATATCAAGTTGTTACGGCTTGCTATTGTGTAGTTCACTTTCTTTAGCTTTAATTTAATATAAGAATCTCGATCCTAGATTGTGTAAGCTATCGGTGAAGGTATATCCCGGTCGGTCAAATATAGCTGTAAACGGCTTACGCCGTTTCTCTGTCCTATGGACAAATGAAGCAACTCTTGTGGCTCACTTCGATCTGGCCCATTGAATCAACGACACCTTGAGTCAAAGACAAGTGTTTTGAATGCAGAAGTCCTGCTTTGTATGTGCAATATATACTTTGTTGAGAAATCTAAACTGCCAGAAGATTATGGAAGGGAATTTGTGCCATAAATGAAGACATTTTGACTTGTAACTTGTAAAGTGCAACATGTCGTTCTCAACCATACAAGTCTCGAAAAGACAAGTCCAACCATGCAAAACTAACATTTTAATCCTGTCAATCGTGACTTCCCATTCTCAACTTTACAAAGTTGAAATGTAATTCTAGAAATCGTCAAAGTCGAAAAGTCAACTTGTCATTTTTAATTATTAAATCTAATTTAAATCTAAATAATATTCACATTTTGTAATGTTACAACTTACGTTTGACATATGAAAAATGGGAAATGAAGAGTAGCAAAGTCAGCTTTGTAAAACCGACTTTAACATTTCGAGACTGACATGACTTGCATAGTTACGATTGCAATGTTTCAAATCACATCTCTACACGATATGGCATTGACCATATTTGGAATATTACGGAAATTAGCGGAAAGGAACGAATAATCCCGATCCGATAAACACAATGTTCAACAATGACATCTCCCTTGGCAAGCATCTCCCAGCAACTACTATAACACATATTTGAAAGTTACATACTAGTTTTCCCGTTATTAGCATACTGTTGACAAAGGCACATTAAATAAAACATTATAGGACACCATCGCATTTTACTGTGGAGGAAACAATTAAACTGCCCGCCCGAACGCGGTTATTTCTGTTGCGAGCTGGCAAAAAGTAAACCGTAAACCAGCCCGATAGCACATATTTAATGTCACATTGTGTAATCATTACTTCTTATCTGTGCTGAAATTCATTTTCTGATTTTGAAACAAAGCAAGCAGGAATATCTAATTCAAATAGAAATGGAACGTAATTTGTATTGCTCTGGTTTCAATCAGCATTACTGGTCACTATAATGTTTGTCAGGGACGGATCCAGGAATTTTGCAAGCAAAATGCAACCAGAATCAACATAAATAATTGAACACATTAAGAAAAAAGTTGTAAATTCTCTATTCATTGAGTGTATTCAGTTCTAAATAACACACTTTTAAGAAAAATGCTTCCTGGTCAGGATTAATATATATGTATTTTGTGATATTATGCTTTTGTAATGTATGCTCTTTTTTTTAATATACAAGATAGTTGGAGTAATTACTTTCTTGCTACACGCAGTTGTATATGTATAAACTAAAACACTCCCAATCCAGATCAGTGTATTTTGAATCAGTGACGTATTCCCATTTATGATAGCAAGTTAGTTTATCAAAATGTGTGAGTCAGGTATTAGATCGTACATTTCCTTGTGACCATTTTTTGCATTTTATTGTAAAAGGGTATACAGGAGTGCACAGTTTACACTCGGGTATAATGATAGCTATACATGTATAATGAATTTGCATAATATAAAACTACATGTTTAATGCCTTCATAAGTAGGACAGTCTGTATCTATTGGGTATAAAGAAAAAAATGCATCTTTTGTAAAAAAAAAAAATTTTGAAAAAAAAGTTGGTCGGGACATTTTTTCACATTCGATTATAGTTAGATAATTTATCGACATTTTGGAAATATAATTATACATGATGATAAATAGTTTCAAAATAAACCTTACGTAATTTCAAATGGTTTTGAAACATGAATTAATGTCAGTGTCGCGGATTGCTTTGATTTGGGTCCACACAATTCCTGTCTCAGCTTTTGGATCGTCGTAACACTGGTCACAGTTTGTTTTCCCCGTTTCCATGGAAACGCAACTTGGATTCCTTTCTGGGGCAGAACTAATCTACAATGTAGATATCGCTTGTCGATATCGCATGATCTCACACAAGCTCCATCTACTTAGGGAGCCAGTTTTGGGTGATAAAAGACGATTGTTCGTGAAACTCGATTCCCCCAAAATTCATTTACGTGATTACATTTATGAAAACATTGGAAACTTTCTGGTTCAGATTTACAGAAAGAACAAATATTTTAATGACTTATTTTCATTTTCAGCAGCTCTCTTCTTGTGTAGATTGCTCTATTTATAAATATATACTGAACATCTAAAAATGTCACACTCTTAGTACAGTTTCTGGACTTTTCAAACACATTAATCCATGAAATATGTGTATAAAGAAGGCCATTCTGCAACTTCGGATTGTGTTGTGTTTCTCCTTGACAATAGAATGAACATTTCTTTACTTTCAACTTTTAAATTAATAATTTGATATATATTTCTACTACAATGATTTTTTTACATTAATGACTAACAAACAAAAGTGTTAAATAGACACGGCAAAGACGTATGTTATGGGGAAACATATTGTTGTAAAACATTAATTATCGAAATTTTTATTTAAATAAAAAATATCATCATTTCATATGAGTTAATAAAACACATATTTAATTTATTGAAAACAATACGCATGTCATTGTATTCATGAATGACAATTTTAGTGAAATTGTATGATTTTAAATTTTTTGTATATCCTGTATATGCTACAGTCGATTCAAATTTTAAATTCAACAGTGCAATTATATTTTGGAAATTACCAGTAATACAATTTTATTTTCAGTTTGCATTCTTTATTCATAATTATTTTCATGTTTTGGCATGTAGAAGTTGAATGTTTATTGTTTAAAGTGTGAAACAACTAACCTAGGCTTATGATTTACATTTCATACTTGAATTCAGTAATTTAATTGATTCTTTATATAGAATTAATGGACATATTAATCATGGACAAATATATTTCAGCCCACAACAATCGCTTTTCACTGCTTCAAATACTAAAAATATAGGTTGCTTGATAAGTAAATTAAAATAGATAAATTAACATATTCAAAACCAATAAATAATTCAAACTAGTTGAGAAAAGTTTGTAAAATAATTAAAAATCTTTTTAAGTGTTTAAAGAAGTATATGAGGTTCCCTAATTTAGACCATTGCTTTGTGGTACATCAAAAATATTTTAAAATTAATAATAAAGATGTCAACACTGGCTTATGTATTTCTTTCAATTTCTTCCCCACCAACGTTTATATATTTTCAATATCAAGATTTTCTTTTTCAAAACTTCAAGACTTTACTGAATACACATAAAATTAGAGCATAAAAAAGTGTATGTTGACATGATTTAATTGAGAGAAGATAATGTGTAAATGAACGCACAGAAAGTAATTAATACTTTCGGGTGTAGGATGTCTATATATGGTTTGTAAATCTGCAGTTTTATATGTCAGTGAATTTTTTTTTTATGATAACGGATCTGATTCATTTATCATAGCATAAATGCCAATCGAGCTATGCGATCCTGTATATCTGTCAGTGTCATCCCACATTTACATTACTTCCGCATTCGTTTTGCGTTGCAACAAAAATAATTGTTTGTTAAGTGTCCTTAAAATTTATTGAAATAATAATTAGAATACCTAAGAATTAATTTTCAATTGGTATTTTCGTTTGGCATTTAATTACTAAGCGACACTATCCCACGGAATGTAAGTGACAGAAGCGCTCCGTGAACTGACAACGTGCGTTTGTTTGTAGGTAGGTAGGTAGGTGGAATTAAGGGCGACGTTGGGCCAACAAATGGCCTATATGCGCCCGGCATATAAAAGGATTAAAAAGATTGGAAAATAATTATACAAGAGGTTTAAAAAGATTCATATGCAGTCATATTTGCCCGTATTGCATACGTAATCTAAAAGGGCTCTTTGAATGTCACCATACAGCAAGTTTTCTTCAAGAATAGACCTCAGATCGAAGGTACTTGATCTTGATGACACCACCTCTATAAGTTCTTGACGATGGATATTATGTCCCTCGCAATCAAATAAAAAATGAAAAAACAGTTTCTGGGCAATTGCCAGCACAATCCTGACACATTGGAGATTTATCCTTGTCTAAAGAATGTTTGTATGCATTTAAGCCACAGTGGCCGAGTCTTAATCGAGTCAAAACGACTTCATCTCTTCTCTTTTGACGACGAATCTTTACATGCTTATTGACTTTAGGGCATAAGTTGTACATATGTCTGGCATTGGTGCCATGTTCCCAGTCACTTTGCCACATTTGGCAAATTGCTTTATGTATAACAGTGAAGTAATCTTTTGGGATTTGCAAATAGTCCAATACGTTGACTTGTGCTTTTGTTAGAGCAGACTTGGCAAGTTGATCTGCTCTCTCATTACCAATGAGACCCACGTGTGCTGGAACCCATACAATATCACAACTGATATATACGGTATTCAAAAAGGTGTCTAAATAAAATATATCGTATAAAATATCACTTCGTTGGCCTTGCACTCCTGACTGTATAGCTTGAACAGCGGCCAAGGAATCTGTTAAAATTATTGACTCATGGTCATGCTTTTTAACCCAAAGCAGTGCTTTTAAAATTGCTGTTAACTCTGCCGCAAATATAGATAATTGGTCGTGTAGCCTGTAAACTTCATATATATCGAGTGAAGGAACAAAAAAAGCCGCTCCAACACGCCCAGAAACAGGATCTTTAGAGCCATCTGTATAAATGTGTGTGAATCCTGAGTAATATGAGTTGATAAAATCTTCAGCAATTACTTTGATAATGACTGGATTCATCTGTTTGTCAACCATTGAGGCCAGGTTAGCATTTACTGAAGGTTGTTTTAGGCACCATGGGCCTGATTAAGGAAGATTAAAGGAGGCATATAGTTTTATGTCCAGAATTTTGCACTGACTTGCATATTGCTGAACAGCTAAACCAAAAGGTAACTTGCCATGGCTCCAGTCGCACATGACATATTCAGTGCAATCATTTAAAACGTCTTTTGAAGAATGGTAGTCAGTTAAAGATGCCAATGAAAGATAAGTTTTAAGGGCTGATTTTTGGCGGCAATATTTTAGTGGGGGCTCAGAGCATTCCACTTGCATTGCAGCAATTGGTGTTGTTGGAAATGCTCCAGTACATATCCTTAAAGCTTTTGATTGAACTCGATCAAGTTTAACTAAATGGCTCTTTGCTGCATTCATAAATGCCAGGCTCCCATAGTCCATAGTTTGTTTGAAGGACATAACAAGAGTTACGTCCCTTGATTTCAAGGTGCGTGGTCAACTCTTCCAGCGTTGGGCTCAAAATAGACTAAGGGATTCCCCATCTGGGACAGTGGCAAGGGAGGTCTCGTTTTTTTGCAAATGCCTCTCGTCCTCGGAAAACATCGGCAATGTTCAGGAAACTTCCAAATATGGTCAATGCGAATTCATGTAGAAATGTAATTTGAAACATTGCATTCGCAACTATGCAAGTCAAGTCAGTCTCGAAATGTAAAAGTCCATTTTACAAAGCTGACTTTGCAACTCTTCATTTTCCATTTTTCATTTGTCAAACGTAACTTGTAACATTACAAAATGTGTATATTATTTAGATTTAATAACTAAAAATGACAAGTTGACTTTTCGACTTTGATCATTTCTAGAATTACAATTCAACTTTGTAAAGTTGAGAATGGGAAGTCACGATTGACAGGATTAAAATGTTAGTTTTGCATGGTTTTCGAGACTTGTATGGTTGAGAACGACATGTTTACAAGTTACAAGTCAACATGTCTTCATTTATGGCACAAATCGCCTTCCATAGAAGATGGTCTGCTGGTGAAGCTGATTTTATTAAACCTAGTTGCGTTTCAATACGAGAAGCGCATTTTGATTGATTGGGTTTCACTTGAGATGAATAGGTCAAACTGGAGTCAAAGGTTAATCTGACGGACTGTGTCATTGGGCCAAGTAAGACTGTATATTATATAACGTAGTGCAACTAAAAACGGTCTGATTTTAATGAGACTGTTATCAATTATACATTTCCCCGCAAATTCCGGCTGATTTCCAACATATGTCACCCCTAAAATAACTTTAATAACTTTTCAAACTCGAAAATCAACCACAAAAACCTCTCACGTGAACGTTTTCCCGCAGTAGATACCCATTCGAACGATCTGATTGTTCCGTCGTTGTTGAAGTTATAATGTGCACAGTTACACAAATGTGTTATTGATAACGCGCAAATAGGTACAATACATTACAAGGGTCTAGCATTCCCGTACACCCGTCAAAACACCGTGTAACGAATTTATTACCCTTAAGATCTATCATCTGTACTTATTTCACTCATATCCGATCAAATATATAGGCTTTATAGCTATTTCCGTTTGGGATAAAAACACAAAACAAGAGTCATCAGAAGATGACATATCCCACCGGTGTCACAAATTTTTTAAAACACATCTTAGACAGATACTTTTGTATCTACTACCGTACTTCAGTTAGTGGGTATTACAGATGCTGAGTTTGAGGTATGTTAAGGGTTTTAGACTTCTGCTCCAGAAGCAGTCAAAATCAACAACCAACATCCCTCTCATGTTTCTTTGGAAGCGACACAAAATAAAATTCTGACAAAGTCCAAATTCAACAAGTTTCTATGGAAAGGAAAACAAATTCAGAAATCTGAAAATATCAAAAGGCACCACTTCAGTTAGTTGGTAATACACATGCAAAGTTTCAGGAAGATATGATGAACGGTTTTGGAGCTGTGCACCGGAAACGAACCTGTCTCTGACGAAAGTCCAACTTCAACATGTTTCTATGGAAACGACCAAAAATAAAATTTTCAGAAATCTTAAAATATCAAAAGGCATCACTTCAGTTGGTTGGTAATACACATGGAAAGTTTCAGAAAGATATCACGAGCGGTTTTTGAGTTCTGCTCCGGAAACGAAATGATTACGGTCGGATCCCGGACGGACGGGCGGACAGACGGACGGACGGACAGACGGACGGGGTGATGACTATATCCCACGGTATTACATACCGGTGGGATAAAAAAAACAACTCCGCACACTGTCAAACGGCGAAAACGTTGTATAGAGTTTACCGCTCTATATCAAGGGAGATAAATCTGCGACTAAAAATAATTGATTTTAATTTTATTATTACTTCAGAACAGAACAGAACAGAACAGAACAGAATTTTATTTCTCGTAATTCACATAAGTGACATAGAGAACAGTCAAGTACATTATATACACATATATATATATATACATATATTTACACATTGGAATAATGTGCCGTATACATAATTGTGTGTTGTTTATGGTTTCATATAGATTAAAACTTACACAGACCTTCTTTAACGAATTTTGCCAAGTTTAATAAAAGTGGTTTATATGTGGTTTTCATAAGAGATATATACTTTTCAATTGAAGGATACTTACAATAATATGATGGAAAGTATTTACTTCTTAAATCTGATAGAGAGGGGCAGGCCAAAAGGAAATGAAATTCGTCACCAGTGGAGGCATTACATAGATTACAAATTCTTCGGTCCTTATAAATTTTACTCCACCGACCAGTTTCAATAGGTAATCTATGGTTTGAAGTTTTGAAGCGGGTAAGCCAAATTCTTAGATTGGTAGGAAGTTCTAGAATATATGAGTCGATATGGGGTTTAACTTTGTAGATTTTGTAGTATTTAGCTTTTGATGATTCAATTTGAGAAGCAGTCCACATTTGAAAAAATTGATCAATAAGGACTCGTTTAATAGATGATTTTAAAATGTTTGAACTGTTAAATGTTTGATTTATCCATACATAAATGAAACCTGTTTCCCGCAATATTCCTTCAATTGAATTAAATTGAAATTGAATTTAGGATTGGCATTTTGTAAAATATACATAAGAAGGTACATTTTATATGATAATTTGTATGGATTTTGTAACAATTTACACCAGAAAGAAATAATTCTTACTTTAATACAAATACTGAGAGGATAACGACCAAGTTCGCCATAGACCATATAATCTTGAGTAGACATTTTTACTTTAAGAATATATTTACAAAATTTAAGATGAAGCCGTTCAAGACAAATAATATTTTCAAATCCCCATTCTTCAGATGAATATAAGAGTATTGGTTGTACAAGTTGATCAAATAGTTTTAACTGACAATCAAGGGGGATATCTAAAATATTAACTTTACGCAATAATGCGAACATTGATCTTGAGGCTTGCCCATACAGGCGTTTAATACATTTACAGAAACGACCATTGTAACTAAATAAAATACCAAGATAAACATATTCTTTAACAACATCAATATCATCACCATGAAAGGAAAATGTCGGGTGTTTTCTACATGTACCTTTAGAGAATATTATGATTTTCGTTTTTGAAATGTTGACTTTTAGTTTCCAAAGCGTGCAATAATCTGAAAATACATCTAGAGCATGTTGTAGGTCTTCACTTGACTCAGCTAAAATAACTGTATCGTCAGCATATAAAAGTAATAATAACTTAACGTAAACATGAATTTGTTCTTCAAGTAGATTTTCCACTGTATCTAAACCAATAAAATTATTTTCTGTTAAAAAAGAGAATGACAACTTCCCAATTCAAGGCATAACTCTTGGCAGTCTCCATTACTGGCTGATTTAGGCCTTGCAGCATTTCTTAAAGATCTCTGTGTTTGGAAATCCGTGCCCATTATGCATTTTAGGTAAAGGGATTCACTGTCTTGGCACAACAAACCAGGGAAATACTGCAAGGCTTAAATCAACAGTTGATACATGTAATGGATTTTATTCAGATAAAACAGTATGGTTTGTTTACCTATTCAATTCAATTTATTGAATAAAAATGTCCACACTATAAACTTCATTTTAAATTTTAACATTGGCAAACATAGCCTATCAGTCTATTGCATAATTCATAATCTAAAGTATTGTTTTACTTAAACTAAAGGTAAAAAATGCCACGATTAGTTAGACAAAGAGGGATTAACAGATCTAATTGGTAAGTCCGACAGAACCAATATTCATTTAATGCAGTTAAAAACCATTTGCAAGAAGGCTCACATGTTGTTTTTTAAAGACATGGGCATGCATGTCGCTTTGATTTCAAAACAAAAAAATATTAACATGTTCGAAATAAGGACTTTAAAGTGTAGCTACAAAACGCATCAAACCAAAAACACCGCCATCCACTATCCCAAACCTTCCTTAAGTAGCTTTACCTTTATCTTTCTTGAAATGGGAAACCCCCTTATGTTGAAACTTCTGTCACGCGCCCTTATTTGTGGGAGTAGGTCAATGTAATTTACAAATCTTTGTCTCCATCCACCAAGGACCATATTCCCAAACTATGAGCTTTCAAGTATTACTGGTTCTAAGGGAGAAGTCGTTAATGCGTTTAAGGTTGGACCAAATCCCTCTTGCTACGCTCATATTTGAGAGGGCTCACGACCAAATGAACAACCTATGGTTTCCATGACACGTAACAGGCATCTTATTTTGACTATGCCAGCTGCTTTCGGGAAGATATAATAAAAAGGTTTCACTAATAATGTCTGCCACGTTTATGGGGATGTCGATGACCCATGCCGTAAGTCCATCAGGCACAATAAGCTACACATTCAGCAAGGATTACTCATGGAACAAGACTTATTAATGAACTATCAATATGTTATGGCATGTATACAGTATTTACGGCCTAGGCCATATGATTCGACAACTGGGCCAATACGGGCAAACTGTGCCAATACGAGACAAACTGGGCCAATACGAGATAAACTGGGCCAATATGAGTCTGAACATGCGCAGTCGCACATTTGATGTAAACCCGAAGCTGTCGCTTCATAACTTTGACCCATGGTATTTGTTCACCAATCTAGTTAATAATTATTATTTCAATATAAATAAGATGTCTAGTGTTGTGCAAATAGAATGAAAAGAGGTCAATTAATAAAATTGTCATTAATTAAGTATGTCCGTATTGGCCGAGTTACAGGTCCTCGGTCCGTTGTATTGGCCCTCGACTTCGTCTCAATACGGAAATATTTAATAAATAACATTATGGTATAACACCAGGTTTTCATGACCATATCAGGTGATCACCAGGTATTCAACGTTTCGGTAATAATGAGAGTTGGTATGGAATTTGAATACATAAATAAAACAAAGGAGCCAGTGTTTAAATATGTTTTATTATAAATTTCACTGATGTTTTATTGCTCAATGTCTATAAATGCACAGGGGCACAACTTTATAGTAACTACAGGCAATTTTTCGAGGGACCTGCGCCATCTTGGAGGAGGATCCGGATCAGTTCGTACCGAAACCGGTTCGTCCAAGGGTGGGTTTTTATGGGTCGGAAAGTGACAATAAAGTTGTTACGGTAAGACACCCGAACTATTCAAGTATGACAAATGTATCAGGGATGTAAAGTGATAATAGAAAACTCTTTTCGAGATTGATTGCTTTTGCTAGGAATGAAATATCGACGTTTTCCTCGATTTTTGTCGATGTATTGCCGAGACACCATTTTGGCCCACTCGAGTTTAACGAGCAAAAAATCGTGTTTGAAGTGTCATAACTTTAGAAATAATTGACCGATTGTGTTGATGTTTGTTTTAATAGAACGAGTCAACACTGTGCTTTAATTCTACAATGTGTTTTAGGTGTACAAAGTGTGTTAACATTTTGAAATTTGGACTTGATTGGACAAGGGGTAAAATTGGCGTTGCATCCCTTTCTTTATTTATAAGTATAGGTATATCGCATCGTAGTATTGAACCTAGGAACTGTTTGTTCTCAGCAATACAAGCCCCTGTGTATTCATGCGTTATCAGCACACTTGTATGAAACCTTAAGTGTCTCTTCAGCTGACCAGTAATTGGAAAGGTTTTACGACACACACTGCACTTGAGTGGGCCCTCCCCGGTATGAATTCTCATGTGTGTCCTCAGGTTACCTGATACTGTAAATGCTTCTCCACACACTTCAATTTATGGTTTCTCTCCAGTATGAATTCTCATGTGTACCTGAAGGCTTCCTGACTCTATAAATGTTTTACCACACACATTACACGTGTATTGTCTCTCACCAGTGTGAATTCCAATGTGCCTCTGCAGGTTTCCTAATTGTGTAAATGTTTTATCACAAAAATCACATTTGAATGGCTTCATTCCTGTATGAATTCTCATGTGCCCTTGCAGGTGACCCGATCGTGTAAATGATTTATCACACACATCACATTTGTATGACGTCTCTCCTGTATGAATTCGCATGTGCGCTTGCATGTTACCTAATCTTGTAAATGATTTCTCACATACATCACATTTGTATGGCTTCTCTCCTGTATGAAATCTCATGTGCGCATGCATGTCATCTAATCTTGCAAATGATTTCTCACATTCATCACATGTGTATGGCTTCTCTCCTTTATGAATTCTTATGTGCGCTTGCAGTTCACCTGGCCGTTTAAATGCTTTATCACATACATCACATTTGAATGGCTTCTCTCCTGTATGAACTCTCATGTGACCTTGCAGTTCACCTGACCGTTTAAATGCTTTATCACACACATCACATTTGAATGGCTTCTCTCCTGTATGAACTCTCATGTGTTCGTGCAGGTGACCTGACCGTTTAAATGCTTTATCACACACATCACATTTGAATGGTTTCTCTCCTGTATGAATTCGTATGTGCCTTTGCAGTTCACCTGACCGTTTAAATGCTTTATCACACACATCACATTTGAATGGCTTCTCTCCTGTATGAACTCTCATGTGTTCGTGCAGGTGACCTGACCATGTAAATGATTTATCACATACATCACAGTTGAATGGCTTCTCTCCTGTATGAATTCTCATGTGCGCTTGCATGGTAACTAATCTTGCAAATGATTTATCACACACATCACATTTGAATGGCTTCTCTCCTGTATGAACTCTCATGTGTTCGTGCAGGTGACCTGACCGTTTAAATGCTTTATCACACACATCACATTTGAATGGTTTCTCTCCTGTATGAATTCGTATGTGCCTTTGCAGTTCACCTGACCGTTTAAATGCTTTATCACACACATCACATTTGAATGGCTTCTCTCCTGTATGAACTCTCATGTGTTCGTGCAGGTGACCTGACCATGTAAATGATTTATCACATACATCACAGTTGAATGGCTTCTCTCCTGTATGAATTCTCATGTGCGCTTGCATGGTAACTAATCTTGCAAATGATTTATCACATACATCACATTTGAATGGCTTCTCTCCTGTATGAATTATCATGTGCGCTTGTATGGTACCTAATCTTGCAAATGATTTATCACATACATCACATTTGTATGGCTTCTCTCCTGTATGAATTCGCATGTGCGCTTGCAGTTCATCTGACCGTTTAAATGCTTTATCACACACATCACATTTGAATGGCTTCTCTCCTGTATGAATTCGTATGTGCCTTTGCAGTTCACCTGACCGTTTAAATGCTTTATCAAACACATCACATTTGAATGGCTTCTCTCCTGTATGAACCATCATGTGTTCGTGCAGGTGACCTGACCATGTAAATGATTTATCACACACGTCACATTTGAATGACTTCTCTCCTGTATGAATTCTCATGTGTGCTTGCATGGTACCTAATCTTGCAAATGATTTATCACATACATCACATTTGTATGGCTTCTCTCTGCTGTATGAATGCTCGTGTGTCTCTGCAGGAGAACTGATCCTATAAATGTTTCACCAGATACGTCACTTTTGTATGGTTTCTCTCCTGTATGAATTCTCACCTGTCCTTGCAGTGTACTTGATTGCATTTTACCTACAAAAAAAGAATCAGTTGAATCATGAATGTATGTTGGAAATAATGAAATATCATGATTTGACAGTTTGAAAGAAGTAGAGATTATTACCAGAGGAAGTGTGTCATATGATTTTTAAGAAACGAGTGTGGATTTTTGCCCGGGAGAGAGTTATACATGCATTCGAATGAGTTTCGTAAAAAATGGCACACTGTCGAGTGTAATGTTTCCTTGCAAAAATAAGTCAGTAAAAAAGCGTTGCTTCTCTTGCGACGGCAAGCTACAGTGACGTCACGAACAATCGTTTAATGACGTCACAGACGACAAAACGCGGGAGGTCACGGTGAAACAATGGTTGCTAGGCAAACGTGATATGTGAACATGTGCTCATTTTAAAAAAATTAACTCGGTTATTTCAACCATATGGGTAATAAAGAAGGTTTACGACAACAACTGGCATTAAATGATTGACCTTGGTGAAATGTGGTTTGAGGTTTTTACTTTTGATTGTTTTCTTTCAAAATGAATTGAACATATATGATCATGTGAATTATTTCAGAATGACATATGTGGAAAACAATAAGGTTTATTACAAATTTATGTTATAAGCTGATCTAAGTTGACATTAAATTGAATTTAACTGTAATCTCAAGTAAAGTCAGAAGATTGATATCCTAAAGTATGCACTACCACTGACTTTGAAACTTAAGGATATCTTTCAATTTCCTATAGAAAATAATGATGTTCCTTAAAAACTAAGTATCGTTACCATAAAATGGGATTTATGTATCACTACATCAGTCAGATTACTTGAACTTCCTTCAATCGGTCATTTTACTGTGAACACAATAAATTGGCCGCTCGATGGGAAATGGACTCCGAACCATGTGCATTCGTTTTAGAACTCTTTTTGTTGATTCAGAAGTATTATTTAGTCATTGGTAAAACTAACATGCATTTTTGTGACAGCACTTTATTTCAGTAAGCTGTAAGAGCTACAGCGCCTTTATAGGTGCATGTATTGATTTTGATAACATTTTATTTGTCTTTTATACGTTCAAAATCAATATATAATAATATAATAATAATAATAATAATAATAATAATACTTTATTGCCTTTTCAGGAATTTGCTTTACATCAACAGAGCTAAAACAAACAAACAAACATTGATACAAATACATCATATCATTATATTGACATATAACTTTAAGTATAAACACGTGTATTTAAAAGAGATAGTGTTTGGTACAAATAACGTACGGGCTCTCTTAGTTTTCAAAACTGGAACTTTGTAGCGGCGGCCTGAAGGGAGGATGTGATATTCCGAATGTAAATAATGAGTTGGGTCAGATATGATTTTAACAGCTTGATTTAAGATTTGCTGCTCATATATTTCTGTTAAACATTCAAATTTGACCCCAGCGATTTTACTTGCAATGTTTACAATTTTGTTCACTTTAGATTTCAGATGAACTGAGAGAGACCCTTACCAACAATGAAATGAAAACGTTAAAATGCGTTGGATAAATGCTACATAAAAAGAGGACATGACAGACGGGTTAACATTGAAAGATCTGAGTTTGCGCATGAGATGGAGACGCTGCTGGCATTTGTTATACAAAGCTTCAGTGTTAGACTTCCAGTTTAACTTAGAGTCAATGAAGGTTCCTAGATACTTGTATTCAGACAGTCTCCACACGTTCACCTTTGATTATCACTTGAAGCATGTCACTTGGGTTACTCCGAAAGTCAATTACAAGTATTTTGGTTTTTGAAACATTTAAAAGTAAGTGATTGTCATCGCACCACGTTGTGAAATTGTTTATATCATTTATAAAACGTTCTTCAGAAATTCTGTCATTTAATTTACCAACAATTGCTGCGTCATCTGCAAACTTTATAGTGGAGCAGGTTGAATTAGAGCTTACACAGTCGTTAGTGTACAGAGTGAAAGACAGGTGAAATTACACAGCCTTGCGGAGCTCCGGTGTTCATACTTCGTATACTTGATATTGTCCCATTAACTTTCACATACTGTTGTCTATCCACAAGAAAGTTTTCAATCCATTTAATTAGGTATGAATTGACGCCCATGTATATTAATTTCCGAATCATGATATGCGGCTGAATGGTATTGAAAGCAGATGAAAAGTCTACGAACAGTATCCTGATGTATGACTTTGGTGTCTCTAGATGGTTAAAGACATTATTTAGGAGTGACAGTGTGGCATCAACAACCCCCGTTCTTGATCTATAGGCGAACTGAAGCGCATCCAGTATGTCGGCAACAGCCTGTCGGAGATGTCTAAGTAAGATGCGTTCGAACGACTTCATTGCTATAGATGTGAGAGCAACAGGTCGGTAGTCGTTGTATTCTTTGGGTTGTGTCTTTTTGGGAACTGGGATAATCTCCGATGTTTTCCAAATGGAAGGAATAACGTGTGTATCCACCGAGAGCTGGAATAACCTAGTGAATACTTTACACAGTTGAACCCGGCATTCTTTTAATACAATTCCGTCAAGATTGTCAGGTCCTTTTGCTTTCCAGATGTTAATTCTGGCAAAGTTCTGAATGACATCTTCTTCCGAGATATGGACAGGAATGGCGCTATCTTGTATGGAGTCCCTGACTTGTTCTCTCTCGCTGCTGAAATCATGATGGTCAAAACGGCTTTAGAAAGTGTTGAGGTCCTCAGCAAAGTTTTCATTGTCCTCGGCGTTGATTGTGGGGCGTCGATGTTTCTTACCAATCATGGTATTCACGCCTTGCCAAGCTTGTTGCAGATTGCTCAGCTGAAACTGTCTCTCAACTTTCTCTTTGTATGCTTGATTACACTCTCTAGCTTTCATGTTAATATCTTTCTGTATACATTTAAGTTTTAATAAATCTTTCTTCATGAAAGCCCGTTTCTTTTCATTTAGTAAGAATTTCATCTCTTTAGTAATCCAAGACTTATTATTTGGGAAAATCCTTATTTCTTTATCTGGTATTATTTTGTTGACACAAACATTAATATAGTCAGTAACTAGAAGAGCGTTTGCGGGACACCGCAAAAGCAGAGCAGCTCCGAAACTTTGGGTCTCACCTTTCCCTGTTGAGCCTTCTCCTCAGCATAAATAAAATGGGAATTTTTTTTGGCAAATTTTTGTTCATTATTCAAGTTATTCTAACAAGTTGAATCATCACTGGGGTCACTTTTCACAACTTTGTTCTTAAAACGGTTTAACCTATTTCTGATTTCAAAATTGGATCAAAAGATTAACATGGCCTTAACCAATATCTCATAACCTTGAACTTTGACCTTCAAGGTCACACCATCAATGATTACTTTTCATTGTGTATAACAATCATGCAATGACTCAAAGTGTTCATTGTTAACATAAGGCATATTCACAATAGCACGCTTAAGTTGTGACCTTGCTGTGACCTTGACCTTTGACAGATTTTAGCAAAAACGTTTTCAAATCTTGGTCTTTCTCCATAGTTGATATTTACCAAGTTAGGGCCTGATAGCACAGAAGTTGTTGAAGTTATCGTGTTTACAAGGATTTATGTAGTGATTTCAGAACTCATGACCTTGACCTTTGACCTTGAATGTGAGCATGTCAAAATATTTCCCCAGGTGTACAAGAAAGAAGCTATATATATATATGAGGTGTTGATACCTTCATGGAAAAAAGTTATTTAGTGATTTCAAAACTGGTGACCTTGACCCTATCGCGTGACCTTGACCTTTAAAATTCAAGGTCACACAATCAGTGATCACTTTTCATTGTGTATAACAATCATTTAATGATTCAAAGTGTTAATAGTTGAAATAAGACATTTTCGCAAAAGCATGCTTAAGTCGTGCCCTTGCTGTGACCTTGACCTTAGACGGATTTTATCGAAAACCTTTTCAAATCTTGGCCTTTCTCCATAGTTGATGTACACCACATAAGAGCCTGATAGTACAAATATTTTTCAAGTTATCGTGTTTACAAGGATTTTTTTTAGCGATTTCAGAACTCGTGACCTTGACCTTTGACCTTGAATATGAACATGTCAAATAAATTCCCCAGGGGCATAAGTAAGAAGTTATGTATATGAGTTCTCAAAACCTTCTAGGAAAAAAGTTATAGCGAATACAAAACGCGGCGGCGGCGGCGACGGAAACTGCGCAAAAACTTAGTCGGAGCTGCTAATGACATCACACAATCCTTCTAGTGGTTGTTCTGTATCATAGAACATGTCCCAATCGGTACTCTCAAAACATCCTTTCAGGGTTTCAAGTGATTCTTTAGTCCATGATTTGATTGTTTTAACAACTGTCTTCTCTGTTTTTATCACTTGACGATATGTAGGCAGTAAATACACGGAGTTGTGGTCGGAGGCTCCTAGGGGAGGTTTATTGTAAGACTTGTAAGCGTTCTTGATGCTGCCGTAACACATGTCTAGGATCTTGTCTTTGCGTGTAAAACATGTTACGTACTGATTGTAGTTTGGGAGCACAGGTTTTAGGGTACATCCATTAAAATCTCCAAGAATGAATTTCGGTGTAATATGTGCTGTTTACAGTGCAAATAAATTATCTCAGCTTGTATATTCATCCCAAATCGTCAAATATATCATAATTACAAGTTTCCAATTAAAATCGAGTAACATCATTATGCATGTGCAGAAACCGAGGTGAGTTGAGGTGAGTTGGGGTTTAACGCCGCTTTCAAGAGTATTTCACTTATATCGCGGCTGCTAGTATTACGGCAGGGAGAAAGCCCGCAATGCCATGTGGCTATGCATTGCGGTGAAACCTGCGAGCAATGGCTGGAACTAGCGAACCATGGGTGGTACTACTCTGAAATTCAGTGTAGCATTGCACCCAAACCTTACTGCCTGTAGAACAGTTCTCTACTGCAGACAAAGTTGCCGTGCCCCTGGCGGGATTCGAACCCCGGACCTCTTGATCCGAAACCAAACGAGCTTACCACTGCGCTACCCCGCCCCCTGCAGAAACCGAAACTACATGTCCCATTTACATGCACAGTAGTTATATGACCCATTAAACATGATCAACCCAAATATATTAGTTTGTCTGTTATAAATAAGATTCCAAAAAAACGCTTGACTCATTGGCGCGCGCCACACGCGGTACATTGTCCGGTTTTCGATCAGAAATCATCACTTTTACCTTCATATCGTCAATATACTAAGTTGACTAAGATCAAAATGGTAATTTTCGGTAACAGTCGGTACTTCCAGATAAAGTAACACCATTTATAACGTTTGGAATATGTGACCCCCAACAACACAATGGATGGACCTTTAATATTAAAGTGTGTGAACTGAGAAGATGTTGTGTGGTATTATGAGAAGGTGATATACCATAAATACAGTACATCTAAAGGTGCCGTAGCACGATTTCCTTACGGAAATAAAGTGCTCTCACAAAATATAAATAAGTGTCATCAATTATTGAATAATGCTCCTGAATCAATATAAAGATTTTAAAAACGAATCTACGTGGTTTGGTGAAACAGCCAAGAGATTATAGAGATTTATATGAAGCGCTACTAAAATATCTCACTTGAGATCAAACGGATTTCACTCTTTTGCCACAAGAAGAGTTTGATTATATAGATTTGGCTGCAGATGTATATTTGTCATTCTTATGACTTGTTCCTAACTGTATATAAAGCTTGTACATGAGAAAAATCAACAATTGAAAATTTAAATATAATGGATGGAATATTGTAAGTTTAACAACTTGAGCCTAATTTATTTCCCTTCGGTGAATACAGTATTTTTACCAAAAAAAAACAATTGTACCCTTCTACAAACAAGAAGACTGACGCTTGCGAATAGAAGCCTGTTCTAATTCTATAATATCAGGTTCATGTGTTTGTTGTTTGTTAATTTGTCTTCCCACATGATGTAAGCCTAATCTTTAATGGTATGACGTATGGTAAAGAAATGTGATAGGCCTACCATGCAAGGAATTTGTACATCAATATGTTTCCATATTATATGAAGTAATTAACATATATGCGCAATAGTATTAAATAATGCAAGTAAATAAGTAAGGAAAAAAATCAGCGAAATAAGTATCAGAAACGAGTCTACAGAAGTATCAACTTGGGCGGATCGAAACTGGACTCACAATTATCAGGTTGGGAAACCCTGAATTCGGCTGTAATACGTCAATCAGCGTATAATACACAATCGGCGTATAGAACCATACGTCGATCGACGTATTCTAAATATTTTAGCCGGATGATTAACGTACGCCGTTTTCCGAGTATTCGGCAAGTGCCTAATCAAACACGCCGTTTAGCACTTTGCCGGTTATATGCAAGTTTTGACTTGAAACCCTTGAATTATTGACTTTGAAGGAAAAAAACATCACCACGGAACAGTTCTAAAGTATTCAAAAGCGAAATAACAACACAAAACAACCTTTACTATCTAAAACTCACACGACCTGCAGCACCAACTTAGGTCTCGTGATCAGTTTTTTCCCCCATTGACTTCAATGTTAAATCGCCAACCTTGTTCGGCCTGTCAAAATTAAACGAGAATTTTGGCACATTTAACTACTACTTACAGCTTGGCAATCATATTCCTGACCAAAAGATAACTGAAATACTATACCTTCACCATGTTTTAAACGAGCTACAGCTGATCGAAATAATACCTCATGAAATTCACACAGTGCTATCTTGGACCCGGAAGTGACCAAACAGCCCCTCTTAAATTTATCACTCCACCTTCTGCACCCTGCGTTTTACAGACTGACTGCCAAGTATATGGGCTAATTTAAACAGAAAGACTTACCCGCTTGGCCCTTATCACCTTTAAGTTTGAGGTAAAACACTATCTGACCTCCACTTGCTCCCTGAAGTGGGAACTCTTTGGCCCCCGTTTATAACCTTAAAACTGTAGAACGATGCCTTAAGGCGAAACCAATTTTCACGACAACTAACTTTTCAATACTTTTCTTGTCCGTGAATGTTTTACGAACAAAATGGTATATGATATAAGTTTTAATATGGAAAACATTGCCCGATTGGAGCATTCTGACGCCATCGACCAAAAAGCCTTGCCGACAGATCACAACATCAGGTTAACGACTTCTCTGTCCAAAAACCAAACACACACTACAGCCAAGAAATGCAATTTACAGTGACATTTTTCAACTTATCTCTTTCCATAGGGTCTATTAAAGTAGAATAAAGCCTAAAAAGGTCAGACAATGTATAATTTTTCAAACAGTTAGGGTTTAAGCAGTACCTGCCATGTACAACACACAGTCAATTAAGGTGGGCAGATGCCGTGACATAATATTTGGATAATTTTCAGAGAAACGCTCTTCTAAACACTATTACATTCTTCTTTGACATTTTAAGACAATTTTCAGCTATTAAAAGGTACTTAAGTCCTAAATTTCCATAAACTACAGGTAAAACCAGAGTTGGCACCCAAAATCTAAGGGGAGATAACTCTTGCAGTATAGAACTAAAAGGCGTCTTAAGACCACCTATCAGTGCCAAACTGCATTGTTCACCAGTTCCAAAAGAACAAACATTGTCATGGCGACATAGTATGATGTCATAAGGCATTGTTTGGGCCTACCAGTTGGCATAACTGTCATCCTCCTTCAGCTACTGAGGCTTTTTAATACATTACTCTGATAATTTAACCATAAATAAGCTAAAAACTGTTAGCAATTGTCGTTTGCATGATGAAGAGAAGTGGGAGAAAGGGGAGACATAAGAATTGAGGAAGATTTCAGCAAGGACATAAATACCATCAACGTAAGGAGTCCAAATCTCCTGTTGAGGTGCTGGATAAAGCGGCAGATATCGCCGCTGAGAACTCGGACACCCTCCGTAGCAGGTTAAATCTGGATCTGGTTACTTCTGCAGAAGATAGAAATTCATTGTTAACACCATGAAGACTTCGGCCAGAGAAGAAAGAGTTAAGTGATAATGATTCAAGCTCTGAATCTTTGGTGAAGGGTAGGCACGGAGTAGTTTTATTATCTGCTATCCCAGATTTGTTTAACAATTTTTTGGAAATGCACCATAGAAATACAAATCAATGCCAGAATATGTGGATGGAAATCTGTGATACCTCCCATTTGGGACTTGGGATAACATTGACAGTTAGATGTGTTAATTGTGAAACTATAATGTGTCATAAACTCTATGAAGAATGTGACAGAATTCAACAGAAACGAGGACCGCGTCAACAAGAACTGAACCGTCAGGTTGGACTTGCACTGTACAAAACAAAGATGGGATTATCGGATGTACAATTTCTTTTTTCATGTCTTGACATTCATGTTCCGTGTGCAGCAACCCTTCAGAAAGTGTCCGATCTTATTGGAGAGACTGTGTCAGAACTCAACATTTCATCAATGGAGAATAATCAGAGGTTTGTTCAGGATGTGGTCAACCTGAAACGATCAACGTATAACTACGGCAAAAATGATTTCCTTGTGGATGTGGAGACTGATGTTTCGTATAATAACCAACCTTCAGGTGGTTGTGAGAGCGGCACACAAGCTTTTGCTCCAGTCATCGAGACTGTTACGGACAAACATTTGGTGCTTGGATTCAGTACTGCACAGAAAGTGTGTAGCAAGGGACTGAAATGTAGTCACAAGAACTTTGAAATCAATTATGACATGAAGAAAACCATATTTTCTGCTGAGTCGATGTTAGCAGAGCAAAACATTCATAATGTAAATAAGAATGGCATTGTACAAATAGAATCTTTAACAGCTGATGCATGTAATCAAATAGATAAGGTAGCCAATAAGCTGAAACTGAATCGAAACACTTATGTCTTTCATAGATTGCGTGTTCTGCAACGAAGAGTACGATCATTAGATTTAAGCCGTCACACTGGTTCGAACAGGGTTGATAGAAATTTGTATGTTAGAAAACTGTCATGTGCAATAAGGAATAGAATCCGTAGTGAGCTAGGTTCATTAAAATCTAAAAGAGTTAGTCAAACTGAGTTTGTGAGGCTTGCTGAAGGCATAAGGAACAATGTTTTGAACTGCTTTTCTGGAAATTATGCAGTGTGTACAACTTCAGGTGGCTGTAAGGCCAAAAGAAGTTCCTCATTCAAACCTGTCTTTCTACCCCATGGTTCTTACCTTGATCTCACTGAAAGTGATAAGTCTAAAATAAATTCAG
Organism: Gibbula magus; assembly: GCA_936450465.1. Lineage (NCBI taxonomy): Eukaryota > Metazoa > Mollusca > Gastropoda > Trochida > Trochidae > Gibbula > Gibbula magus. Next base: position 20,114,816 of record OW388291.1, read on the forward strand.
TTTTGTATAGTGTTTTATCACCTACTTATTTGCATCAAATGTGTCATATGAAGACAACCAATCACTGTGAATCTCTTCATAACCAAGTATTCACTTATGCTCCAAAAATGTCAGTCTATACTAAAAACTTTAAAGGTCTTTGTCATTCAGCTGTACATTCAAATACTCATAGTGTTGGGAAAAGCACATGCTTACTTGCTCAGAAACTGAAAATTAAGTATGCTAAACAGGGTTCTTTTAAAAAATTTATGTTGGGAAAGGACCGCAGAGCTCTTTACAACAGAACCAGGCAAAGCGGAAAGTTATTTCTTAACAGACGGTATTTACGTCGAAAGATTCGGGCCTATGACCAAAGCTTGCAAACATCTCTGTATATTTCATCATCTAATGTCAGCTTTTCAGATGAACATAATTATGCCAAAAATATATTTTAAATTTCATTTCATAGCTGTTACCAGTAATGACATTTAAAGAAAAGTGTAGACGAGGAACGGTAAACAATTAACCAAAGAATTATTTACGCTAAAGTTACATTTTATTATGCACACCTGAAACAGCAGCAGGACTTATAATTGATTGAATTGATTGATTTACACACATATTAGGAGGATGGCAGTTATCATATTCATATGTACATGTGTTAATGTTAATAAACTTTGTTTTTATTATGAATATGCATTTTGTTTTGACTGAGAATGTGCCCAGATAGAAATGTGCTCCTCCAAGGAAAGACATTTTTATAACGCTAAAGTACTTATATATATTGTACATTTAGTCCAAATTTGCAGCTACATATCATTGAAAGTAAGAATTATGATTTTTAAATTCACTACGAGGATGAAAATTTGATAGTTGTCCAAAAAGCCGCCAAAAAAGATCATTTTTACCCTCTTTCTAGCCATATAGGCTTCATAGACCGGTTTCCATGGCAACACCCATACAAAGTCATCACAATGTCTATCCTTGGATTAGTACTTGATCAGTAGTTTTAATTGACCAATATATGGCAACAAGAGCCTATAATAATATCCAAAAATACAGAAAAGGTAACTTTATGGCATCTACCTTAAGGTCTCGTGATACAGTTTTTTCCCCCATTGACTCCAATGTTAAATCGCCAACCTTGTTCGGCCTGTCAAAATTAAACGAGGTTTTTTGGGCACATTTAACTACTACTTACAGCTTGGCAATCATATTCCTGACCAAAAGATAACTGAAATACTATACCTTCACCATGTTTTAAACGAGCTACAGCTGATCGAAATAATACCTCATGAAATTCACACATGGAAAACAGTGCTATCTTGGACCCGGAAGTGACCATACAGCCCCTCTTAAATTTATCACTCCACCTTCTGCACCCTGCGTAGGGATACATGAGTTTTACAGACTGACTGCCAAGTATATGGGCTAATTTAAACAGAAAGACTTACCCGCTTGGCCCTTATCACCTTTAAGTTTGAGGTAAAACACTATCTGACCTCCACTTGCTCCCTGAAGTGGGAACTCTTTGGCCCCCGTTTATAACCTTAAAACTGTAGAACGATGCCTTAAGGCGAAACCAATTTTCACGACAACTAACTTTTCAATACTTTTCTTGTCCGTGAATGTTTTACGAACAAAATGGTATATGATATAAGTTTCAATATGGAAAACATTGCCCGATTGGAGCATTCTGACGCCATCGACCAAAAAGCCTTGCCGACAGATCACAACATCAGGTTAACGACTTCTCTGTCCAAAAACCAAACACACACTACAGCCAAGAAATGCAATTTACAGTGACATTTTTCAACTTATCTCTTTCCATAGGGTCTATTAAAGTAGAATAAAGCCAAAAAAGGTCAGACAATGTATAATTTTTCAAACATTTAGGGTTTAAGCAGTACCTGCCATGTACAACACACAGTCAATTAAGGTGGGCAGATGCCGTGACATAATATTTGGATAATTTTCTTCTAAACACTATTACATTCTTCTTTGATATTTTAAGACAATTTTCAGCTATTAAAAGGTACTTAAGTCCTAAATTTCCATAAACTACAGGTGAAACCAGAGTTGGCACCCAAAATCTAAGGGGAGATAACTCTTGCAGTATAGAACAAAAAGGCGTCTTAAGACCACCTATCAGGCATCGTTCTACAGTTTTAAGGTTATCAACGGGGGCCAAAGAGTTCCCACTTTAGGGAGCAAGTGGAGGTCAGATAGTGTTTTACCCCAAACTTAAAGGTGATAAGGGCCATGAGGATAAGTCTTTCTGTTTTAATTAGCCCATATACTTGGCAGTCAGTCTTTAAAACTCATGTATCCCTACGCAGGGTGCAGAAGGTGGAGTGATCAATTTAAGAGAGGCTGTTCGGTCACTTCCGGGTCCAAGATAGCAATGTTTTCCATGTGTGAATTTCATGAGGTATTATTTCGATCGGCTGTAGCTCGTTTAAAACATGGTGAAGGTGTAGTATTTCAGTTATCTTTTGGTCAGGAATATGATTGTCAAGCTGTAAGTAGTAGTGTAATGTGCCAACAAATTCTCGTTTAAGTTTGACAGGCCGGACACGGATGGCCGTTTAACATTGGAGTCAATGGGGAAAAAAACTGTATCACGAGACCTTAAGGCGGATGCCATAAAATGTCATTTTCTGTCTTTTTTGGACATTAATAGATCTTGTGCCACTAAGTATTGGGTGGTAAGAACTACTGATCAAGTACATGTCGAAGAAGAGATATTTTGATGCCAAATGTTTCCCCCGTTGCCATGGAAACATGCATATGAAGCCGATATGTTTAAAAAATGGTGAAAATGTCCTTTTTGGACTACTTTTTGGCAAATATCTGATTTGTTTATTGTCATAATACAGATGGAAATGAACATTTATATGTTTTAATGATTTAGCTGTAAATATTGACTACATTTATGTATGTATTTTTAGAAAAATTGCCCAAATTTAACTTTTTGGCCTCGCTCTAGCAAAATTGACCAAATTTGATGATTTTCAGGCATTTTTCAAGTCGCGATTGTTTGAAAAAATAAAGACTCTATGTGTATATGTATCATTTTTCTAATTCAACAGACCCAAATGAAAGAGAAAAGTTCAAATATGTGATTGTATCAGGCTTTTCTTGGATGTAATGGGTGTTTGTTTTTGGGCCGAGAACTCGTTAATCAGATGTTGGCAACTGTCAGCAAAGCTTTTTGGTGGATACCATCAGAACGCTCAAACCGGGCAATTTTTTCCATATTAAACCATATATCATACACCATTTTGTTCGTAAAACATTTACGGACAAGACAAATATTGAAAAGTAAGTTGTCGTGAAAATTGGTTTCGCCTTAAGGCATCGTTCTACAGTTTTAAGGTTATCAACGGGGGCCAAAGAGTTCCCACTTTAGGGAGCAAGTGGAGGTCAGATAGTGTTTTACCCCAAACTTAAAGGTGATAAGGGCCATGAGGATAAGTCTTTCTGTTTTAATTAGCCCATATACTTGGCAGTCAGTCTTTAAAACTCATGTATCCCTACGCAGGGTGCAGAAGGTGGAGTGATCAATTTAAGAGAGGCTGTTCGGTCACTTCCGGGTCCAAGATAGCAATGTTTTCCATGTGTGAATTTCATGAGGTATTATTTCGATCGGCTGTAGCTCGTTTAAAACATGGTGAAGGTGTAGTATTTCAGTTATCTTTTGGTCAGGAATATGATTGTCAAGCTGTAAGTAGTAGTGTAATGTGCCAACAAATTCTCGTTTAAGTTTGACAGGCCGGACACGGATGGCCGTTTAACATTGGAGTCAATGGGGAAAAAAACTGTATCACGAGACCTTAAGGCGGATGCCATAAAATGTCATTTTCTGTCTTTTTTGGACATTAATAGATCTTGTGCCACTAAGTATTGGGTGGTAAGAACTACTGATCAAGTACATGTCGAAGAAGAGATATTTTGATGCCAAATGTTTCCCCCGTTGCCATGGAAACATGCATATGAAGCCGATATGTTTAAAAAATGGTGAAAATGTCCTTTTTGGACTACTTTTTGGCAAATATCTGATTTGTTTATTGTCATAATACAGATGGAAATGAACATTTATATGTTTTAATGATTTAGCTGTAAATATTGACTACATTTATGTATGTATTTTTAGAAAAATTGCCCAAATTTAACTTTTTGGCCTCGCTCTAGCAAAATTGACCAAATTTGATGATTTTCAGGCATTTTTCAAGTCGCGATTGTTTGAAAAAATAAAGACTCTATGTGTATATGTATCATTTTTCTAATTCAACAGACCCAAATGAAAGAGAAAAGTTCAAATATGTGATTGTATCAGGCTTTTCTTGGATGTAATGGGTGTTTGTTTTTGGGCCGAGAACTCGTTAATCAGATGTTGGCAACTGTCAGCAAAGCTTTTTGGTGGATACCATCAGAACGCTCAAACCGGGCAATTTTTTCCATATTAAACCATATATCATACACCATTTTGTTCGTAAAACATTTACGGACAAGACAAATATTGAAAAGTAAGTTGTCGTGAAAATTGGTTTCGCCTTAAGGCATCGTTCTACAGTTTTAAGGTTATCAACGGGGGCCAAAGAGTTCCCACTTTAGGGAGCAAGTGGAGGTCAGATAGTGTTTTACCCCAAACTTAAAGGTGATAAGGGCCATGAGGATAAGTCTTTCTGTTTTAATTAGCCCATATACTTGGCAGTCAGTCTTTAAAACTCATGTATCCCTACGCAGGGTGCAGAAGGTGGAGTGATCAATTTAAGAGAGGCTGTTCGGTCACTTCCGGGTCCAAGATAGCAATGTTTTCCATGTGTGAATTTCATGAGGTATTATTTCGATCGGCTGTAGCTCGTTTAAAACATGGTGAAGGTGTAGTATTTCAGTTATCTTTTGGTCAGGAATATGATTGTCAAGCTGTAAGTAGTAGTGTAATGTGCCAACAAATTCTCGTTTAAGTTTGACAGGCCGGACACGGATGGCCGTTTAACATTGGAGTCAATGGGGAAAAAAACTGTATCACGAGACCTTAAGGCGGATGCCATAAAATGTCATTTTCTGTCTTTTTTGGACATTAATAGATCTTGTGCCACTAAGTATTGGGTGGTAAGAACTACTGATCAAGTACATGTTGAAGAAGAGATATTTTGATGCCAAATGTTTCCCCCGTTGCCATGGAAACATGCATATGAAGCCGATATGTTTAAAAAATGGTGAAAATGTCCTTTTTGGACTACTTTTTGGCAAATATCTGATTTGTTTATTGTCATAATACAGATGGAAATGAACATTTATGTTTTAATGATTTAGCTGTAAATATTGACTACATTTATGTATGTATTTTTAGAAAAATTGCCCAAATTTAACTTTTTGGCCTCGCTCTAGCAAAATTGACCAAATTTGATGATTTTCAGGCATTTTTCAAGTCGCGATTGTTTGAAAAAATAAAGACTCTATGTGTATATGTATCATTTTTCTAATTCAACAGACCCAAATGAAAGAGAAAAGTTCAAATATGTGATTGTATCAGGCTTTTCTTGAATGTAATGGGTGTTTGTTTTTGGGCCGAGAACTCGTTAATCAGATGTTGGCAACTGTCAGCAAAGCTTTTTGGTGGATACCATCAGAACGCTCAAACCGGGCAATTTTTTCCATATTAAACCATATATCATACACCATTTTGTTCGTAAAACATTTACGGACAAGACAAATATTGAAAAGTAAGTTGTCGTGAAAATTGGTTTCGCCTTAAGGCATCGTTCTACAGTTTTAAGGTTATCAACGGGGGCCAAAGAGTTCCCACTTTAGGGAGCAAGTGGAGGTCAGATAGTGTTTTACCCCAAACTTAAAGGTGATAAGGGCCATGAGGATAAGTCTTTCTGTTTTAATTAGCCCATATACTTGGCAGTCAGTCTTTAAAACTCATGTATCCCTACGCAGGGTGCAGAAGGTGGAGTGATCAATTTAAGAGAGGCTGTTCGGTCACTTCCGGGTCCAAGATAGCAATGTTTTCCATGTGTGAATTTCATGAGGTATTATTTCGATCGGCTGTAGCTCGTTTAAAACATGGTGAAGGTGTAGTATTTCAGTTATCTTTTGGTCAGGAATATGATTGTCAAGCTGTAAGTAGTAGTGTAATGTGCCAACAAATTCTCGTTTAAGTTTGACAGGCCGGACACGGATGGCCGTTTAACATTGGAGTCAATGGGGAAAAAAACTGTATCACGAGACCTCAGTGCCAAACTGCATTGTTCACCAGTTCCAAAAGAACAAACGTTGTCATGGCGACATAGTATGATGTCATAAGGCATTGTTTGGGCCTACCAGTTGGCATAACTGCCATCCTCCTTCAGCTACTGAGGCTTTTTAATACATTACTCTGATAATTTAACCATAAATAAGCTAAAAACCGTTAGCAATTGTCGTTTGCATGATGAAGAGAAGTGGGAGCAAGGGGAGACATAAGAATAGAGGAAGATTTCAGCAAGGACATAAATACCATCAACGTAAGGAGTCCAAATCTCCTGTTGAGGTGCTGGATGAAGCCGCAGATATCGCCGCTGAGAACTCGGACACCCTCCGTAGCAGGTTAAATCTGGATCTGGTTACTTCTGCGGAAGATAGAAATTCATTGTTAACACCATCAAGACTTCGGCCAGAGAAGAAAGAGTTAAGTGATAATGATTCAAGCTCTGAATCTTTGGTGAAGGGTAGGAACGGAGTAGTTTTATTATCTGCTATCCCAGATTTGTTTAACAATTTTTTGGAAATGCACCATAGAAATACAAATCAATGCCAGAATATGTGGATGGAAATCTGTGATACCTCCCATTTGGGACTTGGGATAACATTGACAGTTAGATGTGTTAATTGTGAAACTATAATGTGTCATAAACTCTATGAAGAATGTGACAGAATTCAACAGAAACGAGGACCGCGTCAACCAGAACTGAACCGTCAGGTTGGACTTGCATTGTACAAAACAAAGATGGGATTATCGGATGTACAATTTCTTTTTTCATGTCTTGACATTCATGTTCCGTGTGCAGCAACCCTTCAGAAAGTGTCCGATCTTATTGGAGAGACTGTGTCAGAACTCAACATTTCATCAATGGAGAATAATCAGAGGTTTGTTCAGGATGTGGTCAACCTGAAACGATCAACGTATAACTACGGCAAAAATGATTTCCTTGTGGATGTGGAGACTGATGTTTCGTATAATAACCGACCTTCAGGTGGTTGTGAGAGCAGCACACAAGCTTTCGCTCCAGTCATCAAGACTGTTACGGACAAACATTTGGTGCTTGGATTCAGTACTGCACAGAAAGTGTGTAGCAAGGGACTGAAATGTAGTCACAAGAACTGTGAAATCAATTATGACATGAAGAAAACCATATCTTCTGCTGAGTCTATGTTAGCAGAGCAAAACATTCATAATGTAAATAAGAATGGCATTGTACAAATATAATCTTTAACAGCTGATGCATGTAATCAAATAGATAAGGTAGCCAATAAGCTGAAACTGAATCGAAACACTTGTGCGTGTTCTGCAATGAAGAGTACGATCATTAGATTTAAGCCGTCACACTGGTTCGAACAGGGTTGATAGAAATTTGTATGTTAGAAAACTGTCATGTGCAATAAGGAATAGAATCCGTAGTGAGCTAGGTTCATTAAAATCTAAAAGAGTTAGTCAAACTGAGTTTGTGAGGCTTGCTGAAGGCATAAGGAACAATGTTTTGAACTGCTTTTCTGGAAATCATGCAGTGTGTACAACTTCAGGTGGCTGTAAGGCCAAAAGAAGTTCCTCATTCAAACCTGTCTTTCTACCCCATGGTTCTTACCTTGATCTCACTGAAAGTGATAAGTCTAAAATAAATTCAGTTTTGTATAGTGTTTTATCACCTACTTATTTGCATCAAATGTGTCATATGAAGACAACCAATCACTGTGAATCTCTTCATAACCAAGTATTCACTTATGCTCCAAAAATGTCAGTCTATACTAAAAACCTTAAAAAGGTCTTTGTCATTCAGCTGTACATTCAAATACTCATAGTGTTGGGAAAAGCACATGCTTACTTGCTCAGAAACTGAAAATTAAGTATGCTAAACAGGGTTCTTTTAAAAAATTTATGTTGGGAAAGGACCGCAGAGCTCTTTACGACAGAACCAGGCAAAGCGGAAAGTTATTTCTTAACAGTCGGTATTTACGTCGAAAGATTCGGGCCTATGACCAAAGCTTGCAAACATCTCTGTATATTTCATCATCTAATGTCAGCCTTTCAGATGAACATAATTATGCAAAAAATATATTTTAAATTTCATTTCATAGCTGTTACCAGTAATGACATTTAAAGAAAAGTGTAGACGAGGAACGGTAAACAATTAACCAAAGAATTATTTACGCTAAAGTTACATTTTATTATGCACACCTGAAACAGCAGCAGGACTTATAATTGATTGAATTGATTGATTTACACACATATTAGGAGGATGGCAGTTATCATATTCATATGTACATGTGTTAATGTTAATAAACTTTGTTTTTATTATGAATATGCATTTTGTTTTGACTGAGAATGTGCCCAGATAGAAATGTGCTCCTCCAAGGAAAGACATTTTTATAACGCTAAAGTACTTATATATATTGTACATTTAGTCAAAATTTGCAGCTACATATCATTGAAAGTAAGAATTATGATTTTTAAATTCACTACGAGGATGAAAATTTTATAGTTGTCCAAAAAGCCGCCGAAAAAGATCATTTTTACCCTCTTTCTAGCCATATAGGCTTCATAGACCGGTTTCCATGGCAACACCCATACAAAGTCATCACAATGTCTATCCTTGGATTAGTACTTGATCAGTAGTTTTAATTGACCAATATATGGCAACAAGAGCCTATAATAATATCCAAAAATACAGAAAAGGTAACTTTATGGCATCTACCTTAAGGTCTCGTGATACAGTTTTTTCCCCCATTGACTCCAATGTTAAATCGCCAACCTTGTTCGGCCTGTCAAAATTAAACGAGAATTTTTTGGCACATTTAACTACTACTTACAGCTTGGCAATCATATTCCTGACCAAAAGATAACTGAAATACTATACCTTCACCATGTTTTAAACGAGCTACAGCTGATCGAAATAATACCTCATGAAATTCACACATGGAAAACAGTGCTATCTTGGACCCGGAAGTGACCAAACAGCCCCTCTTAAATTTATCACTCCACCTTCTGCACCCTGCGTAGGGATACATGAGTTTTACAGACTGACTGCCAAGTATATGGGCTAATTTAAACAGAAAGACTTACCCGCTTGGCCCTTATCACCTTTAAGTTTGAGGTAAAACACTATCTGACCTCCACTTGCTCCCTGAAGTGGGAACTCTTTGGCCCCCGTTTATAACCTTAAAACTGTAGAACGATGCCTTATTATCGTCTTGTCCTCTCAAAACCGGAAGTTGTGCTAATCGATAAATTAGCGTATTTGATTTGCAATTAAAAAACTAGTCAGTTTCGCTTGGAAAGTATAGTGGCTGAGACTTCAATGCAAAAATCCATGGCAAAGTGACGTCAAACTTCCGCAAAGATGGTGGCATATGAGTACGTAGTTCAAAACCAATAAAGACCCCCCTCTACATGTATACGAGTATGTAGTTCATAACCAGAAGAGATCCTCCCCGCTACATGTATATGAGTACGTAGTTCATACCCAGTATAGATTCTCACCCTCTACATTTATAAGAAAGTAGTTCATACCCAGTATAGATTCTCCCCCTCTACATGTATATAAATGTGTAGTTCATACCCAGGGTTGTTTTGCCCCTCTACATATAGAAATAAGTATGTAGTTCACACCCAGTATAGTGAGTGAGTGAGTTATTGTTTAACGCCGCTTCGGCAGTATTGCAGCCATTAGCGGCGACACACCCAGTATAGATCCCCCTCTACATGTATATGAGTATGAAATACGATATAAAATTATTAACATATGTATGCAATAACTGAGTAATTACAGAAAAAAAATCAGTGAAATAAGTTTCAGAAACGGGTCTATTAATAACAGAAGTATCAACATTAGCTGATCGAAAACGGACACACAATTATTAGAGAGAAATACATACATACAACTGTAGATGTCATTGTGTAAGCTACGATCGATAATCCCGTCAGTTCGTAACATACGTCTCATTAGAAACTAAAGTACTAAAATTAAGATGTTTACCTGTAAGTGTCCCATGAACACAATCAATAATGTCTGACCCTTCCTTGTCCATTGTATCATTAGAGTTACCTCCCTTCCTATAGGCAATTCGTAATCAAATATAATTCGCACTGTTCGTAATCAAAACATCTTCGTACCCAAAGAAAAAAAACCCTTTCACCTTCATTTACAAGTGGTATAAACAGCAAGTAATATTTATACATTTTTTATGAAATTGTGTAATTAATGTAAAATGTTATTTTTATTTTATTCATAAGTTTTTGACAAATGACATTTTAATATCATCGATTGAGGTAGAAATTTGGTATTTTCATGAGTATTTTTTTTCAAGAGTTGATAGATATTCTATTTATTTTATGATGTTATCTTTGTAATTACGCCTTAACAGGATCGTTTTCAGTCTGATTAAAATCGACCTTGTTCCGAGGAATAAAATGTGCAAAATTATGCATCTACCGGGATACGAACACGTTCTGTAGATTCCTCTCCACAAGGTCTAAAAACACCCCGTATAGGCGCATGTTCCGAACCAGTTTAGCACAGCCAAAGCCCAGTCAAATAGCTGACCAATCACAACGTAGTATTTAAACGGTCACTGTTTTGAAAGCATTCGGAACAGACCAAAGGATAGCTGTTTGGAGTTATCTGCCCCTAGCTTCTCGCACCGAAAGCATTTGTTGAGCGTCTTTTGATTGGCTACCTGAATTGCGCTCGAACACGCGAGTCTACGGACTGTTATCAGACGGTTTGGCGTGGAGCCTACGACCGATATGAGTTCGTATCCCGGTAGATGCACTATTTTGCAATTTTAATTCAACGGAAAACCGTCGATTTTAATCAGACTGCGATCGTTTTCATGTTCAAAGGCCAATAGGAAGAGTCCGTCACAACAATAACAATATGACTTCTTTACGTCAGATCACTGCTTTTGACGTCAAACTCTTGAACCTTCACCTTTAAGGAGTGATATATTATATGACTGCTCACAGCGAAAATATCACATATGTTTCATGTAGCTTGATAGTTTACATCATTGAAAAAAATGTATTTCATGGTTCGTTATATGATATGAATATTTATATCATTATGGTATTAAAGTTAAAACGGATATGCCACACTCATGTACGATGGCTCATTTTTGTGTCTGTAGATTCAACACATCTGTGATAGCTTTACCAAACACACTTGACACAAATGGACCCTATAGTCAGTATGGAGTCTCATAGTTCATGATTATCAAGATAAATTATAGTGCAAATGTTCTACCACATAGGCTACAACTGTATTGTTTCTCTCCAGAATTTATTTTCATTGGTGTCTTCCAAGAAACATTTTCTTGATTGAGATTTAATGAGCGCTTTTCAGCCGAGCTGATTTCGCACAATTTTTCGAGAAATGGGTGATTTGATGTAGTAACGTTTGATCATTTTGCATTACACGTCTGTGGTTTCTCTCTCTGTCGTCCAAGTGTTTAAAGTGTAAACACTTTACAACACTCTCCATTTACCGGATTGTGTTAAAGGTACATCCATTGTGTTTCATAAAATTGTATTTGGCTTTAATACGTTTCAACTCACAATATGTGCTGTCTACAATACAAATAAATTCACTCAGCTTGCATATTTATCCCCAATCGCCAAATATATCATTATTACTAGTTTCCAATTAAAATTGAGTAACATAATTATGCATGTGCAGAAACCGAAACTGCACGTCCAAATTTACATGCACAGTAGTTATGAAACCTATTAAACTTGATCAACTCAAATTTGTAATTTTGTCTGTTATAAATAAGATTCCAAAATTACGTTTGACTCATTGGCGCGCGCCACACGCTGTGCATTGTCCGGTTTTCGATCAGAAATCACTACGTTTACCTTCATATCGTCAATATGCTAAGTCTACTATCATCAAAATGGTAGTTTACGGTAACAGTCGGTACTTATCGATAAAGTAACACCATTTGTACCGTTTGGAATATTTGACCCCTAACAACACAATGGATGTACCTTTAATGCTTTATCTCACACACTTCAATTGCATGACAACTAAATGTGAATTTTCAAGCGTGTCTGCAGGTCAGGTGATTGTGTATGTTTTACTACATTCACTTCACGTGTATGGTCTCTCACCAGTATCAACTCGCATGTGTCTCTGCAGGTCACGTGATTGTATAAACTCTTTCACCAACACACCACACTTGGACGATCAGTAACCAGTATGAATTTGTGTGTGAGTTTGCAGGTGCTTTGATTCTTCTAATGTATTGCCACTTGTATGGTATTTATATAGTATGTGTGACTATTCATGTGTGTTTGCAGGTTACGTGAGAGTGTAAATATTTTACCAAACACACTAAACTCCAATATGAATGTTCATGTGTTGTTTTAGGTTTGCTGATTTTGTGAATGTTTTACTACATACAAAACAATTGTATGGCCTCTCTACAGTATGAATTATCATGTGTTCTTTCAGGTTAATTACCTGATTTCGCGAATGCCTTACCACTATGAATTCTCATGTGTTCTTGCAGATTACCAGATTTCGTGAATGTTTTACTACATACAATGCAATTGTATGGTATCTCTCCGGTATGGATTCTCATGTGTTCTTGTAGGTTACCTGACATCGTGTATGTTTTACCACACTAGCTGCATTTGCTTATATTACCTTCAGTGTGAATATTCACGTGTGTTTGCAGGGTAAAACAGTTGATATTCTTAGTAAATAGCCACTCCCTGCATTACCTTATTCAATGTTAAGGCGTCGTAGAGAATGTATCCCACCATAAGTTATTATACCCAGCTTGTTTCATATTTTATTTAGATATTTCATCGTATCTAAAGGTATATTTGTATCTGATGGGCCGTTCGGCCGGATGTTGTTTTCTAAAACATGTCTGTTGATATGTTATGTGATGTAAAACAACATGTGACACATAAATAAAGTATATTTCTTCTCTTTTACTATTTTAATACAACAGTCTGCGTAGCCGCGACATTGTATGTATTTTTGGATTATTGCAATGGAATTTATTCAGACAAGCTACTATGGCATGTTTAGACATCCAATTCAATTTATTGAATAAAACAATTCCACACTATAAACTGCATTGTAAATTAAACTATTTTCATAGAAGAAACATATGGGGACATTATAAAAATAGAGGTATTGGCTCATGCTATAGTATATCTAATCAGAATTTTGCATTATTTATGATCTAAGGTAATTTATCACTTAAACCCTAGGTAAAAAAAAGAATTGCCACTTTAAGTTTGACAAACAGGGATTTACATATCTAAGTGGTCATTCAGACAAAACCAATATTCATTTAAAGCAGTTAAAAACCTTTTGCATGAATGCTCACACGCTGTTATTTAAAGACAGACAGGCATGTAGCTTTTATTTCAAAATAACAAATAACAAATAACATGTTAGAAATAAATAAACCATTAGTTTGTAGCTACAAAACGCATCAAACCAAGAACCGCCTTCAACCATACCCAACTTTCCCTTAGTAGCTTTACCTTTATCTCTCTTAAAATAGGAAACCCCCCTATTATGAAACTCCTGTCACGGTCAGTGTAATTTACAAATCTTAGTCTCCATCCACCAAGGACCATATTCTTAAACTGTGAGCTTCCTAGTATTACTGGTTCTTAGGGAGAAGTCGTTAATGCATTTTAGGTTGGACCCACTCCCCCCTGCTACGCTCATATTCGAAGGGGTTCACGACCAAATAAACAAACTATATATATAGTCTCCACGTATTAAGATACTCATGAAGCAAGACGTATAACACCAGGTTTCCACGGTCATATCAAGTGATCCTTCGGAAATAACAATGAAGATATCTGGCCATATATTTCGGTAATAATGGGAAAAAGGTATGGACTTTGAATACCCAAATTAAACAAAAGAGCCAATGTGTAAATATGTTTTATAACAAACTTCACTTTGGTTTTCTCTCCCCTGAATGAATGTGTCTCTTCAGGCTTCCCATTTCTATTAATATTTTATCACCACAGATGTATGACGTCTCCCCAGTATGAAACCTCAAGTGTCTCTTCAATTTACCAGAATTTGAGATGATTTTGCCATACAAACTGCACTTGAATGGTCTCTCCCTGGTATGAAGTCTCATGTTTGTATACTGGTTACTTGATACTATAAATATTTCACCGCACAAAATTATGGTTTCTAGCTGTATGAATTCTCATGTGTTTCTGAAGGCTAGCTGACTTTATAAATATTTTACAACACACATTGCACGTGTATTGACTCTCACCAGTGTGAATTCCAATGTGCTTCTGCAGTTTTCCTAATTGTGTAAATGTTTTATCGCACATCACATTTGAGTGGCTTCAATCCTGTATGAAGTCTTGTGTGTCTTTGCAGGTGACCCGTTTGTGTAAATGATTTATCACACACATCACATCTGAATGGTTTCTCTCCTGTATGAACTCTCATGTGTTGATGCAGGCTAGATGATTTTGTAAATGTTTTATAACACACATCACATTTGTATGGTTTCTCTCCTGTATGAACTCTCATGTGTCGTTGGAGGACACATGAGTGTGTAAATGTTTTATCACACACATCACATCTGTACGGTTTCTCTCCTGTATGAATCCTCATGTGTTGTTGCAGCGTAGATGGTTGTGTAAATGATTTACCACACACATCACATCTGTATGGATTCTCTCCTGTATGAACTCTCATGTGTTGATGCAGGCTAGATGATTGTGTAAATGTTTTATCACACACATCACATCTGTATGGTTTCTCGCCTGTATGAACTCTCATGTGTCGTTGAAGGTCACATGAGTGTGCAAATGTTTTATCACACACATCACATCTGTATGGATTCTCTCCTGTATGAATGCTCCTGTGTTTTTGCATGTTATCTAATCGTGTAAATGTTTGATAACACACATTACATTTGAATGGGTTCTCTCCTGTATGGATTCTCATGTGCACTTGCAGGTTACCTGATTGTGTAAATGTTTTATCACACACATCGCATCTGTAAGGCTTCTCTCGTGTATGAACTCTCATGTGTTGATGCATGTTACCTAATTGTGTAAATGTTTTATCACACACATCACACCTGTATGGTTTCTCTCCTGTATGAACTCTCATGTGTTGATGCAGGTTCGATGATTGTGTAAATGTTTTATCACACACATCACATCTGTATGATTTCTCTCCTGTATGAACTCTCGTGTGTTTTTTCATGTTACCTAATCGTGTAAATGATTTATCACATACATCACATGTGTATGACTTCTCTCCTGTATGAATTCTCACGTGTCCTTGCAGTGGACTTGATTGTGTTGACTGTTTATTAAACACATCGCACTCGTGCATTTTACCTGTAAAAAAGGAACAGTTCAGTCATGCATGTCTGTTGAAAAATGATAAAATAGATTAGAAGTAGAAATTATTACCCGCGGAAATTTGTCATATGACTTAATTTCCCTAGCGAGAGCAAGGGTTATACATACATTTGCACGAGATTCGAAAAAAACTTATGGCACACTTTCGATTGTAAAGATTTTGTTATTACGTATTCTATTCCATTTGATTCCCGTAAAATTAGCCAGGAAATGGCCCACTTCTCTTTCGACGGCAAGCTACAGTGATGTCACGAACAATCATTTTACAGACGACGAAATACGGAAGTCGTGGTGGAACAATGGTTGCTAGATCAACATGATATATGCACAACAATATTAACTCCGTTATTTTTAACTATTTATGTAAGGAAGACATTTACGACAACAAATGGTATTAACTGATTGACCATGACTGACTGAAATGTGGTTTGAGGTTTTTACTTTAATTGTTTGCTTTCAAAATGAAGTGAACATTTATGAGCATGTGAATTATTTCAGAAATGACATATGTTGGAAACAATAATATTTAAAGGTTAGATGAAATGACATATGGTCACTTTCGGATTCGTTGAAAAGGGGTTTCAATTTGACAATTGCTAGATTTTAAATTTTTGAAATCGACCCATAAATAACTTATATACGGCTTTTTTTAAAAGTGCCCAATTAAGCCCCGGCGACCAGAATGAAAATGGGCGGGGGTGGTCACTGAAGCGTATCGGGCTGTGACGTACGTGAAGGAGCCTCTACATGGCCGCTAATCATAATTTAACGCGTTTTCCCCCCTTTTAAACTGCTCATATAAGACAGAAAACTTCATCAAAACAACCCCAATTTTCGATAAACGGATTACTAAACTATTCAACTAGCGATTTTATATGGTTACAACAACCGGGGCGTGCTTTATTAGAGTGCATTCTGCGCTTTTGTATAGTATGTTTGTAGCAATTAATCGCGGAACTAGAAGGGAAGGTATGACAGTTCAAGTGACACTGAAACAAGGGAAGAAGATTATCGCGGGAATCGGGGGAACAGAGATTAAGTAGCATCAATTGATCAAAGTATGTTGAATAATCGGCATGTTAATTTTGTTTTGTATGTATTAATAAATAAATATATATGGTAGGTATAACTTCATATACACTGAACGACTGACTGTTCAAACAAGCGAGACAACGTTGCAGATTTATAAATAACATTTTGTATTTAATATAAAAGATTACTGTATTTTAAGTTTGTCAATTAAAATTTTCTATATATGATGTAATGGAATGCAAACCATTTTCACTTCACTTTCATGAATAAATAAATGAACTGTATTGGTCAACAAGCTCAATGAAATTTACATGAAGATTGCTCTATTGTGCACGCTAAACAAATACACAGATTGATATAGACAACGAACATTATCGAATAAAAGAATTATGTTACCAGAAGCATTTTAATGAACATATCGTTAATGAAAACGAAATGGTTTAATTAATAGTCTGATAGCTTTTATGTGTCACTTCTGCACATCAACACACAATTCTCAGTTTAGCGGACCATATAGATGTTTCTTCCAGATCAAAGGGGAGAAGTGTTGTTACAGCACATTAGTTTACACAATTAAGAAGCTGAGTATGTGAGAAGGAAGGAGTGTAATTATGTTTGTACAGATAACAAGTTTACTGGACCGACTCAATTATATAACACAAGTCGGTGACCAGTGACCAGCATGTCATGTTTATTGCCAACGTCCTGTCTTGGTGACACACAATACACTTAACGCGACATTCAGTCTAGAAATTGTCAGCCAATGAACATATCTCTATCAAGTTATCCAATAAAAACTCTTGTTTAAATCTAATGTACCAATGAAATTATTTTTAGTGTAAAATCATCATAACTATTTGGTTTTCTATCTTGCCATTTGCGAAAAGACTTTGCTGAAAGAGGGTTATTATTTGACCATCTTCTGTTTCCAAGTACTGTCATTGATGGAATTATAGGTTAACATTTTGTGTCTAATGTGCATTTGGATATTCATATTGTCCTTTTGGATACGTTTATAAG
The DNA here is from genome assembly GCA_936450465.1 of Gibbula magus. NCBI lineage: Eukaryota > Metazoa > Mollusca > Gastropoda > Trochida > Trochidae > Gibbula > Gibbula magus. The sequence continues at coordinate 20,132,490 of OW388291.1, forward strand.
GTAAGTTTCTTACATTAAATGACACTCTTGATGAATTGTCAATTTAATACGATGTTTATTTGATTATATTTGATTAACCACACATTTTATTGAAAACATTATCTTATAAACTATGAAATTCTGAATGTTTTAATGTGTAATAAGTGATAATTAACTAAATCGTAAAATGTAACATTGGGATGCGATGTTTTCGTAGATGGATTCGTAGACGTATTATTCTTTTGATGTTTTAAAATATGTGGTGAGTTATTTTGATTTTTGTAATGTACAGTTAGTAAATTAGGTTGTCGGTTGATTAACGATGTTTAAAAACAGGATGTTGTGAAGTGCTTTTATTGTCGATGGCTTACAATAGGGTCTACTTCGACGGCGTGCTTATCTCACGTTCGTTTTTTTATTTTAACCACAAACAATCTCTAACAAAAAATAACAACAACACCGACTATCTGATTTCGTTGTCTCATCTGTACTTCGTTCATATTATCATATCTTGGTTTCATTTTGTCATCTTATATATCATTAGCATTGATTTATCCTATGTCTACGAACGTCTATGAATCCACCGTCTCTCACTAGTTATACCAATTATATTTGATTTGATATATATAACGATATTTTGGTGCATTTGTAAAGTGAAACTTGATAATTAACATTACTCGAACAGATTACACAGCAGAACAGCGATGTGGCATCATTGCAAAGCGTAGATATAACAGATTAACTGACCGATTCCCCAGTGTTTGCCATTGTAAATAGTAAGCGAATGTTTACACCACGTCCCTTCACGTACGTCACTTCCGGTATCTTCCAACTCTCAAAGCCCCGCCCCATTTTTGGTTTGTTGGTCACGGGTGAAAAGAAGACGATGTTTTTGGGTGTTTTTAAGCCGCTCTAGTTTAATATAGGAACAACATATGGATTTTTTTTTGGTCTCATTTTTCACAAAATAGTCTAATGAACCAATTGCAGTAAAGAATTCAATAGAAAATATTTTATTTCGGCCTTCCTTTAACACCAATTCATGTTATAAGCTGATCTAAGTTGACATTAAAAGGAATAAAACTGTAATCTGAAGTATAGTCAGAATATATAGAAAATTAATATCTTAAAGTATGTCATACCACTGACCACTGAAACTTAAGGATATCTTTCAATTTCCTATAAAAAATAATTATGTTATTTAAACAACTAAGTATTGTTACCATATAATGTGATTTAGGTACCGTCAGATTACTTGAACTCTCTTCGATCAGCCATTTTATTGTGAACACATTAAATTGGCCGCTTGGAAATATACTGGCATGTCATAATCAAAGGATGTGCATTCGTTTTAGAACTCTTTTTATTGATTCAGAAGTATTATTTAGTCATTCATAACACTTAAATGCATTTATTATGAGAGCCCTTTACTTCTGTAAGCAGTAGCCTATGTGTAACAGTGCCTTAAATATTAAAGTGTGTGAACTGAGAAGATGTTGTGTGGTATTATGAGAATTTGATATACTTAAAAAAACATTACATCTAAAGGCGCCGTAGCACTATCTTCTTACTGAAATAAAGTGCTCTCACAAAAATATAAATAAATGTCATTAATGACTAAATAATGCTCCTGAATAAATAAAAAGAGTTTAAAAACGAATTTACATGGTTCGGTGAAACAGCCAATCGATAATACAAATTTATATTGAGTGCTACTAACATATCTCACTTGAGATCAAACTGATTTCACTCTTTTGCCACAAAAAGAGTTTGATTATATAGATGTGGCTGTAGATGGTGCATATTTGTCATTTTTATGACTTGTGCCTAACTTTATATAAAGCTTGTAAGTAAGAAAAATCAAAATCAAGAAAATTCAATATTATCTTTCCTTACAGTAAAATACTCGTTTCTGATTGGCTGACGGTCATTACATTTTTATTCATGTACCCCTTCAGTCTCACGGTGTACAAATTTCATGTACACCGCTGCCATAGTAACAGCTCCTAGCTGAAAGTATGTGTCGCATTATGGTGAGATGACGTTATAAAGTGACGCACACGCTGTACTGAGTTTTGAACAGTTCGATCAGCTGTTTACGGGTCTATTAATTACAGACTTATTTCCCAAATAGTTGCTGCTTTGTTGGGAAACAAATCTGATTTTGCATTGTTTGCACACTCAATTAAATAAAGAATAACTCGTTTTAAGGCATTTAAAAGTTTGTAGTAATAAGTTATACGACTTTTAACATGTCAGTCGAGACGGGTGACGCAATTTTGTTTATGGTTACGGTCAAGGTCATGCAAGTGATATCAGCTGATCAGTCACTCGCAGTCAAAACGCAATATCTATCATAATACTAAGTTTATTGACATGACGGAAAGATAGATACGTTGTATACTTCTCCCTCGGGTAATACAGTCTCATGTACCATCTTTGTACCAGTGTCACCCTCGCCTGAAGGCTCGGGCGACACTGGTACAAAGATGGTACATGAGGCCGTATTACCCTCGTGAGAAGCATACAACTTATATTTTATGTTTAACAACTTGAGCCCAATTTATTTCCCTTCGGTATTTTTAAATCCATAAAAAATACAATTATACCCTCCTACAATCTAGGAGAGGACAAGGACTAGGGGGAAATTGAACCCATAAAAATAGACTTGTCACGACCTTGATCTGTCCTGTCCTGACTACTACTAAAACACAGAATCCAGTTTTAAAATTATGAATTGATAAATGTTACATAATGTAATGTATTTCAATTCCAGTGAAAGTTCATAAACCTTTTATTATATCTTTCGTTTGTTTATTTCACAGGGGCTTGTATTGTCGAAACTAGCGATTACAACGAATATGAAGTCGACGATCCAGCCCCATATACTATAAAAAAAAAGTAAAGGGATGTAACGGGGTCAACACCCCATGTCCGTTTGAAATTATATTTCACAATGTTGTTATCATATTATCATTCAATGTTATATACCAAGGCAAAGCCAATACATTTGTCTTTAAAACAAGCCATCAAACGTAAAAATCGAACGGAAAATAACAAGGATATGATTTTTCAAAGCCAAAAATATTAGCACATTGCTCATGTGAGCCATTTGCCTAGCCCACCAAAATGATAAAATATTCGCTTGAAAAAATTATTATAAAATACTTTATAATATCCTGTCAGCTAATAGTGACCCATTTACAAAGCCCAGTATTTGGTGCATCAGATCGCGCAATAATTATAACATGAGGGACTACAAAGTCTGCAAAATATTAGGTTTGTATATTTCGAAGAGACAGATCTTTAGCAATTTCCAGTATGCTTGTAAACATACTCAACTTCTCTTTAAGTTGATATGTCATGTGCACTCAAAGAAATTTTATTTCTATACTATCAAGATAATGTGTTTGTTGTTTGTTAATTTCTCTTCCCCCATGATGTAAGCCTAAACTTTAATGGTATGACGTAAGGTAAAGAAATTTGATACCATGCATTTACATCAATATTTGTCCATATGATATGACATAATTAGCATATATGTGCAATACTATTAATTAATGCAACGAAATAATTATGGAAAAAAATCAGTGATATAAGATTCAGAAACGAGTCTATGAATAACAGAAGTATCAACATTGGCTGATCGAAAACTGGACATACAATTATTAGAGTGAAATACATACATACAATTGTTGACGTCCTTGTGTATGCTACGATAATCCCGTCAGTCCGTTACAGACATCTCATAAGACACTAAAGTACCACAATTAAGATGTTTACCTTGCAATTGGCGTGTTCAATGAACACAATCGTCGATAATGCCTGACCGATCCTTATCCATGGGACTTTCCATGGGAGTTACCTCCCTTCCTGTAGGCGATTCGTAATCAAAACTAACTCGCTCCGTTCGTAATCAAAACAATCTCGTAACCAAATGAAAGAAATAGACCTGTACCTTCATCCAGAGTAAGGTCATATTTGGTATCAACAGCAATTAATACTTATACACTTTTTAATGAAATTGTGTATTTATTGTAATTATTTCAAATGTATTCATATACTTGTAATCCATGATCTGTATAAACTAGCAACCCCAAAAAATGATTACAACATTTTCAACAGAGTGAAAACAAAAAAAGTGCTGCCGTACAAGGTCATTCTTGAATTTATTTGATAAGCATGTTTCGTACAATAGTATTGTAGTTTCAGTCATAAACAGAAAACATAATAGTGCTGCCGTACAAAGTCATTCCTGTATTTGATGAGTAAAATTCGTAAAATACTTAAAAATAGTATTGAAGTTTCAGTCATCATGGTATGATTTTTTTCTATTGGTACACTAGTTCAAACATGGATGAGTGCCAAAATCGACGGGTGCTTAAATCCCTAATATTACCCATATGGTTGAAAATAACCGAGTTAATATTATTGATATGAGCACATGTGCAGATATTACGTTTGCCTAGCAACCATTGTTTCACCGAGACTTACCGTATTTTGTCGTCTGTGACGTCATAAAACGAGTGTTCGTGACGTCACAGTAGTTTGTCGTCGCAAGAGAAGTGGGCCGTTTCCTGATTATTTTGACGGGAATCAAATGGAATAGAATATATAATAAGGAAATAATTACACTCGAAAGTGTGTGATATGACTTTTACGAAACTCGTGCAAATGTATGTATAACCCTCGCTCTCGCTCGGGCAATACCAACATTGACACTCGTTTCGTAAAAGTCATGTCACACACTTCCTCGGTTTATAATCTCTTTTTATCATCCAAAACTGGCTCCCACAGTAGATATCGCTTGTGTGAGATCAAGGGATATCAAAAAACGATATCTACATTGTAGATATCGCAAAAGTCAAATCGTCACAATCATATTATATCATTTAATGACATCATTCGACTTTGACATCACTGAGATGACTGCTGACAATGTTATGACGTCACAAAGTTGATGACGTTACAAATCTATGATTCCACAATGCTGATGACGTCACAATGCTATGACACCACTGAACTCACTGCTGAAGTAGTCAAATGACAGTTTTGTGTTGCAGATATATTGATTATATTGAACTATATATATTAACTATTGAAAAATGATTTTGCATGGTAAATAAAATCTCACCCTCGTGTCTTCTGATATCAAATATATGAACACTCGTTGATTAAAGTAAAAACTAGTAACTTTAATCAACTTGTATTGATATATTTGATATCAGAAGACACTTGGGTGAGATTCTCTATTTTAAGTTTTAAATTTATAAAATATAGAAATTAAGTTAATAAGAGATGTTGTCGAAATAATTTGATGTTATTACATTGTCCTCGTATTTTGACATTGCAGACAAGATATTGGAAATGTTCTTTTGTTGTTGAAAACCCATGCTAATAAACTATCAAATACCTTGGGCTCAATGCTTTCGCGCTGTCGAATTTCCACAACTGAATGAAATCAGGTTTAAATAAATCACCTTCAAATTTCCCCAAGGTGTTGACATGTTCACAAATGAAACCGAATCATTTTCCTCGGAGAACCGACCTTGCTCTGTAATCTTTTCTTATTCTGTCTTCATTTTCATTTTCTTCCAATTCAAATTTCGCGACCTCGGTAATAAATAGAACGTTATTTTCGTATCTTTATCATACTATGTTTACGACACTCGTACCTGAATATCAGTTTACCCCTCGCTCTCGCTCGTAAAATGTTAATAGTCAGGTACTCGTTTCTTAAACATAGTATCACAGAGAAACCCATATAATATCCTTTGTGTATACCCTGACAGTCCTATACTTTATACGGCAAAACAATATATAAAGATACGTTCGATATCGTTGTGTGTCAGGACGGAGGTCTTACCATCTTAAAGGGGCATCCGTTGTGTTTTATGATTTTCCATTTGGTGTATATACACTATTTTTTAATCTAGCAAAATATATGTATAAAGATACGTTCGATATTGTTATATGTTAGCCGGAAAATCTAATAGATTTAAAGAGTCATCCATTGTGTTTCATGATATTCCATTTTAGCTTTAAAGGGGCAGCAGCACGTTTTTTCACTCAAAAAAGTTGATGAAATGTATTTGAAAAATAATTTTACCAACAGTAAAACATCATTCTCTCTTCGGAAAATAAAGTTTAAAATTAGTGTACATGTTTCGGTAAAGCCATGGGAATTGTTTTTGTAATACAAAATAATAAATTGTGTTCACAATAAAATGGCCGCCATGCATTTTTTGCTTTATACGCAACAAAGTTATTACCACTACAGATAATTGGTTTGTGTAATAAGATGTTTTACCCTCTAAAGTTAATTTAAATGACATAAACATCATTATAAATGGGAAATTTGAAAAAATAAATTTTGAAAAAAAACGTGCTACTGCCCCTTTAAAGAGTCATCCATTGTGTTTCATGATATTCCATTTTAGCTTTAATACATTACAACATATCATATATGATTAATTCTGTTCAAATAACTTCACCCAAATCAATATTCATCATAATACATTTGCAGAAATCTAAACTCAATGCAAGCACTGTAATAACATGCACTATTAAACATCATCTTTAAACATTGTCTTTGTCTGTTGTAAAAAAGTTTCCAAATTAACTTTCGACTAATTGACGCCCGTCAATAGCAAATCAGTGTCTGTTTTTTTCATTAAAGTCACTACCGTCATCAACTGCATCGACTATTATCGAAATGGATAAACGTCGACAACAGTCCATACTCCCCGATAAAATAACACCATTTACAATGATGGGCACATTGGATTCTCAAGAACACAATTAATGCACTTTTAAACTGATGTCAAGAAATATAAAATCTTGAGCTACTCAAATGCAAAATGAAAACATTAGTACAGTCAAGCCGCGATAATCTGGCCACCGATAATCCGAATCTCGCAGTTTCCGAACGGTAGGAAGATGTACCCAAACTAATCTATACAGTAGTCCTCAGTACTCATGTAGTTTGTATTTTTGACATTACAATAAAGAAGCATGCAATATATGTTACGTTCTGAACCTTTGTCAATCATATGTATTTAGGTATAATAAATAAATCCGTAAACAGATGTAAAGATGATTTTGCGCCAATCCTGTTCATATCATCAAAATGTATTTTGTATATTGTACATACATATATGCCTTTGTGATCCGTGTAATTTATCGTATGTGTGTACAAACGGAGGATGAACAAAAAGCTCATAATTAGTCATAACATATGCAAAGTATCTCTACATGAATGACTACAAAGAAGATATGTGTGTCATTTCGTGACAAATGCCATTTTAATCTCATCGATTGAGGTAGAAATTTGGTATTTTCATGACTAGTTTTTGTCAAAAATTGATAGATATTCTGTTTATTTTATGATGTTATATCTGTGATTGCGCCACAACATGATCGTTTTTGCGTTCAAAGGTGAGGTGAGTTAAACGCTGCTTTCAAGAGTATTTCACTTATATCGCGGCTGTTAGTATAATGGCAGGGAGAAAGCCTGCAACGCCATGTGACTATGCCTTGCGGTGAAACCTGACACAGACAGACAGACACATTTTTATTCAAGTCTCGCCTCAACATGATACATAGATATAATACATAAAACCTTCGGAATTATGAGAGACAATTATGTCATTTGAACAAACAGAGTAAAAAAGGAAAAAACCGTAGATATTGCAAATTCAAATAAAACCTGTGAGCATCGACTAAAAACTAACGAACCATGGGTGGTACTACTCTGAAATTCATTGTAGCATTTCACCAAAACCTTACTGCGTGTAGAACAGTTCTCTTCTGCAGACAGAGTTGCCGTGCCCCTGGCGGGATTCGTCGCGTTCAAAAAGTCTGTAGCAACAATAATAATGTGACGATATAAGAAACTTCTTAACGTCAGACCACTGCTTTGGACGTCAAATTCTTGAACTTTCACCTTTAAGAAGTGACATATTATTTTAGTCTCCGGTCACAGTGAAAATATCAGATACATTCCATGTAGCTTTATATATATTTTACATCATTGACACAAGTAAGTATATAATGGTTGATTATATAATATGAACATTTTATATCATTATGGTATGTACGACGTATCATTTGTGTCTGTAGATTCAACACATCTGTGATAGCTTTACCAAACACACTTGGCGCAAATGGTCTCTATAGCCAGTATGGAGTCTCATAGTTCATGATTATCAAGATAAATGATATTGCAAATGTTCTATCACATAGGCTACAACTGTATTGCTTCTCTCCAGAATTTATTTTCATTGGTGTCTTCCAAGAAACTTTTTATTGTTGGTGATTTAACGAGCGCTTTCATGCGGAGCTGATTTCGCACATTTTTTCAAGAAACAGGTAACTTGATGTAGTAACGTCTGATCATTTGCAATACACTTCTATGGTTTCGCTCCAGTCTGTCATTCTTGTGCATGAATGTGTTTTCAAGTTACCACACTCTTCACTTAAAGAGAAAGTTCTATCGCCGATTTATCGGCAGCTTCCGCCATCTTGGTTTATTGGCATTTCGTGAAATGAAAACACGCTGTATTTAAAGGGAGACACTTCGGGCGAGTTCTGACCGCCGCTAACGAGCCCATTACGTATTTGATTTTATGGCTAACACGGTCACGTGACTCAAACTGGGCTTCTGCCGAGCGAGCTCGTCAATGTCAAGGCGGGGGATTTCCCCTTTCGACACGCGATCACTGATTGGCTGTTTCATCTCACTGCACACCGACATGTACACCTTGTCCTGAGTTTTTCACGCTTCTGATGTCGTATTTGAAGAGTAAATGTTTATACATTCTATAAATATTATTAGTAATGACAACGAAATTAATAGAAATATTTTCAACTCGAAATTATTTGACAGGTTGTTGATACAATCTTTCGGAATCTACTTCTACATTAAAACTTCACATACGGGATTAAATGTAAATGTAAGAACACGTATATATTACTTTAACGGCATGTATTTCAAGATGCCGTTAAAAGATGTCAAACAGGGTTACAGGTACACACACACATTTATCATTGCTAAACTGCATGTAATGTTCGTCCAGGATTGTGATTTCAACAAGTTTGTTACAATATTTCATAGAGAAAGTCGTCGTTTACCAAGTTTCTGAATACCAATAAATAATAATATAATTTAAATGCTACTAAATGATTTCATAAAATGCATTAGAGGGGTAATATTACGACATCGATTTCCTGAAAAGATCTGTGCGTGTTTGGTGAAAATATCATGGTTACGACTCACATTTCATTCAACGTTTCTTTGTTGCTGTCACGTTTGATATCAGTGACAAAGTATATCCAAAAGTGTAAGAACATAAACATAAAAGGTTATTTAAATTCAAGTTTGTCGATCAAAATATTGTTAAGACCCCTATATGATGCAATGCAATGCAAACCATTTTCACTTGCTATATGAGTTTTATGAAATTTATTTCATGTATAAATGCATGAACTGGATTGGTCAACAACTGAACAAACTCACTGAATTTTACATGCAAATTGTTGCACTGTACTTGCACACATATACATTATGATTATTGTGTTCATAAATTTATCATCATTTAAACATGATGTATAAATGTGAACCATACATGCGTTGTTGATTGGCATTTACAAAAGTCATCTAGACTTGTTTTCCAATTCATTTCTTCTCATTGAATAAAATACAATTAAACAACATTGTGATTATACACATTTATAGACAACGAACAAGATCGAATGAAATCATTTTTGTTACCAAACTTACTGTACATCTTGTAAATGAAAACGACACGGATCGGTAAATACGCTGATAGAATTTACTTGCCGCTCCATATACAAATGATCAGTTTCGCGTACCATATAGACGCTTCTTCAAGATCAAAGAGGGGAGAAGTGTTGTTACAGCAAATAAGTTTACGTAATTGAGCAGAACAAAGTCAAATAAGCTTAGTATAGGTGAGAAAAAGGGAGGAGCCTCGAGTGTAATTATTATGTTTTTACAGTTAACAAGTTTACTGGACCGGTTCTATTACACAACAACTGGCATCTCGGTGACCGGCATGTCAATAGACATGTTAATTGTCAAATGTTCGGTCTTGGTGACACAATGCTGATCATGACAACAAATACACATTAATGCGACATTCAGTCTAGATATTGTCAGCCAATCAAAGTTAGGAATATTTATTCGACCAATGGAATTTAGGAATAGGATGATAGTTTTGTATTTTGTTTGTTTGACACTCATTTGAATAAAACCATATCATTGGACGATTACTAACGGTCACTATCTCTGAACGCAGACGTAAAAACGTCAGTCCAATAACAATTAGGCAACTTAGGGTGTTATACGACGATGTGCATGGATTACCAAGCTCACAGGTTCGTTATTCTAATCACACATTGTAGATTGCTATTCGCATGCGAAATATTTGCAAAATAATCACAATTGTATTTTGGTTATATTTACAAAAATGATATAATTAGCCTGTACGTCGTGTGTATGTTTTCTCTATACTTTCATATATGTATAAGACGCTCGCATCCGTTGAGTATCGCGCTTGTACGGCAAGTAGTGGCGAGTAGGCCTCTGCGCAATGAAAACACCGCTGAGTAGAGGGAGCACTGATTGAGATTTCCGCCTCGCTGTGAGCTAATTAATTAATGCCTTCCACAGCTAAATTCGCCGAAGTGTATACCTTTAACCCAATTTAAAAGATTTGTAATAAAAGAACATATACACTTATAGGATATTCACGAAGTAAAGCATAACGTATCATAAAACTAATAAACAATGTGATATTAGGCCGTAGCGAAGTTTTCCCCACTCGCAGCGCAGATGAATGGCTTCAATTCTCATTGATTTTATTTTTTAACAAATCTGCGCTTATCTTTATCAAGTTGTGAAATGTAAACTCATCAAAGTATTGACTTAATTAATATCTTTCAATTTGACCGTGTATGAATCATGTATTCATAGCATATATGTGTAAACGGGAATATCCTCTTTAATTTCGTTTCCACGAAAAATAGAACCCTCAATTTAAATGGTATCTACCGGATTATGTTAATGCTTTATCTCATACACTTCAACTAAATGTGAATGTTCAAGTGTGTCTGCAGGTCACGTGATTGTGTATGTTTTACAACAATCAGTACACTTGCATGGTATCTCGTGTATGAAGTCTCATGTGTCTCTACAGGTCACGTGGTTGTATGAACTCTTTCACCTGTACACTACAGTTGAAGGATCAATTAACAGTAATAATTTGTGTGTGAGTTTGCAAGTTACATGGTTGTTTAAACTACAAGTGAATGGACGCTCTCCAGAATGAATATCTGGTATGGATATTCATGCGTGTTCGCAAGTGATTTGATTCTTCTAATGTATTGTCACACACAAAACACTTGTATGGTATTTATCTAGTATGAATGAATAAGTCATGTGGCTACGTGGGAGTGTAAATGTTTTACCAAACATGCACACTACACTCCAGTATGAATTCTAATGTGTTGTGTAAGGTTTGCTGATTTTGTGAATGTTTTACTACATACAAAACAACTGTATGGCCTCTCCCCAGTATGAATTCTCATGTGTTCTTTTAGGTTACCTAATTTCGCGAATGCCTTACCACACTCGCTACATTTGTATGGGTTCACTCCAGTATGAATTCTCATGTGTTCCTGAAGGTTACCTGATTTCGTGAATGTTTTACTACATACAATGCAGTGGTGTGGCCTCTCCCCAGTATGAATTCTCGTGTGTTCTTTTAGGTTACCTAATTTCGCGAATGCCTTACCACACTCGCTACATTTGTATGGGTTCACTCTAGTATGAATTTTCATGTGTTCCTGTAGGTTACCTGATGTCGTGAATGTTTTACCACACTCGCTGCATTTGCCTTTTTTACATCCAGTGTGAATATTCATGTGTCTTTGCAGGTTACGTGAGTACATAAATGTTTTACCACATACACGACAATTGTATGGTCTCTCTCCAGTATGAATTCTCATGTGTTCCTGAAGGTTACCTGATTTCGTGAATGTTTTACTACATACAATGCAGTTGTATGGTCTCTCTCCAGTATGAATTCTCATGTGTTCCTGAAGGTTACCTGATTTCGTGAATGTTTTACTACATACAATGCAATTGTATGGTCTCTCTCCACTATGAATTCTCAGGTGTTCCTGTAGGTTACCTGATGTCGTGAATGTTTTACCACACTCGCTGCATTTGCCTATTTTACCTCCAGTGTGAATATTCATGTGTCTTTTCAGGTTACGTGAGTACGTAAATGTTTTACCACATACACGACAATTGAATGATCTCTCTCCAGAATGGATTCTCATGTGTTCATGCAGGTCACCTAATTTCGTGAATGTTTTACTACATACACTATATTTGTATGGTTTCTCTCCCGTATGGTTTCTCATGTGTTTTTGCAGGTTACCTGATTTCTTGAATGTTGTACCACATTCACTACATTTGAATGGTTTTTTATCACCACTATGAATATTCATGTGTCCTCGTAGGTGTCTTGATTGTTTAAATTCCTTTCCACACACGATACACTTGTGTGGCCTCTCTCCAGTATGGTTATTCATATGTGTCTGAAGGCAACCTGATTGTATGAATGTTTTACCACACGCATCACACGTGTATGGCCTCTCTCCAGTATTAATCCCCATGTACATTGTCAGTCGGGCTGGTGATTTAAAGTTCTTATCACACACACATAACACATATGTAGTTTTCCAGTTAAATTCATCCTTTAACTTGGAAGGAGGTTGAACACTGTGTAATCATACTCGCCTAACATTTTGAATGGACTTTCACAATACCTAACATGGTCTCCAAATTCTCGGGGTCGAACAGCTTACCTGCAAAAAGAAATTCAGATACTATATTTTGTATGAAGTAATATAAATGATCAGTAGTTTTTAGTTTGCACAAATGCCAGTAACTGATTTGCTGTGTACAATTTCTGTGCTTAACTGATTGCATGTTCATATCTTATTGAACAGAAGCATAACGCGGACATTTGCAATCTGAATGAATACAGAGTTCAATTCCGAAAGTCATCAAGAACATCCATTCGAAAATGAAAGTTGACGTCATTCCATGGAGGACCATATGAACTAACTTTGAAGTGAAAGGTACTTAAGTTCGAAATTTCAGCTTTGTAGGTGCAGCGGTCACGAGGAGAGGTCAAAAATGTAAAAAGATTATGGACGACTGACGACGGCCCATGTCGCAAGCCCATCTGACCTTTCAGACCTGGTAAGTAAAGTAAAGGAGCACGTGTTTGACGTGCTGCTTAGAGAACTGCAAACATTGTCACTGTTGTAATATGATAATCCTATTTAGATTTGTGTATGAACTGTCCATGGTTCATGTATTATTCTAAATATTTTAAAGGCGCTGTAGCACTTTTTTGGCATATTTTGTTTTCTCAAATTTGCTATTCATCATTAAAGTGAAAACATTATATTGTTATGTTAGAGGGTAAAACATCGAATTACACGACCCAATAGAAAACGGTTATCCGTATTGAATGAAAATGGCGCGACGTATAAAGCGACAGCGGTGTGGAACTCTTCAGTGTGAGAGGTAGATTTGTAGGTCTCGTGCGAATTGGAAAGTTCAGACAGCAAGGTAATTGACCATTCTATCATGGTACCATATAAAAAAAAAACTCTACTTTAAATGTTGAGGTATCGCTACAGCGGTCAAATCACTAGAACAACCTTCGAGTGGCCATTTAAATGTGAGCACATTGAAACAACCGCTCAAAGGGAAATGGGATCGCATGGCTTAACCGAACAATGTACATTCGTTTTATAACTCTTTTTATTCATTCAGAAGTATTACTTAGTATTCAGCCAAGGAAAACACATATTTACCTTTTCCTGAAATCACTTTATAATAATATATAATATTGTAACAGCTATCATTACTATAACATGTGAAATATGCAAATGTTGTGGTACATTCGTGCGAGGGATTCAAGGGCAATAATAATAATAATAATAATATGATAAAGATATTGCGAAAATTTTAGTTCCTTATAAGCAAATTGGTTTTGGAGATGAAGTCTTTGGGAAAAGACCTGCCACGCCAACAGAGATGAGGAACTAAGTTCGACTCCTTATGTGCAAGAAATCCCCTAAACAAGTTTGGGGTCAAAAATTTACGGACGATGGACGCTGGACGGAAGGTGGCCGAGCTTGATGAGCTAGACGTTCGTACTATGTGACATGACAATGTACGGAGTCCCGATTGGGATATTCATCAAATTTCATAGTTTCCACGTGACGTCACGACAATAATCACGTGGTATGTCCACAATTTGTGCGGGCAAACAACACAGGACAACACTGGTTTTTATTCATATTTTCTTTCTAATTTACGATCGATTTTACGAGGGAATAAGTTACCCACAACTTAATTTACGTAAACAATGTAATCTAAAATCGCAACAATTAAGATACTTTGGCATCGTAAGTTTGGGAATATGTGAGTCTAACGTTCTCAAGCAAAGGTGTGATACAGTCACTTGTCTCTTCGAAATGGCTTGAAAACTGTAAAATCTGAAACATAATTTTCTATCACCTTTCACCTTTTTTGGAAATTAATATTATTCTGATATAAATCACAAAAATAATACAATTTAACAGCTAAAACGCCAATATATTTATAAAACATTTTGAAACACAGATAGAGTCAAAGGTCCGGTATGTTTATAAATATAATTCGCTGTTTAAAATCATATTTCATGTTTTTTTTTGCAGGGAAATCTGAAAGACGATATAAACTACCCCTCAAGCTGAGCGATTGTTGTTAACTCCCTTTGGAATACACATACTCATACTCAGTGTCAATTACGCTGTAGCAGTGCCTAACTACCACATACATACATATTATAAAATAATATCTATGTTCAATAGTAGCAATTAATGCGAATAAATAATCAATGAACATACAATTTGTGAATAACGTTTCAAAAAGTCTGTAAATTATAGCAGTATAAACTTATGCTGATCGAAATCCGGACACACAATTGTTAACAGTTTATAACATACATATTACATCCAAAAGCACATGTCCCTGTGTAAGCTACGTAACTAGTACGTAAAAGGCGTGTCATTAAATATGTTGTGATATAATGATTAAGCTCGATACCTGTGAGTGTTCATGACAGACATCTTCATCAAAAATATCGACACGGATGTTGTCTTTCCGGGTAGCATTTGAGTTACCTCCCTTCCTATTGGGGGATTCGTAATCAAATTGAACTCGCCAACTTTCGTAATCAAAACAAACTCGTACCAAACCTGAAAAGGAAAACTCGTACCACATTCGATCTGATGATATGATGTCACGTTTAAACAATATTGATGGATAAGTTATTTATTTCAAAATCATGTAAATTTCACTTCACAAACTTCATTGCAATAGGTTTTATCAGCTAATTCGAAATTACCCATGATCCTTTGCGCGTACGCCATTACAGGAACACCCGTCCGCCCTAACAGGAGTCTTACACTAGTCCTTACCTCTGTTATCTGTGTATGTTAACTAGGTGTTTGTAGTTAAGCATATGTCCTTACCTCAGTTATCTGTGCATGTTAACTAGGTGTTTGTAGTTATATGCATATGTCCTTACCTCAGTTATCTGTGCATGTTAACCAGGTGTTTGTAGTTATGCATATGTCCTTACCTCAGTTATCTGTGCATGTTAACTAGGTGTTTGTAGTTATGCATATGTCCTTACCTCAGTTATCTGTGTATGTTAACTAGGTGTTTGTAGTTAAGCATATGTCCTTACCTCAGTTATCTGTGCATGTTAACCAGGTGTTTGTAGTTATGCACATGTCCTTACCTCAGTTATCTGTGCATGTTAACCAGGTGTTTGTAGTTAAGCAGATGTCCTTACCTCAGTTATCTGTGCATGTTAACTAGGTGTTTGTAGTTAAGCATATGTCCTTACCTCAGTTATCTGTGAATGTTAACCAGGTGTTTGTAGTTAAGCATATGTCCTTACCTCAGTTATCTGTGCATGTTAACTAGGTGTTTGTAGTTAAGCATATGTCCTTACCTCAGTTATCTGTGCATGTTAACCAGGTGTTTGTAGTTATGCATATGTCCTTACCTCAGTTATCTGTGCATGTTAACCAGGTGTTTGTAGTTAAGCATATGTCCTTACCTCAGTTATCTGTGCATGTTAACTAGGTGTTTGTAGTTAAGCATATGTCCTTACCTCAGTTATCTGTGCATGTTAACTAGGTGTTTTTAATTAAGCATATATCCTTACCTCAGTTATCTGTGCATGTTAACTATGTGTTTGTAGTTAAGCATATGTCCTTACCTCAGTTATCTGTGCATGTTAACCAGGTGTTTGTAGTTATGCATATGTCCTTACCTCAGTTATCTGTGCATGTTAACCAGGTGTTTGTAGTTAAGCATATGTCCTTACCTCAGTTATCTGTGCATGTTAACTAGGTGTTTGTAGTTAAGCATATGTCCTTACCTCAGTTATCTGTGCATGTTAACCAGGTGTTTGTAGTTATGCATATGTCCTTACCTCAGTTATCTGTGCATGTTAACCAGGTGTTTGTAGTTAAGCATATGTCCCTACCTCAGTTATCTGTGCATGTTAACTAGGTGTTTGTAGTTAAGCATATGTCCTTACCTCAGTTATCTGTGCATGTTAACTAGGTGTTTTTAATTAAGCATATATCCTTACCTCAGTTATCTGTGCATGTTAACTATGTGTTTGTAGTTAAGCATATGTCCTTACCTCAGTTATCTGTGCATGTTAACCAGGTGTTTGTAGTTATGCATATGTCCTTACCTCAGTTATCTGTGCATGTTAACCAGGTGTTTGTAGTTAAGCATATGTCCTTACCTCAGTTATCTGTGCATGTTAACTAGGTGTTTTTAGTTAAGCATATGTCCTTACCTCAGTTATCTGTGCATGTTAACAAGGTGTTTGTAGTAATGCATATGTCCTTACCTCAGTTATCTGTGCATGTTTACTAGGTGTTTGTAGTTAAGCATATGTCCTTACCTCAGTTATCTGTGCATGTTAACTAGGTGTTTGTAGTTAAGCATATGTCCTTACCTCAGTTATCTGTGCATGTTAACCAGGTGTTTGTAGTTATGCATATGTCCTTACCTCAGTTATCTGTATATGTTAACCAGGTGTTTGTAGTTCTGTGTATATCCTTACCTCAGTTATCTGTGCATGTTAACTAGGTGTGTGTAGTTAAGCATATGTCCTTACCTCAGTTATCTTTGCATGTTAACCAGATGTTTGTAGTTATTCATATGTCCTTACCTCAGTTATCTGTGTATGTTAACCAGGTGTTTGTAGTTAAGCATATGTCCTTACCTCAGTTATCTGTGCATGTTAACTAGGTGTTTGTAGTTATGCATATGTCCTTACCTCAGTTATCTGTGCATGTTAACTAGGTGTTTGTAGTTAAGCATATGTCCTTACCTCAGTTATCTGTGCATGTTAACAAGGTGTTTTTAGTTAAGCATATGTCCTTACCTCAGTTATCTGTGCATGTTAACCAGGTGTTTGTAGTTATGCATATGTCCTTACCTCAGTTATCTGTGCATGTTAACTAGGTGTTTGTAGTTAAGCATATATCCTTACCTCAGTTATCTGTGCATGTTAACTAGGTGTTTGTAGTTTTGTATATGTCCTTACCTCAGTTATCTGTGCATGTTAACTAGGTGTTTGTAGTTAAGAATATGTCCTTACCTCAGTTATCTGTGCATGTTAACTAGGTGTTTTTAGTTAAGCATATGTCCTTACCTCAGTTATCTGTGCATGTTAACCAGGTGTTTGTAGTTATGCATATTTCCTTACCTCAGTTATCTGTGCATGTTTACTAGGTGTTTGTAGTTAAGCATATGTCCTTACCTCAGTTATCTGTGCATGTTAACTAGGTGTTTGTAGTTAAGCATATGTCCTTACCTCAGTTATCTGTGCATGTTAACCAGGTGTTTGTAGTTATGCATATGTCCTTACCTCAGTTATCTGTGTATGTTAACCAGGTGTTTGTAGTTCTGTGTATATCCTTACCTCAGTTATCTGTGCATGTTAACTAGGTGTTTGTAGTTAAGCATATATCCTTACCTCAGTTATCTGTGCATGTTAACTAGGTGTTTTTAGTTAAGCATATGTCCTTACCTCAGTTATCTGTGCATGTTAACCAGGTGTTTGTAGTTATGCATATGTCCTTACCTCAGTTATCTGTGCATGTTAACTAGGTGTTTGTAGTTAAGCATATATCCTTACCTCAGTTATCTGTGCATGTTAACTAGGTGTTTGTAGTTTTGTATATGTCCTTACCTCAGTTATCTGTGCATGTTAACTAGGTGTTTGTAGTTAAGAATATGTCCTTACCTCAGTTATCTGTGCATGTTAACTAGGTGTTTTTAGTTAAGCATATGTCCTTACCTCAGTTATCTGTGCATGTTAACCAGGTGTTTGTAGTTATGCATATGTCCTTACCTCAGTTATCTGTGCATGTTAACTAGGTGTTTGTAGTTATGCATATGTCCTTACCTCAGTTATCTGTGTATGTTAACTAGGTGTTTGTAGTTAAGCATATGTCCTTACCTCAGTTATATGTGCATGTTAACCAGGTGTTTGTAGTTATGCACATGTCCTTACCTCAGTTATCTGTGCATGTTAACCAGGTGTTTGTAGTTAAGCAGATGTCCTTACCTCAGTTATCTGTGCATGTTAACTAGGTGTTTGTAGTTAAGCATATGTCCTTACCTCAGTTATCTGTGCATGTTAACCAGGTGTTTGTAGTTAAGCATATGTCCTTACCTCAGTTATCTGTGCATGTTAACTAGGTGTTTGTAGTTAAGCATATGTCCTTACCTCAGTTATCTGTGCATGTTAACCAGGTGTTTGTAGTTATGCATATGTCCTTACCTCAGTTATCTGTGCATGTTAACCAGGTGTTTGTTGTTAAGCATATGTCCTTACCTCAGTTATCTGTGCATGTTAACTAGGTGTTTGTAGTTAAGCATATGTCCTTACCTCAGTTATCTGTGCATGTTAACCAGGTGTTTGTAGTTATGCATATGTCCTTACCTCAGTTATCTGTGCATGTTAACCAGGTGTTTGTAGTTAAGCATATGTCCTTACCTCAGTTATCTGTGCATGTTAACTAGGTGTTTGTAGTTAAGCATATGTCCTTGTCTCAGTTATCTGTGCATGTTAACTAGGTGTTTTTAATTAAGCATATATCCTTACCTCAGTTATCTGTGCATGTTAACTATGTGTTTGTAGTTAAGCATATGTCCTTACCTCAGTTATCTGTGCATGTTAACTAGGTGTTTTTAGTTAAGCATATGTCCTTACCTCAGTTATCTGTGCATGTTAACAAGGTGTTTTTAGTTAAGCATATGTCCTTACCTCAGTTATCTGTGCATGTTAACCAGGTGTTTGTAGTTATGCATATGTCCTTACCTCAGTTATCTGTGCATGTTAACTAGGTGTTTGTAGTTAAGCATATATCCTTACCTCAGTTATCTGTGCATGTTAACTAGGTGTTTGTAGTTTTGTATATGTCCTTACCTCAGTTATCTGTGCATGTTAACTAGGTGTTTGTAGTTAAGAATATGTCCTTACCTCAGTTATCTGTGCATGTTAACTAGGTGTTTTTAGTTAAGCATATGTCCTTACCTCAGTTATCTGTGCATGTTAACCAGGTGTTTGTAGTTATGCATATTTCCTTACCTCAGTTATCTGTGCATGTTTACTAGGTGTTTGTAGTTAAGCATATGTCCTTACCTCAGTTATCTGTGCATGTTAACTAGGTGTTTGTAGTTAAGCATATGTCCTTACCTCAGTTATCTGTGCATGTTAACCAGGTGTTTGTAGTTATGCATATGTCCTTACCTCAGTTATCTGTGTATGTTAACCAGGTGTTTGTAGTTCTGTGTATATCCTTACCTCAGTTATCTGTGCATGTTAACTAGGTGTTTGTAGTTAAGCATATATCCTTACCTCAGTTATCTGTGCATGTTAACTAGGTGTTTTTAGTTAAGCATATGTCCTTACCTCAGTTATATGTGCATGTTAACCAGGTGTTTGTAGTTATGCATATGTCCTTACCTCAGTTATCTGTGCATGTTAACTAGGTGTTTGTAGTTAAGCATATATCCTTACCTCAGTTATCTGTGCATGTTAACTAGGTGTTTGTAGTTTTGTATATGTCCTTACCTCAGTTATCTGTGCATGTTAACTAGGTGTTTGTAGTTAAGAATATGTCCTTACCTCAGTTATCTGTGCATGTTAACTAGGTGTTTGTAGTTAAGAATATGTCCTTACCTCAGTTATCTGTGCATGTTAACTAGGTGTTTTTAGTTAAGCATATGTCCTTACCTCAGTTATCTGTGCATGTTAACCAGGTGTTTGTAGTTATGCATATTTCCTTACCTCAGTTATCTGTGCATGTTTACTAGGTGTTTGTAGTTAAGCATATGTCCTTACCTCAGTTATCTGTGCATGTTAACTAGGTGTTTGTAGTTAAGCATATGTCCTTACCTCAGTTATCTGTGCATGTTAACCAGGTGTTTGTAGTTATGCATATGTCCTTACCTCAGTTATCTGTGTATGTTAACCAGGTGTTTGTAGTTCTGTGTATATCCTTACCTCAGTTATCTGTGCATGTTAACTAGGTGTTTGTAGTTAAGCATATATCCTTACCTCAGTTATCTGTGCATGTTAACTAGGTGTTTTTAGTTAAGCATATGTCCTTACCTCAGTTATATGTGCATGTTAACCAGGTGTTTGTAGTTATGCATATGTCCTTACCTCAGTTATCTGTGCATGTTAACTAGGTGTTTGTAGTTAAGCATATATCCTTACCTCAGTTATCTGTGCATGTTAACTAGGTGTTTGTAGTTTTGTATATGTCCTTACCTCAGTTATCTGTGCATGTTAACTAGGTGTTTGTAGTTAAGAATATGTCCTTACCTCAGTTATCTGTGCATGTTAACTAGGTGTTTTTAGTTAAGCATATGTCCTTACCTCAGTTATCTGTGCATGTTAACCAGGTGTTTGTAGTTATGCATATGTCCTTACCTCAGTTATCTGTGCATGTTAACTAGGTGTTTGTAGTTATGCATATGTCCTTACCACAGTTATCTGTGTATGTTAACTAGGTGTTTGTAGTTAAGCATATGTCCTTACCTCAGTTATCTGTGCATGTTAACCAGGTGTTTGTAGTTATGCACATGTCCTTACCTCAGTTATCTGTGCATGTTAACCAGGTGTTTGTAGTTAAGCAGATGTCCTTACCTCAGTTATCTGTGCATGTTAACTAGGTGTTTGTAGTTAAGCATATGTCCTTACCTCAGTTATCTGTGCATGTTAACCAGGTGTTTGTAGTTAAGCATATGTCCTTACCTCAGTTATCTGTGCATGTTAACTAGGTGTTTGTAGTTAAGCATATGTCCTTACCTCAGTTATCTGTGCATGTTAACCAGGTGTTTGTAGTTATGCATATGTCCTTACCTCAGTTATCTGTGTATGTTAACCAGGTGTTTGTAGTTCTGTGTATATCCTTACCTCAGTTATCTGTGCATGTTAACTAGGTGTTTGTAGTTAAGCATATGTCCTTACCTCAGTTATCTTTGCATGTTAACCAGATGTTTGTAGTTATTCATATGTCCTTACCTCAGTTATCTGTGTATGTTAACCAGGTGTTTGTAGTTAAGCATATGTCCTTACCTCAGTTATCTGTGCATGTTAACTAGGTGTTTGTAGTTATGCATATGTCCTTACCTCAGTTATCTGTGCATGTTAACTAGGTGTTTGTAGTTAAGCATATGTCCTTACCTCAGTTATCTGTGCATGTTAACAAGGTGTTTTTAGTTAAGCATATGTCCTTACCTCAGTTATCTGTGCATGTTAACCAGGTGTTTGTAGTTATGCATATGTCCTTACCTCAGTTATCTGTGCATGTTAACTAGGTGTTTGTAGTTAAGCATATATCCTTACCTCAGTTATCTGTGCATGTTAACTAGGTGTTTGTAGTTTTGTATATGTCCTTACCTCAGTTATCTGTGCATGTTAACTAGGTGTTTGTAGTTAAGAATATGTCCTTACCTCAGTTATCTGTGCATGTTAACTAGGTGTTTTTAGTTAAGCATATGTCCTTACCTCAGTTATCTGTGCATGTTAACCAGGTGTTTGTAGTTATGCATATTTCCTTACCTCAGTTATCTGTGCATGTTTACTAGGTGTTTGTAGTTAAGCATATGTCCTTACCTCAGTTATCTGTGCATGTTAACTAGGTGTTTGTAGTTAAGCATATGTCCTTACCTCAGTTATCTGTGCATGTTAACCAGGTGTTTGTAGTTATGCATATGTCCTTACCTCAGTTATCTGTGTATGTTAACCAGGTGTTTGTAGTTCTGTGTATATCCTTACCTCAGTTATCTGTGCATGTTAACTAGGTGTTTGTAGTTAAGCATATATCCTTACCTCAGTTATCTGTGCATGTTAACTAGGTGTTTTTAGTTAAGCATATGTCCTTACCTCAGTTATCTGTGCATGTTAACCAGGTGTTTGTAGTTATGCATATGTCCTTACCTCAGTTATCTGTGCATGTTAACTAGGTGTTTGTAGTTAAGCATATATCCTTACCTCAGTTATCTGTGCATGTTAACTAGGTGTTTGTAGTTCTGTGTATATCCTTACTTCAGTTATCTGTGCACGTTAACTAGGTGTTTGTAGGTATGCATATGTCCTTACCTCAGTTATCTGTGGATGTTAACCAGGTGTTTGTAGTTATGCATATGTCCTTACCTCAGTTATATGTGCATGTTAACTAGGTGTTTGTAGTTAAGCATATGTCCTTTCCTCAGTTATCTGTGTATGTTAACCAGGTGTTTGTAGTTATGCATATGTCCTTACCTCAGTTATCTGTGCATGTTAACTAGGTGTTTGTAGTTATGCATATGTCCTTACCTCAGTTATATGTGCATGTTAACTAGGTGTTTGTAGTTAAGCATATGTCCTTTCCTCAGTTATCTGTGTATGTTATCCATGTGTTTGTAGTTATGCATATGTCCTTTCCTCAGTTATCTGTGTATGTTAACTAGGTGTTTGTAGTTATGCATATGTCCTAACCTCAGTTATCTGTGCATGTTAACTAGGTGTTTTTAGTTAAGCATATGTCCTTACCTCAGTTATCTGTGCATGTTAACCAGGTGTTTGTAGTTATGCATATGTCCTTACCTCAGTTATCTGTGTATGTTAACCAGGTGTTTGTAGTTATGCATATGTCCTTACCTCAGTTATCTGTGTATGTTAACTAGGTGTTTGTAGTTATGCATATGTCCTTACCTCAGTTATCTGTGCATGTTAACTAGGTGTTTTTAGTTAAGCATATGTCCTTACCTCAGTTATCTGTGCATGTTAACTAGGTGTTTGTAGTTAAGCATATATCCTTACCTCAGTTATCTGTGCATGTTAACTAGGTGTTTGTAGTTCTGTGTATATCCTTACTTCAGTTATCTGTGCACGTTAACTAGGTGTTTGTAGGTATGCATATGTCCTTACCTCAGTTATCTGTGGATGTTAACCAGGTGTTTGTAGTTATGCATATGTCCTTACCTCAGTTATATGTGCATGTTAACTAGGTGTTTGTAGTTAAGCATATGTCCTTTCCTCAGTTATCTGTGTATGTTAACCAGGTGTTTGTAGTTATGCATATGTCCTTACCTCAGTTATCTGTGCATGTTAACTAGGTGTTTGTAGTTATGCATATGTCCTTACCTCAGTTATATGTGCATGTTAACTAGGTGTTTGTAGTTAAGCATATGTCCTTTCCTCAGTTATCTGTGTATGTTATCCAGGTGTTTGTAGTTATGCATATGTCCTTACCTCAGTTATCTGTGTATGTTAACTAGGTGTTTGTAGTTATGCATATGTCCTAACCTCAGTTATCTGTGCATGTTAACTAGGTGTTTTTAGTTAAGCATATGTCCTTACCTCAGTTATCTGTGCATGTTAACCAGGTGTTTGTAGTTATGCATATGTCCTTACCTCAGTTATCTGTGTATGTTAACCAGGTGTTTGTAGTTATGCATATGTCCTTACCTCAGTTATCTGTGTATGTTAACTAGGTGTTTGTAGTTATGCATATGTCCTTACCTCAGTTATCTGTGCATGTTAACTAGGTGTTTTTAGTTAAGCATATGTCCTTACCTCAGTTATCTGTGCATGTTAACTAGGTGTTTGTAGTTAAGCATATGTCCTTACCTCAGTTATCTGTGCATGTTAACTAGGTGTTTTTAGTTAAGCATATGTCCTTACCTCAGTTATCTGTGCATGTTAACCAGGTGTTTGTAGTTATGCATATGTCCTTACCTCAGTTATCTGTGCATGTTAACTAGGTGTTTGTAGTTAAGCATATATCCTTACCTCAGTTATCTGTGCATGTTAACTAGGTGTTTGTAGTTATGCATATGTCCTTACCTCAGTTATCTGTGCATGTTAACTAGGTGTTTGTAGTTAAGCATATATCCTTACCTCAGTTATCTGTGCATGTTAACTAGGTGTTTTTAGTTAAGCATATGTCCTTACCTCAGTTATCTGTGCATGTTAACCAGGTGTTTGTAGTTATGCATATGTCCTTACCTCAGTTATCTGTGCATGTTTACTAGGTGTTTGTAGTTAAGCATATGTCATTACCTCAGTTATCTGTGCATGTTAACTAGGTGTTTGTAGTTAAGCATATGTCCTTACCTCAGTTATCTGTGCATGTTAACCAGGTGTTTGTAGTTATGCATATGTCCTTACCTCAGTTATCTGTGTATGTTAACCAGGTGTTTGTAGTTCTGTGTATATCCTTACCTCAGTTATCTGTGCATGTTAACTAGGTGTTTGTAGTTAAGCATATGTCCTTACCTCAGTTATCTTTGCATGTTAACCAGATGTTTGTAGTTATTCATATGTCCTTACCTCAGTTATCTGTGTATGTTAACCAGGTGTTTGTAGTTAAGCATATGTCCTTACCTCAGTTATCTGTGCATGTTAACTAGGTGTTTGTAGTTATGCATATGTCCTTACCTCAGTTATCTGTGCATGTTAACTAGGTGTTTGTAGTTAAGCATATGTCCTTACCTCAGTTATCTGTGCATGTTAACTAGGTGTTTTTAGTTAAGCATATGTCCTTACCTCAGTTATCTGTGCATGTTAACCAGATGTTTGTAGTTATGCATATGTCCTTACCTCAGTTATCTGTGCATGTTAACTAGGTGTTTGTAGTTAAGCATATATCCTTACCTCAGTTATCTGTGCATGTTAACTAGGTGTTTGTAGTTCTGTGTATATCCTTACTTCAGTTATCTGTGCATGTTAACCAGGTGTTTGTAGTTATGCATATGTCCTTACCTCAGTTATCTGTGCATGTTAACCAGGTGTTTGTAGTTATGCATATGTCCTTACCTCAGTTATCTGTGCATGTTAACTAGGTGTTTGTAGTTAAGCATATGTCCTTACCTCAGTTATATGTGCATGTTAACTAGGTGTTTGTAGTTAAGCATATGTCCTTACCTCAGTTATCTGTGTATGTTAACCAGGTGTTTGTAGTTATGCATATGTCCTTACCTCAGTTATATGTGTATGTTAACTAGGTGTTTTTAGTCAAACATATGTCCTTACCTCAGTTATCTGTGCATGTTAACTAGGTGTTTGTAGTTATGCATATGTCCTTACCTCAGTTATCTGTGTATGTTAACTAGGTGTTTGTAGTTAAGCATATGTCCTTACCTCAGTTATCTGTGCATGTTAACTATGTGTTTTTAGTTAAGCATATTTCCTTACCCCAGTTATCTGTGCATGTTAACTAGGTGTTTTTAGTTAAGCATATGTCCTTACCTCAGTTATCTGTGCATGTTAACCAGGTGTTTGTAGTTATGCATATGTCCTTACCTCAGTTATCTGTGCATGTTAACTAGGTGTTTGTAGTTAAGCATATATCCTTACCTCAGTTATCTGTGCATGTTAACTAGGTGTTTGTAGTTCTGTGTATATCCTTACTTCAGTTATCTGTGCATGTTAACTAGGTGTTTGTAGTTATGCATATGTCCTTACCTCAGTTATCTGTGCATGTTAACTAGGTGTGTGTAGTTAAGCATATGTCCTTACCTCAGTTATCTGTGTATGTTAACCAGGTGTTTGTAGTTATGCATATGTCCTTACCTCAGTTATCTGTGTATGTTAACTAGGTGTTTTTAGTTAAACATATGTCCTTACCTCAGTTATCTGTGCATGTTAACTAGGTGTTTGTAGTTATGCATATGTCCTTACCTCAGTTATCTGTGTATGTTAACTAGGTGTTTGTAGTTATGCATATGTCCTTACCTCAGTTATCTGTGCATGTTAACTAGGTGTTTTTAGTTAAGCATATGTCCTTACCTCAGTTATCTGTGCATGTTAACTAGGTGTTTGTAGTTAAGCATATGTCCTTACCTCAGTTATCTGTGCATGTTAACTAGGTGTTTGTAGTTATGTGAATATGTCCTTACTTCAGTTATCTGTGAATGTTGAGGAGGTTTTTGTAGTTATGTCCAAACCATTTTGTGTTTTTGCCGGTTATTTATTTACGTTCACCTAAATAAGAATTACGAAGACGTGGATTATCGTCGCCCCTATGAATTTCCACTTTCTTTAGCTCCAGCTCTACTTCCTTGTTCTGCAACGACCTCACCATCATCTTAATCGGAATTATACATCTTGCCACACCTCAGTACAATGTGTTGACCATTTTGCACGAGAATAATCGATTGAACAGCAAGTGGAAAACCCTGTTACCCAGTTCACAGTTGGTTATCAGATTTCAGGATATAGCCCAGTCATTTTTGCTGTGATAGTTTCATATTGGTATCCATGTAATCGAATCTTTCAGTGCATATTTCCAGGAATGGAAACCAACATAAAACTTCAGATTATAGTTTCATGTTGATTTCCATTTCATAGAAACATTGATTTCAATTTCCAGAAATGGAAACCAATAGGCATCACACAATCAGAGTTTCCTTTTGGTTTCCATTACGGAAATACTAAATATTACAGAATCCAAAATAGATTCTAGTTGGAAACTAGTTTGGCTAGTTTCAACCGATAGAGACCAAGTGGGTACTCATATTACCCAGTTTACAGTTGGTTTCCAGATTCCAGGATACTCGGTCATTTTCGCTGTGAACATGCACATGGATCCAACAGTTAAGTAACCATTTCTCTTTATTCGTTTGAGGATGACATGGTGTTGACTGAAGAAGCGATTATATGGTACTCCAGTTTCTGTAATTGCTGGAATTGCACTGTGCACGATCTTGATCAAATGTTTCCTGGAGCCAAATGCGAAAAATGCTGTGGACACTGCCATTGACAAGCTCGAAGCTGCAGAGGAAGATGAGAAGGGTGTTATTAAAGAAACGGTTGCAAAACAACTACTGACACCTACTGACAAACCCAAGAAGAAAATGAGCTATTGTTTCCCCAATTCATAAAACCGACAAAAGTCATTTTATAATTTTTGATTCCGAAATCGTGCGTTATAAACAGTAATGTCCCCCTTATTCGGGTTATATTGAGTCGGCAAGATTTCACTATATTAAAAAGTGTAAGGTCAAGCAGCTTACTTTAGGGCCTCCCGGGCTCAGCGGTAAGAGCGACGGATTTGTATCGTATACCTTAAGACATTACGCTGACAAGAAGCTCGCTTCATGTGGTCGTGGGAAGTGCAAGATTGAGACATGTGTGCACTGCGAAAAGTGTAGGCCCTGCGTTAAAAATTTCACTTATGTTACCCTATATTCTGTGCTTATCTAAAAGATTACGACAAAAGACAGCTGAATATGTAACGTTATAAAACTGACCTTGGTCGAATTAGTGTTTGCTCATACAGGTTGACCACGGTTGACAACGTAAGTATGTAGGTCAGGTGAATGTGGTACAGACAGTAGTCACTGTATATATTCTAGAGAAGGCTCAATAGTATTATACGCGGAATCAAGTTCTCATCCAGTGTCTTCATTCATAGAAGGTATCTGTTTATCGGTTATTTTCATTTATAAATCATCAACTATTCCAATTGCTTGAATGATGAACTAACTGATTCATCGTATATTGTCTGTTTATGTGGTTATTTTAAGTTGTGTCGTGAACTATTCTGTACCTTTTCAAGTAAATCAGTTATCAGTTAATTAAATTCATGATCCATTTTAAATTAAATTTGGTAGAATATTGTGACTGAATATCTTCCAGCAGATATATATTTCGTTGCATACACTGAAGAGTAATTTTGGGTGATAATTGATATGATAAGAAAACCAGACTTGGTTCGAGTCTTCTCAATATATACCGTCGATGATATAATGTCAGTTTCAAAATACCTAAGGATTACAAACGCTGATTCGACAGATGTAGACTAATGCGAATTCGCAATTGCCAACTAAAGAACTTAACTAGTGAAGATGATAGGAATATTTAACCATGATAAGCCAGGGCTGAGTTAAATGTGAAATTCGGTTAGTGCAAAATGAGACAATATTTAGACCACATTAAAATAAAACTTGTTTCACCAGACGTTCCAAAAGTGTGGTTGACTGTTGAATTCTATGTTTACATTTCATTAAGAATCATATTCTTGATATCTGTTGAAATATTCACCTTCTGTCCGATTGCAAATCAGAAATTGACTTGTAATATAATCATACATATAATAGGTTATAGTTGCATTTTCTCTGATACAAATCTTGATTTATAAATTAAATTAAATAATTTTATGGAATAAAACATCTAATGGACAGTCATCCTGAGGGAAAAAAATGTTTTTCTTCATCGTTTGAGAACGTGAAAGTTGAACTGCTATAATAGTTTAAATAAAATTGCTTAAAATGAAAAATCTGAAGTATATGACTACACCAAAAGAACCGCCATTTCCATGGAAATATACTTTAACATGTTGTTTCCTGACCAGATCTCGAAATCTATAAGGCCTAGCTAAATGAAACTTGTTGTGTGAATCAGACACAACGTATAGATGTATCTTCTGGGGTTTTCGACTTTTTAAAACTTTCATTTTTAGCCATTTCCATGAAAACATACACTGTCGGCCAAAAGAAACGCCTACTTGATTTTCCTTAAAATAAAAGATGAAATTATTTCTGAAATATAATTAATGGTGGTCCCCATGTTATGCTGAAACAATAATTAATATGAAAGTTCATTGAAACCGTGGGAAAACTGTGATTTGAGTAAAAAACACTCACGAAAACCACGCCAAATGAAGTCTGCTATTTTCGGTTGATTCACTCGCGCACCGTAAGCACGTAGCGTCATCACCACTTTAATGCGAATGTCTGCCTGTATTGTTGCTCGTGGTTGTATGAAAATCTGTTTCAAATGTATTCTAATCAAGCACTTAAGATATCTGGTAGGGGTTTCTTTTGGCCGACAGTGTACTTGAGTTCCATTATGGTGAATCAAATCGACACTGATTTACACTGAATATATTGAATGATGATATTATCATATACTATGTCTTCGAAAGTCTCAACAAAGGAACAAACGAATGTTCAGCAGTTGTTTTGTTATTGTTAAGGTTATAATAAATCAGTGATCGAGAGCAGACATGGACATCCTTATATTCCTGGTCCTGCTGATGATACTTCCTGGTACCACAGCAGGAAATTCGACCAGCATGCATTTCATGGGAGGATCTATGAGCTTCCGGTTTATTGATACCTCCAAACCAATATACAAGGTGATATTAACGTTCTTATTATTTCTTTTTCGGAATTATGTAAGAGATTTCATGAAAATACCAATGCACTGGTGGAAATGATTTTATCGTATTACAGAAGACAGATTAATTTGAGCCGTTGATAGTACTCTTCTTTTTGTTTGGCCATGCATAGCAGCACATTTAAAGGGGCAGTAGCACGTTTTTTTGCTCAAATAAGTTGATGAAATGTATTTGAAAAATAATTTCACCAATAGTAAAATATCCTTCTCTCTTCGGAAAATAAAGTTGAAAATGAGTGTACATGCTTCGGTAAAGCCATGGGAATCGTTTTTGTAATACAAAATAATAAATTGTGTTCACAATAAAATGGCCGCCATGCAATTTTTGCTTTATACGCAACATAGTTTTTACCACTACAGATAATTGGTTTGAGTAATAAGATGTTTTACCCTCTTAAGTTAATTTAAATGACATAAACTATCATTATAAATGGGAAATTTGAAAAAAATAAATTTTGCAAAAAACGTGCTACAGCGCCTTTAAAGTGAATTTGTTTAATGTTCATTATATTAAAGCTGAAATTACACGCCCAGTGTACATGTATGCTAGTCATATGGGCTGTTAAACCATACTAATCTAAATCTGTATCATTATCGGCTAAAGGAAATTTGTCAAATCAGTTTGAAGGAAAATTATTTT
The DNA here is from genome assembly GCA_936450465.1 of Gibbula magus. Taxonomy (NCBI): domain Eukaryota; kingdom Metazoa; phylum Mollusca; class Gastropoda; order Trochida; family Trochidae; genus Gibbula; species Gibbula magus. The sequence goes on from OW388291.1 coordinate 20,162,985, forward strand.
TTTCTGCTGTACTCATTAGTTATCGATGAAAAATACCCTTTGAATACGTTTGGTATACCTTCATAAAAGGTCTCGTATAATTGGATATCTATATGTGCGTGTTGTGCGATGTAAAACGATTATTTTATTTCATTCATCCATATACGATTAACTTTAGTATTGAATAAGAATGATTCTACATATCAACACGTGAATATAATTCCCATTTATCGTTAGTTGAAAAGTGAAGAATAAGTTCTGAATGGGGTTTTTGTATCATATTGACACTTATGATAACCATAACATCATATTCTATTCGTATTAATTTGAGGTTACATATCGGTTTATTTTGTTTGCAAACCAGGTCAAGTTAACTTTAGTAACTGGATGGATTCTAGGACAAGGTCCGTGTGGAACAACTTGCAGAATCCAAGACATTGGTAGAAACACAACCAATTCACGAAAGAACATGTTGGCCGTTAATGGTGCAGAATATTTTGGGAAATGGGATAGACAGATTAGTACCTTCAACCACCCAAGAACATACGACGTTATAACAAACGAAGTCAACAATAAATTCGAGGGGCACGTTGCAGCTGTCAATGTCCAAATGAAGTGGGAGCAAGATGTAGAAGAGGTGACCCTGGACCTAGACCCGTCAATTTTGCGTATGGAATTAAAGTATGTATTTTTTATTATTGTTTTTGCTTTTTTTCAATAATGAACAATATATGAATATGACGTTATGTCAATGACTATCTTTTCAGATTTTATGCGATAGTTGAAGAATATCATCACTACAATTCGTTTCTACTTTTACGTTTTTCTATCATGATTACCAAATTCAGAGCTCCCCAATGTCCTTATCTCTGCTAGATAAAATTGTTGAATCAATAAACAATGATTCAACATTAAAAATGACTTTGCCATTGGCAATTCTACAAAGGACATCCCTCCATTTTAAAAAAAATTAAGGAACCATAGAGGAAATCAACGCATTTCCCATGACGAATGTTGAATTAACACTGACATTTTCTTTAAAGGCTTAAAGTATACATGTACTTGCAAACTGTCATTAACACTTCTGGACAAATGACAATGACAAATATTGTATTTATCTGTATTATTGATGACATCAGACTTATTGTTCATTTTTGACTCCCCGTAGTTGATATAAAAAATTAAAAATGAATTGACAGTTAGAATTCACCTGCTACAAATGAGTCTATCAAACTCGTGCACAAATCAATTGATTACTGAAATCATTTGAATAAATTCGCAAATAAGAATGATATCTCGTTGTCAGTATTATTAATATTTTGTACATGCATTTCTTTGCCACGATTATTTTATAATAGGATTTAAGCTCATCAGGCCCGGTGGGGCCAGTGGACAGTGGTGCCAGACGTCTGTCCGACAATCTGTCCCTTGTTATTAATAATAATATGAATGTCCATTTATAGAGCGTACTTATCCATCCACTCAGTGGCTGCTCAAGGCGCAATAGGAGTATAGCACCCTGGTCTAACTCAAGCTGACTTATTTGTCGCTATAAGGTCACCTCCACAACCAGGTACCCATTTTTGCTGCTGGTTGAACAGAGGCACGTTTTGAATAAATTCACTTACCCAGGGTGACACTCATGCCTCAGTATGAGGCAGGGAATCAACCCTTGAAACTCTCAGTTTTATCTAGCAGCGAGCTACCCAACCATCAAGCGAGCTGCGTTGTTTCTGAACTACACCGGTAGCGCTCGACTGAGCTATGCACAGGACCACGCGCCCTTCATCAACTTTACTAGTTCTCGTCCTGTGCTGTTTACCTTGACTAATGGGGATTATAATGTGTACATGTAGGTACGGTGACTCGAGGGTTGCCACCTAGTACGAGTCACAGGGGCAACCTCTGAAACCTATCATCGTCTCATTCTCGAAAAAGCGATGCCCTAGAAAATTGTTGTGTACATACTCCTCGTCAGATTAGGTTTATAATTTGTAGAGTTACTGCATGGCACTTGACAGGGCCAACAGAAGCAACGCCCGTAAAAAGACAATCTCCGACAGATCTGTTGAGAACTTGACCAACGGTAATACATGTTGTGGAATTAGTGACTATCTGACCTGGCCTGTTCAAAGATTAATTTAAGTCTTTCTCTCAATAACTTAATCCAATAAATCTGACATAGTGCAAACCCATTGGTCATTGTGATGTGTTATCTGTAGATTTGTTAAAATCAAGTACAGTAGAACTCGGATATAACGAATTCCAATGGACCGAAGAATTCAGTTCGCTATATCCGCTGTTTGCTGTTCGCGTTTGGCCTATTATATAGAGCTTTTGACGGGACTTAATTTTTTTTCGCTATATCCGTTTCGCTATATCCGTGTTCGCTATATCCATGTTCTACTGTAATGTATTAGACGAGAAATGTCAAATGTTCTATTGATTAGATTAAGGAAATAATACATTTACAGTCTGTAAATGACATTATTTACGAATGGAACACCCATGGTCGCCATGCTTCTAAACTTCACTGAGTAGAATGTTTAATAATTTATTTAACCGATAAATGCCGTATTTCACCACTGAAAATATAATAAATGTATCTACCCACACCATGATATTTATATGTTTTATGTTTTATGGAATGTAGTATTTTTGGTTCATACTGGCGTATGTTCAACTACACCTGGGGTGGATGGCGTGATTATCCTGCGTTATATTACCTGACGGTGACAGTGCCCCCAACGCCTCGGGAGGATACCGAAAAACCCAACAACAGTCCAGTAGCCATGTTTAAGCCTGTCTACAAGTTAGTAAAACATTTTTTTTAGAAAATTATGACTATACTTTACATGTATATTATTCATAAATATATGTAATCTTCCAGATATGTTTCAAAGTGTAAAGAAAAAAATTAACGTTTCGACAGCGTATTCGAACTCTCGTTCTTTTGCCTTCGTGGCACCAGGTTTGCGAGTCTATCGCACTGAGGGATGAGAGTTGTGTCCCTGCCGCTCAATTGCAAATGGCTGAGTTCGTGTATCTCCAGTCCCCTTTAGTCACATTGAAGGAACATTGAAGATGGATATATTGTAAACGAAACATATGATTCAAATTGCCTCGTTATCTGTGACTTAAATGGTGTGCTCGGTAGATTTCAACTGGCGATGAAAATGTTTTGGCACTGCTTGATCATAATCCATTTTGCGATACAAGTTACAATTTTTGTTCTGTCATTTCTTAAATCAAAGTTTACAATTTATATCATGTACATGTTGATCCATCCTCGATAATCCAGCGCTATTGTTCCGATAAATCTACACACAAGCGCTGGAAAACAGTAAGGGTATTTATCCCTAACCAAGTTACCTCCTCTTGGGTCCATGTTATCCAATCAGAAACGAAACGCAGACACTATCTGCGTAAACAAATCGACCAATCAAAACGCATCACTACCGTTGTTTATCGAAACAAACAGCGGCGACCGACTCACTCGATTACGATAAAGTTTGTAACACAATCAGCGTAGAAAACCTGACAGAAACTCAAAAGAAAGTTTTAAGAAGTCTGTACGAGAACAAGGGTGTATTCATGTCCATCAAAACGGGTGGAGGTAAATGATTAAAATCCCTGTGCTACCAGGCGTCTGCGAAAGCCAAGATCCTGACACGAGAGTGCTTGTTATTTCACCCTTGATTTCAAGTGATCTCATTGGTTGTTAGAAAGCAAGCGATTCGCTGAGTCATTGCGAAGGGAGGTAACTAGGTTAGGGATAAATACCCTTACTGTTTTCCAGCGCTTGTGTGTAGATTTATCGGAACAATAGCGCTGGATTATCGAGGATGATGTTGATCGTGTCATCCGCTGTAAGATGTAACAGGCTTTCCATAAGTTAAATCATGCAACGTCATGCGTTTATCCTGCCGAAAACACCATCCATTGTATGATAACGGTGTAATTATACATTATTAAGGGCTCTAAGCACACCACACAATCTGTTCGAATCCATACATAACAATTATGTTTATTCGGAAATTTCAAATCCCTTGAAGCAATATCAAAACGAATAAGAAAACAAATTCAAAATAGTATCAATGTAAATGTGAAAATAATTGATACTTGTCCTTATTGACAGGATCTTGCTTAATAAAGCAACAACGATTAGGTTTTCTACAATGGATCCTGATGGTGACGCTGTGCGATGTTACCAATACCCCTTTGAAGACGATTTAGGAACGTTAAATAACACAGTCATCAATCCAGTAGGTTACTCTTTAATGTTCAATGTATGAAGAACATTTACCCTTGTACCATCGATTCACATTAAACATTGCAGTATTTGTAATGCCTTTAATGTGTGCTATATATGTGTGATAAAGGCCAGTCTTCACATATTGAATGTATTCTTGCATGTGCTGTGCTGTGTCAGGTTCATTTCACTATGAATAATTAATACGTTTTCAAATGAAAGTTTGCAATGATGCAGAGTGCAAAAACATGTTCCCTCAATATGATATGTCCTCAAATGTGGCCTTTCTAAATAACATGCAATTTGGAAAGGTAAGGTAAACTCATGGTGTGGGTACATCTACCACAGTGTCGTACGGAGCTTGAGCTTGAGAACTTGATCATTTATCTTTGGTATCTGCAGTACTCTACATCTCCTTTGTCTTCCTTTGTTTTGTTATTCATTTCACTTTTAAACATTCCACATAAACCTTTGCAAATGCATTCACCATACGATTGTGATAGTGTTCCAATCCTAAAAATGCTTATATCGTTTTTAATATGATAATTGCAATACATTCACGTTGTTTTGTTGTTTATAGTGTTTTATCATCCAAAACTGGCTCCCACAGTAGATATCGCTTGTGTGAGATCAAGCGATATCTACAAGCGATATCTACATTGTAGATATCACAACAATCAAATCGTCACAATCATATTACATCACAAGGCTTTGACATAACTGAGAACACTGCTGACAATGCTATGACGTCACAGAGATGATGACATAACAATGCTATGATGTCATAATGCTGATGACGTGACAATGCTATGACCTCACTGCTAAAGAGGCTAAATGGCAGTTTTTTGTTTCAGAAATGTTCATTCTGTTGATGATAATTGTTAAAGAATGATTTTGAATGATAAATAAAATCTCACCCTCGTGTCTTCTGATATCAAATATAAGGTGACAAGATCTAATCTTTTGATTACTAGGATTGCAGTATCGTCATCGATGCACAAGAGTCTGCAGGGTTTGTGGATGGTGGGTGGGGGGCTATACCTATACAAGTTATGGATATCCCAACTAAACCAGAAGTGGATCAGACACCTGTAGACTTGGAGCTAAGGAGAATGGCTTTCCGAGGCATCAATGTTGAGGTAGGAGTTTAAATGAACTATCATCTATATCCAGGTCTAACGAACTTCTTATAGAATGAAATACTTTAAAATTGACATTTATGCTTGGATATTTCAAATGGTATTCAATTTATTCAATCTGATGTTTCCTAAGCTTTGTCTTTAACATTGTTATATTTGGGATAAATATGTTTTTTCTGATTTTATCCGTGGTTTTTATACAGTTCGATGCCATATTAACAATTTTGCTAGAAAAACGTGTGACAAAGTCCATATTTGGTTAGAAGCATGATTTTTTCTCGGAAAATATGAAAATCCGTTCTTGTGACACAGTTTGATAATAAACTTTCCATTTGAAAAGCTATAGTTTCAACTTTTTAAAACAGAACATATTTGGTATAGTTTCTTTTGCCCCTGAGTTGATACATTTTTGTTATAAAAGCGTCGGGAATTGAACATGCAACCCATCGTTTATTATTGTAGCGCTTTTATCCATTAGACTTCGCTGTTAGAATCTCTAAGATTGTTTGTCAGTAAGAACGCTGCTTTCTCCACTTGACGGGAAATTCTTGAAACGCACATGGGGATCGTGCTGAAAACCAAACAACGTGAGCACAAATGCGCGTGCATTCACGAGAATAACATAATCATGTATTACATGTGCGTCTACAAAGGTGTCAAACGTGAAATGTACAATGATCTGATCGCGTAGCATGATGGATGGGGCCAAGCCAAGGTTTTGAAAACTTTTTAAAATTACAATATCGGTAATATAAAACATTTTATTAACTCGACTACAGTGAGGGTATAGGTATAACTATCACTTATTAGCGGTAGTGCATGTAAGGACAACATGATATTGTTATAAATAAGCCCAATTTATATTTCAGCGTCCATTGCTATTATTATGAGGATTATGTTAAGGAGAAAGTACGAGTATCTGTCCATTCCTTAAAAATAATGGAGACGAGGGCCCGAAGGGCCCGAGTCCCATTATTTTTAAGGAATGGACAGATACGAGAATTTTTTCCTACTTAAAGTACACTCAAGTTATTGCTTATGTGAAGAAACATAAAGTATGTGTGTAGCAAGTCATTTAATCACGAACTATATACTATATTGAGTCAACGAGTCGATGACCCAACCACAAATGAAATCGACACCACAACAAACCATGGAGCTCGTGAAATGTGTGCGAAAGCGTGCTTCCCCCAACTTGCACGTGCGGCTTCACTCAATCCGACGTGCTAGACATAACCCAAAAGAAATTACATCCGATTGTGTTGGATCCTCCATAGCACAATGGTTAGCGTGCTAGGTTAGCAAACAAGAGGTCCCGGGTTCGAATCCCCCTTTCGTTGTCAACATTTTCAGATTTTAAAAAGTGTTAAAAAATAATTGCAAGGCCTTCTAACGTAAAGTAGTTCCGTACGTGGCATAAGTCAACAAATCAGAATACAGTTACTAAAGTCACCCGTGCAACTGTTCATTACTGGAAAATAATGGAGAGATAGAACAATAGAATGACGTCAGAAGTGTACTTTAAATATCGATACACAAGTCACGATATTTAACCTATACCCAGTTCATGATCCAGACCCTTAAGACAGTCTCTGCTCCGGAATTTGTCGACCCAACCGAGGAAAGTCAACATGAATTCGTTGTGCATGTGGGATCCACTTTGAAAATTCAGCTCTATGCCAAGCCAGTTGAGTACTCAACGAGGTCAGTACATCTAAGATATCTCTTCCCGTAGTCGTGTTTGTTCATGAGTGTGCTCATATCTTGGATACAAGCCAAATTTTGAGACGTTTGTTCCTTTCTGGAGATAAACTTTAAAATATTGAAATTTGTATAGGAAAATAACCGATGTGATGATATTGTGCTTTTAGGACTCACAGCTCCAGAATGTTCATTGGAAATTATTGGTATCCATTGACATATGATTGACGTCATTGTGTTTTAACTACTCAATATTGTATGAAGGTGGTCAAACTCCAGACAGGGTGTGTGTGCTGTGTCCACTTTTGCCTCGTTGATGTTAATTTTATTGGCGATTATAGAATATCATAATAAAAATACAGAGTTAATGTCATCAGTTTATTTGTCTTCCAGTGACATAGATGCATTCTACCTGAGATCAATCCCATTTCAAACGTTCCATGTTGATGCTCCAAAGAACGATACAGCAAGGCTAGATGAGCATGTGAAGTACAGTATAGCCACATGGCGTCCTGGGAAATCTGATGTTGGTGATTACGTCGTCGGGGCACTTGTCACAGATACACAAGGGTACAATTATTTAACCCCCGGCGTAGAATCAATAAATGTAATTGAGTATACATGTACCTATCTCAGCAATCAACTCATCAAACAATGAATGATAACAATTTCGTCAACACAAACTTATTTATCTAATTTATTGAATATGACCATTAGTGATGCACATATTGAAAATTCTGGTGATTTATTGACTAGATTAGAGTATTGGCCTCTGATTAAGAGACACGATCTTCCAATTTCAGACTGTGAAAACCGGTTTTGTGAAATCAATCTTCATATTATTATACTCCCGACCAAAGGTCCGGGGTATATAGAAATACCAAGGATTCCGTCTGTCTTTTCGTCTGTTCTTCTGTCCAAGACAAGAACATGTTTGTACAACCAATTACAGAAATACTATTCATTCGATTCTTTGCACTCTTCTTCTACAAAGTACAATCGATTTTGTGAGTTTTTGAATTTTTCCAAAATGTTTGTAATTTGTCATTTTCTAAATTCTACTTTTGTCCTACCTATTACATAAACATTTTATACAAAGTTGTAACTTGAAGATAATTAGTTGTATATAGTTGTATTAAGCAGGAAGCAATCTTTCCCTTTTTAGGTATGATGGACATGACAGAAATTATAATGTTATCGTGAAAGGTAATTACATGAGCATAAATTTGTTTTAATTGTATTTTTGTTTATGATGTTGATGTCCAATTATTTTCATGTTTAGATTCTAGCAGTAATTTGGTAACTTTGTCTAATTGTTCGTCAGCCTAAAATCAACATTTATAGTATTATTAATCCGTACATTGCGGAAAAGTTGCATTATCAAATATTTAAATATTAAATTAATTTACAATGTATCCATAACGTTTTGTCGTATCCAAATAAAGGTTCAGTTTTGGATTTCCTAAATAACTTCAGACATTATTTAATGAAATACTGTTCAACAATTATCTTGTTTTAAGATATTGAACTCCTGGCACCAAAGGAACTTCCTCATGTAAGTATATAGTGTTATATTTACATGTTGCAATAAACGGTTGCTTTTTTTTAGCTAATCGGGCCGTCATGGCATTGCGGCCGGGTCCCGTCTGTCCGTCAGTCCGTAAACCTTTCGCTTTTTCGACTTATTCTCCTGGCTCTAGGGAACATTTTCTCTGCAGGCACCTTAGCCAGCGGGGGTCGTATTTGTAATTTGGTAACCCTGTGACCCCAACAGGGGTCACGACCAAAAAGAAATCTAGTTTGATCTTCTTCTCCAGTATATAAAGCTGTAGAAAGCTGAAATGTGTTGTGTATAAATCCCTTATCAAATGGCGATTCTGTGGCTCTATTTTTTCAGTCATACATTTCGGAAATACATTAATACTTCTACATCCGTCTTGATAATATACAGTTTGTTTTATTCTGTGATTTGACCATTTTCAGACAGGACCGTATTTTTCTCTTGTTCCGCACGTCACTGGGATTGTGTGCATATATGGTTCAACATGCTTCTTTCCTATCTACACCAACACTAAAACACCAAGGTAAAGCTTCGTAAAGACAATTCCATGATAATGCGTATTAGCTGTTTAGTTCAAGCTACTTTTTTTTCAAGGATATTTTCAAATCTGAAGTACCGATAAGTCATAATGTTTTAATAACTTTTTGATCATGATGACATCTTTTTAATACATGGTTCCTACTATTTTAGTGACTATATCACCTCTGTCAAATACACAACCTCCACCTTCCCAATAACGACCATAAGCCCTCCAGAACAGGCAGCAGTTGATGGAGTGTCGATGTATGTATCAGAAGTAACCATTCAGGCGTCTAAAGATGGAGATCAAAGCATCTGCTTTGAAGCCACAGACAATCACAGGTAGTTCACAGGTAGTTCACATGAAAGAAAACGGTTTTGTCAGAGTTGTAACGGAAGTAATAAATATGATGTTTTACCTCACATCGTCGCTGAAATGACACTTATTTGAAAATATCTGTCAATAGTAAAAGTATTAACAACATTTGAGCAAAAATAACCATCAACAATTGCAACTTAATTGAGTATTATTTCATGTTGCTTCATGTTGATGTTTTATTATACGTTTTACTTCGACCTGTTAAGTGTTCAATGAGTTCTCTCTTCAAGAGATGTTTTGTTCATGTCAATTGTTTAATGTTGACAGGAGAAATTCTGAAATCAAATGCATGACCGTGAAAGTGGAACTTCCGAGTAAGTATTAACATTTCAACGAGTTTGTATATTGAGTCTGAAATATAGAGTCTTTCTTACCATTCATCTTGTTATTCAGATGATATAATAGTTTTGTATAGTCATGATGAATGCATTTTGCTATTTGACAGGCAAACCATAAATCGACATTTTCTTATGAAACCAGGATTATTACAGATAATGAGCAGTTTACTTTTTACAGATCCTTGCAAATTAAATACATGTGGTCGTGGACTTTGCATTAGCCAAGGGAAAACCTACAAATGAATTTGCGGCATGAAACAAACTGGTCAGCACTGTGAAAAGGGTATGTCAATCATCCTGTATACGCTGATTAAAATGCGACAGAAACAGTTAAACTTTCCCCACATCCTGAAGTATATATACCGAAAGCCGTATTGAGCCTAGCCTAAATCAGTCCATCCCGTTTTATGTACGTTTGTTTAGAATGCGGTTAAGTTCCACTGATAGACGTTTACTCCAGTCTTTAAAACTTTTAAAGATGTAATTTATGTGCATCCATTGACTGCCTGTTTTATTCTTAAAAAGGCGCTATTTCTTGTAGTTTCAGATAGGTATAAAAGTGCGTTTTGGGAAGCGGTCACAACTTTCTCTATCCTGTCATACAGCTGGTTAGAGGTAGAACGTGTTAAATGAACGAGTCGTTCCTCCGCTTTCATGAGTGCCTGTGAACCGAATTCATTTGATCAAAGCTTACACAGATTGCATTGAAATGTAATTTTGGATTCAAAATGGCATGGTAGAGCAATTTTCCTCGAGCCTTGCCTGTTTTATATGTTAAACGTTTTATGTTTCACTGAGATGCGTATCTTTTTCTTTACTAGACCTTAACTTCTGCACAAGTAAACCATGCTTAAACAACGGCCAATGCATCAAAAGTGACAAGAAACTTTATGAATGCGACTGTGCTGGCACTGGATATTTCGGTATAAACTGTGAAAAAGGTACACCTTTTTATCTGTTCATGCTTTTTATTTTCATTGCACCAATCAACCAATTTCCAAATCACGTAACATATTCATTCTCTGTTAATAAAGTACGAAATTCAAAAGTGTTCCATCTTTTAAATCATCTATTACTGATTATGGAGCACTTGCGCCTCAATATTATTCGTATGGTAAAAGGAATCTAAATATTGTTCGTAGTAAGTTAAGTTATTCAGTAAGAAGTTTGAACTTTGATTTCTGCCGAGTTGGAATTTAGAATGTTCCTAACTGTGTAGGGTATTTGTTTGAATGTCACTTGTATAAACATCACAGAGACAAACTCATGTCATCTGTGAAGCGCATATTTAATTTAGCAGTCATTACAGTAAATCTTCAACTTTTGTTAGAAGGAAGTGCATACCTACCACTATGTCCAAATATAAGTGTATTTAAGTTAGTGCAATCCTTCATCGGCGAGACAAAGCGCAATGAAATCTTTCTGTACTTCTTTTTCTCTCTTTTGATATTACTTTCCTGTCCACAATCTGTCATCTTTGTCTGTGAAAAATGTAAATCACCTATGTACATACCAATGAGAAGGTAATCTAAGTAGGAGAACGTCTCCTTAATAATTTTCTTTGTAAATAAAATATGTTTAAATACATCATAAAGTTACTAATGATACCGAGCTGAACTTCACACCGCGGAGGGGCTTGCTCAAAGAGTAGTTGAGTTGAGTGGCTTGGAGTGGAGTCATTTGGATAAATCAAGATTTATTTACTTCACGGTTTTCTTTGCTCTCTCTAACATAAATATTTGCTTGCTAACTCAGGGTGTTGGTCAGGAACGGGCGCGCGATGGATACATCTCAAAGTAAGTGCACCGGACCGATACAGATTATTTGATCATAAATATTAATGAAACGGTTTGTTCTAGATATAGTCGACTGCAAACTGGGAGTCTGTGGTCCCCATGGTGTATGCAAAGATCTTAAGCGCAAGTTCGAGTGTGACTGTTTCAGTGGATATTCTGGCGATACTTGCCAACAGAGTAAGTATTATATTTATATTCTCTTAGCCGAGCTCACAGCTAGTTAGTTATCGTCATGGCCATAAACACGTCTTGCAACCATCTATGGTCAATGGGCAAAACTGTCGATTTTCAAACACTTTGAAAATACTATTTTTAACAGACCGCTTTCAACGAATGTAGTTAGACTATCACTGAAATACAGGACCTCTAAGGAAATTTCTCAATACATTGATAAGAAGGCTGTTTTTATTACAGTCATATTATCATATTTCCATGTGTGTCATAAAACCTAGTACAACGTCTAATGATGAAATATAAATATGTCAAAGACATAAATATACATTTTTATAAAAACGCATAGATAAGATTTGAAACACTGCCGTGCGGATGACCACATGTCCAGATAAACGGGTAAACGAGGTCTATAACCGATTCGACAGTTTCAGTTTACGTATTCAAAGTGTCATATCATCAGGACTATTACTTGAAAAAGGATGTGGTATACCTAATGAATAGGACAATTTTTTTTATATTTCCCACGGATACCGAAGGGAAAATTAAGTGTAATTTATCTTTCAATAACAAGTAAAAGCGCAACTACTATTAACTGAACACTTTTCTACTTAATGTTGATATTTGTTTTACTTATTTACATTATGTTGTATTTTCCAGTTGACAACAAATGCCAGGGAGTGGTATGTAATAATAATGGTATCTGTATTGTGGAAGGAGGAGTTGGGGTTTGTAAATGTCAACTTGGATTTTCAGGACCAGATTGTGCAAGTAAGTGAATAGGCAAACGATTTAAAACAAGATTTAATACTAATTTTAATAGTATGAAAACAATAAGTATAATAATTATGTTTAAGCTTTGCAATTTTAAATTTAGTTTATTTTTATAGGTAGCCACGTCACTCCACAAGTTAATGGTGGTACAAAGAGTGTAAGTAAATGTACAAGTTTTGAATTAATAGTTGCATCCTATATTAAAGTTCAATCTTTCGCCAAATAGTTTGTTGAATAAAAAATTAAAAAAGATTTTACGATCATTCAATATGTAACAGTGGCAATAATCCTACAACATCTACAACCTACAAGACCTGCTCAGCACGGGCTTTGCCGTGCGACTGCGGGATTATCACTTCAAAACCAATCATTTAAAAAACCATCCTTTCATGAGCCATGTACTATCACGTCATAAACCTTCACTCTATACAGTCATTATTTAAATGTCCTAAGTCACATTGCAATGTTTTATGTAAGTCACAAAAAAAATATATAAAACAATTAAAACTTTTCATCATTGCACACTCAAAACTATTTGACACTCATGCAAAAGTCGACATACTGGTGACCAATATTAAAATACGTAATATACTGCAATACAGCACCCGCTGCAATGACATTATTGTCTTGATAACCTGAGTCGACAGTCAACTTGCCGCTCTCTTACTCTCATGTATATCTCTCCACACAATTGTTGTCTCTCAAACATTCTGCATCCTCGGTTACCCAGGGGTTTATATATGCTCCGTTACTCTCCGCTATATTACCCCTGGGACACTCCATCAGTAAAATATGTACTCAAATTACCCGCCCTTACTACGAAGCTTGGACCTGCGAGCCAATGACAATTCATATCACTTCGTTGCAAAGCACGCACCTCCTGGGCGCGGTTATTTTGTTAGCCATCCGTCACCGGTTATCTCCCTTGAGCTTTTCCTGTTTTATCCTATCGAGCATTTTAATTGGTTACTGATTTCGTCACGCAGACCAAGGGTTTGTAATTTGAGTACAGATTTCTCTGATGGAGTGTCCCAGGGGTGATATAGCGGAGAGTAACGGAGCATATTTAAAACCCTGGGTAACCGAGGATGACATTCTACAGCTGTACGTATTTCTGACTACTACGTCTGCTCATCCAGCTAACAATACAAATGAGATACGGATAGACGGACGTAAATACGGACGCCAGCTGTTTATGCACTCCCACGTTCCACCTAGGGACGGGGGACAATATGATATGTTTCTTAAAACATTTGATCCACACACGAATAATCATTTATTATATTTATTGTCACAGCCTCTTAGTTCTAAATCATGACTTCATCTGCAGAATCCATTTACTGTGCCGAGCCTACCAAATGGAGCTGAACTTCAATGTTTTGTGAACATTCCATGCTTCGTATCCCTGTACTCAGAGACAACCAGCGGGTAAGCTTGCTTTTTGAAATATGCCTTTTACTCTTTTCCTGACTATTTAAAAACGAAAATAAATTCTTAAAGACAAAGGAGTGTGGCAATCATATTTGTTTCGTGTAGCTTTTAAAACAAAAATCATTAAACAATAATGTATAGAACTTTTATAACGTGAAGTGACAGGAACAGACCAACAATGACAACCTTTCTTGGACAACACTGACCGCATTCATATAAGGGAACTCCATTTATATAATTGCATTCATCAAACGTATGTTTCTCTTGTCCTTTTCATTGTTTTAAGGTGACTTCTTGCATTTACATAAAACATATATAACACAACTATCAGAAAATTTTAATGATTGTAACGTCATTGGTACAGGTCGCCAGACATAAAAGTTGGTCTTCACTCCTCTGATGTGACTGCTTCTATCCCATCTACATCACCAGATCCTACAACTGGTACTGTGAAGTCCTTACTATCCATAACAGCAAACAAAACAGGGGTCCATACTGTTTGTGTAACTTCTGGGAGGTAACTTGAAATATATTTCCAACTTGAGCCTTTGATCAATTTGTTTAAACTCTGAAGTGAGCATTGAAATCACATACAAAAATAATCGTTACCCCATTCAGAAAAATAACATTTCGCGAATACAAAGTGGAAAAAAAGCGAACCAAATAGAAGGAATGATTTATTACGACCAGCCACGAAGTGAAAGGAGGTATAGACGTGAATTCCGTGTTTCCATTCGAGCGAGAAAAAGGGGACAACTTTTATCAAAAACCGTTCAAGATAGGATCATCATATTTGGTGTGTGGCTGGAGGCTAATACTATTACGGAGTTCGAAAAATTGTGTTCCGTTTCCGTTTTGTTCCGTTTTTTGTACACTTTACAGCTCTTCTCAGAAACCTTTTAAACTAGGATAAACATATTTGGATGGAGGCTTGAGGTATATCACTACATTGATCGAGTTTGAAGACAAGAAACACGCAAGTGTATTTCCTGTAGTTATTGCCCTTGTTCATTGTTTTCACTCTTGAATTTCAAAAGGTAACAGTTTTTTTTCCAAAACTGCCAGAGAGAATAACCAAATTTGATGTGTGGCTTGAGGACATTATTACCTATTACCGAAAGTCAGAATCATGCTTTTATGCTTTTATTGTTTACGAAGTGGGCACTGATATCTTCATCAAGTACATACAGACTATGAACATATGGTTAACTCTGAGAGAAAAATACAATGATTCCCATGACTAACACGTTTGTTATGAAGTGATCTAAAACATTGTTTACCTTCATGAACTTAACGGGTATGAAAGTAGCCTATTTATTGTCATTTCCTTTGCAGGAGAAGTATAGATACACTGTGTTACAACATCCGTACCAGCATTTACAAACGTAAGACATTATATCACTATATGAACTTGTTATTTGTAGATATTGTATATGTGGCAAATTGTGAGCAATATCTTTCTATTAAAATATAGGTTTAGAATAATTTAATTTAAATTAATTTAATAAAGTAAAAACATGTCTATGAAATTCATTTTCACTCAGATTGTAATAATTAAATTCAAAGAAACTCTGGGTCGTATACCACGACCTTTTAAAAACAATATTATGTCTTACGCATTATATATATATATATATATATATATATATATATATATATATATATATATATATATATATATATATATATATATATATATATATATATTATGCGTTATATATTTCTACAGCTAGAGAGCAATTGGTCTGAACCAATAATTTTAAATGTATATAAACATATACATGTATGTCTTTATGATGAAACTTGTTGTTCAATCTATGTATTTGAAACAAAATATGAGCAAAAAAAGTGAAATCCTGTGATTTGGGATTTATATCACGGCATTCTTATATTGCATCGACCATAATAAATGGAACATTATACTGTTTAGAAAGATGTTACATCAATCGAACGCGAGTAGTAAATCTGAATAATGTTATATGTTTGTATAAGAGTTTGACTGCTTCACAACTCACAGCACAATTTGCTAAACAATGAGATTAAGCACTACAAATCGTCATTTTACTATAACGTCATCATTAAATGACCTCACATTTTTTGCAAATCATTGAATACAGCGTCACAAAACTATTGATGTAACAACTGGATTGAATTGAATACAAACTATTTTTCTATATAAAATATTAGGGAGTTAATGCAATTTTAGAACATTACTTGACTGTTCACATTGCTTATCTTCCTTCTTTCAAAATGTTACATTTTCTATATATTTCAGATCTGGCTGCTGATAAACAAATGGTTATACTTTTGTATTTTGTCCTCATTCATATCTGTTAATTTGATATTTTAAGTGGATCAATAAACAAGCATAACTAAGGGTTTTTCATCCAAATGAAAATCATAACAAAACGTTTTGGAAATATCAAAATCTGTCTGCATTAAACGTGTTATTTGTATGTAAAGAAATGTTATATCATTTACGACACTTTGGTTTATCTCCTAGCTTTGTGATCATATTGCATCTCCAGGTCCCAACTTTTGCACCACCAACACCTCCAAACCACAGTATAATAAACTGCCTAGAGGATAGAGATTGTCATGTGATCATCACAACTTCCTACAACAAAAACTGGTACGAATACACATATATATGTTCTATGCAATCTGGGAATCATCACAATCAGCAGATTGTTCGAACAATCTAGGAATGTTGCAGAATTCCTAGGTTGTTTAAACATCTGAAAATTGTGAGACCTGAACAATCTAAGAATGATCACAATCTAGGAGTTTGTTTCCTTGCAGTTATATTCTGTAGATTGTGAACATATTCAACGCATTTTCTGTCTACATTAATACAAATGAACGTAAATTGTGAAAGGTTTTCAAATGTTTCTATCTCTTCTACCGACTATAGGGCCCATATGTAGATTGTGGAGCGTTTAAATTCGTTTCTCTATTTAACTTATTTGTCTAACTATGATAACGAATTAAGATGTTGATTCTAGGACTGTGAGGGGTTTTCATATTTAATCTGCCGACTATAGGGGTCGATTCCTTGATTGTGAACGGTTTTCAAATATTTATTTTATCTTATCTACAGACTATATGGACCAATTCCTTGATTGTGAAGGGTTGTACTGTTCTATTTTATCTATCGATTGAATTGGTATCCCTACAGTCTGTATATGAAATATCATAACCCTTCTCAATCTAGGAATCGACTCCTGTTGTTTTCAGATAAGATAGAAAAACTATTTGAAAAGCCTTCACAATCTAGGGATCGACCCCCACAGTCTGTAGAAAAGAAAGAAAAAACTATTTGAGAAGCCTTCACAATCTAGGAATCGACTCCTATACAGTCTGTAGATAGGATAGAAAACCATTGAAAAGCCTTCACAATCTAGGCATCGACTCCCACAGTCTGTAGATGAAATATCATAACCCTTCACAATCTAAGAATCGACCCCTTTTTTTGGTAGATTAAATATCCTAACCGTTCACTTGGAATCGACCCTATATCCCAAAGTTTTAACAAACAAGTTAGATAACCTGACAAACAAATTCCTAGATTGTGAGCATTCTCAGATTGTTAGGGTCGAACAATCTGCAGATTGTCTAAACAATCTGGGAAAGGTGAACTGTTCCTAGATCGTGAGCTCTGCAGATTGTGATATACCCTAGATGGATTTTTGTTACTCAATTTCCATATTTTATGCTTTTTAAGGTATAATAACTTTCCAAATAATATTATAATGTTGGAAAACGAATTGACGTTTAAACATATTATACTCTATTGGCTTCAATTGTATTTACTTCTCTCAAAACATATTTTTATTAACGACAATCATATCGACACTATCAATGTTTTGTTTTTCTCTGAAAATTTTGTAGAGTTTCTTTTGGACACTAACGTGTAGCGTATTTCTCCAACAAGTTTGTATACGTTCTTATTTTGTAAGATAAACTATGTTGATCTATGAAAGACAACTTGGTAACACTTTGTCACCTGAAGCCTAAAGTTTAGGCACAACGACACAAATTAGTTTTGGTAAAATAATATCATTACAACTTCAATCCTAATTGCTTAAATTGTCAATTTGAGTAATTTTAAAAAAAGAAATTTGTCATAAAATCTGCTTTTCTTATGTCGAGAGTGATTAATTCAGTCAAATTATCGTAACGTTCCCACAGCTTCACATTTTTGTTTTGAAAACCTGTTTTTTTGGTGTTTTTTTCCATATGTATATGATTCATTAATTCATGAAAGTTGCGGGGGCGGGATAGCGCAGTGGTTCGGCTTCGGATCAAGAGGTTCGAATCCCGCCAGGTGCACGGCAATTTTGTCTGCAGTAGAGAAGGAAGGTTTGGGTGCAATTTCTGAATTTCAGTGTAGTACCACCCATGGTTCGCTAGTTCCAGCCGTTGCTCGCAGGTTTCACCGCAATACACAGCCACATGGTGTTGCGGACTTTCTCTCTGCAATAATACTAGCAGCCGTGATATAAGTGAAATGATCTTGAAAGCGGCGTCAAACCCTAACTCACCTCACCTCACCTTCATGAAAGTTGCACTCCTAAGCAGACAAAATTATGCAATTCTTATTCATAATTCTTATGATGAATTTAATGGAAAAGTTAACGGTTTTTCATGGTTATTATTTTTCTTCATTTATATTTAATGCCTTCTTTAATCCACTTCTAAAGAATGCATGATCATTTTGATATGAATACAATTCTGAATTTTATTTCATACAGCAACTTACAGGGTTATTTATATGGTTTTCATATTTCTCATTTTCTCAGCACTTTGTTTTCTGGAAGTACGTCGGCAATTGTCTTCGAAGTTATGAAATCCGGCAAAAAGTGTGAAACTGACGTTTTGTTCAATCCACCAGCAACAGGCGATAAGGAAGTGTGTCTACACGCAGGGTTTGTTACCTTAAATGACGAAATATAATTTGATTTGTTTTCAAAATGTATACATCTATTATTTAAGAAATAGACTCATAATGTGTTTGGTGCAAGTAAAACTGCTATAAATGCCGGAGCTTGTCGACGGCATTGATACTACAGTTTAACTTGAACTTTCAAACCGTTTATAAGCCAGTGAACAAACACATTATTAAATCTATTTCTTATGAATTCAAACTTTGAAATTAAAGCAATTTATTATCAGTAAATAAACTTTTGAATATAAAATCTCTGCAAAATGTGTACAGTGCATGATAAAACAAATGTTTAGTATTGTCTTGTAGATCCGTCACTAAGCTCCGCCCACGCGCAAAACGTAGTTCACAAGAAATATGATTGAAGTATTTAAATTTTGGTTCTAACATTCTGTTTTAATCAAACTTTCAATCAAACTACAATTATAATTCACGTTGTAAAGTTTTTAAAAAGTTAAATAAAGAGCATGTGATAGCAGTGTAATAATTGCGCAATGATACAGTGATAAAGTAGTACCGCAGGTTATTTTTTGTAAACGTCAGAGTATGAAGGTTATCATCTTCAGCTGTCAATCTTGTGTTTATGATAATGTATACTGATCATATTTTTTTAATCCAATCAGCAGAGAGCATATTGCTTACATTTCAAAGTCTGAATTTATTTTTTCATAGACCACAGTTCACAGTCGAAGGAATCTCATTTCAAGGAGAAAAGCGTTGTTTTATCTTGAAGACAGCCACAACAGGTAATTGGTTTTGATTTCTAGAATCAATTGCAATATTCGTCGTCGTAAAGTCATCTCAAATCCACAAAAGTAGTTCACATCTTCAACAAAAACATGTTTGTTAAAGAAAGTTAACATAATGGTATATTATTACAAATACATATGATGAATACAGTTATTTACTTGAAATCTTTATATGATATGTTGTTATATTTATATCTAACTGATTGCCATGTTTGATAGCTGTGTGAGCGTTAATGCTGTTCAAGGTAATGCAATAAGATGAGTATTTATTTATTCTGCAGATAAGGTGAGACTATATGATCAGATAAATTTATGAAGCTAAAACTTCTTTATTGTTGTATTCAGACAGTTGTAATCCAAACCCTTGTAATGGTGGAGCGTGTATTCTTCAACCAGGAGAAACGATCCCTTACCAATGCATATGTCCTGGTACTTATGCAGGGGATACATGCCAATATAGTAAGTCGAACAATATAATATGATTATTGACTTTACTCCGGAATATGGTTATCCTGTAACTAAGTTACACATAGAGTATACTATATGAGCCTCAATGACTCTCAATACTCTCAATATTCATGATATAAGTATAAGTACCTGAATATTGTAAATTACTGAATAAGAGCGAGGAATATACACTGTCGGCAAAAAGAAACGCCTACTTGATTTTTCTTAAAATGAAAGATGAAATAATTTCTAAAATATAATTAGTGGTTGTTTCCAAGTAATGCTAAAACTATAATAAATATGAAAGTACATGGATTCGCGCAAAAAACTGTGATTTGCGTCAGTTACATTCATGAAAACCACTCGCAATGAAGACCGCTATTTCCGGTTGATTCACGTCACTTGCGCACCGTAACCACATACATCTGTAGCGTCATCACCAATTTAATGCGAATGTGTGCCTGTATTTCTGCTCGTAGTTGTATTGAAATCTGTTTCAAATGTTTTTTCTGGCCAAGCACTGATCGAAAACTGAACAATTGTGTTGTCTCATTTCAACAATCGCCATTCTTTAGTGACATGACAAGTTCTGAAATTAAAATATATTATGCAGAAACTATGCAACTTCATAATGCTTTAATATAGCTAAACTGTTCTTAATAGTTTTTACGAAATCTGATAAGATATCTGGTAGGCGTTTCTTTTGACCGACAGTGTATATTATATTCAGCCACAATTGTTAGACAAGTGGACGAGTGATATGTATCCAAACAAAATCTGATAAGATATCTGGTAGGCGTTTCTTTTGACCGACAGTGTATATTATATTCAGCCACAATTGTTAGACAAGTGGACGAGTGATATGTATCCAAGTACATCTAGGGAAACATATGAAGCAATACATTCAGACTTTGCAATTCAAGCGATATGCTGCCTCTTGATTTGACTAAACAAGGTCACATGACCGGTATATACCTCGATAAACAAGAGAGACGTTTACACAAAATAAATTACATGAAATGAAGGATACACGAAATCATGCCGGAACTATTTCCCCGGGGATTTCCCAGTATCGTGAATCTGGCCCTACCACATTATTGACAGTTGCCACTTCACACCTGATAATAAATCACCTCCTTCCTAAAAATAAAATAATTTTGAAACGTATTTATTTTTGTAGCACTGCAGTGCAGCTGTTACCGATCCTGTTTGGTATTCCATCCAAACCATCCATTCTAAACCTCTATAACGCCATTTTCGTGCACCCTAAACCAGACATACACAATTATGCCGTACTTCGAAATATCATGTACATGACAGGCCATAAGAAGGTCAATGAGGCCAGTGTGTGAGCTGAATTTTCAATGACCTGGTTAATCTAACTCTGTTGCAAGTCCCCCCAATCAATGTCACGCGTGCGGCTGGCTTCCGCGACTTTTCAGGCACCCCGAACGATCATGTACATGTTTGAACACTTAAATCCGTCAATGTCTATGACGACGTCTAATATCGGTGGGCCAGCAAATGGTAAACAATGTCATGTGAACCTTCAATAAATTTTACTTTCAATGCAACCAATGCAAAACCGCTTCCCTAAGTTACGTGACGACCAGTTCATCAGATGGTGACCTCACCTTGCACTTAAATCTGTACATTGAATCAATGCGCGAATTAGGTCGACTTGATGACAACTACTGTTTTCTGTTGTATTTAAAATCAAACTTAATATTCATTCTTCCATTATTATGATATTGTTATTGGGAGAAATATAAATTTAAAAATATATATATTCATGATTTTGTCTTATATTCCTTGTTTTATTGAGGACTATTTTATGCATGCGCTTGTATCCGGAAGAGAACTGCCAGTGAGTGACTGGTATCTAGATAAGTAAGCTATCATTGCAGTGACTTGGAACTGTAAAACATTAATTTATATTTTAAATTGCAAAGTTTGAATGTATAAGAAATGAATCTCATAATGTGTTTGTCCACGCTATTATAACCTGGTTGAAAAGTGAAATTTAAACTTAAATAACCGGCGCAGCTTGCGCGATCGGTTATTCAAAAGTTTAAATTACTCCAAAGTTTCCGAAGTTTCCGAAGTTTCCTAAGTTTCAATGTCCACACGATTATAACCTGGTTGAAAAGTTAAATTTAAACTTGAATAACCGGCGCAGCTTGCGCAGTCGGTTATTCAAAAGTTTAAATTACTCGTTTCAACCAGGTTATAATCGCGTGGACCAACACATTATGACATTCATTTCTTAAATATATGAGTTTTTATTGTTGGTAATACACAATATTATCAAATGGTTGTCTCTTAATATCGGTATATTTACTGGCAGGCAAAATATATACATATAAACGCAAGATATGTTCATCCACGAGAAATAAAAATGACTGAACATAGTTATATAATTTACTTATCTAGAAACCAACTAAAAAACTGAAAACGCTGTTAAATTTTGTTTCTCATCAATATGACTGTAACTAATCGATGTTTTGGTATGTCATGAACTAAGAGAGATAAGAGCTTTAGCTTGAAATAGTACATTTTTACTTGTTTAATGACGTCCTATAGCAATGATGCATCACAGAATTAAAACCACAGAAGGTACATGACGTCAACAATATATTTTATAAACACAATTTCCATATTTGATCAATTTTGATATTTGACAAATCTGTGTTCGAAATTTATGTAATTTTTATGTGATTTTAGTGTTTTAATTTGTTTTCAATATACAGAAGAGTCTTACTCTGATGAATGAAATAGTGAATATTTTTTTACAACAAAGATATGCTTATCAAAGACGTTCAACTTCATCCGACAGTAGTTTTCTGTGGTTTACTCTGTTGAAAAGTATGATTTATGTTGCCTGTCTATTTATAAACGACTATTATAATAAAGATTAACGTCTAGTTTACCACTCGTATTGTTGTCTTCAGACTACTGTAACCCAAACCCTTGTACAAATGGTGGAACATGTGTTCGTCAACCAGAGGAAACGCCCTTTTATAAATGTATGTGTCCTGATATTGTTGCTGGGGATATATGTCAATATCGTAAGTACAAAACAGTATTGCATTATAGATATTATTACCCAAGTGGTGCTTCGTAACGTGATTTCATAAGAATCATCTGTCATGACACATATGAGCAAGTTAACGATGAAAACGTACCATTGCCTGGAGGTATATCTTCATTCCCAAAACGAACGTGAATTCACTGAGGTTTTGGAGCAAGAAACCTATTTTACTCAGGAAAAAAAACGTAATATGAGAGGGGAAGCTTGTTAAATATCATTTTATTATCATATATCTATAAAACGGGGATGTTTAATATTCGGGCACAATTGTCAAAAGATAACATGGTGCATTGATATGTTGCCCCACTGCATATTTAAAATATTAACGATATGATTTACCTCGAAGGAAATAAAACGAATCGTCTGTATATTATTATTACAAATTAAAAAACCGAAATGAAAGGGTTACATAGCAATAAGATTATATGTATTAAAGAAGATAACACTTTGTCATATGAATATTTTTAGTTTTTAAACTATTGTAGAAACAAATCCATTAACCTTCACTGAAGGGTCTCCCTAAGGTATACTTGTAAAACTTGCATATTGGTGCAATTATACACTTTGTCCCAATCGTTATCACTACAATGTACTAATTTGCATAGTTTACTTTCAGAAAAGTCTTTGTGTAATAACGGGGGCTTCCTTGAGCCACAAGGTGATACCTATGTCTGCAGATGCCCAATAGGTTATGGAGGACGCAATTGTGATCCAAGTTTGTATCTTTATCTTGATTTTATATACTAAAAAAGTAAGTAAGGGAAATTAGATGTTAAATGGTCGATATTTCATCACAATGCCAAATAATAACTACATCATTATTCATAGTTTCCATAACTATTTTGTTCATTATAAAATATATATATATATATATATATATATATATATATATATATATATATATATATATATATATATATATATATATATATATATATTAACCATTGAGATTTCGTTAAAAAGGGATGTAAGCACCTTATCAATGGTCCCTTCCACTACCAAACCCTAACCTCCTTTTTAATATGTGGTGTCACTTATCAATACCATGCATAGTAATTAGTACTTAGTAATTATGAAATATTCCCATTTCTGATAATACTCATCCTGAACGATATCGATGTTATCACATTAGAATCAAAGATATGAATGTCAGGATGTATGTTATATGTATTATTCACTGCAGTTTAACAATGAGTATTCACAAACTGAAGTATTTCTTTCTGCTCAATTTTCAGACCCTACATCAACTGAAGTGAGTCATGTACTTAAGATAAACATCAGTTTCTTTTATCTCGTTATTGACATATCTTAATGAGTTTAACGTAGATTCGATACCAATTTTCATCAATCGGATTCGAACGGGTCAGCAATACAAATGGTAAACTAGCCATTTATCATAATCCAAAATCTCCGTTCGACAATAAAATGACCCATCAAAAACAAGGATTTTAAAATCTCATGGCAGAATTACGTTGTTGCATTGGATATAATGTGTCAAATATTTCAGTTATTGTGCATATTTCATTTTTGAAGGCTGAATTCACGGACCCTACATTGAACAATGGTGCAACTGTTGAATGCGAAGTTGGAGCCAAATGTGTGATTCCAGTACGCATTCAAGGGCCAAGGTTAATGTTTCATTTGCTTAATCTTTTTGTCCAGAACTAATTTGAAACATGGTCAGAAATAATGTAAATCAATTATTTGGATCATATGCTGTATCTTCTGCTGTAAGAGTTTTAGAATGAAGATTTAAACTGTGAAACTTAAATGAAGTTAAGGCAATACACTACAGGGTGTGAGTTAATACAAGTGGGATATGGATACCATTTCATCTATTTATACTATCTAAATGTTTTGTACAGTGCCCAGCTTTTTGAAGGACCCTCAAGTGGCGATGTAAATATTAAGCTGTGGAAACGTATAGGCAAAGCTGGTGCATTCCACAATGATGATATGCTAGAAATAACAGCACGAACACCTGGGGACATGAACGTGTGCTTGAAAACGCAAACTATGTTCTCTTCCAGGTAAATACAAAGTAAAATAAATAAACTTAATATATCTCAACGGATAGCCAATTATATATATATATATAATCGTCATGCGATATTTCCCGTATATAAGTTTATGCCTTAAATTGATGACATGTTTGGGAATATTAATCTACATGTCGGTTCAATAGGGAATTTCTCTGGAAGCTGAAATACTGTCACAGATTCATTAGCAAAAAGGATTGTATCAGATTAAATCAGAATATAAATAGTTGACTTTCGTTCTATCTTATTGTATTTTTCTATGAACAATAAAAGCCCTCTGGAAAGTTCCTCCATACTAATTTTCAAAGTAGTATTGACAGATTTGTTTTCTAAAAAGCTATTATTTCCGCAAGTTAATATGCCCCTAAGTATTAACTGAAGAACATTAATAAAATAGTGGTTGGCATAGCATATATGGAAGATGGTACATTTTACTTGTAATGCTATATATATTGTACTTTCAGTAACAAGGATATCTGCTATCACATCAAAGCTTCCACCGGTAAGGAACTTTTCAACATCATTAATCATTAAAACTTTATCTTTTGAGGAACACATTATAAAGCACATGGCATTATGGTTTTAGAGTTTATATGGTATATTATTATCCCCCGCCACGAAGTGGAAGGGGGATAGGTTTGAGCTCCGTCCGTCCGTCCGAGACAAAGGGGACAGCTTTTCTCAGAAACCGTTTAAGATAGGGTTACCACATTTGATGTGTTGCTTGAAAGCATGAATACCCTGATGGAGTTCGAAAATGAGAAGCGTGCAATTATTTGTTCGGGGTTATTGGCCTTGTTCCGTATTTTTTAACTTTGTTCATGGTATCTCCAAAGGGGACAGCTTTTCTCAGAAACCGTTTAAGATAGGGTTACCAAATTTGATGTGTTGCTTGAAAGCATGAATACCTTGATGGGGTTCGAAAATGAGAAGCGTGCAATTATTTTTTCCAGAGTTATTGGCCTTGTTCCGTATTTTTGGCCTTTGTTCATCGTATCTCCAAAGTCGACAGTTTTTCTCAGAAACTATTTAAGATAGGAGAACCAAAATTGGTGTGTTGCTTGAGGGCACACATACCTTGATGGAATGAAAATGAGTAATGCACAAGTGTTTCGAATTATTGCCCTTTTCCCAATTTCTTGGGTCTGGCGGGGGATGTTGATGACTATGTCTTCTTGTTAACTTCATTAACATAATATAACTAGTTTTTTGTTCTTTTATCTCTACAGAGACAACTGCAATGGAAAATGTATGTATAAATATCAATTTTGATATCAATATTAACATACAATGTGTGTAAAAATTATAATACGTTTGAGCGGGCATTACCACATTGAACCAAGGAATGTTTCAGTATTTTGTTCGGAAAATATTATTTATTTGTTGTGGTTTATTATTTCCAGAACAATATTCAAGGCATTGTTGTTTGTAAAGGCGAACCTCATGTTATAGTTTTGAAATTATCTGTTACCTTACTGAACTTTTTCATGATGAAATGAATGTTTCAGGATGATTTCATATTCCCGACACTCCCTGCTGAAACTACTATTCCATGTGCGAAGACGAAGCAGTGTCACATTCTAATGTACATACAACCTGATCAGAACAACTGGTGAGTGATTCCAAAACTATAAGAGGATATATCATATGTATGATGTGATATTTTACTTTTCCAAGTCGCGAAATGTGATAAATACAGTATTTGGTTTGACAGGTTATATATAATTGTTTTTTTAACGCAGTTTGATCGCAATGACAATGTAGGTTGCGTTCGCTTTACCCCCTGTCACACTGCACTACGTTCTCATTGCGTTTGCACTGTGTTCTTCAATACGGCCTTTTTCATTCAAAACGCCTTGTGAACCCCGAAAACATCGTTTCTGTCACATCAAGAAGCTTCTAACTCGTTTCAGCTGCATTTTCGACTCAACTTCCACGCTCTCAATACAACCATGTGCGTTCCTTGTGGGTTTTCCAATGTGTTCTTACTACGGTGCTTTTGCGTTCTGTGAGTGTTCATCAAGTACCTCCTACGTTCTTACTAGGTTCTTACTGCGTGTATAAAACGCTTACAAATACCCCACTACGCAGTCACGCTGATCGGTTGTAGATTCGCTTTCAAACTGCTCATTACTTGCTTATTGCCTATACGTCAGACGCCATCATAATGACAAGACGTTGTCTCTCTCTAGCCATCATGATTTATGTGAACTTATAAATGGTAATGGTAATGATCTAGCAGAGAGCGCAAATTGAACGTAGTGCAAACTTGTTGTGAACCCCCTAAAAACCCTTTGAACTCAGTAGGATCGCAAGGGACGAATAGAAGTGTAGGAACAGAGCAATAGAAGGGTAGAATGGGCCCATCCTCTCAACAGCATGACGTCATATATGTGTTAAATGCGGTAGGAGTACTTTTTCCATGACGTTGTAATATTCACTAGGCCTAGTGACTAATAACATGTGCGATTGTTATTTAGTCTAATTACTGACACCACAGTTTATATTCATTGATAAATCTTAGAATATTTTAAATAATATTGATGTAAGTCGAGTATGTTTGTTTTATGTATTACCTGTAACTATTGTGTTGTCCGTTATTGTACTCTTTTATAATCATTAGTATTAGTATGATGATTATTATCCTTATTATTAAGTTATTTTTCAACAGTCAACAAGTGGAAGGACAAGGTGATATGAACGTTCACATCTTCCCCAGCAAGTTGGAAGGAGGATCCTGCATCACTGATGTCCTGTTTTCTTCTGATGTATCAACCGGTTTACAGGACCTCTGTCTACGAGTGGGGTAAATAACATGATTTCAGTTTGTAATGGCTAAGATTTCCAATCAAGTAGTCGAGTGCATATCAACGAAAATCTTCGGAGTTGATGAAATAAATCCAATGGAAAAATCTATGAAATAAATTAAATTAGTCTCCCTTCTCCATGGAACTCTAAAGTCTAACTTAAAGTGAAATATCTATGACACATGTTTTCACATTCATGAAGTCACTCATCATTAACGTTTTCTTTCATTACAGTTCGTCAAATCAACGTTGCTACAAAGTTGATTCAAACCCAGCAGGTATATATGTACTGGCTCTATAATAATAATAATAATAATAATAATCTAAACTAAATATGAGTCTTCGATCGATTACTTGTGTTATCATCAACATAATACATCATACTTGTTGTACATGCAAACACTTATGGTATAAATGTGTGAGAGTGATATCACAATGTATGTCATCTGTCACCAACGTTTGATTCATGTTGCATACTTGGCGGGATCTTCCATCTGTTCGTTAATAATACGTTTATAAGGTCTTATTACCCTTTAGATAAATTTGTTGAATTCTGATTGGTCAATAGCCAATGTATACGAAACCGTGTAGGCGGATTTGCCAGGATGTACCATCCGTATGACCCGTGAAGACAGGTCATGTTACTAACTACACAGGTCTTACGGATGACCTTGACCTTAGATGGAATGCGGAAATAAAACGGTTGCTCGACTCGGAATTTCAGAATCGAAACTTACCTTAACAAACATAAGTACGGTGATTTCAACCTATATACATTTTTTATTTGTTTGCGTCAATAAACTAATTTAATAAACACTTACATGTGTCTCTCTATTATTCTTCAGGTAATACTACATTCAAAATCGATTATTTTTTAAGCCGCAGAGTTATCGCCCTTGACATGGAGCGATAAACTCTTTACACTGTTTTCGTTGTTGCACAGTGTGCGGAGTTTTTATCACAAACGGAAAGAGCTATGTAGCCTATATAATTGATCGGAAATGGGCGAAACAAGTACACATAATAGATCTAAAGAGTAATAAATTCGTTACACGGTGTAACGCTGCGCCTCAGGAAAATACGGAATATACAAGGGTCTTACAGTCCCGTACACCCTGTCAAAACACCGTGTAACTAATAATATTACAGTTCAAATCTGTAAAATTGGTGTTTTATTGAAGAGCCATGCAAGAACCAGAACTGCGGAGCTGGTGCTTGTATTGTGGAGGGCGACAACTATGCTTGTGTCTGTGATGGTAAACATCAAGGGATTGCGTGTAATAGTGGTCAGTATGTCTATACTTTTCGTAACCTTAAATGTCAAAGCAAAATTCGAACTGTTGTGAACCAAGGAACTTGCAATCATGTATCGTTGTCTAAGCATTGTGACAATCAGTGACGTTAACACATGTAAACCGGCTGTCATCTTATTTACTCTTCGTTTGAATAACAAACAATGAAAAATACAAAAGGTATACCATCAAATTGGACGCATCTGCTACTTTGAATATACTGAATACTTACTCCATCAGAATAAAGCGGACATGATGGGAGAAAGGCAATCTCCGCTTGTATTATTAACATTGACATATTTTTCTTGTTTCTGCAGACATTGCTGTACCTGTTATAGGATAATCCATCTACTTCCACAGCAACACGAGAGCGATGCTTTGTTTAGGATTAAGAAACAAAAGGATACAACCAGAACTGACAATCCAGTGCAAGACTATATATATTCTGCTTTTCATATAATTCTTCTACGTTGAAATAAACATATAAACCATTCTACATTTTCAAATTCTTCTTTTGATGCAAACAAACTGTGACATTGACCTGTAATGTACATGATTTGTCCAAATAAAGACCTGTGGTCTGTGATATTGACAATCGTGATGATATTGCAACATGTCCGTGACATACAGGGAACAAACTATACAGCACACACAGCAGCATACTGACAATAAGACCCAAAAATGTTCATACAAATAAATGGTAAGGATCCTTAATAACACTCGTGAGTAAATATGCTTAAATTTACTTAAATAAAAAGACAGGTGAAAGAGAGGGACTCCAGGTTGATCCTTCAGACATTTATGGACTTGACTTGAATCAGATTGAATTTAATTTCGTGTCATATTCGCAAGCCATCGTACATGTTCCTCGCGTATGAACGTTCGAATGCAGTTCAAAATAGTTGATGTGATATTCTTTTACCTTTTTAAAAAATATTTACAGTGAATTTGAATGAGTATCATTGCATTGGTCAAGGTTCCTTGAAACTCATTCGTGGGGACCAGTTATTCTATTCCCATAATGTGGAGTGCAATTGAAATATCCGAAATACAATTCAAATGTTATTTGATATGTATATCTATATGTACTTTTAATTAATTGTGAACGCGTTTGAAACATTCATATGATTTGGGGATATATCGACACGGACATGAAAGAAGTTTGAAGTCGAAAATCCGGATTACTCTTCAAATACTGTTTGATATGTACATCAACTGAAATATATCTGGGACGTGTTAAACACATTCAAATCATTTGGCAACTTTCAAAAATGGACAAAAGTTGGATCGAAAATCGGATGTTTTATAACGTACTACGAGCTGTCAGGAATGTCCAGCAATATGATTTAAACGTATTTATTCACTGACAAAGTGACGGAATCGGCAAACAAGAAAAATGATGCTTATATAAATGCCTCTTCTTACACATTGGAAACAAAACAAACAAATGTGCGTGACGTTCACAGAACAGAATAAGTTACATTGTACATACATTGCAGAATTATAAAATATAAAGTCAACAGGCATGTAAATGGCACGAGATTACAAGTTACAATTGAAGGCATTAGACTTTAAAGTTGTTGAAAGTTATTTAAGCAAGGGAATAGCATGATAATAGAACAAAGATGAGTTTGAAAAGTCTAAAAACCTTTTAGATTTAACGATAAAATTATGGATGGATTTTAGTAGTACTTGATTTTCCTGGTTCGGTGCGCAAGTATTTCCCTGATGTCCAGCAATAATCAACTCATTCTGTCTCCTCTCTGATGAAATGACATTTTAACTGTCAGACAAGTGACAAACTGGAACGTCAATGTCCCATAGACAAGGATGAAGTTGTTTTCCATTTTCCGTTTAATAGTCAATCTTATAGATGTAGTGTTTTGTTCCAGTAGAGACTATTGTATTCCATTTCCAATTCTTACGTCTCAAAAACGTCAGCCATTCGTTGTATCTAGGAACAAGTGTTTGGTACCAGTTAATATAGAGAAGGTCACTTCCGTCTACCAAACCATTCATTGTCAGTCCCATATATACCAAGATAACACACAACTGGTGGACCACTGTTGGGCCACTTCTACCTGCTCCAGTGGCCCATTAGTAGTTTGTCCAGCTGATACAAGGTGGGCCACCGGTGGCAGCTACTGGTAGCTATCTGCCACCAGCGGCCCACCTGCTACCATGCTGTTGGGTCACCTGCTATCCAACAGTGGCAAGCCACTAGCTATCATACCGGTGGCCGGGCCACTTGCTACCCACCAGTGGCAACCCACGAGCTACCTGCAACTAGTGGCCCACTAAGGGGCGTGTTATCTGGGTACACCCGTTTCTGAAATCAAAATAAACGCCACCAACAAACTACCGAAGAGTAAGCCGTCTGAGTAAGGTTACATGAAACAATCGTTCCAGTTATGAACCCAAATTACTGTATATAAATATGTGTAACTATGAGACTGGTCGATGAGTACAACAACACTCTTCACTCAATTTGAAACATTTTACCTACCGAACTGTTCAATTTGCTGGCCAGGAGTCAATACTATAGTTGTTGCCTTGACTTCTGTATCAGTTACAACCAGATGCCCTTTCGGAGAGTAGCTAGTGCATGCAGCATCAGCCTGAGACCATGTCTTCATATCAGTGTGGAATTTGACACACATCCGATTGGATCCCAGCATCTGGTAACCATCCATCGTTGGCCAGTGAAAGGGTAGCTTCCCAAGTTGGTAGAAATATTGTTCCTGCTGCTGCTGTAGCTTCAGTAATACTTACAGTTGTACTTGGTTGAAATTTTAAAGATAGATGGTTCACAGTGAGCTAAATGAGTCTCCATAACTTAAACAAGATACCCAGCAGGCTAGATGAGGTCTTGATCAGGTTTAGACGTATAACATCGTCATTTAGACGTTGATTCAACGTAACTATTTCGACGTCTAAACTAGAGGTTGATTCAACGTCTAGTAGACGTCTAATGTTCGACCAGCACTTTCTACATTTATTGTGATGGCTTTGTGCTTATATCAGTTTGAAGTGGGTTTCTTTCACATTATGTGCAGAGGTAGACTTAAATATTATTAGGTGTGTAAAATTTAAATATTTCTGTTACTTAAAATGTTTTACAGTATATTTTGTAGATAGGAAATTATTTATACAATAGATATCATATTTGAAGAAACATAAAAATAATTTGAAAACATCCTGTAAAAAAAGTATCAATTCATTCCAAAAAACGTTGAAGAAATTCCCGAGTTGATGGGGTTCGAATGTGTAGTTCAGATTGAATGTGTAGTCAATGATGTTCAGAGTGGCTGGTTCTATACCTCCAAATGTCGCTGGGGTGTGTCACGCATGCGCCGTTAATCGCGCGCCAGTTTAGTTTACAACGTTCAAAGGACTGAATAAATATAAATCGTTTCTGGAAATCAAAGCAGCATGTATTCAGGCTTCTTCAATTAATTGTTAGAGAAGATACGTTATTAAGGTTATTAGTTTAACACCGTTGGTAACTCTAGACAACCATGCTTGCCTTGTGCTCTCACATGTGAGTGTAGCCCATTGTTCAAAGAACGGTCAGATCTAGGTCACTCTCCTTATTTTTCTGAAATGAACCATTGCCTTGGTAAAGTAGCCTATTTCAATATGAAGATAGTAGATACATGTGTATAGGTCATTCGTGTTTTTGACTGTTAAGCAAAACTATCATACTTTATTTTAAATAGTAATATTGACTAGGCTACAGTACAGTCTGCATACTCATATTTTATTATATATAGTAATACCAATGATTCCGTCCGTCCTTCCGTCCGTCTGAAGACAATTTTTGTCCGATCGATTACAGAAAAACTATTCATCTCATCCTTTTCAAATTTGGTACATGTCTTATTCACAAACTGGAGAGGTGCAGTGCTAAATGTACACCGAATTGGTGACTTTTTTAATTTTGTCGATTTTTTTTAGTTTTTAACTTGGTCAAATTCTGAGCATTTTTTGTCCGATCGATTACAGAAAAACTATTCATCTCATCCTTTTCAATTTTGGCACATGTCTTCTTCACTACTAGGAGAGGTGCATGGCAAAATGTAACATGATTTGGTGAATTGTTTAATTTTTGGCGATTTTTTGTATTTTTTTACTACGTCATATTCGGAGCTGGAATGAATGAAGCTACTTCTGTGTTGTGATTTGTTGATTTTGTCATTTTCTTTATCATGTAACTTTCATCATAAGCTACTTCTGTGTTCTTGTTGATTTTACAATTTTAAATTTATATTTCCACTGGTTATATTTTTGGAAAAGTTAAATTTTCTTTCCTTTCAGCCATATCCCTCACTGTGTCTACAGGGGTGTGCTTCCAAGTATATGTTGTTTCAAGTCACTCGAATGTATCATTATGATGGATTAATTTCCAAAATAAAGTTGAAATTAGTGGTAATGGCAGTAGTGTATTATGTTAACCCTACCTTTTCAAGTTACTATTATTCCTACTTTTACTTAAACCACCTTTTTTACACGAAGAGACTTGTCCTACCCTTTTCGCAAACAGTTTAATCTTAGCAATTACATTTCATAGCTTATCAATCCTTAGGTGTGCAGACACCTCTCTCTTTAAGTAAAATAAAAATGTCAAACTTTAACAGTCGGGGGTATTAGTGAGCCACGCTCACTTTTTTGCATGTTATCTTATTATTTTGATTAGAGGTAGATGTATTCACCGTTTGTAGATTTGTTAGAAGAAACTATAACAAAATAAAACAAAAGCTCTAAAAAGATAATGTGAGGAAGACTATATCATTATAGATTAAGAATGTATTTAATTGTTTTTAGATACTATCGCGAATGCTTACAAGTCACAGGGGATATAGTTTTCTGTGAAATGACCAAACTCTTCAAAAATGCTCCTGGGATCGGAGGTGTGGAGATGGCTAAAATAAGACAATGCCTTCACTGGAATACCTCATTCTTTTCATCTCAACTGAATTAAAATGTTTTGTAAATGTGTAACATATGTTAATTGTTTTTGCTAGTACATGTAGCGTGTCCATCTGATGAATGTTCCGCAACTCATTCAACCAAATACTTGAAGAGTTGACATAAGTGTGTAAACACATGCCTTTTAAGTGCCTTCCTCCGCTCCTGCTCATTGACGTCGAGCTTATCCTTACATATCCTCTACAAACATATCATCGTTGTACACCTCTCTACATCCGGTGTACACAGTGATACTAGCAGCCGTCATAAAAGTGAAAAACTCTTGAAAGCGGCGTTAAACTCCAAATCACCTCATACATATATGTTTATTATGTAGAAATATTCAAATAACAAAATGACCTTTTTACTGAATTATAATGTTTATTTCAATCGTTAATTATGTTCTAACAGCCATTTGAATCGCAAACTGCTATTCATAGTGTTATTACTGGAAATCAAAGGAAAGGTAATACATGTCCTAACGTTGGAAGATAATAATATTATGAGAAATCGAAGTACAAGAAGCATCAGATATGGACCATATTTGATGCCACAGATCCAGACGTCATCAAGTTCCACCCAGGTGGACGGGCTACCCGATAACAGGGACACCAACACCTGAAGAATATATCAAGCTACGAATATAATCACCCGAACATGTGCCGATCGAGGGGACATCTGCTTAATACTGTCAGTGCTAGAATGATACAGACGTTTAGAATTAAAATATGGAACGAATACATTACATGGATATTATAATGTTATATATTACTATTTAAGTAATATGTAGAGTTAATGGTTATGGTGAGTTGGAGCGTATTAAAGCCATATATATGAAACGCAATGGATGTACCTTTAACAAGCTTCACAACCTCAAATGATCGTAAATGAAAGAAGAAATCAGATTTAAATGATACCCAATCGAGCAAGCGGGTACCCGACATGAACGTTGAAAGCTCAGTGATACAATCATAATCGCGGCTGTTTATTCCCCACAATTCACACTAGGACATGTATCAAACGATACATGGTTCCTGACACCATTTGGCAAGCCCTTTCTTACCGTCGCATATATCTCTACACACGAGCTCTGATAATTCAGCCATTACGGCGAAGCTTAAACAGTTGGATAGAAGTTACAAAAGCTGTCAAAACTTGTTGCAATAGAAACAGAAGTAATATCTGTCAAAGTTAAAGGGGGCGAGTTCGGCTTAGGATCAAGATGTCCGGGGTTCGAATCCCGCCAAGGGCACGGCAACTTTGTGTGCATTAGAGAACTGTTCTACACGCAGTAAGGTTTAGGTGCAATGATACACTGAATTCCAGGGTAGTACCACCCATGGTTCGCTAGTTCCAGCCGATGCTCACAGGTTTTACAGCAATGCATAGCCACATGGCATTGCGGGCTTTCGCCATGCCATAATACTAACAGCCGTGATATAAGTGAAATACTCTTGAAAGCGGCGTTAAACCCCAACTCAATTCCCCCAGGTCTGGATTAACCTCATGAAAACCATAAAACTACAAACCACTATCACAGGCAATCCCTTGGTGGGTATCATAACAGACACATGACGAGGTGATGCCCTCTACTATACAAGCACCATGTCCACAGTTCCGGTTCTTGCATGGTTCTGAAAAGTAGCATTTATTTCAAACAATGCTATGTTTTAGTGTCATAAATATGAAATGACTTCCATACTGTTAGTTTATCTGCCCACTGTTTACATGTAGGAATCATCTTTTCACCAGAAGATCTGGCAAATAATGTTTCTAAAATGTACTAAAAACCATTGTTAATTAAACTATTGTCTTTGTTGTAGAGGGGTCAATACAGTTAGCAATGACCATATTTCGTCAGTAGGCCACTTTTACTGAAATTAATCTTTTTCAAAATTTGTGAGTTTGAGGTTCAAAGTGTTGTTACTAGTAACCTTTGAGTAAAAGGCAGATATTAAAGTTTGACTAGTTGATTTGAAAGAATGGAATGATTCACATTACAGCAATCAATATCCACCTTCATTTTTCAGTATAACGTAACGTGTTTGGAGAACAAAATACCAGAATTTTGTTTTAAATATCAAAAAGAAGCAATGAATATCTGAATGAATTTGTCTTTCTTAAACTGCTAGATTATGATTCTATTATTCCATATGGTTATTATTATTGACATACTCTCTTCTTTTTTATATGGCAACCTTAACTGTAAATAAATGGGGTGCTTAACGTTCTGTCTGTATATAAAATTGGTGTTATGTAATTCATCTTTTGCACACGTATAAGGCAGTTGTCATTGCAAAAAAATACATTTGGGGATGAATGGGCAAATTTGAACTTAAATCAGTACACATGGCATGTATCAAAGCCAAAACAACTTCTGAAAAAAAAAACACTGACATTTTATCACAAAATTGATCAAAGAATAATTTCTCAAAGTTAAATAATGTTTCACCACTTCTTGCAACTATAAGAACCAATAATTCATAGTTACCTGATGTATGTGGGTCAACTTTAAAGCATCGTTGATCTGACGACCTGGGATACAAACAAAGTGTTATATTTATAAAGAACATCTGTGAAAGACCTGAATCTGAGAAACAAGTGTCATATATTGCTCAGGTGGAGTTAAATTGAGATGGCAGACCAAGTTGATACATTGGGAAATAACATACTTTTTTTTCATTTTCCGTGACTTTCCCTTTAGCTGTAATTTTTAAATGCATTTTCCTTTAGTATGTTATCCGATTATCTACTTGAATTATTTAATGAAATAGATATAGTTTCCAGTTACCCCACTCGTAGACAGAGATCATTTAGACCGATCGATACGTCAGAAGAAAACAGGACATCAGTGATGCAGGATCCTCTTTCGAACTTGCTGGGGAAGATGTGAACGTTCAGATCACTTTGTCCTTCCACTTGTTGACTGTTGAAACAAATAGATCTGGTAACACTGGCTCTCCTTGGTATAAATACCAAATAAATTGGTATGTTGAGTCATATCAGAAACTTGATATGCATCAGTGAACACGAGTCAACTGGTACAAACCTTATATTTATAAAAATGTAGTTAAAAGCAACCGTGAATTTCAAACGTTTACATCAGTACGGAAAACAACAAAAAACGTTTGAAAGCTTTCACAGTCACAATGAGGGGCAGTTGAAGATTCGACACCCAACACAATTAAATAAGCAAGAGCAACCGATTCTATTGCCTCAACATTATCTCATATCATCAAGAGTCATCAGAAGATGACATACTTTGTGTAGTTCGTCGTCCCACCTAATTTCTAAAACACATCTTTGACAGATACTTGTACATCTACTGCTTCAGTTCATAGGTAATAAACATGCCTAGAAGGGTTTTGGAGTTCTAGTCCGGGAGCAGACTACCCCCTGAACAAAGTCATTGGAAGTCTATGGAAACGACAATAAGGTCAAGGTTACCAAAATCGACTGGGGTCTGTGCATTCCCCAAATTACGTCTGATACCAAATTTGAAGACTATAGATAGCCGCTAACGACATTTTAAAAACTTGTCAAAGTCTCGTATTGACCTTAAAATGAGGTAATCAACTGTGTATTCCGTTAAGGAGAAAACATGACTCCGCGGTCTTCTGCTCTGAGAATAACCTGAAGGGAGGGATAAAGCCCCGAGGGCGTTAGCCCGAGGGGCTATCCCGACCTTGAGGTTATTCTCAGAGCAGAAGACCGAGGAGGAGTGTTTTCTCCAGCTTATAAACCGTCAACTATCAAAATTTACGAGTTATAGTTTCGGACGCTCAAAGGGCCTAATTCCTCCGATTAGAGCATTTTAAACGCAGAAGACGAAGGAGGAATGTTTTCTTCCTATTTATAAAAATCAAATGTAAAAATTAACATTTTATAATTTTTGATTCCCAAATCGTGTTTTTATAAAGGGTATGTCGCCCTCGGTTGCGTTATATCGAGGCAAAGAAGGTATGACTATAAATTGAGTAATTCAACTCCACTCATCATCTCGGTCTGCATAGCCGAGCGGTCTAAGGCGCCAGTTTAGAGAGCGAAGGGTGCCAGGTTCGAATCCAGCTATTTCAACTTGGAAATTTTTAACTTTGTATAATTTTCGATAATAATTGCTGCTTGTTGGCTATTGCGTTGCAAGTCTGAAAAATTATTCTAAGTGCATTTCCAGGTCTTACTTTCCAAAAAACCTTAGGTTCAGGTCTTACTTTCAAAAGTAAAACCTCATACCGGGTTATTCTCGGAAGTAAGACCTCATTAGAGGTTATTCCAAGAAAAGAAGATACCTACAAAACAACAGACAGAATCCGACCTAGGTTTATAACCCATATAAAGACTGGTACCAAATTTGAAATTTGAAAACTCTATGGGCAGCGGTACATGAGAAAT
Source organism: Gibbula magus (assembly GCA_936450465.1). NCBI lineage: Eukaryota > Metazoa > Mollusca > Gastropoda > Trochida > Trochidae > Gibbula > Gibbula magus. Next base: position 20,201,755 of record OW388291.1, read on the forward strand.
CTTGCAAACAACATTTTAAAAACTAGTCAAAGTATTGTAGTGACCTTGAAAATGAGGTCAAGGTTACCCAAATCGACTGGCGTCTGCGTATTTACCAAATAAAGACTGATAACATATTAGAGGATTGCTGGTGCAAAGGTTAATGAGATATTGCGCTAAAAAGAAACGGGATGTACGGAGCTGAATGCAATGTCTCCCGCTCCGCGCTTCGCGGCGGCGGGGGACAATATTATTATTATAGAGCCATTGGCTCTGTAGCTCACCAGGCTTTAAATAATGAACTAAATACATTTCAAAATGAACATTTTCCAGGATATTTTTTTGCAGGTATAACAGATTCTTGGGAAGAAGATGAAAACAGTTTTTGTGTAGGTCACCATGATGATTATAGGTTTTAAAGGTCATGACCCCTGTGACCTATATTAGGGTAACGGGGTCATCGAATCTGCAATTTAGAATTCACATTCGCAGCACCAGTTGGATACCAATTCAAGATAGCAAGATCTTTTGAATGAAATATCTCCAAAACGTTTTATTATTGATTGACAGTGTATTACACAAAAGTGTATTTTTACCCTACAGAGCATTATCAGTAATAAATTATGCTTACATTAATGTACATTCCATATTCGAAGAAAGTAGTGCAACGTATAAAGCGGTTTTTTTTCAGCCCAGGAGATAGATTTAAATGATTAATGCGAAAGTTTAGAAAGCAAAATGGTTGACCATTCCATCATTGTGCCATGTTTAAACTCTACTCTGACTGTTTAAGTAACGCTATATAAGCACATTAAAATTGCCGCTCAAATGGAAATGAACTCGCATGACTTAACCGAGAACGTTTGTTTGAGAACTCTTTTTATTGATTCGAGAGTATTATTTAGCCATTGGTAACACTTATTTACATTTTCGTGAGGATACCTTATTTCATGGAGAACGGTGTGCCACAGCGCGAGATGAACATATGTACTTTGGAATCACTCACCAGTTGTTCTGATCAAGCGGTGTATACATTAGAATATGACACTTCTGTAGTCTCGCACAGGGAATCGTACTTCCAGCAGGGAGTGTTGGAGATATGAAACCATCCTTGAAACAGTTCACATTAATAATTTAGGTCAAAAGTTACTTTTTAAATGTTTATAAATTAGTAAATTACATATCGGAGTTTTATAAATGATTTATTTAGGGTCCCAAATTTAACATTTGAAAAAAATTTGAACTTCGATAGTAAGAATGTGATATTGAAAACAAGCAAATTATCACTTCAAAATTAAGAATATTATAGAGAAACAAGTTATTGTTCATATTTTGATAACAACTTAATGGTCAACACAATGGGTTTAATTCTCTTGAGTTGTTGCAGTGCTTGTTAAAATTTTATCATTATATATTATTTATGTACTATTTTATAATAATAGTTATAAATATCATTTGTAATGAAGATCGAAATCACAGATCTTTATGGTAACCTTGATCTTGCAGTGGTGCAACATTGTACAGACTATACAAAACATTTACTAAATAGTTCTACGTACGGACGGACTGTTGATTACTATATACCCGGTAATAATTTTAAAAAGGGCACTCACTTTTAAATATTTGTCCTATTGCATTATAAGACGCACAAACAATTACATTGTATTTACAAGATTTCGTATTGAATTGTATATACTTACAGTAGCCACTGCATTTGTCCCTGTAAAAACGACAAACACATCAAATGCAATGATATCCATCAATCAAGGACGATATAAACTGAAGCACAAAAGAAACGTCACACCTCAGTTGGTTTCTATTAATTCAATATTAAATGAAATGTATTTGATTATGGCATGATGCAATAACACCGTTTGGCAGTAGTTTTAATGACTTAATTGGTGACTGTTTTATTTGTTGATTTTTATTCGATTTTTAAACTAGACAGGGGTAAGAAATAAAATTTACACAAACATGACCTCTACCATGTTTAAAATGTTGTCAATGTGTGCAGGACGGGGCAAATTTATTGATTTTCACACAGAGTATGTGTTATTTGTCGATGAACAGTTGTGTTTTGGGGAATTTTAAATTTCAATATTTTGATTTTTTTTAAATAAAATTTAAAAACAATTCTTTGACTGATTTAACATTTTGGACTAATTTCCCAAACTAATAAAATTTTGAATACGACGTCGAAAACTCGAGAAATTTGACATTTAAAATTATACATATGATAAAAACAACTGAAGAGTGACGTTTCTTTTGTATATGCTTGTTGTTATATCCTTAGTAACAAATGGCTCTCACCTGTAAATGCGTCAATATGATAGCAAGTCGACTGGATACTGAAATTAAAACAACATGAATATACAAGCAAATTTATACGTTCAAATGCATGTACATCGTAGAAGCACTATTTGTTATTCAAATGTGCCAATCATAGTCATAACAGGGAAATGGTCAACTTCACTTAATATAAGATCAAAAGTGGCTGAATATCAATACTAATGAATTCTCATTTCATATCATAAGAGAGTGGATATAGTAATCGTATGTGTCGTCTTCCGTTTGGGCGTGTACCTATGTACTAATTTATATCTGTAGGATATTAGTAATAGTAATAAAACGTGTTATACTCGTGGAAAAGGTTGTGAAGGAGTATTTGGAAGAACTGATTTTATTAGGCGGGTTCTGTTAAATAAGCGTTTTATTCACAGTCATATACCGGGCATGTATATCGTGTATGAATTGCTTTCCCAATCTATTTCAATGGAGGTATTATTTTTAATGGCATTTTTAATTTAATTTTTTCCATGGCAACAGCATTAAGTTGGTTTTGTGTAGAACAATCTACACCGAAACTGGAAACTGGAGACCGTCACAAAGGCTCCAAGTCCACAAACATGCGACAGTGCGCGATCACCGCGATCAAGTCTGTTGCAGTGGTCCAAAATATTGAGGCAATCAATTTTCAACAATTTTAATTACGACTGTACGATCCCACTGCTACCAAAAAGTGACCACATGCGCCTTTCTTTTGGCGAGCCTTTTGGCCTTAAGACAGAGTTGAGACTGATATGATCGATCGCATGTATCGTAAGTGGGTTTCCAAAGAGTCGTACTTTTACACGACCGAACTGGCGGTTTTTCACGCGACTGACTAGGACCATACTGAGACCACCACGACAGTTACATACAACGACTTGCAACCAGTGTGACCGCTTGTACAATAGAGTGGGACCATGTTACGACAGTCTTGTCTTGTACTACTCAAGTACGATCACGACTTTTCAAACGACCGCATTGGGACATATGCGACCTCATCACAACTCGTGTCCAAAATGTAACAACTAAGTGTCACCATGTCCCCCGCAACCATCAATAAATGAGCTAAAAGGATGGAAAACAGCTTGTATCGAGTGGTGACCATTACATGATTGATTCAATTGTTATTATATCGCGCTAAGAAAATGAGGTCAAGGTCACCCAAATCTACTAGTGTCTGTGTATTCCCAAATGAAGACTGGTACAAAATTTGAAGACTCTAGGTGCACTGGTTTATGGGGAAATATCGCGCTAACAACATTTTAAAAACTGGCCAAAGTCTCGTAGTGACCTTGAAAATGAGGTCAAGGTCACCCAAATCGATTGGTGTCTGCGTATTCCCCTAATGAAGACTGGTACTAAATTTAAAGAGTACAGGTGCAGCTGTTCAGCGGGTATATTCCCCTAATGAAGACTGGTACCATATTTGAAGGTGCATGAGATATGAGATATCACGCTAAAAAGAAACGGGACTGACGGACGTACGGAGCTGAATACTATATCCCCCGCTCCGCGGCAACGACACACATCAGAAGATGACATATTCCACAGGTCCCACATAATTTGTAAAACACATCTTTTACAGATAATTGTATATCTACTACTTCAGTTAGTGGGTAATAAACACGCTGAATATCAGGTATGATGAAGGGTTTCTGATCCGGAAGCAGACCTATCCCTGAACAAAGTCCAAATCCAAAGCATTTCTATGGAAACGATACTCGTTTTGTTTCAGAAATCGAAAAATATTTGAAGGCACCACTTCAGTTAGTAGGTAATACAGATTCAAACTTTGAGGAATATATGATGAAGAGTTTTGGAGCGTTGCTTCGGAAACAAAGTACAAATTTGTGTACAAAGTCAAAACCAAACACGTTTCTAATGAAACGAAAAATAATCCAAAACAATTAAAAACATCTAAAAATATCAAAAGGCATCACTTCAGTTGGTGGGTAAAACACATGGAAAGTTTCAGAATATATCATGAACAGTATTCGAGTTCTACTCCGGAAACTAAATGACTATAGATGGATGGACAGACAGACGGACCTGACGACGACTATGTCCCACGGTATTAAATACAGATAGTACCTAGATAACATGGAAAATGAAATGGCCTTGGTCGTTGCTTTGCTTTGTGAAACCCAAAAGGAACTGCAATATATCGTAGCTATGATGATATACCGTGATGAAAGAAGGTGTGGAAGGCATGCAGTTTGGTTAACCCCTTTGGAGAGACTTTTTTTTATCTTGTCCAGAGGTTGAAGCAGAAAAATCCACATTTTCTTAAGAACTACATGAGAATACCAGTCGAGCTCTTTCACAAAATCCTGGAACGAGAAGGACCCTATATATTTGAGGTAGGAGCTACAGAAGGTTGCACTGACATATGGACTCCTAGCCACCAGTGACAAGTATGCAAGTATTGCCTATGGCTACAGGGTCAGACGGACATCAGTTGAGCACATGATACCCCCAGTCTGCAAGGCCATCGTGGATACCTACATACACGAGGTATTTAAGACACTGACTACATAAGAAGAGTCGAACCAATAGCCAAACAGATCATAGAACGATGGCAAGTACCTCATGCTTTAGGTGTTGATGCTCTAAATCCGTGCAACTGGAAAAAGTGGAAACGACGAATAGTATGTAAAGCAGAGATCGAAGCCGGCGGAGTCACGGTGAGGTTTGAATTAGCATAATCCTGCAGATCCACACAGAAGAAGTCTAAATGCGGTGTCCATACCCGTCGTCCATTTACATGTAGGGCTGTAGGGTAGCACATTTTCAACCTGATTAACACCCCTAGGATTCACAAACTTTCCTATTCTTGCACGCCAGGCCTCTATAGATATCCCCATAGTGGATTGTATCTGGTTTTCATACCGGTTCTGTGTACTTTACAAGGTTTATTTAATGTATTGTTTTTGTGATCGTCACGTCACTGGTGCATGTTTATAACATTTGGCTTAATGCAATGGACTGAAGGTATCGAATTCTGAAAATTCAAATTCGATTAATTTTCGAAATAATTTTCATTTTCTTATCAAATAAATAAGATGATGATATGATGCATTTGCTTTTGAACATTCATTATCCAAAAGGAATATGACCAAGCAAGAATCAGCCATATATGGGGAAAATGGGGAAAACATTTGGTAAAGAATGCCTTTAAAGATCGCATGTCAATCTAAATATGTCATGGTGATGTCTCGGTGCGTTCGTGGTCCATTCACAGAACCATCACCTTTGATTATTTATTTGTTGCGGGAATACTCACGACTGTGGTCGCATTAGAACTTTGATCGAAAACCACAGTGGCTATGGGCACTTGGGTTTTGGAGTGCTCACCACTGTTTGCACTATTCGGTCGCCAGTGAGAAAAACGCACTGAGAGTTGACACGATCGAGTTACAGGTACATATATGAGGCCATTACAAGAGAATTTGTAAGCACGATCAGTCGCATCCATCGCAGAATTTTTAAAAACTGATCACAAAATCCCTCTACTAGATACTGTGGGCATCTTCCAACGACTTGAGGGTGATCTCAGTTGGCAGTGAGTGAGAGTGTGCACGACCGGGAGACCAAAATCGATCACAGTGGGGTCATATACACAGGACAAAAAGTGGTGGAATCCATTTGCCGGATCCTTCCGCATTCTCCCAAATATTAGCGGATCCTGAGGAATCCCGAAGAATCCGGAAAGAGCCGGCAAGCGGATTCCATCACTTTTTGTCCCGTGATGCTAAATGGACTGGGGTATTTGGTATGAAGAGTGTTCTATAAAAATACAATAAAGAGGTTTTACTGACATGCTGAATTATTGCTTTCAGTCAACCCAATAAAATAATCTGTGTACCTTTTTTCTCAATGAGATAAACTGATTATACCTCTGGGAGAAAATAGTTTGCGTCTCAATGCAAACTTTCTTATTGCCAGGTGTTCGGGGTGTCATTTCAAGAAGGTCTTCTTTGTGAAGTGCTCCAGTTTTATCAACGAGTTTCCACAGATGAACATCAATATCACCATCCTTCGGGCCTTCGAGAAGCTGGGCACTGAACAAACATTTAAAAGATAATCATTCTGCTCCATCAATATAAGGTATTAAATTGTGTATCCGCTACACTACTAAAAGATCCTTATTCCCCGAGGCCTAAAACTGTCGTGAAGCTTTTGGATTCTCTTACAAACAGTACTGTTATTAAAATTACATGCATTACGCAATTATTTTGACACGTTAGGAGTTCACATATTATATTCATATTGAAAGTATTGAAAGATGATACAAACCTCGGTCCATGGATGAACACAGGAATCACACATTTGTTTCCAACTTTGCATTTAATTGTCGCACCATTGTTTAAAGTTGGGTCCGTGAATTCAGCCTTAAAAATAGATCAATGGTCTCTGTAGATGGTAGTCCGAACGCAAGTCGTCGCGTAGCCCCGACAAACATCTGAGACGAGCTATGTCGACATGTTCGTCAACAAGCCAGTCCACCACAGGCGTTGCAAGATGTTAAGGCCCCATTCCACCGAACCGCGGCCCATACGGGACATTGCGCGATCGTTGCGATCAAGCTGGTCGCAGCAGTCTTAGACATTTAGGCGATCAATTTTTAACAATTTTGAATTTGTGGTTCCACCAAGCCGGGTGTACGATCCAACTGCGACCAAAAAAGTGATCACATTTGTCTTATTTTAGCGAGCAAGTTGAGACAGAGTTGAGACTGATCGCAAGTGGGTCTCAACAGGGTCGTACTTTGGTACGACCAAATTGGCGATTTCACATGCGAGTGGCTAGGATCATGCCGAGACCACCGCAACAGTTTCTGCCATCGACATGCCATCGACTTGCTACAGATTTGCGAGCTATGCGACAGCTTGTGCAATCTAGTGCGACCACAATAGGACAGTTGCGAGTCTTGTACGACTCCAATACGATCACGGCGACTTTTCACATGACCAAATTGAGACATATGCGACCTCATCACAACCTTTTTGCCCGACTGGACGGGTCCAAAGTAAACATGACCGCGACCGGCTGCAATCATGTCATTCTGAGTCTGACTAACACACATATAGTACCCAGATAAGATGGAAAATTAAATGGCCCTGATCCAGACCCTCCTTTCATGTTAAGTGTTGACATATTGCAATTTTGGAGTATTTTGTAATGTTTAGGTGTACACAAATGATGAAGTTAGTATGATACTATTACTTCAAGACATCATGCCCTGATTTTACAACAATAATCTCTGTCGGACGTTTTTGACTTGGGGTTACTCTGGAACTTTGTTATAATTTAACTCTGGAAAAGTTCAGTACTTAATTCCCCTATTAAGGAAAATATAATCTCTCTGGTTTTTCGAAGTTTTTTCAAGTACACAAAAGATTATTTCGAAGATTCACCTGCTTACAAACATATCGCATTTGAGTTAATTGAGTGAGTAAAATTCGCCTGCAAAATATCTAACTCCTAAAACGCTCTCAGTATAGCATAGCTTGGTGCATGGCCGTTCGTTAGCGATGTGACGTCATACACATGAGTTGCTAACAATGATTAGCAACAATGATTTGTCTGTTTTTTATAATTCGTTTAAAACATAATAACAACTTTTGACATTGTAAGTTTCCGATAGAATGTGTATTTTGTGTGCGTCTGTAGGGAGTAATTTCGGAGTTTTTGGAGCATTTTTCGATACTCAATCGCTGATGTTAGATTTATTATTTTCCCAATCGAGTGGAGTGTTAGATTATTTTATAGGCTACAACATGTTTTTAAACGAATAACTCAAAATTCAAAAATAAAAACGATCATGCAATTTTTATTATTATTTTAAACGTCATTATTATTTAAATGTTTGTTGTTCTTGATTTTGTGTTTAAAGAGGCCTATAGTTTGATGTCTACTGCGACAATATTTCTCATGGTGACTTTTTATTATTAAAGATATAGAATAATTGCATTATAACTAAGAAAATCATATAATTCTCAACACTGTTACTGGTTTACAGTTTTTAGAAAAAAATATCCCGGCTATCGGCTATCGCTTAATTACAGTCTTGTCCATTGACAATTACTTAGATTGAGACAATTATTTTATTCAGTGTAATACCACTGTAGAAAAATGTGACGGGTACAAATGTCAAAAGGTTTTAAAGACTACAACGATATTTGTATGATAAGAAACCATGATTAATTTCAAATCGAAATGCAAAGGGCGTTTTCTTATTCGGTGCACATATTCTTTCAGATTCTGCTCTATCAATATCATAATATTTGGGTAAAATGAAATGAAATGTTAATGTAGAATGCTGAAAATTTAGTGTTGAATTTAATTCTATATTGTTTAACTTGTTCAAAGCGAGATCTCATTGCTAGAATCAGAGTTTGACATCGCGGAAAATTTTCTGCGATAAGCGTACACACGCAGTTATGCTATGGAATTGACACTTCAACATGAAACAGAAAAGACGATGCCATTTGATTTACGCTTGGGTTTATCAGAGATTGAACAATCTAAGCACATGTTATAACAAGCAAAGTTAATTAACGTCTGAACAGAATATGCCGACATTGTCTTTAAAAGCTTTGATAACTTTCAGGCTGTTTTGACAAGCCCAATCATTAAAAAATACGTGACGGTTTGAGTCTAAAATGTAAACAATGATATAAGCCCGATGCTCGTTAGGGCATGACTCCTGAGTAACACGTCACACCTCTCGCTAGCAGCTGATTGGCTAACGAAACGTTTGGCGGCCGTGTTAATGAAATAAAACGTTTTTTTATATTATTTTATCCAATCCAATACTTTTGCCTGTTAATTCTTTAATGTTGTCAGAATCGTTCCGTGAAACGTACCCCCTGAGGTAATGCGTGCTGTAATAAATTTATCAACTATATTCCAGGCAGCGCTAGAGTACCTGTCAGGGAAAAGGCTTTGGGATAAATGAATGATGGTGAAGGCTACCGCCTTCGAAACCTTTGACTAACACTATTCTATATTCTATATATTTGTCTTTCTGCGTATATCTATGTGGCTATGTGGTGACTCTATCCCCCTCTTTAAGAAATTTATGAAATGAACAATTCTAATCTTCACAATTTGCAACATTGGTCTACAGTCATATTTTATGACAGTCAAGTGTACACAATACCCAAAGGTGGAAGCGACTATTGGTGTGTTACAAGTGTTCCACGACTACAAGTTCATGAACCTATTGAAACAACTGACCCTAATTCAGATGTCGAACCAAGGAAGCTGCCCTACTTCTTGTTGGCCGACGAAGCCTTTCCCTAAAGAACATTTTTCATCTCCAAGAGGAATATGGCATTGGAAGGATTGATCTACAACAACTGTATATCAAGTTGAAGAAGAAATCCTTCTACGATCAAATGTCAATCTAAATCGGTCGTAGTACCGTCATGATGAGGTCTCAGTGCGATCTCGGTCCGTTCACAGAGGCATCGCCATTGATTACTTATTTGTCGCGGGAATACTCATGATTACGAGCGAATTTGCGAGCAAGACATCAGTCGCAACCCCCCTGCGGCAATATGCGACCCATGGCGAGGAAGGGAGATACTCTTTGCAAACATGGGGATCTTCCCAAGCCTTCAGTGCGATGTCAGTGGGTGTGAGTGAGAGTATGCACGACCGGGAGACCAACATCAATCGCAGTGGGGTCGTACGCTCGGTGGAATGGGGGTATAAACATGCTCTTGTTGAGCAACGACGACTTCGTTCTCGGGCAGTGTTTACAAACGTTCTAATATTTATTAGGAGACGCCATTTACAACCGTCATTGAAAACCTAAGTCCGATTACTCTCCATGTTGTGAACACTGCTGTGGAGGGTATAACTTATCATGACCATAATCAATTTTAAAAAACCACGGCGAAAAGTGTTTCTGTTTTCTGTTGATGACAATCTGTTTTGTACATAACACATCACTAAAACAATTGCCTTAAGGAGGTTCCGTACCAAATTAAAAAATCTCAAGAAGTTGCTAATATTTCACTATATACATGAAAAACATATGCTTAATCCATTTCGGTTAAAAAAATAGGGGTCACCGTGCTCGTTTTTTTTTAGATATGAACTCCCAAAGTAGGTGGGGTGCGGGGAAAAAAATTACATTTTTCATTATCATTTCACACTATCATCATGATAAAACAATAGACATATTTTATAATTATGGCGTTATTTTATTAAAAGGTTTATGGTTACACGTTTATGCAAGAACGTGTAAATGTAATTTTATTGTTCTTTTGAAGCTTTTTACCTAAAATCTAAATTTTACAAATTTGTAATGTACAAGGCCTATCTGAATCTGACAATTGAGGATGCTCAAAAACAACGGTAAGGAACCTCCTTAAACCTATTAAAAATTTGGGTCTCAAAACTCCCGCGTGTCAAGTTTTCAGTTTTGCTAAGTATATATGATACATAATCGGAAGTATGATACCTTAGTATTTACAATCTTCTACAAAGGATTAGACGATAATAAAAATAATAAACTTGTGTCTAAAATTAAATTACTTACTTCGGTTGTTGGTGAAACTGAAAACAGAAACAAAAGTAAATTAAATTGCGAGGACATGAACTTGTAAATCAACATGAATTGTACATATAAACAAGAACAGGTAGGTTTTCTGGATAACATCTTCTTCAATGTGAAAATACACGACGTTTCGGAATATATACGTGTATTAATAATATTTAATTCATGGTCATGACGTCACTCTCTTGTGTTATCAGTTGATTATTATTTAGGAATCTACTGGTCATTGACTGTCCCAGTCAGGAGGGGTGTTAGGTTTAGACATTTTCAGTAATGGTACATTTTTCGAGACTGATGTTTTTTGTCTTGGTGTATAGGATAGGATCTTAAAATATCTAGACAACTATAGACAAATTAATGTTTGTAATGCATGAACCTGGTTAATCACATCGCTTCGCGTGGAAGTGTTGCGCTTCACGTGCGTGGAAGAATCCATTTCATGAGGGTCGCAGCTACTTATACCATATCCGATGAATGAGCACCGAAATTTGCAAAATAATTGATTTTGGTGTCCTATAATTGAAATTTATTGTTTCAAATGTAAAATGATCACATATGCATGTTTCGTGACGTCATACATGGATTAAGATGGAGAATGCATTCGGAGCAGTGGATTCGTTAAAAATAATCAACTCGCCCCTTCGGGGCTCGTTGATTATTTGTAACGAATCCACAGCTCCTCATGCATTCTCCATTACATACATGTAGGAAAATCCTCCTGTTCTTATGTATGCCACTTCACAGGGGCTTGTATTGTCGAAACTAACGATTACAACGAATATGAAGTCGACGATCCAGCCCAATATACTATAAAAAAGTAAAGGGATGTAACGGGGTCAACACCCCATGTCCGTTTGAAATTATCTTTCAGAATGTTGTCATCATATTATCATTCAATGTTATATACCACGGCAAAGCCAATACATTTGTCTTTAAAACAAGCCATCAAACGTAAAAATCGAACCGGTAATAACAAGGATATGATTTTTCAAAGCCAGAAATATTAGCACATTGCTCATGTGAGCCATTTGCCTAGCCCACCAAAATGATAAAATATTCGCTTGAAAAAAATATTATAAAATACTTTATAATATCCTGTCAGCTAATAGTGACCCAGTTGCAAAGCCCAGTATTGGGTGCATCAGATCGCGCAAGAATTATAACATGAGGGACACTGTATTTGACATACCAGGGATAGTAGCACGTTTTTTCGCTGAAATAAGTCGATGAAATGTATTTGAAAAATAATGTCACCAATAGTAAAACATCCTTCTCTCTTCGGAAAATGAAGTTAAAAAATGAGTGTAATACCATAGGAATCTTTTTTGTCATTCGAAATAATAAAATGTGCATTTTTTGCTTTATACGTAACACCGTTATTAGCACTACGGATAATTGGTTTGTGTAATTAAACGTTTTACCCTCTAAAATAAATATAAATGACAAACTATCATTAAAAATGGAAAATCTGAAAAAATAAAATTTGCAAAACACGTGCTACTGCCCCTTTAAGTATTGAGTGTAAAAACGATACATACGAAGATCACAATTTGGCCCTCCATAACCGATTTGGCACTTGCAGTCATACGTATCCCCTTGTGCCTCACAGAAGCCTCCGTTTTTACATGGATTGCTTATGCATGGGTTTTCTGAAAATAAAGTAAATGCTTCAAAGCCAAGGATAAACAATGAAACTACCACATACAGCGTGGCGTATATTTATGTCTCTCCCGAAGGGTCGGGACACATATTGTTTTTGGTTGAATTGCCGTTCGCATTGGCCTCTAAAATACCTCTACAAATCTTCACTTACTTTGGTATACAGCCTCCACATATAATACTGATGAGCCTTTTGGGAGTTTCAGATTATTAAACAAAAATGTGTTCCAATGGTAACAATTTGCATCTCGTCTATTAGAAGGGTGGGGTTTGTTTCCGGAGCAGATCTCCAAAACTGCTGGAGGTGGGATAGCGCAGTGGTTAGCGCGTTCGGCTTCGGGGTTCGAATCCCGCCAGGGGCACGGCAATTTTGTCTGCAGTAGAGAACTGTTCTACACACAGTAAGGTTTGGATGCAATGCTACACTTAAATTCAGCGTAGTGTCACCCATGGTTCGCTAGTTCCAGCTGATACATACAATACATAGCCACATGGGGTTGCGGGCTTTCTCTCTGCAGTAATACTAGCAGCCGTGATATAAGAACCGGACGATTTTCTGGATAACAACTTCTTTAATGTGAAAATACACGACGTTTCGGAGTATATGCTCACTCCTTCATCAGGTGGAATGTAAGGAAATAACAAGATGTGATACATTTATAAATCAAACAAAACAATGGTGAGGAAACTCAACCAGGGAGATTAACATTCATGATAATGGTATACAATGGGGATTTGTAATATAAACATGAGGGGAGGAAGTACTTGTGTGGTGAATAAACAATGGCCTATAGACTTTATTGAAGATGTAAATAAATACAAATGATAACACGAGGGAGGCCAATTGGTTTAATTGATTTGAAAAAAACAAGCCGTGATATAAATAAATCATCACCAAATTTGGTATACAGCCTCCCCATATAAAAAATGATGTGCATTTTGTGTGTTTGAACTTTTTAATTTAAATTTAAGCACATCATGCCTCTGTCTCTCCCTTTCTCATCTCATCTCTTCTCGTCACCAGTTTATATTATATGGAAAATATGTCTACACAATTTGTATCGGACGAGTCACCTTCTCTTGTCTGGAATCGTTATAATTTGACAGCCAATTTCTTCAAAATATAATTTCAAGTCATGTTTTTTTATGCATTGAGACTTAACAATTTTGTTGATTGTGGAATGTTCAAGGTCACATGAAGAGATTGTACTTTATCTAGAGAACAGCCAGTTTCAGGATTCACCAAGAAACAATATAAACCCTGAAAGGCCAAATGGGTGTATGGCATGTAAGGTCACAGGGGTCCCATCTTTAAAAACCTATTTTCATCTTCTTCTCCAGTACCAATAGGTCTAGAAAGCTGAAATGTTTAGATTAGACTCCTCGGCCAATGGGGATTCTAAATCGTTGATTTGGTGACCCCGTGAACCCAAATAAGGTAACAGGGGTCACAACCTTAAACACCAATGTTCATCTTCTTCTCCAATACCAAAAGGTCTAGAAAACTGAAATATAGTTTACAGACTCCTTGGCCAATGACAATTCTAAAGCGTAGATTAGATGACCCTGTGACCCTAAATATGGGTCCAAGGGGTCATGATGGATACAATCGGTGATATTTTGACGATAAATCGCCCAATTCAAGTTTTGGTTTAATTTCAAATGACACCGTAAAAACTATTTTCAGAAGATAACAGTAGGATGTTACATCTCCTTCAGATTTACAACGATCACAAACGACAGAAGTGTGTGACTTATTTGCAGTTCTAGAGCAAAACTCACAAATACCAACTTCGAAACTTCAAAGTTACCGAAGTGATTGAGTTGATCAGTACAGTGCAGTTCTTGACAACAATAATTAAGGCCTTCTATGTGTACTTACGATATTGACAGCGGTCCCCTGTAGCAGTATCAGGACATATGCATTGGTATAGAGGGGTCTCTCCCGGTTGTAGAATACACATCCCACCGTTGTGTGGACTGCAGGGATTTGGGTTACAGTAGTCTGGGGACAACGTCACGAGATTAATAATATATTGTGCATAAGATAAAACCTTCGTTCTGATGTAAATCTATAAACTGCCAGGCAAAAGAAAGTACACGCCTCAGTTTGTTGCGATTAATTCAATATTAAAAAGAAATAATTTGACTATGGCACGATACAAAACTACTTATCTGCAGTAATTTGACTGAATTAATTGGTGACTGTGGTTAAATTTTCTTTATCTTTGTTTAATAGAGACAGGGGTAAGAAATGAAATGTACACCAACATGACCCCTACCATGTTTAAATGCTGTAAATGTGTGCAGAATCAGGCACATTTATTAATTTTCACATTGAATATGTCTTATTTGTCGATGAACAGTTATGTTTCATCAAAAATAATGTTTGAATTAATTTCAAATTTCAAATTTCATTTTCAAAAAATATTTAAAAAGATGTAAAAGTATTCTCTGACTGGTGACTAAATGTCTGTACTTTCAGTTTTATTAATGATGACATCGAAAACTTGAGATATTTGCAATTGGAAATCATACATATGATAAAATCAACAGAAGTGTGTACTTTCTTTTGCCTGACAGTTTATAGAGAGATTTTACCCGAAAGCGTGTCTCATATGAGTATTACAAAATGAGTTTGACTTTTGTATTAACCGAGCGAGAGCGAGGGTTACACACACATTTGTAGGAGTTTCGTAAAAGTCACATTGCACACTTGCGAGTGTTATGGTTTCTTTATTACCCATTATATAATATTTGCATCGCGTAGAAATAGCCAGTAAAGGACCCATTTCTCTTTCAACGGCAAGCTATAATGACGTCATGAACAATTGTTTTTATGACGTTACAGACGTCAAAATATTGGAGGTCGCACCGAAAATGGTTGCTTGGCAAATATGATGTGTGCATATGTGCTCGTAAAGAAAATTTAACTTGGTTATGTTAAACCGTGTGTGTCATAACCACATTTAGTTGACAATATATTAATACAATAACGATCATAAAGATATGCTGCGTGTAATTATGAAGTTATCTTAAAATTAGAATGAAAATATAATTATTTATCAGTTATATTGAAGCTTATCAAACGGTCAATTGTCTTAACACGGATGCTCGTTAACGTTTTGTCAGTGTAGTATTCGTTGCTATCTGAACAGAATATTATGATAAGCCATATAACCTCATAATATGCATAATCACACTATATGCATTCAATGTCTTGGTGGTCAATAAACGTATACCTATGGTCTTTAAGGTCGTTTTGTTTTTAAATTTCCATTTAGAACATAACGGTTTGTGTCAGTATATATGTTTCAAGTAGGACTGCATTTAATGCTCGACTGGAAGTTCTTTCGTTGGCTGGTTATACTTGGGTTAATAATAACGTTCAACTTCCTGTAATAATATTCTATAACAACACTACAACGTTTTGACAATATTTGGACACAATAGAGATACTTTTGTTTCGGAAGACTATGAGACCATGGCTATAAACATGTAGATATCTTATTGAAAACTGACATCAGTTGCGTGATTTTCCTTGTATTTGACTGACCTGTTGCCGTCGACTTCAAAATAAAACAACGTTTTTCTCCTTGATGGAGGAAGTTAAAAGCGTGCTGTGTTCTGTAAAAGAGGGAGAAAACACGTTGACAATCATTCAATATATGTCGTGTTCAGACTTTAATAAATATGAATATTAACAAGATGTCAAAACAGATAATACCAATTTATTACTAAAATTAGCGCGAACAGTTTGTAATGTATGGTATTATACATGTGTAGGAAACGAAGCTACACGTCCCATTTACACGCACAGTAGTTATATGAGCTGTTAAGCATTAACAACAAAACATTATATTTGTATATTTTGTAGATACAAGTCTAACATTACGTTTGACTAATTGTTCGGTTTTCGTTTAGTAATCACTACTTTCACATTTATATCGTAAAAAGTAAACCCAACAAAACATAGGATTAATACGATTTCCGTCAAACGTCAGTATTTTTCGATAGAACAAAACTATGTTTGACATCATTGTCTCAAATCAGATTATTTCCCGTATTTACGTGAAGTTTCATGGTTGTTGATTTTATTGTTTTTGGCTCACCCCGCTGTTAGACAGACTTCATTGTCGCCTGTAGCAGGTGGATTGAACAACACGTTGCTTTCACAGTTTGGTCCTCTCAGACTGATCGTTTTGAAGACAATTGCTGAGGTACTTCCAGAAATCAAAACGCTAAAAAAAGATAGTACTTCCAGAAAACAAATGAAAACAATTATTGAAAACATGTCCAATTGTAAGCTATATGTTAACGTATATGAAGAAAATTAAGAAAATATACTGATAAAAGACAAAGTTTTAAGGATTCAACGTTTTACTCACAATATTATAAAAAAGAATAGATGCAATAAACTTATTACTCGCCCGTTGAAGATATCGCAGTTTAATAAAACTACAATGTTATTCGCGTGCTGCTGATTGACGTGACGTCATAATGGCAAATGTCATTGTTTTTGCATTTATAATATGAATGAAATAAATGATATTCTTCAGGTGATTGTGTTCTGTCTTCTCACAGAGGTTACTCATATCCATTCCTTTCAGGTTTACGTAGGAATAACTGACTTTAGCTATCAATGTTAGGAGAGGATGGCACTTCTGTTAAGAGATACATTTAATGCATGCGGGCCAAATATTTCTTGACATACATAACTCGTCCCTCAAATTATTGACATATTTTTTTCCTGACAAACCTTTGAGCTTCAAAGTAATTATTAGCAAACCACTTGTTTCCAAAAAGTTGTTGAGTAAGCATTTTGAATTTCCCCACGTAATTTTATAACTCTCCATGAAGAGTAAATCGAAACATATAGGAGAAAAATACTTGTGCTGTATAAACATTTATCGTTCATTATTCCGTCATTAATACACATATTCTCCTACCATTGCTTGGACCAATAATTCTTTTCCGCTGTGATGATTAAATGGCAAGGTATACCCTCTATGCAGTTTATTATACTGCGGTTTGCCGGTGTTATGGTCGAGAATGGTGGAACCTGTAGTTATAATAAGAGTCTTCAAAATGAAAGATGAAACTAAGCCGTCTTTAGTAATATCATTATATTACTTTTGTATTCAATGTAAACATTCATGTTTCGTTGATACTATTCCGTACGCATGGGTGTGAAATATATTTTCAAGTGAACACCAACATTTCTGGACGAATCTTTACCACGGACCGACAATGAAATGTATGTTTTGTTATGAATGATTTGTCAGAGACTTCGTCAAACAGAACATATCCATTAGAAATGATGAAATTGTTATCCAGAAATATTGCTTGGTTTCGAGAAATAATGTTTGTCATCCATAAAGTTTGCCTGTCGCATTTCCTTATTGACGATTTTAATATTGGGAATAATAATGTTTGCATGATTAATGTAAATTGGACACATATAATAAAGTATGTTTATATGAATACACTATATAAGAACATAAAAGAATAGTTATGCTAGAATTAGGTAAACAGAAAATTACCAATTCCCTTATAACAGGATGATCTGAAATGAAAAGTAAATGTCAGTCATGTAAATAAATTCACGAAATTGTCAAAAAAGCGTTGATTGTCCAAAATATATAAATCTGAACAATGAAAATTTTTATTCATAATAAATTGGTAGTTAGGATCTGGACAGTATACATTGGTAGGTGAGTATCGGAACATTATACACTGGTAGATTAGGTTATGAACATTATACACTGGTAGATAAGAATCTGAACATAATACACTGGTAGATGAGGTAATGAACATTGTACACTGGTAGATGAGGTAATGAACATTGTATATTGGTAGACAAGGATCTGAACATATACACTAGTAGATGAGGTAATGAACATTATACACTGGTAGATGAGGTAATGAACATTATACACTGGTAGATGAGGTAATGAACATTGTATATTGGTAGACAAGGATCTGAACATATACACTAGTAGATGAGGTAATGAACATTATACACTGGTAGATAAGTTTATGAACATTATACACGGGTAGATAAGGTAATGAACATTATACACTGGTAGATAAGGATCTGAACATAATACACTGGTAGATGAGGTAATGAACATTGTACACTGGTAGATGAGGTAATGAACATTGTATATTGGTAGACAAGGATCTGAACATATACACTAGTAGATGAGGTAATGAACATTATACACTGGTAGATGAGGTAATGAACATTATACACTGGCAGATGATGTAATGAAAATTATACACTGGTAGATGATGTAATGAACATTATACACTTGTAGATGAGGTAATGAACATTATACACTGGTAGATAAGGATCTGAACATTATACACTGGTAGATAAGGATCTGAACATTATACACTGGTAGATAAGGATCTGAACAATTTACAGTGTTAGATGAGGTAATGAACATTATACACTGGTAGATAAGGATCTGAAAATTATACACTGGTAGATAAGGATCTGAACATTATACATTGGTAGATAAGGTATTTAACATTGTACACTGGTAGATAAGGATCTGAACATTATACATTGGTAGATAAGGATCTGAACATTATACACTGGTAGATAAGGATCTGAACATTATACACTGTTAGATGAGGTAATGAACATTATTCAGTGGTAGATGATGTAATGAACATTATACACTGGTAGATGAACATTATATACTGACAGATGAGGTAATGAACATTATACACTGGTAGATGATGTAATGAACATTATACAGTGGTAGATAAGTTTATGAACATTATACACGGGTAGGTAAGGATCTGAACATTATACACTGACAGATGAGATAATGAACATTATACACTGACAGATGAGGTAATGAACATTATACACTGGTAGATGAGGTAATGAACATTATAGACTGGTAGATAAGGATCTGAACAGTATATACTGGTAGATGAGGTAATGACCAGTATACACTGGTTGATGAGGTAATGAACATTATATACTGGTAGATAAGGATCTGAACAGTATATACTGGTAGATACGGATCTGAACTCTATACACTGGTAGATGAGGTAATGGACATTTTATACTGGTAGATAAGGTAATGAACATTATACTCTGGTAGATGAGGTAATGAACATTATACACTGATATATGAGATAATGAACATTATACACTGGTAGATGAGGTAATGAACATTATACACTGGTAGATGTGGTAATGGACATTGTATACTGGTAGATAAGGTAATGAACATTATACACTGGTAGATGAGGTAATGAACATTATACACTGGTTGATGAGGTAATGAACATTATACACTGGTAGATGTGGTAATGAACATTATACACTGGTAAATAAGGATCTGAACATTACACAGTGGTAGATAAGGTTCTGGACATAATATACTGGTAGATGAGGATCTGAACATTATATACTGGTAGATGAGGTATTTAACATTGTACACTGGTAGATGAGGTAATGAACATTGTACACTGG
Source organism: Gibbula magus (assembly GCA_936450465.1). Classification (NCBI taxonomy): domain Eukaryota; kingdom Metazoa; phylum Mollusca; class Gastropoda; order Trochida; family Trochidae; genus Gibbula; species Gibbula magus. Next base: position 20,221,791 of record OW388291.1, read on the forward strand.
TAGATGAGGTATTGAACATTGTACACTGGTAGATGAGGTAATGAACATTGTACACTGGTAGATGAGGTAATGAACAGTATACACTGGTAGATGAGGTAATGAACATTGTACACTGGTAGATGAGGTAATGAACATTATACAGTGGTAGATGAGGTAATGAACATTATATACTGGTAGATGAGGATCTGAACATTATGCACTGGTGGATGAGGAACTGAACAGTGTTTACTGGTATATTCAATGCATTGTACAATACACTACCTAACTCCCAGCTTGAAACCAGGTCAAAGATTTACAGTTATTAGAAGATAATACTTACTGACATTGGACGGAACATTTGGGACAAAATAGATTACTATAAGTGAGTGTGGGATTAAAGGGTGTGTCGGTTTAAAGAGAAGACTTTCGTTGGTCAATCACATTTACAAATGTTTAGTTAACAAATAAACCACCATTTATTACCTGAAAACATCTTACCATGTACGTATAAATTGTAATGTGACAAAATGTATGTACTTGTTGTTGCCAAAAAAAAGAATCATGAAATTGATCGAATCAATCAGATATATTTGTACATATTGATAACCAATGAATGCATAGTACTTACATGTATAAACATCGGCGTCTATCTTGTAGCATAGTATGTCAATATCTTCGCTGTAATGGGAATTTGAACCCTTAAAATTCGGCTAAGTTTATTGTATTCGTGGCCTGAGGCCCAGATACATAGAGCTTATCATGAGAGTGAGTTTTGGGATGGTCAATATCCTGCATTAGGAATAAACATTGTATTTTGCGAGCCATAGCTAGGTAAATACATAGTGCTTATTCCTAATGCAGGATATTGGCCAACCCAAAACACACTAGCGTGATAACGTCTTTATCATACAATGCCATTCTTCATTCATTTTGCGTAAAACAGCTTGATAACATAAACTACAAAGTTACCTTTCTTGAACCCATACTGATAAATACAAATGAACAGCGTACTATTCTCAAGGTAAAATGACACAAAATAATGACTCCTAAATTATGCGTTCAATTAAAATAATTGTTATTTTGGCATGATCTTAATTGTCAGTGTTTTAATACGTTTCAAAATGAGTTTTTCAAATGAAAAATATTGAACGTGAGGACGGCGTATAAAGGCGTTCGAAATGCATGTGACGTTATTTGACTTCTGTTATTTTTATCCTTATCTTTATCCGTATATGAACCCGACGGATATCGAAACTATCCGTTGCCTTTATCCTGCCGACAACACCATTCATTGTATGATAAAAACAAGTATAATGACATTAGATAATTATACATTGGTATTGGTACTTATATTATACATGATATCATAATATTATGCTCTCCAGTTTGCTTTAATGGTTAGTATCGATAAAAATGACAATTTTATAAATTTAAAAAAGTTGTCAAAGTGATAACCACCCCACTAAGGTCCTTAAATTAGACAATGCGGTCCATGAAAGTATCAAGTTTCAGTTGCGTCATGTAACATGCACATTTCACAGTTTACACAGTGGAATCATAAGCTCAAATGACAATTCCATTGCGTCAGAAAATCTGACTTACATGTTAATATTTATTTTAACGTTTAATAATGAATGTACATGTACCTTCCTGACATCACACATACTGTGTGGACGCCTGTTTTCTTCGGAGTGATCGAAAGCACTGATTTCATCGTATCAGTTGTGGTATCCAGTTTAGTAGATAAGATTGAAGCGGATACGTCCGGGGAGTGAAGACCAACTTTAATGTCTGGTGACCTGTACCAATCAAAATTGGTTTTCATTGAATCAGAATATAGAGGCTATCTGTCACTTCTTGACAAATACCATGTTTATCTCATCGATATGTTACGTGATCAAGATGGCGGAGAAGAGACACTCTCACTGAGCTACGCAAAGATTTTAGGTAATCACATTGTTAAAGCCGAGGTATTCACAATTCATCGGGTGTTTATGCTCTAGAATGTCACATTACACTAACACTTCATCGAAATCTGAAAAACGAAAAAAGAAGGTGTCGTCAGCAAGTGAACAAGACACTAGTGACACTCCTCCTAAGAAGCGACACAAAAACGTGAACGTCAGTAGTTGCGTAGGAGGCACTGTACACCCGACACAACAAGTAATGTCAGCTGACCATTAACCCTTACCTGACACACCTAAACGAGACTCGGTTAAACCTCACCCACCTCAGCCTGACCCACTCCTACACCAACCTAAACAAGTTCTCCCGACCCAGTCAATGTCATCTCAATCTGACCCTATCCAAGTCACAAGCCCTCCCTGGGCCGTAGCCTTGTCACAGATTATGACTAAACTGAACAATATGGATGCACGCATTGTTAAGTTAGACTCCATCGAAAGTGACTTGGCTTTAATAAAAATGAATGTCTGTCGACTCGAGGCGAAGGTACAGGAGATAGATGCACTGAACACACAAATGAATGAGATTGAAAGTGTTAAATTTGTTAGTAAAAGCTTTGACCATTGGGCACTAGACAGGTCAGAACTTGAAAATGAAGTAAGGGCCCTTAAATCTGTTGTCAATAACATGTGTACAAAGGATCATCAACCTTAAGTCTGAGAATACATCACTCAGAGAGTCCCTGATTAACCATTGAGAGACAATCTAATCTCTCATAATTTCCTGAGAGAGAAGACTATTTTACAATGGAAGAGAGTGAAAAAGGTCTCAGAAAATTTATAGAAAGGAAGTTGGCCATGGACAGTAGTGATCGACATTCAATTTAAGAGGGTCCACAGGATAGGTAAACCTAGACAGGGCAATAGGGGAGATCCATCAGGCATTAGGCCACTTATTGCTAAGTTCATCTACACACCCCCAAAGAACTGTTGTCAAAAGAGGAGGCAAACTTCTGAAAAACACACAATACAGAATTATGGAACAATTCCCTGAGGAGGTATCCCAGTACAGGAGGGATGTATTTATGTCCTTGCTCAGAGAAGCCATAAGCCAGGGCAAACATGCCTAGATTGTAGTGGATAGACTTTATATAGATAGAGCCCAGACGAAGGATGTTACTCCTCCCCCTTACAGAGTGGGTACAGTGTTTTCTACCCCCAGGGATCACCCTGCATAGGGTAAGCTAGGTGGACATGTGCCCCAAGGAGACAACACACCTGCATGTGACCCTTTTGTATATACATGTTCTTACCCTGATAACAATACAAATAACAAGTGTGCATGTTTCACCCAAAATGATGTGAAAACTTCTTGTGATGCCAATAACACATTATGTACACAATCCAAACAAAGTAAAAATAATATCTACTTTAATGAATGAAACACTTATGTATTATTAATAAACAGCTTGAGAAAAAAATGCGTGAATCAAAACATTACCATATATGAAAACTGCAAACAAAATGAAGAGGAAATCAGTTTAAACAAAAACAAAATCGCATGTGCTGTACCAAGGACGTATATCACATCTAATTCCTTGGCTGTACCAAATCCAAATGAAGAGAAACACTATCAAATCAAAGTATCAAATGTGCTAAAACAAGCCTTAGTGATGGAGAAAACTGTGTTAAGAACAATACAAATGTGCTATTACAAACTCTAGTTATAGGGACATTTTTGTTAAGAACAATACCATACACTGTCGGCCAAAAGAAACGCCTACTTGATTTTCCTTAAAATGAAAGATGCAATAATTTCTGAAATATAATTAATGGTGGTCTCCACGTTATGCTCAAGCAATAACTAATATGGAAGTCCATTGAAATCGTGGAAAACTGTGCTTCGAGTCAATAACATACATGAAAACCATGGCCAATGAAGATGGCTATTTTCGGTTAATTCACTTGCGCATCGTAGCCACGTATATCTGAAGCATCATCACCACTTTAACGTGAATGCGTGCCTGTATTGTTGCTCGTGGTTGTATAAAAATCTTTTTAAAATCTTTTTCTGATCAAGCACTGATTGAAAACTGAACAATTATTGTTTTCTCATTTAAACAATCGCCCTTCTTTCGTGATATGAACTTCTGAAATTCATATGTATTATGCAGAAATGGTGGAACTTCATTATGCTATAATATCGCTAGTCTGTTCATTATAGTTTTTACGATATCTGATAAGATACCAAGTAGGCCTTTCTTTTGGTCGACAGTGTATGTGTAATTACAAACTCCAGCTATGGGAAAAATTTAGTTAAGAACAATACCATACATGTATGTGCAATTACAAACTCTAGTTATAGGGACTTTTTTTTTAAGAACAATACCATATGTGCAATTACAAACTCTAGTTATGGGGAAAATTGAAGCTTATCCTGTTAATAGTGTTGATAATGATGGTGATGATGATGATGATAACAATAATGTTATTGGTGATGATCCTGATAATGATGGTGATGAATGTGATGATGATGAATATGATGATAATGATAATAATAATGTTATTGATTATCTTGATAATGATGATGATGATTGTGATGATGATGGCGATGATGATGGTGATGATGATGATGATGATGATGATGATAATGACATTGTTGTTAATGATGGTAATCAAAGAGTTGCTTACCCTGTTAATAGTGTTGATAATAATGGTGGTGATGATGATGTTGATGGTGATGATACTAATAATGTTATTGGTGATGATCCTGATACTGATGGTGATGATGATGAATATGATGATGATGATGATGATAATAATAATAATGTTATTGGAGATTATCTTGATAATGACGATGATTGTGATGATGATGATGATGATGATGATGATGATGATGATGATGATAATGACATTATTATTATTGATGGTAATCAAAGAGTTGCTTACCTTGTTAATAGCGTTGATAATGATGACGATGATGATGATAATAATAATGTTATTGGTGATATTTATAATGATGGTAATGATGGTGATGATGATGATGATGATGGTGATGATGATGATGGTGATGATGTTGATAATGATGGTGATGACGGTGATGATGGTGATGATGGTGATGATAATAATGCCACATCGAAATCAAATCATAAAAAACTTACATTTCACCTCCATAACTGTTTTTGGGCTGAGAAATAGATTGCAACACAAATAATTTACTGATCTGTTACACAAAAATGATTTTATCTGTCTCCACGATATATTAGATGACATCATTTTTAGCTCATCAGGCCTGAAAGGCCCGATGGGCTTATGGCATGGCATGGCGTCCGGCGTTCGGCGTCCGTCCATCCGTCCGTCCATCAGTCCATCCGTCCGTCCATCAGTCGGTCCATCCGTCCGTAAACTTTTCGCTTTTTCGACTTCTCCTCCAGAACCAATAACTCCACAGAGCTGAAATTTTATGTGCAGACTCCTTGGCCAATGGGGATTCTAAATTGTAGATTTCGTGACCCCATGACCCCAAATGGGGTCATAGGGTCACATGTTTAAAAACCTATTTTCATCTTCTTCTCCAGTTCCAAAAGGTCTAGAGAGCTGAACAGTTGTGTGCAGACTCCTTGGCCAATGGGGATTCTAAATTGTAGATTTTGTGACCCCGTGACCCCAAATAGGGTCACTGGGTCACATCCTTAAAAACCTATTTCTTCTTCTTCTCCAGTTCCAAAAGGTCTAGAGAGCTGAAAAGTTGTGTGCAGCCTCTTTGGCCAATTGGGATTCTAAATTGTAGAATTTGTGACCCCGTGATCCCAAATGGGGTCACAGGGTCACATCCTTAAAAACCTATTTTCATCTTCTTCTCCAGTTCCAAAAGGTCTAGAGAGCTGAAAAGTTGTGTGTAGACTCCTTCGCTAATGGGGATTCTAAATTGTAGATTTCGTGACCCCATGACCCCAAATGGGGTCACAGGGGTCACATCCTTAAAAACCTATGTTCATCTTCTTCTCCAGTTCCAAAAGGTCTAGAGAGCTGAAAAGTTGTGTGCAGACTCCTTGGCCAATGGGGATTCTAAATTGTAGATTTCGTGACCCCATGACCCCAAATGGGGTCACAGGGGTCACATCCTTAAAAACCTATTTTCATCTTCTTCTCCAGTTCCAACAGGTGTAGAGAGCTGAAAAGTTGTGTGCAGACTTCTTGGCCAATGGGGATTCTAAATTGTAGATTTTATGACCCTGTGACCCCAATCTAGGTCACGGGTCATGACCCAAAAACCTATTTTCATCTTTTTCTCTAGTTTATATGTAAAGCTCTAGAAATGTGAAATGTTGTGTAGAGATTCTTTGGTCAAAGGTGATTCTTAATTGTAGGATTGGTGACCCTGTGACTCCAAATGTGGGTCACAGGGGTCATGATCTAAAACCCATATTATTTTGCTTGTTTACAATGTATTACTTGAGATAATTAGATATTCAACCTTAGATAATAAATCAATGAAATCCTGATGAGCTACAGAGCCCATGGCTCTATTTTTTATGGTTTTACTATATACCTGAAAGACAGATCGAACGCAACCAGAAAATCGGGGGGAATAGGTTTTGCAGTTAAGAATACCTATAACAACCTAATATCCCCAACTAATCAGAAAACATATTTTGTGTTTTGGATTAAAACCCATTTTAACACTGACCAAGATACATGTAGATATATATTGGTAACGTATACATTCCTTCAGAAGGTTCAAGATATGTAACACATGATGCCTCTATTAACATAGAAGAATCTGTTTTACATTATGTTTATTGACAAATACTAACATAAGAGTCTTGAAGAATCTTGCTAAATTTATCAATATTATTTTTAAAAACTGTTAGTTATTGTCAAATGGTGTGTATATCTGTCTGTTGTTGCATACTATTCTTAAATGAAGTATCACTGTTTACTATATTGGAATGCTAATGTATGTTGATGCGATCCCAGTTAAGGTGTTTATTCTATGTTTGTTTGCACGAGAACCTCTTTGTACTTTTCTGGCACTATATATTGGCCTGTGGCTCCTAAGTATTAGAAATAACGAATTATTATTATATTTTAAACGAAAGAATCTCTATAAACGCACCGCAACTACTTTCTAGATTTAATTGAAACAAATGGACATCATATTTATATTGCACGTGTTTGTGTATGTATATATGTATATGTGTATGTATGTGTATGTATATATATCTGTATGTATGTATAATATATAATATCTTGTTACATACAAATTACTTGTTTATATGTTCATTTGTCTTGACATTTGTATATAAATTGTTGTATTTTCTAAAGCTCTTGTACCACTGTTGGTTGCGGTTTAGAGAATAAAATGATGATGATGATGATGAGAGAGGTAGAAAGTTTATGTATAACTTTTCTACCTCACGAGGCGAGATAAACATGGTATTTGTCAAGAAGTAACATATATTTTATTTATTATATGATGTAATCATTGATATTACGCAACAGCAGCTTCGTTTTCATGTTGAGCAGCCGCTAGGAAGAGAAAAGTCGTTACGTCAGATCATTATTGATGGAGAGGAGAACAATAATAACGTTAAGAGGTTATTCATCTCGTCAGTATATAAAGGATATCACACAATCTAATACCTTACCGTGTCCTAAGCTAAAACGAATTTTATTGCGTATTTTCATGTACTAATAACGTATATTTCTACTCAAATTCTGTTTCCACGAAAAGAATACCCCAATAAAAACCTCTCTTTAACTCATTCGAAATCATTAAATTGGACCCAAGGTGAAATCAGCTCCGTGTAAAATCACGAAGTTAGGAAAAGTATAACCAGAAATTATGTTACCCGCTGGTTGGTTTCTTTGAGTACAGTGGTACCAAGCATGGTTGCGTTGCATAACATTGAAGTTCAGCTCCATTTGGTAGGCTTGGCACAGTAAATGGATTCTGGATAAAAAAAAGTTGTTATCCTGTTTTCAATTTACTGTCACGAACAATTGTTGATTTGTTAATTCATCCGATACTTCATAACATGTACAGTGTCTGAGAATAATGTCTTTGTGAAGAATCATGATTCAAAACATAATTTAACATTTTTGAGTAAATGCTATTTTTTAAATTTATCTGGTTGAAAAACCAACATTGCCAAATGCTTCCAACTGACGCATTCCTCAACATAGATTACACAGATATAAAAAGGAACGTTTACAAATTTTGCATACAAGCCAAACTAAACCAAATCCGTCTGTGTTTTTGTTTCAAATATACATTATTTTATTCGCATCTATGCGTCACAGTAAATCGTTTAGCACGCCATTAACTTACCATGCATCAAAATTACAAAGACGTTTTCTTTTATCCTCCGTAATATCATACATTCGAGAATATGAGTTAAACAGATAATCGTATGATTGTAATTTTCTAATCAGCTTGTACGATTAATTATCACAGGAAATTGGAAATATCACACCTATTGTCCATTTTATCGATTTAAATGTGATACTCTCGAACACACAGAGTAAACTCACAGATATACCATAACGGTTCCTGTTAAGGCCATACTCATTGTTGCTTAAACTGTTACTTTCAATCTGTATGCATATTGTGCGTTTTGAACTATAATGTTATTAATTAAGTATTTCCGTATTGGCCCAGTTACAGGTCGAAGTCGAGGGCCAATACTACGGACCGAGGACATGTAACTGGGCCAATACGGAAATAATTAATTAATGACAATTTTATTAATTAACTCCTTTTCATTCTAATTGCACAACACTAAACAGCTCATTTATATTGAAATAATAATTATAAACAAGATTGGTGAACAAATAGCACAGGTCAAAGTTGTGAAGCGACAGCTTCGGGCTTTCACCAAATGTGCGACTGCGCATGCTCAGACTCATATTGGCCCAGTTTGTCTCGTATTGGCCCAGTTTGTCTCGTATTGGCCCAATTTGTCCGTATTGGCCCAGTTGTCGAATCATATGGTCACATATTTACCGTATACGTGCCATAACATTGATAGTTAATTAATAATTAAAGGTACATCCATTGTGTTGTTTGGGGTCACATATGATAAACGTTACAAATTGTCTTATTTTATCGAGAAGTAGTTACTGTTGCCGAAAATTGCCATTTTGAACTTAGTCGACAGTATACGGATGATACAAAGGTAAAAGTAGCGATTTTTTTATCGAAAACCGGACAATGCACTGCGTGTGGCGCGCGTCCATTAGTCAAACGTAATTTTGGAAACTTATTTACAACAGACTAAAAGACAGTTGATAATGTTAAATAGGTCTAATAACTACTGTGCATGTAAATGGAACGTGTAGTTTCGGTTTCTGCACAAGTATAATGATGTTGCTCGATTTTAATTGGAAACTAGTAATTATTATATATTTGGCGATTGGGGATGAATATGCAAGTTGAGTGGAATTATTTAAACTGATATCAGCACATAGTGTATGGTATGTTCGCACGTATTAAAGGCAAATAAAATGTTATTAAACACAATGGATGCATCTTTAAGAACAAAACTCTGTCCACTGTAAAGAGTGTACCTGCTTAAAAGAAATGCAGTTATAACAAAAAAATAAAAATAAAAGGCAATCGAATGTTCATGATTTTAGGAGTAAGAATTGTAAAGAATAAAGTAACAGGATACTGCTCTACATCTCAAACGTAATACTTACACCTTTAGTTCCACTATTAAGTTGTACGATCACGTTGGTATCTGAAAAATAATGCGCTAACATTAACGTTGCAAAATACAGGTGATCTTTTATCGGTTATATCCGTATGATACAGCAGGTTACACATGATATCCATATTTACAAAATAGATGATTGAATGGCAACAAGTCGATAACCCGCACATGATGATTTTTTTAAATCCCGTATGGACATATATCTGAAATCCAGTTTTCGGCGAATTTGGTTGCAGTGCCCTATAGGGAAAGTGTATTTTGATGGTTTACAAAACTTGGTTGCAGTTGCCTATAGGGACTGCAATCAAATTCAGAAATGACCATGTGAATTTACAACCAAATTCAAAGATTTCATGTGATATACCATGCTATAGATACTTACTTTAGCTACCATGATGTCATTTGAGCAAGCAAGAGTTTGGTTGCATTTTATTGCTGCTTTAGACACCCCGTCGACCCTTCAAATACTCTTAGGCCAAGATTATTTTGTTGTGGGTTGTAAATTGGTTCCATATAAAAGTGAGTCTTCTCCCCTGAACTCAATGGCGAATGAGGTACATCATATCTATTTTATGAAAAGGCACATTCCTGCTTTTCCATATTGGAAAGAATGTGATTAATCACAAAAACATGGCGTCCATCTGACGAGGACCATTTGTGGGAAATTTCATCGCTCACGGGTGAAGATGGCAGCACCATTGATGCAAATTACTGCCAACCCTCGTGTAAATTCCAAAAAGGCATTTTTCCACTTTTGATTTCTGTGGGTTATCATGCTTTTCATGCCAGTAAATTTGGTATCCCTCATTTGGTATCCAAAATGTCAAACTTGATTTTCTCGAAATTATTTGTTTGTGGGTTATCGACTTAGTGCCCGAAGCATTCAATTCATTAAGGACACGCTCACTTACTTTCACAGTCAGTCCCTGAAAATCCAAGCGGACATTTACAAACTCCGACTCCGTTTTCCACAATGCAGATACCATCATTCTTGCATATCACTCCCTTGCATTTGTTGTCAACTGAAATACGATTGATTGATTGCAACGATTTATGAACATATACACGAATTCTTTCAGTTTAAAGGGTAGCTTCAAAATATCAACATAAACAAATTAAGTATGTAGTCATAATTACATTCAAAAGCGTTAATTATTATTGATTTCTTATATTGACCGATAGTCTGATTTGAAATTGTTATAAGATATCTTCCGATGTACATGGTAAACCTTCATAATAGTTTCTCTGCTTTGAAAACCGTTGTACATTGAAAAGACACATTCCTTGCTCCCGTCAAGTCTGTGAAAATACTTAGCCTACATGGATTGTATGATATCTCAGATATATATATATATACAGATTACAGAAGCAGATTACACAACTTTATTTTGACTTTATTTTCTAACAGTTCTTAACAGTTCTTAATTTTTCTTAACAGTTCCATTGGTCCGGGTTTCGGAGGCTCGGGGCGAATTTACTGCCGTGAATTTACAGTTTAAAATATGTTCTTGTGTCAACCTTAGTGCTCAATGGTTTTTTTCCGGTCATTGGTTATTTTATATACCACAAATGTAAATTGTTATCGTTTCTTTCATTGCCCGTTCTGTATATTCTGGTCACATGATACATACCAATTGTAATCTTCATTGTGTTCATCTTGAGAACTTTTGAAACCTATTCAGGATAGTTTAAAAGAAACATATGTCTTTCAGAAAGTGAACCTTTTTAGCATTTTTCATGATCAGTTATATGATGAGCTGATCAAAACAGTTGATCTGACATGTATCTGGCCAATTTTGAAATATACCGGTATACGCTTACCTATTTCGCATTTATCACCGGAATGTCCACTGGGACAGTCACACTCGAACTTCCCATTTAAATCTTTGCACATTCCATAAAGACCACAGACTCCCAGCTTGCAATCAACCATGTCTTGCAAATACAAATCAAAGGTCAATGGTTGTACTACTTTTCCCTAAATCTTTAAATATTAACATAATGGCCAAGATAAGTGTATTTCAGAATGACGTACTGCGGACAATGTAAGTTGTTAAATGCGTGGAATATAGTAGATCATACAGACAAAATGAATTAGTTCAAGGTGATTTTAAAATAAATCATTAATGTAATTCACCTGAGACGATCGCGAAAAATGCCCAATGCCAGCAGCACTAGGTCAACATAAGTAAATTTCATAAAGGTAAAGTTGAAATGGTTCAGGAGGATAGTGAAATACAACTTTTGTCGTGTACCTATTTCACAGTGAGGCCCAATATATCCGGTATCTTTACAGTCACATGTGTACACTTTGTGATCACTATTGTTGCATTTGCCGTTGTTCATACATGGTTGACTTGCACAAAAATCAAGATCTATAATGTAGAAATATTCCAAACATTCAATGAAATAATGAGTCTTTTTGCAATAATAACATGTTTTGACAAATTAGATCTAGTCTTTATTAATATTGGGAGCGACTTGCACTAGGGAGAGGGAAAGAGTGTTTTAAGTGAATATTTGCTGCCCATGCCAATTTCATATGATAGGACGCAACATATATGTATATAGATTGTGCACTCAATTATTGATATAAGAGTTTCATCATGGCCATACCTTTTTCACAGTACCGACCAGTTTCTTTCATGCCACATATACAAATGTAGGAGTTTCCGTCGCTACTGCAGACTCCACGGGAACATGGGTTCGATTTGCAAGGATCTGACAATTAAAAAACAGGTTTCATTTTCATCGCTTAGACTATTTATACTGTTATATAACAACAACCGTAGTCACGTCCAAAACCAAATATATATTCCATGATCGAATCAATCAATTATAAATAATTTTAAACATACAACCGTTCTTACAGTGCTTTTAACACTCACCCGGCAGTTGCACTTTCACGGTCAAGCATTTGACTTCCGACCTTTCCCTGTAAATGTTGATATAAATGAAACATGGGAACTCTCAAATAAATAAGATTTATCCAAAATGATCAGCATGTATATTTCTAACTTCAATTAAACTCACGTGCAAAAGAATCAAAAGAGTCAATAAATGAGTTTTAGACATCTGTTATTTAATTACAAATCTAGGGACGTATCCTTTGTACGTGAGTATATGTTGGTTGTAAACTTGGGTTTATAATGTATGTACTGAAAGTGCAACAATGTAGTTGAATTTATTGGGCCAATCTGGATAGTCTTTAAAGAAAACAGACTTGAAGCAAACATGTTTCGGACCTTTGAATTAAGACTATTTTGTTCAATACATGTGCAACGCACATATCATGACAGTTATACAGAAAATATAATGTAATTGTATTGTTCTGTAAGCTTCGATTGGGTATCCTTTCGGTGGGATAAGTTACATTACTTCCGGTTTCATTCACCAATAACGCTAAACTTAAACATGAAAGCCGACGAAGTAGTGCGACCAAACTGATGAACTACCATTGGTTGTCTGTGGCTTCAAAACAGATGTCCTGATCGCCATTTTCTGAAGCTTGGATGGTTACATCAGACACAAACATCTCCATTCCATCCACTATGATCAGTTCTGGAGAGCTTATAGTCGTTATTGGAAAGGAGGAGGTTGTGTACTTTACAGACGTGACGATGCCACTGTAACAGAAATGAATAAAAAATTATTTCAATCAAACAATTTTTTTGTAATATTGTATAAATAATATATAGCATTCTTCAGAACACTGTAAATAGGCATTTTTACATATGTTGCATTCATATTTATTTTATTTTTTATTTGCATTCTTATTTTCATAATATATGTTAAAGTTCGTCATAATATGTATTTACAGGGCATAAGTTTGGAGTCAGTGCTACTGTTCAATTCACAGGACAAAAAGTGGTGGAATCCGATTGTCGGTTCCCTCTGGATTCTCCAAAAAATAAGTGGATCCGGAAGAATCCCTAAGAATCCGGAAGAATCCGGCAAACGGATTTCACGACTTTTTGTCCTGTGATTATCATTGAATTTTCTATACGTTTATATAAGTCCTTACTTGGGTGTTTCCGTGCTTGCATAGATGGGAAATGAACATGTTGAACCAATCGTACACACAAGGCCAGTTTTGTGAGGAAAACGTGAGAAATATGGCCCTCCCTGAACAGGATAAAATAATACTTAAAAGAAAAGCGTTTTATTTTCAAACGAATCTGAAAGTCTTATTAATTGCTGAAAATATATAACAAACGAAAATTGTAAATTAATATCTACTTACATGTGGAATATCCTTCGATGTCAGAAAGTCAGTATCTGGAACAACAACAATCCCAGAAATTAAAAAGGGAAACAACACGAAGACGACGATTTTGAATAGCTCCCAATCGCTAATTATATATGAGATTATTGTATGTGCATATACAGTGTATTTTCGTCTTCAGAACACTTTGTAGAAATTAATAGACCGTCATATATGTAGAACCCCAATAGAACGCTACAATTGTTTTGACATTACCTTTCACAACAACATTATAATTTCTATCAAGTCCATCGAACCTGCAAAAAGAAAACGTTAATATAAATACGAATAATGAATATAAAAGGTATAAAGTTTCCCTTCTGTTTGTCAGATTTAGATTTTGTTATATCCTTTTTCTGGATCTTAATCTTTGTATTATATTCAATATGTTTGTATATGGTATCTGTATAAACAAATTTCTCACCCCAAACTTTGATAGATGGTAACACTTTGATCAGATTGAGATCCACATACTTGTTTTATATTAAATTTATGGTTCTGGGTCCTTGTTTTATTTTCAAAATCCTGTTTATGTATTTATGATTGATTGTAAAGATGGTGCACTCACTAGATGTCTTCATATGTTTCGATATAACGTTTTCAATCTGATGAATTGGCTTCAAATTGGTCTGTTTCCCTTATGCTCACATGTCAGTCGAGATTTGTGTAATACACGCATGAAGCTTAAGTGAAAGTTCATATAGACAATATAATTTCTTAAAGGTTAAATACCACCGAGTGTCATTCGCGCTGCAGTTTTAAAAACAATCGAACAGAATGAATGTTATTGCTTAAAATGCAAGTTAATGTCTCTTATTTTCTAATCGTTGGCAATTGATATATTTTTCAACATAATGAATAAATCACCCTTGTGTATCTGTGACCAATGCACTGACGAGGTATTCTCCAACATCAGATTTCCCAGGATGCCAAGTTGCTATACTGTACATCACATTCTCATCCAATCTTGTAGTATCGATCTTTGGTGCATCAACGTGGAACGTTTGAAAGGGGATTGCCCTCATGTAGAATGAATCAATGTCACTGGCGACCAAAACACAACAATAGCAACACATGCTCTTTGCTTGCACGTAATGAAAATATATGTTCTTACTTGCAAAAGAAACGTCCCCATATTTTCAATATAGTATAAGATTAAATATTGATGCCAGAGAAAGTAGATTTGTAATGTATTTGATAGACACGTGCTTTATAAAGAATTATACTCACAAATTCATATCTCAGAGTATAGTATTTTTATTTTATGTCTGTTCAAATACACGTAGGGTGCTAAAATGATGATGATTTAGATGATTTTTGGCCACAATGTTTGGTATTTAAGTTTAAAATAATTAAAAAGTAGAAATTTAGTTGATAAACGATATCTTCGACATAATAACATCTTTGGATTTAAATTTGTTGACGCATCATTACTGTAGGACGTCACAAACCAAGCCAAAAATATCTTTTTGACGCTTCTATCTCGTCTAGTTAAGGAGATTCCAAAACGACAATTTCTTAAAACGTGTTTATCAGAAACGTGAACAGATAATGCTTTGGAAATGCATACTTAGTATCGTTGGGTTCTGAAGACATGATGTAATTCTCTTACAGTCGTATTTATCGCCTGTGGATTGAAAGATCTCTTATTTTGTATGGGGACGTTTCTATTGCACGTGAGTTGAGTAAATAGAGTTTATAAAAACTCTGTTAAATATTTGGTGATGACATAGTAAACAGTAATGACAGTATGCTAATATCTGTAGAGCATGTATGGATTCAGAAACAATGAAAAGAACAGCTACGTTATAATAGAAATAAAACATAAAGAAAAATAAAATTTCAATGAAGATTATCGATTTATCAAATAAATTGTATGGATATACATGTATGTACAAATCGTTTTGATATTTTGCTACATATGTAGAAAATAAGAAAGGATGAGCAAACAATAATTACACAAAAAAAGGAATTCCATGAAGGCTTACCTCACTGAATCATTCGATGGTTTGGCATAGAGTGGAATCTTCAACGTTGATCCAACATACACAATGAACTCATGTTGACTTTCTTCTGTGGGTTTGACGAATTCCGGTGCATCAAAGGCCTCAAGTGTCTGGATCATGAACTATGGAAGGATAAAATATGTTCACATGACAAAGAAATAAATCAAACAAGTGTTTGCCACTAACATGGCAATGTCCCCCGCCGGTAACATTGAGTTAAAAAGACACATCATTTTGTCAAAAGGAGCTACTGAGCTATAGTGTCATGATGATCAGCAAATTTGAAGGTGCTCGGTTTCATGAGATATTGGTTAACAACAGTTCCAAAAGTGGTCAAAGTGTCATAGTCACCTGGAACGTAAGGTCAAAATCGACTGGTCTCTGCGTCATCCCCCAATGTAGACTGACACCAAATTTGAAAACATTGGGTCCATCCGGTCATGATATATCGCGCGTTAACAAGAGTTTGAAAAGTGGTCAAAGAGTCGCGGTGACCTTGGAAATAAGGTCAATGTCATTAAAAATCGACTGGTGTCTGCGTCTTCCCCCAGTGACACCTAATTTGAATACTTTGGATGAATTGCTTCATGATATATCCGTAAACAAGAGTTCAAAAAGTGGTCAAAGTGTCGTGGTGACCTGGAAAATAAGGTCAAGGTCACCAAAATCGACTGATGTCTGCGTCCTACCACAATGTAGGCTGCAGACCTAATTTAAAGACTTTGGATGCAACGCTTCATGAGATAACGTGTAAACAAGAAATGTGACGTACGTACGGATGTACGGCCTGACGCCGTTGGATACACTGTCCCCCGTTCCAGGTTGCGGCGGGGGACAAGTATGCGTGCAATAATAAACTGTAAAACCTGTTAAAAGATATCCTTTTTTTCAACTCGATGGTATAGTGTAACTACTTGATAATTAATGATTCGACACTAATATTCACATATGTTATCAATGCAAAAAACGTAATATATATTTGGACAGCTGGAATATTCTCGATCATACAACTAGATATACACAACTTTGTAATTAGCTCATACTATGTTGCAGTCATTTGTGCTTGAATATCAGTATATCCCTTGTTCAGAAACTATTAAGATGCAGCTATAACGAAATATATAATGATATATAATGATAGATCTGTTTGACTCAATGAGTCACGAAATTGACATTCTATAGGAGAAATAAACATGTGTTTCGTGATGTTAACCCATGGTTTTACACGGATCTTACAACATTATTTCGTAACACTCAAGCTTGTATCGTGAACCGTGTTGAATCTCCACTAATTCCACGTCGATGTTTTTTCAATAACGTAAGATTCATCACACTCTACAAACTAAAAAAAACATGAAATGACTTTCGAAATGCAGTTGTTCGATTTCCATTTAGTTCTTAGGTATTAGTGTGTTCACCTGTGTAACAAAGATCATGTTTCAACAAGTACCTGAACACTAATTGCGCTGAGACTAATGGCCTCTGGTTCATAGTAATGTATTTCATCCGCTTTCGGCTGATTGGGAATGTCCATAACTTTAACAGCTATAGCTCCCCATCCTCCGTCGACAAAACCGTCAGATTCCAGTGCATTGATGACTATACTGCAGTCCTAAGAATGAAAATCAAGAATAATTAGTTGTCTATATAAGGGAATTAAGAGAGGCATTGAATAACAATTAGGTAGATGATTTTCAAAAAGGACTATTGTCTGATTGGATTGAAACGTATTCCAAGTTTTAGCACTGAAGTCGTAACACTCAATAAATGAGAAGTGATTCATTCTTTAAAAGATAAAATGACCCAGAGGGATATTTCAATTGCCTCGATCAAGGCAGATCTGAAGCCAATCAGATAAACATATCATACATTGTGTACTTATGTGTATGTTATAGTGAATGTCTATGAAGGAGATATCACATGTGTGTTGATTTTATTTGTTTGACTGTTGAGAAGAAATAATTATCATTCATTATGGAACTTTAAATGATGGATAATCTGATGAAAACTATCGGTATTCCCATAACAAATCTCAATTTAGTGTAGACATATATATACATGTACGTCAAAAACATAAATTTGAAAAAATTTGCAAACAAATGGAATTCCATTTCCAATCATATTTTTCTGAAAAAAAAAAAGCACATAATAAATGTGGATCAAAAGATCATGCAGTTCGCAACCTGGAGACACATACATGACACAGAAGTTTATGCCAGGTTATCAATCTGAGTTCAAATGGAGTTATACTTATATTTATTTATAACCATCAATGATGATTCATTTTCCTATCCTAACATTGTTCCCCTCACCATAACTTTTCCACCCCAGACATCCTGTGAACCGGATTTCAGTCAGTGTCAAGGACACCAACATCCATTAGATCGTCGTCATCCTTAGTGCTTTGAGCAAGATATCACGAGGATCAATTGAACGTTTTTTCCCCATTACAGTCTCATTGTGACCTTGAAATGAAGTTCACAGTAAACTTTCCTCGGAACATTAATTACGTTTATATATATTGATGCTATAGTTTAGATTGGTGGTGTATAGCTAGCTAGTTAGGTAGATAGAATATATAAGTGACTGGCTGGCTGTATGCAAAGCATGACTTGAAAACAGTAGGGTTTTTGAAGCAAGTACTACAAAGGAACAACATAACGTACTGGATTGATGACTGTGTTGTTTAAGACAGCTAAGCCTCCAGCTTCTACAAATCGAGCTTGAGCACATCGCACAGTGTCACCATCCGGATCCATCGTAGAAAGCATAATTGTCGTTGATTTATCAAGCAAAACCCTGAAAATATACATAGAACCTTTGATAGCACATAATGGTTCCCTCTCATTAATTTAGGAACAATCTTACAAATTCTTCAGGGTATTGTTTTTCAATTTAATGTAATTAATTGTTTATATAGTGAGTGATTTATTTTTTAAAAAGAGATAAATTGCAAAAGCAAAATCTATTGACACAAAGGCCTTTAACATTACCAGCAAATTATCACAATTGGTTAAAGCTGATTTAGAATAGTTAATGGTTACAATTTGTCGAAATGATTTACAACTTTTAAAAAGTCTAAAACACAATGTTCGCCAAATTGGCTAGAAACTTGAGATATTGAAATATCTGGATAAACATTCCCCGCAGTGTCCAAACAATCACACAAAATGTGCTTTACTGTGAGGGGACACTGGCAGGGCATACACAGTGGGGACACAAGTTTCGTGACGGGTAAAATAGGATATTATAAGGATAACCCATGATACCGAGGATATGGTAAGGTTGTGGACCCTGATAGGAAGGAAAAACCCGAGTTTTTCCTTCCTATCAGGGTCCAAAACCTTACCATATCCTCGGTATCATGGTTTCTCCTTATAATACACTATCCCTGATAATTGGGTGATCAACCTTAGAGTCTTTAATTGCCTACAACCAGGAAAGCAATCTGAAAATATAATATAATTAGACGGTCTTAAGGATTGCCTTAGCATCTGCAGTAAAGATGTTATTGCCATCAAGCAGCCTTGAAGCATATGTTGTTAATGAAGTGACAGTGGCTGCTGCAACTGTGGGTCCATCCTCGGAACCGTTAGTGCAAATTGGTTTATAGCTTACTAAAAAATGCCTTGTAGAATATTAATTGGTCTGTATTAGAAGTGTTTATGAGTAGATCGAGAGAGGTTGACACAGAGTTGGCAGAGTGGCAAACTAACTGTGCTCGTGCTTATTTTAAGGTCAAAATTGGAATCTTCAAAATATTGTTGAAGTCTGATACTGAGTGGTGGAATTGCTTTAGGTTTGAGTTATACAACTGCTGGTATTCTGGATTGAATACGCAGGTGTATGCAGGATTGGAACAGTTTGATTTTCATTTGGTTATATATTGAAGAGTGGGGTCATCAGCTTAAACGTAAAGGCATTCAACAAGTTGTGAAGGCCCCCCAAAAAAGCCTGAGACCCTGGCGATAGATAGTATCTAGCATTTTGATGTATGAGAGGGGGGCAGATCCGTATATAATGGATCCATAATCAAATTTAGAGCGGATGAATGATCGATAGAGATGAAGAAGTGTTTCTTCACCTCCACCCAATTAATTATTAAATACGACCTTCAACAAGTCTAATGCCTTTTAGCATTTAGCTTAAGGTTTGTAATATGTGAGACAAATGCAGGAAACTCAAAAGTCGTCAACAAAAAGTGAACCATCTGTATTGTCATTTAGACTGTTGATTCTGATGCTAAATAATGTAAGAGATAAAAGCCACCTTGTTGGACACCCATTTCTTGATTAAAGAAATCACAAAGGGTGGAACCCACGAGCACTTTAAATTGGTGTTCATGTAAAAAGTTGGATATTAACTGAAGTATATGACCTCGCAAGCCAAATTCAAATAAATATTTGAGGATACCATGCTTCCATGTAGTGAAAAAAGAAAAAGATAGACACAGCATGTTGTTAATTAATTAATGCAACGAACAAGGTGATAAGTAGCACTGCGTTCATTGCGGAAACCACACTGAATATCATTATGTAATTGATTAGTGTCAAAGTATCAAAGTAGACGACCGTTGATCATCTGTTCCATAGTTTTACATACACAACTTGTTAAAGGTGCATCCATTGTGTTTCATAAAATTTTATTTGGCTTTAATACCTTCGAACTCACAACATGTGCTATCATCAAAATGGTAGTTTTCGGTAACAGTCGGTACTTCTCGATAAAGTAACACCATGTATAACGTTTGCAATATGTGACCCCAAACAACGCAATGGATGTACCTTTAAGGCTATGGGGCCCGTGTAAGATTGAAAACGTACCTGTAAGATTGAAAACGTACCCGCGTTGAATACACAACCGGTGGGTATTTTTTCAACGTTGTATTATGACCCCGGGTAACTTTTCAACATCTCGGGTATTTGTTCAATGTTGAATAATTACCACACTGTGAAAAGTGACCCCGGGTCATTATTTAACGCGCTAATCTTACACCAGTAGTAAAAAGGATTTTGGAATTGGCACAATAGTAGCAGTTTGGGAATTCACCCGTTTCCCATGACTTAATACCTGAAGTAGGACCTCAAGACAAGGTTCCGGTAAATGTTTAAGAAGCTGATAATGGATTTCATCAGGGCCGATTGCTGTAACAGGAGTTTTAGAAAGTGCAGTTTTAAGCTCTGACAAGGAGAAGTATTCATTATCATCTTCTCCATTGTCATATTTGAAGTTAAGTGGTTGTTTTTCCTGTACCTTTTGGTACTTTTGGAAAGCAGGTATATAATTTGTAGTTGAAGAATTTTTTTAATTGTTTCAGCCAACTTATTGGCAATGTCGGATTTGGATGTGAGAAGGTCATCATTGATCTTAAGATGTTTTATTGTAGATTTGGAACCTTTGCCTTTAATTCTACTGATCATATTCCATACGTTCTGGAACTGACCTTAGAGACATAACTCTACATGATTCGCGTTTTTGTTGGTTGACTGTGCGTCAAGTTAAAGATCAAGCCTTGCGACAGTTATCTAAATTAATTCTTGTAGGTCGTTAACTGAGTTTGTGCTCATCTTTTTTACGTGCCTTAATGGCAGCATCACAGGTTTCATTAAACCATGGCTTGTGCTTACGTGGCTTTGCCGAGGTTTTAGGGATAGTTTCAGTTGCAACATCAATGAGACCGTAAGCAAAGGCCTCAACAGGATCAGTTGCATTATCTATTATATGTACAGAAAATGTACCTCAATCAGCCTTAGAAAAGTTCCAATGAGGATTTTGCTGCTCAGGATTAGGTGATGAGGGTTTCTAATACAATGGGGAAGTGATCACTTCCACATGAATCCTCATGGGCTGACAATGAAAAATCATGTAAAAGGGATGCACCAGTTACTGATAAATCTATAGCTGTATATGAGCCTGTGGTAGGATGTAGATATGTGTTTGAGCCACAATTGAATAGACATAAATCATTTTGGGTGAGGAAACTTTCAAGTCTTTAACCCAATAGCATCAAGGGTATTGCTACCCCAGAGGGGATTGTGACTATTGAAATCACCCATGATAATAAAATGTTTAGGTACTTGGGTAAAAAGTTGATCAAGATCTTTAATAGAATCAGAGTTTTGAATAATGATAAACAGAAGGCAACAGCTTGTAGATGCGTTGTTAATGGAAATCCATCACGCACCAAAATTGATTCGCCCCCCTTCTGCCATATCAGCAGAAAGAGAGAAAGAATTGTATTATTGTGAATGATCTCATTGCGACCTTATTAGATTCTTTAATATGAGTTTCTTGAAAGCAGATAGCTTGGGGTTTGAACTTATGGGCTAGTAAGCCCAATTCGTTAAAATTTACCCTAAAGTCTCGACAAGCCATAGATGCGAGCATAAAATATAATAGTAAAAGCCTCATGATAGATGTTTTACTGGGTGACGATCCAAGGACCGAAACCTGTGCCAGTTTTGGGCGAGTTGTTAAATGACGCTGTGTCTGATGCGTCCATAAGGATGTCATCACACTCACAGTCAAGAAATCCGACCTTGTTGTAGACCTTGATTTTAGATCAGATTTTTTGGGAACCTGTCAGTTTGACAGGCTCTTTAAGGGACATAAGAGGGACTGTCATTGTAGCTATGATAGAAGATGTAGCATTGCGAAGTGTGTACTCAATGTCCGTCTGAGTTGACACCTTGCTGAGGATACTTTGGTTGAGTATGAGGGTTTCGGACTCTCAAGAACCAGGCGTTTTGCTTCGGGGAAAGAGATATTCTGCGCGAATTTATGTTTGAGTATTTAAGATACCTGTTGCCACCATGGGCACTCCTTGGAGGAAGCCAAGTACTTTGGCAACTCTTTGGATCGCCGTCATCCTCAAGTTTGCCACTGGGAGGACAAACACAGTCATCAGCTCTGAAAGAGTTGCTTCCATGGTCAAACGTTTGGCATTGGTACTAATGGAGGAGGTTTGGGATGTAAAGTTCGGTCGAGAATTTGTAATATTCTGCAGAAACTGTTTTGGAGCTTGTGGAGTTGATAAAGTTAGACGATAGGTGTTGGTATTGATGATGTCGACTCTTTCTTGATACTAAACCGCTTGACAGCAGTCACTGCCTGTTTCCTAAGGTTGTTAAGATCTTGTTAAGATGAATCCTTGAGACACTGATACTTCTTCCGGATGATGGCTTTGACAGATGCGTGTGGAGAAACCATCACAGGTTTATCAATAATTTTCTGCAAGGTAAATAGTGAAGTTGCCTGCTTGTTGCTTGTTGATTTAATTTCCACAAACAGGAACCCATTCCTGATTGTCTTAACATCTTTCACATCAACGGCCAAACCTTGAAACCTAAAGAATTAAGCTATAATGGCTTATCGTCAATTGAAGATATAAACAGGAAACGAGGCCAGGTGGTTGAATCAGTTGGAGTGTTGTGTTGAGTTTGAAGTTGAATTTTTAGTTGAAGTGTTTGATTAAGATTTAGATGAAGATTTGATTTTGATGCAGTTACCTCCTCATCAGAAGAGGGTCTATCATCCATTGATAAAGTTTTTCCCCTGTAAGAGTCATGTTAGGCGGAAAAGGTCATCAACCTTGATCCCAACCCATCACGGAGCACAAACAAGGGCAATGCTGTATGTCTGCGGGTGTCCTGCTGACAGCACCGTGGACAACAGAATGATTAAAGTGTTGCCAATGCTTCACTGGATTGACACATCGGCCACCACTGTCTTAAAAGCTGAGTAAAGTTGATGAATGAGTGCAAGAGAGCACTTAGAAAGCCAGCAGAAAGTAGAGATATACATTATAGGTACATCAGGAAGGATAGCGTTGTGACAACTCACTGTGACAAGGTGGTGAAGGTATGCAAGATAGCACAAAGAAATAAAAGAAAATAATTGTAAAAAGAGGTACTAGGTAGCAGCGTAAAAAGAAGGCTAGAAACAAAATGTGCGCAACCATGTGCTTGGCATGACCAGCCCATTGACCAGACTGGGCCAATCTGGCCACCTGTCTAGATGAAGTCGGGGGCCGAAGCAGTGTATTGGTCAGTGGTAGCTTTGAGGCATTCTTCCTCCACCCGTGGACGTAGCAGCCCAAGGTAAACGGACTGCCTTCTTTAGTTTTATTCAGTTTTTACAGACCTTCTTACTCATTTTGACCGGACATATCGAAAAAAACATTGCTGTTGTTCACGATAACCTCATACAATAAATTACTTTGTAGTTATGGTTATATATAAAGCCATACTGACTAGAAATTGACACTTTTATTAACTAAATACAAATTATTGGTATGTAGAAATCTTACAAAAATTGTTTATAGTTAGAGTAGCAACTTTTAAAGCCTTTGTTTTGAATAAAATATCACAACCAAGGCATGTGCACAAAGGTATGTGCCTTTTTGTTTGATAAGCACACAAGGGGATGTAGATCACATTTTCCCAAATACGCTGTAGGTGTAAATAAAACAAACGTACCTGTAAACAGGCTTAAACATGGCTACTGGGCTGTTGTTTGGTTTCTTGGTATCATCTCTCGGTGTTGGTCTCACTTTAACCTGCAGTCGATATTCCACGGGGTATCTGTGCACTCCATAGGTATAGTTGAACCGACGCCAGTATGAACCGTGAAAACTACAACAGGTACGCAAAGCATGAAAGGATGAAAACAGTTAGTTGTCCACAGAAATGCCTTACATGTGGCACATAAGTAATATTTTAATAAACATTTACATATTGAAATTGTTATATGTTTAGGATGTGTTGCATGTTGAATGTTGTATCATTGGCTTATGTAAGTGCCGCTCCACAAAATTTAACAAAATACAATCATTAATCAAGATCAATGTTTCTTCTTCGTGTACTTTAATGCAATACTGGTTATGTGTAACTAGCCTAAAATTATTATTTTTAACCTACTAAAATGTAATATTTGTATAGTAATATCACACTTATATTGATATCTTGAATGTATCTTAACAAGTAGTTAATCATCTTTAAAATTAGTATTCTATTTGTATGTTATACATACGATATGTCCATATAATCAATGCTCGGGTCCACGTCCATGATCACTTCGTCAATGTTTTGCTCCCAATTCATGGGTATATTGAAGGCTGCAAGGTAGCTTTCTAAGTCATCGTTTATTTGACTTGTTATATCAGTGAATGTATGTTGACCTGACATTGAGTTTATCTCCGTTGTCCAATTTCCAAAATATGTTTCACCATTAATGGCCAACAGGTCTCTGCGATAATCAGTCATATTAAAACCAGTATCATTGATACTACAAGTTGTTCCACAAGAGCCAAGTCCAAGAACCCATCCAGTCTCTGTCGTTATCTTTATCTTCTCCCCAGAAAAGATACAAATTTCAATTATTGTTGAGAATATGTTCTGGTAAGCGTATTTTCAACTAAGTTTCAGTATTTGGTGAGTAATGATCAATCGAACTTAAACTTAAAATTAAGACATTTTAAACGTTTGATGTTATCAGCAAATTTGATTTTTTTTACAGCATACATTTGTCATACTGCACTTATACAATATTAAGATGTCTGTTGCTTAATCGATCTTTTACTTAGAATAGAATACTTCTTGCTTCTTACATTAACTCATGTAACTTACATTAAACATTGCTTTGAGTGGAATTCATGATTTATGCCTTTAATTTAACAGAATAATTATTTGAAACAGACAAATCTAATACCAGAGAAAACCAAACGTAACAACTTGCATACATACTAAAAAGGACTTAATTTAACATGATAATTGTTGTATTTTCATGTAAAAGTATGTGAAAATAAAAGACGAAAATGAAATTACCTTGTACGTTGGGCTTGAGGTATCGATAAACCGGAAACTCATAGATCCTCCCATGAAATGCATGCTGGTCGAATTTTCTGCTGTGGTACCAGGAAGTGTCATCAGCAGGACCAGGAATATAAGAATGTCCATGTCTGCTCTAGATCACTGATCTTGGAGGTTAACACTTGTACTGGGATACAAAATAAACTCACGTGCAAAAGAAATGTCCCCACATTTTGAAAACAGTATAAAATGAAATATTGATGTCGGAGAAAGTTTTGAATGTATTTGGTAGCCACATGTTTTGTATATAAATATATTCACAATTTCATACATCAGAGTATGCTTCTTTTATTTTTACATCTGTTCAAATACACATGGGGTGCTAAAATTGATTTTTAAAGATGATTTTGGCCCACAATATTTGGTATTTAAGTTTAAAACATTGAAAAAGTAGAAATTTAATTAATTAACGATATCCTCGACATAAATAACCTTCTTTGATTTAAATTTGTTGACGCGTCATTACTGTAGGACGTCACAAAACAAGCCAAAACTGGCTTTTTGAGGCTTCTATCTCGTCTAGTTAAGGAGATTCCAAAACGACCATTTCTTAAAACTTGTGTTTCTCAGAGTTATGAATAGATAATGTTTTGAAAATTCATATTTAGTATTGTTGGGTTCTGAAGACATGATGTAACGCTGTTTCAGTCGCGTTTATCGCCCGTCGATTGAAATATCTTGTATTTTGTATGGGGACGTTTCTTGTGCACGTGAGTTTAGTGTCTGATAAATAAACGATTGTACCACAACTTGACAGTTAAAAGAAATTCGAGAGGATATCATCGCTTACACAAACATGCTACTTATAAATGATTAAAACACAGTCAAGTTAAAATATACTAATAAAGCTAATATTTTGATGAATTTATATTTCACAACTTAATATAGACAAGCGTACATAATTATGTTGAAAAATAAAAAAAATGAGAACTCAAGCCATTCATCGGCGCTGCGAGTGGGGAAAAGTTTGCTACAGAATAACAGCAAATTATTAGTTTTATGACACAATATGTGTTACTATGTGTTACTATGTGAACTTTCTATCAGTGTATAACTTTTATCATTAAAATGTTGTAAAATTAGGTAAAATATAGAGTGTTTTCATTTCACATAATGCACAAAATCCAATATGGCGGATTTGGCCGACAGAACGGCCCCTTTAAGTACCATAAACACGATTGTACCACAACTTTAAAGTAAAGTGCAGATATCATATACAGGATATATTTGCTTCATTTATTTCCACACTGCAATTGACGAAACTGGGATTTTAGATATAATGTTAAGTGTGTTTCGAAACATCGGTTGATAGCAGTCGTCCATATTGAATGACCTTGGCATTGGTTTATTTGTTGAAACGAAATGATGTCATAGGGCAATTTGAGCCTATTGGCCTACTTTGCTGCACAGAAACCGGAAGTAAAGTAACCATGACTGTCCTCGGTGAAAACTCATTGTGGAATTAACAAAAACCCTGCTACGTTCAATTGCAGAGTTTCGTTATGTTATAATTCTTTCGCGATCTGATACACCAAATACTGGGCTTTGTAACTGGGTCACTATAAGCTGACATGATATTATAAGCGATATTATAATATTTTGTCAAGCGATTTTTTTTTATCGATTTGGTTGGCTATGCAAATGACTAAGGTCAGCAATACGCTAATATTTAAAGTTTTGAAAAATCATACCTTTGTTATTACCCGATCGATTTTTATGTTTGATGGCTTATAAAGTAAAATGTATTGGCTTTAACGTGGTATATAATATTTATAATGATAATATGATGACAACATTCTGACATATAATTTCAAACGGACATGGGATGTTGACCTCGTTACATCCCTTTACGTTTTTGTATAGTATAAGGGCCGGATCGTTGACAAATATGTTTTCAAAGTTAGAACTAAAGTTCGCTGTACCCCAATGTGTTTTGTAATAATGTATAGTTTTGCCCTGAACAAATATAGTTAAAGCACGAGGACGTTAGTTAAGAGCAAACCTATACTTTATTACAAAGCACATTGGGGTTCACCGAATTTACTAAGAATGTTCCCAAGATGGCAACTGATCACATACAGGTAACATTTTGAAATAAAACTATTGTTTACATTCATTACATTAATAATCCATAAAGAGGATAAACGGACGGCTATTCCATGTATAAAACCCATCTCCTAAGATAAAAGACATTTTATTGATTTGATTCCGTAGATTTAATATTTAATTAAAATTTGCCATTCATTTGTAATGAACATTGTTTTTCTTGTTAACTGCTTCATTGTTTTCACAAGGAAATACAAACATAAACAGCGCAGGTTAAAAAAACATAAAACGTTCAAACATTCACGTCCTACGATCATTAACTATCCATTTATACGTGACTAACATTCAAAAAAAGAATAGTGGTAGAGCTTGATCAAGTCAGCGTGATGATGGAAGCTACATTAGGCTAAACACAATGTTTGCTGATATCATAAAAGGTGCTATTCATTGTACCGACGCTTATTTTGACAGACTGCAGGAGTTTCACACCAAGGAAAGGAGTACACACTGTATTGGAAATATGAGCGCAGACAGCTGATATGAATCTACGTTACTTTACCATGGTCACACTTGAACACTTGCAACGTGGAACTTCGGAAATGTCATTCAATTGTTACGTCATAAAAAAAACTATACCTTTATTGTCGGATATACTATTTTGTTTTCGATCTTTGAATCGCGAATAAGTGTTACTTAAGCTGTCAGGAACTTCTCCTTTCGAAAGTCTGCAAGGAGCCCTGTCAAAAACATCGGTTTTACCACCGATCTTTAGCTTACACTGAACCGCAAAAGAACCTCTCCTCATTTTCAACAGAGCAAAAGACGGACTACTTGTGTCGGAGAACGATTTTGAATGTCTTTATAGACACATGTTCTCTAAAGACGTATTCCCAATCACAGTGTCTTGTATTGTCGAAAAAAGCATATTAGAAAGCATATTAAGTCAAGCTACATTTTTTTAATTATTACTTGTTCCTCATTTATGAGTCAGGTGAACTCAAATCATTGTTAATACAATACAAAGATCGACATTTTCATAATTTTAAATTTTTTTTTTTTTAGGTTTCTGATTGTATTTATTTAAGCATCATCAACACCCGGCGTATCATCCGACCTTTGTATTTGACATTAAATACGGTATACATGTACAAGCAGTCAAACACAACAGATAAAATGTCCTTACAGCGTTATGGGGACATTGAGGTTTGAAAACTATGTTGACAAGAGGTTCTTATAAAGTAACGTGTTGTGTTAAGGTAGTGTTTTATATTTGTTATGGTTTTACTTATTGTGATGTTGCTATGAATGTTAAGTGTTGGATACAAATTAAGTAATATTAATGATAGTTAAGTGCATGAAATCGTACCCAATGTGAAAATAAAAAGAAGAAAAGCCGCAACAGCAGTCAGTAGTTATTGAAAACAATCGTAAACTATTATTAAGGATTCAGCATTTATGCTGAATCCTTATTGTTATTGGCGTGTTTTTTTTTTTTTTTATTATTATTATTCCACGAATTTTGTGACCGATCTACAGCAAGAACGGCTGCAGCTAATTCCACCAAACTTACCAGTCTGATAGCCCTTACTATGAACTTGTCAATCGAAGCTTTTGGGCCCAATCGTTTAACCCATTAAAGGTCCAGTTCGAATCCAAAGTTCAATTTTTAACATGGGAAAAAAATTCAAAATGCACTTAGAGACTTGGAACTTTTTTTAAAATATGCGCATTGACAATCCGAGCAAAAAAGTAAATCACGGTGAAATCGTAAGTCACGTGGTTTAGCCGCCATCTTGGATTTTTAAACTTTTTCAAAATTTCGGAACCCATGTACCTTTGCGGAAACACCACTCCGAAGATATTAGCACCTAAGAGCTGAAACTTTATTTACATATAGCTGAAGCATTGGGGAATAACAAGTTTGTTCTCTTTTGAGCGAAATCCTAATACGTTTTTCACAGTGACCTTTCAAAGTCAGGCAACTTTTGAAAACCGCGAACTTTCAGGGGCGATAATTCAAAAACCTGACAATCGAATTGAACGATTTTTTCAGGAGAGTAAGACAGGACTATGGTCTTTATGAATCAATAATAAAATCGTTCGCGAACAGTCATTTCCGGTCATAATAAAGAAAAATTTTAACATGGGGATTTTTTCTAAATTGCACTTAGAGACTTGAAACTTTTTGCAAACGATGCGCAAGAACACTACAAGCAAAAACGTAAATGATGACGAATTCGTAGGTCACATGGTTTAGCCGCCATTTTGATTTTCTTTTCATTTGTCTGATTTTGACATGTTTAATTTCGCTCCAAATAACCCCAGAGAGATACTAGAGACTCGCAACTTGTTTTAAAATATGCTTAATAACTAGACAAGCAAAATATGTTACCATTGCGGAGTCGTAGGTCAAGTGGTTTCGACGCCATATTTAATTTTTTACGTTTTCAAATGTTTTAACCCTGTGCATTTTTGCGGAAACACTACGCCGAAGATATTTGCATCTGAGAGCTGAAACATAGATGTATAAGCAGCTGAAGCATTGGGGAACAACAAGTTTCATATCTTATTAGCGAAATCCTATTAACTTTTTCAAAATTATCTTTCAAAGTATGATAACTTTGAATGTTTACCTAGGTTCTTAAAAAAATTCGAATTTTCTTATTTCTCCAAAGATATACAATTTACAGAGCAATAAGTCATACCAGTTCGAGTTAAAATCTATTCTACGCGTAATGTGAGGTAAAACCTGTTCGAAATTCATATGATATTTATACAATAGTCGATTTAGAAGATTTTGCAAGTGTAAAGAATCATGCTAAGACACGAATAACCGGACAACAGTCTCAACACTGTCTGGTTCATCGTGGCCTTACTGGAATTCTTTAAAATTCTCATTTCTCCAAAGATATACATGCTATTAAGCTTTTAGTCATGCCAGTTCGAGTGGAAATGTATTCTACGCGAACTGAGATATACATACAGGAATGAATTCATATGATATTTACACACTAGTTGAATTAGATGATTTTCAAGAGAAAAGACTCATACTTAAACTCGAATAACCGGGCAACAGTATCGACAATGTCTGGTTCATCGTGGCCTCCCGGAAACCTTTAAAATTCTAATTTCTCCACAGATATACATGCTACTATGTACTAAATCATACCAGTTCGAGTGAAAAGCTATTCTGCGCGAACTTAGAGGTACATCCTGGAAAAAGCTCATACGATATTTACACTGTAGTCGATTTAGATGTACCAATTTATAAGTCAAGCTCAGAAACCGGCTCCGAATCCCACCTTTTCAGTTAAGCTAAACTGTGACGTCAGTAATACGGCTCGAAAGATCAAAGTTTCGCTTAAGTGAAATTGGTGGTTTTGGATCCGCTTTTGGAGTTTGTTTTTCCATGTTTCAGTTGAAGCCATGGGGCCTTCTGTTTAGGGTATACCCCCACCCCTCAGTCCCAACCCCGACCCCCCAACCATGTCGCTTCACTTCTTATCTGTACTATCATTTAATATTAAACAAATTATTGCTGTATTTTGGACTTAAACATGTAATTTTCTCACCAGCTTTTTCATATTTTTTTATGGAGGTGTACTTACACTTTGAAATTATCTGTCTTTATGTTTTATAGCTTTCAGCTTAAGTAAGTACACCTTCCCATTACTGGCTGACATTGCAGGCCTTGCAGTATTTCCTTTCTGGTGCAGCTATTCACTGTCTTGACACAACAAAGCGAGGGAAATACCGCAAGGGTTAAATCAGTCAGTAATGCAGACTCGCAAGAGTTATGCCTTGCGTTTGGAAGTTGAAGTAAGTATAACTCCCCGTCGGCGAAATCACCAATGGCGGAAGCAGAGTTAAACTCCTATCCAACAACAACAGCTTTTTTTGCGTTGTAGCCTACACATTGTCAATGGGGGTGGTTCCCGATGGCAGGTGGGATGAGGATGTAGTGTCTTCATGTACACGTTGGTCTGTCGTTTCCAAGTCAGACTTCGTAAGCGAAATGGATTTGTCTGTACTGCTTAAGTGAATGGTACATTCCATACGGGTAGTTGCTGGTGGTTCATTATAAATGGGAGAATCATAATTATTTCGTTAATATACTTAAACAAAGCGTTACACCACTTTGAAGATATTTGCATCTACAACTTAGATTTATATGCAGCTGAAGCATTGGGGAATAGATGAAGATTTTATTGAAGCGTCATGTGCAAGAGTTTCTTCCCCTTGACCATCCTACGATGCTGATGTGGGCAGGCAAACCCGACACCTTTCATTTTGATGTGTGCACAGGAAATTCACACTTTCGTTTTGGTATACATTGTGTTGTTGGGGGTCAGGCCTGTTATAGATGGTGCTATTGTATCGAGAAGTACTGAATGTTGCCGAAAATAACCAATTTGAAGACAATCGACTCAGTGTAGTGACGATATATGTCAAAGTACTTCTGGTCGAAAACAGGACACTTCATCCCGTTTAACACACATCTGTTAGCTGAAAGTAATTTTAGATGCTATTTTACAACACAGAAAAAGACAAATTTAGGTTGATTATGCTTGAAAGGTCTGTGCATGTAAATCGGACTGTAGTTTCGGTTCTGCACAAGTATAACGATGTTGTTGATTTTGTTTGGGAATTAGTAACAGCGGGAGGCACATGGACTGTTAATGTATCAAATCTCCCTATCATCCTAACACTTCACAAAGTAGATTTTAATTATTTTATATGGTTCGCATTGAGTGTAATGCACACAGACATTGGTATGCAATTTGTTATCTTACATAATAGAGAATTATTAAGGAACGTAGCACGAGTCAACGAATTAGCACTTCATTCATTCATAAACAAGATTTTACTATTGTCATAGTAAGCTACATCCATATAAGGCAAGATGGTATTTTACTGCGCCAAAAGAGTGCCCCTTCCATCATTCATACATTACGCATGTGACAATTGACTAACAAACTCATCAATGAAACTACCCTCGTTTTAAGCCAGTCTTTCTCACATTTTACTAACTGTAACCATTGAATGCGTATTTTAAAACAAGCCAAGGGTATCGAATTTGAGACATCATTGTCTCGTATCCACAAACATTTATTCTGCCGTTTCTAACACTTTATAAAGCCCTGTTCTACATCTACATCGTCCTTGCATTTCTAAACTATTTCAATTCTATTCCTTCTCTTTTCTTTTATTCAAACATTATTATCAAATCATATTCTACCGAACAAGTAAGCCAATTAATCCCTTTTAAAAAAACCCTGAAACAACCACTTCCGGTCTATACAGTTAACGTAAGTACTTGCTCATACTATTGTATATAGTCACACAATTGTTCGATTTTAACATGTAAACTTTGGGTCTCAATACTCCTAGAGATATGCTAGAGACTTGAAACTTGCTTTTAATAAATACGCAGCAACATAGGAAAGATGTCTTAATTAAAACAATTGAAACTGCTGAATCCGTTTGTCGTCGCTTGCGACTATATTTTAATTTACTATAGATATCTCAAAAGGGTATTCCATTTAAATTCAGAACCGATTACTATATCAATCTAAGTTCAGAATAACGATATGCCGAGACGACTAATCAAAGTACCCAATTATACCATCAGGTACTTACTAAATCTAAATAAGCAATATTAACATTATGAATGATGTTTAAGTGAATCAATTACTTCATTGTGAGCAACATGTAATGCGGGTATATTATAAATAAAAATAACGTTCAAACATACCTACTGTGAATGATTCTACCGCAATGCAATATGCGGCGATTTCTAGTATATCTATATCGTTACATGCAGTCCAAAGTCTTTAAAAACTTCACTGACGTCACTAACATGCATGTAGTTATGACATTGACAGCTGTACGATTTTTCTGAATCAGATAAGACTACTTACATAACATGATTCATATATCACAGTTTAAATATGTAATTGAATCTTTAGATTATTCTAGGGTGAAGTCTTGCACAAGTGAAAACACCTGGTAGTAAATGGTAAAGGCACAACTGCATTTTTTTTTAAATATGAGTAATCAAAATTAATGCATATCTCTCGATATTACGAACTATCTAACTAGGTAACCTGTCATTTAAGTTATCTGAATGATATGTACATGTACCTATTCAGCATATAAACTTGATTTTAAAAGACCAGAAATAATCAATGCAACGTTGCAATAACATCGCCTGAACTATATTATATCGGCAATATTCAGATTTTGCATTTGGAGGAGCAAAAAGGGCATCCGCCATGGCTATTGTAAGATCAAGCTTATATTGTATCTTTATATAAACAAGTCTGTGTTACAGATATATATTAATAAAGATTATTTCATCCCTTTTTAAGACAAGAGTCTAAGGTGTTTTCAAAAGGTGCACACATTCACACTGCCGTTTTCAATAGTCAATATATATTCGGATCAAATAAAAGAGAGAAAACTTGTAATTACACATTAGCAACTATGACGATTCGCGATATCCCCAACTGACCTCGGTTGTCTCCATATGTTCTTATTGATTACAGGTAAATTGTAAAGAATAATAAATATTTCATAGCATCGAGAGGTACCTAAAGTGAGTTCATATGCCGTCACATGACCATAATATAATTATATAACATGAAGGGCAATTTCACTTTAAATGCATATAAGTCCAACTTAGGATGTATTTTATCGCCATGTTATGTCCGTTTTAGAATGTAGCACCATTTAAAGGTGGATCCATTGTGTTTCAAAACATTTTATTTGGCTTTAATACGTTCCAACTCACCATATGTGATGTTTACAGTGCAAATAAATTAACTCAGCTTGCATATTATCCCTAATCGCCAAATACTACTACTAGTTTCCAATTAAAATTGATTAACATCATTATGCATCTGCAGAAACCGAAACTGCACGTCCCATTTACATGCACAATAGTTATGTGACCTATTAAACATTATCAACTCCAATTTGTCTTTTTGGCTGTTATAAACAAGATTCCAAAATTACGTTTGACTCATTGACGCGCGTCACACGCTGTGCATTGTCCGATTTTCGATCAGAAATCACTACTTTTACCTTCATGTCGTCAACATGCTAAGTCTACTATCAAAATGGTAGTTTTCGGTAACAGTAAGTACTTCTCGATACAGTTACACCATTTATAACGTTTGCAATATATGACCCCAAACAACACAATGGATGTGCCTTGAATGCCTGATTGGTCAATAGTCACCCTTGTTAAGAGGTGAGCATTGCACGCGTTCTTATTTCAGTTTGAAGTATTTGATTCCACATCAAGGAATTTGAATTCCTTTAGATGACTTGGCATAGTGATTGTGGACGCCGATTTTGGGACTCTACTCTAATCTTCCTTAGGGTATGTGCATACACTTGGTCGCCATAGTACGCAATCTACTTATTAAGCTCATTAGATATGAAAGGCAGATTTTAGCGTGCGTTAACATTTTTGCATTCTCGACTTTTTATTTGTTCAGAATAACGATTTCTAGATCTGGTGATTCTGCACCTTCAACCGAATTGTCTTCTTCTCTGTTCAAGAGGTAACATCTTACATGTACGTGCAATCTGATGGAGATTATTGAATAGAAATTGGTAAACCTTCGACCTCTAGTAACGATCATAGGATTTATGAAGTGGAATTCGCCCTATCATCCAAATTTGTTAATAAAAATCACGGTACGTTTTAATAGGCAATCAGATCAAGGGCATATATATCACATGTTACACATAGTTTCGTAATCTTATCCGAGCGTGTAGGCGAAGACACCTGATTAATTTTGATATGAAATGAAAGAGGGCACCTTACTTACCAGTAAAACGAGTTTAATAAGTGTAATGAAATGTATAAACAATTGCTTAACAGTCAAAATGAAAACGAAAAGTTAAATCCATTAGAATTTCGGTATGTCAGAATGTCATATGAATGTAACCACTTAAAGGGGCAGTAGCACGTTTTTTCAAATTTAATTTTCCATTCCATTCCTATTTAGAATGATTATGTATGTCATTTATATTTACTTTAGAGGGTAAAACATCTAATAACACAAACCATTTATCCGTAGTGGTAATAACAGTGTTGAGTATAAAGCCAAAATTGCATGGCGGCCATTTTATTATTTCGAATGTCAAAAACGATTGCCATGGCTTTACGGAACCATGTACACTCATTTTGTGTATCTTGATTTTCCGAAGAGAGACAGTTGTTTTACTATTGGTGCCCCTTTAAATTGTGTACTCAAACCTTTGGGTTTCAATGAATATGTCACTTAATTCAACCGTATAACCTAAAAAGTATTGCCTAAAAGTCTCTCTTTCACCTGTCTTTTTTCATATAATTTAAGCACATTTACTGACGAGTGTAATTAAGGATTGTTACCATTTATTTTGTAGGAATGTTCTTGAGTATTTTGTCAGTATGCTGTGTATGGTGTATGGTTTGTTACTCTGCATGTCACAGATAATTAATTGACACATCATGTACATTACAGGTCAAGGTCACAGTTTGTTTGTTGTTGAAAAAGTAGCATGCCTTATAAGTTTTATTTCAAACATGGAATATATATATATATATATATATATATGTTAATACCACCCTTCCACTGGATTGTCAGGTCTACACTCAACAGCCAAAAAACTGTCACAGACTACAAGATAAGTTAATCCATGAGTGATAAACATCGCTGAAACATGGCAACTTCATGTCTGAAGAACCCAACTAAACCACAT
This sequence comes from Gibbula magus, assembly GCA_936450465.1. Lineage (NCBI taxonomy): Eukaryota > Metazoa > Mollusca > Gastropoda > Trochida > Trochidae > Gibbula > Gibbula magus. Next base: position 20,258,334 of record OW388291.1, read on the forward strand.
TTGAAATTTACAAGCAGTATCTGTTCATATATCTTAGAAACACACGTTTTAAGAATCATCGTTTTTTAATCTTGTCTAGATGGAAGTTTTTGGCTTGTTTTATGATGTCCTAAAGTAATCATGCGCCAACAAATTTTGTCCGAGAATATATTTTTACATTTTATAAATGTTTAAGTTAAATGCCAAATATTCTATCCAAAACGCATTTTGAGAAACCGATTTCATCATCCAAAGTGTACTTGAACAGACATAAAAATGAAAGTGTAATGCTCTGATGTATGAAATGAAGCGAGAACGAAGGCCCGGGAAACAGGATATCTCATGTCAAATCAATGTCAAGGTCATAAATGGCTGACAAGTGGGACTACATGTCGTTGATTTGAGACATAATGTCGTAGAACAGTCGGAGAAATGATATGTAGGTGTTGTAATATATTTTACATCTGTAGTTACACTTTGCGATTTGAATCTGCCTATTCATATGTGCTGTCAAGATTTCTGGAATTAATAAACGATTTTAAAAGGTGAGTTTTCGCTGATTTTCGTGAGTGGGGAAATAGGCTTGAAACTTTGGAGGTAGCAATATACGGACTGTCTTGTCGCATAGCTTTTGTGATAATGATCCAATTGTGAAAATTAATACCTCATTTTGTAGGGAAATCACTTAGCTTTGGTATCGTTTATTTATCGAATGTCCAAAAAAAACGTTTTGATGCGAAATATGACTTTGAATGAGCATGGGGTGGTTTCGTCGTTACATCCATTTCCTTTTATATAGTAATAGGGTGGGTCTTAATAGGTATATGTCTTTCAAACGCTATTTCTAAGCGATACACGCCCCTGTGGGTGATACCTGCGAGCACTGGCTGGAACGAACGAACCATAGGAGGTACTGCATTAAAATTCAGTGTAGTATTGCACTCAAACCTCGATGTATGTAGAACAAAGAACTACAGCAGACAAAGTTGCTGAGTTCCTAGCGGGATATATTATTTCTGCATTTTATCAAACAGACTGCATAAAAATTAAGGGAATGAAACTTAATGATGTTTTTGGTGACATCTACTGTCTAATCACAATATGAAATTCCTTCTCTACTTAATTGTAAAGTGATAATTTACGGCAGGGACTCATGTCACCCTTGTGGCAGTTGCTTGTTTTCCCATATAATTATTTTTCCATTTCATTCAAATTTTAATTTTGGTACCCAAACTTAATCAATTACAAATTCAGATATGTTTTTATAAACATTTAAAAAGTAACTTTTGACCTAAATTATCAATGTTATCATGAAATGTTTCAAGGATGGTGTCATATCTCCAACACTCCCTGCTGGAAGTACGATTCCCTGTGCGACATCCAGGAATGTCACATTCCAATGTACACACAGATTGATCAGAAAAAAATGTTGAGTGATTCCAAAGCATAAATGTTTACATTTCATAAGTCACTAAATAGTTGTAATGCGGTAACGATATGTATCGGTATACTTTTATGTTGTATTTATATTATTTATATACTATTGGCTGATATATTTGTTTCAACAGTCGGCAAGTTGAAGGACAAAGTGATTTGAACGTTCACATCTTCCTCAGCAAGTTGGAAGGAGGATCCTGCATCACTGATGTCCTGTTTTCTTCTGATGTACCGATCAGTCTAAATGATCTCTGTCTGCGAGTGGGGTAACTGAACATCAGATCTATCCATTTAATAATTCCGGTAGAACATCGGATAACATACTAAAGCAAAGGGTATAATAAATATTGCAGCTCCAAGGAAAATTTTGAAAGTCACGGAAAATTTAAAAAAAAGGTACGTTATTTCCAAATGTATCAACTTGGTCTGCCATCTTAATTTGACAGCTGTCCCTTGGCTATGTGTCGCTTGTTTCTCGGATTCAGCTATTTGACAGATGTTTATAAATTATAACTCATTGTTTGTATCCCAGATCGTCAAATCAACTATGCTATAAAGTTGATCCACATACACCAGGTAACTATGAATTGGCTCTCACAATTACAAGAAGTGATGAAACATTATTTGATTAGTCGCTGTATTCAATTCATCTTTGTGATAACATGATACATGCCAATCTACGTACCTTGTCTACTGATGTAAGTTCAAACTCTTCCCACTCGACTTGCATATTCATCCCCAAATCAAAATATAGGACAATAACTTCTTTTCTATGACAATTTAAGGGCCGTATATATGTTACATGTATATGTATACTATATATACGTTGTTTTAAGCACTAACCCTGTCGGTCTTTTTCTTTTAGATACATTTCCAAATCGGTTGATTTATTCATAGTTTTTAATTTGAAAAATTAACGAATGTACACCTTTATTGTGTCAATATACATTAGCATTAAAACGGTACGATTCATCAATAGTCACTACTTCTCGATCAAATAACACCATTGATAACGTTTTATTTGAATCCCTAAGTCTCAGTCAACGACTGCATCAATTGCTGTCTTATAATACTTGCATTGATTATAGAAGGAAGTGTGAAATGGTAAGTAACATAATTTCTATGTGTAAACGATGTGCAGTCAATCTAATAGTATGGACGTCATTTCATATTTTTAACACTACAACAGAATAATAATAATAATATTGTATTTGCGGTTCACGCCGTACGTAAATAATAATATGGCCATATAAAACATGATTATAAAAACACAGCACCTAGCCCTCAGGCTTAAGAGACACGATTTTCCTTAAAATATATCAAATTCATACAAGAATACATAACATATCAGTTCATCAATTAAATTTTCCATTTCAGAACCATGTAAGAACCGTGAAATGGTGCGTGTATAGTCGATGATAACCATCAAGGGAGTGTCTGTGATAGTTGTTGGTAGTTGTATGGCTTTCATTAGGAACGAATGCAAGTGTCCTTGTGTTTGTGTAAACAAAAATGTCAAAATGCTACTTACATATACATTGGCTTGCGAGCTTGTCCAATGGGATGGTTGTCCAATTTATGAGAAATCAAAATTTTGGATGATGATGTTCGGCTGGTCTGGTTCCGTATGTTGCGGAAGACCGCCAGGTTGTAGTTGGTGAGCGGTCCTCTGATCTGGTGGCGGTTCTGAAGGTGCATACAGCTTCACTAAAATGAAAGAAACTTACTTTCCTCTCAGCATCAGGAAACTCAGCTTTGACAGCCTGGTTAGTTTATTGAACTTTGGATGGAGCAAGGTCTCTCTGCAACCTCTCGTGGACTTGGGTCTTGAGTAGAATGAAAAACTTCCTGTAAATTGTCTGTCCAGTATTAGTGCGTAGTTTAGGATGTAGGGTGAATTACCAGCTCGAGTCTAGATGATGCACACTTGATTCCAAGGCGCAGGACACGATGTGAAAGTATCGTCCGTGTGAAAGGTATCTGTTGACTAGACTGAAGCTTCTAAGGCGTGGAAAGGGCTAACATATTGTGTCGTTGCCGTCGCGGAAGATCAGGAAAGGCTCGCAGTCTGATGTGTTTGTACACTCCTCAGTCAGGTCTCCTTCACCTCAGGATTTGGTAAGGACTGGGATGGTCTCTCTGTGATGGTGAGGGCGGGATAGCGCAGTGGTTAGCGCGTTCGGTTTCGGATCAAGAGGTCCGGGGTTCGAATCCCGCCAGGGGTACGGCGACTGTGTCTGCATAGAGAACGACTCTGCACGCAGTAAGGTTTGGGTGCAATGCTACACTGAATTTCAGCGTAGTACCACCTATTGATTCGCTAGTTCCAGCCGATGCTCGCAGGTTTCACCGCAATGCATAGCCGCATTGCATTGCAGGCTTTCTCCCTGCCATATTACTAGCAGCTGCAATATAAGTGAAATACTCTTCAAAGCGGCGTTAAACCCCAACGCACCTCATCTTTCTGCGATGGTGGTAGAGACAGATTCAGACACTATTGAAGCATCAAATTGACTCCATCAAATAATCCTTGTAGTTCGTTGTCGGTATGGCAATAATATACCTCACTGACCATTTAACACGTTGCAATATCAAAGTGTGTAACAACTGACACGTGCACCTAATGGGAGACAACTCTGAACCAATGATGAGCTTCTGTTTCATTGTCCATTAAATCCAGGCACTCTGCAGAGTATCGAATAACCAATAAATAATAAGTGCTAATTGAATGTAAGAAATATGTGATCAACAATGTACGAGATTCCGCACCCGATATTGCCTGTTTGCCCTACTTGATATCTGTTAATAATTAATTTTCAGTTAACGTGAATAAACAGGTCCGATATGACCTTCGAAAGCAAAGAAAGTCACATAACATTTTTAATTCTGATTTAATTCTAGTAAGAACTTGGCGTTGTGTTTGATCCATCAACATTTGTATATGAATTACATTGCATTATTTTTTTAAATATTATGTTTGTGAACATATTGTGAAGTTTTTGGACTGTACACCAAATATTTTAATTATATTCGAAACAAATAATACCAGTAACATGTACCTACGACAAGTAAAAATACAAAATTTAAAATATTTATTGAACTTGCTGTTTAGAGAGTTACACGGTCGTTGAAAGTAAAGAATAATAATATACAAGGACAGATGTCAACCTTGCAATTATTATACATATTGTCACAATTAGGTACATCACTTTTACATCGGATTTTGATCAGGATAAGATAGCATATTCATTACTTCAGACCAACCATTGGGTGCTGAAAACAATATGCTGGCTGTCATTTTGACGACCTTGCTTCGCCAACCTGCTTTACTATCCTACTCTTTGATTTTATCTGAAGATTACAAAATTAGACTGTTGTAGAAGTAACATGTGGTGAAAGTCACCTGACATTCACAAGTACTGTATTTTGCTGATATTATATAAGGGAACGACTGTTGATTACATATCTTTGATGTTAGCTAACTGTGGTAAAGCTTATCTGCTGATATCTGAAAAATCTCTGACGACGCGTATGCAGGATCTGGATACACTTTTCATTGCAGTGTTTCTTCAATCCCGAAAGGTAGTTGTTAAAGGTTTATTTGCATGTGACACTTATATGGTATTCAATGTGTAATAATGAAAACATATTTAATGATCTATAAGGCATATCAATTATAAACAGCAAATGCCAAGTAGCGCAGTGGTTAGCGCGTTCGGCTTCGGATGAAAAAGTCCGGGGTTCGAATCCCGCCAGGGGCACGGCAACTTTGTCTGCAGTGGAGTACAGCGTAGTACCACACATGGTTCGCTAGTTCCAGCCGTTGCTCGCAGGTTTCACCGCAATACATAGCCACATGGCGTCGCGGGCTTTTTCCCCCGTCCATAATACTAGCAGCCGCGTTATAAGTGAAATACTCTTGTAAGCGGCGTTAAACCCCAACTCACCTCAATTGAAATGATTACTTCCAGCATTGTAAAAACTGCAAAGAAGCGATGGGGTAATTGGCAACTTGTTCAATTAGTCAAGTCAAGTTGTTGTTATTCTAAAATAATTATATTTTTCAGTAGTTGTATCTGTCAATTGTTTGTCCATATACATCTTTTTAAATCAGTGATCAACGACAGACATGATGGACATGTCTTTATTCTTGGTCCTGCTGGCGATTCCTGGGAACACGGCAGAAGATGCGACCATCATGCATTTCAGTGGAGGATCTCTGAGTTTCCGGTTTATTGACACCTCCAAACCAATTTACAAGGTACATGTCATATCATTAGTTTGTATCTCTTCATATTGATAGAAGGAAGTTCACTTAACAGATTATAGACATTCGGTTGGTCGCCTCTCGTCACTCATTCATCATGCTTCAAAATATATTCGGAATTCCAGTTAATGTTACTATGTGTTCTATAATGATGTGCGAAACAAAGGATAGCGAATATATTTGCCATTTTAAATCTTAGCTTTAAAACTAGATCCACGACAGCAGCATATGACAAAGCATAGTCAACTATTGTGTACTGATGAATTCCCGATACTCGTTTAGGACTAAAGCTAAATTTGGCTAAAATGATGCCAATTAAGTAGTTAAAAAAATTATGCATAAATGCAGCTGAGGCAACAAGAAACATTGGTCACACCTCTCCATAGTTCAGAATGAGTGTCAGAAATATCACCACATGTCCTTTTAGCAGAACCTTTAGTTGTACCTGTGTAGACATCACCGACTGCGTGAATTTCAGGAGACAGAACAGAAAGCAGAAAGGCCCTGGAAAAGAGTACCACTCTATCTGAGGATTCCACCTCAGAAACCACTTCGTCACTAAAACATATATAATCTACATATGCATGTATCATAGCACTAAATATCATATTATATATACAAGGGGACTTCGATTACATGAATAAGCAACTGTAGGGCCATAACAACTGACAACTGACCTATGTAATCCGTGAATTGTGTATATAAGCAGGCAAATAACCTGTCCACATGTCTGTAAAGACTTACTGTCTCAGTCACAGCGTCCCAATGTAAATTTTCATAGACATATGCAACAATGTTGCTCAAAATTTGTGCAGCCAAGTTCACCTTCATTTTAGCAAATGGTCTCACATCTATTTGAGCGTTTGAATTTGTGTACATGGCAGTATAGGGAAGGTTCAACATATTAAACATATAGAAATGAAGCAGGAGGAGAGAAACGAATCCATGTCAAATATGGTGTTATGCACATTTTCTGAGTTATGAACATGTTTTGTTTGGTAATGACCTCCACAGCAGAACAATTGTCTGAATATGTTTTTTTCCTTGATAATGGAGACTTGTGATTGATCTCAAAGGAAGAATATATACCATGCTTTATTCTAGTGATCATTATTATTGGTGCTGCAAAGAGAAATGCTTAAGGTTATATTCTAGTTTAAAATGATTGGGAAATCATGGTGACAATGGGAAAGCATGTATAACAACATATGCTTACATTCTATCTGATTTACTGTTATTGTGACGTCTGCCATCTCGGATGTGATCTTATAGGGTCTTTAAGGTCGGTTTGGCATATCTCTGTGCTAAACGTGAATTGGCTATGTCTCTACTTGCCATAGTTCAATATCGAGCAGAAATTAATTAATTACACGTCCCATGAAGGCGTTATGGAATACTACCAGCTAAACATCTTTAGTACGATACATTCAGAATGTGTGTGCGAGACATTGTGAAAATCAGTGACCGGATGACTGTCAATATCATCACATTTCTTTATGTATCTTTTGATTATCAGAGTATAAAACATAGGAATTAAAGTGAGTAGCTCTTAACCTGAGCATTCTTGACCATGGGAGAAAATGTGAATAATACTGCTAATGTTAATGTTTAAATTTCATCAAATCACATTAACATACTGTGAAAATACACTTAACATAACAAAATCACACTGGTTTGTATGTTACAATGAAGACAACATGTATAATTTCTTTTGCAAACTAGGTACAGATAACTGCAATGACGGGATGGCTTCTTGGACACGGTCCTTGTGGAACAACATGTGGCAGGAAAGATATTGGTAAAAGCACATCCAATTCACGGAGTTCGCTTTTGGCCGTTCATGGTTCGACATATTTCGGAAATTGGACGGTTCGTTCCATAACCGACAAATGGTCGCACGACATGACATTAACAAATCAAATAAACAGTAAATTAGAGGGCCATGTTGAAGCAGTCAATGTACCTACGAAGTGGGAGCAAGATGTAGAAGAGGTGATCATTGACGTGGACTCGGACATTGACATTATGCTGATAAGGTAAATTGTCACAAGCTGTCTGTCAAATGAAATACATTTCATAAGATCTCAATGGTTTCAGATTAATAATGAAAAAAGGTTAAAATATAGTATCGAAAGTGAATGACCTGTTCTTAGAACAACATGGATATATAAAGGGTGATGACAACTTATGCAAATCCATACCTACCACTAAAGAGTGGATTGATATGTTAAAAAGCCGTTTACAGGAACAGATGTACTGGAGACAAATTTGAATTCATTAAAATAAAACCTGGACTTCTTCGACCATTTTATAACAGCTTGAATTATATTCAAGAGATATATTTTCATGTATATTTTGCATATACCATTTCAAGTTAAGAACTATCTCGAGCAATTTGACCCTTGTCTCTCAAGAACCTTTCACTGCATTCTTTTTATATCTTATAACTTCTCTCGTAGGATCAAGAACTGATTAGATTTTGGTGACCTTGATACTACATTTTGTATGTCTGAGGTCAAAGTTAAACTGAAATTTTCAGCATGTGAATTAACATGTTAATCTGGTCAGCAGGATATGTCAAAAAGAGATAACGATATGTATGGATGATCAACGTCTTTAGTTATCAATGGCATGCTTGATAGCGATAAAAAGATATATACCAACACGTCGCCATTGTTAAACAAAACAGTTGCTCATAGATAAATATCCCTGTCTTCTCCACAACATCAACTTCTTGAAAGCCTCCAAAACAACTCTCCACTTGGTTCTCTTCACATATGGCACTAAGCTTATTAAACATTATTCGGTCGTTGCTACTTGGGATAGATGATTCATCAAAATCCATGCACCCATTGGTTAATCTCTAACTCTTAAAAACAATATGGATGCTAACTTCGAGGTCCATTTGATCCCCAAGATAGTCTATCACAGTCACTTCAAAACATTTAAGTGTACTATTTACCATTAAACTGTAGTGGTACTAAACACGATCAAGTTGATTTTCAATACAATAAATATATATTTCCTTTTTAATTCTCCAAAATGTTTGTCATTTGTTCAATTCGTAGCTGGGATACACTTGTGTAATAATTAATTTGCCGCAGTTAAATAACTTTTTGTACAATGATACATTTTGCTGCATGTCTCAATTATGTTATGTTTTGTAGATTACATGGTTTATATTGGCGGGAGTTCAACTACACATTTGGAGTATACGACTACCCCACGCCATACGAATTGGAGATCGGAATAAGACCAGCGCCAAGAGAAGACAATAAGGCACCAAACAATAGTCCACTTGTCATGTTTAAGCCTGTGTACACGTAAGTGTTTAAGCCTCATTATATCAACAATTATATTTACTACGGGTTGTTTTAATAATCTGGTAGATTGCTTTTTTTAAACTTAAAAAAATACATTTACCTTATTTGCTGAAAAAGCAAATGTACAGAGTCATGTTGAATTAATCTATTTTGAAAAAATAATAGCAAGGAAGCGGGGATAAAAGTACGACATTTAACAACTTATATGTGAGCCATTTATATATAAGTAGATATATACATTTACATGGAACTTCAGAAATGCTGCGATAAAACAAAGTGTTGTATGTTCAAAAACAAGTTGAACTGAACAATTCCAAGGAAGAGTGCATCCTTCTGTCTCCTCCAATCCCCCTTCCAACCCCCCTTCAAATCCCCCTTCCAAATCCCTACAAAAAGCAGTGCTCAAAGGTTCTCACAAGGATCTAACCAAGTCTCTTAAAGGGACAGTAGCACGTTTTTCTGGTGAAATAAGTCGATGAAATGTAATTGAAGAATAATGTCACCAACAGTAAAACACCCTTCCCTCTTCAGAAAATCAAGCTAAAATATGAGTGTACATGGTTCCGTAAAGCCATGTGAAACGTTTTTTGTCATTAGAAATAATAAATTGTGTTCACAATAAAATGGCCGCCATGCAATTTTTGCTTTATACACAACATCGTTATTACCACTACGGATAATTGGTTTGTGTAATAAGATGTTTTACCCTTTAAAGTAAATATAAATGCCATAAACTATCATTATAAATAGGAAATTTGAAAAAAAACGTGCTACTGCCCCTTTAAGGACTCAAGGGGCATCTCCATATTTCATTCTAAATTTAAAACACACCTCTTCCACATGTCTTTCCAACTGTGAAATGGGTTATGTAGCACAGTTTTGATATTACTCATAAGAAATGTCCTATTATTATAATTATAAGTTTTAGTGACGAAAAGTCTGAAGACGTATTGTTATTACCGTGTTTTTAAAATTCTTATTTGACCTATTTTGTCCAGAGGATTCCTGCTTAACCGCCAGACCGATCTGCATGAAATGTTCAGGGTTGGTAGATTCTGACCTAATCTGGATTTGTGTCGAGCCACTATTTTCATGTCCGACTCCTTTTGCGTGTTACCTCCCATTGAAGTCAAAATTTCAAACCTTTTATACCTCAAAATCTAATCACGATATTTTCCCAAAACGTTCACCAGTATGTGATCAACAACATTCCCCATTCGGCCCTATTAATAGATGTTTTGCTATTTCGAAAAAACTAAAACTTGTGTTCAATTTCGGTATTTGAAGGGTACGGGACTGACGATTGTCTCCTCCCTCAATAATATGAGTACAGCTATATGTGATGGCTTATTTTGCAGATGAATAAATTGTATTTTAATTTGTTATTTCATTCTAGAATTGTCATTATCTACCAGTGAACATGAATTTAAGCCTCATGTTCAAAGGGCATAACTCTTTAGGAAATGAAGTGACTTATTATTTCTGTTTAGATGTATATCATGTAAAAGTTAAAAATCGGACCACAGTGGTATTTTCTTACCATATTCTCCACCGTTAACAACTTTAGATGCAAAGAACTTCTATTTCAACTTTCTATTTTCTCATATCATCAACCGATAAAGTGTCTCAGGGGTGATATAGTGGAAAGTAATGGAGCATATATAAAACCATGGGTAACTCGCGGATGCCTTAAACTATAACTCACTCACTCGATTTTGTTGAGGATAATAACCATCACTGGGAAGGGTATAACACAATCTTCATGACATATTAAAGGAAGGTGAAATTCATCATATAAAAGTTGTACTTTTCTTGAGTTTAAAAAAAAAGATATAATAAAGTAAGGGTTTTGTAACCAAGAAAACCATTATTGTTATGTTTTTTTGTTCCTTCAAACTATCCTGCTTGCAATCAACCAACTGTCATGCAAATATTTATTATCAATCAGAGCAATAGACCTAGCAAGCAATGCCTTCTATGTGACTTATATGATAGTATTCATAACATCCATTTAATATGATATCCGCATGTACTGCTTAATGTATTTCAGGATTTTACTTAATAAAACAACGACAATCAAGCTGTTAACGATGGATCCTGATGGTGACTCAGTGCAGTGTTATCACCCTGTGTTTGTTGAAGCTGGGGCGACTTTGGGAATCTTGAATAACACAGTCATCAATAAAGTACGTTAAATACTGTTGTATTGTTTTATGTCTGCTAATTGACATCCATGCATGAATGATATGTTAAAGACATTTAAGCATTTGATGAGTCATAGTGACAGCATTGCAGACAGACATAACTTTAAGAATATATCATATACTTATATACTACCGCATCCCGCATTGATGAAAAAGCTTTAAAATAGTAAAGGGCAAAACAATGTATAATCCCACATCTCGTATGTTTAAACCTCTGCAGTTTTATGAAAGCAGAATGTGAAGTTCCACCCACTTTAGACTCACCAGTACTTCAGAAAAGACAATGTCACAATTCTACATGCACATGCATTGTACTGTTTTGTTGTTTTTTTGCACAATTTGATCTAAAACACACTTTAGATTTAGGTAGTATAGTTGATTTCAATAAATGTATATGAAGTTAACATCTTTATTTTGATATACATGCTTTACACAAAATGGCTTCCTTATAGAGTCAGTGTTCAGGAGATGTTTCCATTGAAACATATAGTCATGTATGTAAGTCTAACTACATCTAGTTCTCATAGTTGTAACGTGTAACAAGCTTGGATAAACTCGGAGTCACAGTCACTTGTCAGTCTTCATTTGTAAGGGAGATGACTTGGGGTTTAACGCCGCTTTCAAGAGTATTTCAATTATAACGCGGCCGTAGTATTATGGCAGTGAGAAAGCCCTTAACGACATGTGGCTAAGCATTGCGGTGAAACCTGCGAGCATCGGCTGGAACTAGCGAACCATGGGTGGTACTGCACTGAAATTAAATTCAGTGTAGCATTACACCCAAACCTTCCTGCGTGTTGAACAGTTCTCTACTGCAGACAAAGTTGCCGTGCCCCTGGCGGGATTCGAACCCCGGACCTATTGACCCAAAGCCGAACGCGCTAACCATTGTGCTATCCCGCCTCCGACTTTATTAGCGTTTTAATATGTAAAGAAAAACTAAGATAAAGTTTCATAAATAGTGATTTGGTGTTGGAAAATGCCAAAGAGCAAGCGGCACATCATGGTTTATTACGCTGTGAATTATATGTATCATGTTTTGTTTCATTCAAACAAATTGTGACCGAGTTATGAACGAATCAAAAGCGTGACAGACGAACATAGACACACACAGATTGCATTATACCAACGGGGACATACAACGAGCCATTATATTCATGTTATATATACATTGAAAACAGTTATTAAAGGCTGTGTAACACGTTTTTGGATTATTATGTTTTCTCCAATTTGCCACTTATTATTAAAGCTTATACTATGTATTGGTACGTTTACGGGTAATACATCTCATTACTAGACCCGAGAAGCTTTATCCATAGATAACGGCTATCGGTATATAAAGCGACAGTTGTTTTCTTCATCAGTCGGATCATCTGAACTACCTTCGAGCGCCATGAAAATGGCCGCTCGATGGGAAGTGGACAAAATATGAACTTACCCTCTCTCTTTTACGATTCATAGGATTGCAGTATAGTGATCGACGCACACGAAGCTGCAGGGTTTGTCGAGGGAGGGTTTGGACCTATACCAATCAAGGTTGTTGACGTCCCCGCTTACCAAACAACTGATGACTCCGTATATCCCAGTGCCATCTCTGTCCAGGTAACTCAATACACTCTGTTGGTGGGGAACATGAATTGTAGATTCGGTGACCATGTTGCCCAAAAGAGTCACAGAGATTACTCACTAAAGACCGTTAATTGACTGTTCAGGTCATCGATCAGGCTTGGAAGTCCCGATGGGCATATGGCATGGTGTCCGGCGTCTGTTCGTCTGTCCGTATATCCCTCCGTAAACGTTTCGCTTGTGAAACTCCTTTGCCAGAATGACAGCTGAAGTATGTTGTACAGACTCAGTCAAAAGGGATTTAAGTTGTAGATTTGGTGACTGGTCATTAAAACGGGGAACACGCCAAGACATAAAACCCATAATGTTCATCTCCTTCTCCAGTACATCATGGCCAAGCCTCCTCAGCCAGATAATGAATGTGAATTGTCGATTTAGTGCCCGAAAACCTATTTTGTCTACTTCTTCAGAACTAAAAACCTCAAAGCTGAATTCGTGTTTCCACATATTTTGCCAATAAAGACAATACATTGTTTGGTGTAAGGGTCACAAGTGCCATGTCGTAAAAAAAACTAAATGCACTAGAAAGTTGAACTATGTTGTGATGATATTAAATTAATGAAATGTATATTTGATTACTTAGCTTTAACCCATTTCTGTCTTCTTTTCAAGAACTAAGGTGTTGTATATTGACGCCTTGACCAATTTTGATTAGAAACCGTAGATTTGTAAACTGTCTGATACTGAATACTGAAATGTCCAAACATATATACCGGTATATGATGTATTATATAAAACCTGAATACCTACAGAGCCTTTGATTTTGGTTTTAGGTATATGTCATTGTGAAACAAGTGCTTAGTTTGTTAAACCTTTTCCAAGTTCATGATCCAGACCTTTACGACAATCCAAGCACCAGAGTTCGTAAATCCGACTGCAGAGAGTCAACATGAGTTCATTGTATATGTTGGATCAACGTTGACGATTATGCTGTATGCCAAACACATAGGTGACTCTGCAAGGTAAATGGCATATTTCTATGTGTAATTACATGTATGGGTGAACATAGTTTTTTTAAAATAATTTCTTAACTTCTCAAGACATTATGGGGCAACATTTACATTTTCCCCCTAGTTTAATGAATAATTGTATATGATATAACTTGTAAAGATTACCATTTCTTCAAACATCTTTAAATATAGCAACTTTAGTATCCCTTGCCACGAAGTGGAAGGGGGATTCTGGTTTGAACCCTGTTTGTCCGTCCGTCCAAGACAAAGGGGACATTTTTCTAAGAAACTAATTAACTAGGATAACCAAGTTTGGTGTGATGCTAAGGGCATAAATACCTTGATGGAGTTCGAAGATGAAACGCGTCCAATTGTTAATTTCCGGAGATGTTGCCCTTGTTCAGTACTTTTTGATTTTCTTCATGGTATCTCCAAAGGAGACAGCATTTCTCAGAAACTACTTAAGATAGGATAACCAAATTTGGTATGTGGTTTGAGGGTATCGATACTTTGATGGAGTCCGAAAATAAGAAGCGTGTAATTATTTTCCGTTGTTCTCTTTCGTCAACTCTGTTCCAGGTTTCTTAAAAGGGGATAGCTTTTCTCAGAAACTCTTTAAAATAAAATCAATTGTGTGGCTTGAAGGTAACGATACCTTGATGGAATGAAATGAGAAGTGCACAGTTATTTCTTCTCGAATTATTACCCTTGTTCCGATTTCTTTGGTCTGGCGGGGGATGTTGATGACAATGTCTTCTTGTTCAATTTATCAAAATTGTACTTGCTATATTGTTGTGGTTGTGGAAAATTTCTATTGTAAGTTTGAATATTGTTTTCCAGTGACATAGATGCATTCTACCTAAGATCAATCCCATATCAAGCCTTTCATGTTAATGCTCCAAAGGCCGATACTTCAAGATTAGATGAGAATGTGAAGTATGCTATAGCGACATGGCGTCCTGGGAAATCTGATGTTGGAGAATACCTCACTAGTGCTGTAGTCACAGATACACAAGGGTACCATTTTAATCAATCCATTTCATATTCATTTCAAAAGAAAACATCAACATCTCGTGTCCTATTTTCCGAATTGGGAGGAGTTAAATCAACTAAAGAATGTCATTCGTCGTTCTGTAACCAGCCTGGGCCCATATTTTCGAAGCTGTCTTAGTTCTAAGATAGTCGTAAGTCAATGTTAATGACTATCTTAGCGCTAAGAGAGCTTCGAAAATATGGGTCCAGGTTGTTTTAAGTATGTCTCGTGCATTTAATGTGTCACTTGCCTATCAAGTATGTGTACTCCCATCAATCGATATTTTTCCAAAAACACATTATTCCCTTTATGTAACTATGTAACAAAATAAGTGTAAATTTATCTTTCGTGTGTGATGCATTCTACATTTTTCTTTTCATAGATATTTACCTCATCTTGGTAAACTGTATGAACCATTTAAGCATCAGTATAAAATTAACAAAGAATAGGTTAACTCAATCAAGTAAAATGCAAAGTACTGTATTAGTTTTGAGTTCAAAAGACACATGTATGCATGTATACACCCAGACAGTTACCAACATACTGAAACTATTGCTCTTGACTTAATCTTTTTGTATTTGCATTTTCAGACCTGTCAGGGTATACCTATCTTTTGAAATGATATCCATATTTTTGTTCAATAATTCTGAATCTATGAACATATCATTTACAATAATCATGACTTTCTTTTAACAATCCTTAAATACCACTACCTTGGATTAAACTGCTTATTTGGAGGATTCAATGTTGGCACCAATAAGGCATACGGCGGGGGTTACTCTCGTTTGATAGCACACTTACCCTGCTGACACTAGGTGTTTTAGGTCAATGAGATTCAAGTTAAGTTTGATTACTAACTGTATGCGTTGATGATGAGGAAAATTCAGATATATTCGAGTGTTATAGGCCTAGATAAAACATCTCATCATAAACTGTCAATGCATACCACTCCTTACAATTTTGTTAAACAACATAACCTTATTACATGGTTATATTTTGGATAACACTACTTTCAATAGTACAAATTCTTGTACCTTTTTTTCGGGCCGAGTCCCATGTGGGATTCGAACCCACGCCCTCAGACTAAGGCAACTATCGCCAGCATTGACTGTACCAACATCTTACCACACGATCATTTCGCCTCGACAGAAATCGAGGTCCAACAATCGATAGTTAAGCTAATTTTACATTTCATACCCCTCTGATAGACGTAAAATTGGCGCAGCTCCCTAGGCTAAATGCATTAGAAATACTTTCCATTTAGATAGGGAGAACTATAAAATGGTCATATTTGGGATAAAGCTACCTTAAATAGAGCACATTCTTGTACTTTTTCTTTTTTTCTTTTTCTAGACTTAGTATAAAGCAATATAGATTCTGGCGTGTCTTTCCAACGGTATATTTATGGTCATTGCTTGTCTCACATCGTAGTAAGTTTGAATCAATCCTACCATCTTTCCCTTTTTCAGATTCGATGGAATTGACAGAGATTATATCGTTCGTGTAAAAGGTAGGATTTGTTATGATCACTTAATTAAATGATAATAAATTATATACGCATTATTGCATTGGATATGTAAATGCCGTGGATGATTGATTGTGAACAAGACAGTTATTTTCTTTAGTGTTCCTTGTGTTTTGCAGAGACGTTTTCTTGTTATTTATCGTTAATGAAGTTATGTTTATAATTCAATGTTCATAGTAATTTCTACGTTATTTAGAATGTGTGACGAAATAATTGAAGTTAAAAAGGATTCATAGAGTTAGTGTTCATAGCGGTATACGTCCAAAAACATCCCAGGCCCTATCCGTTAAACTGAACAGTATAAGATAGACTCGCAACATCACGTGAAAGTATGACTGTTCAAATCAGGTATCAAGCTACTTTGACAGGACTCCCAAAACCCTGTTGAATTTGACGGCAGTTAGATTAGTTTAAAAGTCACAACAAAGAAATAATCTCTTTTTACAAATGTCTAGCTTGTTAGCATAACAAGTAAAACAAGAATTGATCGATTATTTTCAAAGTTGATACCAACATGTGATGGTATGAATTCCAATTTCAAAGAAAATATGTATCTGTTTTGCAAGGTACAAAGTTTGCTACACAAGAAATAATTTCTGCTGTCCAGGATTAGAAACAATGCGTGCTGTCATGTGTTTCCACTACTAGTCAGATAACATGTTCAAGGTCACAGTGAGGTTCATTTTTGAGAACCAGCTGCAGACTATGGAATGAAAACATGGCATTCGTGTAGTTTTTAGTTATAATTTTGGTAATTATGACACATAATCAAAGATAACACAGCATATATAGTATCAACGACTATTCATTTTACGATGCTCTGGTGTTTATTCTATTGCAAATTCAAATATGGACCTGTAACGGAAGTTATAACTTCGCTAATGGCCATCTCTAGCTGTTGCCTGCAATGCATTTCTGTCCTGTAACCGTTTGTTTATCTTCAAGATATCGAACTTCTGGCGCCAAAGGATCTACCTAAAGTAAGGACACATTTTCAAATTTCAATATAGCATTTCTCTTTTCTAAATATTGATAAAATTAAATTATATTATACACTACTTTATCATCGTAGATCTAATTGATGACACTTTTTATATTGTGTTCATACATTTTTTCAGGCCGGTCCCTATTTTTCACTGTTTCCCCATATCACTGGAATTGTGTGTACAGTTGGTTCAACATGTACCTTTCCTATCTACACCAGCACTAAAACACCGAGGTAAGACTTCCGTTTGAGAAAAGTCACTCATAAATTTGTGATTGTTTTTAGCCAAAACAAATTTTTGTTTGCGGATTGTTTTAATTTTTTTTATTATAAAACCTCAGTATTGAAGTCTGTTTTACAGATTACTTTAACTGAAGCCTTTGACCATTATGATAATTATTACCATCATGAACAGCTATATATATGATAATCATTTCTCCCGATACAGTGGCATCGTCACGTCTGTAAAGTACACAACCTCCTCCTTTCCAATAACGACGATAAGCTCTCCAGAAAAGATCGTTATTGCTGGAGAAACGATGTTTGTGTCTGATGTAACCATCCAAGCATCAGTAAATGGAAACCAGGACATCTGTTTAACAGCAACAGACAATCAATGGTGATATTGCAACATAAATCCGTTTTTCCTTAAAATGATTGGCATCGTTGAATGCATATACAATTTTGACTTTGAAAATGTTGAGCATTTTTCAAACATGAAAATTAAAATCATCGACACGGTTTATCAATATTTAGTGAAAGGAAAAACGGGTTGAACCAGCTTTTGGATTGCAGTATATTCACTTTAATAGGTTTGCCTCTGCAATCAGTACTTCATTTTTTAATGCTAAATATTTGAAATATTCTCTTGTAAATTTCTGTAAATGAGGCATACATAAACATACTTTGCAGGAATTTATTTGAAAGAATTAGAAAATTGCAGGAAACAGGTCGGAAATCAAATGCTTGATGTCAGTTTTGCAACTAAAGGACTTTTATTAAACATCTCATTTATATTCTCGACATTTACAGGGAAAGGTCGGAAATCAAATGCTTGACCGTAAAAGTTGAACTTCCTGGTGAGTATAAATGTTCCCAAATACTATTATACTATGCAATGTATACACGGTTTAGAAACTGTCAATTTATATATATGATATTCGTATTATAGCAATTGAGTAACAGTTTACATATTTACTGATTGCACAGACTTACTGTAACACATACATGTTGGTTTACTCTCCTTATAACCTAAAATTTCGTGCGTTATCATATTATAATATAAAATCATGTTTTTTTTCTTAATAGATCCTTGCAAGTCAAACCCATGTGTTCGTGGAATTTGCCGTAGACAAGGACAATCCTACATTTGTAAATGTGGCATAAAGGAAACTGGTCAGCACTGTGAACAAGGTGTGTTGTAATGATCTGTTCTGTTTAGAATTTATCTAACACATTGTATAGTTGCATGTTTAAATTATGTATTTGTTCTCAGTCTCTGAAGAAACATTAACAGTTGATATTAAATATTCCATAAAGACTGCGGTTTCATTAATAAGCAGCAGTGTCATCGATGGTCAATGGTCCGTTTTTCTCCAAAATCTAACATTTTATAGCGGACTGTTTTTTATTTTGTGTTAGGGTTCAGGTTTTCCATCATGTGATATTTTAACAACCGGTACACTTTACAAACGTAACTTTTCTCAGGAAAATTAAATGGACTTGATTGTTGAAAACATTTACATTTTAAATGTCAGACTGATGTGAAAGTTAGTGCACGAAATGCATTGACCAATTTTGATATCTTTTGTATTATAGAATTATTTTTATATTACAGATCTTGATTTCTGTGCTAGTTATCCCTGTTTGAACAACGGTAAATGCAGCACAAGTGAACATACATTGTACACATGTAACTGTGATGGTACTGGGTATGTCGGGTCACGCTGTGAAACAGGTATACCTCTAACGTTTTTTAACTCCCTTCCACAACGTAGTTTATAGAAATTACCTTCCTCCATCCGTCCGTCCGTCCGTCTGTCATTTCCGCAGTGGTTAGCGCGTTCGGCTTCGGCTCAGGGGGTTCGGGGTTTGAATCCCACCAGGTGCACGACAGTAGAGACCAGTTCTACACGCAGTAAAGTTTGGGTGCAATGCTATACTGAATGTCAGCGCAGTACCACCCATGGTTCGCTAGTTCCAGCCGTTGCTCAAAGGTTTCACCGCAATGCATAGCCATATGACGTTGCGGGCTTTCTCCCTGCGATAATTCTAGCAACCGTGAAACACTCTTGAAAGCGGCGTTTAACTCGAAATCACCTGACCTCGTAGAATTTTTATTCCTGAAACGCAACTGGGAATTTTATTTCCGGACAAGAACTAAAAGAACGGAGGAATTGGTCAATGAAACGTGTTTTGTCGAACAATTATCATTTGTATATATGTGCTTTGGAAGTTTTTCACCTGTTCTGAGTTTTATTTTTAAGCGTTTCCATGGAAATGAATCTTAAATTCTGTTTCCAGAGGAGAACCTGAAATGCCCTTTTGGATGAAATTTTTCGGATGTTCAACTATGTTTTGACTTTTTGTTGGTCTTTTTTTATATGGATATGCAGTTTACAACTTTTTCAAGATACATTCTATCTGCCGCGGCAGTCTGATTAAAATCGACGGTGTTCCGATATATAGTGCATCTACTTGGATAGGAACTCATATCGTTGAAAGGTTTCCTCGCAAAACTGTCTGATAACAGCCGGTAGACTCCAATGTTCTGACGCAATTCAGTTAACCAATCACAAGACGTCCAACAAAAGCTTTCGGTGCGAGAAGTTAGGGGCAGATAACTCCACACAGCAATCATTTTGTATGTTCCGAAAACTTTCAAAAGAGCGACCGTTTAAAAACTATGATGTGATTGGTCAGCTATTTGAGAAATTACAACGACGTCTTCGATGTTTGAACCTTAACTATCAACATTTTGATGAAAGGGTTCTACATAAAAGTTGTTGTTCTCTAAATTCTAAATGGAATTAATATTGTGAAACTAGTTATTAGAAAGAGATTGCAATCAGTAATGTTGGCATAATTTCATTAGTAACAGAGTTATGTCCCTTTTAACACGAAGCCCAAAAACGCACTTTTCAACAAAGACGATTTTCAAGGACCGATTATTAAAGTTCTAGAGCGAATTTCCAAATCCGGGCGTAAAACGTTTGTGCAAAATCTTTCGAAATAGCAAAGTCTATATATGCGCTATATGCCTCAACGATTGTGAAGATTTTGTCCAAATTTTGGTGAAAGTTTTGTGAGATTATCTTGAATAGTTTTGGAGCTATTGAGGTTTTTTACATTTTGAGTTTTCTCCCTTTTTTAGGTCGAAAATAAAAAAAATCGGTGAACCTACAGGGCTAGGCGACTATAATCCCTGAAAAATTTCCTGCAAATCGGTTCGCCCATTACGTCACAATGAGACGCACCAAAAACATACTAATAATAAGAAAAAAGGTCATAGTAATAACAATAGGTCTTCCAGACTTTTGTCTTGAAGACCTAAGAATCATTCTTCAATATATACACCTCATCATAAGTGTCGCATCACCCATTTGAAATTGAAACCAGAAAAATAGTTTTGCAAGTGTTGACACTACAAGACCATATCGAATATCCCACATCATGTGTGGTCATGACATCGCAATCGCACCTTGTTCCGAGCTGCACGTGATCATTAAACTTACCGGTATGTGAGGTAGGGAGATAGGCCATCTCTCTTGATGGCTCTTGTTTATTCTAATATGCATGTACCTACCCTGACACTTAGGAATATAATAAAAGACTCAACACACTTGGTCACCAATGGTCTATTGTGTTCATTCATTAGACATACTTGACTGTACACTTGGAGTCTGTGGTCCTTATGGAGTGTGCAAGGATCTGAATCAGCAGTTTGAGTGTGACTGTTTCAGTGGATACTCTGGAGATAACTGTACAACAGGTAAGTATCTGTTCAAGGCTTTGAGGGGCGTGTGGAGCTCGCATGTGGCTGAAAAATGTCATTCTCTATTGTAATGATTATTGGATTAATAGTCGATTTCCATGCCACATCGGCCAGTGCATCAGAGAGGCATGTATGCTAAATAACTATCCTTGAATTTAAAAAACGTCACGCGGGTGGCGATAATGTTTATCGTCTCTCAATAGACTTGTGATAAATGTATCACTGTACCTTGATAGAGTTTTTTTTTTACTGATATAATTGATATATCTCTCTCTAAATTATATAATAAAAGGTGATATTCCCTTATGTAAATAGTAACATTTAACTACGTTTCTGTGTCCACCCCGAGAACTCCACAATACATCATAACAATTACTAAATGTGTGTAACAAAGACATTGGGTATTTTCTGGGTGACATTTTAAGTGACCATGAGAGTATCAGCAATAACTTTGATGGCAATATTAAACTTCTTTCTTACTTAAAATCATACATCAACTAACCTGGAATTATAATTTTCATCGTTGAAGGTATGTGAAAGATATATTTCTTATATTTTAGTCGATAATGAATGCAAAGGTGTGATATGCAAGAATGGTGGAATCTGCATTGTTGAAGCAGGAGATGGTGTTTGTAAATGTCCACTAGGATTCTCAGGAACTGACTGTACAGGTACGTAAATATATGATAATAATCTGATAACTAGGAACGACGTGGAAGAAAGACATGTCTGCTGGACCTTGAGTTCCATATTTTATTTAAACCCCCCTTACTTAATCAATTTCTCAGCTTTAAAATTAAATATCAATCATGTTTTATCTTCAGTAGTTTTCGAACAATTTTAGCAGTTAAGATCCTTGAATTTGGACTTTGATTAAAATAGCGATTTAAAAAAGGGAATTTTCAAATCCTTGTTATGTGTAAACTCACAGAAGCATTACTTTTCAAAGACGCGTATGCTCAGAACCGCGAGGGTATGCTAAAATCAGGTAAATTATCTTAATTATTTTTCGAGATATTGAGGTTCGAAGTTAGGGAAATAACCAAGGAAAGAAGTGGAAAAACCTGTTTAAGCCCCTTGCTATCAAGCCTAAAAACACATGTACATCGGTCGAGGGCATAAGTTGGAATTCCACGGACAAAATTCGGTTCAAATAATGAATAACAAAAAACAAAACAAGCACAATAATAACAATAGGGTTTCATGACTTTGTCTTAGAAACATCTACGATAATAACAATAGGTGTTCATTGCTGTGTCTTGCAGACCTAACTATATCAGGATATCAATTGTTCAAAGGTCAGGTTGAACGGATATGACATCCCATTGACACTCATTGTCTCTCTTGTTACAGGTGCCAATTCGATTCAACAAGTTACTAGTGGTGCAAAAAATGTAAGTATGGCTTTTGAAAGACTTATCCTTGCATTACCGACCGTAAGCTGTCACTGTAATTAATCGTCAGGCTGTAGTAAAAAATCCTTAGCAAAGTAAAATGTTGTATTTTACATATACATGTATATGCATATGTATATGTATATGTATATGTATATGTGTGTGTATATGTTACCGTAAATCAGTAAAGCGTTCAGATGGTAAGGTCTCTCGAAATAATGTATTCAAACAATACATAAAGTGAGTATTTCCCAGGGCATAAGAGGGCTGGGTTTGTGTTTTGTTTTAAACATTAAACTGGTCTAATCGAGACTCAGGTGGAACTCTTTAGAAAAGGATGTGAAACTAATTCATACAGTTCAAATTGGATCTGTCAAGTGTTGAGATACTGTGAGGTAACTACGAGGGGTGTCCCAAATGTTTCGGGCCTGAATAGGAAAATATTTCCGAAACACAACCTTGATGTACATTCCACTGGAGTGTAAATGGCACGAAAATCACGAAATGCGTACACTCCAGATGTCTGCAATGGCCTCTTCTTCAATGTACTCCAACATTGTCTACCAAAATGAACAGAACTGAACGTAAAGCTGTGATGAAGTATCTGCTTTTTAAAAAATTATGGTCTAATACGTGAAGATACGTCACAAGTGACTCTGCTCCATACAGTGGTGTGATGAATTTACTAGGCGTAGAGTAAGCACCGAGGACGAGCCCCGCCCTGGTCGTCCATCTGATGTTACTCAGAATGAAAGCTGGGTTTACCAAAGCATGCAGTGGAAACACATCACATCACCCACCCCATCAAATTCAAAACATGTTCCTCCAGTGGTAAGGTCATGGCATCCATTTTATGGGAGTCACAGATTGATTAATAGAAGAAGGATTCTACCATCAATGATGTGTATTACGCAAATGAACTGCGGCAACAAGGAAACAATTAAAAAGGAAAATGGGCAAAGGTGGCAACTGCTTCAGGATAATGCTCCGGTACACACCACCAAGGTTGCAGTCAGTGCGGCACATGATTGTGGGTTCTGGACTATTCTCAAACCTGCCTATTCCTCAGATGTCGCCTCTCAGACTTCTCTTCCCTCGACTGTAAACAGAGCTCCTTTGCCGTAGATTCGAGACCGACGAGAATGTCATTTTGGCAGTAGAGGAGATTTAGAAACACGTGACAATAAGCTGTTTTCAGATGGCTTGAAGATGTGAGAACAAATTTAGATCAAATGCAATGAGGTCAGGGGGATAATGTCGAATAAACGATCTTCAATTTTCATGGTCAGGCTAGATACATTTAGGACACTCCTTGTATGAATAACCTAAGTGTATATTTCAAAAATGATTCCGACATTGACTTGGCATTATTCGACTTTTTTGTCAAAAGTATAGACTGATAACATGATGGATTTGGCACTTAAACACTGTAAACACACACATATACGCTTTGGTAATTCCAACATTATCTTCTAGTCCACATCATCACTAACAATGTAGATATAATCTGTCTGCTATTGGTGATTTGTGGCATTCGTGGCGGGGTAGTTACAGCCATCACGTATTCATGAATCCCAATAATATATACACAGTAAAAAAGTTAAGCACCCCCCAAATTAAAAGTTGTATACCATTTTGGATTTTATGATCATGTTATTCAATTCGATAGACATGCAAAATATGGTATTCTGGATGTGAACTGGTGTGGTTTCTATTATGGAACGGTTCTCACGAACGGAGCTGTTGGCATGCATATCATGCAACCCATGATTTCAGCAAAATGCAGTTTCACCCTTCGACTTACCATGGCTAAATAAACGCCTTTTACGGCTTCAATGTCAGTTCAATACACACAAATTCATGAACAATGCCACGAAGGAGATTGTCCGAGGCTACGAGATGGCAAATTATTGGACAGCATTTAGCAGGTTTCTCGTACAAGAAAATTGGGAGAAGAACTGGTTACCACTATTCTGTCATCGGTCGTTTAGTGAGGAAACATGCCCAAACTAACCATGTTCTCGATCGACCACGTTCCGGAAGGCCCCGAGCTACCACATTGCAAGAGGACAGGAACCTATTGCGTCATTAACGATGTCAACCGTTTGCGTCAAGTACCGTCTTGAAACAAGTCTGGCTACCCTATAGACGTATCAGCAATCAGACGATGAGGAACCGCCTCAAAGCAGCAGGTTTAAGGTCTCGACGTGTCATCAGACGTCCAAACCTTACTAATCGTCATAAACGGGATCGTAGGATGTGGTGTGGTGACGGGCAGCGTTGGAACCTGAGGTCATGCAGACGTATCCACTGGTCAGACGAAAGTCGCTTCCTCCTCCATACCGTTGACGGGCGAATCAGAGTTTGGAGAGTCAAGAACAGTCGATACACACCAATGAACATTCTTCCAAGGGTTCCATATGGTGGAGGATCCGTTATGGTGTGGGGTTGCTTTTCTTTTGATTGCAAGTTGGATTTGGTGACACTACAAGGCACACTTACCCGGCGCCCGCTACATTGCAGCAGTGTTGGATCCAGTTGTGATTGACCATTTTGATGATCACAGACTTGCAACTCGACCCCTGTTCATCTTGAGAACAATGCTGTTTCTCGTATCCCCTGGCCAGCATTGTCTCCAGATTTGCATCCCATCGAGCATGTCTGGGACATGATTGGTCGACGTCTACAGAGAAGGAACACGATATTGACACTAAATCGTTCCTAAGACAATGGCATGGGTTATTCAGTATGATTTCTTCATCATGTTCAGCCGTCAAACTTGAAATGACGATACATTTACGAGTCTGTGTTTTTCACCATTTTCCAGTCAATTTTTGTTTCCTGTTTTTGGTCATTTGAAATCTCTGAAGAAAACACAAAAATGTCTACGAATAAAACAATTAATTACACTTGCTCCTGAAATTCGTTTTTCCCCTGTGGGATGTTTAGTTTTGCTATAATGGGTCTCTGAAACATGCCCCTATCAAAAAAAAGGAGGGGGTGCTTAACTTTGTTTTACTGTGTGAAACTTATTTCTTAGGATTGAAGCATTCAGTCGAAAATGAATAACTAGTTTGTTTATCCAGAATCCGTTTACTGCGCCAAGCCTACCAAATGGAGCTCAACTTCAGTGTTTCACAAACCACCCATGCACCATAGCCCTGTACTCGCGGACACCAACAACTGGGTAATATCTCCTCTGACTTTTCAACTTCTGACAATTGAGGACAATTAACAGCCACATACTATCGCTGAATAACATTCCTTGTGAAGTGAACTGTCAAACCATTTGACTGAGTCACAATGACCGACATACTCACAGTAAACGCATACATTTCCCACAGAGGATTCTCGATTCAGATTTTCTATCATAACCTCTGTTATATATAGACGATATTCCACTCTTCTCGCATAGTTCTCTGTCGGTAAAACTTTGCAACACTGGTAAACTCCTTGTTTTTAGTCCAATCAGACCCAGTTTTACATATATGACCGACTTCTGTCAATATGTACTCATCGCACAGATGAATAAAGCAACTCAGTCATGTCGACAATTCCGGGATGCTCAGTTTGAAACAACATTGGTGATTGGACGAATAATTTCTAATGCAACCAATCAGGATTCTGTATTTCTAGCCAAGAATATTAGCTATATCTAATAGTGTAAACTCTTTTGGAAGGGAATGAAGTAACACGATGACACTTTCATTTGAACAATTAGTTCCCTTCTTTCTCTTTCACTCAATAAACATTCTTAATTTTAATTTTTCATTAATGAAATGAAACCAATTTTGTTGGCATAGGTCACCAGACATAAAAGTTGGTCTGCACTCTCCTGATGTGTCTGCTTCTATCACATCTACGAAACCAGATCCTACAACTGGTACTGTGAAATCCTTGCTGTCCATCACTCCGAACAAAACAGGGGCCCATACTGTTTGTGTGACTTCTGGCAGGTATAGCCAGTTATGGATTGATTGTATACCCACTAGAGCTTTATTCCTATGAACTGATAAATATGCATTGCACATAAGACTTCCCATCAATTTAAGAATAAATACTCAAAGTTAAAGTTCATGGTTAACCTGGTTGGTTAACCAACATTCTACAGTATTTTTCCAGAGGACTGGAGTTTGGAAAAGCGAATTTTTTTTATTTCACAGTGTGTATTTTGATAGAAAAAAATAACCATGATTAGCACACCATGACGTAAAATATAATGAGGAATGACGCTACATGTAGGTTTGCTGAACAAACTTCAAATGTAAATGACATTCTATTGGTTTTATTAACACTTGCTTTGCAGCGCTAGTACAGACCCACTTTGCTACAACCTGTATGCTGACATATATAAAAGTAAGTTATTCACTCGTAGTAAGTTACTTGTCAATATGCAAAATTGTATCATCAAAATATGCCTTCAAAATTACAACACCATTTCTACATTTATAATGAGAAAATAGTTATATGAAGTTTAGTCATTTGAAAAAGGAGACATGCAGTTTTCGTTCCATTTCAGATACACACCACACCCTCCAGAAGGTAATGATTATGTTGAATGTATTCATAACTAACTCCGAGTATTTGTATGTGATAGCAATGATAGATCATATAGTTTCAGATACGTAATTATCTCATGTTGCTGTAACTCGTATTGTTAAGGCATACACTGACCTTCAAAGGTCACGTCCCGGATCTATTTTGTTGTCACAGTAGACATACTAATAGTATGCCTGGCATACTACCACAAGAACATTATAACCCTCTACCAGATCTATCAATATGTAGGATGTCATTGATATAAAGTGTGAATAGCCATACCGATAACGCACGTCCCTGACCAACACCTTGCTGTATAGGAAATACATCTGAAATATGAACACCCATACTAACACGTGACTGCATTGAAGATGACAAACTATGAAGAATTCTCCATATTGTGCCTTTAAGCCCAAACTTGTGTAACGCACCAGTCCACTTAAACATAGAGATAGGATTACATGTTTGATTTTATCCAGTTGTGTCCAGGATGTGTAGTATACAACATCTTCAATTTATATTTTGTAGCATATGTTGAAGATATTTCAAGGAGACATATTTTTTCATAAACAATGTATATTATTTTATGGATAGTATAATGTTGTATCCAGCGTTGACTGTAATTACTTACATGTAGCATTTCAACCATTGTACACAAATAAAAAAGTTGATGTTCACTGTTTGCCAGTTTGAAATGCAGATGCTGATAACATCTGTCTGAACATCTATAACGTGACTATCATTTGTGATACGAACACTGAGGTATATATGATTCGTTTGCACCTCAGTTTAGTACTACATTGACCTTTGACATTGACATTTATATAGATTTAATATTTAAAAACGGATGGTAGCAATGATAATAATACCATTTAAGATTGATAAGTTTCATTATTAGCTGAACAACTTTTGTTTCAACTTCAGATTCCAGAATTCGACACACCGTCACTTCTAAACAACAGCATTATAAACTGCATAGACGGGAAAACTTGCCAAGTGATCATGACAACACACATCAACCCTTTCTCAAAGAACTGGTAGGAATATATATTTTACTAAGGCTATCAAAGAGGGGACAATAAGTAAAATAAAAGATCAACGTTGTATCTTAAAATGTCATTTTTTTTATTTCAAAAGGCTCCAGACAAATCCCGTGTCCAGGAAAACTTGCGTTTGTTTGAATATCTGGGCAATTTACAAGTTTCTAAGTCTGTACCCACAACTGTACACTAAGATGCAAGCACAATGTTGAGTGTCATCACATTAACGAGAATAACATGTGACCCTCATTTGGCACCACAGTGTTGCCAAATTTACAATTTCAAATCTCTATTGGCTGAACATTTTGTACACAATGACTTCCGCTTTTAGGGCATTTCGTTCTGGTGAAGAAGAGGAAAAAAATAAGATATTCAGGGCGTTGCCAAGGAAGGTTTAGAAGATTAGACACATCACTTGAGGATTATTCCCATTCCTGTGCCACTGTGCTGTGGCAACTGAATTTAGGCGATGCATAGAGAGCATTAAGGAAGATCCACAAGCGCTGAGGAAGTCGACACGGTGTATCGCATGCTTCTTAAGAAAGACATTTGATTTTATTTCACATATTTGTAACACATGATGAAAGATGGATCCATTATGTGGAACCTGATCGATAGCAAACAATATATACAGGTAACACTGTGCTTCTCAATACCCAAAATGCTCAAGCAGTTTCTATCTAACAGCAAGTCGTTGGCGTTGTTGCTCGAGTGGTGATTCTACTTCGCATCTTAGAAATGTTGTAAATACCAACGGGGTGCACTTTGTTTCAAACTCTCATGCAATGCCTGAGATCTTTATATTAAAACACTTAACTTCTCATGGACCGACGCAGAACATATATCGAAGCTGATATCTTGTGCACTGACTCCTTAGCCAATGGAGACTGTGCGTTGTAGAATTGGTGACGCTATTCACTGTTTAGGTATTTTGGTCCTTATAGAAAGCCGAACATTTGTGGGCAGGCTCTTTAGTCTGTGGGGATAAGAAATTGTGGATATGGCAACCGTCTGACAGCCGTACACCTATATCACTTGCTTGATAACGGTACTATTATAATATGTGCAATAAAGAAATTGACTATCCATAGAACTATCCTCCTTTATCTGAAAAAAATGTCATCACAAGAGGAGCACATGTCAAGTATCAAATACTATAACTTGGCAGTCAAACGATTTGGTGTCACAGGTTTAAATTTACGGAAATACAAGGGGTGTCAAGACCAAGGCGACAAGGTAAACAATTAAGACCTCATATATGAATTTGCTTGTCCAGGCACGTTGGGCTCTGGATGTTTCAGATAATTTGTCTAGAATAACAATTGAATGGTATGCTGGGCATGTACATGTACACTCCATCTTGAATACCTCCAAGTGTATGTACAAAACCATATGTTACTTTTCTTCTGTTCTAGCACTTTGCTTTCTGGAAGTACGTCAGCAATTATCTTTAAAGCTTTGAAATCAGCATCGACATGCGAAACAAACGTTTTGTTCAACCCAATCGCAACAAGTGCCAGGGAAGTGTGTCTGTATGCAGGGTATGTATGTTGCGTGCAATCTAGGAATCATCACAATCTGCAGATTGTGATGTACCCTAGATGGTTAGTAATATGTACATCATCGGTATAACCCGCCCTGATATATATTTTCTCGTTGTCTATATAACCTAAATATAATTTGAATTAGCTAAAGTATTTTAGTAAAAAAATCATATGAATTAAATATAATTTATGGCTCTTTCATAGACCAGGCTTCACAATTCATGGGCAGTCTTTCCAAGGAGAAAAGCGTTGTTTTATTTTGAAGACAACGTCTAAAGGTAAGGTGCCATGATTTACCATACGAATCTATGTTAACTAAAAGAACGTGTTCAATGTCAATCACAATTACTGGTTAGAATACGGTTAATCAAAAACGCTGAACCAAGTTAGATACATCTGTACATATACATGTACTAGTTTCTACTAATGAAAACAAGGCCGATGTCACGAAAGTAGTCAAGTGTGTAATACACGCCAATACAGACCCACCAAAATGTTTTTTTGTGTTCATGATATAAACTGACATGCAAAAGAAAGTATAACATTCACTTGTTTTCGATTAATTCAATATTTTAAAGAAACGAGATGCATTTGATTATGGCACGATACAATAACACCTTTCGGCAGTAGTTTGAATGACTTAGTTGGTGACTGTTTTATGTTTCAACTAAATTATCATTATTTAAGTTGACAGGGATAAGAAATGAAATTTACACCACAATTACCCCTTCCATGTTCAAAATGTTGTAAATGTGTGCAGGACGAATCACATTTATTGATTTACACACAGAGTATGTGTTATACATCGATGAACAGTTGTGTTTTAATCAAAATTAATTTTTGGGAATTTCAAATTTTAAATTTTAATATATTATTTTTTAAACCGCGTAGAGGTATTATTTGACTGATTTAAGTTTTTGGGCAAATTTCACAAACTAGTCCGTCAAAACCTCGAGATGTTTGACTTTGAAAATTATACATATGATAAATACAACTGAGCGATATACTTTCTTTTGCCCATCAGTGTAGTTGTCAAAGGGTTGTCGTGACCTTGAAAGTAAAGTCAGGTCACTGAATACGAAGCGTGTATCTGAGATTTCCCAATGAAGGTTGTCGTCAAATTTAAAGAAAGGGTTATGGGATATCGCGTTAGCATGATGGTGACTTTGAATATAAGGCCAAGTTAACCAAGGACTACCTGTGACTACCAAGTTAACCAAGGACTACCTGTGATGCGGTTCATGTTGTGTTAAAATGAATTTGACATGTGTTCACAGTAACGTACGTGACAATGAAAATAAATTCAAAGTCACCAATGACAACTGGTTTCTGAAGAATACTATATCCCCCGCTTTGCGTTAACTGCCGAATGAATATGTTTTACATCTACCATCTACTTAATTTTGTATTATTGTCTTCAGACTATTGTAACCCAAATCCGTGTACGAATGATGGAGCGTGTGTTCTTCAACCAGGAGAAACGATTCCTTACCAATGTATATGTCCTGATACTGCCACAGGGGAGCGCTGTCAATATCGTAACTACTGCCGTTATTGATTTAAAAATATTTTAAAAAAGTAAATATGAATATAATTATACGCATGGTAAAATGGTTGACACCCCTAAACAGAATATGGATTTTAGCAAATTAAATGCAAGGATAATTAATATTGTTCGATATTATGGTATTTTCGAAATTAAATGGCACAAACACATGATTTAAACAATATGATACTCTCCGTGTAAGTATTGTGTGCGAATGAGACTCCATGAAGATTTTGTGTATATTTGGGTCCAGTAGAATTATTTTTTCAAATGCAACTTTTCATTATTTATTAGAACCAAAATGAGAACACTCAAACACTGAAAATATATATCAATGCCAAGATCTCAAGACACAAGGAATGATTTCTTTTTTAATAAATTTAATTTTTCTTATATTCCTCTTTCTTTGGTATTTAAAAATACAAGTTGAGAAATATCAAATGCTCAATGATACTATTCACAAAAAGACATGCAGTAGCAACATGTTTTATCAAAAAAATAATCGAACATGGCACTTTACGTTGTTTATACAACATTCCATTCCTATACCTATTAGGGGGTGTCAACCATTATTACCAAGAGTATTTATGTTTATTAATCACCCGTTGAAGATATCGCAGTGTAATAAATCTACCGTGTTATTACACTTAGTGTAATAACATCGCGTGCTGCTGGAACTACTTGCACTTGGTCACATGACCAAAGTAACGTGACCAAAACAAATACATGGTCCGAACACTGTCGGAAAACAACATCCCGCCGAATCAAATAATGCAAATTAGTGGTCACAAGAACTTGCAGAGTATAAACAATTATTCTCACATCTCTGACAATCAACATCGTCAAATCAGCGACTTGATCAACCGTCAAGCTGATGCGGGGTCACGGGAATGCACTGTTGTTGACATTGGTCCAAATCGAGCAAGTGTTCAAATTTGCAGCAAAGTACAAACACAAACACTCTAAATGTTAGCCGTTCTAAAAAGCAATCCCTTGGTCCTATCTTTGCAGGACCAATAAACAACTCAGTGATCCATGTTAACTTTCATTCTTCTTAAAACTTTTCAAACTGTTTCAAACGTTCGTGCCACACGAACAGCCACGCTTCTTTGAGGCGGTGCACAACTTGGAAGCTCTGATATCACGCACTAAAAAATAATCCCGAGAATTGAAATTTGTGATTTAAATAGTAATGTCAAGTTGTTGTTTTTTCATTAAATATGATCTTTGTTTCGTAAAACCGTGTTGATCTTTAATTGTTTTAGATCGTTGTTCACAGTGTTAACGTAAAACGGAATGACAGTAGCCTCATCACATTGTATTCATACACCTGACCTAGTTATGCTGGCGTAATGCACTCGAACCGGCCTTTCGTTTGCGAATTATTTTGTTAATGTTGGGTGATTAATAAATAAAATACTAAACTCTGTCCTGTTTAATAACATATTTATGAAACTCGTGAGATGGTATTGGTATTTAACTCGCTTTCGCTCGTTAAATACCAAACCACTCACTCGTTTCATAAATATGTTATTAAACAGGACATCGTTTAGTATTCTCTATATACTATACATAGGCAATGCGCTCAAAGGGGAGTTGTCCGCACTGCTAACTGACCGTGGTATTGTTCCCTCATTAGTATTTGTATTTGTTTATGTGTAGCTGTTTAAGCGTCTTTAAAAATATAATAATAACCGGCATAAATAGGAAATATCATTGATATTCTTTCCAAAACTTACGATGAAAGAGAATTGTTATTTTTAACAAATTGTTATGGCGTTGTAGTTGAAAGAGTTTGGCCATCTAGAACACTACTACCGTGCTTGAACTTACTGGCAATGTGTTTTTCTTTCAGAAAATTCCTGTATAAGCAGTCCATGTAAAAACGGAGGTTTCTGTGCGATACATGGCGATACTTATGAGTGCAAATGCCAAATCGGTTATGGAGGGCCATATTGCGATCAACGTATGTATCTAAATGTTTATATGTTAATACTATCAATATTTATTTTTAAAAAGGGAATATTTAAATTTCTGAAAGTAAAATAAAAATTATGTATAGGTATACTGTAATAGCCACTGTTGAATTCATTCAATCACTTGTTAATTTACAGATTGAACAACTGGCAATGTAGCTCATTAGGTTTCGCATGATGATAAAGACACAATGACATTTTCTGTGACTTCTATCAGCGTATATTAATATGTACATGTTTACATAACTATCCATATTCCGTATTTGGTATGTTTACGCGAAACACACGACCACGATACATACACTGTCGGCCAAAAGAAACTCCTACCAGATATCTTTTCAGATTTCGTAAAAACTACAATGACCAGTTTAGCAATATTATAGTATTATGAAGTTGCACCATTTCTGCATAATAGATGTAAATTTCAGATGTTGTCATGTTGCAAACGAATGACAATTGTTGAAATGAGACAACAGGCATTTTTTATTTTCGATCAGTGCTTGATCAGAAAAACATTTGCAACAGATATTTACACAACCACTAGCAACACTAGAGCCACGCATTCGCATTAAAGTGGTGATGACGTGGTTTCGGTGATAGCGGTCTTCATTGGGCGCAGTTTTCATGAATGTTATTAAATCGAATCACAGTTTGTCCACGATTTCAATGGACTTTCATACCAATCATTGTTTCAGCATAACGTGGAAACCACCATTGATTATATTTCAGCAAATATTTCATCTTGCATTTTAAGGAAATTCAAGTAGGCGTATCCTTTGGTCGACAGTGCACATTTGATTCTAGTCAATAGTAAATATTCAGCAACAGTTATTAGTACCCGTTTAACTTATCTGTTTTTCTTATCTTTAGTTCAACCAACGGCCGAGGTATGTTATATATGCAATAGTTTCTTAAGTTCGTATTTGACCAAATTTCTATTCTCGTAAAATGATATGTATTGATGTAACAATACCTTAATATTTTGAAAAACAATCAGGTATTTTGATTTGACAAGTTTTATTATTTTGAAAAAGGAAAGTCATATATCGAGTCATCTTTTTATACGTACCTAGCTATAGATGACGTTTATGTTTTTGTAACTGAATTCATAAATCTATTAAGTCGGGTGTGTTAACAGTTTTTATGCAGTTGCCCACGTCGCCGCCGCTGCGGTTTTTTTTTCAAGAAGGTTTTAAGAACGCACATACATAACTTCTTACTTATACCATTGGGGAATTTTCTGGACATGTTCAAATTCAAGGTCAAAGGTCAAGGTCACGAGTTTTGAAGTCACTAATAAATAAGTGTAAACTTGAAAATTTTCGTGCTTTCAGGTTCTTATTTGGTATATATGAACTATGAAGAAAGGCCAAGATTTAAAAGTTTTTCGGTAAAATGCGTCAAAGGTCAAGGTCACAGAAATGTCATGACTTAAGCATACATTTGCGAATATGCTTCATTTTAAACTTTTAAGATTTTTAATCATTACATGATTCTTATACACATTGAAAAGTGATCATTGATTGTTTGACCTTGAAGGTTAAAGGTCAAGGTTACGATATATGGGTTAAGGCCATGTTAAGTCTTTGGTCGAATTGTTAAATCAGAAATAGGTTTTAAGAACAAACTTGTGTTAACTGACCCCAGTTTTGTTTCAACTTGTTAGTAATAACTTAAGTGATTATTTTTTTATAGCTCTGCTAATCTCATCTAGTTATTTAAAAGATGTTTTAAGCTTGAGTTCCATCTATTGATTTTTAAACCCTAGCGTTTCCACACCATCGCATTTTGTTTTCAAAATATGACTTTGATTTGATTTGTATTAGTGTATATTCACAGTAGTTTTATTGACATTCAGGTTTTCCAACAGTTTTCAAATTCATGAAGGCTTATCATTTTGTATCTTTTGAAGGCCGAGTTCACGGATCCAACATTGAGCAATGGCGCAACTGTTGAGTGTGAGGTTGGAGCCAAATGTGTCATTCCAGTATTCGTTCGCGGACCAAGGTTTCTGTTTTTACTCATGGCTCTCAGGCTGATAATATCGACTCAATGTTTCGAAATAATTTCATTCAGATTGTAATGTCATGATATGGAAAGAGCCAATATCTGTCCAATGTTATTTAGCTGTTCAAAACAATCTACACACCTCAGGTTCGCAATCATTACCTACGGTTTCTGAGATTAACACAAGTAAATCCAGAACTTGAAGCAGTGTAAACTATTGTTGATAAGAAGCCATACAATCTAGTTTTTAACCCACTGACTTCATTGTCCAATGTTACTTAAAGAGCCATCAAGGATTTTGAAGGACATATCGGGAAATTGCCAAAAGTCCATATCCGTGAAATATATACACTTAATTTTTCATAGATTAATTAATGAGTAAAGGTTTTTCCAGTCTAAATATAGATCAAGTCTATTATTTTCAAGCGCAAAGCATTGTGGTCTAGCTCACACACTGCATACAAAGACAAGAAAGAAAATAAAGTTTATGAGCAATGAAAGAAATCGGAATATATAATATTTGGCCGTTATTTATTTACCATTTCATTTACTTATGTATCTTCTACAGATATTGGAATAACATTTTTAACCAACTAGATATTTTGCTTGAAATTTAAAATAAATGAGAATATATTTGTCATAGTTTGCTTAGCTCAAAAAACGTACATTAAACTGGCAATAATTTGTATAATTTTTAGAATCAGTGTTTATAAACCAATCGTCACATACAGTATTGTGTGACAAGGGTAGCTCAACTTCCAACAGAAGCACGTGCAGCACGCTGGTTGCTTTAGCGACTTGCGCTAGAGACGAGCCTTCACGCTTCGTAAAGGCTAGTTGTTGTGAAGTACGTTTTATGCAATAAAGGGAAATCTGTTTATATGACGTCAGATACCCTTGGCGCTACTCGAAGGTGAACCTATCTTACCAAATTTCATTACATTGTCGTGATATGAAAATTATTTATCACATGTCATGTTGTAGATAAAATATGTCTCTATCGATTGACGTTATAAGTATATTTTCCACAAATAATTTTGTATTTGAAACACTAACATCCCTGATGGCTATTTAATATTACAATGGGGTCGAAAACGAATCCCTACAAATGGATGGACATTAATGCCAAACATTTATACAACACCACTACGTTGTGGATGTTCCTATATGTAAACAGGCCTCACAACATGTGTTCCACAACCTTTATATCGGATGTAAAGAACATTTTTGGAGTAAGGCTGAACGTTTATGGTAGAGTTATTCATGCTATTTGCCCTGAATAGTCTGACAACGTCGATCGTTTACGTCGTGTTAATGCTAAGGGTTTTTAAAAGCGGAAAGAGGAAATTATATTTCGTGATATATCGTGTGTATATTGTCTGATTTTTGAATTGTTTTATACAGTGCCCAGGTAGTTGAAGGTCCGAAGGATGGGGATGTTGATGTTCATCTGTGGAAACTCATTGGAAGAGCTGGAGCCCTTCATAAAGAAGACCTTCTTGAAATAACACCCAGAACACCTGGCAATAACAAAGTTTGCATTGACACCCAAAGTAGTTTCTCACAGAGGTATATGATCCTTGGATAAAAATGAGTAATGGTAATTAATAAGGAAGTCAAATTTAAAGACTATACATCTTTGATTATATTTTAATTTCCGTGATAATCACTTGTGTTTTCACTTTGCATCTGTTTTTGAGTCTGACTTGGTTAATGTGTTTGATAATAAAGTTATTCACAGTTATGGTTGTGAACATAAAACCTTTAATTGTATAAGACTCAAATTTGGTTTCCCTTTTCTTCACAGACAGGCTTTGTACATATGTTTCTATACGATTTACCAACAGTTTTCGTCTTCGGGTTTATCTCAATGATAAAATTTGATTTAAAGTCTATACGAATGTAAACATTTCTCATCAATTATTACCCGATGTGTTTCTCTTTCAGTTACCAAGCCATTTGCTATCACATCAAAGCTTACACAGGTGAGGGCCGTTCCATCCTCGGTTACCCAGGGTTTTATATATGCTACGTTACTCTCCAGTATATCACCCCTGGGACACTCCATCATTGAAATACGCAGCTTGGAGCTGCGAGCCAATGACAATTCATATCACTTCGTTGCAAAGCACACACCTCCTGGGCGCGATATTTTTGTTACCCATCCGTCACCGGTTATCGCCCGTGACCATTTCCGTCTTACCCTATCGATCATTTTCATTGGACACTGATTTCGTCACGCCGACCAAGGGCGGGTAATTTGAGTACATATTTCTATGATGGAGTATCCCAGGGGTGATATAGTGGAGAGTAACGGAGCATATATAAAACCCTGGGTAACAGAGGATGGGGTCGTTCATGACTTTCTATATATAACATAGTTTATTTCGTCTTAGATATAAAGTTATAATGGTTAAAGTGTCAG
The DNA here is from genome assembly GCA_936450465.1 of Gibbula magus. Lineage (NCBI taxonomy): Eukaryota > Metazoa > Mollusca > Gastropoda > Trochida > Trochidae > Gibbula > Gibbula magus. The sequence goes on from OW388291.1 coordinate 20,296,128, forward strand.
GTGTCTCTATTTTTATTTGCAGGAACACATACAATGGGAACTGTGAGTATAAACAATTAAGAATCAGGGCCTAGATTTTCGAAGCTCGCGCTAAGATAGTCGTAAGCCAATGTTAATGTATGCTACTTACGACTATCTTAGCGCTACGACAGCTTCGAAAATCTAGGCCCAGGTATCAAGTCCCAAGAGATAAAATGTTGCGTTTTCTCGAGCCTTGGCGAGAGTCAAACTACACGTTATTGTGCTGTCCCTATACTGGAGGGGAATAATATCATCTAAGCTCATACGTCATTTCGACGTTAAAATATTCAGACTTTAAAATCGAACGTTTACCATTCTATAATAGGTGATTTTCGGTATGTCGAAACAAGTTGCACTAGTCGTGCTGAATGAAGCCTAAGCAATATAAATTGAGTAAATGAGTTATCCGTCCTTTGTATAACGTCATGTCATGGCGGCGGCCATTCGCATGTTTCTCGTCGTCGAAATGTCTAAACAGATTTAGAACAGTTTTAGATGAACATCGCCGTTAAAATGGCTTTCCTTACGATTATTTTTGTCTTGTGAGTATTAAGTCACTGTGTACCCTTACGAACACATTGTTTTTATCAAGAGACTGATACTAACGTTTCGTTGTTAATCCAAACGATATGACAGAGAGCAAAATTCGTGCTGTATTCTCAACTGTGTGCGTATTAGCTCTGCTCTTGTCATGATGTGTTTGTTAATTATTCATTAATATCAATCATTGCGGTGAGTACGATTTCATCAATTTACTGTAGAATGAGATAAGTAGTAATTAGAAGTGTTGTAATTTTTTTGTAATTTCATGAATGAATTCACGTTCGTTTTATGAATGAATAAAGCAGTCGAGGCAGTAGTCCATCGTTAGCTAATAGAAGTGCTTGAAGGTGTTTACAAGGTACCACGTAGGTGATTAATATGAAGTAGATGGTTAACACAAGTAACACTTCGAAATTTCCTGATTATGGTTTTTCTTGGAACTGTAATTTGAAACTGGTTGAAGATATACTGGACAAATATAATTAGGGATATTTTGATATTTTGAAATTATGAATTATGCTGATGTATGTATTTCTTGACATATTTATGGGATTCTAATCATAAAACATCTAATATCCCTTACTTATTTTGTCCAGTTCATATCAATCAAACTTGTTCTACTTAAGATGCAAGTGGTGAATTAATACCTTTTCGATTGTGAAAATGTTCAGAAATTTATATATTTCTGCATTTTGATGAAACAATGTGAACTTATAATGAAATTATAATGGTGTGTTTGATAATCATGACTGAAACTGATACTTTGAACTTAGATAGAAAGATTTTAACCGAACTTATATCATTATTATCATCATTGTAATAAAACTATCTTGTGAATATTTCGTGCTTGGTTAAATTAAGTTCTGACTTTCACATTGTTTATTCATTTAGTATAAAAAAAAATTTTTTTAATTATTTGGTCAAACCTGTATAAATATGATGGCTTCAAGGATGGTTTCGTATCTCCGACACTCCCTGCTGAAACAACAATTCCCTGCGCAACATCTAAGAAGTGTCACATTCTAATGTATACACATCCTGATCAGAGCAACTGGTGAGTGATTCTAAAGCATAAATATTCACCTAAAATTCATCAGTCATTAAAGTAAGAGATTGAAACGGAAAGAAGATACTTGAAACAGGAAAGTGTGGATACGTTGAACATCCTCTCTGATAAACTTAAAGGGATAGGACACTTATATTTCTGCGCCCATTCTCCACACTTGCCATGTCCGTTTAGTTTCTCTGTCCATGTTCATGTACTATTAAACGATTGTTACTTAACTACTATGTTTTATGATGGACACTTTTATCTTGCTGTATAACCTCTTTAGAATGAAAAAGGTCAAAATAAATTAATTTGCCAATAAATAGCTCTGTGTATGGGATTTAATAGTATTCTATTCTATTTTAATAATTCTAATTTAGTGTTTATATATACAATATCATGTGTCATTTAAAATATAGTTTGATTTAAACACTGTTTATGGTTTATGAATCGATATTCTTATGATAAATTGTTGTATTGCTCAAAGGAAATGTGTGAAATATATTTATCTTTGAAATAAAGTTTGTTTGCTTTTTTTTTACTTACATCTGAACTGTATCTTTTAAGAAGCACAGATTGGCCAATAAAAAGAGATAGAGATAATTGTGATTAATTTCCACATCAAGTGCCACAGAGGGGTTCAATTGTTGAGCACATGCGCTGGTGACTTGCTGTTTTTTTACCATTTCTCCAAAATGAAACACAATTTAAAACTTTTTTTTAAAAATTGCGGTAATTTGTAATCACCCCTCTTTTAATAGATATATCTGCTCAATAATCCTGAAAGTCCCGATGAGCTTATGGCATGATGTTAGCAGCCTGTCTATCTGTTAACCTTTTCGTTTTTCGACTTTTCCTCACGAACCACTGATTCCAGAGAGCTGCAACCTATATACACCGACTCCTTTGCCAATAGGGAATATGCACCTAAAGGCCAGAAACGAGACCATTCAAAATACAAGATATGTTAATCTACATACGACTGTAACAGAGTAACATCTAGAGTTCAGAAGCTAACTAAACTAAATTCGACACAAGTTTTAAGAAATCGTCCTTACGAGATACGAGAGTCGAACAGGGCTTTTTGACTTTTTGACGACCTGCATGATGGGTCAACAAATTTAAGTCAATTTAGGTACATTTTACCAATACTATCTAACACTGACATATTTTCCATATTTAGTTGTACCTTTAATCCCAAACATTATGTCCAGAAAACCCCTTTGAAATAGTAAGTTCAGAACCCCATGCGTGTTTGAACAGATATGAACTAAGGCGACCCGATTTTATTATGGAAACCCGAGATTCCATAATTGACCAACGTAAATAACATAAGTGAGAAGTTCAAATTCTATCAAAAACCTATTTTTATACTTTAACTAAGATATTGACGAAAATTCCAAATTTCTACCCCGCACCGTACGTGAGATACAGACCCCCTTGCCCATGGGTATGCCCATGGGAAAGTTCGCCTATGGGCCGGCCCATGGGCGAGAGGTTGTTAAAATTTGAGTTACACAAAAATTATTTTCTAATTTTTAATAATGGGTCTAGCAGTAACATATTTTAGGTATTTGTGAACTCCCCCCATGCAAAGGAAATTATTTTTCCCATGGGCGAGATTTCCCATGGGCGAGACTTCGCCCATGGGCCAGGTTTCCCATGGGCGGATTTCCCATGAGCCAATGTTGACTTTGGCAAACATATAATGGTTGTGAAATGTTGACTTTGAAAAAAAAATGTTTGTGAAATGTTGACTTTGGAAAAAATAGAATGTTTGTGAAATGTTGACTTTGGAAATATTGACTTTTAAAATATTTATTGATTTTGGTGGAAGAGTTACTTTGATAAAAATGGACTCGTTGATTTTAATACATATTTTGAGTTATATGAATGGTTGACTTATGAAATATTCATTTTAGTGAAATGTTGTGTAGTTTAAGTTTAACTTATATAAAATGTTAATTTTGGTGACTTTGAAAAAGATATTTTGAATTTAGTGAAATGTTGACTTTAATCACATATTTTCTTTGAAATGTTGACTTTTAAAAGATATTTTGAGTTAAGCGAATTGTTGACTTATGTTGACTTTGGAAATAATTATGTATTGACTTTGACGAAGTTTGCATATATCATGAAATATTAATATTTCTATTCTATTGACTTTGGTTTAGTTTGAAATGTTGACTGTTATATTAGTTTATTAATTTATGGTTTGACTGACCCTTCACTCAAGAAATACCTACAACGGGTTGTTAGTCAACGGTATGTGCATCAATTAACATAATTGAATATACATGAGTGTCAATGACACGCTAATGAATAATGATACGCTAGTAAAGTAAATATATGTATAAACGTTTATATCAAGTACACACACATTGTGTTAAGTGTAATTCAGCGTCGTGTAAAGTACTTACGCAATAAAGAATAACAATTTTTATTTGTAATTGTAATTCACTTTCGTTTCTGAGGAATTAACAAAATCTGCTAGCCGTACACTTGGAGTAATTATATAAATAGAAACTTTTAGGGGTATGCCTTTTGGTGTTTTCCTGCTTCTCTTTAACGTTCTCACCTAAAGACTCAGAGTTAATTATGCTTTGGCACTTTCTTACCTCGAAATAGAGTGTAAATATGACATTACAATCTTATGCTTATGTTATTTTACTTTCTGGTTATTGATGTCATATTTATTGTGAAACAAGGATGTGATAAAAGGTAACATATATTTCATACAATGTGTACATGCATCCGACTGCATGACTAAGTCTTTTGTTTAATGTAAGGAATATATATATATATATATATATATATATATATATATATATATATATATATATATATATATATATATATATATATATTAAAGCAATGTATATGTACCGTTAAAACAATATTATGTAATCGCCGTATCTTGACTTGTATCGAGCACCTTCATTGTTCCCGGGCCATAAACTGTGCGTAGAATGTAGACATCTTTGATGGGCATTCTAGAAGTAGAATGTAGAAAGTAGAATTTGTTTTGATTGTGGCGTAGGCGATAGGTGTAGGCGATACGAGGACAGACTATACCAATAAAGGCTACTATTTAGTAGGATGTCCTATTTCACTGTTCCATTTCAGTCATGGATGTTACGTTAATCTATTTCTAAGAACTGGCTGACAAATGGCTGTCTGGGGAATGGGAGATATGAACCGTCTGTATTTTTCTGCATAGCTTTCTGTTGAAATTATGATAATTTCAATGACTAATAAAACTACAATTGGTCGATCTATTAGTCAAATCCTACACATAAGGCCCAGATCGCGATGCTGTTCTCAATTCAAGTTTGCATGTGGGGATATTTATTTGCATTACTGAGACTCCTATAAGTACCTCGGCTTTTGGTTTGATGAACGCCTTGATTTTAAATTAGCCATACATCAACTGGCAAAATCGGCCGGTAGAGCTCTGGGTGCTCTCTGTACTAAGTTTTGTACAACTCATTAGTACAACCTATTCTCAGCTACGGAGCGGCAATATGGGGGCTTTATGTACATAAAGAAATTAATACTGTTCAAAATCGAGCCTATCGGTTGTTTCTTGGAGCTAACAGTACATCTTCAAATATCGCCACTAGAGGTGATATGTGTGTATGTATGTACGTACGTATGTATGTATGTATGTATGTATGTATGTATGTATGTATGTATGTATGTATGTATGTATGTATGTATGTATGTATGTATGTATGTATGTATGTGTGTGTGTGTGTGTGTGTGTGTGTGTGTGTGTGTGTGTGTGTGTGTGTGAGTGTGTGTGTGTGTGTGTGTGCAGTGACCGGTTAGTTGCGTAATAGCTCGCCCATCCGTTAATTAGCGTTGATCCGAATGAATACACACCCAGTATGTCTACCACAGATGTCGTCAACACGTAATCATATGGTCTAGTGCCTTGAGAATCCATTTCCTGTTTATTGTTCCAATAGTCCAATGTTCAGGTGGAATGTACCTGATGAAGGAATGAGTATGTAGTCCGAAACTTCGTGCATTTTCACATTAAAAAAGTTGTTATTCAGAAAATCTTCCTGTTCTTATGTATACCACTTCTAAATGTCCTTCAAAGACCTAAATCTATGCAGTTAAATCAGTATCATATATCAAATATGTTCGTGTTGTGTAGTGATAGTAATGGGAACTGTTTACGTACCGATGAATCCCATTGTGACATTATCACAATGACTCTTAAAATGGTACTTTGAGCAATGGTCAGTAGTTAAAATTACACCAATGATAATGTTTGCAGTTTTATAATCACCCATTGAAAGAGGTCGGGGTTGGGGAGTTGAAGTTGAAATTACTACTGCAAGTGCAATACACACAGCGGCTTCTGATTTGTGAAGTTGAATTTGGCCGGGATCCGTCAAATGTTCAAAACTTGACTGTGCTGACCAGTAGACTCACGCTTGAGTGATTTTGTGGTCCTGGTTGAATCAGAGAGAGGCAGAGATGATATTTGTTCTGTTCTGGTGTCAACGTTGCATTTATCATTATAAATGCATTTGGAATGACACGGTTTGTTAATTAAAATAATGAGGCGGTACGGCTACTAATATATTTGCAGACAGACAGACAGATAGTTTATTTAAGTCTCACAAAATTACAGACAATGTACACACACATAAAATATGTTTTAAAATGCAATGAGCCACTCTATATAAAGAGTTATGAGAGACTTTTATTATTTAATCTTGCCTAGGTACTATTCAAAATTTCAAAATTTGCCTCCACCCTTTTCGACCGTGGCATCAAAATTATCCTCCTTTGGAATCATTCGAAACTTTATTAATGGTCCTTGCGACCCGAGTGAGAGAACAGCTCCGCTGAAATCGCTCGTTAAAGGATAGATGAAATGCATTTTTCTCAAGAATGACAGATGATTACCTCTACGTATATTGTATATCGGAATCAATTGAGCATAAAATCGAGACAATATACACTTGCTATTGATAATTAAGACGATTTTAATTCACCCATTTTAACACTATCGCAATTTGTTCGGCGAATCCTTTTGAAAATGCTCACCGAGGCGTGAATGTGATAAGCGATAGGCGGGGGGGCTAGATAGCTTCTCCGCCGGTGTCTCGTTAATTAATTAATGATAATTATCACTGCCGCTAAATGAATTTATGAGGTGTATTACATCGTCAAAAAGACATGTTTATGTAATAATTGTGTAATTGTCATCTGCGGAATTACCTAGTTGGATATCTAAACATTCGATATATGGGAAATTTAAGTTGGTTTATTGAAGGTATCTTTGTGAAATTAACAATCAAAATGTTGCGAAATTACGTTGAATTGTGACTATCGCTGAAAATCAAATTCCTCCACATACGTCACAGAAGTCATCCCTTCACGGGTCACACCCCCGCAGACTTTCATTCTGGTCGCCGGGGCTAAATCAGGCGGTTTTTTAAAAAGCCGTATATAAGTAATTTATGGACCGATTTCAGAAATTTAAAATCGAGCAATTGTCAAAATGACATCCCATTTTAATGAATCCGATTTGGACCATATGTCATTTCATCCATCCTTTAAATCTCCGTACTCATCATCATCAACTATTATTATTGCAGGCACTCTCTGCTTCCTTTACCCAACTGATAAAGTAATTTACATAATGCAAAATGATAAGCTCAGTAAATCTGAAGTCGCTACTATTAGTAAAATGTTTACAACATATATTGAGTTTATATATATATGAAGTATCGTTTTGAATAGACGTTTCAACAGTATTCTCTTCTATAAAATATTCACTTTAATGAAACGTTGACTCTTGAAATATTATGACTTTTTTTAAGTTGAACACTAATGTCTGGCTAAAGGCGAGTGTTTCAAATAGTTCCGGTAAGTTTAAGTGCTATTGCCCACAATACATCGGTCACCATGACTGATTATATAAAGATATAGAACAATTGCAATATAGCCATTCAAATGCGGTTTAAGTGATATATCAGACTTTTGTTTTGACTCTCAGAATACCCTACTGTTGAACAAGCGTCCACTCGGTATTACGTAACATGAGTATTCGGTCAACTCATTAAGGCCGACAGGTAATTAATTACCGGTACAATGCCTCTGACCCCTGTGTGACGAGAACGCCAATATATATACAAATGTAGTAAGATTTCGATAGAGTGACCACATTAGCACTTATACGTTTCCGATCTGCAAATTCATCTCCGATCAGATGACATTCTCGACCAGGAACTAATAGCGCTAGTTATTGAGAATGTAAATGTAACAAATGTAAATTATGTAACTTTGAGATAATGATTTTATTTTGTTACAACAGTTATAATATGCCTAAGATTATCATGTAGGAATTGCTGACTTTTAAGAGATTGACTTTAGTGACTGGAAACTATTTATTGGCTTATGTACTTATATAATGAAGGAAACATGTTTCTAAATCCATCTTAATGTGTGACGTCTTTGCCTTTCTCATAGGTTTAACACTTTCAACTGGACATCAAAGGCTGATTGTATCAATTATGTGCAAACCCATGGATATCACAACTAGGCTGATGGTGGTGCATTGTATGTGAGACCCAAAAAATCGTCACAGCTTTGACAGTTATGAACTAGTTATAGACCTCTCATGCGTATCAGATGCATACTGAAATATTGAATAAACATCACATATCATTATACATATTCCAAGCAAAAGACATTGAGTGATTTTGACAAATGAAGTAACAAAATTAATTTAATGCGATAATCTAATGATTTTAACGGTCTTTAACTGTGCTGTGTATTAGAAAGTCCCTGGTCTTACATAATGTGCATGAGAGGACGTCACCCTTCACTGGCCATGGGAATTCGCTAGTTGATGTAATTACAGGTGGCGGGAATGAACATTAACTAATAATCATGTACCCACCCTCACTTAATTATTTGTGTATCTCCCATCAGACTATTAGGGGTGGCCAACATTCGTTCAAATGTTCTTATAGATCTAACGCACAGTATTATATAACATGCGATATTAGAAAGGCAGTAATAATAATAATAACAATCATATATGATTATCGTATTGTGTTCTGTATAAATCAACACAGAAAATACATGCATAGGCTGATGGAAAAAGTTATTTAGAAGCTCCAAATGTAAGGTTGTTATGTATGATGTCATTTAAAGGTGCATCAATTGTGTTTCATACATTTTTATTTGGCTTTAATACAAATTCACTCAGCTTACATATTCATCCCCAGTCGCCAAACATGTCATAATTACTAGTTTCCAATAATTAAAAGTAACATCATTATGCATGTGCAGAAACTACACATCCTATTTACATGCACATGCAGTAGTTATATGACTTGTCGAAAAAAAATTTATCAACCCAAATTTTTTATTTTGTCTGGTTTAAATAAGATTCCAAAACTACGTTTGACTCATTGGCGCGAGCCAGACAAGGAGCATTGTCCGGTTTTCGATCAGAAATCGATACTTTTACCTTCATATTGTCAATATACTAAGTCGAGTATCATCAAAATGGTAGATTTCAGTAACAGTTGGTACTTCTCGATAAAATAAGATAATTTATAACGTTTGTCATATTTGACCCCCCTCTCCCCCCCCCCCCCCCCCCCCCCCATAACAACACAATGGATGTACTTTTAGACCGCTGCCTTTGAAATCTGTCAACTCCAACAGTGAAATTTTCACAGAAATATTGACATAATAAATAAAATATCTGTCAATTATTGACAAATACCATGTTCACTTCATCTCGGTATTGTATGATAACTTGAAAAGATAATGCTTTCAAATCATTTATTGCAATATGAATACGAAATACAAACGTGTAGCAAGCAATGTTTATGTAACTACATGGACATTTAGATATTATCACACTTCCAACAACCGTACCAAAATATTTGAAACATAATAAATGTTGTTAACCGTTAAATATCATAAACAAAGTCATGACATCTGCCTGTCTATTTTACTTGAATCTCAAACTTGTAGCAAACCTATTAAACTATTACCACGCTGTATTAACGCTTACATTATGCAACATTGTCAACTTAAAATTAAAAACAAAAAACATGTAAATTGTTCATTAAGCTCTCAAATAAAATTTGAAATGAACCAGTATGTATGCTGTACAGTACTATAGTATCTAATTACCATCACTAGTCATCCTATGAGGAGCCAAGTCGCGCTCTTAACGAGCTAAATGGAATATGATATACTGGGTATACTGGGATAAGTGTGTATTGCAAAGGGGCAAATTGTTTGGGTATTACCATAAACCAATTAAAAAATACGTATATATTCGTATTGTCGCCAATACTGTTATTTCAATCGGAGTGTTTTGACACGTGTGTAGTTGACTCAGAGATACACACGTGGTCACTGGGATGTTCAGGAGATACGGTTCACTGACTTGATGGTTAAACACTAAGGAATTGTCTGAGATTTTAGAAAAGAGTGGTATATTCATTTTGGATTATTTTCATTTGAATGCAAACCGGATAGTATATTGTGGAAACGTCTGGTTATAAACTGACTACATATATATAAACTTAATATATATTTTTTTTAGGGGAAGGACACTTGTGTGAAAAGGCTTTTCATACATAATACCCGTCAAAATCGTAAGATGTCTTTGATAATCCCTGTACCGTATTGAGAAAGCGGCCGAAATTGTAAACAAATGAAATTATTAAGAACTTAATATAGACTTTTCATGTACCCCCCTCACTGCTCTCAACAGACTAACAGTGAGTGGGTCATCTCAATATCTAAATTGGAGACTAATTGCAAGAGTTCGAATTAATTAAAATTTGTAGGGTACTGGCGAATTTGAAAACGCCAAAAATGAGAACATTCTGAATTCATTACATCATTACATTTCTAAAAGTAAAACGTTTCGCTGATTATTGATACAAACGAATAATGAATATATTAGATCAGTGTTCATAATATTTGCGAAGTAATCCCTTGTTCAAAAGAGGCAATGAAGTATTTTGACGCTAGGAACAACTGGGCACTGCCATACATGCAAGAATGTATATACTATGTATGTTCTGTGCTATTCAATGATTAAAACCGCTCGAAATAGAATCAAACAAGTGAGGTAAGTAATGGACTGTTTTATTTTCTTAATTTACAACAATGGGTTAGTTGATCGAATAGACATATTACGCAATACCACGACACGCTCGTTAGATAGACATGGTGTTCTGATACACACAAATGCACAGGTCTAATATATCATATATCTGTAACCTGCACTTGGTTGTGTATAAATCATCAGTCTCGATGACACTGCCCACTCTACAAAACAATCAGAGAACCACTGCTTAGAACCTGTCAAGCCAAATGGAACAATTTTAATACTGCCACCGACCCGGAACGTCTATCATTTATCCTAGCAAGCCCAACTATTTTAAAAGAAAGTGCCAGAAGCTGCAAACTACTGCTGGAAAAACGTCGAAATGTATTGTTTAAAAATTGACTTTTTATAATATATTATTTTATGTCCTTTTATGCACAGTTTATATGTATACCTATATTTATACAAATATATGTATTATTCTATATTTAACCAAAGTTTTAGTATCTGATTTATAACCACGTTTACTCTTACATTCATACCTTTTATTTGTAGTCATTGCATTTTTAATATGTATAGATAGTCTCTCATAACCCTAGTTTTAGGGTGGCCCAGATGTATTTATATTTTATTGATATTATTTTATGTATGTGTATATATGGGGTGAGACTGAATAAACTATCTGTCTGTCTGTCTGTATTGTGGGCAACAGCGTAGTCAAAAAATATAATACTTACTGTTTGAAACGCGCTCCTTAAGCCAGACCATAGTGTTTTCAAAATCTTATTAAACTCAAACTTCAACATCGCCAATAAATATTTCAAAGTAAAACTATGTCACACTAAGTCAATCGTTTAGAAGTCAACAATTCACTAAACTCAAAATATCTTCTCAAAGTCAATAAGTCACCACGTTAACATATAATTAAAGATAAACTTTAAGTCAACCAATAGTTCCAAAGTCAACATGTCATCAAAGTCGATATATCTTTTCAAAGTCAACATTATTTAAACTTTTATTAAAGTAAAACTTCCACAAAAGTCAACCAATATTTCCGTAGTCAACATTTCACCATCATTATAATATTTTCAAAGTCAACATTTCACCAAAGTGGCATCAATTCCAAAATCACCATTTCACCAAGCTCAATATATATAGTCAGAGTCAACATTTCAAACTTCACCAAAGTGAATAAAATGGAATAAATATGGAATTAATATTTCATGATATAAGCATACTTCACCAAAGTCAATAAATTAACATAACATAATTAATGTAAGTCAACAATTCGCTTAACTCAAACTATCTTTTATAAGTCAACATTTCATCAACATCAATGTGTAATCAAAGTCAATATTTCATAAAATTCAAAATATATTTTTCAAAGTCAACATGTCACCCAAGTTAACATTTTATCAAAGTAACACTTTCACCAATGTCAATAAATATTTCCAAAGTAAACATTTCATAAAACATTCTTTTCCCCCCAAAGTCAACATTCACAAACATTATATGTTTGCATAGTCAACATTGGCCCATGGGCGAGGTTCATGGGCGAGGTTTCGCCCATGGGAAATAAAGCCAATGGGAAATCCAGCCCATGGTCGAGGTCAACATATGTGATTAAAGTCAAGATGTAAATATATGATTTAAGTCAACATTTCACTTAATTCAAAATATCTTTTTCAAAGTCAACATGTCACCAAAGTTAACATTTTATATAAGTTAAACTTAAACTACACAACATTTCACTAAAATGAATATTTCATAAGTCAACCATTCATATAACTCAAAATATGTATTTAAATCAACAAGTCTATATTTTATCAAAGTAACACTTCCACCAAAATCATTAATATTTTAAAAGTCAATATTTCCAAAGTCAACATTTCACAAACATTATATGTTTGCCAATGTCAACATTGGCCCATGGGAAATCCGCCCATGGGCAACCTGGCCCATGGGCGAAGTCTCGCCCATTGGCGAAATCTCGCCCATGGGAAATCTCGCCCAAGGGAAATCTCGCCCATGGGAAAAAAAAATTCCTTTGCATTGGGGGAGTTCACATATACCTAAAATATGTTACTGCTAGACCCATTATTAAAAATTAGAAAATAATTTTTGTGTAACTCAAATTTTAACAACCTCTCGCCCATGGGCATACCCATGGGCAAGGGGGTCTGTATCTCACGTACGGTGCGGGGTAGAAATTTGGAATTTTCGTCAATATCTTAGTTAAAGTATAAAAATAGGTTTTTGATAGAATTTGAACTTCTCACTTATGTTATTTACGTTGGTCAATTATGGAATCTCGGGTTTCCATAATAAAATCGGGTCGCCTTGAACTTCAACTACTAAAACTAATATGAATGAATTATTATATATATCTTGAAGAGATTTATCCTAATCACAGACTTTCAAAATCGACTTTATCTGGCAGAAATATTTTTTTGTTTGACTCTGTTGAAAATCTGGTATCGTTTTCTTGCCCCTCTTAGTACATTATAGTTTTGTTCACCCTCTGACAACTACTTTTGGAAATTAAAATGGTCAGCCATATAATATTATTTGGTATTATCTAAAATCTAATGAGTTACTGAGTCGATGGCTGTATTGTTCGTCACTCGTACATAACAACTCGTTTATTTTCAATTTTTCAATATTCAATATTTTTCATAACCTTCTAAAGCTACTCAGTATATCAATATTTTCTGTAAAGCGTTAACAACAAGAACATGTTGTCATCTATTGTTAACAGTGAACAACTGGAATGGCAAAGTGAATTGAACGTTCACATCTTCCCCAGCAAGTTGGAAGGAGGATCATGTATCACTGATGTCCTGTTTTCTTCTGATACATCGACCGGTCTGCATGGTCTTTGTTTACGTGCCGGGTAAATAAGAACGCTGGAACCGGTAATAGGATTAAAGGCGCTGTAGCACGTCGTTCTTACTGAAATAAAGTAAACTCACGAACAGTTAAACAAGTGTTACCAATTACTGAATAATACTCTTCAATCAATGAATGTGGTTCCAAAGCGAGCGGCCATTTCAAAGTGTTCACATTAAAATGGCCGCTCGAAGGTACAATGTAGTTCAAGTGATCTGACTGATGTAGCCTTACTTTAACACTCAGAGTAGACTTTTTATTATGGCTACCATGATGGAATGGTCAACCATCGTACGCGTGCTGTCTGAACTCTCAAATTCGCATGAGACTTACACATCTACCTCTCACACTGAAACGTTCCGCAAAAGTGTCGCTTTATACGTCGCATCATTTCTACCAATACGGATAACCGTTTCTATGGATACGGCTCATCGGATCGTGTAATGAGACGTTTTACCCTCTATCGTTACAATATATTGTATAAACTTCACTTATGAACGGTAAATTTGAGAAAACATAATATGCAAAAGCGGTTCTACAGCGCCTTTAAAGCAAGTATTAATTAGGTAATAAAGCTCCGTGTATACAAATGGTAAGAGAGTCCCTTAACCTTTTATTGTGCCTCCGAATTAAGTCACTCTTATGATTTATAGACTCTAGATCTATTTCGAAAATCAAACACAAAATCAAATCTGCTTCAAGCTGACGAGTTGAAACATTTATTGAAGCCCCTGTCGTATCTTTGATAATTGTTTTCCACATCCATTTATAATCGGCATTTCTCTCTTGTTTCACAGTTCGTCAGATCAACGATGCTTTAAAGTCGATGCAAATACAGCAGGTAGATATGAAATGATTCTCATAGAAACCGAACATGCAAGAAATGCCGTAAATCTATTGACAGTATTTTCCATCAGTTTTCGATTTCAATGTTTCATTTAAATAATGATTATAAACTCTGTTATCTACATTTAATCATTGATTGTATATATGTTTAGAAAGAAGAAGTTTAAAACAATAATTCATTTTAATTAAGTTATTCATTCTTTTCTATTCACTTTATATATTTAAAGGCGTATTTCTGTTAAAATATGGTGATCATCTAGATACCATTATTAGTTGTGAGTGATGTTAGACATCAGTACGATAGGTGTGTTATACTGTGTTTCTGAAACGAATGTTTCCACTACAGAGCCATGCAAGAACCAGAACTGTGGAGCTGGTGCTTGTATTGTTGATGGTGACAACTACGCTTGTGTCTGTGATCATACACATCAGGGAACTGCGTGTAATAGTGGTTAGTTTAGTTTTCATTTTATGAAATTTGAAAATGAAAGTCAGGTCTTGTGTTTCCAATAGTGTCATTCAAATGAGCCCAGGAGATCGCAATGACGTACATGTATTCGACCATTTCATAGTTTGGGATGCTGAAGAAGGAAGCATTTGATGTCATCTAGTTAACATGAATTAAATCTGACATATACAGTAAATTAATTTCGAATACTGAATAGGATAATATTTACATATTTTACATTTCAATATTCCAAAATATCGCCCAATAACACCCCCCCCCCCCCCCCTACCTAGGGTAGAATTATAATTCACTATCATTAGTTACTGTCTAGCACGTATTTGTTGACAGAGACATGACAACACATAAACATTCAAAAGAAGACAAACTCAAGCGATACGACTCTGTTCATGACCAGTCGCACAATTTCTTGCTATCGAATTTGTTATCGAATGTACGGCCAAAACAATCAATACTCCGAAACCAAATAGGTTTATCTTCTTATTGCACCTGATACAAGGGCAATACTGAAAACGTATTTAATAATATAAAACATCTATTTCCATAATTTAAAACGGACCACATATATTGTATTTTATATACCGTTCTTGTTTCTTCCAGACATTGGTGTACCTATTATAGGATAGACCGTCTTCGTCGACTGAATACTGAGAGGTCTATTTTATTGGGATTAATACATTAAAGGCGTCTATTCTGTATTGCATGTAGCATATTTATAATAAAACAACTTTCTTTCATCGTTTATGTTTGGAGTGAAGAATACATTTTTGTAAAGCATAAGCTATCCTATATTTTCGAATTGTGACTGAACAGCTCTTGTCCAAACTTGGCATCAAATTTAATCACGTTATAGCAACAAACAATTTTCTTTCAACGTTTATGTTTGGAATGAAGAATACATTTTTGAAAAACATAAGCTATCCTATATTTTCGAGTTGTGACTAAACAGCACTTGTCAAAAATTGGCATCACATCACGTTAAATGGAAAGAAGCTATAATCAATGTATATATTAGCAAGTTTACTTGAATTTAGTTGTACACCAAGTGGAGACAGAGATACGTTTGCTTCTAGTCATCCAGAGCGGCATGTCAGATACTCTCCACAAATCATGTGTGAAATTGAGCATTTAGCTCCGGAAGACCGAGGATGGCATGCTTTAGGAAGACACATCACTGTGAAAACTGGAAAGTGTGGTTATAGGTCGCATGTTCGCATAATACACAATATATCAGCCAGCGAGACTGCAACAAGATGGCGACCTTGAGGTCCTGAGAAGAAAAATATGTTTTTGGCCTCTATTGCTCTTATTTGGGGCAACAGGATCACGAAATGTTGGGATTTGATCATCTTAGATTCTTTTCCTTAGAAATGTGTTGGATTTAGCACAGGGGCGTGTTTCTCTAAGAAACAACGTTTGAAAGACATCTACCTATATATACCCTTCCCTATTACTATATAAAAGCCTTAAAAGCGCTGTAGCACGTTTTTTGCAAAATTTATTTTTTCAAATTTCCCATTTATAATGATAGTTTATGTCATTTAAATTACCTTTAGAGGGTAAAACATCTTATTACACAAACCAATTATCTGTAGTGGTAATAACTATGTTGCGTATAAAGCAAAAATTGCATGGCGGCCATTTTATTGTGAACACAATTTATTATTTTGTATTACAAAAACGATTCCCATGGCTTTACCGAAACATGTACACTAATTTTAAACTTTATTTTCCGAAGAGAGAATGATGTTTTACTATTGGTGAAATTATTTTTCAAATACATTTCATCAACTTTTTTGAGTGAAAAAACGTGCTACTGCCCCTTTAAGCAAAGTGATGTAACCGAAAACCACCCCATGCTCATTCAAACTCATGTTTCGCATCAAACAAATTGACTACGATACGAAAGCTGAATGATTTCCCAACAAAATGAGCTATCAATGGTCACAATCGGTTCATTATTTAAAAAAAGGTATGCGACAAGACAGTTCTTATATCGCTACTTCCAAATTTTGAAGCGAATTTCCCCCTCACGAAAATCAGCGAAATCTCACCTTTTAAAATCGTTTATTAATTCCAGCAATGTTGACAGAACCTATGAATCGGCAGATTCTAACCGCAAAGTGAAACTACAGATGTTAACAATTATTACAATATCTGGATATCATTTCTCCGACTGTACTACGCCATTATGTCTCAAAGCATCGCCAATACAATGAACTTGTCAGCCATTCATGACCTTGACATTCATTCATGGCCTTGAGAAGACCTATCCCGATTCTCGGGCGTTCTTTGAAAATATCAAAGATATGATAAATATTTAGTGTTTTACCATTTACCTAGCCCAGCAAATTTATATTTTTAAAAATCGCTTGAAGAAAAATCCATAAAATTGCTTAATATTTCTTGTCAATTCAAAGTCACCCAGTTACAAAGCCCAGTACTTGGTACATCAGATCGCCCAAGAAGTATAACATGACGTACCTACGTTTTTATTAATTTCACAACGGGTGTTCTCATAGAGGACCTCCATGATTACTTCGAGTTTCCGGTTTCTCTCAGCAAAATTACCAGACATCCCCGATAGGCTAAAATTACCCTATGAAATCATTTCCTTTCCAAAAAAGACCAATGCTTAAATTATTCAATATTGTTTAACACTGTCAACTCTGATGTAACAGTATACAAGTTTTGACATTTTCCAAAATTCAGGTACGTCAATTACCATGTCTGTACTGTTACCATTTCTGTAATACTGTCATATCTCGCCTTTTGGCTCAGGAGACACTGATACAAAGATGGTACCTTTGTAGACGGCATTACCCTCGGGATAAGCAAACAACTGTTAATGTACATGTTGAATGTAGGTAGTAGAATAATATTCGTACCAGCTCAATTAAAACAGTGTTTTATATGACGAGCAGTGATTACTGGGATTTATCAAGTTACAGTGAAACTAATTTATATTTTTACTGGGATGATACTGATATAATTTGACGTCATAAAACAATAGTCTGACACAGCGAATTGGCTTATGACGTCACAGTGTAACTGTGATGACGGGCTGTGAAAACGACCCTCTTCGGACGTAATTACACGGATAACAGCATATAATAGGTAGAATATCCGTCAATTATTGACAAATACCATGTTTATCTCATCTCGTGAGCTAGTAAAATATGCTGCGCCACTCGTGAAAATATAACATTTCTACCCCACTCGATGAGATAAACATGGTATTAGTCAAGAAAAGACAGATATATATCCTCTGTATAGTACTTGTACATAAAGTATGGACACGTCGAATGATTGTACCTGTTGACATACACTGTCGTCCAAAAGAAACGCCTACTTGATTTTTCTTAAAATGAAAGATGAAAAAATTTCTGAAATATAATTAGTGGTTGTCTCCAAGTTATGCTGAAACTATAATAAATTATTAAAGTCCATGGATTCGTGGAAAAAACTGCGATTTCAGACAGTTACATTCATGAAAACCACGCCCAATGAAGACCGCTATTTCCGGTTGATTCACTTGCGCACCGTAACCACATCCATCTGTAGCGTCATCACCAATTTAATGCGAATGCCTGCCTGTATTGCTGCTCGTAGTTGGATGGAAATTTGTTTCAAATGTTTTTCTGGCCAAGCACTGATCGAAAACTGAACAATATTGTTGTCTCATTTCAACAGTCGCCTTTCTTCAGTTACATGACAACTTCTGAAATTAAAATAAATTATGCAGAAACTATGCAACTTCATAATGCTTTAATATAGCTTAACTGTTCATAATAGTTTTTACGAAATCTGATAAGATATCTGGTAGGCGTTTCTTTTGACCGACAGTGTAGTATATCATGAAATGGTGCATCCAACGATTATGTTTTGTTCATTTGAGTTCATTGTCTTCAATGATAATTGTATTCTTAAAATCCTTGTTTAAATTTTTTCTAACAACGGAAATTGTCAGAAATAACGGCTAGTTAGCCCCAATGTTACAGGATTAAACAGAACTTCGATCTATCGGAACAAAAGTAACATTATTTTAGTTCTATTACAATGGGTAGTATGTGTTCAACGAAATGGTTAGCATAGCAGTAGATCAACTTTTCCTGCTCAACAAAAGTGTATTCCATAGAGAACTTTTCATGAAATTGTATTTGGCTTTCATGCGTTTAAAAGGATGATTTAAGTTCAAATCATCGCCCCCGGCTTGCATAAGGAACGGGATACCGCTGTGGATAGCACTTTCTGATCAAGAGGTCCGGGATTCGAATCCTGCCAGAGGCTCCACTATTTTGTCTACTGTAGAAAACTGTTCTACATGCAGTAAGGTTTAGGTTCACTGCCATACTACTACACTAAATTTCAGTGCAGTAGTACCCATGATTCGCAAGGTCGATGCTTGCAGGTTTCACCGCAGCGCATAGCCGCCATGGCTAGTCGCTGTGATATACGTGAACTATTTTTGAAAGCGGCGTTAAACCCCACCTCACCTCATCTCGGCTTGGATTATTCATCCCACAAGGCCAGAACTTCGACATTCAACTTTTCTTCAATGAAACCGACCAACGGCTTTATACCCCCCTAATTTATGATATATGATATACTGCTTATATGATCTGTTCAAACTTACCAGGGGGCGGGATAGCGCATTCGGCTTCGGATCAAGAGGTCCGGGTCGAATCCCGCCAGGGGCTACGCAACTTTGTTTGCCGTAGAGAACTGTTCTACACGCAGTAAGGTTTGGGTGCAATGCTACACTGAATTTCAGCGTAGTACCACCCATGGTTCGTTAGTTCCAGCCGATGCTCGCAGGTTTCACATCAATTCATAGCCACATGGCGTTGTGAAATACTCTTGTAAGCGGCGTTACACCCCAATGCAATTCACCTCAAACCTACCAAACAAAATATGTACTTTTGTCTTCTTTTGCTTGAAATGGAACATGCAGAAAGACCAAAATTTGCCTAGATAAACTGTGGATATATTATCAATAATGATCTAGTTATTCATTGACATACTTATCAGTCACCATTGTTCCAATATCCCAAACTTATTTTGTCAAGTACATATACGTTTATGGCAAGATGAAATGAAAATGCTAATAATTAAATCTTGTTTAAGTTCATTTAATGAACAAAATCTGTTTTATATTTTCTGATATTTCTACTTAAACATTCATTCTAATATGCTTAAAGTAAAATAATATAACTACAATTACTACCAAATGTTTTTTTTTATATCTGGCTCTATCACCAAAGCTAAGGCTTATGTTACCCGTCATTAGTGACCCCAAAAAGGTGTTTCAAAAAGTACTGTATAAAATTACTTTTGATTAATTTTTACCCTCGCCGGCAACGAAATTATGAACCGATAAGAAAAAAATGCTTCAGTTATATTCAGTAACAAGGAGTACTCCTCGATATAATAACGTTTACACACATGATTCAACCCCCAAAAGCATGTCCATTTTATGTACACGTTACCGTTTGATAAGTTAAGCTACCTTTAATCTGGACTCTTACCAAGTCGTGAGACATACATCAAAGAAGATTGTATATGAAAGATTCCAATGATATGGTGATCTCTCGTCTTAAATAATTATATCACCCGCTGTGTCAGCTCTTTGATGTAGTCCGTTGAGATCGACCATGTTATCGATGAAATCGACTGTAGTTTACAGTTTTAGTCTGTTATGCGTCACATGTTACAAGCGGCAACATGTATGCAATTATGTATCACATATTGACTATTGATTGGTTTGCAGAACAGTTCACAAAGGAATTGTGTCGTGCCATTTGTTGCCCTTTATATTATAAAAAGGTAGCAAACTGAAGCCTCCTTTAATAAACAAAATGTGAAGTTGTCAAATAATTAATTAATACTGAGAAAATGTGTATTGATATTTTTATCATTATAGTTCGTAAATCATAGAGTAACAAATAACATATACTCAGATCTGAGAAATTGTGTATGTATATTTTTTAAACCATAATATTTAGTATATCATAAAGTATTAAATTGCAACTACTCTGATCATCGTAATGCACAAACGAGTATTTATCGATATTTATTGAAGTTGAAGCCTTACTCATGGATTGAATTAACTTAATCTTAGCTCTATTGATCTGTTATCTTTCCTAATCTGCACATTATCACCCGTATTACCCAGATAGACAACAGTGTGTCGACGGTATTATGTGAGATAGAATAAATGTAAATATGGACTGAGGTGAATCATAGCTGCATAACTATGTTGCTAAATTGTTACTTTGATATCGCAAAATTCAATATATTAGACTTAGCTTAAAACGATCTCTATTGCTGTAATCTTCAAACATTTTCATCTAACCGTCGTCACCTACAGAGGTCTGAAGCTAAGTAAGTTTTTATTTATATGTCTTTGCATTTATTAAAGAACAAACTCATAGGACAGAATTCTAGGTACAAATTCTGGTTTGTTATATTAAGCTTCTGACCAGTTGCTAATATGTACTCGCAATGAATTAATAATTATTAATTAAAAATTAAATAAATCAAAATATATTGTGTGTAAAAGTAAAAAGAAGACATTGTATGAGTATCATTGTCATACTATATTAACGATACGAGTGCCTGAATCAGTTGATCACTGGATATTGAGTACTAACAATATAATATATTATGTGTAAAACTAAAAAGAGGATATAATATGACCATCATTGGTAGCTATATTAAGAACACGAGGATCTGGATGTAACAATATTAAGGAACCAATATTAAAACATCCAACGATATCGACACAATTTTGTCAAAGTCATGGGAATTAAATCAAACAAAAGTCTACTTTCAAGCATAGATTTACGGTCGTTCGTCGCCGCATTTACAATGCAAAGTCATTGATACATGTAGTACATGACGGCATTGCGTTATCAAACAGGTCGCGTCAGAATTGCGAAAATACAACGTTTCACATCTGCGTCGAAACGTTGCATATCATGAATAAAGAAGTTGTTATCAATATAATGTTCGCAATTCTTATCATTCCAATTTCTAAAACGTCACGTCACTTTATTAAAGAAATAGAAGACGAGTTGGCGTGCTTTATCGTTGAATAAAACATAGCAGGGAGCATAAAACACGAAGGGCGAAGCCCTGAGTGTTTTATGCTCTCTGCTATGTTTTATTCTAGAATAAAGAACAACAACGAGTCTTCTATTTCTTATATGAGATGCCCTTAAATAGTTACTCGCTTTTCTATAAAAACCGCGGAGATATAATGTTGTTTGCATAAACTATATTTTGAAAATATTAATGCCTCCCGTCGTAGAACACATTCTCTAGCTTTGGACAATAAAAGTGACGTAAAATATGACGTCATTTGCTAAGCGAAGCTCTTACTGTCGTCTAAAATCATGAGCACGTTTTATTGTCTCATAAAGCACGCTGTCGGTCCCATTGACCGCCTGTGTTGTATTGCCATAGGTATCTTATATTATTTGATAATTTTGTCCTACGGCATCGTTTAAAAGTCATGTCCTTCAGCGTTTATTATCAAACACACATGTCCAAAGCAGAGTTTGTTCCTTCATTTATGGCAGCTAACCCTTATGTTTTCCAGCCGGTCCCTTACCGTTAACTAAAAGAATGTCCATCCTATTGTTCTACAGGTTCTACTGAATCAGGTTCACGAGAACAAAGGGATGGATTTGACCGTCTTTCTGTTCCTTTTGGCTGCATTGCCTGGTTCTCTGACTGCAAGTGGTATGGACATGCACTTTGGAGGTGGATCTTTGATGTTCAAGTTCATTGATACTAGCAAAGCACCATACAAGGTATACTTTCTTTGTTTTATCCCTCCCCACGAAGTGCACGGGGATATAGATTTGAGCTCCGTGAAAAAGGGAAAGAACACATTTGTTGAAAACGGCTAATTTAGGAATGCGTGCAGCTTTTGAATACATCTTAATCTTAATTCATGTGGATTAAATGCAATATTTTGAACATTTAACCTGGATTACCATTTTCTATGTAACTTCTATACTAGATTATCTGAGTGTGATTCCTCTGTTATATCGAGAGATATGCATTATCTATGCAATAATTTTATTTACGAAATATTGGTGTGCAACAGTACCTTATATATACTTCTGTCTTTATACAACCGCAAAGCAAGAGAACGTATTTGTAATGAATACATGTACTTCTTAAGTGATTTATTTACCACTTTCTTTCGTATTCAATAAATCATTAAAATTTGAACATTCACTTTCAAAATGGTTTAAGAAGTTTTAAAGAAATCACTATTAACCATGTAAAAAACCCTTTATTCTACCTATGCTTATGTGAACCGTCCAGCAAGTCTGATAACAGCGCATGGAAAGCAACAGCTTCATGATCTTTGGACCATATACGGGGTTCCGCGGGTAACAAATCGTAATGATTTACTTCCTAAATGTTCTTATGATGTCAATAAGAACATGTTCATTCGCGAAATGCTAAACGCTAAATACCTATATAGAATAAGGAAGTTGTGTGTCCATAAAAGTAATACGTAAACTTCTATACTGTCCCTCAAATTTTGGCCAATGACACGTCATAATGATAAAATATACGTATGATAAACGTTTCCTGGTTTAATTAGTTTTCCTCGAAATATGCTATTTGATTTCGTGAAAACAGTTGATCATGAACATGCTGAAAAATAAAGAATACCAAACCAGTGAAAAATACCAAAAGGACCTTTGGAGTCAAATGCCTACAAATTTAAGTCATTCGGTCGATATGGCCGCTGAAAGATGATATTTCATTGGTTAAGAAAAAGGGATACAGTATGAGGTTCCTTTCCCCCGCTAGGGAATTTTGCTGGAACCTAGAAATTAAGGCCATCTAGACTCAGTTGCAACCAATGAGGACACTCAATGTTTGCCGGATTCAGGCCACCGAGATCAAAGTAAGGAACAGAAACCTGAAAGAAGCAACCTCTGTGGGATGAAATGTGTCACATCCTTTTACATTATATTTCAGATCAAAATAACCACATTGACTGGATGGGTGCTGGGCCTAGGACCCTGTGGGAAAGCATGTGGTGCTGCTGACGTTGGTAAGAATACGACGCAGTCACGTCAGCAGATCTTAAACCTGAATGGTGAAACTTACTTAGGAAATTGGACAAAAGAAACAAGTCACAGTGACAGATTTAAGACTTACACACAGATAACGAACGAAATTAACAACAACATACAAGCTTTCGTGACGGCAGTCAACGTTCCAATGAAGTGGGAACAAGAACTTGCAGAAGTGGTCCTTAACATCGACCCAACAGTGGATTACACAGACATAAGGTATGTATTATTGAGTTATATACAATGCATGATGTTAATTAGGAAGGAAAACATATATTTATAAGACGGCTCACGGGAAGCGAGTTTAATAACTTATGCATCTAGCTGGAACAAAAATATAGGAAGAGGCAGCAATCAATGGAATTAGGTAAAACTCTGTGTTTTACATTTTCATTATCTTAACAGGCGTTACCTAGATGGTGCGTGTACGTCTATAAAATATAAGTTCCTTTACGAAAGACTACAAGGGCTTAGTTACAACATTGAAAGGTGTAATTATAGGTGTAGACAGTTTTATGCTCAAGTTATAAAGTTTAAGTAAAATGTTTTAAAGTTGCGAATACTAGTTCTGAAAATGTATTACAACTTGTCAAGATGTAATTTCAATGTTCATTTCAATGCCTTACATGTATGTTCCCTTTTCAAACTCGTTGAACTTAAATATACAAAATTATAACTTGTATTTACACCTTTTAAAAGTGTAATTTAAACGTGTTAAAGTAAAACGTATATCCGATCCCGGGCGTCATATTCCGTTCAGGCAAACCCGCACGTACGTACGTTCGCCCGTCCCGTTTCTTGATAGTGCGATATCTCATGAATCGTTGTACCCAATGTCTTAAAATTCGGTAATCATTATGCCAGTTTTTACCAGTAATACAATATTCAAAGAATATCAGTTTGACTGAATGATACAAACTAGTACATATGTCTTCATTAACTCGACGTTAACAACAGAGACCATTGGTATCTTAGTGGCAGACACTTATTTTACACATCATCGCTCATCTTTATAGTCAACAATTCCTTTTTAAACTTGCCGATATTGTTATAATGCTTGTGCTTTGAACCATTTGTGACTGTTTAAGTTTAATGCGGATAATATAGAAGTACACAGGCAAAACTATACATGTTGCATGAGTTTTGCATATTTGATCATAAATATATAAGACAGAAATACTAAATCAACTTGTCGGTAAACAAACTGCAAATAATACATATAGGCCTGGGTGTAATAGAAGATAAAATGGTGAATTTCATTCCACAATATAGAAAACACTTTCATACTAATATATTATTTTCTCCATGTCTATTCTCATAGGCTTCATTTCCCATGAGCATGAACTTTCTCCAATATCCCAGTCAGTGTGCAAAAATAAGGAAATCTTGAATTGATAACTAATGGTCTTGTTGAATATTTGGGGAAAAAGCATTGACAAATTGTATATTCATCAATATCAGCATTTGATTGTAGGGACGTATGAATACTTGCTTAGTCTTTGTAACATATCATGCAGGTAAAAGTGCCTGTAATCTGTTTAAGTTTTCATGGTTCATTCTGGCGCATATTCAACTACACATATGGAGTGGCAGTTTATCCCGTGGAATACCGACTTCAGATAAAAGTGAAACCGGAACTACGAGACGACACACAGAAACCGAACAACAGTCCACAGGTCCTGTTTAAGCCTGTTTACAAGTATGTATTTTGTATATCCATTGTCCTGGTAGATCTAGCTACTAGTCTTATTGATACAGTACATGGAGTTAGATATTTGTAAACGATAAATAAATGGTGTTTATTTTTAGAAATGTTGAATACCTACTGATTTATAACATGGTTATATTTGGGATGACACTACCTTCAATAGTACAAATTCTTGTATTTTTTCGGGTCGAATCCCATGCGGGATTCGAACTCACGCCCTCAGAGTAAGGCAACTATCGCCAGCATTGACTGTACTAACAGCTTACCACACGACCATTTCACGTACCAATAGCTTACCACACGACCATTTCGCCGACTATTGAAGGTAGTGTCATCCCAAATATAACCATGTTATATTTCTTAACTATCTAAATGGCAAGTATTTCTACCTACTGATTTGTTCATGAGGTCTGTCAGTATTTGCACTAAACGGTGACTCTTTTTTCAGGATATTATTGAACAAAGCCACAGCAATCAAACTGTCTACCATGGATCCGGATGGGGATACTGTTGAATGTGCATATGCTGAATATGTTGAAGCTGGAGGTTTAGGAGCATTGAACAACACTGTCGTCAATCATGTAACGTCATGCATTGTTCTAAATTGTTTATTTTAGACTTACTTACTACATCCTTTTCTCGAAATATTTAAATCCGTATAGTTTATGTATCAGATAAGTGTATGGTGCAACACAGGACAAAAATGGTGGAATTCGCCTTGTCGTATCCTTCCGGATCCTATCAGATCCAGAGGGATCTGGAAGTATCCGGCAAGCGGATTACACCCTTTTTGTCCCGGCAATACTGTTGCACTTCCCAAGTATAGTGATATTTTAGTAGTAGCTGTTCTATCGATGTATCTGCCATTGTGTATTGTACATTGCAATAAATGAGCAGGAACGCTCTAATAGTAATACTTTCACAACTTCGTTATAATAAAACATGAATACGATATCATACTGAAAAGAAATGATATTAGAATTACACATTAGGATAATAACGATTGAAAACTAACAATTGTGACCTTCTTAAATGCACCCCTTCAATTGACATCATTTACCAAAAATATATAGGATATAGATGTTGTAATTCGGTTAATATGAAATCAGTTCTAATTAACCTTTAATTAGCGTGTTCAACTTGCATGACCGTAGGTTGACAAGAAAAGTTATTTGGAAGATTATATATCTACTATTCTAAAAAGGTTACTTTTAAAGATACATGT
Source organism: Gibbula magus (assembly GCA_936450465.1). Taxonomy (NCBI): domain Eukaryota; kingdom Metazoa; phylum Mollusca; class Gastropoda; order Trochida; family Trochidae; genus Gibbula; species Gibbula magus. The sequence continues at coordinate 20,323,093 of OW388291.1, forward strand.
TAATAAGCATTTTACAAATATGTCAAATATTTTACATAAACGAAACTGAACATTTAAATAAATAATTTTCTAAATACGCAGTAGCACTGTGTTTCTTGTTTAATTGTACTTGCGTTTATCCGTTTACGAAACACAACTCACTTACTGTGCGACTTGGAAAGTTCTAATTTGGTATAAGTGTTACCTATGTCATGGTGTTCTTTTCTTGTAGGGCTTTCAATCCTTGGGCAACACATTTGTTAAAAATGTTTGATCAGAAATGGCCAAATGTCCCGACTGATTTTCGTATACAGCTGTGCCACTATGCATCTTCAAATGTGTAATGAGACTTACCTATATGATCGTGTGGTTTTAAAGGATTATAACTCCAGGGTACCAACACGTTTGGAAATTTTGACCGAGGCCAACGAATATCCAGACCTTGTTTGAAAAAATGTGCATGGAACTTAACAATGCGGTGGCGATGTTGCATTTAGGGGTTGTTGTGTCGTGTCATTGTTGTGTGTTGGTTGAATGTTAGGGTCTTTCATTGATATGGTTTACTACGTATGTTCTCAAATTAATTTATTACAGGCGGGAGTTTGTAATCTGTGCTCACTTTTTCCCTTATTTAGGATTGCAGTATAGTAATTGATGCTCAAGAGTCATATGGGTTTGTGGATGGAGGGTGGGGAGCAATACCTGTCAAAGTAATGGACATCCAAAGGAATCCGAAGATCGACCCAGGAGATCACGGATCGAGGGCTCTAAGTGCAATCAATGTACAGGTACAAATATGAAAGAAACTTACAGCAAATCCTATCTGCAATATTCCCTGAACTAATAATGCTGACTGTGGATGGTTAATCTGTGGTATAGGTTATCCTATGAATAATTCGTAAGTTGTTATATACACATGTATGAAGATACACATTTATAGTCTTATACTTAAACACAGTGACGACAGGTCATTTGTCAGTGTAAAGTGAAACAAACAATATATGAATATTAGCAATATTTTATCCGTCCCCAGTTCATGATCCAGACCCTGAAGACCATCGATGCACCGGAATTCGTCAACCCGACACATGAAAGTCAACATGAGTTCATTGTGTATGTTGGATCAACGTTGAAGATTCCACTTTATGCCAAACCACCTGGTTACCCTTTGAGGTAGGTAATCTGATGTTAATGAATTCGTTTAACTTTTATGGCATGGTAGACTTGCAATTAATGCTGGCCTACCTTGCGCAATGTATGTGATGTATAAAACCTGGCAAATGTTCAGATTCAGATACAAATTGTCCTCTATTTCAGCAACATAGAAACGTTCCAGCTGAGATCAATCCCAACCCGATCTTTCTCTGTGAATGTTCCAAAGATTGACACCCCAAGATTAGCGGAGCGTGTGAAGTACAGTATAGCCAAATGGAACCCTACGAAATCTGATGTTGGAGAATACCTCGTCGGTGCACTTGTCATTGATACACAAGGGTGACTTGACCAATTAGACCTAGTTGTCTGTGGCAACCATTCATAAAAAGTGTCTGTTCATTATCGATATCAGGACTGTTTCGTCCAAACAGTCCTGATATCTGATACAAGAATACTTTCAAGACGACTTTTTAACAAGATTAGTTACAGTTTACAACAACAGTAATGTTCAGAAAGGTATGTTAGAAATGATAAATAAAGTTGTTTAAAAAATTTGAAATATAGAAATTAATATACAAAGAAATATACAAAATAAGCAATTAATAAGAATGTTCAAGCTACCTAAATATTTAAAATCCAACCGATTTAAATCCTTTTTAGAAGCCACATTCAAATCCATTATTGCAGAGCCACGCTAATATTGCGACCTCATTCTTCCAAAGCAATTATTTACAAACTGTGAAATTTCGTAGCAAACTACCCGTATGTTCGTAAATTGCACGAGCCTGCATGGTCTAATTCTCTTTCTACAGAGTTTACACCCTTCAGAAATCTGAAATAAGTAACCTGTATTGGAAGAGAATAGCATGATCTTAGAACATTTAGTCAGTGCGCCAAATTTTACACGCGGGAATCACGTGCTAAAATCGCTCAATTCGTAGTACTACGCTCTTCATTCATACACTAGAGAAGGGGAAAAGGTTATGGTATTTGACATTATTTAAAAACTGTTCATTGTTCATGTTATTTCACTCGAAATAGGTGAGATGAAAGTCGGTTACTACCATAGTTTCCTCGTTGCATCGGGAAATAGAAAGACTGGGGCCTCCTTTCGGACAAACTGTCCTGCTATTATTTCGATACAACTCAGAAACTAAGGTAGGAACTATTACTTATCCGCAGGTGTCCTTTATGTATATGGAGCACATTGGTGTAGTGGTTAGCATGTCTGCCTCTCACGCCAACGGCCCAGGTTCGAATCTCGGTGGAGACACCAAATATATGTGACCTTGGTCTTGTACTGTGTTATGTCCTTGGGCAAGGCACTTCATCCATATTGCACACAGTTCACCCAGCTGTACAAATGGGTACCTGGACATGGTAATGTATGGTTCTATGTGATCGCGTGGAGCACATCATAGGCGGCACCCAAAGTATAATTCCTTCAGGGTAATAATTGTGTAGCGCCTTGAGCATGCATTGTGCATGGCCATGGATATGTGCGCATTATAAAGATACTATTATGATACTTATATGCAATATTGATGTAGACAATGTTTAAACAATGTTCATCTACTGCAAAATTATCTAATATGTATTATAGTCAGAAATATTGAAAAGACAACAAAACATGGTGTTCAATTCATTTTAATATTAAAATCTCACAATGATAGTTTATGGTATTTAATATGATATTTGTAACGTAAATATCAAAACTGATTTTCAAGCTCCTTAATAGCTTTCAAAATACTTAATGATAATTTTTGTTTAGGATATCCCCAACCAACGGTTTGAGGGGATGTAGTCATAAGAGGACCTTTTTTGTCCCACTGATTCAAGAAGGTCACTTCAATTTTCATTAAAAAGGGGGAATAATTCGACTTTGTTGTAAATAATACAACTTATTCGAATGTGTTCTATTCTAAAAGTTAATCTTTTTTCTGAATTTCTAATTTGATGTTGTATTATTTTTACAGGTCGGATGGACTTGACAGAAACTATAATGTTATTATAAAAGGTAATTGTGATATACACTCTGCAAAAAGAAACGCACAGGTGAAATGTTTCGATATTTAATGGACAGAGTAAACCACACATAAATCGATTATAAATGAATACAAGTGACTGAAAATCGGCACACATTCAATGTAATGTACAATTGTTAGTCATGTCCAAGTCACTTCACTGTTCCTTGAATAACACAAGGGGGCGTTAAAGTCAGTACCTAGTTACACCACCTCCTGCCCCAACCACAGCTCTGCACCGTCTAGGAACTGATTCCAGAAGTCTGTGGATGTTTGCCTGGGGAATTCTTTGCCACTCCTGCAACGCGTTGGCAAGCTATGCATTGCGTTTAAATCATTTTCTGGATGCACGATTTATGCACGATTTTCAAGTTTCACATATAAAGTTTACAAAGGCAATTTTCGTCGATTTTTTATGCTTCACACTTAACCCATGACACTGGTAATCATATCCAAACATTTACATTATCTAAATTATATTTTGTGAAAAGATATGTGAGTTGAAATTTATTCCAATACCTGTGCTTTTCTTTTTTTGCAGAATGTATATATTTTGGACAAGGTAATGGGTCCTTTGACCCTGATTTGGGGCCTAAGGGTCACCAAATCTATGTGCAATTCATAATCTCAATTGGCCGAAAAGTTTTTTAACTTTCCTTTTGTCCTGGAGAAGAAGATAAAAAAAATATTGTTTAGGTCGTGGCTCCTGTGGCCCTTAATTAGGACCACAAGGGGTCAAGGGGTTTGTACATGTATAAGATTAACGCCCTCAAGAGCCAGTGGTTCTGGGGGAAAGTCGAAAAAGTGAAACGTTTGGGACGGGCGGGCCCCAGACGCTTATTTATATTTACAACCTATTTATATACAATATTAATAATGATTTGTTGTTTAGATATCAAACTTCTCGGACCAACGAATCTTCCTCATGTAAGTAGATATCTTAACTATTCCGAAAGTCAAGTACACATTATATTTCTATCGACCGTATTAATGACCTTTTAAAATGTATATAATAGTTAGAACCTATGAAGAGAAATCTTAGTGATTAATCACTAAGATTTCTCTTCATAGGTTCTAACTGACTTAGAACTCCCCCTACTTTTGATTGACAGGTTCAATGACGTAGCTGTTTGCGTCATTTCCTACCCAATCGTTTCATATGACGCGATGTTGCCAAACTGCATGGATGTGTTTTTATGAACTCTCACTTTTCCAAAAACGTATTTCATCGTAACATTTGTTACTGTTGCTGCTATCAGTTTTTGTGCAGTTTCCGTCGCCGCCACCGCCGCCGCCGGTACATTTTGTATTCGCTATAACTTTTTTCCTCGAAGGTTTTCAGAACTCATATACATAACTTATTACTTATGCCTTGGGGAATTTTTTTTAAATGTTCACATTCAAGGTCAAAGGTCAAGGTCACGAGTTCTGAAATCGCTAAAAAAAATCCTTGTAAACACGATAACTCGAAAAATATTTGTGTTATCAGGCTCTTTTTTGGTGTAGATCAACTATGGAGAAGATTTGAAAAGGTTTTCGCTAACATCCGTCAAAGGTCAAGGTCATAGCGAGGTCACAACTTAAGCATGCTTTTGCGAAAATGTCTTATTTCAACTATTAACACTTTGAATCATTACATGATTGTGATACACAATGAAAAATGATTGTGTGACCTTCAATTTTAAAGGTCAAGGTCACGAGATAGGGTCAAGGTCACCAGTTCTGAAATCACTAAATAACTTTTTTCTATGAAGGTATCAACACCTCATATATATAGCTTCTTTCTTGTACACCTGGGGAATTCTTTTGACATGCTCAAATCCAAGGTCAAAGGTCAAGGTCATGAGTTCTGAAATCACTACAAAAATCCTTGTAAACACCATAACTTCAACAACTTTTGTGCTATCAGGCTCTTACTTGGTATATATCAACTATGGAGAAGGACTGAGATTTGAACAGGTTTTCGCTAAAATCTGTCCAAGGTTAAGGTCACATCGAGGTCACAACTTAAGCACGCAGTTGCGAACATGCCTTATTTTAACTATTAACCCTTTGAATCATGACATGATTGTTACACACAATGAAAAGTGATCATTGTCTGTGTGACCTTGAAGATCAAAGGTCAAGGTCACGAGATATGGTCATGGTGACCAGTTCTGATATCTCTAAATAACTTTTTTCCAAGGAGGTATTAACACCTCATATACATAGCTTCTTTCTTATAAATCTGGTGAATGATTTTGACATGTTCACATTCAAGGTCAAAGGTCAAGTTCTTAAACCACTACAATAATCCTTGTAAACACGATAACTTCAAACATTTTGGTGCTGTCAGACTCTTATTTGGTATATATCAACTGTGGAGAAAGACCAAGATTTGAAAACGTTTTCGCTAAAATCTGTCAAATGTCAAGGTCACAGCAAGGTTACAACTTATGCATGCTATTGTGAATATGCCTTATGTTAACAATGAACACTTTGAGTCATTGCATGATTGTTATACACAATGAAAAGTAGTCATTGATGGTGTGACCTTGAAGGTCAAAGGTCAAGGTCATGAGATATTGGTTACGGCCATGTTAATCCTTTGATCCAATTTTGAAATCAGAAATAGATTTTAAGAACAAACTTGTGAAAAATGCCCCCAGTGATGATTCAACTTGTTAGAATAACTTGAATAATGAATGTCCAACAAAATACCCATTTTATTTATGCTGAGGAGAAGGCGGAACAGGGAAAGGCGAGACCCAAAGTTTCGAAGCTGCTCTGCATTTGCGGTGTCCTGCAAACGCTCATCTAGTTTTCCTCTGTTTATTGTATTCACAAATAGAACTTAATGTCTAAATGAAATTGTTGAATGTGAGTCATTCACATAAATATGTTTGTATCATATTTCAATGTAAACGGAATGAAATATCTATTAAGTTATTAGTATTTATTGTTTAGAATACAGAGGAAAATAGAATATAATTAATTCATTAGTATATAATAATACTAAAGTAAGTTTATTGTTTAGTTCGTCAAAAGACTTAACGTATTTTATAAAAAAAAACTTTAATAAGGCTGAAAGAAAATGTACACTAATTATGCTAACTAACAAATGCATGCAAATATTTTGAAACTCATTTGCCATTGTCTTTATACCGCCTGTGGAGCAAAGTGTCGATGTCGTGTTTACTTCGAGTCATGTGGAGCACGTGTCAATAAAAAGTTGTAAAACATTGTTTGTTTTTGACCAATCAATTCTGTCAGGAAAATACGACTGCTGATTGGCTGATAAAGTAGGTTGAGTTGAGTTGAGTTAATACTTTCTCACTTCTCCGCAGAAGAGAAGGAATTTTACAGATTATACTGTTATAATTTCAGACAGGACCCTATTTCTCGAAGTTTCCTCACGCCACTGGGATTATGTGTAAGATGGATTCAACGTGTACTTTTCCAATCTACACAAACACTAAAACGCCCAGGTAAAATCACAACAGAGGCATAAAATAGTTTTCATTTTGAGCTAAAGGAATTGCTATCGGTTTCCAAAACCGGAAAATAAAGATACCAAGATTGATAAGTAAAAAAATATCCTTTTATAATATTCTTTTCAAATGGAAGTATACTTTCATGGAATAAGTGATCTATTTTATTAAAACATAGACTCGTCACACTTTTGTGCATCATTTGATATGGTTGGTCAATGTACTAAAAACAAACTAGAAAGACAGTTGGGTAAAAAATTATTGATTCGTAAAAACCGTACTCAAGGGCGGTAACTCGGTGGTCTCATGACGTCACTCCATAGCCTCCCACTGAACTGAGATGGGTCAGACAGCCCGGGAGACACCATGTCTACCGGCTAAGCTGATAAAAGAGACCATCCACTTAATCAAGCTTCTGATTAACACACCCACTGACACCTAGGGGGAGGGGGAGGTCAAACCGAAACGATAAAAAGAACAACAGAACAGAACAAACGATGTGATCTGAAGTTTATTGCAGGGAGCATCGAATGAAATATGAGCGAAAACCTGCGGACCCTGTCTAGAAATGCCTTCGAGATCTGCCGTGGACACATCTCGTAAGTAATGGTTTTCGAAAACTTCTGAAGAACGCCAAAATCACCGCGCCTTGACATCCGAGACCATGATGTTACAGAGGTAAGCCATCGTAGCAGAGACTGCTCGGATCTCATGCGAGTTGGAATGGGACGGGGGTGGCAGGTCAGCAGCCTTGTAAGCGTCGATGACTGCTGACCTCAGGTACACACCCAGCACCCGCCTGTCCAACTCCTTCGTGTTCCTTGGTGAGTGACGCAAGAACGGTCAACGCCTGCCATCTCTCAGATTGCGAGTACGATGCACGTATACCCACAAGCCACTAATCGGACACAGGGAGAGATCTAGCTCTAGATCAGACCACAGTGCCGTGATGGAGAACGTGACCTCAAAACTAAGAAGGTCCGCCTGGAACGCATGGATATCCGAAATTGGTCTGTTTGTTGCCTCTTTTTGGGCCTGTTCGGAGAGTGAAGGCTCATGGGAGTGAAGTCATGAGACCACCGAGTGATCGCCCTTGAGTAGGGATTTTACGCATATCTACTCTCCTTCTTCGAAGTTTTGTCTGTGTTAAGGTTGGTTAAGCCGTGTCAAAGCGGAGGCAGGTAAATTAGGTCTAGTCAACCGATAGGTATTCAAATAATGGTATTTCTTCCTTCTGACACAGTGGCATCATCATGTCTGTTAAATACACCACATCCACCTTTCCGATAACGACCATAAGCTCTCCGACACGGATCATAAAGGATGGGGCTTCTATGTTTGTGTCAGATGTAACCGTTCAAGCTTTCAGAGGAGGAGAGCAGAGAATATGCTTCGAAGCCACTGACAATCAATGGTAATATCAAAAAGTTCTTCTATCTCATTCATGTTTTAACTCTTTCTGTATAGCATATTGGATGAAATTTGCTTATTATACAATACAAATAATATAGATACCTTAGAGTAATTTCGTTCATATCCCACACCGCAAGTTCAGTGTGAAGCGAGGTACATGTATATAATGTTCAGCATACCTCAAAATTATGAAATTCTATAACTGAAGAACTTAAGAATGATACACCGGATTCATTTCATATTGTGCATAACGATTAACCACAGGAAGAGTAATGTTCTCATACAGTTTTGTGACCTTGATCTTGCATCCAAGACCACAGGGAGACTTTGCAATGTTTTCCTTGCCACTTTTTCGGCATGTTAAGTTGCATGTAATGTTGTCAGCGGAAATCTCTAGAACCGTTCAATTAACTCTCATAATTTATTACAACAAAGATATTCTTTAGAAAATGCAAGGCAACGTTGATTTTGCTAAAATTGACATTATCTTTTCGGTCGTACTGTAACTGAATTTTTCAATATTGTAACCTTAATGTTAAGCTTGTATATCTGAAGAGTTGTTCACTAGATTACCTTCATTCCCTAACAAGTAGCTTCTCCAATGGCAATTACAATACACACTAAATGTTTATGCACATTATTTTCTATGACCCCTACATTGTAATAATTTACAAGTGATAATTTTGGTGGGGGACCAGGCCACGTTAGTGACAATTGCTTGCTATATGTATTGTATGGACTATATAATAATAACAACGAGTTGCGAGGAATGATCTGTCTCGAGTTAACTGTTTTGATAATCTCCGAGGTTAAGTAAGGAGATTGACATAATAATGCTTGAGGGTCACATAATTCGTAATTTCAAGCATCGAGTTGGTTATTATTGTTCTTCCCATGTTCATTGTCATAGACAATATGGTAAATTACAAACTGAACATTCACAAACAACAACACGCCTTCAAGACGTTTTTACTGCAAATGTTATCACCGAATGAGTGAAATGGAGTAAAACCTGAACTAGCAATATGTCAGTTTCATTGCAAGATAGGAATTAAATTAAGTCTTTACTATAATGCTCTCCGGTTTATCTTTGGAAATCCTGTCGAGTCAGAAGTTTGTCGCGACAATAAAAGTGACGCGACCCACATTTTTTTACAAACAAATTTAACTTTTTAAATGCCTTACATAAGTTCTTTTTGAAATGTTTAGATTAAAATTATTTTTTTTAATTTTTGAAAAAAAAATCCAATGGAATTTTTCCAATGGAATTTTTTTTCCAATGGAAATATGTGGAAAAGGGTGGTAGGATTAGTCATTGAAGGCAGTTGTGCTTGTAATGAATTTATGAAATATTGACTTTTGACTTTTGTGAAGTTTTCAATGAAATGTTGATTTTCATAATATATATTGAGTTAGATGAAATATTGATTTTGAAAAAAATACCACTTTGGTGAAATGTTGACTTTGGAAAAAAATATAACGTTTGTGAAATGTTGGCTTTGGAAATAATTATTGACCTTGTTGGAAGTTTTATTTTGATAAAATATTGAATTTGGTGATACGTTGACTTTTAAAATATATTTTGAGTTATGTGAATTGTTGACTTTTAAAATATTCATTTTAGTGAAATATTGACTTTTATTTATTGACTTTTGTGAAAGTTAAACCTACATTAAATGTTGACTTACGGGACATGATGCTTTGGAAAAAGATATTTTGAATTTAGTGAAATATTGATTTTGATCACATATTGACTTTGGTGAAATGTTGACTTTGGAAATATTCAATGACTTTTGTGAAAGTTTAACTTACATAAAATGTTGACTTTGAAAAATATATTTTGATTTAAGTGAAATGTTGACTTTGATCGAGTATTGACTTTCATGGAATGTTGACTTTGAACATTTTTATTGACATTGTGGAAGTTTAACTCACATGAAATGTTTACTTTGGAGACATGTTGGTTTTGAAAAAGATATTTTGAATTTAGTGAAATATTGACTTTGATCGAGTATTGACATTGGTGAAATGCGGAAATTGGATATATTTATTGACTTTTGTGAAAGTTTAACTTACATAAAATGTTGACTTTGAAAAGGATATTTTGAATTTAGTGAAATGTTGACTTTGATCGAGTATTGACATTGGTGAAATGCGGAAATTGGATATATTTATTGACTTTTGTGAAAGTTTAACTTACATAAAATGTTGACTTTGGTGACATGTTAGTTTTAAAAAGATATTTTGAATTTAGTGAAATACTGACTTTGATCAACAATGTCTTATCCTACCACCCTCTTCCACATATTTCCATTGGAAACAAATTTCATTGAAAAAACAAGTTTCCATTGGAATTTTTTTTTTAAATTCAAAAATTATTTTTTTAACTTAAATATTTCCAAAGAACTTATGTAAGGTATTTAAAAATGAAATTTGTTTGTAAAAAAATGTGACCATTTTGATTTAAGTGAAATGTTGACTTTGATCGAGTATTGACTTTCATGGAATGTTGACTTTGAACATTTTTATTGACTTTTGTGGAAGTTTAACTTACATGAAATGTTGACTTTGAAAAATATATTCTGATTTAAGTGAAATGTTGACATTGATCGAGTATTGACTTTGATGAAGTATTGATTTTGGAAATATTTATTGACTTTTTTTAAAGTTTAACTTACATAAAATGTTGACTTTGAAAAATATATTTTGATTTAAGTGAAATGTTGACTTTGATCGAGTATTGACTTTCATGGAATGTTGACTTTGAACATTTTTATTGACTTTTGCGAAAGTTTAACTTAAATGAAATGTTGACTTTGAAAAATATATTCTGATTTAAGTGAAATGTTGACATTGATCGAGTATTGACATTGGTGAAATGCGGAAATTGGAAATATTTATTGACTTTTGTGAAAGTTTAACTTACATAAAATGTTGACTTTGGTGACATGTTAGTTTTAAAAAGATATTTTGAATTTAGTGAAATACTGACTTTGATCAACAATGTCTTATCCTACCACCCTCTTCCACATATTTCCATTGGAAACAAATTTCATTGAAAAAACAAGATTCCATTGGAATTTTTTTTTTAAATTCAAAAATTATTTTTTTAACTTAAATATTTCCAAAGAACTTATGTAAGGTATTTAAAAATGAAATTTGTTTGTAAAAAAATGTGACCATTTTGATTTAAGTGAAATGTTGACTTTGATCGAGTATTGACTTTCATGGAATGTTGACTTTGAACATTTTTATTGACTTTTGTGGAAGTTTAACTTACATGAAATGTTGACTTTGAAAAATATATTCTGATTTAAGTGAAATGTTGACATTGATCGAGTATTGACTTTGATGAAGTATTGATTTTGGAAATATTTATTGACTTTTTTTAAAGTTTAACTTACATAAAATGTTGACTTTGAAAAATATATTTTGATTTAAGTGAAATGTTGACTTTGATCGAGTATTGACTTTCATGGAATGTTGACTTTGAACATTTTTATTGACTTTTGCGAAAGTTTAACTTAAATGAAATGTTGACTTTGAAAAATATATTCTGATTTAAGTGAAATGTTGACATTGATCGAGTATTGACATTGGTGAAATGCGGAAATTGGAAATATTTATTGACTTTTGTGAAAGTTTAACTTACATAAAATGTTGACTTCGGTGACATGTTAGTTTTAAAAAGATATTTTGAATTTAGTGAAATACTGACTTTGATCAACAATGTCTTATCCTACCACCCTCTTCCATATATTTCCATTGGAAAAAAATTTCATTGAAAAAACAAAATTCCATTGGAATTTTTTTTTTAAATTTAAAAAAAAAATTGTTTAACCTAAATATTTCCAAAGAACTTATGTAAGGTATTTAAAAATGAAATGTGTTTGTAAAAAAATGTGGGTCGCGACACTTTTATTGTCGTGACAAACTTCGGACTCTACCGGATCTCCAAAGATTAACTGGAGAGCATTCTATGTATGACGTCACAAAGGTATTATGTCGAGTGGGCATGATTTTCTATTTAATATTTATTTTTATGTGTGCCTTGAATTAAGCACAAGTACACATGCTTGAACTATTTGACTACGCTTGAGTAGAAGAGCTCTCGATCAGCATTTCATCAATTGATGTATAGAATTTCCGACAACCAATCAAATTCAAGCTTTATTTACAAAACATGAATATTATGAAAAGGGTAATGCTCGGTATATCTTTGCATTCATGGGTAGGAATGTATGTTGATTTCATTTATATCTTTAAAATCTGATTATTCCGCTCAGTTATGTTATAACCTCGTTCCTTTGACAGGAAAACTTCGGGAATAAAATGTGTGGTCGTACAAGTGCAACATCCAGGTACCCACGTTTTATTCAAATTTCTCATTTATAAAGATAGTTTATATTTATATTTACTTTAGGTGGTAAAACATCTTATTATACAAACCAATTATCCGTAGCATAAAGCACACTTTTTTTTATTGTGAACACATTTTATCCAATACATTACATTTCATCAACCTATGTGAGCTACTGTCCTTTTACGGCATTGTATATTCTGTAAATTAAATTGTTTTATTGTGGTAGTTTATGTCTGTTATGCATACTCTGATATTACATCTAGATACATATCAAAATATTGCAGCAAAATACCAACTATGATAAATGATACATGCATTTTACAGATTAAACATGTTCAATATCATATATATATATATATATCTTTTTCTAAACTTTGTTGATAAGCAATCTGATTGAAAATGGTTTTAATGTGCTCTTATCATGAACAAACAACATCATTTTGGACCGGAGGCTTGTTGTTGAATGAATATATATCTGTCTGCCTACCCTACACATCATTCTATGAATTATACATTGACGGGCAAAAGAAAGTATATTACTCAGTTGTATTTATCATATGTATAATTTTCATTTATCTCGAGTTTTCGACGTCGTATTAAAAACCTGACTTGTTTTGGATATTACTCCAAAACATTAAATCAGTCAAAGAATAGCTCTTCGGGCTTTTTAAAAAGAAAAATTAAAATATAAAATTTACATTTTGAAATTCTCCCAATTAAGTTTCATAAAACACAACTGTTCATCGACCTATAACACAGATTCTTTGTGAAAATCAATAATTGTGCCTCGTTCTGCACACATTTACACAATTTGGAACATGGTAGGGGTCACGTTGGTGTATATTTCATTTCTAACCCCTGTCTACTTTAAATAATGATATTTTAGTCAGCAATTAAGACATTTAAACTACAGCCGAAAGGTATTATCGTATCGTGGCATCATCAAATGCATCTCATTTCTTTAAAATATTTAATTAATCGAAAACAAGTAAGTGTTATAGTTTCTTTTGCCCGTCAGTTTATGTTTTTGTGTGACAAATGTTATTTGGAAAACGAAAAATTCTCTTTTGTGTATAAGAAGTTCCTCTTCTACGTATTCATACTAAACAATGTTTGTTTATACTATAAGATGAAATTGTATTATCGTTGTTAGATCCTTGCAAATCTAATCCATGTGTGAGTGGAATTTGCAATAGCAAAGGTCAATTCTACGACTGCAGTTGCGCTTCCAAACAATCAGGGAAACATTGTGACAAAGGTAAATATGTTAAAACTAATGTATAAGTACCTTGACCTAACACGGTGTATGTACACCATGTTTTACTCTTTAAGGAGACCTTCGTCTCTGACAAATTAAAAGAATGTTTAAGATAATCTAAGGCTTATTTGTATCGTGTTTTCCCATAATCTTAGAAAGGTTAATGATAACTTGAAAGAGCCAAAACAATGGCAGTTGAATAATCATTTCTTAAGTAACTTATTTTGTATTACAGATATCGATTTCTGTGCAAGTATGCCTTGTTTGAATAATGGTACTTGCGTCCCAAATCATCACACGCCTTACATATGCAACTGTCTTGGAACAGGATATATGGGACCATACTGTGAAAGAGGTAAATATAAAATTGATGGTTAGTGTGTCAGCAATAATTAACATTTAAAAAACGTTAATTTCGTAAGCATTTACACTTGAATACACCTTGTTTATAGAAATGGAAAGTCGTGGGCCTTATTAAAAAGTACAATTACAATTAATAATCCCTATCTGAACAAAACAGTTCAGCTTTCTGGTGTATTTATCTTTGAGAAGTGGACACTCTTTTAATACATGAGCCTTGTGGTCCTTCGTTGAACCAAACTCACAATTAATAATCTCAATTGGCCAAACTACCTGTACATAAGATTAAAATATGAAGGCTTCTTTTGATTTTTTGGGCGCTTCCTTAAGGCACTGAACAACACATTTCAGCTTTCTAGCGCTTTTCATTCTGAAAGAAAATATCGATTTTAATAATTCAGTCGTGGACAGTATTGCTATACTTATTTCCAATGATTTACAGCTGTTGTTCATTGCAAACCGGGAGTCTGTGGTCAGTACGGTGTATGCAAGGATCTAGATGGGAAGTACGAGTGTGACTGTTACAGTGGACACTTTGGGAATACTTGCGAAATAAGTAAGTATCTGTGCAACATAAACTTCCTCATACAATTCAAGTTTCCGAGGAGTATAATGTGGGTTTCGGCGACGACCAACACCTTTTGTCACGACATTCTTTTGATTTGACATGTATTGAGAGTTTCCTATATCACTTATAAATATAAAACATTTGTTGAAACATGCTCTTGGTTGTTCCCAGAGGAAAAGAACATGAGAAATGTTTCATGACAAAAAATGCGACTAATTGAAATCTTCACAATTTTACATTTCTTCATGACATGTGTGGTGGAATTGGTTGTAATTGAAAGAAGCAAAGTGCAGGTCTCCATTGAATAACATCAGTCGCGATTAACAGGTTCGAACTTTTTATAATAAATCAAACATATTAGTAGAATATCAAAACCGTAAACAACATGTTCATCAATTATGTCAGTTTAGCCGTAGCAAAAACTTCCACACTCATAGCACCGAAGCATTGATTCATTCCCCATAATGATTGTTTCTTAAATACTTGTTTAAAGGAGGTGGGCTAGTCTTATCCAACTGTCAAACATTAAGTTATCAAAATGTTACATTCAGTAACCTCTATTAAGTAGATTGCGTTACAATTGTGACTGGCGATTATATATGATTACTTAACCCCAGTTCGACAGTCAATAATGGCGATGATCTTTGCTTCCAGTTGAAAACGGATGCATAGGAGTAACCTGCGAAAATGGCGGCATCTGTATTGTAGAAGGAAAACATGCAGTTTGTAGATGTCCTCTCGGATTCACTGGGACCACTTGTTCAAGTAAGTGTACTATCTTCCTTGCATTCATATGTCCATACCAGCTCCATTTGTGGTACCCATTAAAACGTTCAAAACTGAGATGTGACGCCAGTTCTGTCAACCTTTCAGTTCATCGTGTATCAAATCAATGAGGGTCCAGTTCATTCTATAAATACAAAGTGTAAGGACAATTATCAGTATATAACAAGGATATTGAATTAGTTACGAAATATATATATGTAATTCGAATACTAGTTACTTAGAAAATGACGATGACAACATATGGCATGTGCAGGTAAAAGACTGTCATACTCAATCGGAGATACCGCACACACTGTAACACATATTCGCAACTGCTACAGTGCATAGAGGATACTAAACGACCTTCTATTTAATACCATTTTTATTAAACGAGTTAATGATTTTGTATAAAACGAGCGAAAGCGAGTTTGATACCAAATCATTCACGAGTTTAATAAAAATGGTATTAAATAGAAGGAAGTTTAGTATTCTGTTTATTACTCGCCCTCCTGTAATCCAGCGAAATAGCCGATACGTCTCTGAAACTGTAATTCCCGCAAGTCCGATGCCATTGTGGTGACGTTACTCCCATTGTGACGTCATAACCGCAAACTATTGTGACGTCATACGCACGGCGGTATTACACTAGTTTAATATTGTCGTATAAATATTACACTGCAGTATCTTACACGGGCGAGTAAAGCTATTATCACATGTGGTTACTGTATTCGAATTCGATGTAACGGTATCTTCTCTACAGAAGGTCTCATTTTTGTTTATTTAACAGCCAGCCATTCGACTCCGCAAGTCAATAGTGGTCCACATGAGGTAAGATGTTATTGAATTAAATGTGCATTTATTAAGTTTTCTTCAATATTTTATCAGTTGATAAGTCATCACATCTATCTATGAAAATAAGGATGCCATATTGCTGTCACAAATGTTAACAACATCTTTTGTCTATCCAGGAGGCCTTTACGGTGCCAAGTCTACCAAATGGAGCCCAGCTTCAATGCTTTCTTCACAATCAATGTTTGATATCCCTATATACAAAGACGCCAATCAACGGGTAATATTATTTTTAGATGTGTATATTCCTCCAATGGTTAAAGAAACATATGAAATGCACTTAACATGGAATACAAATATAAATTTCTTTCCAGTTCTTGCATTTTCTATGACTGCAAGTATTTTGAGGTAATTACGTAATTACTATCAATCACCCAGGTTCAAATCTGGATAACATTTTTCACAGATTTTGATGGAGTATATTTTGTTGGTACAGGTCACCAGACATTAAAGTTGGTCTTCACTCTCCTGATGTGTCTGCTACTATCTTATCTACCACACCAGATCCTACAACTGATACTGTGAAGTCCTTGCTCTCCATTACTCCGAACAAAACAGGGGTCCATACTGTTTGTGTGACTTCTGGAAGGTATAATTATTTAGTTTTGAAAGATATTGATTATTTGCTTAACGCCTGAATATAACGGGTGTGAAAAGCACATCTATCACAGCTGATTGTGTGAATGCTATATTGTAGTGGTTGGTACAGTATTTGTGCCCGGGCTCCCCAGGTCTTCAGTGAATGCCTTTCGCAATCAGAACACACTGGCCTTAACTGACAAAATATTCAATTGACGAACATGTCTAGATTAATTCATAAGAATAGAGCCATTGGCTTTGTAGCTCATCAGGCTTTATATACATAAAATAAATTAGTTTCAAAATGTCAACTTCTAGATGAGAAGTACAACAAATCGGAAGCACTTTAAATCTAAAAAATGAAATAGGTCTTAAGGTCCCTACCCCTCTGACCTCGCAAGAGATAAAATCCCATACTTATAAAGACACACTTGAAGATTAAATTCATCAAAGTTGTTTTCTTAAAATTACCACCCTTTGAAGTGCACATAAAATCCCATTTTAATATTAAAGCTTTTCAGGTCATGACCTCTGTGACGTATATTTGAGGTCGCAGGGTCACAAAATGTTCAAATTTAAAATCGACATTGGCCAAGGCGACTGTACATGAAATGTCAAGTCAGTGGTTCTTGAGAGGAAGATGAAAATATGTTTTTAAGGTTGTGACCCCTGTGACCTTATTTTGGGGTCAAGGGGTCATGAAATCTACAATTTAGAATCCCCATTGGCCAAGGAGTCTGCACACAACTGTTCAGCTTTATAGACCTTTTTGAACTGGAGAAGAAGATGAATATAGGTTTTTAAGGTCGGGACCGCTGTGACCTTATTTGGGGTCACGGGGTCACGAAATCTAAAATTTAGAATTCCCATTGGCCAAGGAGTCTGCACATTAAATATCAGCTCTCTAGAGTTATTGGTTCTAGAGAAGAAGATGAGCTAAAAAGGGTTATCGTAATGTTTGTTGTTTGATATTGGCACATGAATACTGAGTCAAAATAAAAAGTTCACATATTTTGAATTAGATCTAAAATACAGGACATAGGAGACTTGTAATGGGGTTATAATTTGTTTGTTATGATGGATGAAAATAACTCCGAGTCATCAGGATGGCAAAAAAACGGTTTATTGTGGTTACAGAAGGCGCCAATAAGAGAGATAAACAAATTAACATGTCACAAGAATATATCAGTTGGTGTTCTAAACGTTCAGTAGCGTGTATGGCCACCCTGTGCATTAACAACTGCCAAACAACGCCTCCATATGTCGGAGACATATTATTTGGCACTGGTCGTCATTGTTCCTCAAGAGTAGCACCAAGATTCTGCAAATTCTGCAGTTGGTTTCGGGGAGTTCGCAGGCGCCTACCAAGAGCATCCCAGATGTGCTCGAAGAGATTGAGATCTGCTGACCTTGATGGGCAGTCAAGAACATTCATGGCCAAGGTGGTCGAGCACTGTCATGTTAAAAAATGCAGACTATGGCCGCCAAAAATGGAATGACTTCAGGCGCGCGATAACCGGCAACTGTAAAGTTCCCGAGGATAATCAGTAGTGGTTAACGGGCAATACCACAGAAAGCTCCCTAAACAATCACACTTCCGGCGCCAAATCTGTCTACTCCCTGCACACAACACTGATTATAACGTTCACGATGTCGTCTCCACACTTTCATCCATCATTTCATACCATCAGCAAATCTCAGCGTAAATCTGAACTCATCACTAAAAACAACTCCATTCCAGTCTCTCTGATTCCAACGGATGTGTCGTCGAACCCAAAGCAAACATTGACATCCATGAATTTGTTTCTCTGTTCCTCGATCGAGCAGGAAGGTAAGCAGTGAAACCGGTTTCGGATGGTTTGTGCCGAAAATCTACCTCTAAACAACTAATTCCTGTTGCCTGTAGCCGTCAACAATCGGATTCGGAGGTGACGCAGGACTGTTCAGAATTGTGTGTTAAAATGTTTGTTTCACTTTTTGCAGTTAAGGGGAACATGTGCGATCGAATGCGAGTGCAATGACAAGATTACGTAACCATCAGCAAGGGAAAGCATGTTTAACATTATTGTGGGATGCATGATGTTCGGGTTGACTTAAATGTGTACAAAAAAAATCCATCAGCCCCTAGTCCGGGTACAATGTTATTTAAAAAAATGTCTTTTATAACTTATATTATTATTAGTATTCTTTTCTTTAAAGTTATAAATTGTGAAGTCTTTATTTTTATAATATGGATTTTAACAATAATGGATTTGAACAATAATTATAATATTACAAATTACAAGCTTGGCTAAGGTTTTCAGCAAGTACATTCTGTACCTACATGTACTTCTTCGGATCACTTTCAAAAGTGCAGTACACCCTGGTTATAATGCCACCCTGGATATAATGCCATTGTTTTGCCATGTATTTCACTTTTGTCACGGCTGCTGGTATTACGGCAGGGAGAAAGCCCGCAACACCATGTGGCGATGCATTGCGGTACAACCTGCGAGCATCGGCTAGAACTAGCGAACAATGGGTTCATTTCGCTGAAATTCATTGTAGCATTGTACCCACACCTTACTGCGTGTAGAACAGTTCTCTACTGCAGACAAAGTTGACCTGCCTCTGGCGGGATTCGAACCCCGGACCCTTTGATCCGAAACCGACCGCGCTGACGACTGCGCTACCCCGCCCCCTACATAATAATATACTTGAAAACATAAACTGATGTATATATACAGAATCTTAGCCATAGGTATTCTGATATCAAATATATCAACACGAGTTGATCAAAGTTACAAATATCCGAGGCTTGCTGGGATATATTTGAAATCAGAAAACACTAGCCTTGAGCCATTAAGTGATCATGTAATAGGATTTATGATGAATTGATTATTTAAAATGAAGATATCGCTTGTAGATGTCGCTTGATCTCAAACAAACGATATCTACTTTGAGAGTCAGTTTTGGATGATAAAAGCATGATCATGTATTGCAATGCTGTTTGCGCTTACATTAATTCTCTTCGTTCAAAAGTTCATCATTATCTTTGTTGAAGTTGACCAAATGTGTCTGATCACTGAGAGGGATAGTACAATATACTGGTTAATTTTTCGTGTTCATTTTGTTCTGTTTTCCCAATATACTTATCATTAAATTTAGAACATTTGGTGACAAATAATAGCATTTTTCCTATCACAATTCATGTTTAACAACAAATATATCTTTGGGTTAAATGTTAACGGTACCTCCTTTAATAATACTGTCACACTTGTGGCAACACACCTTGAGACTCAAATCTAGATGCAATTACAATTTTTCGTAGGCTTTTCAATACACACTATTTATATATCAAAAGTAAGTGGCAATACATGATCTTGTTTACATCATCATGTGAGTATACATGTATCAATATACAGTTTTCATAACATATATAATTACAGTACAAATCCAGACACATTGTGCTACACAATTGACGCTCATAGCCCAGGTAAGAATGTTTCTTTAGACCTTTTAAATTGATTGAAACTAAAATGATATACACACCTTATTATTCTTACGTCCGTTACAATTATAAGGGAGGATATATATTTTAATACCACTGGTATATCGATGCACATCGTCATGGCACTGTCCGTCTGTCCGTCTTATCCTATTTTCATTTTGATTTTCGGACCTGAACTAAAACACCGTTTATGATATTTTTCTGAAACTTTGCATGTGTTTTACCCACTAACTGATGTGGTGCTTTTTGATTTTTTCAGATAAATGAAATGTTTTTTTCTTTTCTTTTCATCTCCACGGAAGGCCTTAAACCCACTATATGGATAATGTTTCAAAATATCTTTCTGAAACTGTGTTGTCGTTCGAAGTTTTCACATATTTTTGGAGCAGAACTAATTTTATTATGCCTGTTAATTGATCACTCAACCAGATTACAAAGATAAAACAACACAGGAGTTACCTACTTTCCGTAGCGAAAGTAAAATCTTCCAGATGAGTAAGCAAACATACCTTCCCCGTGTCACGTGACCAAAACCTCATTCAAACTTCCTGTCGCTCAGCGAACGGTCGCCTGTTCTCTGACCTCTCGGATTTAAGTTACGCAATTTCATACTCTCCTACAAGGTTTTGTAGCTTGTTTTAGCTTCCCTTCTCTCTACCCCTGCTCCATCACCGTACAATCAGCCTTGTGGGATGTAAGGCTGTGGGACGCCCGCTTCGCTGACTATGTCTTCGCCTGGGTCGTACCCAGGTTTCTGTGGTCTATGTTCTGAATATCAGGAATACCGAGAGGGACTCCGTTAATGCCAAGAAAAGGGGTCCGGAGCTCCGTCACAGCTTCGTCTTCACCTTCAACCTTTGCCTCCCCGCCCCTGCAACTTTAAATCTCGTAGGACGCATTCGAAAAATGGTTCCCATTCTGAGCCTGACAGCAGGCCGTCGGAGGCTCACCCTAACTTCGATCAGACTGCTTTTCCAGGCCGTGAAGTGAAGGAAATAATGGCGGATAGTTAGAGGCCGGCTTCCGGCCCCAGCACCAATGTCGCTCTTGGCAACTCACGTGCTCAAGATGCTTCTGATAGCTCTCATTTGACCGGCGAGCCCCTGGTAGGAGCTATTCCCGATTCCACCGAGGGAGAATCTCTTAGTGAGTGAGCCAAGAGGACGGGTACACGAGAACCCTTTAGGTCCATCTATTAACGCCTTGCTTATCTCCAAAAGGGACTAAGACTCCTTGTCTTCAATTCCATATAAATGACATTTAGGTGTTCTGAATTTACAATTTTATAAGGCAATCTAAAGAAAAGAGTAGAAAACGTTTGCGAAGTCATCGACAATGCATTCAAAATTGCAGATATGAACCAACCATACGTGAACGGTCCCGTTACCTTGAATTGTATAAAAATATTATTTTTGGAACTCCCCCTTGAACTCGACTCAAGTTTCATACTTTAAAGGGGCAGTAGCACGTTTTTTTCGCTCAAATAAGTCGATGAAATGTATTTAAAAATAATGTCACCAATAGTAAAAGACCATTCTCTCTTCGGAAAATCAAATTAACAATGATTATACATGGTTCGATAATGGCATGGGAATCGTTTTTGTAATGCAAAATGATTAAATTGTGGTCATAATAAAATGGCCGCCATGCAATTTTTGCTTTATACGCAACACCGTTATTACCACTACGGATAATTGGTTTGTGTAATAAGATGTTTTACCCTCTAAAGTTAATATAAAAGACATAAACTATCAATATAAAGAGGAAATTTGAAAAAATAAAATTTGAAAAAAAGTGCTACTGCCCCTTTAAAATTACATTCACTTAGGTGTATTACATTTCTGGAAAACTGAATTGACCCATTGACGCATCATTATTGAACACTTATTTGTATTAAGTCCAATAACAGATTCAAGGGCCACAACAAAAGGCTTTAAAAAGGCATAGTTGGGGGTATCTTGTTAAAGCTAGAAAATAGTATAAAAGGGATATGTATGTCATACATATTGCAAAATGAAGACTGCATTGTGGCCATTTTAGGGATAAAATTTTGATTAACTAAACAAAATTAGTTGTTCAATTTAAAAGAATCAAATAACTTGTTTTACCTCGATTGTTTAATTTGTGTGGCATCATGTTACATTGTTAATTCATAAAAAAAAACATTCTATTATATATAATCATTTGAAAATAAAAGTGAATATACAACGATTTATTTTAGCATATTTTGAAGTAGGCCTTTAATCAAATTTAATCAAATCTTTGTTGAGAGTTTTGTCATTGCTAAATTCCAGTTGACCTATTTTCACTGTAAAAAGCAATCGATCATTTGTTTAAACTTTGCTAATGTAAAATATACCAATTCCATTGTTCATGAAGCATATTTCGGTTTATCTGTGGAAGGAAGGCATACTAATCTAATCTAATCTATTTTTAGTCCAAGGATAACGACCCGGTATCCAATTGATTGATCCTTTCAGTTTGGACATAAATTTGGTTCTGTACATGCCTCACTGTCATGAATACCTAATAAGTACATTGAGTATAATTATGCAAGTCTTATTGACATTGACAAATTTGATAGCTGAGTGGAAGGTTGGCTTGTTGATTGACTGCTAATATTATTGTTTAGTAGATGCTTGAGTCGCACGGGTAACATTTGCGTGTAAAAGTTTCTTGGATTTTTTTAAATCGCAGTGCGAAATTATGCACTCAAATTGGTACATGTCTGCTCATTCAGATGTACACTGGCTTTGAATTGAAATATCTTATGTTTACTAACACAACGGTCATTTCAATTTGTTTAGACACAATCTCTTTTCGCTGTAAAGGGGGATATTTATTTCGGATAACCCGTATGGTCACGTGGTTACAAATTTGCCTCAGCTGTGTTCATTGGTCATATACCTTTTCAAAAATATGAAGCAAGCAAGCATGATTGGTTGAAAGTTTATTTTTAATATTCCAACTGTAATATAAGGTAAAATTTCAACTGTGTATACAGGTTGGAGGCGTCAAAACCGCAAACAAATTAAATCCAAAATAACTTAAATGGGTTCTTCATGATTGAAATAACTTGGTTAACAAATGTCCAAAGTTTGGTTAATGTGCACCTACTTGTAGCAGGTATTCATATATTTAAAGATGTAAGCCATATATTTTTGTAAAATGAATGAAACCTACCAATATTTTAAACACTTTTTCCCCAGGTCACTATTATCGAGACCGGTCATTGGTAAGATTTTCTGAGTATTAACTTTACCAATACAAATATTTTTCTTTACGAAAACAAATCTTTGGATATCGTTTCAATGAATAATCAATGTACTGTATGCTTTTGTACCCAAATATCATAATGGTTTAACAGTAAAACAAGTATAGTGTTGTAAATTATGCGTGTCAACAACGTCAACAATAATGAATGTTACATACTG
Source organism: Gibbula magus (assembly GCA_936450465.1). Lineage (NCBI taxonomy): Eukaryota > Metazoa > Mollusca > Gastropoda > Trochida > Trochidae > Gibbula > Gibbula magus. The sequence continues at coordinate 20,346,800 of OW388291.1, forward strand.
TACAGACTGAATATATAGAATGGAATGTAAAATGATGACATTTCTTTTCCAGCTTCCATCATTTAAAGCTCCAACACCACCTGACCACAGTATAATAAACTGCATACAGAGTAAACCTTGTCACACCATCATTACAACTGAGATTGATTATTTTTCGAAGAAATGGTATGAATTCATATTGAAAAGAAATGAATTTCGTTTAGAGGAATGTCCGTCGACAACAAATATACTATTGTAACTTGTAATTTGAATTGTTTCAGGTAAGAATATAAATTCGTACATTTGTCGTATATTATGTTTATCATTGATGATGAGGTACAAAATGTATTCCATAATTTAAATCGTAAACATCACTTTTGATAACATAAATGTGCCATTGTGTTTTTGAAAATTCTTTAACAGCTATGATTTAATTTCATGCTGGAGCCGTTTATGAAACGATTTTTAGTTATAGAATGGTCTTATTCTTCTTATTTGTGTTGTAAAAGGCTTTCGTGTTTGGAAGCCGTGTATACTATTAAAAAGCGACCATATTTTCTCTATTTCAGCACTTTATTTTCTGGAAGCACATCAGCCATTGTGTTTAATGTTTTAAAATCGGCATCGATGTGTGAAACCAACGTTCTGTTCATTCCCCCAGCAACAGGCGACAGGGAAGTGTGTCTACAAGCAGGGTATGTATTATTTCTAATCGATGTTCGATTTCAAGCAGCATTGCAACACAGTCAAGATAATATAAGACTTATATGATCAATGAAACTCTTGATTATGAAGACAATCACAAGACACTATAATATTTTAGTACATCAGGTAGACCATATGTCTATAATTGACAGATAGTGTATATCATAAGTGTAAAGTTGTTATTTGATTAATGCTATAATAAGTAATCAATAAAGGGGTAATGAATAAAATTACATCTAAATTATCATTAGTTATTTATATTTTTATACCATTTTATCATCTCAGGCAAAGACAACAGTATGGCACACGTACATTTCAGGGAGAAAGACGTTGCTTCATTCTGAAGACAGCAGCAACAGGTTTTTTCGTTAAAACTCTTCTAAATTACAATTAAAAAAATATATGTATTATTAATGTCGCCATTTGATAAAATAAATTATTCGATTAATTTTTTGGAAGATAAAGCAATGAGACAAGATGAATTGATTTACCTAAGAATTATTTTAAAGAAAATGTTAACATACAACCAATGAAGATACACTGAAGAAGCATTTGTTGATTAATTATTGTATACTTTGGAACATAAATGAAAAAACACGTGATACCTTCAAAGAACATCACAGCCTTGTTTTTTCTTCAGACTACTGCAACCCAAACCCTTGTACTAACGGTGGAGCGTGTATTCTTAAACCAGGAGAATCTCCCACCTACCAATGCATCTGTCCTGATCCTGTAACTGGGGACCGTTGTCAATATCGTAAGAAAATCACATGCAATACGGGGAAGTTGATTTTGGATGTGAGATGCTAAGATTTAAAATACTTTATGGGTTAATTGTCGAAATAGTTAAGAGTAGCATATATCTCTTCATAAATAAAATACATTAAGTTGTAAAGCATCAATAATGTGACTTTGTTTTAAGCATTATGTTGCTCTGTTATTAAGTTTTATTATGACCCATCGCGCGTTTAGCGTGGAGCGTTGGATATAGTAGGCATTGTTTGTCAGTCAGTCCGTACGAAAGTACATACTAAATGGAATAACTCTACTTCTTTGTACTAGATTATTTTCATATTTTGCATTACTTAACCATAGTGATAGTTATACAAGGAGGAAAAAGGAAACTGTGCAATGTATTTATTATGTGAGTATACAAAGCAAATTGTTTCATGTATTGATCTATAGTTTTGAACGAGGTCAGTGTCAAATTCTCAACAAATGTCAACAGTAACGAAAATAGGTTCACATATTCATTTTCACAAATCAGAAAAGCTTGTGGAATTTCATTCCAAATGTCAACCAAAGTTTGTCTCAGGTCGTTCGAGGTCACTGGTTCATGTTGACGTATTCCCTATCTTCTCTGTATCTCATCCCAAACAAGTTCAGAAGGGTTAAGATCTGGGGAAAACGACCTACCATTGGAGAGTTCTGATGACCTACTGCACAAAGAAGTCATTTGCAATACGCGCTATATGCGGCCTTGCATTGTCATGCTGGTATGCCATGCGAACCCTATGTTGTTGAAATGGTAACACATGAGGCAGTAAAATGCCATCTCTGTACCATATGCCCGTTAGATTACCATCAACGACGAGCACATCTGTCCTGTTATCAACCGAGATGACTCCTCAAACCATAAAGCTTCCACCGCTAAAACTATTGCTTTGCAGAACGTTCGCATCGGCGTAACGTTCGCCAGGGCGTCGATAGACACATGAGCGCCCGTTACTACTCTCAAGATAAAAAGGAGAATCGTCTGAGAACAGAACATTATCCCAGTCTCTCCTTCTGTATCTTAGATGTTGTCTATGTTCCGTGCAATCTAGGAATCATCACAATCTGCAGATTGTGAGCTCACAATCTGCAGATTGTTCGAACAATCTAGGAATGTTTCAATATTCCTAGATTGTTTAAACAATCTGCAGATTGTGAGATCTGAACAATCTAAGAATGATCACAATCTAGGAATTTGTTTCCTTGCAGTTGTATGTTGTAGATTGTGAGCATATATTCTGTTTTATCTACCGACTGTATTGGTTGATACATCTACCGACTATAAGTGTTCGATTCCTAGATTGTGAAGGGTTCTCAAATAGTGTTTATATCTTATCTACAGACTACAGGGGTCGATTCCTAGATTGTAAAGGCATCTCAAATAGTTTTTTTCTAGCTTATCAACAGGCTACAGGGGTCGATTCCTAGATTGTGAAGGCTTCTCAAATAGTTTTTCTATCTTATCTACCGACTACCGGGGTCAATTCCCAGATTGTGAAGGCTTCTCAAATAGTTTTTCTATCTTATCAACAGGCTACAGGGGTCGATTCCTAGATTGTGAAGGCTTCTCAAATAGTTTTTCTATCTTATTTACCGACTACCGGGGTCAATTCCTAGATTGTGAAGGCTTCTCAAACAGTGTTTCTATCTTTTCAACAGGCCACAGGGGTCGATTCCTAGATAGTGAGGAGCTTTCAACTCGTATCTCTATCTTATCTACCGGCTACCGGGCTCGATTCCTAGATTGTGAAGGCATCTCAAATAGTTTTTCTACCGTATCAACAGGCTACAGGGGTCGATTCCTAGATTGTGAGGAGCTTTCAACTGGTATCGCTATCTTATCTACCGACTACCGGGGTCAATTCCTAGATTGTGAAGGCTTCTCAAATAGTGTTTCTATCTTATCAACAGGCTACAGGGGTCGATTCCTAGATTGTGAGGAGCTTTCAACTCGTATCTCTATCTTATCTACCGGCTACCGGGCTCGATTCCTAGATTGTGAAGGCATCTCAAATAGTTGTTTCTAGCTTATCAACAGGCTACAGGGGTCGATTCCTAGATTGTGAAGGCTTCTCAAATAGTTTTTCTATCTTATTTACCGACTACCGGGGTCAATTCCTAGATTGTGAAGGCTTCTCAAACAGTGTTTCTATCTTTTCAACAGGCCACAGGGGTCGATTCCTAGATAGTGAGGAGCTTTCAACTCGTATCTCTATCTTATCTACCGGCTACCGGGCTCGATTCCTAGATTGTGAAGGCATCTCAAATAGTTTTTCTACCGTATCAACAGGCTACAGGGGTCGATTCCTAGATTGTGAGGAGCTTTCAACTCGTATCTCTATCTTATCTACCGACTACCGGGGTCAATTCCTAGATTGTGAAGGCTTCTCAAATAGTGTTTCTATCTTATCAACAGGCTACATGGGTCGATTCCTAGATTGTGAGGAGCTTTCAACTCGTATCTCTATCTTATCTACCGGCTACCGGGCTCGATTCCTAGATTGTGAAGGCATCTCAAATAGTTGTTTCTAGCTTATCAACAGGCTACAGGGGTCGATTCCTAGATTGTGAAGGCTTCTCAAATAGTTTTTCTATCTTATTTACCGACTACCGGGGTCAATTCCCAGATTGTGAAGGCTTCTCAAATAGTTTTTCTATCTTATCAACAGGCTACAGGGGTCGTTTACTAGATTGTGAAGGCTTCTCAAATAGTTTTTCTATCTTATCTACCGACTACCGGGGTCAATTCCTAGATTGTGAAGGCTTCTCAAATAGTGTTTCTATCTTATCAACAGGCTACAGGGGTCGATTCCTAGATTGTGAGGAGCTTTCAACTCGTATCTCTATCTTATCTACCGGCTACCGGGCTCGATTCCTAGATTGTGAAGGCATCTCAAATAGTTGTTTCTAGCTTATCAACAGGCTACAGGGGTCGATTCCTAGATTGTGAAGGCTTCTCAAATAGTTTTTCTATCTTATCTACCGACTACCGGGGTCAATTCCCAGATTGTGAAGGCTTCTCAAATAGTTTTTCTATCTTATCAACAGGCTACAGGGGTCGATTCCTAGATTGTGAAGGCTTCTCAAATACTTTTTCTATCTTATCTACCGACTACCGGGGTCAATTCCTAGATTGTGAAGGCTTCTCAAACAGTGTTTCTATCTTTTCAACAGGCCACAGGGGTCGATTCCTAGATAGTTAGGAGCTTTCAACTCGTATCTCTATCTTATCTACCGGCTACCGGGCTCGATTCCTAGATTGTGAAGGCATCTCAAATAGTTTTTCTATTTCTACATACTAGAGGGGTTTTTCTACCGTATCAACAGGCTACAGGGGTCGATTCCTAGATTGTAGGGAATCTCAAATAGTGTTTCTGTCTCATCAACAGACTACATTGGTCGATTCCTAGATTGTGAAGGGTTATGCTATTTCCACTAACGACTACAGGGGTCGATTCCTAGATTGTGAGGAGCTTTCAAATCGTATCTATATCTTATCTACCGGCTACCGAGTTCGATTCCTAGATTGTGAAGGCTTCTCAAATAGTTTTTCTATCTTATCTACCGACTACCGGGGTCAATTCCTAGATTGTGAAGGCTTCTCAAATAGTTTTTCTATTTTATCTACATACTATAGGGGTCGATTCCTAGATTGTGAAGTGTTATGATATTTCATCTAACGACTACAGGGGTCGATTCCTAGATTGTGAAAGCATCTCAAATAGTTTTTTCTATTTTATCTACAGACTACAGGGGTCGATTCCTAGATTGTGAAGGCATCTCAAATAGTTTTTCTATCTTATCTATCGGCTAAAGGGGTCGATTCCTAGATTGTGAGGAGCTTTCAACTCGTATCTATATCTTATCTACCGGCTACCGGGGTCGATTCTTAGATTGTGAAGGCTTCTCAAATAGTTTTTCTATTTCTACATACTAGAGGGGTCGAGGAGCTTTCAATTCGTATCTCAACTTATCTACCGGCTACCGGGCTCGATTCCTAGATTGTGAAGGCTTCTCAAATAGTGTTTCTATTTTGTCTTCATACTATAGGGGTCGATTCCTAGATTGTGAAGTGTTATGATATTTCATCTAACGACAACAGGGGTCGATTCCTAGATTGTAGGGAATCTCAAATAGTGTTTCTGTCTCATCAACAGACTACATTGGTCGATTCCTAGATTGTGAAGGGTTATGCTATTTCCACTAACGACTACAGGGGTCGATTCCTAGATTGTGAGGAGCTTTCAAATCGTATCTATATCTTATCTACCGGCTACCGGGGTCGATTCCTAGATTGTGAAGGCATCTCAAATAGTTTTTCTATCTTATCTACCGACTACCGGGGTCAATTCCTAGATTGTGAAGGCTTCTCAAATAGTTTTTCTATTTTATCTACATACTATAGGGGTCGATTCCTAGATTGTGAAGGGTTATGATATTTCATCTAACGACTACAGGGGTCGATTCCTAGATTGTGAAAGCATCTCAAATAGTTTTTTCTATCTTATCTACAGACTACAGGGGTCGATTCCTAGATTGTGAAGGCATCTCAAATAGTTTTTCTATCTTATCTATCGGCTAAAGGGGTCGATTCCTAGATTGTGAGGAGCTTTCAACTCGTATCTATATCTTATCTACCGGCTACCGGGGTCGATTCTTAGATTGTGAAGGCTTCTCAAATAGTTTTTCTATTTCTACATACTAGAGGGGTCGAGGAGCTTTCAATTCGTATCTCAACTTATCTACCGGCTACCGGGCTCGATTCCTAGATTGTGAAGGCTTCTCAAATAGTGTTTCTATTTTGTCTTCATACTATAGGGGTCGATTCCTAGATTGTGAAGTGTTATGATATTTCATCTTACAACTACAGGGGTCGATTCCGAGATTCCTAGATCTCTATTTTATCTTCCGAATGTAGGTGTCGAATTCCTAGATCGTGAAGGGTTGTGATATTTCATCTACAGACTGTATTAGTCGATTCCTAGATTGTGCGAAGGGTTATGTTACAAAATAACAGGGGACGGGGGAAAAGTAACATTTGTTCATATAAAGGAACAATAAGAGTTTTGCATTGAATTGAATTAATGTTTATAACCTTGTTATTGAAGTTTATGAAAACATTGATACTACTTTTAAGAATGAATCAACAAAGTAAAGTATACTTGTTATCTGTAATAACATAATTAAAAGAGGATTATCTTCTTCCAACTGATCAGTTAACTTAGATTTTAGCTTAATTGGATAAACTAATTGGTGTTCGGAAAAAAAAGTCCTCGGAAAAAAAGTATCGGTAAAAAAGTCCTAAATTTACCTAAGAAAAAAAGTCCTCGGAAAAAAGTACTAAAAACTTATATTGTGGTTTTTTTCCATTCTTTTATTGGCATATAACAAAGTAAAAGACAATAAATAGATACAGCAATGTATTTGACTAAGTAATAGGATCTTAATCTCTGGTTTTTAATCATTTATCCAACTGCAAATATCACATTTATTCACCTCAATATGGACAGGTATTATTCAGACAAATATATCATTTACATATGATTTACAGGTTTCTTATTCCACATATTGGAAACATATCATTCACTGGACAAGATATCATACTACAATGTACAACATTTGACTTGGCACAACTGGACACATATGGCCATCTAACACAAGCTTCAAACCACCTGTGCTTCATTTTTGGATATATATATATATATATATATATATATATATATATATATATATATATATATATATATACACATTTCACATTTTTTAGTTGAATTATTCATCTCAATATATCATTGTAAATGTATAAGTCAATCTGTTAGAATCATATTGGTAAACTACTGGGATATACCCACTCTGTTAAAATCACATTTCATTAATTGGCAAACACTTTAATTCCTGGGATATACCCACTCTGCTAAAATCATTTTCCATTTGGTAAATACCTAAATGCAAGGATATACCCACTCCGCTAAAAACACATTTCAATTGGCAAACACTGTAAATCCTGGGGTATACCCCCTCTGCTGAGATCACATGTCAATGGGTTAACACTGCATGCTACATCCTGGGACATATTGCTAAAATCACATTTAAATTGGCAGATGGGATGGCAGACGATAACGATTACGAACAGTGTGGTGTCGTCTGTAATTAGCCGTGAGTGACTGGATAATCCCAGTTAATTAGTTAAAACAACACGCTAAATAGCATGACTTCATAACATTCGCAATGGATGGACGATCAACTGACGATTGGCATTATAATCAGTGAAAAGAGAGAGAGAGAGAGAGAGAGAGAGAGAGAGAGAGAGAGAGAGAGAGAGAGAGAGAGAGAGAGAGAGAGAGAGAGAGAGAGAGAGAGAGAGAGAGAGAGAGAGAGAGAGAGAGAGAGAGAGAGAGAATACATGGTTAGAAATCACTTTTTTTTTTTCATATCAGCCACCTAAAAGGATTATGAGAGACCTTAATAAAAATATCCATAAAATATACATTACATAAACAATACTAAAAGCATAAACAGGGTATATTGTAGTCGCTTGACGACAAATTAAAACCTGTCACCATCTAGGACTATGTCGTTATAGTTGGCAGATTTAATATCTAAACAATTCGAAAATTAAGAATCGGTCCTTGCAGTCGGTAGATGATATATCATAACCCTTCACAATCTACCGTTGTAATCGGTAGATCATAAATATGCCTTAACATTCACTATCTAGGAATCGTCCACTAAGGTGGGTAGATGAAATATCATAACCCTTCACGATCTAGGAATCGACCCCTGTAATCATTAGATGAAATATCATAACCCTTCACAATCTAGGAATCGACCAATGTAGTCTGTTGATAAGATAGAACAACTATTTCAGAACCTTTCACAATCTAGGAATCGACCCCTGTAGTCGTTAGATGAAATATCATAACCCTTCACAATCTAGGAATCGACCCATGTAGTCTGTTGGTAAGATAGAAACACTATTTGAGAACCCTTCACAATCTAGGAATCGACCCCTGTAGTCGTTAGTGGAAATATCATAACCCTTCACAATCTAGGAATCGACCCATGTAGTCTACTGGTAAGATAGAAAAACTATTTGAGAACCCTTCACAATCTAGGAATCGACCCCTGTAGTCGCTAGATGATATATCATAACCCTTCACAATCTAGGAATCGACCCATGTAGTCTACTGGTAAGATAGAAAAACTATTTGAGAACCCTTCACAATCTAGGAATCGACCCCTGTAGTCGCTAGATGATATATCATAACCCTTCACAATCTAGGAATCGACCCATGTAGTCTACTGGTAAGATAGAAAAACTATTTGAGAACCCTTCACAATCTAGGAATCGACCCCTGTAGTCGTTAGATGAAATATCATAACCCTTCACAATCTAGGAATCGACCCATGTAGTCTATTGGTAAGACAAACAAAACTATTTGAGAAGCCTTCACAATCTAGGAATCGACCCCTGTAGTCGTTAGATGAAATATCATAACCCTTCACAGTCTAGGAATCGACCAATGTAGTCTGTTGATGAGATAGAAATTTAACTACTTGACAACCCTTCACAATCTAGGAATCGACAGCTGTAGTTGCTAGATGATATATCATAACCCTTCACAATCTAGGAATCGACCCATGTAGTCTACTGGTAAGATAGAAAAACTATTTGAGAACCCTTCACAATCTAGGAATCGACCCCTGTAGTCGCTAGATGATATATCATAACCCTTCACAATCTAGGAATCGACCAATGTAGCCTGTTGATAAGATAGCAACACTATTTGAGAACCCTTCACAATCTAGGAATCGACCCCTGTAGTCGTTAGATGAAATATCATAACTCTTCACAATCTAGGAATCGACCCATGTAGTCTATTGGTAAGACAAACAAAGCTATTTGAGAACCCTTCACAATCTAGGAATCGACCCCTGTAGTCGTTTGATGAAATATCATAACCCTTCACAGTCTAGGAATCGACCAATGTAGTCTGTTGATGAGATAGAAATTTAACTACTTGACAACCCTTCACAATCTAGGAATCGACAGCTGTAGTTGCTAGATGATATATCATAACCCTTCACAATCAGGGAATCGACCCCTGTAGTCTATAGGTAAGACAGAAAAACTATTTGAGAACCCTTCACAATCTAGGAATCGATGGCTGTAGTCGTTAGATGAAATATCAGGACCCTTCACAATCTAGGAATCGACCCATGTAGTCTATTGGTAAGACACAAAAACTATTTGAGAACCCTTCACAATCTACGAATCGACCCCTGTAGTCGTTAGATGATATATCATAACCCTTCACAATCTAGGAATCGACCCATGTAGTCTGTTGATAAGATAGAAACACTATTTGAGAACCCTTCACAATCTAGGAATCGACCCCTGTAGTCGTTAGATGAAATATCATAACCCTTCACAATCTAGGAATCGATGGCTGTAGTCGTTAGATGAAATATCATGACCCTTCACAATCTAGGAATCGACCCATGTAGTCTATTGGTAAGACAGAACAACTATTTGAGAACCCTTCACAATCTAGGAATCCACCCCTGTAGTCGTTAGATGAAATATCATAACCCTTCACAATGTAGGAATCGCCCCAAAAGTCGTTAGATAAGGAAGAGAAAAGACTTGAAAGCTCCTCACAATCTAGGAATCGACCCCTATATTCCTTAGCTGAAACACCATAACCCTTCACAATCTAAGGGCCGTTAGATAAGATAGAGAAACGGGATTGAAGTTCCTCACAATCTTGGAATCGACCCATGTAGTCTAATTTAATTTGAAAGTAAGATAGAACAACTATTTGAAAACCCTTTACAATCTACTCGTACAGTCTGTTAGATAGCCTTACAAACAAATTCCTAGATTGTGATCATTCTCAGATTGTTAGGGTCGAACAATCTGCAGATTGTTTAAACAATCTAGGAATGGTGAAATATTCCTAGATTGTGAGCTCACAATCTGTAGATTGTTCGAACAATCTGCAGATTGTGATATACCCTAGATGGTTCGTAACACGTCTACACTACAACAAACGTGCATCTCGGTGATGATGCAACGTAACTGGACGGATTGCTGAAAGTCGTAGCCTGATTCCGACCAATTCGTGTATTATTTAGCGTTAAGCCAGGAATGATGCGGGCAATAAATGCTGCATTTTGGAGCCCATTTCTCAGATTGTGAACCTGACATGGTTGTCCTGAGAGCTTGACGTAACGCGTGGGCGATCTCTGGTGCTGTTAGTTTGTTGGTACCGGTTCCACCATATTTCTGTGGACACCGAAACATTGAGCTAAGGCATTCTATGACGTGTCAACTGCACGTAAATGATGATCTTGAGATAGACGTGGCATCGTGTCTTTGATAAAGATAAACAATGTGATTTCTTGTTTAGCGCTTGATCAAAGTTGCTTGGCGACTTTTTACTTTTTCTTTATGTATTAGACCTGTTGCACGTGAAAGTCCGTGGGAGTCACACTGCATGCAAAACACATGCATGCTCAAATTATATTGTTATATCATTTGTAGTCACAGTTACTGTAAAACCAATATATGTAAAGCACAGTTACTCTTTTCTTCTTCTGAATGTTCCGAATTTAGTAACGTTCATCTTCATTTCAAGGTAACAATGAGACTTTGCCATTTTATCATTGTCAGTGGTATACCTCAACAACTGTGAATGGATTCTCTTCACATCTTACACAAAGCCTCTCCTAAAGGATTGATTAGGTTTTGAGGACCATGACCTTATTCTGAAGATCACGGCGGAATTTTTGGGCGGGGATTACTAAGCTTAGTGACAACTGATTGTGTTTTATTCAATTATCCTGTTATTGTTTCTTTGTTTAAATGAGGTAACCATAACTTAATTTATCATGGTAACATAAGGTGCATAAGTTCAATATGTATAATTTGTTTCAATTTAGAAAAGAATACATTTATTAACATGGTAAATTTCTCTTCCAGTAAATCCTTGTTTGAACAATCCTTGCAAAAACGGGGGCTTCTGTGAAATACAAGGCAATAGTTCTGATTGCAAATGTCCAATTGGTTATGAAGGGCGCTATTGTGATCCCCGTATGTATATTTATAGAACTACCTTCAATGTTAACAATATAAAAAGTATCAATATTAGCTTCAACATAAAATCTTCAATGATGACTATCGTGCCAAGTTCACAATACAGTTCATTGGTAATAAATATAATAAATATATCAGTAATTAGCTAATGTTCATGGCTACTTGTGACATTAAACCGATTTACAAATTAATTGTTAATTAATTGTGACCATTTTGAAATCAGGTATTTGTACAGATTATGATTATATGGTTAATGGTAAAACAAGTATCGGTTTGACCGATGTTTACACATGATTAATCATTTGTAATATTGATATTCCAAATGCCATCGTCAACATCGTAAGTTCTTAATTTTTTTTCTTTTCCAGTGTCAACAACAAGTGAAGTAAGTAAAATATTGTTCCGTAGTTCATTTTACCCACGCCTTACAGCATAAGCGGCGTATATAACATTTATTCTGACACTCCATCTGTCCTGAAATGTCCAGAGCACTGCTCCTAAAGTATACAATACCCTTAAATGATACGTTCATTCAACCTTGTATATATGCCAATCTGTAACCATTGATTCAACTTTTGATAATTTCAAGTTTCGTTTTTGTTGGCAGAAAGTATATGAGCTTACCTAAATTCTATCTTGTCCATTGTTTTAGCATATACTAGTTTACAACTTTCCCGCATAATTTATCACGATTCAACGTTTCAACTGTTTAAGGCCGAATTCACGGATCCAACATTGAACAATGGTGCTACTGTTGAATGCGAAGTTGGAGCCAAATGTATCATTCCAGTATTTGTCCGTGGACCCAGGTTAGTTTAAATCTAATAATCATATTTGGTAACATAATATTTGGTAATGATTTGAAAATCATTCTGTAAGATATTTCTTATATCGTGTTTATCAATATGTATATGTGGGTAATCAAGATTGTTCTCATACTTTTAATGGTAACATGCTTTTACAACTGTATCACTTATAAATGTAAAAATTCTCAGATTCGAACTTATTAAAACTTTAAAAGTAACCAAAAGTAAAGAATACACAACTAATGTTAATCAAAGCAAGATTTAAATAATAACATATACATGTTTATGTGTGTAACATTAAAATGTTTAAGTGTTCTATACAGTGCTCTGCTGTTTGAGGGCCCATCAAGTGACGATGTTAAGGTTAATCTGTGGAAACGAATTGGCAAAACTGGAGCATTTCACAATGAAGACGTACTGGAAGTGACAGCACGAAATCCTGGGGAAATGGACGTTTGCTTGAAAACTCAAACTATTTTCTCATCGAGGTAATACAGTTTTAAAATATCAAATTAATTTGCGATGTCATATTTACCATTGTGTTAAGTAATTAAACGTCTTTCTTACACTTAAAACAGTAAATTATACATCACATTTTAGTGGTTCAAAATTATAAATATACAATCATCCGCTAAGAGATGTCAGTTCAATTTTGATATATCAATATCTTGTTGTTCATTAAAAAAAATCATTACAAGCACAATTATACAATTTTTTAACAGTGGCATATGTATCTACCTTTCGCCCTTTTTGTGCAATGATACTCTTGTTTAGTTGTTCATGAAAGCAAAGGAGTGTTCCTATTCATGTGTATGATTCCAGGAACCAAGTCGTTTGCTATCATATCAGAGCTAGTGCAGGTAAGATGTTTCATTATGTTTAAGCAATAGGAATTGAAAATCATTCGTATTGTTTTTTTATTTAATCCATAAAATTATTACAAATTTAATAACGTGAATGGGGTTTGACGATTTGTTTCGAGGAGATATTTCCATAATATCACGGCAATACATTATTATACTTACTGAAAACGTAGAACTAAACTCACGGGCAAAAGAAAGTATAGGTACAACAACGCAAGATAGTTTAATCAACGAGTGATGAACAAGATTGAAACATAGTTACACCATGTCTCTAAAAGCAAACTAACGTTGTCTGTTAATTTTGAAAAAGTATCTGTTCATAATTCTGAAAAAAACGGCTTTTTAAAAATCGTCGTTATAGAATCTCCTTAACCAGGCGAGATAGGGGAGTGAAATATGGCCTTCTGGCTTGTTTTATGACGTCCTACAGCAACGATGCGACATTGATTTAAAGTCAAAGGAAGTACATAATGTCGATACTATCTTGTACTAACATAATTTCCATATTTCATAAAATTTTACCTTAAATACCCAGAATTATTTCCCAAAATACCTTTTGAAATAGCTATTTTACCACCCATGTGTACTCGGAACAGATATAAAATATTAAGTATCATACTCTCATGAATGAAATTGTGTATATCTCTTAACGAGATATATCCTCATCACAAACATTCAAAGCCGAGTTTATCCTGCAGAAATAGTTTGTGTTTGACTCTGTTGTAAAGAACATATACTTTCTTTTGCCCGTGAGTTTATTATCATCAAATGTACAACTATCAATCCTGACACAGATCTAATAGTATATACGTACTACTGCATTACACAATTTAAAGCGATATCATAACGTTATGAACCTATGTTCCTATAACCTGTTCAGTATGTGTTAGCTGTCAAATGACTTCTTTCGGTTTATAAATCTTTAATTTTGTGTTATCAAGAATATTATCCTGAAATCTATAATTGTTTCTTTAATGAATTTAATGAACGTGACAAATAACGATGCAAAACATTGTACGGTGTTTTCTTATTTTTCAAAGGGACTCTTGCAATGCAAAATGTGAGTATGTTATTAATAAAGTTAAATCAATGTCTCTATAGTTTTTTGGATATGTAGAAATACAAAGTAATATACCATATTACATTATAAGCAATCCACATTGTATACCCCAATGAAAATAAACATTGATCATTTTGAAGCATGATACTTTGAAAACGGATCAAAACCATTTTAATGCTAACAAAATATGCCTGTTTTACAACTCAGATGACAAACTCTTCTTCATTATCTATGATTGTTCTTTTATTTAGTTGTTGAATTATAACACTGAATAATTGAGTTTAAAGGAATTTAGAAGATGATCAAGGACAATTGTCCTTGTAAGTTAAGATTACCTTTTGATTTTGCCTTTTCAAGGATGGCTTCGAAACACCAACCCTTCCTGCTGGCACCACCATTCCTTGCGCAAAGGCGAAACGGTGCCATATTGTAATGTTTTCGCAGCCTAATCAACAGAACAAATGGCGAGTGATATCTTAAAGGGGCAGTAGCACGTTTTTTTTCACTCAAATATGTCGATAAGATGTATTTGTTAAAAATAATGCCACCAATAGTAAAACATTAAAATGGCCACCATGCACTTTTTGCTTTTTACACAACACCGTTATTACCACTACGGATAATTGGTTTGTGTAATAAGATGTTTTACCCCCTAGAGTAAATATAAATGACATAAACTATCATTTTAAATGGAAAATTCCCCAAAAACGTGCTACAGCTCCTTTAAAGGCGTTTGAATACGTTTTTTTGCATATTATGTTTTCTTAAATTTTGAGATTTATTATTGAAGTTTATGCATATATTCTTTAAAAAAAACATTTCAGAACTCTTCTTTATTGATTCAGGAGTATCATTTAGCCATTGGTAACGCTTATTGTTATTTTTGTGAGAGCACTTTATTTCGGTAAGAAGATCGTGCTACAGCGTCTTTAACAATGCATGTAAACCTACACTAGCAATCAAGTTTTACTGACACTTGTTCCCAAATCAAAATAGACAACAACAAATTACCGTAGAAGAGAACATGACAATGATATTTGATTAGATAATGTCTCCAAAGGTTATTCTGGAAGAAAAAAGAATAAAGTCATTACATTTCGTTTATATTTTGTTATTTCTATACTTCAAACGACTTCTATTTTATCACTTTAAATGAGAACAAAACAGACAAGAAGGCTAGTTATATGTACATCTATAAACAAAAATAACATCAGACTTATCATGTTTTACGTATATTAATATTGGTTGGTACTTAATAAGCATCGCGTGATTCCTTTACTTTTTGCTTGTTTCACTTTCAAACTAAAACATTCGTTTTATTGAACAAAACCACATTGAACGAACATGCAAGTATTATGTATTTTTCTCCAAAATGACAACTAAACTTAACAATGATAACCTTTACGTTGAATTCTAATGAATTATTATATCGCATGATTTCAATGATGTAAAATAAACTCACTTGGACACCCTCTTCCGATGGATCGATGGTAGCATCATCGTCACTGCGTATGTTCAGCAATCTTACTTCATGTTAATAGAGATTAAAACATGTTTACCAGCAATATTAAGGGATGAAAACACTTTATCAACGGCACTAGAAACTAATGAAGTTAACAATGTAAAAAAACATCATCATCAAGTGAACACCAATTATTACTGTTTATCAAACCTCTACAATGTAAATGATTATTTAAGCAAATAAATCAGAAGACGATTGTAAATTCTGATCGTCCCTTTCCCGGTTTATTTCATGATTTTCAACCCCATCTGCGTTTATTCAGCTCTATGTCGACCACGGAACAGATTAGAGTTGTTACCACGTGTTAATAACATCTGAAATTAGTGTTGATTCATTGGCAGTAAAATTGTGAATGGCATCTTTGAGGTGTGTCAAAATATCCATACGACTACTAACCAATGGCTTTCAATTTGTGTATATCCCATCTTTGACATTGGTTATAAAAAATGCACTATTTTGGTAAATGTCACAAGATACACTTAATAGTCTAGAAATACATATATGTGCAGATTTGATGATTAAGTTTCGTCAACAGCCAACAAGTGGAAGGACAAGGTGATGTGAACATTCACATCTTCCCCAGCAAGTTGGAAGGTGGATCCTGCGTCACTGATGTCCTGTTTTCTTCTGATGCATCAACCAGTCTGAATGATCTCTGTCTACGAGTGGGGTAAATAATATTGATGCTTTCAGTATGGAGTAGACAATTTAAAGGCGCTGTAGCATGTTTTTGCATATTATGTTAATGAGTTGTGTTAAGTATGAAGAAGAACCTTAAACTTTACATTTTGCATTTGTGAAATTGATTTATTTCAGTATTTTTGAATATTGAATTTTGTAATGTGTTGATGGTCGTTTTCGGTTATTTAAAAATGATAACGTGGCATTTCGCAGAATATTTGATTTGATTTGATTTGATTCATTGTTAATGCCCTTTTGGAAATGTAGTGGACTCATAGTTTAAATGATATGATACTTTCTATTAAATACGAGATCAAAATATATGTTGTTACTGTTATGTAAATATTTGGAAACTATATCTCAGTTACTAGCTAAGGTTAAGTACAAATAATGAACCTTATACAATTCTAAATATACCGGTCTGCTTTTCCTGTATACGTACACTGAAAGACTTCTTTCTACAATAAATTTTGCAGGACGTCACCTCAACGATGTTACAGAGTCGATCCGAATACAGCAGGTATGAGTGTGGAAAACAATGCCATCATATTTACTAGTACCTTTTTTACTTGTATTTCTTTTATTTCTTTTATTGTTATCAGTTGTTTATATTGTAAATGTAAATATTTAACATAATAATAGTTAGTGTGATGCAATTTATACACTACTTTTATTACACACATTGCCTCATTTCGATTCAAATAATGCAATATCTGTAGTGAATCGTGTACTATAAAAGCTTGAAAATCAGTGAAATCAGAAATCATCTTTCGTTCAAATGTAAAGAAACAGCCATGGTTTATTTACATAACAGAGCCATGCAAGAACCAGAACTGCGGAGATGGTGCTTGTATTGTGGAGGGAGACAACTTTGCATGTGTCTATGATGGTAAACAGCAGGGAACTGCATGTACTAGTGGTAAGTGTTCAGAAGATTTATACTCATTTATCACTATCATCATCTATGGTTTTGAGTGATTCATTCATTTTTACGTTATCAAATTTTATTAATTTCTTATCATTTCATAAATGTTAAGAAGACACATAATGGTTATCAAAAACCTTACTCGACGTGTTTTCTATATGTTTAATCATCAAATACACCATGAAAAATATTTTCAGACACATGTCCTCCCATCATTGGATAGTCCACCCATCAGCACCAGACTGAACCTGATGACCACAGCTTCTTGAATACCTTATTTGAAATAAATAACTTATATCTTGCAAAGTTATCATTGAGTTTCAGTTTCATTGGTTCAACATTACAAACGTACGTGCAGTAATAGGAAAACAATAATTTCAACTTCTGTAATGTGAACACACACAGCGTTTCGGAACATATGCTTACCTTATTGTTCTACCTTAGAAAAGATTACGCATACATGTATACTTTGAAGCGTCCAAAAGGTAACTGTGAATGTAAAAATACTTTCGTTTTACTTTATCCCATGAAGTTATTTCTCGATTTGTTCCCGTTAAATAATGACGTTATTCACATACAACAACCGTAATTGGTTTTACTTTCTCAGTATGACTAAACTTATTCTTTGAAATCAAAATGCTATGATTAATTAAAAGCAAATATCTCAAAACAGTGATGCATTATTTGAATGAAATAGTTACGACAATTTGACGTTGATCACTTAAACAAGCCGCTGTTACAGTAATCAGTGTTGTACAATGATACATGTCACAGGCAATGTTGTATACACTTGACATCTCGTCTATCACAACCACACAAATGGATTACTAAGTTGCAATGTACCTTTGACATATAACATTTTTTTGCACTAGTAAGCCAAGCAACCTTCGGGATACAGTAGTAAATGTATAATGTAATGAACTGTGGGTTAAACCATAACTGAATTCAACATGCCAAATTGGTTTTATTTCGATGTAATGCTAACTGTAATATATTAAATATATTGAAACATGAACTCTTTGTAGATGTTTATTACCGCAATAACTATATACTCTTAATTTGGGAAAATGTCAAATGGTCAGAAATATTTCAGTTGTATTGTTTGAAGGCATCAGTTACACTACACTTGGACCATGAAGAGATACGTTAATAAAACCAAATTTTATTCAATTGCTAATAATTCAGTAACAGGTGAATTCAATTGAAACTGTTTCATTGCATTAACATGTCGTTGTTAGGTGTTGCTGTTCGTTCGCCCTTTAATATGCTTGAGAGTTTTCTATTACGGGAGTTTGATGTCACTTCCTCAACGCATTGGCAATATCACATTCTTCATGTTTATGATGACATGGTATCAGTGTACAATCACCGCAACATCATCGCCGTTGCTAAGTGACAGTGCAACAATGGCATGACATGGCACGATCTTGCTCAATTGAAGCATTCTTGGACGTAAACACAACATATCCGACCTCAGAAGCTGCTGATGGACATAACGTTTTGTATTTTGGGTTGAATAATACTTATCTCTGATCTCAAACCCGTACATTTATATCCCGATAATGTACTGCTGCGAGTTCTCTATCTATCTTAGAGCACAATCAAATGCTTGATTCGTCAAGAAAATGTCTTAAAATGAATTTATTTCAAATATTTTGTCAACAAATTTGGGAAACATTCTCTCGAACACAACATGCAAAACATTGACATCTCTCATTTTCATATGCAAATGTTAGGGACATTGACGTCATCTTCGGCACTGTGGCACTGAATTTCTGAAATTGTCCGAGGTGCATGAGGCGTACATTTTATATAAAGCGTACGAGTCGTGCTACAGCATAAGCGTCGTGCTTGAATCACGCACACGCATGGTTTAAGCACGTTTTTTTATTCAGCAACATTGAGCAGTAATACATTTCATTGCCTATAAATACTGAGTGGTATGTGGAATGAATCAGTTCACACATTGGCTTCATCATGGACAGTCCAAGGACAAGTACACTATTCATTCAGGAAAGGTAACTTTACTTTTATACTCCTAACTTTTCAAACTCTGCAAGTTTAAAATTAAAACTAATTTTCATTAGTTTTTTGGTTCATTGGTTTATTGAATAACATTTATTGTTTTTTTGTATTTCATTTTTTTTTACCAACACGCTAAGTTGTTTGTTGAGCTGTATTTATCAATATACGAGTGTGCATCCCGTCTATATTGCATATAATTAAATTATTTCAGGTTACTGAAGCAAAGGAACTCGAACTGTCTGTAGGAAAGAATGTAATTTGTACTGGACATCGCTCGGACGCTGTGTGACGATACAGGAGTTTCAGCGAGAGAACAATGCAGTCTCCATCCTCTAACACTCCAAGAAGGTAATTGTGTATCACTTTCTTATTTCTCATTTTTATGTCGTTCTATATAACTGTTGATATTATGTTTTATATCGTGGTTGAAACTATATAAAACATTGGTAACATGGTTTCATGCTTGTCATTGTTTCACTTACTCGTGATATAAATGAAATACACTTTAAAAATCCCAATTGACCTCCATTACTTGCTTTATTTACATGCTTTTAACTTCTTTTAGGAATGTCAAGCTCCTTAATATAGAAGACCCCCGTCAACGGAAGCGACTATTTCCTTTCGGAAAGGGAACACAGCAGGTCATTTGTCAATGTAATTAGTGTTTAAGTGTGTATTATCTCAATAAATAAAACAATCAGTTGACATTGTTTGTTGTTTTGTTGTCTGTGAACCAGTTTATTAGCATGACACCCGAACGCAACCAGACAACCGTACATCTATCGGGATATAAATGTACTCCACGTGACCACAATACACTCATATGATTGGACGAAAGAATTTGACTGTGCTCTAAATTGTAATAGTGGCTGCCCAACTCGTGTCAATACTGCCTTTACCCCCTCACTTGGTTGGAGATAACTGATATTGCAAAGAAAATGTTTGTCATTTGTCATCACCCTGGGTTCTTTTTGGGATTGTCACCCTGAATGATGCATACAAATTGTTACATTTAATTCAAAGTTAGGTAAATAAGGCACTAGGAAGTACCTTCTTTCCTCAACAGATAAAACAGATATACACGTCAAAACCAATTAACAGTTTTGATAAATAATTTAAAACATTGACGCATGCCGGGTCATTAGATAGTCGAAACCAATTATATTTGTTTATGATATTTTGATTCTTGACTATGATTTGTACATATCTTGAGTACAACTCAAGAACATAAAGCAAAGTAAACGTTTAAATGTGAATATATTTACCTGGAAGTTGCATGTTTTATTCATATCTCAAAGGACATAGTTTGCATTTCCGAAAATAAACCACTTATTTTCGCACACAGTTCTAATTTTAAATTCAAGTCAAACGCTGTATCACGCCGTTATTACCAAAATAAAGTGCTTTCACAAAAGTGTAAATAATTGATACCAATGGCAAACTAATATTTCTGAATCAATAAAAAGACTGATGTAACGATATCTTAACACCCATGATCGAATGGGCTTGCTCTCTGCACTCTGTCTAATATCACATGTCTGTTATGGCTTAATGGGTCGTGTAATGAGATATTTACCCTCTAACCTAAATTTGAGAGAAACTCATATTATGCCAAAATCGTGCTACAGTGCCTTTCAATCGTACATACTCTGAGACCTGTCTGTTCTCAGTAACATATGGTTGTAATTATCAATCCTAAATTAATGCTTGTAAACTATTTACTCAAATACATGAATATTCATTTCTTCAGTGAGATTTCAAATAATATGTTGTCAAACAAGAGCTATTTATATAAATCAGTAAAGGTTTCTAGTGCCACACAAACTCGACTCCATCAAACTGACTATATAAAGGAGCTACAGACTTGGCAAATGCCATCGCACTAAGTCAAGGGAACCAGTACCTGGTCATGATTTGGCTTACACTCCCAGAAACAGTTCTCAGTGGTTTGTTGATAAATATTTTGTTCTATTAGTAAAATGAGATGATTAAAATTAGTAATATATGAGAGTGTCTTATTGATGCAATAAAGCATACTGATAACCTTGGTATCAAAATCTGATACACGTTCACAAAAGGTGAAAGTCCAGCCAATCTTAAAACTGTTTACCCATAATTGATAACGTCAATTTGAGTTCATGGGGCTAATTCTGCTTGCAAGAGTCTGGATGACCGACCGTGTAGGACCTTAAAGATGGTCACGACATACAGAGCACATGACGAATGTAGCTCTTGTAATATACATTGTTACCGTTGTTACAGGTATCAGTGTGGAGGTTTTCTTGTGGCCGATGGTGGCAAGGACGCCTTAGCTGATATTGGTGCCAACGTCGTTGAAAAATTTGGTCGTCAGTGGTTTCGCGATTATGCATTTAGGGAAGTGGTCAAAGAAAGTGAGGATGTATACTCATGGTAAAAATGGTTGACACCCTCTAATAGTTATAGGAATGAATGATTTATACCCAACGTAACGTATCAGTTTCGATTATCTTTTTGGTAAAACATGTAACTCCTGGATGTCTTTTTGTGAATAGTGTCCTTCAGGATTTGCTATTTCTACAGTTGTACTTTGAAATACCACAGAAAGGGAAACATAAGAAAAATGATCCTTAGTCAAAAGTGTTCATTCCTTGTGTCTTGAGATCTTGGCATTGGTACATTGTTACAGTGTTTGAGTGTTCTCATTTCGATTATAATAAATAAGTAAAAGCTGCATTTGAAAAAAAATCTACTGAAGCTAAATATACACAAAATCTGTCATGGAGTCACATTTGCACAAAATACATTCATAGCAAGTATTTTATAGTTTACGTCATGTGTTTGTGCCATTTAATTTTGGAAATACCATAATATCGAACAATAATAATTTTCCATGCACTTAATTTGCTACAATCCATTTTCTGTTAAGGGATGTCAACCATTTTTACCATGAGTACATTTGAAATCAATACCTGAGTGACTTACCCGGCTCATGAGATCTACCTCAAATTGAGAATAAGGATCAGGCTGATGTTTCCATTCTGCCATACATGTACATGTATGTCTTCAGTACTGGTTTACAGTTAGCAAAATTGTTTATTGATAGTAGCATTATACACATATTGTCAATCAATATCATTACCTGATCCATTATATCTGACAGAAACTGAATGCAGGTTATGTGTTCAAACTTACTTTTTTGTTTAAACCACATTTTTAAAATACTATTTACGTGCAAAAAAATAAGAAAACTTAATTTAATTTGGAAATATAGATATGTAGATGATATATTTACATTTTGTTTCAAACAAGACAATAGCCATTCAGACCGTCGTTTAGCTCCAAACATTGTTTTAGCTGCCGAGACATGGAAAAACAAGATCTTCTTTGTAGTTCCTCGGATAGCTTGAACAACTTTTCCGACTTAAGCTGAAAACTGACTACACCTTGAAATCTGACAATAGTCGATATAATGATACGTTTAGGTAACGACAATGTTTTCTTGAATGTTTTAACTGATTTCATAAAAAGCGAGAAGTCCATATTTTGCTTCCATTTTCAACATCACGTCGGTGACCAGTAAGACGTCTGCTGTCTACAAGGGAGAGAATGCTTATATCGGAAATACAAAGTATTAACAAACCATGTTCGAAAACACTGAGCGGCAACCCGAAACTACTTTTGAAATTGACCAATGTTTTGGCTCTGAACTATAGAATATGCACTAAGATTCAATATCTTTCATTTTCATGAATCTTAACGCGGCCCTCAAGATTATTTCACTTATAGTACGACAGCTTGTATTATTGAAAGGAACAACTGCAACTGTGCAACACCAATGTACATACAAATCTATATACGCTCGACTTGACGCCAATTTATCGACTGTGCATCTTCCTCGGTCCAAACAGTCAAAATGATAACTGCATAGTTGCTTTTCAGTAACTAAACCATAGTCAACAAAACGAAAACAGTAAAATCACAGACACTAACGCAGACGTACATGTACACTCAGGGGCCAAAAAAACGTCACCATAAAAAAATACGGAATGTTTTTAACTGTATGCTAAACAATGAAATAGTGGGATTTATCAGTGAAATATACTGGCTATCAAGCTACAGTGAAGATATAATATCACATAATTTATCACTCCTCAAAGGTTAAAGTTTGACGTCATAAAACAATGGTCTGACGTAACACATTATCTTATGACGTCACATTGCTATTTGGGTTTTGAGATGTTCCTAGCGGCCGTTAAACATGAACACGATCCTATGGCGTAATTACAATGATAACATCATATAATAAATATAGTGTCTGTCAATAATTCTTAACAAATACCAAATATATTCTATCATTTATTATATTTATGATTCTAATATACTAATAAACTAAACGAGATAGGCAATTCAAAACTGACATTTTGGCTTGTTTTATGGCGTCCTACTGTAATGATGCGTTAATAAATTAAAGTCTAAGTTTTCCATAGTTCATAATGTTATAACTTAAATACCAAACATTCTGACCACAATAACATTGTAATTACCTTTTTACAACACATGTGACTGTCAAAGATCGCCCATCTTACCCTTTTGAAAAAGAGGTCTCATTTACTGTTGAGTGCATTCACCATTCACCTTATTGTACATAAATATACACATGTATATAAATATATATATATATATATATATATATATATATATATATATATATATATATATATATATATATATATATATATATACGTATATATGTATATTTATATAAATACATAAAATCATAATTCATATTAAAAACTAACATATCAAAGAATCATATTAACATTTTACGAACAATATTTCTGTTTTTATGTTCCCAGTGTTCCCTTGACATTATATCCATGATATTGACTTTGACGCATCTCACGTCATACCAAACTACTAACTAATGGTGGTTAGTTTCTCTATTTCAAACATCAAGATAACTTTCATATACATGTAAATCATATTAAACAAAAACACTTACAAATTTAGTATGCTGGGGAAAAGTGTATTTGCTTAAACCAGAACAAATGAGAAGTACACAATTATTGAAAATAAATTAATCTGTGCATGTTGAATGCTTGTACCTGTTTACACACTTTGTCATTAATTCGCGCATGTTTTTTGTTAATTTGATTTCCTTATCTTCAACGGATACTTGTATTTGCAGTTGCAAGAAATGTGTCATTATCTTGCTAGGATTTTACAAATCCTTGTTTTGATAGACTAGATTAAACTGTCTATCATTATATATCCAAAGGAATGGTGATAGTGTCATTAGATTTCTTAAAAATGGTATACGCTAAAATGTTCTGCTGATCAAATAAATATGTAACCAAAAGAGCATTTTGGCATGTACCAAAGTCAAGTGATTTTTTTATGAACAATTGTTCATAAAGAAAATCATTTGGCTTTGATACATGCGAAAATGCCATATTCGCCGATTTGAGTTCAATTATATATATATATATATATATATATATATATATATATATATATATATATATATATATATATATATATATATATATATATATATATATATATATATATATATATATATATCGACTATATCGACTAGCATATTTATTCCCAAAAATAAGATAACTCATTTTTCGAGCAACAACGGATTTTCATGTGCAGGAGGTGGTATATTAGTTATGTGACCTGTTAAAAACGACCAACCAAAACATGTATGTTTGTCTGCTGTCCAAAGGTTTCCAAAATTAGTGTTAAAAACCTATATATGTTTGACTAATTTGTTCGCATCAGCAGGGATATGATCAGACGATTAGCATTAACATGCTAATGTTCAGTAACAAGCAGTATTCCTCGATAATAAAACATCTCAGATAACATTTGACATACGTGATTCCAACAACATACTTTATTTTCCTTTAATGTTGAAATTACCGTTTGATACATTAAGCTGCGGTTCATCTGGATTGTTTGCAAGGCGTGAGAAATAAATCAAAGAAGTTTCTGTATTAAGTATTCCATTGATATGCTGATCTCTCGTCTTAAAGAATTATATCACCTGCTTTGTCAGTTCTTTGATATGACCGTTGAAATTGATCATGTTATCGACGAAAACAAATATAGTTAAAAGTCTTATGCTGTTAGCAGTCACATGTTACAAATGGCCACATATATGCATCATATATTTACTTATTAAATAATACTGAGAAATTGTTTTTTGATATTTTTACCATAATATTTAGTAAATTATAGGGTAATAAATTGCAACTACTCAGAACATCGTAAAGTACAAACGAGTATTTATTGATATGTATTGAGGTTGAAGCCATACCCGTGTATTTAATTAACTTTATCTTAGCTCCATTGATCTGTATGCTCTTTCCAAATATGAATATTATCCCCTGCATTACCCAGATAGGCAACATTGTGTCGACGGTATTATGAGATTTAAACTTGGACTAAGGTGAATGAAACCTTTCTGCATAACTGTGTTGGTACATTCTTACATCGTTGGATATCGAATTAGTCAACACATTACAGTTGGTTTATAAGATCTCCATTGCTAAAATCTTCAATTATTTTCATCTACCGTTCGTGTCTACAAAGGTCTGAAGCTAAGTGAGTATTTATTCATATATATTTGCATTTATAAAAAAACTAACTCATAGTACACTATGGTGGGGATAAAGTCTGTATTTCAATATTAACCTTATTATTTATGATAAGTTGATAATAAGTACTAACAATATAAAATCGAAATATATTATGCGTAACAGAGGATATATATATGAGCATTATTGTCATATTGTATTAACGACACGCGGTTCTAATGTACTAATATTAAAGAAACGATATTTAAACATCCACAATAGTGTCAAAGTCATGATAATTAAATCAAACAAAAGTTAATTTCAAGCATAGATTTACTGGCCTTCGTCGCAGCATTTAGAATGCAACCTCCTGGACACATGTAATCCGTGACATCATAATGTTATCAAGCCCGTCACCTCATTTTGTTACATGATATTTTGTCCTACGGCAACGTTTAAAAGTCATATAATATCCGATATGAACTTCCTTTTGAGTTAATATTCAAACACACAGATATACATGTCCTGAGCAGAGCTTATTCAATCATCTGTGGTAGCTAATTCTTAGGTTTTCTAGTCGTTCCCCTCCAATCAACTAAACGAATGTCCATCCTATTTGTATACCCCCTCTACGAAGTAAGCGGGGGTACATAGCGGTCATTCCGTCCGTCCGTCCATCCGTCATTCCGTCCGTCCTTCCGTCCGGTCATTTTTCTCAAAAACCGTCAAAGGTACATCAACCAAACGTTGTACAGTTGTTAACCATGTTGTTCCGATCGCGCACAGACAATTTTCAATTTTCTGAGATTTAAATTTGTTGTCGTTTCCATGGAAACGTCACTTTTTGGACTTAGTTTTATTGTGTTCAATCGGGACAAGTTTTCTCGGAAACTGTTCAAACTAGATGAATGACATTTTGGTTGTGAATACTCATGACCATGCTCTTTTTCGAGTTCGAAATTGAACTTAGTACCAAAAGAACTGTGATGCTCCAATGGGGGCAAGTGTTCTCGGAAACTATTACATCTAGGTGAATGAAATTTAACATGATGGTAGTCCAGATCATACTCATTATCGAGTTCGAAAACAACTTCCGAAATATTATTCTTTACAGAGTTATGGCCCTTGAATCCGAAATTGAACTTTGTACCAAAAGATCTGTGATGATCCAATTGGGACTAGTTTTCTCGGCAACTATTACATCTAGGTGAATGAAATTTAACATGTAGGTAGTCCAGATGATGCTCTCCATCGAGCTCACAGTCCAGTTCCGAAATTTTATTTTTACGGAGTTATGAAGCCCGTGAATCTGTAATTGAACTTGGTACCAGTTTGATGCTCTAATGGGAAAAATTAAGTTACCTGAAAAATATTACGTTTGGGTGGCCGAAATTTTGTAATAACAAAGCCAGTTCCCAAAATTATTTTGGACAATATAATGATGCTTGCATAAAGCTGTTTTTTTAACATAGTACCCTTCACATCTATAATTCTGAATGGAGGGGGTATGTGAGCCATGCTCACGATCACTTTTTTCTTGTTCTACAGGTTCTACTGGATCAAGTTCACGAGAACAAAGGGATGGATTTGACCATGTTTCTGTTCCTTCTGGCTGCATTGCCTGGCTCTCTGGCTGCAAGTGGTATGGACATGCACTTTGCAGGTGGATCTATGATGTTCAAGTTCATTGATACTAGCAAGGCACCTTACCAGGTATATATTTCCTAAATTATATACCATGGTGTAGCTAGCATACCATTGTTAATTTAACAAAAGGGCAGCGGTAAACTAGTAAATGGCGACATGTTTGAATGTCTCGATACTTACACAATACAATTCCTCAAAAAGCAATGCATATGAGGAATTTTGAACAGTTTTAGTTTTTTTTATAAACGCAAGCGCATTTTGACTGTAAAACAGAAAATGAAAACCAAAACAGTTTTTAAACATTGCACTAGTAAACCAGAAAAGCTATTTGTTGATGTACATGTAAATACATTCTATGAGTATTTTCACAGAACAGTGACGTCACAATCAGTGTATTGTTGCAACGTCACATAATCGTGACGTCATAATCACTGTAATGTAAACCTCCCTGAGGATAAAGTTGAAACATGTAGGAGGAAATCGGCGTTAGTTATTCTTTCAACTATCATTTGAATATATACTGACTCTACACTTGAACAAACACCCTATTTTATATATATATATATATATATATATATATATATATATACATATATATATATATATATATATATATATATATATACATACATACATACATACATATATCGATTTAAAGAGTAAGTCTTCAGAAGTAAATGTTCTTTAATATTTCAAACTTATCATTTATTCTAAAATCATTAGTTGACTATCAAAATTGAAAAAAGAAATTGTTTCGTGATTTAGTTGGGTCTTTTGGTTTTTTTTTCATATTTTATACCATCATATTTGACAATAGTGTACATATAAACAAAATGACATACGTGAGATAAACAGGTTACAGTGACCTTAAACTATAAACATACAACGACATAGGTAGTACATTCAAATAAAGCTACATATAAACATGACATGAAAAATGAGGTATATGTGTGTAATCAGAGATGGACAGAGTTGTACAGATAAGAATAATCGTTCAGTCAGAAGATCTTAATTTTTCAATACGGCATGTACAGAGGACCAGAATTTGACAAATATATCACCGGCAATTGTCGGTTCGTTTGATCAATAAAACGTGTTATTGCACAGGCTAAGAAGGCATGTTTGTTATTTTCAAAAACATTTTCGCCAACTGTATATCCAAAAAGACTGCCAACGGAAATAAGTTGACAATCTTGTCAAACCAATCCTCTTCCAAAGAGCCGAAGTTTTTGGGTTTGAAAATGTTTTAATCATGGAACGTGTCCATCTTCAATTTTGTAAATATATTTTGAATGTTAAGCAATCAAATTCCAGTTTTTTTTTATGATTTATGATTAAGCAGATATATACCCTATCAGTACATTAATAAAAGGCAGAATTATATCAAATTGGGGCTAAGCTATAATACTCTAATTGAAAATGAAGTACCATTTGTTATTATATTCTTCAAATGTTGATTTTAATTTTCCATTATTGTCAAGTGTCAAGGTATCATTCAGGATGCTGTATTTTACTATATGTGGATCTCCCAGTCAGTACAGTACCTGGTATTGTTTGGCTTAAAAGTATTGTACAACTCATTGTCATTGATCACGGTAGTGCTCTGCTGTAAACTCGTGGAAAAGTTATTACTACAAAATGTAAAATTAACCACCATTTTAAGAATGTTATTTGTTGCAATTACCTTACTACAACATACGCTGGTTATCAACATTTATAACTATAAACCACAGGCTGCAATATGAAGCAGGATGTTGGTCCGGAGTAAGGCATAACAGAACACGAAAACGATGTACATGGACTGTCTCTGATCAATTTCACTTTATATTAGTATACTCAACACTATAACACTTCCCAAATATTTCAGTAAACAACCCAATATTGAAAAGTTTTTCTATCAAATGAAGTGTGATTATTCACCACTTGTCAATCTATTAAAACTGGACTTTGTATAATGTTTTGATATGTTTGTATATACTGTATCTTCCCTGTTTCACTATATCCGATTTTTAAATACATGTTCTGTTCTGGTCTGTCAAGATCCGATGTTTAATTTTGTTCTTAAGTAGCTGTAAATATTTCAATAAAACCTATTCGATTCTAATGGATCCTGGTAATTAAACGAATCGAAATCCATATAGAAAAGAGCAAAAAGTAAATTTTGAAAGTCATGAATCATAGCCAAACTAATTAAAAAAATAAGTAACAATTCGTAAATTTTCTTTGCTATACGATCTCTATGCATTGTTGTTATTTTAATCCAGTACTTAAGACAACAAGTTGCTGTATTTACAATAGAAATAGGTAAGCGGTGACACTTACCATACACTATTGCGTTAGGTATAATTTAAAAGCTGCAAGCTGGATTTTTTCGTATGAATGATACAATACTATATTAAAGATTGAATTTGACTCCAATATTATTGAAAAATGTATCTGCGTTAAAGATGCTGTAGTACGGTTTTTGAATATTTTTCTGCATATATTTTGTTTTCTCAAATTAGCCAATTTTTATCAAAGTTTACACAAATTATTGGTACGTTAATTGGTACAACATTCAATTACACGACCCGACAATATCAATAGAAAACGGTTATCTGTAATGGAAGAAAACGGTGCGACGTATTAAGCAACAGTGGTTTGAAACTGTTCAGTGTGCGAGGTATACATGTACATTATAGGTCTTATGCGAATTTAAGAGCTCAGACAGGAAGATAATTGCTCATTCAATCACTGTACCATATTTAAAACACAACCCTGAGTGTTTGGTATCCCTACATCAGTCATACCACTTGAACATCCTCCGAGCGACAATTTTAATGTGAACACCTTAAAATGGCCGCTCGATTGAAATGGACTCGCAAGGCTTAACCTTACCATGTAAATTTGGTTCATAACAGATTTTATTGATTCAGGAGTATTATTTAGGCATTGGTAACACTTATTTATATTTTTGTGAGAGAACTTTATTTCAGACTGAAATTCGTGCTACAGCGCCTTTAATGTTTAGGTTGCCATTTCATTCCGTCAATGCTTTTTTGCCAGATAAGGAGAGATCGGATAGTGATTTGCCAAGATTTAGAGTACAAGTGAATATAAAATCACGATACTTGTAATTATTGGCTATATTCAAGGTAAGAAGTAAACTCACGGCCAAAAGAAAGGCTACCAGGTATTTTAATCTAGATTGAAGAATAAATAAAGAAGTCAGATTAAAAAAACAAAAACAAAAAGAACATGTGCCGATATCATATTGATAGAAAAAATGCAAACAATCAGCTTCCGGTATCAACATCACAGTCTCCGATATTCGTCCGGGGTCAAAAAGTCCAAATTCACGGTTATGACTGATCCCGGTGCAGGGAAATCCAGGCTCAATGTAACGAAAACAGTTCACACTAATAACATGTATGGCCCTCTGACGCATGGAGAAAATCAAACGCCTGACGTCATTACGTGGAATGCGCTGCCATTCTTCTTGGAGAGCTTGAACAAGATGCAAGCGGTTATGTGGAGGTGGTCGTCGTTGGCGAATACGACGATCCATAGCATCCCAAAGATGTTGGATCGGTGGCATGTCAGGCGAGCATACTGGCAACGGCAAAACGTCGATGTTGTTGTTAGCAAGAAAGTGTTGAGTAACTCGAGCTGTGTGCGGTCTGGCATTGTCTTGTTGAAAGATCACACCTTGTGCCTGTTGTCGAATAAAGGGACAGACGACAGGACGGAGAATGTCATCGACGTAACGCTGAGCCGTTAGATTTCCATTCACGATAACCAGCGGCGTCTTCTCCTCACCAAGTATGCCTCCCCAAACCATGACACTTCCTCCCCCGTAGGGCACCACTTCCTGAACGCAACATGCAGCTGTTCTCTCTCCCCGACGGCGATAAACATGTACTCTTCCATCTACTTTGAAGAGACAGAACCGACTTTCGTCAGACAAAAGCACCCTCTGCCACTGACGTCGCTGCCAACGTAACACCGTCCTTGCCCATCTCCATCTTCGTTGGCGATGTTCGGCTGTCAACCGCTGTCCCCGGAACGGTCTGTATGCCCTGATGCCATGGGACCTTAGACGTCTGGACATTGTGCGTCTGCTCACCTAGTGGCCCAGGGCATTTGACGCCGATGACATCACAGTCAAGAAGCGGTTCCTGAGGTGTAACGTGCGCAGGTATCGGTCCTCCTAATGGGTTGTGACTCTTGGTCGGCCGGATCTTTGTTTGTCTGTGGTCTGTCCGGAATGATGATAACGTTGCATTAGTCTTGTGACAGTTGTACGGTGACAGCCAAACGTTCTTGCAACATGGGTGTGGGTGGCTCCCATTTCAATCATCCCGATTGCTCGCTCACGTTCTTGTAAAGTTAATCTTGTCATTCTTCAAATGGTTTTTTTACAAAGTGGTTGTCTAACAACCAATTCGCATTGGTTTTATACCCATCTGGAATGGTTTTTGTTTGCTTTGCATGAAAAAGGCGAAAACCACAATTTGGGAAAATTTTGGGAAATCATGCGTTTGATACCACAGTTCAATATGAAACAAGCATTGTTGTGTCTTTGCGATGTGTTTTCATGTGGTTGGGTTTGATTTCGTAATTTCAAATCTAAAAATCAAAAAAGTGGTAGCGTTTTTCTTGCCCGTGAGTTTAAATACTGACGGCTCCTGTCAACTACAGCCACTATACTTTGAGTCGGTGTTTGAATATCATCTCACTTATATCAAATTTCAGCTTAAAATAACCACATTAACTGGATGGGTCCTGGGCCAGGGACCCTGTGGTAAAGCTTGCAGTGCTGCTGACGTTGATAAGAATACGACCCAGTCACGTCAGCAGATCTTAAACCTGAATGGTGAAACTTACCTTGGAAATTGGACAACGGAAATCAGTCACGGTCACAGTCACAAAACATACGGAGTTATAACAAATGAAATAAACCGCAAAATAGAGGGTCGCGTGACAGCTGTCAATGTTCCCATGAAGTGGGAACAAGAACTTGCAGAAGGTGTAATTGACATGGACCCAACAGCAGATTACATCGATATAAGGTATGTATAGAAATATATAAATGTATGATTAAAAATGTATTAAAAAATGTTTATAAGACGGTTTCAAGGAAGTGTTTCAATAACTACATGTAATGCATCTAGGTGAAAATACAAGAAATTATGCAATGTAATATATAGACGTTCCGCTGTTTGTAATATGGAATATTTATCTTCTGTAGACAGAAAAGAAAAGTGAGACATACAGTTATTTCTCAACCGTGGTTTGACTCTGACTGTTTGTTTTTAGGGCATGGAAAGAGACAGATTGTTAAAACATTTCGGTGATTACGGGATAGTATATCACCCCAGAACGTTATTAACGCTCGAAACTACGGAAGCATCACTCAGATTTTTTTATATCACCTAATTAGGAGAAACTGTCACCTAATTATGACATAAGTAACTCCTAATTAGGAGTTAGAAAACCTAATTAGGAGTGAGTTATCTCCTTATTAGGACTTAGTTATTTCCTAATTATGACTTAGTTATGTCCTAATTAGGCGATAACTAAGTCCTAATTAGGAGATAACCAAGTCCTAATTAGGAGATTACTAAGTCCTAATTAGGAAATAGTATCTCTTAAATAGGTGATAGTATCTCCTAATTAGGAAATATTTTTAAAATCTCACTGTGGCACTAGGAAGCTTCCGTACGAAACAAATATAATAGTGTCATACGTGACAAAATGAGACGGCACATTGAAGACATGAGAGATAAACTACTATCCAATGTGAACAATGCTAAGTTATTCTGGAGAACTTTGAAGACAATCAAATCTGATACCAAAAGATCACCATTAATGTCTCTAGAAAATTGGTTCAATTATTTTAATAATTTGTTTAACTCTAATGACAATGCTGATGATTCATTCAATATGTGCAGTGATGATGAAAAGGTTTTGTTTGATTATCCTATATTCACCGATATTGCAGGAGGAAATTTTAAAGGCCATTATGGCAAATCTGCTGGGTTGGATGGTATAATGCCAGTGTTTATTGTTGCAGCTAAGGATGTTTTGATTCCTTACTTTGAGCTCTTGTTTAATATAATTTTTGACACAGGTAATTTACCAGCGGTCTGGTGTACTGGTATTATCATTCTGTTGTATAAGAAGGGTGATCCTAATGTCCCGGACAATTACAGAGGTATTGCTTTACTTAGTGTGGTCAGCAAATTGTACACTTCTATATTAAACAATAGGTTTTCTTTTTGGTCGGATGCTAACAGTTAGATAGTGGAATCTCAGGCAGGGTTTCGAAAGGGTTACAGCACTGTAGACAACATGTATATTCTCCAGTCTGTTATTCAGCGTTATTTGTCGTTATATTATGCTTTGTTCGTGGGTTTTAAAAAGGCTTTTGAGCTCGTTGATAGGTCGAAGTTGTGGCATATTTTATCACTTCAAGGTGTCAAGTTTAGTAAGCATTACAATCTATTTATGACTGTGTTAAGGCATGTGTTCGGGTTCGCAATGGGTATTATCAATCGTTGACTGTCCTATTGGATTAAGGTTGTGTTTTAAGCCCCCTTTTGATTTCGATGTTCATTAATGATCTTGCTAAGGAAATAGAGTCTAATTGTTCTCATGGTATTCAAATGCATCCGGAACTGGTGGAACTATTTTTATTATTATTTGCTGATGATGTCATTTTCATTTCTGATACTAATTTTGGTCTTCAACATCGCATAGATATTTCACAATCCTTTTGTGAGGAATACAATTTCTCTGTAAATTTAGATAAAACGAAGGTTGTCGTTTTTTTAAAAAGGCGGATTATTGTCTCATCAAGGTGGTATTTTAATGGAATTAAATTGGAATGTGAAAGTTCTTATAAATATATTGGATTATTGTTTACAAGGTCACTTTCATGGCGGAAACATATACATAATGCGGTGCTTCAAGCAAAAAGGTGTTATATGGTATTTTTGCCTCATTACATAAACTAAGGCCTATTTCGTTTAAGCTTTTCTTAATAATAATATTTTATTCTCAAGTAAGCCCCTTATTATTGTATGGATCTGAAATCTGGGGGTTAAATAAGGGCATCTGTTCGGAAATAGAGGTTATACATTTGCAAGTTTGTAAACGTTTTCTCGGTGTAAAGTCATCAACGTCCAACCATATTGTTAGAGGTGAATGTGGCCGATACCTTATATATATGTAAATTTTTGCATATAAATAAGTGATTTCCTACTGGGGTAAAATTTTAGCTATGCCTAATTACAGATATGTAAAAAAATGTTATAATATGTAGTTGCAAGCTATTAATAATGGTAATGTCAACTGGGCTTCTTATGTCAAAGATTCTTTATGTTCACTCGGGTTTCGGTATGTTTTGGAGCATCAGCTGATTAACAATATTTCTATGTTTGTACATGAGTTTTTCAATACATTAAAATGTTGTTGTGAACAAGATTGGCACTCTGCTGTTCAAGATAGTCGCAAGGCGTATTTATATTGTCTGTATAAACACAGTTTTTCCACTGAATTGTACATTACTGTTTTAACATGTGATAAATTTATACATGCAATGGCTCGCTTACTAACGATGTTGCTCTAGTCATCTTACAGTTGAAACCGGTAGGCATAATAAGGAACCCAGAAATTATGTAAATGTAATTATTTAAATACCTATCTGTTGACTAGACCTACTTTGCCTTACCTCCTATAGGTAATGCTATTTCAACCTTAACACAGACGAACTTGAAGAGTGGAGAAGGGGTGCGTAAAATCCCTTATCCAAGGGCCGGTAAGTCTAGGTGGTCTCGTGACGTCACTACCTGTTCATGTCATTCTCCTATCAGTTGCAGAGAAAGACAGACGTGTTTGTTTTGTTCTGAGACTGGGTATTTTTAGCGACTTTGTTGCTAACTTGCTAGCTATCTCTTACTATTTTGAGGGATATTTTCAACTAACTATCTACAATTCGTCGTTAGCAGATTGTTTATCAATCTGTTTTAGTAGGTGTTGGGGTACAAAGGGCCTTGTTGACATGTGCTGGATGTGTGGCTGCCTGACAAGGTAGCTGCTTGCCTTGCACGTGCAGCTCGTGTCTTTTGTGTTTCCCTCACCTGTCTTCATTGACTGCACGGTTCGCTCGGCTTGTAAAGTCGTACCCTCCGCTAGTCCCTTTGTTTGCTTAAGCCTACGCTTTTGTGAGCTTGCCTTCGACTGTTGGTTGTTGACTCGCTTCGCCATACGCCTGTGACTTGCTTCGCTTGTCATTCCCGTTCGTCTGTCATACGCTTTCGGTCCGTATCTACTACCTACGCGTTTCGCCAGTCTTTCGCCTAGCTTATCACTACGCGAGCGGACCCCTTCGCCAGTCAATCGCCTTTGGCTTGATTCTACTGTACTAGCATCTACCCGCCAGTGTCTCGCTTACGCCAGTCGCTCGCTTCGCTAGTCTATCGCCTTAGGTTGAAATCAACTTGACTCGCTCCGTCTCGCCAGTGATTCGCTTCGTCAGTTATTGGCTTCGCCTACCATTCGCCTTAGGTCGAATCAACTTGACTCGCTTCGTCTCGCAAGTGACTCGCTACGCCAATCATTCGCTTCGCCAGTCATTTGCCATAGGCTTGATTCTACCTGACTCGCATCGTCTCGCCAGTTAACTTAATCAGTGTAAGCTGGTTCGCCAGTCACTTATCTTGACTAACCATTACTTGATATTGGCCTTGTCCTCTTCGAGTTCGGAGCCTTGTTTCAACTCTCTCGATTAACTATCGGAGGAGTTTGTTGGTTCTTACGCTACACTACGTAAGTGTCTCGCGTTAGTGATTCGACTCGTCTAGTGACTCGCCTCTTCTACGCTACGCGTGCGAGTGTCTCTTCCTTCGCCCTACTGCGTAAGTGACTCAGCTGTCACTACCGTTCGCCTACGTCACGTGTGTTACGCCGGCTCCGCCATGTACTCCGCCTTTTGTACTAATTGCGGAGGGAGGAAGTCTGCCACCAAGGATCTGCACTTATTATGTAGGAAGTGTAAGGATCTTTGCGAAGACGAGTATTGTTGCGATGAGTGTGCACCTCTCTCCGTGTCAGACTTCCTTGCATATGTCAACGCCATTCGAAAGTCCATGGCCGATAGGGCTTCGCTTCAGAAACGTGCGTTGTCAACTCAACGTCGTGAGGTTTCTCCCATTCATCATCCGTCTCCGGAGGAGGGGGTAGACATTGTCCTCACGGAACGGGCGGATGAGTTCCACCATGAGTCGCCCGTCGTATCCGAATCCGCTAGGGGTTCGAGAGATTCGC
This sequence comes from Gibbula magus, assembly GCA_936450465.1. Lineage (NCBI taxonomy): Eukaryota > Metazoa > Mollusca > Gastropoda > Trochida > Trochidae > Gibbula > Gibbula magus. Next base: position 20,383,764 of record OW388291.1, read on the forward strand.
TCTCTTTACCCTTCGTGTTCACGTTCACGCGTGTTGTCCCCCCCTTCGCCAGACAAGCGTATGTCTCCGCTTAGGCTCAAGGTCAGCACACCCCCTACGCCCAAGAGCAAGAGGAAGAAGACCAAGAAGGCCAGATTTGACAAAGTCAATCCGGACCTCCTCCTTGCATCCGTTAAGGATATGGTCTCTTCTTTGCTCGACGCTCGCCTGGGTCCGCTGACTGTACCTACTCACGCTACTCACACTACTACGCTACCGGGTGAACCCAATGCGGACCTCGTGTCTCAGGGTTCGCGTCCTAAGTCCTCTAGGGCCTCCGGGTCCGCTGCCTCCTCGCGTACTGCTCACACCCCTACGCGTCGTGTCACAGTGGTATCGCCCACCCGTGATCCCTCGCCAGACTCGCCGGAGCGGGACGTCCGCTTCGTCGACGTTTCGAACCCTCCGTTCATCAGTATTGAAGCAGAGGGGAGGATGTGGGGTCATCGGAGGATCCGCCAGTGATCGACTCAATTGCCATGCTATCGGAAGTGGCCTCGTCCGCGGAGGTACCACTCAGTCAAGTTAGCGTGGCGGGACCTCGGTCGTCGGCAGCCAGGAGGCTTCCTCCCGCGCGTCTCGCTTTTCCGCCGCATAGACTTCTGCTAGACGCCACCGAGGATATGGAGCAGGTCTGCTTCCGCCTTTAGTGGTGCCGGACAGGCGCAGACGGCAACTGCCTCTGTATCCGGTTCCATTCCAACTCGTTCCGCCCACTCTAGATCAGGGTGCGTCTCGGTTGTTTGCCCCCGACGCGCCTCATCGCATTACTGATGCTCAGTTTACACATCTCGACAGAGAGGCTCGCACAGTGTTAGGCTTGGGCAACAACGTGGCTTTCACCTGTCAGGCGATGCTTGCCTGTGCCAAGCAGGCGGGCATGGAGTCGGGTGACCCGGTGTTGTTTAAAGCATTCTGCAATGTGGCTGCGGACCTGGCGCAGATCATGTTATCTGCTTCTCAGATTTCATCGGGTGTCACAGTGCTACGCAGAGACAATTTCCTTTACCGGTCAGGTCTCAACCCCGATCAGAAATCTTTTCTGCGACAGGCCCCTGCCCACTCTGAGTCTCTGTTTGGGGGTCGTATCCCCGTGCTCCCCCCGACCCGGGAAGCGAAGGAAATGACTCTTGGTCACCCCCTCTGCTTCCCCCTCCGCTCGTTCCGGTGTTGGAGGGTTCGGTGGGGGGTCGACTCCAAGATGTTGTCAGGAACTGGGTACAGTTAGGGTTAGACCCTTAGGTTTGTCGGATTCTGGGTCAGGGGTTCCGCATCCCCGTCTCGTCTCCTCCGCCTCTCACCTGTGCTCCAAGGGAGCGTCCCTTGGCAGGGGACCGGCTCCAATTGACCTTGGATCGAGTGGAGATCTTAATCTCCAAAGGGGCGGTGCAGGAGGTCCTGACCCCGCATCTTACTCCGGGGTTTTACTCCCCAGTGTTCGTCATACCCAAAAGAAATTCGAAAAAATGGCGGCTCATTCACGACTTGAAGGTATTCAGCCGCTCCTACCTCGTTCTACCGGTTCCGATTCAGACACGGAGAGATCTGCTCATCAGCAGGCCAAGCGGAAGGTTGCACGAGAACCCTCAGGTGTTCTCCCTTCACGCCTGGCTTGTATTAAAAGAGGGCTAAGGAGCAGTGGGTACTCAAAGTGCGTCGCCAATGCCATAGCTACCTCTCATAGGAAGACCACTAGGAAACTCTATGATTTCCAGTGGCAGGCCTTCGCCTCATTCTGTGCTCACAGGGATTTCATCCCGGCGGAGGCCTCAGTTCCTCAGGTCGCGGAGTACTTGGTGTACCTACGCAACACCAGGCATCTTAAGGCGTCTTCAATCAACACCAACATGTCAGCTATCCTGTCGGTGCTCAGGAAGAGATCGCCAGGGTTGGATGTGTCAGGCTTCGTCCACCTGAGTGGGACTTAGCCGTTGTGCTCAACCACCTTCGCTCCGATACGTATGAACCGCTCTCCGACGTACCCCTTTTCCCTCTCACCATCAAGGTCTTTTTTCTGGTGGCCATGGCCTCCGCAGCACGGATTTCTGAAATCCATGCGTTGCAGGCGGACCTTCTGCGTTTTTAGGTTAGGGAGGGAGGTTCGGCCTCTCTTGGGTTGGCTCCCGATTTTGTCTGTAAGAACCAGGCAGCTGATGAGGCTGGCCGTACGTTCTCTATCCCGGCTCTGGGTTCTGAGTCGGGGGAGGTGGATCTCTCTCTGTGTCCGGTGAGGATTTTGAGGGTGTACACGCAGCGTACCCGCAGGCTGAGAGATGGCAGACGTCGTCTTTTCTTGCTTCACTCGCCTAGTAGCACCAAGGAGTTAGATAAGCGAGCGTTGGGCGTGTATCTAAGGTCGGCGGTCATTGATGCGTACAAGGCCGCTGATTTGCCTCCGCCTTCGCGTTCAAACCCTCATGAGATCTGCGCAGTATCAGCCACGATGGCGTATCACTGCAACATCGCGGTTTCGGATGTCATGGCAGGATGTTTTTGGCGTTCATCAGAGGTTTTCGCCAACCATTACCTACGAGATGTCTCAACAGCAGATCTTGAAGGCATCTCTAGGCTGGGTCCACAGATCTTCGCTCAGGCGAAGGTGGTCCCCCCAACCAGACCAAGAAGGGGTCAACCCCCTTAGGAGCTTTTAAGGCTCATTGTAAATAAACATGGTTTACATTGCTAGCCCTCGTGTCTGTTGTTTTTTCGCTTTAACACCCCCCTCCCTGTTGGGGTTGGGGTGGGGGCAGTGTGTTGATCGGAAGTTGAGTGGCAGGGTTGTCTCTTCGATCCGCTTAGCGGTAGAGATGGTATCTCCCGGGCTGTGCCTTGTCCTCACCACAGGGTGGAGGACTCGTAGGTTAGCTTACACTCAGGGCTAGTCGCTGGTCTCGTCACTACCATGTATCTACTGACCCGCCTCCTTGCGGTGGGATTCTAGGCAAAGTAGGTCTAGTCAACAGATAGGTATTTAAATAATAGTACGTTTTTGATTAAACGTAATTATTTATACTTACCTGTTGACTAGACCTACGCTCTAGGCCCTCCCATCCTCCCCACTTGGTCTGTCTTGCCTTTTGGGACTTTCGGAGAGTGACATGAACAGGTAGTGACGTCACGAGATCACCTAGACTTACCGGCCCTTGGATAAGGGATTTTACGCACCCCTTCTCCACTCTTCAAGTTCGTCTGTGTTATGGTTGAAATAGCATTACCTATAGGAGGTAAGGCAAAGTAGGTCTAGTCAACAGGTAAGTATAAATAATTACGTTTAATCAAAAACGTACTATTATATAGAAGATGAACTTCACTTTATTTAATATGCAAATGTTATAATGATTTAAGAATGAATTTATTCCTAAACAAATATTTTCAATTTCCAAGCAGACATACGTTTTATGTTTTAATGTCGTCATGTAACCTAATTACCATCAAGCTGTTAGCAACTTTCATTGTTAAAGAGCCATCAAGGATGTTAGTCTTTCAAATACAAAATTATTTGTGGAAAATATACTTATAACGTCAATCGCTAGAGAAATCTTTTATCTACAACATGACATGTGATAAATCATGTTCATATCGTACCCCTTCGAGTAACGCGCACTAAGGGTATCTGAGGTCATGTAAACAGATTCCCTTTATTGCATAAAACGTACTTCGCGTTTCCGAAGCGTGAAGGCTCGTCTTTAGCGCAAGTCGCCATAGAAACCCACTGGCTGCACGTGCTGCACGTGCTTCTCTTGGAAGGTAGGCTACCCTTGTCACACATCACTGACTGTGACGATTGTTTCATAAACAATGATTATAAATGTCTTGAGAACATACACATTATTGTATGTTTAATGTACTTTTTGGCTCATTCTCCACTAAATGTGCATTTATCAGAAAATCGTGTCTCCAGGGGATATCTTTTGAACGTTTTCTTGGAAATTATGACTTTCTACTTTAAAATGTACCTCACTACATGGCAGTGTCAGTTCACATTTAACATAAGTTATAGAAACAAATATATTTTTCATTCAGACTTCTACACAAATATGCATGTATTCAGTCGATAGGCAGTTTCAATTATATCTGTCTAATTGAAAATTATGCATAATGAATTCTTAAACTTCGATTCTAAAGATGTCTCGATAGCACTAGAATACATTTAGTATGAATCCATTTCCAAAAAATCTCAGATATAGGTGTCTCCAAAATGACAGACAGATACGTTACCAAAATTCATATTGTATTATCAAATCAAATCCTTGGGTATATACAATTAATTACGATGTCATCTTAACCACAAATAGATATACAACAATATATAACAATCATCTGAAACCCACAAAGTCTCATAAAATTGTAGTTTTGGGTAGACTACTCAAAATTGGATGAGGTACGCGAAAAAATCAACAGATTCGTTACCTATGTTTCCTTCCATTGTGGAATTATTCTGCTTACAGTCACAAACTCTCATACATGGCCATCTTGCACGTAGTGTTTTGAATAGTTGGAGGGTGACAGAACTCTTGTGCCTTTAAGTGGTTGTCCAACAGATACGTTACTAACAGAACGTTACAAATACGTTACCAATATAATACCAATGAGGACAACAAATTCCTGACTGCATTTGGAGCCCACAGGCGACAAGATGAATGACAATATGTTCACAAAAGAAGCATTTCCGGTACTAAGGAGGGATGTATGAAAGGGTATGCCACCAAACTGAACGAGAATTATTTGTTATCGAATCAATCTTGTTTCATAAACAGTGTGAAGGTTGTGAAATAGCTATTCGGGTTTTCTATATGTTAACTATTCCATACAAAGGTTATTTCCAAATTATGTTCTAGTAAGTTTAGTGCAGTCGTTACTGATTATGACAGGACATGATGTATTTATGGTAACGTATCTGTTGCATTTTTGGAAAAAAATTGTTTCTCATTTTCTATCAGATTTTACTACCTTTCAACATGCTATAATGGTTTATTCTTATACTAACTATATCATACAAAATTTATCTCTGATTTATGATTGTAAAAAGCTTAGTGCATGGATACATTACGAAATGACTGTGAGGTTTTTCAAAATAACGTATCTGTTGCATTTGCTGACGTATCTATTGCTTATATAAGGACACATTTTATCAGAGTTGTCTAACGTTTCATAAGTTTAGTATTATATAATGTTAATATGCTACATGTTAGTATACAAGTTCATATTTTGGGGTTAAATTATGTTCATCTTACATGGAACTAGATTCGTGACATATACATGACAGATACGTTACTATTTGTCTCTTGATGAATAACAGTTATCTTCAGGTTAAGTTGTTTATACTGGCGTCTTTTTGTTCTTTGATGATGTTGTGCACAGGAAAATGCATCCCATGGATAACAATGCATACCTGTATTCGATTCCATACGTTTATGAATAAAATGATATGTTTGTATTTTATAAATGTTTAAAAAATAAGTATTTCCTATTTACATAAACCCTTTTTAACACATTTCAAAACAGGACACCTTCAGACCAGACACGTGTTTTGTGTGACAAAAGAGGTTAACATTTCAATAAAATACAATACTATATGTTTTTATTCGTGTTGTTATATATACATAACTCATTCTATATACGTAGTGTAGTAACGTATCTGTTGAAACACAAAACAGGGTATATGAGTGTTGACCAAAATAAAATCAAGCAAAAGGATGCTACACTGCAGCCACCTCAGGAAATTGTTCCCTTGACTCTCCCCTACAGATTCCATATTCAAATATTAATCTATGAGACATTTTATTTCCAATCACCTACACCAACCAATAGGCACGTTTAGTGGAGAATGGACCTTTTATTTAGCTAAGCACATTATGACAAATATATTCTCATTGATTCAAGCAAAATACCTAGTTGGGTAAAACATTTATTCCAATATCTGTAGAAAATACATAATTAAATGAAATGGTAAATAAATAACCGCCCAAAATTATATATTTCTTGAAAACACCTTTATTAATTGGTGCAATTTCTCGGCTTATTTTGGGTCGAAAAAATCTATGGAAAATTAAGTGTATATATTTCCCGGAGATAGAACTTTGGCAAGTTTCTGATATGTTCATCAACATCCTTGATGACTCTTTAAAGCTATGCATTTAAGAGCATCAATTCTATAACACATGCATTCTGTACATGTACATGCTGTAGTATGGGCCTATGGCCTACATACTTCAATTGAATTAACTTATTAACTTAATTTCTTTAGAGTTGTTGATTATTCAAACTTAAATAAAATCCATTTACCACATTGTTCACAATCCCATTAAAGTGACAAGTTCCTTTTCAAACTTAATGAAATTGTTACAATGTCGTGTCTTGAACTTTTTGTGATCGTATAATTGGCACCGAATACATTGAAGTATAAGGCTAAATGATACATATTGTAGCAGTTTTTATTATTTACGTTATAAAAGCTAGAAAATCTAAATCAAATTAAGGATAAACAAACTGTGGATAATATACAGATGTGATATAAGATAAACTTGTGAATTACGTTCGGAAAAAAGAAAACAATTTAATATCTATAAATGACTTCCCCCCTAAGGCTATTCCCATAGGCTTCTTTCACATGGGTATGAACATTCGCAAATATCTGTCAGTGTGCAATAATAAGGAAAATTTTAACCGAAAATGCACGGTATTCGTGTTGAATATTTAGCAAGGATGTGTTTGATTGTAAATTACTAATTATTGTATTTCAGTAGCATTTTAATTTAGGATCGAAACGTGTTTATTCATCATATAATTTGGAAATGAACGTAATTTGTTGCAGTCTCCATGGTTCGTTCTGGCGCATGTTCAACTACAGATATGGAGTGGAAGTGTATCCGGTGACGTACCGACTTCAGATAAAAGTGAAACCGGAACTACGAGATGACACGAAGCAACCGAACAACAGTCCACAGGTCCTCTTTAAACCTGTATACAAGTATGTTTAGTTTATATCAATTGTCCAAGTACACTTTTGAAACTAACATTCATTGCATTGATTAAAATTTACATGCATATTACATGTACCACAAATCCATGTTTTATTATACCCGTGACAATAATCAGTACCTTCTAATATTGTACTGTTGATAGATAGGAGAGGGTGCCCTAAGTTATATAACATGATCGAATCCATGGCATTGTGAATACAATATGCATAACTCAATGATAAAAGAAAGTTAATATGAATTTTACAATGCGTTTACATGACCGAAACTTAATCAGTGAGACTGCAATATAAATGAATTGAATATCTTAAAAATTACTTAGACTAATTTTTGCAATACTTATTTGGAGAAATGTTGAATATTGACTGCTTTGGCACATATCTGTCAGTGAATGTGGATTAAATATATGACTATATTTTTTCAGGATCGTATTGAATAATGCCACAACCATCAAACTGTCCACTATGGATCCGGATGGGGATACTGTTAGATGTGTATATGCTGAATTTGTTGACGCTGGAGGTTTAGCACCGTTGAATAACACTGTCGTCAATCCAGTAATTCCATGCATTGTTCATATGTATTTATTTCAGACCGCGGTTTTATCATACTTTCTCATCATTTAATAATACTTATCATTATGCTATCATATCATGATTGCATATGACGGACTCAACATCCTACATTTATATTAAAAAATAACGAAAATCCAGGAATGCTAAAATATTTCGAAATAATGCCTAGTAGCTTGACTGATTCTGAGGAAACAGATGTTTTGAACTTACAGTCTTACGTTCAGAATATGAAATGCTGAATGTTTAATATGTATCGGATATTTGCATAGTAAGAGTATTTTCCTATTCTACCTTCTAAATATAACATTAGTAGGAAGGCTATACCATTAACATCATGTTCAGAATAACAAAAGAGTTGAAGTCTGTGAGGGACATTTAGAAATGGCATGCTAAAGAAACAAGAATTGTCCCGATAACAACTTCTATATAGTCTATATACACGACGTTTCGGAGTAGAATCTCACTCCTTTATCATGTGGAATATGGGGGTATAACAAGGTTACATTGATACAGAATGTTTACAATTGTGAGATAACTGAGTCAAGGAAATGAAAATACATTAGTAAGTTTGACTATGACGATTATACCAACTCATCCTTTATGCGCTGGTGCATGGCTTCACTTCACTTCACTTGTCATTGTGTATTTTATCATAAAAGACTGTTCACTCTTCCTTGATAATTGTCGTATATAAATTCATCATGTCATTGTAGTGTATATAATTCTGCACGATTGTGTTACCAGCATGTACAAAAACGTATATGTATGGATGGGAATGTCACCTCGAATTTGGTTTCCTCAAAATATACCCTTATGAAACCCTCTCCTTATGAGTTGACATACCATTTTGATAGTATTCAGCCATTTTCAGAATTTAAAATAGTCAATTAGTATACCACCGCTACCGTAGTCCAGAATAAATGCAATGTTGTTCGTCGTAAATGAGTGAGTATGATCGTTGCAGCATAACTCATTTATTGTGTGACTTTAAAACTTCAAATTTGGTATGGGAAATTATTTTCCAATTTGTATGAAAACTGTCTGATTGAAATATTGATCGTTTTTAAATTCGAAACAGAACATTTAATGAAAATTACCTATGACATGTTGTGCTTTATTTATAGAGGTGACAACATTCAATCGAGGTTGACAAATATCATTTCTTTGTTTGGAAACTTTAAATTTTGAAATGAAAAAAAATCTGTCATGGTTTCTGATGCATTGTCCATTGGAAATTATCATCATTCACTGAAATAACTGACATCATATTATTTGTGATCTGTGCTCACTTTTTCCCTTATTTAGGATTGCAGTATAGTAATTGATGCACAAGAGTCATACGGGTTTGTGGATGGAGGGTGGGGAGCAATACCTGTCAAAGTCTTGGACATTCCGAGGAATCCGAAGCTAAATCCAGAATATCCAGGGTATACTAGTGATATAGCCCTAAGTGCAATCAACGTACAGGTAAGAGTTTAAAAGAAAAAAACACAATTCGTATCAAGAAGTTCGTTTCCGTGTATATTATCGCCTTTAAAGGTACATCCATTGTGTTTCATAACATTTTAGTTGGCTTTAATACGTTCCAACACACTATATGTGCTGTGTACAATACAAACACATTCACTCAGCTTGCATATTCATCCCCAATCGCCAAACATATCATAATCACTAGTTTCGCATTACGATCGGGTAACATCATTATGCATGTGCAGAAACCGAAAGTGCACGTCCTATTTACATTCACAGTTGTTATATGACCTATTGAACGTTATCAACCCAATTTTTTTATTTTGTCTGGTTTAAATATTATTCCAAAATTACGTTTGACTCATTGGCGCGCGCCACACGCGGTGCATTGTCCGGTTTTCGATCAGAAATCGATACTTTTTCCTTCATATCGTCAATATACTAAGTCGAGTATCATCAAAAAGGTAGTTTTCGGTAACAGTTGATACATCTCGATAAAATGATACCATTTATAACGTTTTTCATATTTGACCCCCAACAACACAATGGATGTACCTTTAAGCTTAGGGGATGTAGCTCGTGGTGATGCACTCATTTTAATTTCAGGCGTATATTCATTATTCTATATAGGCGATAATATTAAAAAGAATAATAATGATGACTGTAATGACTCTGTGGAATTTTTAATCCTATAAATAAGGTGTTATCAATACATGTACATGTATGTGTATACACACTGATTGTTATATCTAAGCACAATGAACACAGGCCATGCGTTAGTGTAAAGTGAAAATAAATAATCCATAAATATAAGCGATATTTTATCCGTCCCCAGTTCATGATCCAGACCCTGAAGACCATCGATGCACCGGAATTCGTCAACCCGACAGAAGAAAGTCGACATGAGTTCATTGTTTATGTTGGATCAACGTTGAAGATTCCACTCTATGCCAAACCACCTACTTACTCTGTGAGGTAGGTAATCTAATGTTAATGAATTTGTGTACTTTTTATTTCATGGCTGACATGCAATTAGTGCTAGCATACCTTGAAGTAAATGGTTTTGTGTGTGATGTTTTGAACCTGGCTGCGTTTAGATTAAGATATGAATTGTCCTCTATTTCAGCTACATAGACACGTTTCAGCTGAGATCCATCCCACCCCGATCTTTCACCGATGATGTTGTAAAGGATGATGCCACAAGATTAGCCGAACGTGTGAAGTACAGTATAGCCACATGGAGTCCTGGGAAATCTGATGTTGGAGAATATCTCGTCGGTGCACTTGTCACTGATACACAAGGGTGATTTGTCTTAAACAAAAACCAGAAGTTTGTTTAATAAATGCATAATTCATTAAGACAACATTTTAATGATTTAATACACCTTGTAACTGGTGTAATTAGTCAAAAATTGTGTTTGACTTTCAAAAACTCACAAAAATAAATTGCGATCTTGAAAAATATTGTAAGATATACATAAATGTAAGATATCTGTAAGATATACATCAACATATCATGAATGGCAGGACAGGTAATGCAAATGTTTCTGAGAAACTGAAACTGATTTTATCGTTGATATTTGTGGAATATATAAATTAGTTATAGCAATTTAAGTGGATGCATTTAGTGACAGACTAAATTACAATAAGCTTCTTGATTGATTTCAAACTGTCACATGACATAGCGTTTTCACTTCCCTTCAATGCTACCGTTCCTATACACGCCTGAACTAACAATTTAGGTTGACATACGCAATATACTAACAGAGATACTCTAATTTTTAAATGCAAATTTCAAAGACCACTTCAACTTTTATTTTGAAAAGAAGAATCACATTACCTTGTTGTAAATAATATAATTATTTACTTCTACTGTGTATTATAACATGATTTCGTTGTATCATTTAGTCTGATTGGATCATTTCTATATGTTGATTGACAATGAATACCCGCCAATTGGCTTGAATGACTCATCGCAAACGAAAACATCATGTTAACTGATTTGGCCCGACTCAAAGGTTAATTTTTATGTTTCGCTGAATAATCGTACCTTACTCGAATTTTACAAGTGTCATTTTCTAACTTGTGTATATCCGTACATATCACAAATTACACCCAATATAAATTATGTTCATAACTTAGCTATTTTCAACTGGTTAAAGTTGTCCAAGAATGTCCCCTTCTTTCCTGCAGCCAGTTTTTTCGAATTTCGTCGCCATGGTATGACGTCATAATGATCAACCGTTTTCACGTCACAATGTTAGCCACTGTCACAATGGTTTTGGGCAAGTTTAAGATTTTTGTTTCTATGGTATTACTTTGTTTGTCGATGCCGAAGATCGATATTATCGCTAACTAAAATTAATATGCTTAGTATTCTAGTGATCATAGTTTTGAGCGGCACTGTTCGGGGTAACCTGTAAATTGTTGTTTATGAATATTACGCTGTGTATTCACATTTGTTTTGACCTGGCCGAGCCTCCACTTAGACATCGATACGCAAAAGGAGAGTTCGCCCCAAAACGCCTGATTAACAATTAACTAAGGGTTGTGTTACAATATCGTTGCGTTTGTAAAGCGCCGTCGGTTTTAAACTAAATTTGCAGGTGTTGAATAACAACGAATCCCGGAAATTTTATAAACGCAACTATTTATCTTATAAATATTTTTTTTTCTATAAAATGATACGCTTTTAACAAATTTGATGTTGTCTTTTTGCATTCGTTTTTTCAGATCGGATGGACTTGACAGAAATTATAATGTCATTGTAAAAGGTAATGGTTCTATAGGCTATATTATGATTCAAAAGGTAATCTGTCTGAGGTTGAATTCGCGTTAACGCCGATTACTATCCAATCACTGTATCCCCTCATTAGAATTGTGATAACAGATTTTGTTAAAAAGAATATATATTATCGTAGGGTGACTGTTCTCCTTAAAAAATGAGTGTCTACATTTTCTACATTACAGACTTATTCACACGAAATAAAGGTACACCATGGTATCATGATTTAAAAAATGTCATTTTGTCGGGTCAGCAGTTTTATTTAATTAAGTTCATTGTTCAATCAAGTAACAATTATGCACTATATTGCAAAGATTCCAGAAAATCAACATTGCCCATGTTACTTCTTACCAATCAGGTGACAAAATAAAACCATTTTATATACAATATTAGCAATGCTTTGTGGTTTAGATATTGAACTTCTCGGACCGAAGAATCTTCCTCATGTAAGTAAACTCTTATTCTAAAAGAAAGTTGCACATTTAATTTTCGTTCGATTCTAATGTTTGTTTATATTCATGAATGTATGTACCTCATCAATCTTTTGTACAAGATTCATTATTTTGTATATTCATGTGACTGTAATTTCAGACTGGACCCTATTTCTCGCAGTTTCCTCACGCCACTGGGATTGTGTGTATGATCGATTCAACATGTTCATTTCCAATCTACACCAACACTAAATCTCACAGGTACAGTCTCAACACAGAAGCATAAAATAGTTTTCATTTTAAGCTTTATAAAATGCTATCGGTTTCCAAGTGCGAAAACACAGATACCGAGATTGACCAGGATAGTAATATCCTTCTATAATTTTTATTTTCAAATGGAAGTAGAATCATTTTATGGAATATATCGATCCTGGTTGCATTTAAGTATAAACTCTTTGTGTAACATACGATATGGCTCATCAATGAAGACAACTAGCTTAAACTAATTTTGCTTCTGGAAATGCATACCTATGCAAATGCATGAAGAGACTTGGTCACACTTGCATTGAAATAAATGTAGCAATTTGTGTAAGAAAACATATTCAATGCCGGTAATGTAAATATATCGACTGTATAACAAGGCACAGTTAATAAATGCTTTCCTCCTACTCACACAGTGGCATCATCACTACTGTACAATACACCACATCCGCCTTTCCTATAACAACCATAAGCTCTCCAAAACCGATCGTAAAGGATGGCGCTTCTATGTTTGTGTCAGATGTAACGGTTCAAGCTTTCAGAAGTGGAGAGCAGAGGATATGCTTCGAAGCCACTGACAGTCAATGGTAATATCGCAGATATCACTTTCCATGAATGCCAAACATGTTTAAAACTATCTGCTATTTTTTTGGAAATTATATTGTATATACTATTCTTAGTATTATGTTTATAATATTGATAATTCATGTTACATTAAATTTTACATTATTCTCCTCGGTTTTTTTTTTGACAGGAGAAGTTCAGAAATAAAATGTGTGGTCGTGCAAGTGCAACTCCCAGGTGAACGTATTAATACATAATTGACACCCTTTCTTCAAAATGCTATGCTGTGTCACTTCTTTATAAAGAAAACGAAGAAATTCTCATTTTTGAATATTAAGTTTATTGAAATTTTGTATTTCTTTATACGAACATGTTGTTTCTTGCATAAAAATTAAATTGCTTTTACTTTGTTAGATCCTTGCAAATCAAACCCATGTGTGAGTGGAATTTGCAGAAGAAAAGGTCAATTCTACGAGTGCAATTGCAGATCTGGACAAACAGGGAAACATTGTGAAAGAGGTAAATTATTATGAAACTAATGTATAAGTACCTAGACAGACCATTGGTCATCAAACTAATTAAAGGGGCCTTCCTCTCTGAGAAATGTAAAGAATGCTCAAAATACTTTACAGCTTATTTGTCCATGTTGTGTTTGTCCTAAACTCGTACCTCAGTAAACGCGATCGTCAGTTAACCCGTGCCTAGAAAATGTTTCACTTAAACCCCATATTCAAAGAATAGTTTTTGATGACGACTTCAAAGAACCAAATGATTGTAAACTCACGGGCGAATGAAACGCTACCATTATGACATATATGTGAACATATATGATTTTATTTTAAAGAAATAACAATATATATTGGTGGGATTCTTTGATAACCGCATGATAAGTTCAGAAAATATTAGCAATATATATTGGATTGTTCATATTTCGATCATGTCAATGTTCTTGTTGACAAAGCATAACACAGTCTGAAGTTACATTTAATCGAGTGTACTAATCTCCAGCACTCGTGAGTCACTCGAGGCCCCTCCTACTAAATCGAGGAGGGGGGTCGTGTGAGTGACGGAAGTACTTCATCTGACGCGATGTTTTCAAAACCCTGACCAGGGATGTTCGTTTTTATTCTATATCCCTACCCTCCAACTTACGTACGTATTTTGATATAAAAACTTGGTCCGTTTGAGAGAATATTTGTATTTGGTATCGTATGATGGTTATGGATTTTGATTCACATTTTGTTAACGTTTATGAGAACCAACGTTTCTTTTCCTTGAGAGTTTTGTTAATTTTTTGACATAATTTAAGTTACATTTTTTCCTTTACAGACATCGATTTATGTGCAAGTGTGCCTTGTTTGAATAATGGTACATGCACCCCAACTAATGAATACATTGATTACTCCTGCAACTGTCTTGGAACTGGATATATAGGACATAATTGTGGAACAGGTAAATATTTTATTCAATGTTTGAAGCCAGCAATAACTGACATTTGAAAATATTAATTTCTTTAGCATCTGAATAAGCCTTATTTATTTAAACGTAGAAGTCGTGTGTCCATGTTCGTTGATAGGACAACCTTGTCAACATCACAACATGTTAAATATGACAAGGGTGTTTCAAATGTAGTAACATTTAGACCTCATTTTTTACAGGCAGCACATGATATAGAAACGATCAGCATTCCGAAGTTGACTGAAAATTATATTATCGATTTTGACACATCGTGCATAGTTTATTTCCAGGATAAAGAATGTTTACATTGATGAAATATATAAGTACTGTGACATAAGTGTCAGTGTTTCAGTCCTACCTTTTACTTATTTACAGTATGAGAAATGTATTATACATGTATATGGAAAATATGTTCAGTTCAATTGAAAGTCTGCGTCGAATCACTTCTAATCATTTAACAGCTGTAGCTAAGTGTAAACCGGGAGTTTGTGGTGCGCACGGTGCTTGCAAGGATCTTGATGGGAAGTACGAGTGTGACTGTTACAGTGGATACTCTGGGGATACTTGCGATACAAGTAAGTATCTATATCACACTTACATCTTCATCCAATTCAAGTTAATGTCCAAGGTGTACACTACTGTTATTAGCGACGGCCACAACTGTTTTCGTGACATATTCTTGATTTAAGATATATTGTGAGTTACGTATATTATTTATCATAACTAGTATCATGTCGGTTGTTCTCAGGTCCTGGTAAAACCCTAAGGGGCTATCACTATCATTGAAATATTCAATTCACTTTTATGTCATGGTGTGTTGTATGTAGATATAAGTTTCAAGAGAAAGTTATTTAAAATATCTCAATTCAGGAAGATCAACGATTTATTTACTGAATAACGTAATATCATGCCTATCGTCTTTCACCGGTTGTCCTTGTCTTGTTTCTTCAGTGGTCAGGTTCTGACGTGCATAGCCTTGTAGCCCTGTGTCCATTTTCAGTAACAGTGCCATACATTACATTGGAATGTTGAATATACCTATAGGAATAGAATCAGTTAAACATTTTCTCATAAGTAATCGAACTACAATTTGTTTAATGATAGCGTTCAGTTTCAATTTTAATTTGTTCGGTTCAGTAAAACATGTCTCTGATTTTCAAATACAGTTGGTTCATCTCCTAATTGCATGGACCCAATTCCGCCGTCGCATTTTATATGTGTGATTTTATGGAAGGTAACCCCAAAATAGATTTGTTATGGGAAGAATTTGATCCTGACACCTGCTCAAATATTAGCGTGACATGGGTCAAACCGAAATTTATCTTCTCGTCTCAAAGGACTTTCTTACGCTATGAAGTTCGAATTTAAGGAATTGCATCTTTCTGGAAGAATGTAAGATTGATGATATAAAATATAAATATTAGGGCAGTAAGTTGATGAAATGTATAAATAATAATTCCACTAATAGTAAATAACCCTTTACACTTCGGAAAATCTGATAAAAATGTTTAGTGTACATGTTTCGGTAAAGCTCTGTTATTCGAAATAATATAATGTGTTCACATTAAAATGGCTGCAATTCCACTTTTGCTTTATACACCACAACGTTATTACCACTACGGATAGTTGGTTTGTGAAATACAATGTTTTACCCTCTAAAGTAAATATAAACATAAACTATCATGTGAAATTTGAATTTATTTTACAAAAACCTTGCTGCAGCCCCTTTAACCATGTACAAATGTAGTCAAACATAATTGAATTATGTGAAGAACTTAAAGAAGGCTTTCGATATTGTAAAGAAGGTTTTCGTTTGGCTTTATGACGGCTTTGCTTTTCTTCTCTCAGTCGACATCAAATGCAAAGGAGTGACATGCGAAAATGGTGGCATCTGTATTGTAGAAGGATTAAATGCAGTTTGTAAATGTCCTCTCGGATTCACTGGGACCACTTGTTCAAGTAAGTTTACAAATATTCTACATTTCCATTTATCATATACCAATATCTAATCCATTTATTTTTATGAACATTCCAAATTGATATTAAACTTATCAAACGTTTCTTGGCTTTGTACTTGTATATTAGTTCAGCGATGTTGAACATATTCAACGTGTTTATTTAAAATGTTTATTTAACTGACACGTTCATGATAGTTTTTGAGGTGTGCTCAAAGGATTAAACAAAGGAATTTAGTAAAATGAATAATGGTTAATGTTGACTTTTTATGAATGCAAAGTTCAAGGACAATAATTGGTTATATAACAAAGACATTGTATTTGTTCGCGATTTAATAAATGTGATTCGAAAGAAACATAAGAATATAATTACTAACATAACGACTCTGATGCAGCATGAAATAGACCGTTAAAATTGTGTAACAGTAAATTAAAACATTTTCCGTCCATGCAAACATAAGCTTATACTCAACAAAGGTATTGCAGGCAATGTTAGACTTATTCGCAACTGTTATATATTATCGCACAATGCCATGGTATGCGAATTCGATATCAGGGCTCCTTCCTCCATAAGTTCACATGTTTATGTTTCACAGAGAGCCATTCGACTCCACAAGTCAATAGTGGTACAAACGATGTAAGTATTATTACTGAATTAGATGTGTATATATGAAATTGGTATTATATAGTTCCCTTTAAGGATGTGCATCAACTCACAAGTCATAACATATGTCTATAATAGTAGGATGTCATATCGACGAAACAAATTTTAATCACTTTTTGTCTATCCAGAACGGCTTTACTGTGCCAAGTCTACCAAATGGAGCTCAACTTAAATGCTTCCTTGGCAGGCCATGTGTGATATCTCTATACACAAAGACACCTATCAAGGGGTAAGATCATTTCGAAAGATATGCTACTACTTTTTAGGTGATGGCGAAAGAAATGCGACAGCATATATAATAGTATGACGAAATCTTTTTCATTGTTTTACATGCAATATCTATGACGACAAATAATTAGTAGTAGTTACTATCAATCACCCAAATAGAAACATCAAATTTTTTGATGTAGTATACTTTGTTGGTACAGGTCGCCAGACATTAAAGTTGGTCTTCACTCTCCTGATGTGTCCGCATCCATCTTATCTATAACACCAGATCATACAACTGATACTGTGAAGTCATTGCTCTCCGTTACAGCAAACACAACAGGGATCCATGATGTGTGTGTGACTTCCGGAAGGTATAGACAATTGCCTTTTGACGAATTTTTTTAAGTTGCTTAACGCCTGAATACGACTGGAGAGAGAAGCAACCTACATATAACAACATATCCTCACATCAATCATAGCAAAATTATGTTGTGGTTGCCATACTGTAATGGTTGATAATGTGTTTGATTGTGATACGGACGTTTGTCAAATCATTCTTAGCCGAACAGCGAAATCTTTGCTCAGACTTTAGTGCATCATGTTTCAACATAATCCACAGGACAAAAAGTGGTGGAATCCGCTTGCCGGATCCTTCCAGATTCACCACTTTTTGTCCTGTGATAACTCTAGATTGCAATACGGTTCATCTATCGGTCATTATGTAATCAGTAAAACTATTCAGCTTTTAGTTCTCTACATTCTACACATAACGTTTCAAATGAAATTAGTTCAGTTTTACAAAAAAGTCATATGTGGCTAGCAGTGGTCGGTTTTCAGGAACCTTTCAGAATCTACACTGAAGCCAGTCGTTGAGCCAGATCTCCGAATATCAACATTCCAGAACGGTTTCTCTAAAAGAAGCCCTCAATATATGTAGTTAGCCTCAGAATATAAGGCTCCAAATGTAATCCCCGGACTCTCCAGGCTTTCAATGAATCATGTCTTTAGCATTTGGAACACATTGGCAATTACTGACAAAATATTGACGACCAGCCCAGTCTAGAAAATTATAGCAAGTCTTGATTATTTTATCAAAAAGGTTATCATAATGTATGTTGCTATGTTGCTATCAACAGCCGCTGTAGCATGATGTTCTTACCGAAATAAGGTGCTGTCGCAAAAATATAAATATAAGTTACCAATGCCTTAATAACCTTCGAAGGTAGTTCAAGTGATCTGACTGACGTAGCGATACCAACACGCTCATAGTTTTAGATATGGTACAATGATGGAACGGTCAACTTTTTTGCTTTCTGAACTCTCAACATTATCACGAGACGTACACATCTACCTTTACAGTATACACTATTATTTATTTAAAAATAAATGACAATAATACTCAGTCTGTTATTTGCATCATCATGTGATTATATCAATTTATCATCCAAAACTGTGTTCCACAGGAGATATCGCTTGTATGAGATCAAGCGATATCTCCTAGGAGATATCGTTTTGACAGTAGATTTTGAACAATGACCTGTTGACATCAGCTTCATGACATCACAATGATTTGCATCATCAAGTAATGACATCACAATAATATGACGTCATAATCACGATGACGTCACAATGCTATGACATCACAGCACTGGAAGCCAAATGGCAGTTTTGTGTTCAGATATTTTCATTTTTCATTAAAAACTAATAAAGAATGATTTTGGATGATAAATAGAATCTCACCCTCGTGTCTTCTGATATCAAATATATCAACACTCGTTGATAAAAGTCAAAATATCCTCGGCAAGCCTCGGATATTTGTAACTTTTATCAACTCGTGTTGATATATTTGATATCAGAAGACACTTGGGTGAGATTCTCTATATATTGTAATCCTAACAATCATATATACTTTCAGTACAAATTCAGACACATTGTGCTACACAATTGATGTTCATGGAAAAGGTAAGAATATTTCAATAAATCTTTTAAATTGATCAACTGAAATGACATTAAATATAACTCTTTTTCTCATTTTCCCCGACAAATATTGCAGACATATCCTTTTTACAGTTCAGTATTTCCCGCAGTATATCCGCCACAGCCTATATACTTATAATATATTGGTCATTCCAAATTCTTTTGTTTACTACTTTTCGTTTCCATGGTAAGAGGTTGAATTTGTCGGCCATAAAGAGACAATGAGTATTTGTTTGAGTCATATGTACGTAAAATGACGTTATGTTATCGAGAAATCCCGACGGTGGACATAGCCATCTAAATGGTAATACGTCTCTACGTTTATGAAGGCTTTGTTCGATTTTTATTGAAACATGAAATTGGATTCTGGCATTTCGCAGTGAATGTGAATATAAAGTGCGATGAGTTGAACTTAATTTTATGACACATACTCTCTGTAACTTTAAGGACACAGACCCTGTATGGTCTAGTGGCTATATACTGTGCAAAAGTTGCCCCATGTTCTTTTGGTCAATATCGTTTTAAAGGGGATGTAGCACGTTTTCTGCAAATTTATTTCTTTCAAATTTCTCATTTATAATTATAGTTTATGTCATTAATATTTACTTTAAATATATTACACAAACCAATTATCCGTAGTGGTAATAACGGTGTTGCAAATAAAGCAAAATTTGCATGACGGCCATTTTAATGTCAACACTTTTTATTATTTCGAAATAGAAAAACGATTACTATGGCTTTACCCGAACCATGTAACCCTTTTTAACTTGATTTTCCGAAGAGAGAAGGGTGATTTACTATTACTGGCATTATTTTTCAAATACAACTTACTTGAACGAAAAACGTGCTACTGCCCTAATATTTATGATATGTTATATCATCAATCTTATATTCCTCCAAAAAGATGCAATTCCTAAAATTCGAGCTTCACAGCGTAAATAAGTCCTTTGAGACGAGAAGATAAATTTCGGTTTGACCCATGTCACACTAATATTTGAGCAGGTGTCAGGATCAAATTCTTCCCATAACAAATCTATTGTGGGGTTACCTTCCATAAAATCAAACATATAAAATGCGACGGCGGAATTGGGTCCTTGCAATTAGGAGATGAACCTATTGTATTTGAAAATCAGAGACATGTTTTACTGAACAGAACAAATTAAAATTGAAACTGAACGCCTAGCGCCTATCATAAAACAAATTGTAGTTCAATCACTTATGAGAACATGTTTAACTGATTCTATTCCTATAGGTATATTTAACATTCCAATGTAATAATAAGTGTGTTTATGGGTGTTTTATCATTGGTGACATTAATTTTCAAATACATTTCTTCAACTTATTTGAGCGAAAATACGTGCTCCTGCCCCTTTAATTATAATGATAATTATCAATGATAAGGAATCGCGCTGTGGGTGTGGACCATCTCTTAATGTTTAAAATAAGTTAAGATATCAGATGTTTTATGAGCAATATTGTTTTAGTATGTCAAGTAATAAATACATCAGTAAATTTCAAAATATCCCTAATTATTTGTGTCCAGTATATGTTCAAACACAATTCTGTAGGTGACCTTGTTGTCTATTAAGGAGGTGTCTGTTGTGATTTCGTACTTAGAAAGTAGTTGATATGGGGACTGTACTGGATATTTATTAACACAATATTGCATGACGTTCTAGGTTCAAATAAAAGTGTATGTCTGTCCAACTGTTTGGTGGCGGACATTCCAATGTTAGAAGCACACATTCTACCTTGATAATCTCAAGGATATCCGTTCCAAATATCCAATTCTACTCGTACAGAACTTCTTCCCACAGAGGTTACTCCCTTCAGATATCCGATGCTAACCTCTGTTCTACATCGCTTGAAATTGAGGACTCCAGCAAAATTCCCTAGCGGAGGACATTTGAACCTCATACTGTATCCCTGCTTATTAACCAATGAAAATTCATCTTTCAGCGGCCATGTCAATCGCGTGACTTCAAAGATCTAGGCATTTGACTCTTAACGTTCTTGCACATTAGCATATGTCCTTCGAATATGTCTGATAACACAATTGAACAATTGTGGGTATTTGTCTCTGATTTGATATTCCTTATTTATAAGCATGTTTATGGTGAATATTTTTCACAAAATCAAGTAGCACAATTCGAGGAAAACACATTTAACGAGAAAACGTTTACCTTTATTTTATTGACTTGTCATTGGCAAATGTCACTTTACAACGGTGTCGCTGATTGTACAACTAGATTCAATTGCAACCAATCAGGACACTCCCTTTCGGCGCCCGATTTCAAGCGATATAGAACAGAGGTTAGGATCAGAAATCTGAAGGGAGTAAGCACTGTGGGAAGAGAATGACTCGTACATTGAACGTCTCTGTGTGTTTATGTACTACCTTTAGTAGGATGCCATTATCGCAGAAGCCAATAAGATAATTCATGATTAGTATCCAGCTGGTCTGTATGGGGTCGCAGTCCTCAAGATATCCTGAAGTAGTGGAAGTGAGCTATGTTAGAATCTTTTTGATGAGTGCACCTAATCAAGTGTATATGTTCCGTGCAACCTAGGAAAGATCACAATCTGCAGTTTGTTCGAATTATCTAGGAATGTTATGAGAATCAAACATAGACCACATCGAATATAGAATCCTTTATTTTGAATACATGTTTTCATGACTAAATAGACTTTCAATTATAGTTTGTGAGGGATTTCAATTCGCATCTGTTATATCTATCAAACTATATATCTATATATGTGCCTCTGTTTCAACTGGAGTATAGTCGTATATCCCTAGATGTTGAGCTCAAATGAGGAATCTTGCCTTTATGTATTACATGTATGCCAAAATGTTGAAGATAACCATTACGGTTTGTTCATGAGCTTTAGATGTTCATGGTTACGGTTAGATAACCTTATGCTGCCAGTAATGCTCTCTTGAATGAACCTGTGCACATCTCTCATGGAGACAAAACAAGAGAGCTCACGCCTTAGATTTAGAGGATATTTAGCGAGCTTCTCCTTTCATATCAAGTTTATGTCACGAGGGAAATAATATTTTGTCTCGCCAAGTGGCGTACCCAAAAAAATCACCAAAACTTAAAACTCAGAAAACTGCAAATTGGATAGGTATGATGGGAAGAACAACTGTAATGAACTTGGTCGGTGTATACGTGACGGGTTTTGAGATGTTTGAATGAAATATACCTATATTTTGTAAACTTTGTTTTTACCCAGGTCACCCTCCAGAGAGGTCATTGGTAAGCTATCCTAAATCTTAACATGACCAATCCAATGTGTTTTCGTAACAAATACAAATATTCGGGTATCATTTAAATCAATAATAAATGCTTCACATGCTTTGATGAATACCATGCTAACGTGTTTCTGTATCCAAATACCAGAATTGTTTGATAGTAAGACATTTATAATGTCATTTTTAAAAAGATTATTATATGTAAACAATAATGAATAAATACTGAATAATATGATATTGAATGGAATGTAAAATAATGCCATTTATTACTCAACGGTGGTGAGATCACTCATTTGATATCAATGAGTTAATGAGAGGGTACACAAGTGTGATTAAATATTGTGCTCACAGTCCGATGACGTCACGTGGCGGGTAGGTATTGTGTTGAATTTTCCGTTGCTTGTTATTGTTTGATATATCAATTAATTTTGTAAAAATGATTTTTGTTTTATGTTTATAGGCGTTCGACATGTGTAGACATCTACCAATTAGCGATTTTGACTGATCAATATTCACACATTTTGTTCTCGATCAGCTTGTTGTTGTTTTGACTATTTATTTAGGAAAATATAAGTACGTAGGATTGCGTAATAAATGAAACACTAAACTCACGATAATGTGATAACATTTTTAAGCAATTCGTAAATAGACTTTGGTATCAGACTCACTTTCGTTCATTTCATACCAAATTCTATTCACTCGTTGTATAAAAATGTTATCACATTGCCAGTCGTTTAGTATGCTATATTTCTTTTCCAGTTTCCAAAATTTAAGGCCCCAACGCCTCCAGACCACAGTATGATAAACTGCATACAGGGTAAACCTTGTCACGCCATCATCACAACTGACATTGATCCGTTTTCGAAGAAATGGTATGAATGCATGATGGAAAGGATTGGAATTCCTTTACCTTAATGTCTGTCGTCAAACATATTGTACTATTGTGACTTGTAATGTACATTATTTGAAATAAGAATAGAAACTATTTTATGGATCGTATTTGCTTACAATATGATCTTTATACAGGTACAAAATACATTTTATAACGCATCTTGTTTCCCTTGTTAAACATGTACTATTGTGTTTAAAATATCATTTACATATTATGTTACATGTAGATGGAGTCTCTACTTTAGCTATGATTTAGTTTCATATTGGAGCCGTTCATGAAACGTTTATAATTATAGAATGGGCTTGTTCTTATATTGTGTTTCTTATGTATTGCATACTGTAAAGTCGTTCGTGGTTGGATCGTGAACGTGTAATTGAAGACTAACCATATTTTCTCTATTTCAGCACTTTGTTTTCTGGAAGCACGTCAGCCATTGTGTTTAATGTTTTAAAATCGGCATCGACGTGTGAAACCAACGTTCTGTTCAATCCCCCAGCAACAGGCGAAAGGGAAGTGTGTCTACAAGCAGGGTATGTATTATTTTTAATCAATATTCGTGTTCAAGCTGTATTGCAACTGAACTGCAGCATAAGAGGTACATACCGTTTACATATTAACATAAAATAAAAGGTTACAGCAAGTATATTACTTTAAATAATGAGAAAATGTGATGTTATGGACACCTTTTGTTTAATAAGAACATCATAATTTTACAAAACATTGACAGGTCCAAGCTTTGCAGTGTTAAAAGGGAATTCATTTTGTGAATATTTGATTTAATATAATATGATTGATGAAAATATGTTTCTAACGTTTCTTTCTAACGTTAATTTCGGACATATAGATAAATAATGGAATAATATGATTTCGTCACCAATATCAATACCGATGTACATTTTCTATTACTGACTTGAATTCGTTCCCATGTGCCTGTCTCGAGGACTGATACTGCTGTTAAGATTATATAAGACTCAAATTATCAATAAAACCCTGGATTATGATTTGAAGTTAATCACGAGACACTGTCATCGTTCCGTACAGTTGGCAACTGCCAAACGCAAGGCATAACTATTTCCAGTCTGCATTACTGGCTGATTTAAGTAATGAAGACTGGCAAGAGTTATGCCATGCATTGGGAAGCTGTACAGCTGGTAGACCACGTGTCTATACTTGACAGATGGTGTATATTCTAAATGTAAAAATGTTTTTTATGTTCTTTGAAGGGCATTTAGAAGTGGTATACTTAAGAACAGGAATAATTCTGGCTAACAACTTCTTTAATGTGAAAGTAAACGACGTTTCGGAATATATACTCACTCCTTCATCACATTCCACCTGATGGAGGAGTAAGTATATACTCTTAAACGTCGTTAATTATCAAATTAAAGAAGTTATCCAAACAATCTTCCTGTTCTTTTTTATATTATGTTGTAAATGCTATGTAATCGTCGGCATGTTTTCAATAAGTTTATTTTGTAAAAGTAATTTTTACATATCATATATAAGAAATGTAGCCTACAATGGATCATATTGTCATTGTCTATCCAGTTTGCAAATGATACAAAGTACATTACTTTTCTCTGTAATGTTAAAGATGCGACCATAAGTAAACAACTAAGGGGTAAAGAAAATCATCCATATCATCGATTGTTATATGTTTATACCATTCTGTCATTCCAGGCCTTGGCAGCAGTACCACACACGTACATTTCAGGGAGAAAGACGTTGCTTCATTCTGAAGACAACAGCAACAGGTTTGCGATTATATTCTTCTACATTACAATACAGACAAACAGAACCATTGACTCTGTAGCTCGCCGGGTTTTAAACAATTAACTAAACAAAGTTCAAACTGTAATTATTCCAGAGGTATTTATGAGAGGTGTAACAAATGTCAAGGACTTAATGTACATGAAAAGCAGATGAACATAGGTCTTTAGGTCGTGGTCCCCGTAGCCCATAGTGGCATCATGATCACAAAATTCATAGTTGAAAATTCCCTTTGGCTGAGGAATATGTATACAACATTTCAGCCTCCTGACCCTTTGAAAATATGTTTGAGGTCATGATCCTTGTGACCCACATGTCAAAGCATGGTCAACGAATCTACAATTTAAAATCAGTATTATCCAATGAGTATGTATATGTAATGTCAACTCTCTTGAGTCGCTGGCTCTGGGGAGTAAGTCGAAAAAGCGAAAATGTTTCTGACGGATTGATGGCCGGACGCCATGCCATAAGCCCATCGGTCTTTCAGGCCTGATGAGCTAAAATGTCAGCATTTGATAACCAAATTATTCTATGAAACTTGTTTAAAGCAATAAAGCAGTAAAACGAGGGGGATAGATTTGTAACTACTTCTTGCTTCGTGTGATGACGTAATTGCAAATGCACTGAAGAAGATTTTGTTGATTTAGTATTTCTTCTTAAGGAGAGATGGGACCCAGAAATCGAACTCGCTTACGGTAACATTTTGCGACAATAAGTCTTAAAATATATGGATTACGTTGTTTGGGTCAAACGCTTATCCATACACTAACGGAAAGTGCTTAAATTTTCCGTAACGCCTTTTCAACGGTCATTTTACGACATGCCGCATAACGTTATCGTCACCTATATTCGCGGTAAATATGTTAGTTAGCGTGTTATTCGAATTACATACGTATTTTTAGTTACTGACGAATTTAAATCGCCTGGTATAATCAACTGATAGTTATTCTTCCATCATGCACTCTTAGATTGATAGAATGTTCAATAATATTTACAGCGTAGGCCGCCAAAGTTACACTTGAAACCATCAAATGTCGTGACGTTAGGTTTTTACGTTTATGAAGGTAATTTAAAAAATTACGTTAAAGTGATGAAAAACCTCCGGTGACCCCCTATTTTTATTTCTGAATTCGTTTGTTTATTCAAATGTGCACATTATATTGCATTTTTAGCAATATCTAAAATATGTGTGTCAGTGAGAAATCCTGTTCAATATGCGAAAAACGATGAGAAAAATGCCGTTTTTAATTAAAAAGAGCTTAATTTAATTTCGTTTCTTTTTCCAGTGTCATTAATTTTTAAATATAGACTTTCTATGCATCCCCGTATGTAACTGAAATGTATTTGAAAGGATTCTGAGCTTATTTGTTGAAAGCGAGCGCTTCATCTAAATACATCAAATCAGTAAAAAATGGCGTAATTTGCCGACGGGAGTATTATTATTAATGCCGATAACTCTTTAAATCGTTCGGTGACCCCCAAATTTTCTTACATTTTTGAATAAAAGACACAATAAACCTGCTATTTTGAAAAAAATAAACGAATTCTAAAATATTTTGTTTCATCGTACCATCTCTCCTCAATCAATCAGAAACAAATTAATGCAGTACTCTATATTCTTTTCCAAAAAGCAAAGCCATGTTTGTCTTCAGACTACTGCAACCCAAACCCTTGTACTAACGGTGGAGCGTGTATCCTTCAACCAGGAGAATCTCCAACCTACCAATGCATCTGTCCTGATACTGCTACAGGGAACCGTTGTCAATATCGTAAGTAATCACATGCAGTTCGGGGAAGTTAAGTTTGGATGTGAGCTGCTAAGATTTAAGAAAATATGACTTACTAGAGTTTTAACCATGTTTTAATTGTTTATAATGCTCACAGTCTGTATAGTGTCAACCCTTGTATCATAACAGTTTTACCATCTAACAATGTAACTTGTTTGAAAAAAAATATACCCTTCGTAGACTCGTAAATTAAAATAATCCCATTATGTCACTTGATGAACATATGATGCATGTATGTATTTCTGAAGCATAAATCGTGTTGTTGTTTCTAGTTCACTTTTTTATTGTAAACTCACGGGCAAAAGAAACACTACCAGGTATTTTAATCTAGATTGAAGAATAAATAAAGCAGTCAGATTTTTAAAAAAAGTTTATTCAAAAAGAACATGTGCCGATATCATATTCATAAAAAATAAAACCAATCAGCTTACGGTATCAATATCACAGTCTCCGATATTCGTCCGGGGGTCAAAAAGTCCAAGTTCACGGTTATGATTGATCCCGGTGCATGAAATCCAAGCTCAATGTAATGAAAACAGTTCACACTAATAACGTGTATGGCCTCCCCTTGCCATGATACACGCAGTGACCCTCCGACGCATGGAGAAAATCAAACGCCTGACGTCATTACGTGGAAGGCACTGCCATTCTTCTTGGAGAGCTTGGACATATCACACCTTGTGCCTGTTGTTGAATACAGTGACAGACGACGGGAAGGGACGAACGTAACGCTGAGCCGTTAGATTTCCATTCACGATAACCAGCAGCGTCTTCTCCTCACCAAGTATGCCTCCCCAAGCCATGACACTTCCTCCCCCGTAGGGCACCACTTCTTGAACGCAACATTCAGCTGTTCTCTCCTCCCGACGGCGATAAACACGAACTCTTCCATCTGCTTTGAAGAGACAGAACCGACTTTCGTCAGAGAAAAGCACCCTCTGCCACTGACGTCGCTGCCAACGTAACACCGTCCTTGCCCATCTCCGTCTTCGTTGGCGATGTTCGGCTGTCAACCGCTGTCCCCGGAACGGTCTGTATGCCCTGATACCATGGGACCATAGACGTCTGGACAATGTGCGTCTGCTTACCCGGTGGCCCAGGGCATTTGACGCCGATGACGTCACAGTCAAGAAGCGGTTCCTGAGTTGTAACGTGCGCAGGTATCGGCCCTACTGGTGGGATGTGACACTTGATTGGCCTGATCTTGGCTTGTCTGAGATCTGTCCTGAATGACGATAACGCTGCATTAGTCTTGTGACAGTTGTGTGGTGACAGCCAAACGTTCTTGCAACATGGGTGTGGGTGGCTCCCATTTCAATCATCCCGATTGCTCGCCCACGTTCTTGTAAAGTTAATCTTACCATTTTTCAAATGTTTTTTTACAAAGTCGGTGTCTAAAAACCAATTCGCATTGGTTTTATACCCGTCGGACATGGGTCTTGTTTGCTTTGCATGAAAAAGGCGAAAACCACAATTTGGGAAAATATGGGGAAATCATGCGTTTGATACTACAGTTCAATATGAAACAATCATTGTTGTGTTTGGGCGATGTGTTTTCATGTGTTTGGGTTTGAATCTGAGTTTGAATTGTTTCTTAATTTCAAATCTAAAGTGGTAGCGTTTCTTTTGCCCGTGAGTTTACAACGTCACAAACAAGTATACAGTGAAACAATCAACATAAAGTCATGTGATATATAAGTTTGATCTTCATGAAGAACGGAATCATTGGTGATAACTAAATGAACTCATTCAACTAATACGCACATGATGAAAACAATTGAAAAATGATGTAACGTTACAATTTCAATCTCATTCTTTATATGGCACATGTTTGGATGTCATTTTGGTAGTGTTATTTTGTTTTAGTATAATCTGTTACTGTCAATAACTTATTTTTTATCAAAATATCATGTTAATGTGTCTATGTTTAAATTTAGTTAAACATAACTTAATTTCTGATGGTAACAACTCAATGTATAAGAAGCCTTAAAACATGTATTATTGTTTCAATTGAGAAAATAATATTTGTCCGTAAATATTGCATTCTCTTAGCGATTTGGTTCGACACTACCATTATATATTGCTTATATACAATAACTGCCACATAATGCTTGATACATTTAGATTTAATTTTTTGACTGACTTACACTTCTTAACATTGTAAATTTATCTTTCAGAAAATCCTTGCTTGAACAGTCCATGCAAAAACGGGGGCTTCTGTGAAATACAAGGCGATAGTTATGATTGCAAATGTCCAATTGGTTATGATGGGCGCAACTGTGATCCCCGTATGTATATTAATAGAACTATCTTAAATGTTTACCATATAAAAGTAGTAATATTTCCCAAAAATTAAAAACAAATTCTTCTATGATGGCTGTCGAACCCTATTCCCAATAAAGTCCATTTGCCAAACAAAACCACAGACACATCAACCATCAGATTAGTTGGTGTTGATGGCTTCTTGAGGCTTTAAAGTTTAAAGAATAATTCAATCTAGTATGACAATTGATGATGGTATTTGTTTGTCAAAATATGGTTGTACATAAAATGGGAAAACGAGTATCAGTTTGACCGTATCTCTGCCTACACGAGCACGCTGACGTTTTGTGAAGTTTTGTTTTTTGGAATGGGCTGGCACATCTTACACTGTTAAATGATTTTTAAAGGTCAATCATTACGCACGATTCATCATTTGCCATCTTGCCAAACTAAATTACTTGTTATGTTCTGTTTCAGTTACAACAACAAATGAAGTAAGTAAAACATTGTTCTTCAGCTCATTGCACTGTTGTTTAAGAATATCATATGTACTTACTTTCCCGCAATACTAACCCAATTTCTACTCATTGAAGGCCGAGTTCATGGATCCAACACTAAAAAATGGTGCAACTGTTGAATGCGAAGTTGGGGCCAAATGTCTCATTCCAGTTTTCGTCCGTGGACCCAGGTTATTCTTTATTTCGTAATCATATGGTAACAATATGTTTATGATTTGCAGATATTTTAAAAGTTTTCAATAATTATCGATTTTAAAAACAAAACTAATTCATTCAGTTTTGATAAAGGAAATAAATTGTAGAATAAACACATTAAATTAAAGCATAGATCTCTAATACAATTTGTTCACTTACCAATTAAAATAACGATGTAAAATTTTGAACAGTTCCCAGCTTTATGAGGGCCCGACAAGTGGC
This sequence comes from Gibbula magus, assembly GCA_936450465.1. Classification (NCBI taxonomy): domain Eukaryota; kingdom Metazoa; phylum Mollusca; class Gastropoda; order Trochida; family Trochidae; genus Gibbula; species Gibbula magus. The sequence goes on from OW388291.1 coordinate 20,414,035, forward strand.
GATGTTGATGTCAATCTGTGGAAACGAATAGGTAAAACTGGAGCATTTCACAATGAGGATCTCTTGGAGGTGACAGCATCAAAATCAGGAAACATGGGGGTTTGCTTAAAAACGCAAACGTTATTCTCATCGAGGTAAATGAAGTATTAAAGTGTCGGACTAGCATATGTTTATTTAGATAACATATTTACTATTGTGTAAAGTAATCCAAGGCCCTTCTTACAAATAAAGCAGTGAACATATACTTACATTTTAGAGATCATAAAATCACAAATATTCATATATTCGTTTAAACGATTGAATTATATTAAATTGTAATTTTAGTACTTAATTTGTTTTAAGAACTGATTCAAGTTCAATTATGCATGATTTTGACAGTGACATAATGGCACTCCTATTTAGATAAAGGTGAACGAGAGGTTCCTATTCATGTGTATGATTCCAGGAACCAAGTCGTTTGCTATCATATCAGGGCCACTGCAGGTGAGATTTCTCATTATCTTAAAGTGATAAGCACTGTGAATCATTTAAATGCAAATCCATCAAACTATTACAAATGTAACGTGGATGGACATTAACTACTAATTGAACCGCAAAACTATTATCATCAAATGAAAGACTAATTTTCCTCTGACATTACAGATCTGATAGTATATACGTGTACATGCTTTTATATAACTTGAAATTTGGTTGCCTGGTGACCCTGAATAAGCCTCTCAGGGGCCGCGACTTTAAAACCTAATTCTATCGTCTGCAGTACAAAGTAGAAAGCGTAAATGATGTGTAAAGACTATGAGAATTATACACTAACATTGGTAACTATTGGGCTTTAAATTCGGGCGACATGTGTCAAGATGTAAACTTATATTTGCATCTGAAGATTGTTCAAAATAATAATTTGTATTATTTAAAGCCTCTTAAGATGCTCGCTGCTGCAGGCTGCATATCAAGCCCAAGGGGTGTTGACGTATTGATACGTCATTGACGTTTGACCCCTTGACATGCATACGACAAAAGTCTGTGACAAAGTTCCCTGATTTATGAAAAAGTTAACATTTTCCGAATGAGAAATCAATGGGCTTTCACATGATGTAATTAGTATCCATATACAATTTTATTTTATTGAGAAATGATGAATTACAAATATTGAACGTATTTTCAATCACAAAACTGCCTGCAGGTGCTTGTTTGACGTCATAATAAAAATGTTACCTTCTCGATTCAATTGGTTGAAATTATATAGTAAGTGAATGCAAAATGCATAACTTTCACATCACTATGTTCAGAATATCCTAATCTAGCTGATTTACAAATTTGGACATTGAATTTATTTCTGTTAGAAAACAATCGGAGATTTGCGAAAATGTCGGCAAATGATAAGATCAACCGATTACTTTTTGAAAAAACGTGAAAATAAACAAAGCATTTCACTTACATATTTTAGAATCTCAAAATCTTCCACAAATAAATAAAAATGTATCAGTGCATTGTTTGTCAATTCTTGTTTCCAAATATAGTAACATATCCAACGTGTCATCAATAGCAGTGCCAAATCGGCCATTTCTTCAATTCACCCCATGACATGTTCCCGCTATTTTCCCATGTTACGCGACTCAAAGTGAACGTCAAGCTAGCGGAAGCTGTATCTATTTTTTAGAAATGGTCGTCGATCTAACCATAGAGTGTTATTAATTGTTAAAATTAACCAAATTGACACTAAAAACGATGTTGTTTTATAAAATCTATCAAAAATTAAATAATGTGGTTGTAATAATTATTTCACTAGTTCGTAGAGTCTCTGTTGATGACCCGATAAATTTGCATAAGTTCACCAAGCCCCCGGATGTTACGATGTTTTTACGATTAAAATCACTGTGAGTAAATTTGCATTTTGATTATAATTTATACATATATGAAAAATAAGTGTCATATCCTACCATTATCACAAAATATTATCATGTTTGAGTTACATTCGAACTACGAAATGTGTTTGACATGACATGGACCGACTTTCCGATCTGCGATTTCACAAGTTGAAATGGAGCCGTGAAAAAGTAGCAGTAACCCTATCTCGCTAAAAAGTAAATTACGAATTAACAAGTCTCGTCTATGTGAAATAATTGTATGAATACAATTGCTAAATGATTCATGTTGATTATTTTAAAGTTTTCATTTGGAATTTGATAGAAATTATACCCGTTTTCAAACGAAATCATAGATAGAACTGTCAGTTCGAATTCATTGCAAATGGAGGCCATTGTGTCGTCTCGGCTTTTTCACACAATATTTTGTTCTGATACGAATTAAATGAATGCACATGTTATAAAATCCATGAAATTAACAAGAATGACAAACAATTACATTTCAAAGAATAAATGTGAATAACTAGTGTTTGAATCGGCGAATTTACAGTGAAATGACAAACGAAACATTGATGGTCACATGATCAATTTTGTACAACCAAGCTAATCACGTGACATTGTTTACAATACGACAACGCTACCCGAACGAAATTTTGATTGTATTTTTATACTTTTCAAGACCATGTTTACATTAAATATTCAACAGACATTTGGAAAAATGTGTTCTAACTTTGGTTTTAAACGGAATATTTTCAAAATGATTTAGATCTTTAGATTTTTTGATTTGAACAAATCTGTAATCGGCGAAGGAAATGCATAACAATGGCGAGCGGCGAGTGTTTGTTGACTGTCATGTTTCGAGATATCGATGACTGATTGACGTTGGAAAATATAAATACTGTAATGTCATATGCTTATATTTGGAACACAGAAAAGTGAATAGATGTGTTAACTTTTTGTGTAAATTTTATTACGATGGATGCATTATTTTACAAATATTTCTCACGGAAGTAAATGCATTGTTCATTGATGAATATCCATTGTTACAAATTACGTCGTAATTTTATAAATACAACGGAGATCGTTTATGACGGGCTCTTGTTTTCTGAAAGGAAAACACATATCATCAACATATTTTTGTTCTGGTATAAAATTTAATTCTGAACAAAATGGTGTAAAAATTGGGCTGCATAAATAATTATTGACAAAATAATTCGAGTTCGAAAATGTAGTACAATTTTAGAACTACTGTATTATTTCATTTTTTCCATAGACAAGTGTAAAAATAATTGATATTTTAAAAATATTACATTAATTAATAATTTTTCATGACAATAATAAGTTAGACAAAAATGTGACTCAGATAATTATTTTAATTATTTTAAGATTATGTTAATTACTAAGGCGAGAAAAACTTTAAATGAAGGATACCCATGTGACGTATTTGTTACAAATTTACAAATCTCTCTGCTCTCTGCAAAAACCTGAAAACAATCCAGCAGGCTAAAGGTTAAGGTACCAAGCTCTATTTGTGTACACTTGTTTGATACCAAAGTTGGTATCTCATCAGGACAAATATATTAATTCCTGTTTTACAAAACTCTGTATGATTTCTTATTCTTTCAAAGGAACTAATGCGATGCAAAATGTGAGTATGCTTATATTTAATGCATATATATAAAGTTAGATGTGTCAAAGTATACAGTAATAGAAAACCTTTTACATGCATAGTGGTTTTCCCTTGAAAGGTATACATCAACAGAAAAAAATACACCATAACTTGTGAAACTATGCGAAATAATCGTTTCTGATTGGTTATTGTAACAAATAAGAAAGGGTATAATTTGGTTATACAGTGCACTGTTTACTTCGTCCAATGTGCAAGAATACATTTGTTGCCAACCAACGATAGTGAACGCTATCATTCTCCAAGTGCGTACATGCAGGAACGTGGTAGAGTCACTGTTGTCATTAATATGGCAACAAATAAATAATTATTTAATTAATTATCCATTTAAAGCCTCACGCTACGCGTTTGAGTTTAAATTAAATTTAGAGCTAATTATGTTATATGCCGCGGATTTCCAAACACGATACGTGTATCTTTTTTTAGCACAGTTCTTCATTTATAGATTGTGAAGGCGAACACAATAGGCTACTTTTTATACATTAGGTTAAAAACGCAGTAGTTCTATCATTATATTGTTGAAATAAAATAATTAAGTTACATTACAGAAAATGAACGACAATTTTCTATGGAGTCATTTACATTTTTACCATTTTCAAGGATGGTTTCAAAACACCAACTCTTCCTCTTGGTACCACCATTCCTTGTGCAAAGGGAAAACGGTGCCATATTGTGATGTTCTCACAGCCTAGTCAGAATAAGTGGTAAGTAATGTCTGACATTGATATAAACCTACACTGCAATCTGGTTCTTGTTGCCACCTCTAAATAGACAACATTTAAAGACGAATAGAACTTGATAATGACAATAGATTCAATGATGAAAAATGAAAAACGCCATTTATATGTTTCAAATGATTGCTGTCTTCTTAGCTAGTTCTAAGAAAGATGACAAATATTCATTTTGATACCCTCATTGAATCAATAATATTCTCATTGAAATCGCAGCGAAAGTCGGCAATCTTGTTAACAATGTGTTAATAGATTGTAAATGGTTTACACGCCATACAGAGGATGAAACCTTTTACCAATGTCAAATCCATTATCATGGAATGATCACCAATAATATGTCTCATTCTATGGATATTCAACCATCAAAACGACTGGTTTAGTATGTAAATCTGAAGAGGTGAAGGGTAATAAATAAATTGTTCTTGTTTGGCTTTCTTCATGATATTACAACCGGTCTTCTTACCGGTTCAACCTAAACTTTGTTGATCATATGGCAGCAAACTTGTGCATGGAGCCTTGCTCTTTGTAAAAAGGTCAAAATGTTCATTTACAACTAATCTGAGTCCGTCAGTTATTCTGTCCTTTCATTCGGGTAGTAAAACTATGCATTCGTTTGGTATATGTCTCATGAGACACTTGACAGTCTAGAAATAAATATATGTGGGTTTTTTTGGAGAAATAATTAGATATGTGCAGCTTTGATGATTCAGTATTTTCAACAGTCAACAAGTGGAAGGACAAGGTGATGTGAACATTCACATATTCCCAAGCAAGTTGGAAGGCGGATCCTGTGTCACTGATGTCCTGTTTTCCTCAGATGCGTCAACCGGTCTGAATGATCTCTGTCTACGAGTGGGGTAAATAATATTGATTCTTTCAGTGTGAAAGAGGAAATTTAAACTTTACATTTGTGAAAATAAGTTTATTTCAGTTGTTTTTTAATTTGTGTTGATAGTTGTAATCGGTTATTTAATTGAATACTTGGCCTTTCATAGAATATTTGATACGAGTTGATTGATCCGTTTTTGTTGTTGGATATATTTCAACTAGAAGTATACTCGCAGTTGAAAGTGTTACCCAAAGAATTATTTACCTTTAAACAAGTCTACCTTCCATGTACATTGAAAGACTAGTCTGTACAAGTGTATTTTGCAGGTCCTCGCCTCAAAGATGTTACAAAGTCGATCCGAATACAGAAGGTATATGTGTAAAAAAACAATGACATCGTTTTAATTAGCGACATGGGGAGAGGGTAACTGTTTTGTTATTAAGGTCATAAAACGACCTATACCTGAGTTAACAGCCGATTTGAATGTTTTATTGTATCAATAAGTGTTTCATGTTTTGTGTATCGTTGTATATATTGTTAATGCGAAATCTTTAATACTAATGCATTTCAATGTGTTATTTTTATTACTGGTGCATTTCAATTCAAATAATACAATACATGTGTTGAACTGAGTCCTACCCAGTGATTTTGTACACTCATAACTCTGATAAAGACTAGTCCTTATTCAAAATGTTAAGAGGCCTGAATCAAAAGTGAAAGCTTCAAGGGATAAAAAAAAACGTTAATCCATGGTGAAATGTGCAGTATCAATTGCAGTGAAATGTAATAAACCCATACAAACATGGAAACACATGTTTTGATACAATATATTTCATCTAAAAGGTAAACACGCAAACATGGCTTATATATTACAGAGCCATGCAAGAACCAGAACTGTGGAGATGGTGCTTGTATTGTTGAGGGAGACAACTTTGCCTGTATCTATGATGGTAAACATCAGGGAACAGCATGTAATACTAGTAAGTGTTCAGAGATTAATACACATTATTACAGTGACAAATGTGAATATGTGAGATAAACAACATATACACATTCACTTAATGCTCTACTCAACAGTTACTAAAACGATATTTATCTATGATTTTGAATGAGTCATTCACTTTTATTTCATTAAATAAGGACACATTCCATGTAATGTATTGATAAATGTTCATGCTTTAGAGAATACAACGATACTTCACCTTTTTGCCATATGTGCAATCATTAAGCACACCATATATATATTTTTCAGAAACGTGTCCACCCATTATTGGATAGTCTACCCTTCAGCTCCAAACTGACCACAGCTTCTTGAACACATTATTTTAAATAAATTACTAATATCTTGCAAAGTTATCATTGAGTTTGAGTTTCATTGATCCAACATTACATATGTACTTATAGTTATAGGAAAACCAAATTCTTGATAGCAAGATCTTTATTTTGACCATGCACTGTATACTGCACTTCGAGTGCTTACCTTACCAATTAACATTTTTGAGGATTAAGCATATACTCTACAGCGTCGTTTATGTGAACAATGATGGCTTTTATAAAAAAAAAAATAAAAAAAATTATGTATTCGACGTATAAATAAGTGTCCATGATTTAAAGTAGTAAGATCGAAATGGAGCTGGTAGGTCTTCTGTTTATAATTAGATATATTCACTGCCATACATATTGATGGGTATACAATCGATCTATAAATGTGATATCATTTTTCTATTTCACGAAAACCAGTGTGATTTGCTTTTCTTATAAACCGTGTGCTTCAGATAACTGTTTTGTCATACTATTTGTGTGCTTGTGGTGAATGTACATGGTACGTGGATATTAGCTCAACAGAATGTACAGAATTGGTCATATGAATATTCTGATAGCAAACAGAACTTTTCAAGAGCATTTCAAGAAACATTTCATGAGCAATATAGAGCATTTCACCCAAGTGCCTTCTCATATTAAGTATAGGAAGAAGAGTTAACAAACTATTAACCTGGAAACAAGTGTTGCACGCCCCTATTTTAAAAAAAGGTAAAAAGTGAATGTAAAATTACTTTGAAAGTTGAAGTAAGTCCATGAAGTAAGTTACCCAGAAAGCATTTTTCCCGTTAAAGAATTGACGTTATTCATATTACAAAATTGTTTTTAATCCCTCAGTATGACTGAATTTACTTTGATTATTTAAAAGCAATTATCCCAAAACGGTGATGCATTATTTCAATAGAGTAGTTTTCGTTTAACTGCTGAATAAGTATTTTTAATGCATAATAAACAATGGGGGGATGCAACACTTTTTTACTTTCTATAATGAACAAAATCTGGTTTGGTCAACTGTCACTTTCGTTGCGAAAAGTTGACCCTAGTCACTCTGTTATAGTTACTTGTGATGTAAAATGATACACAGTAAAGGCAATGTCATATACATGTACAATGGACATCTCATCTGAAGCAACCACACACAGTGATTACTAAATTGCCATTTAGCCAGGACAAATTTAATGCTATTCGCGCTAAGATGCACATGTACATGGAGGCCAAGAAACGTCGGAATACAGTACTGAATGTAATAATGTTATGAACTTATGATTAGAAAAATAATGAATTTCAGACGCAAATGACCAACCTTTTGTAACGCACTATCGTCACACATTTCACACATGCTAAATTGATTTCTTTCAATTCATTTTTTCTGAAATGTAGAATCAAAAAAGAATTTGAACTACTTCACGTAGCAGTTATTCGCCACAGTCGATAAACATGTATACTCGGAATTTTCAGAAATTTTTAAATGGTCAAAAGATTTATTTGTTATTGTTTGTAAGTTCGGGCATTAAGAAAAATGGTAATACAATCTAATTGTTTTCATTTCTAACAAAGTGTCAACAGGTAAATTAGGTTTAAACTGTTTTATACTTCACATTAATATATATTAAGTGATGCTATTCGTTCGACCTTTGATATAAGATAAAGAGTATTTTTAGTGCAGTATAATATCACTTGCTAAACAAAGTGAAAACATCACAGACATCATGTTTAAAATGATATAGCGTCACGTCAACGCAGCATCATCGCCTTTGCTACAAAACATTGCAACAATGGCTTAATTTCGCCAGATCACTCTCAATTGAAGTAGATGTGGACGTAAAACACTACATTTATGACCTCAGAAACATATAATGAACATAATGTGTTGTGTTGTCAATGAAAACTCTGATCTTGTGACAGGGAAAAACACTTGTTCGAATACCACTTTTACCCAGTCACTCGATGAGAGATCAATGATATTTCAAAGAAAAAGTAGGACAGAGAGAGCAGGAGGAATGGAGGGATGGCGAGAGATTTTTTTTTAAATTGACACCCGGGGGAATAATTCATAAAAAGGGTTATGTTCAATTCTTTTGACTGTAAATAATGTTATTTCAAGAAAAGCACTAGCAATTATGTACCAGCTTTCAACATATCCAAAAAATATATATATAACTCAAAAACAGTTGCTTTTATAATATATTGAGTCTTGACAACGATTTACCTTGAGAATAATTTAATCAATGGCAAAGAAAGCGTTTACAATGTGAAAATCTTTACCTGGCAGTTGCATATTTTATCCATATCTGTAAGGAAATCTCTGTCATTTGCAATGGCAAATTACTTAATTACCCCAAAGTGTCAACTAGTCAATACAGCTAGTAACGATGCCTTATGACTATTAACGATGTGAACCAACTCTGTATTCTTATACATAGTATTTATAAACTGCAAATGCATTAGTCATTTGGTATGCATGCGAGGCGGCGGAGTCGTGTGTGAGCAGCTCTCCCCCACGAATATCTAATGCACTGATGACTGAAAACTGAAAACAGTGACTTTTCTAGGAATAAACCTAAGGAGGATACACATTTCTTCTTTGAACGGATTGAGTAAAGTACTATTTGAAGACATTCTAACATTTTACTCAACCATTATGTCGTCAAGTCAGTCTAACACAAAGTCAGGCATTAACACGCGTTCATCTTCAAATCAAAGTGTTGATGATCTCCTTCTTGGTATGGAGAAAAGACTTGCTGATAAGATGGATAAAGGCAATTGTGAACTGAATAAGACTATAAACGATCTGAAACAAAACGTGTGTGTCATTTCAAAGCGTGTTAATGACGTGGAAGATATGGCCGCCTTAATGAAAATGAAGTGAAATCTCTGAAATCTGAAATAGCTCCCCTCAAGTCAAAACTAACAGAACAAAATGTTACTTTTGAAAGAAGATTGCTACAACAGGAAACCCATGACCGTAAGACAAACCTTCTCTTTTATGGTATAAAAGAAAATTCAACTGAAGACTCAGATAAAGTGTTGCGTGATTTGTTTGGCCACGTTCTGAAGTTTTTAGACAGTACAATAGACAGTATTTACTTTAAGACCCTCCGAAGACTCCCAAGAAAACCGTTCCCTGGTGACCTGACCCCAGACGCACCCTCCCCCATCATAGAAAGTTTCTCGAGTATGGCTGATGGAGACATGGTGACAAGATCATCCAGACTTCTAAAGGGAAAGCGAATGTCTATTCCTACAGATCTTACAGACTATAACCCATCTCAGACCTCCAGTTTGAAATTTTTATCAACTCATGATGGCACTGTGTACACGTAACTCATAACTCATTTCAGCTGATATACTGTATATGCCAACTTCCAGACGAGAGAGCATTTATAACTGTCCATGTATTGCATTCACACTTCAACTGTAACGCTTTATAAGTTAGTATCTTTACAGCTAATACTCTACTATAATGTACTTGAGTATAGGTCAGACAGCTCTGTATAGATCTGACAGGTGATATGCTTTAGTGGAATCATTGAACACAATATGACATAACACACTACTTCTCTATACATATGTGTAAAAAGGTAAGCGGCGAATTTTGAAATGACATTCTCATTTAATGCATATCTTAATCTCACCTATTTTATTCTACTGTACTGTATGTAAAAGATACCTTTCTATGCCACTACAACTGCTACTGATAAGTGTTGTAATCATGAATATTGACCCTCAATACCACAATGCATATATTCTCAATTATTATAAAGAGTGTATACATACATGTTGCATGTTTATGTGAATGTACGTATATATATTCGTGTTTTTATGATAAAAGATACAATAAAATCAACGCTAGACCAATATAAAACATCAGATACTGAAGTAGGCAAATATTCACCCTGTTCCTCATCCCCCACCCTCTACCCAAAACCCACCCTCCCGACCCCCTAACCAAACCCCACCCTCTAACCAAAATCCCGCACCCCCTGCACAATTCACCAGGCCCCAACCTCCCAAACGCACATCCAAACCTAAACAACTCTTCACCCCCTCCACTATTAACAAACGACTTCGTCCAGCCACCTCTTCCCCAAACTCACAACCAACCCCTCCCTACTGACCAATCCGAGTCCATGGACACGGAAACCGCCCCACCTAACCCTCCCAACCCCTAAACCCAGCATGTAACCACCCTCCCACAACCCTTCGCCCACCACCATAACCAGCATGATACCGAAACCCCACCTAACCCATCCCCCAAACCCAACCCCCACCCATCCAAACCCAACCCCAATCCCCACTCTCCCGCCCACCCCGCTAACATCCTACGCAAACCAAAACCCTCCTCCTCATCCACCCCACGCAAACCCGACTATGCAACAAATCTCATCGTGGTTTTTACCATCGCTACCACCTCGCGCAATTTCACTTTAAAACAAATGCATGGCTTGATCCGCAAAGCAAAGCTAATAAACCTATCCTTTTCTCAATTCAACCAAATCCTAAAACAATTTCAATAAATAAATTTCCTACCACCTAAAGTAACTTTTCCTTAAACCAATTATGCAGCACAAATTAAATTTCTACTTTATATTCCATTGTTTATTATTCCTTATCTTTTCATTCATGCAAATTATGCAATGGAATGCTAATGGCCTTTTGGCACACAGCCATGAGCTCAAAGCCAAAATTAAACTTAAACAACTAAACCCCCATAGTATCACCATTCAGGAAACCCATTTCGGCCCTAGGTCTATCTTCAAAATTCTTTGATATAATTTAGTAAGGCTGGACCGGCCCAAAACCAATCCCGGTCCCCCAAGGGGTGACCTAGCTATTTTTATCGAGGAACAAATAAACTACCAACAACTAAATATTACCCTAAATTCCTTAGAGGCTCATGCCATAACTATTATCCACCAAACGGATAGGGTTAATATTTACAATATCTACAATAAACCAAATTTGGCATTTAAACCAGAGGACCTTCAGGCCCTTCAAAATTCTTCTCAAGGTCGTTCCATGTACTTGGGCGATTACAATAGCCACCACCCGAGTTCGGGAGTAAAAGATAAGCTCGATTCCAACGGCAAAATAGTTGCCGATTGGGTCATAAATAACAATCTTGTAATCCATAACAATAATTCTCCAACTAGGTACGATAGCTACAGGGACCTTATGTCTGCTATCGATTTAACGATCACTACCCCGGACATCGCTATAAATACCGAGTGGCAGGTATCTGATGATCCGTGGGGAAGTGATCACGTTCCTATATTTATTACTCTAAATAACTTCCTTCCTACAAATCATTCAAATATTGCAAATTCTCCCCCAAATCCTAAATTCCATTACAACAAGGCTAACTGGGACAAATTTAATGCACTTTGCAATCAACTTAACCCAGCAGACCTTGAAAGTAATGACCCCCAAACATTTTCAAATAACTTCACTCATGCTATCATTAATGCTGCAAAACAATCAATACCCTTCTCCCCACCCAATATTACCAAACCCTCAGTTCCCTGGTGGACTTAGGAAATTAAAGTTGCGCGCAACAGCGTAAAGCGGCCTTTAAAAAGGCAAAGCGCAATCTCTCAAAATTACCTTATGCTAGGCAAATTAAAAACCAAGTAATCTACTCATAAAACAAACAAAAACACAACACTGGGAAAACTTCTGCGAAGAGTTGAATGGCAAAGTCAATTCCAGACAAGTCTGGAATAAACTCCAAGTCATTCGTGGCGGAAAATGCAGAAGTAAAATCCCACCTATAAATAACCTTAAAAACCCTAAAGATAAAGCTAACGCAATTGCATCACACTTTGCTACTGCTTTGCAACACTTATTACTTCCCGGAGTTTTTAAAACACAAAAATAACACCGCATCCACTGCAAAACAACCCACAGATAACAAACCTATCAACAAAGCATTCACAATGGAGGAGCTTCAATTTGTAATTAATAACAGGAAAAAGGGAACAGCCCCAGGGCTTGACCTGACCTCCTATCAAATAATTAAAAAGCTACCCACCTCCACCCTTACTATCCTATTAAACTTATATAATACCATTTGGCAAGTAGGAAAGCTCCCCTCCAACTGGAAGGAAGCTTTAGTAATACTAATACCTAAACCCAATAAACCCCCCCGGGGACCCTCGCTTAGAGCAAGATATCAAAAAAACACAAACCCAAAAGCAATATACACTTGCAATATTCCTGGATTTTTGCAATGCTTTTGATATGGTGTGGCATAAAGGCCTCATCCAAAAATTAACTAAAAAAGGCCTTTCAGGCAATATAATTAATTACATCCAGGATTTCCTACACAATAGGCAAATAACTGTCGGGGTTGAAAACCAAAAATCTGATAACCATCTTTTGGAAAACGGCACCCCACAAGGCCGCATCATTAGCCCCACCTTATTCAACATCATGGTTGATGACCTTTTCGAAGGTATCAACAAAAAAATAAACACCTCCAAAGTTGCAGACGACGGTGCCCTATGGGCAAGTTGTAAAAACCCAAAATACCGCTACCTTTTTATTACAAACCGCACTAAATAAAATCGGCCGCTGGGCCGATAAATGGGGCTTTAAACTAAATGCAGAAAAAACCATAGGGGTAGTATTCAAAAATAAAAATGCGCGCCCTATCTCCCCTAACCTCTATCTAAAAAATAATCTAATTAAATTCCAAAAACAAACTAAATTTTTAGGGCTAATCTTTGACGAGCATCTCACATGGGAAGCTCATGTCAAAGAACTTAAACTTAGATGCTCGAAAGACCTTAATGTCATGAGAGCAATCTCCGGCACAGGCTTGGGAACAAATAGGCAAACCCTTCTCAATCTCTATTCATCCCTTATAAGGTCCAAATTGGACTATGGCGCACCCATTTATAATAACTTACATCCAACCCTAATTAATACTATAAATCATATTCAATATCAGGCACTATGGTTAGCTACACGCACCCAAATGGGTACCTCGATCGAAGCTCTCCAAGCCCTAACTAGTGAAATTCCCCTCTTACTGAGAAGGGACCAACTCACCTTAAACTTCTGGGCTGGATCTTCGGAGGATCCACTTATCAGGGACCTGCTCACTAGCAATATCTCTAAACGTAACACAGCAATTTTTAATAAATTTCCAATTCGCGCTCCAATTTCGCACCGCATACAATGCATGTGTAAAATCACGTTTGAAGCTTGGTCATTGTTGCTTCCCTATGATATGTATCAATATCAAATGCATTAGTTGCCTGCATTAAAGTTCTTTATACAGGTTCTTTTATAATTGTTGTCTAGATCGTGATAGATTTATGAAAAACCTAAAACTCACCTTTTGTAAAAGCGTATCCGAAAGAACAATATGAATATCCATATCAAATGCAGGTATTACACGACACATGTGTATCCACCGTTGATGCAACTCTTAGGTGTTTACACGTGTAGTATCTCGGGATAAGTGGTAAATATCTTGCCCAATTGATTATCCCGGATTTCAGCTCAAATCTCATTGGTGTTTCACTTAACTGATCTCATTGGATAACTCAAAACAGTATATCATCCATTAGCTGTGACGCGATTCAATTGACAGGCAATTAGTCACCTGCCCATAAGCCACCCGTATGTATTTTTACAGGTGACAAGTTCACACCTGCTTAGCTAGTATTGTCTGAGTAGCTTAATTGACACTAACAAAGAAGTCTGCATTTCATAGACGGTCTTCACAGGACATGAACACAATGTTATATAACAAACAAGATTCACCCAGACGAGGGATTAACGAGGGATTAATTAGTGTGGTCAATATGGGTACCAACTTGAGGCAAAGCTCATGTCTCTTGATAGATGTTGAAATAAACTGATTCAAATGTTATATGGTTTTAACAATATTTATTCATGTACTCAGGGGAATCAACAAACAGGGTTTACCCTATTCAAATGTTTCTCCCCAATAAAACAGGATAATTATATCATAAATACAATCATACATACATTAATGTAGAAAAACACAACATCATTTTAAAAGACATTTCATGAGAAACTTTGCCATGAGAATAAACTTATGAACAGCCTGGATTACGGATTATTTATGTATTAATATGATTTGACAAGGTCTTGTTACCAAATAGTTCAGTATTCAGGTCGTAACCATTTCAATAAAAGAAGCTTAAATGGCGGATATTTGTATAATTTGGACACATTTATAGATAATGAGGTGCATTAATATCTATACAAAGTACCATATCCAGACTATAACTCCAGACTATCTGAGCGATCTTGGCCAAGAAGGGTATTTGAACAAAGTCATTATAATCTAAGAAACCGTTCTTCCATTTAAGCAATTAACTGTATAACTCAGAGGTATTCTCAGTCTTTCTTGCCAAATACCATTGTGCTGTGGAATTCTTTACCAGACTAAGTCATCAACGATCCCACCCTTTATCAATTCAAAACTGTTAAATGTTAAACCAAACAGAAACTCAGAATTCTTGTTAATTTAGGGACTAGATTATATCAAATCATCCATTGTCGCCTTAAGGTCGGTTGTAGTTATTGAAACGCCTACTTTTATAATAGACATATATCGGAAACGTCCAGATGTTCATGTGGTCACAACAACGAAGACTTAGTTCGGCATCTATTTACTTGCTGAAGCTACTACCATTTGAGATCAAATATGTATTTTTACAATCAAGGCTATAACATAACAACAGTATTATATGGTAACAGCTCCTTGAAGGACACAGCTAACAATAATATTTTGAACGCATTACATCAGTTTATCAGTTAAAGCAACCGGTTTCTTTGAAAGTTTCTTGTAGTTAATGATTAAATTCTGCGCTGCGGCCCACTTCATTATAAGGCACACCTAAAATGCATATATGAGCCGGAGCGGAGCGACTTGATAGCCAATAATTGTTTCATGTTATGAAATAATATACGTTTAAATATGGTTTAAAGATATTTATTTCATTCATGAAATGTATTGGTAAACACGCTTTTAAAGTTTATCTGAGAATACAGGAAATTATGTGTCATGGTGATTTTACAATATATCATAAATTTACAAAAGTCAACAACAATACTTTTAACACATGTTTTGAGCGACAGCCTTTATATTAACTTGCATTGTTAAGAAACACTCAAACCAGTCTTCGAGGTCAAAGGTTACAAATGTTGTTTGTTGTTATAGTAAATTGGTGTACTCGGTTAAGCTAAAAGTAAAGTTAGCTGATCAGGTGAGGAGCAAGAAGATAATCCTGTTTTAATTATGTTATTACAAATAACGAGTTTACTTTAGTTTTACTTTACTTAATTTATCCTTAAAAGTACTATCAATGTTGTTTTCATAACTTTTTCAATGACAAGATTTTCAAAATAATTCAAGTGGTTTAAACATATTTATTCATGAAATACATGGATCGGATTGGTCAACAAGCTCAGTTGAGCTTATGTAAAGACCGCTCCAAAGTACATACATACATATATTAAACATTGTCATGACAGGAACAACAATAAAAAAAAAACTAACATATGGTTTGAAAATTTAAAATTTCAGTCATGGTTGTAGAGCTCAAGGTAGAGTTTCCGAATAGGATTGTTTCCAATGAAAAGCCATTAGTATAATACAATGTGTTTGTTCTTATTGAATCAAATCTTGAACACACAAAGAAATAGTGAAGTGCGTCTTCACTGGCGTGACCACAAAAACAATCCGCTTTATCTATGATATGTCTTTTGAGTTTGTCAGCATTGAGATCACTACATCCTAGCCGTAGTCGGCAGTGGAGGATTTGACAGAGTCTGGAGCCTATGTTTAGATCGAAGTATATACCTTTTGTTTTGGAAATTAGGGCAGACTTGAAATCTTTGAGGTCTGTTAATGATCTAATATTCTGCGGTAAAGAATTCCAAAGGCGTAAAGTGTCCGGAAGAAATGAATTATCGTACAACACAGTACGGCACGGTATGGTTTGAGAGACAAATTGAGGGACAAGTTCGTTTAAATAATCGGGCAATCTGTTATGATACATTTTAAAGAAAATGACTAGTTTGGCTATTCTTCTCCTTTCGGAAAGCGAAACAGTAGATGTTTCGTTATATATTTTATCGTAATTGGTGCCGCGAACAGCACCACATATAGTACGTAAAGCGTCCAAGTGCAGTTTGTCCAAGATTGTTGCCTGAGTTTTGGTGCAATTATCATATATGTGGCTACAGTAATAAAATATTGGAAGCATAAATGACGCATACATACGATTTAGGGCCTTTCTCGTTAGTCGATATTTAAAGCTTCTCAAACAGTTGATCATCGGGCTAATCAAGTTCAATTCAAGTCAATACCATATCATTATTGTTGCTTTAAATAAAAACTGTTACTTTGTTTTCATACATTCATTGAAATAACCATTTTGACATGTTCGCCGATTCTATTTTCATGTTTATGAAATGAAATATGTTTAAACCATAATGATATGCATCTTCATCCGCAGATTTGATATTACTTTTAGCCTTACAGAAAATCAACCAAGAGCAAAGAAATAAATATATGTTTTGTTTAAACATATTTTTATTTCCATGAAATGAAATCTGGATTGGCAAACAAGCAAACACTTATGTGAATGCCGCTCCCGTACATATAAGCAGTTACATATAATAGGATGGACTTGAAGTTTGTGTATGGAACTGTGGAGGCTGGTCTATCAAGGATAATGAAAATTCAAATTTTAGAAAAAACATTATAGAACAAAAAAATTGTGATATTGTAGGAATGTGTGAAACATTTTTAAAACATGATGAAGAATTGGATTTGCCAGGTTATACCTGGTATGGCAACAATAGAAAACAGATTCATGCAAAAGCTCGGCGAGGTTCAGGAGGAGTTGGGTTTTTTATACGAAATGAGATTTTAGACACTTTTACAATATCTGTTTTAGACAAATCTGAAGAAGATATATTGTGGTTGAAGTTAAACTCTAAGCATTCTGAGTTTACAATAGTAGTGTGTGTCTGCTATCTGTGCCCTGCAGGATCATCGTATATGAGAGATGCTGAGGAATTCTTTAACACACTGAGGAGGCAGGTGTATATGTATCAGAGAGAAGGTGTTATGCTCATCACTGGCGATTTTAACTCCAGAGTAGGGGATGCTGCTGACTACATAGAAGGTGTTGATTGTGTTCCTGCTAGACGTGTTTTAGATCAAACAGAAAATTCACACGGCTCATATCTCACAGACTTCCTTGTTGACACAAACCTGTGTATGTTGAATGGGAGACGAGGATGTAATGATTTTACGTACGTTACAACCCAAGGGAGGTCAGTCATCGACTACATTCTTGTCCCACAGGAACAGCTCCACGTGTTCACAGATTTCTCTGTTCAGCCTATGTCAACACTAATAAACAGTTTGGAAGTCAGTGTACCAATATCTATACCCGGACATTCTCTTTTGTCAGCCAATCTGTGTACTTCAGGTTTCATGGAAACAGCCAAACATGTACATATACAAAATGGAAATAATACACCCCCACCAAGTTGTAAGCAAGGTTTTAAACTAAATAACTTTCCTAAATATTTCCTACAGACTAAAGAGACAGAAGAAGCTCTTAAATCAACTATCAAGAAAATGGATCATGATCTAGAAGTGATGAAAGACATTGATGTGGTTTATGAAGAGTTTCACTGTTTACTTATGAATGAACTTGACAAACGTGTACCACGTAAAAGTACCATATTCAAACATGGAAAGAAACATAAATGTCACACTAAACCTTACTGGAATACACATTCACAGGAGGAATGGAAGAAAGTGTGCATTAGTGAAAGGAACTGGCTAAAGTGTACAAGTTCTGCAGGCAAGAAAACTTTAAGACAAAAATTCCAAACTAAACGAAACATATTTGACAAACTGCACAAGAAATACAAAAGGCGACACCAACTTGAAAAACAGGAATCTTTAACATCCCTTCTGAATGAACACTCTGACAAG
The DNA here is from genome assembly GCA_936450465.1 of Gibbula magus. Taxonomy (NCBI): domain Eukaryota; kingdom Metazoa; phylum Mollusca; class Gastropoda; order Trochida; family Trochidae; genus Gibbula; species Gibbula magus. The sequence goes on from OW388291.1 coordinate 20,432,465, forward strand.
GACTTTTGGAGAGAAATTGGGAAACTGGGCATTGTGAATGATAGAAAAACATGTATACCTATGGAAGTTCTGAATTCTGATGGAGTACTCACTACAGATATTGAAGAAGTTATGCATCAGTGGAAACAGGACTATGATAACTTGTTCAATGAGAAAGTGAACACTGAAGACTCCCCCCACATTCAGCAGATAAAATTACAACTACATGCCATGGAAAACTGTGTGACAACTTGTGAAAGAGAGGACGAACTAACATTTCTTAATGGACCAATCACACTAGAAGAAGTAAGAGTAGCAGTAAACCATTCTAGGACGAATAGGGCAGTGGGCATCGACGAAATACCAGCAGAAGCTCTTAAAAACCCCAACTGTATTAAACTGCTGCATAAAATATTCACTTTCTGTTTCGAAAACGGAACCATACCAAACCAGTGGAGACATGGAATCATACACCCGATCATCAAACCAGGCAGTACCGACTTAAGAAAGCCATCAACTTTTAGAGCTATTACCCTTATATCTGTGCCATGTAAACTGTACTGTTATATTTTAAACCAGAGACTATCACATTTCTTAGAAGATAATAATATATTAAAAGATGAACAGAACGGATTCAGAAGGAAAAGGGGCTGCATTGAACATATGTACACTCTGTTTTCAGTTATTCAGGACAGGAAAACGTCTAACCAATCAACATATGCTGGATTCGTAGATCTGAAGAAAGCGTTTGACAATGTTGATCGAGAGTGCATGTGGTATAAACTGTGTAAGACTGGAGTTAGTGGTAAAATATATGACTCAATAAGATCCCTTTACACAGATGTGCAGTGTTCAGTGAGAGTAAATGGTTACACAAGCTCAAGTTTCAGTTTAACTAAGGGTGTGAAGCAGGGATGCTCACTGTCGCCAACACTGTTTTCTCTATATATTAACGACTTGGTTGAAGATGTAAACTCTCTCAAATGTGGTATAGAAATTGACAGCACCTCAATATCGCTATTGCTCTTTGCGGACGACATTGTGTTGTTAGCTCCGAATGAAAAGAGTCTACAATCCATGTTAAATGCTGTTGACAAGTGGTGTATTAAGTGGAAACTCCAAGTGAATGCAGATAAAACAAAAATCGTACATTTTCGACCCAACAATTGTCAAGCTACGTGTGTAACATTTTCATGTGGAAAGGAAGAACTCGAATTAGTTGACAAATATAGATATTTAGGACTTTGGTTTGATCAATATTTTTATCATATAAGTAAGGGTGTTATCGATGCAATAAAGCAATCTGATAAACTTGGTATCCAAATCTGATAAATATGCAAAACAGGTCAAAGGTCAAATACACGAACTACTTTCGCAAAATTCCACTCTTTCCATGCGAATCCTAAAACTGTTTACGAATCATTGAAAAGCGTAACCGGGAGTTTACCCGCGTATTTCCGCTTGAATGAATGGATATTCGAAAACACGAAATGCATTTATAGTTTTAATAAAGTCAAGATAATTGTAGATTTATTTTAAAAATCATTCAAAACTTCAGTGCGCTATTGACTAACAGCATCAGCATGTAGCTGCAGTATCCTGTGTACAGCATGAATTTGATGTGTCACTGTCAGTCAGCGTGTGGCCTACTGACGCGCCTCGTCGATTGCACTAGCATTTTGGCAGTTCTTGAGGGCTGATCATACGATATTAGATACATTAATAGGTACTTATTGTCATAAACCAAAGAAACAACCCCACCTCACTACCGTTAAAGTGTGAAAGATACTGTTATCCAGCAATCCGAATCAACCCTGCAACGCAGCTTCCAAAACGTTGAAATTAGAGTTACTTCCCTTGTTCTACTAGCGTGACCCAAGGGATTTATGAATGAGTGCTTTTTAATAATTAGATAGATGCTGATGAACTGATTGAAAATATCTCCATGAACAAGAAATCAAGGATCAATTGTTTATTTTTGAAAGAATCGCGCACATCGTGTTTTTAAATTGTTTTGATTAAGAACTATTTCTAGGCACTTCGCAGCCGATGTCTTGACCGTCACTTTGATGTACCGTCTATGAAATTACTCCGCTAAAACTGGGTAAATTCTCTTACCACTTTTATACAACAAAACGCTTATTTTAATAATGACATAATATGATAAAGAGATTATTAACCTCGTGTGTGTCCGTATCATTAATATCATATATTTGGAATAAAAAATAATGTATTATGCTCGCCAAAGGCTCACATAATACAATTTTTATTCCAAAAATATGATATTAATGATACGGAAACACACTTGGTTAATAATCTCTATAGATCTTCGTGTGACAGTGAAAGAAATTTCTAAATCAGCAAGTCGGGCTCTATCTTGTTTACAGACAAAGTGCATTGAAGCTGGAGGAATGACATATGAAACATTCACAAAACTGTATGAAGCGCTTGTTCAGCCAGTATTATTATATGGATCAGCGATATGGGGTACGAAGGAGTACAGCTGCATTAATTTAGTTCAAAACAGGGCTTGTAGATTTTTCCTTGGACTCACTCGTTCAACTTCTAATTGCGCAATACGTGGTGAAATGGGGTGGAGAAGTTGCCTTACTAAGCAAAGAATTGAAATATTCAGACTTTTCTCTAAACTGACGCTCCAAGAAAATACCATATCAAGGGTAGTATTCAGCTGGTCACGTCGGAAAAGGAAATCCTGGATCCACAAAGTTACCACCCTTGCCGTCAAAATGTCTATAAATGATGTTATGAATTATTCATCTATTGACTGTTTTATGCGCCATGTGAAATATAGATGTAATGTTACTGACGATGAACAGTGGTTCAGTGACCTGTGGAACGACAAAAAACTACAAAATGGAAATAAGTTAAGGACATATAGAAAGTTCAAAAAAGACAGGGAACCAGAGAACTATCTTTTCTACACTATGTCACGATATCAGCGAAAACTATTAGCAAAACTCCGATGTGGTACCCTCCCATTATGTATAGAAACTGGCAGATATACCCGGCCACCGACACCTCTTGAATCGTGCTACTGCCCTTTCTGTACATCTATTGTCGAAAACGAAGAACATTTCCTGATAGACTGCTCTATGTATGCCGACATTAGATATGAACTTTTTAATAGTGACCTTTTACCTGATAACTTCATGAACTTTAACTCTACCCAAAAGTTAATAACTGTGATGCAGTGTTCCGGAATTCAGCAGAGTCTAGCTAACTGTATTGATAAGATGTTCCAGAGAAGAAAGAACCTGATTAAATAATTTTAATAAAATTATTACAAATATATTGGTAACTTATTTTATTTTTATCATGTACATGTACCTTTATTTTTACATGATTGTGAGTGCTTGAGTGTATGTGGGAAGATACATGTGTGTATATTGTATACGTATGTTTATGTATGTATATTGTGTATGTTTGTGTGTGTATGCGTGTATTTTGGTGTGTCGTGTGGGGGGGGGGGGGGTCGGGTGTGTGTGTGTGTGTGTATGAATGTGTAGTGGTGCGCACGTGTATGAGTGTATGAATATTCTTGTGTGAATGTGTGCATGTGGGCGTGTACTGATTCAAGTGTGAATGTATATACATGAAGAAATGCATACATGTGTATATGCATATATTGTCAGTATGATTGATTGAATGTATGTACTGCACAGAATGAGTGCAGCTCTTGGTGACGCTAGTGTGAGTAATGTGTGTATGACTGAAGTGTGTGTGAGTGGGTCGGTGAATATGGTTTAAACATATTTTTATTTCCGAAGAAGAAATCTGGATTGGCGAACAAGCCTTTAGGCTTATTTGAACGCCGCTCCAGTACATAGATTATAAAACTGGTCACACACAAAACAAGGTAGAAAATATGATACAAATACTTATTTGATGGAGTGGGTGTGTATATATGCTTTCATAAATTTTTTTTTATATATTTTAAACATACATGCAAAGTATATTTATAATATCTTAATTTCTATTTTAATATATTTAATGTAACTTTTTGTGTATTTATATTGCATTACTGCATTTGTCTCGTATAGCCTTTTGGCGGCTTGTACATTAATATTTTATCAACATGTGTATTAACAATGTGTATGTACGGGATGAGACGTTAATAAACAAATTCTCTCTCTCTATATATATATAAAACGTGACGTACTAATGGACACAATACAAAAACAAAATACAACACAAAACAGAGAATCAATACTCATGTAAATTCCAAACATCTCTTTGGATGATGTCATGAAACTATATATGTACAGATTTTAACAGTTCTAAATTAACATGTTCTGATGAGCTAGAATTGCCAAATATAATTGAAGAGAATTTAACCCTTTGGAAAAGAAATGTGCATTTAACCTTATATCACTGAATATAGGACAGATAAGGAAAAAGTGAAACACATCTTCGTTGTCATTTCTGCAGCTACGTGCAGAGTTATTTGAGTGAATGAGTGAGTTAGGGTTTAACGTCGCTTTCAAGAGTATTTCACTTATATCACAGCTGCTAGTATTATGGCAGGGAGAAAGCCCGCAACGCCATGTGGCTATGCATTGCGGTGAAACCTGCGAGCAACGGCTGGAACTAGCGTGGTACTGCACTGAAATTCAGTGTAGCATTGCACCCAAACCTGACTGCGTGTAGAACAGTTCTCTACTGCAGACAAAGTTGCCGTGCCCCTGGCGGGATTCGAACCTCTTGATCCGAAGCCGAACGCGCTAACCACTGCGCTATCCCGCCCCCAGAGTTATTTGAAATAAATCTTGTGAATCTATCTCCATTTACTACATTCTCCATTCAACTACACCCAAGCCAAAGACGAGAATGAATTATCTGGCAGAATCTGGATCCATGTGAGATATTGAAGTAGTTTTGTAGCTTTTTGTTTTAGTTTATTGTTAAATTCTCCTAGTCTGCTATATGTTTAAACCAAAGTGATCATAAACAGATAGGTTGAGGACAATGCAGAGAATATATTTTTATTTCTAAAAATTATTTCACTTCTTAAACAACTAATTAACTAATATCTAGGTTGAATATAAGCTTTCCTGAAATCATTATAACAAGGACCTGGTAATATGAAAAGAAATTCAATTACCGGTTTCAACTTTCAATTTCAAAGTTATGTGAGTTGACTCGAAAGTTTGCTAACTACTTTCTGTCTGAATAGGGAACTTATTTACAATTATAATATTGCCGTGTACAGTTGAATGTAGGGACACATGTTACAAGAAAAAGGCACAAATTATATAATATATTAGTATATATTATGTTGGTGCAGAGTATGATATATTTTAGTTTATTGTAATGTATTCTTAAATATATTGGTTCGTTTTAATCTTTAAACACAAACAGATTAACTTTGATCTTGTATCATGGTGACACCTCACCCTGTCACACATCTGTATGTTTTAGGGATTAAGAGTGGATTAGATGGTTACTTGACTGTGTTTGTGGGGCTGTATCCTGTTTTAATTAGTGCCACTTTTGACCAGCTCTCACTATTAGAAGAACTCGGTTCACTGTCATAATTGATTTCAAAAACAAAAAAATACTGATATTTAATTAAAGAACTCATAATTTATAAAGACTTTTGTTCATAGTTAAAGTCTTTTTGGCAATTTTAATCTCTGTGAAACAAAAATGGTCACTCTACAAAGACGAACAGACAAAATCCCCAAGGACAAGATATGGTTACCCCCCAGACAATTGATCACTGGACTAATTTTTAATTAATATGCACTTTCCCAGAACAATCACTTTGTAGTGGTATACCTAAATGCTTCTGATTTTAAACTTCTTTGATAATGTCACCATCAAATAATAAGTTCAGTCCTTTGTTAGAAATAAAATGATATTCTCTGCATATCTATTTATGATCACTATCACATTTTGGCTCATGCTGCAATTTTGGCCAGGTCGTTATTTATAGTCGCGACTGCTGTGAAATGATCATCTATTTATAACATATATTGATGTTTCATCAGCAAACTAATGTTTCTATTACATGTTACCCATTAAATTTGGCCGCTATATTTGATATCTTCAATGACATTCAGTGCATACATTATAGGAGTTTATGATGATTTAAATCTTTGCGAGTCTTGAATAAAGTTATGGACAGATTCAAGAATGTTCTGATTTATTATTTTGTTGGAATATTGATCACCATAAAGTATTGAATACAGATCAAAACCATTTCTATAAAAATATTTATCTGATCTTATAAGGTTAAAATGAGGGCAGAAAAAGAAGTAGTGGAGAGAATCCTCCCATGGATGTCCACATGTACAGTCTGAATGGTTCGAAATATGTCTTTCAAATTTATCACCGTTTAAGTCACTACAACCCAATCTGAGGCGAACATGGATAATTTGACAAAATCTGGTTCCAAAGTTCATGTCAAATAGAGTATTTCCTTTTTGATAACGTAATTTGTTTTTAAAGGAATTTACTGATGGCGAATTGGTTATTTCGGTTGGTAAATTATTCCATGAATGTATAGTTTCTGGTAAGAAGGAACGTGCATACGATTCTGTATGACAACGTATTGTGCGAATACTACGAGTATTTCTAAGATTATATAAGCTGAAATCTGAAACCTGTTGGGGTATTATATCAGATAAGTAATTTGGAGTGATGTCATTTCTCATTTTGTAAAATAGAGTTAGTTTCTTTATTTCCCTACGCTTCGCTAAAGGTATGAAATTAGTTTCCTTGTATATTTTATCATGACTAGTTCCTCTCACAGCTCCACAAATTTTTCTTAAAGCGTCTAGTTGCAAGTGTTCAAGTATATTCGATTGTTCCTTAGTACAATTGTCCCAAATATGACAACAATAATCGAAATGTGGAAGTATGTAATAGGTATACATACATTCGAGTGTATGTCTAGTCAATCTATATTTAAAGCTTCTTAAACAATTCACCATAGGACTTACAGTTTTTGCTAATTCTTCAATTTGTTTTTTCCAAAAACAATCTTTCTGCAGATAAACACCTAAATGTTTATGGAAACTTACCTCAGTTACTTGCGATCCTTTCATTTCTATGGGTTTGGAGACAGAGGGGTTAATTTTGCGGGAGAATAAAATTGCTTCAGTTTTTGTCGGATTGAAATTAACTTGCCACGCATCGGCCCAATCAGAAATACGACCTAGATCATTATTCAAAATTCTCGTTGCGTTTATCGGGATCTTCTACAACTATGTACACGGATGTATCGTCGGCAAATAATCTTATATTACTGTTGATACCGTCAACAATGTCATTTATATAAACTAAAAATAGTAGTGGCCCTAACACAGATCCTTGAGGGACTCCTGACGATATGTGTTTTAAGTCTGATGTTTGGGCTTCTATTACTACTTTTTGAAGTCTGTTTTTAAGATAGTCGCGAAACCATTGAAGTAAACTGCCACGAATTCCATAGGCTTCTAATTTATGAATGATACCATTTGCGCTTTGCTTATGTCACAGAAAACGGCTTTTACCTCTTTTCCATTATCAAGAGCATTTGCTATGAAGTCATATAGATATGTAAGTTGGTACGCAGTACAATCACCTGGCATAAATCCTGATTGTAAATTAGTTAGAACATTGTTATCTCGAAAAAAGTTAAAAACATACTTGAATACGCATTTTTCAAATACCTTCCCAATGCAGCTCGTAAGTGCAACGGGTCTATAATTTTGACATTCATTTACACTACCCTTCTTGTGCAGGGGAATAACAGAAGCTTCTTTCCAAATCGAAGGAAATTTACAATCACACAATGACTTATTAAATAAATATGTAAGGGGAAGGGATAACGATTCTGCTGTAAGCTTGATAAATCTGTTACTGAGATTGTCAGGGCCACTTGCCTTATTTATGTCAACCGATAGGAGAATATCTTCAACTTCTTTTCGTGTTAAATTAGTTTCGCATAGAGAATTTTCGTTTCTGTAATCAACAATTGGTAGCACTTTATCTGGAAAAGCAATTTTAGCTTGATCAACAAAGTAATCGTTAAGTATGTTTGCCTTTTCGTTAGCGTCTTCATAAATAACAGCATTATGGTGCAAAGGTGGAAAATTGACATTGTTATTTGTTCTCTTTTTCAAGTAATTGTTTATTAATTTCCACCACATTTTAGAGTTCTTGTTGTTATTCAGTTTATCATCTAATTTAGAGTAATAGGCAGATTTAGCTTTTCTTACTGCTGAAATTACCTTATTCCTAAGTTTTCTAAATTTTAACCAATCATTTTCATTATTTCTACGTTTTGCTATCTTATGCTGGCGGTTCCTTTGTCTAATTAGTCTACGTGTCAAATTATTCATCCATGGGGAGTCATTCGGTCTTATGGTCGCCAGCTTATTTGGAATAAAAGTATCACACAAATGAATAACTTTTTTCATAACTGTTTCCGTTGCAATATTGATATCATCTGAAAGGTCATTTAACCAATCTGTGTTTTGAAAACTTATATTCAATCCATCAAGGTCAGCTAGATTGTAGTTATATATTTTTCTTAGAAAATATGTTTTGATAGGTATTACGTCACGAACAGTGACGAAGACAGGGCAGTGGTCACTACAAATAGGATCAAGTACACCTGAATTCAAAATAGAATCAGAGTTCATCACAAAAATTAAATCAATCAGTGTACGTGACGTTTGCGTAATCCTAGTAGGTTCTGTGATAATCTGTTTCATATCAAACAAATGTTCAATATTTTTAACTTTTTCATTGATCTTATTGTATACATCAATGTTAAAATCGCCGACAACAATAGTGTCCATATTCATGTCAACACCATTTCCAATCGATTGACAGACTAAATCCCAGTACTCTTCGCTCTTGTCTGATCTATAAAAGGTACCCAATAGAATATTTTTAGTTTTTAATTTTATCTCAATCCATACAGCCTCAAGATTGGGGGAACTTAGATGAGTCAAAAATGCTGCATATACATGTAGATGTTTTTTAACATAGACTGCTACTCCGCCACGCCTTGTTGCCCTATCTTTTCTAAAAGGTAATTGAAATCCAGGAATTTCTAAATCAGACTGTTTTACAGAGTCATTCAACCAACTTTCTGAAATGCATATAACATCATAATCGTTTAGTTCACTTTCAATATAATCTACTTTTTCTCTTAGACTACAAACATTTATATGAACAATTTTCAAATCTCTTAATATTGGTCCAGGATTTGGGTGAATATCTCCCCAGCATAGTAACAAAATTAGAATATAAACTGCCAGCGATGAACTGTAAAGGCAAAGAGATGAAAATAGTATTTTCAGATAGCAAAAATTTCTCAAAGCTTTAGCTTGTAATTTCAAACTGAAAACTCCAACTGCCCATCTGTAGCTTACTAGGTCAACTGGCATCGTACATTATTGGAAAAGAACAAACTTCAATACAGAGGGCAGTTATGTTGAAAACTGATACTGTCGAAAACTCTTGGCCATTTGTGGAAATCAAAGGGAACGTGGTATGACACGGGTATTCATATCTTTCACAAATATGGTTGAAAATCAAAAGAAAGAAGAAAAAGTAAACAAGACTGCTTTTCGTCATGGTACAAAATATATACAGGTGGATTGTGGCAATATATATTGGAATTCAATCTAGTATCGGAGATCGAATGAATTATCAAAATAATATGTTCAAAGGATTGGGGAAAACAAGATAACCGAAATCTCTTTCAGAATACACGAATAAACAACAACTAAGAATTACAAACTCAAATACGAGTAGCAAATCACTCGTACTAGTTATATAATAATAGCTATCATCAAGATTCAAACCTGTACCTGAAACTGACACACATCAAACATAACTAAGAAAACACACGCCATCCACGTGCGCCGCACGCGCTTCACACGCTCGCGTACACGGCTAAACCAAGTAGCGTTGTGGTGAGATATGTGTTGGTGTCATGTGTGTGTGATTTATCAATAAACATTTGCGCAAGTAAATTTCTGTTTTACACAGGACTCGTGGAAATGAAAAATAATATATAAAAGACTTTTTGTGGAGAAAAGAAGAAAAAAAATATAATACATGAGGGATTGAATGAAACATTTGCGGAAGCATAAGACTATTCAAGGAACGTTTGATTTGGATACCATTCATTACCTGAAGATAATTTGGTAAGTGATTTTCTTTTAAGAGATTTATCTAATTCCTTGATTTGTTTGTGTATATTGACAAAAATATAATATTATTTCTTTGTATGAAGTACAGTAACACACATCTGCACTTGTGTGTTCTAATTTATAATCAAATAAACAATGATCATTAAACTAAATCATCACATTACACGCACATTGTCAATCGCTTGTGTGTTATGATTTATAATCGAATAAACAAATAATCAAATAAACAATGATCATTAAACTAAATCATTATCACATTACACACATTGTCAGTCACTTGTGTGTTATGATTTATTATCAAATAAACAAATAAACAAACAAACAATGATCATTAAACTAAATCATCATACTACACACACATTTTCATCAACTTGTATGATAATTTGGCTGCATCATCAGACTTGTATCCAAACACATTGTCAGTCAATTGTGTGTTATGATTTGTAATCAAATAAGCATTGATCATTAAACTAAATCATCACACTACACACGCATTGTCAGTCACTTGTGTGTTATAATTCAGTCACGTAACCAATGATCATTAAATTAAATCACACTTCACACACATTGTCAGTCACATGTGTGTTATAATTCAGTCACGTAAACAATGATCATTAAACTAAATCATCACACTACACACATATTGTCAGTCACTTGTGTGTTATAATTCAGTCAAGTAAACAATAGTATGTTTTTGTTTAAACATCATTATTTATACTCACCGTTGATAGTTAACAATATGCCCAATTATCCTAATCTGTCTAATCCCGACAATCTTTACACAGATTAAAGACAGAGTTATCGCTCAAGTGAACTGCACTCACCACTCACCGGCAGGTGGCCTACCTTATATGGTCATTGCTTCTTCTGATGAACAGACACGAAGCCGAACGCGACCGAGGGGAGGCCGGGAGGGAACTTACGATTGTTAACTATCAACGGTGAGTATAAATAATGATGTTTAAACAAAAACATACTATTATTTAATATACTCTCCGTGATAGTTAACAATATGCCCGATTGCCACAGAGGTGGAGGGGAGCGAGAGGCCCCTAAGAGGGATAGCTCTGTCTTAACAAGAGTCAAGTTGGTGAGCCAACACAGCGTAACCAGCCTGAACCCCGATGGGGTTCATCTGTCCACCGGAGGGTTAAGCTTGACCCAACTCGTAACCGGAGGGACTCTCACCCGCGTGGTCACCAACTAAGAAAAGACAACAAACGCATCACTAAAATCATCGAGACTAGGTTTATTGCATACTCTAGACTGGCTCAAGGAGCAGCCGAGTTAACGAGGGGGGGGTAGGCCTCTTCGGTACGAGGCCGACGGAACTCGTTGCTGGGCGTACACCTGTGCGCCCAACCGATGAATCCCCTCCATGTCCTCGTTGGATACGTCTCTAAGATAGTGATTGGCGAACACCAGGCCCGACTTCCAGAAACAGCCGGCCATGATGTCCGCCACTGCCATGTTACTGTGAAGAGCCATCGTAGCCGAGATGGCTCTGATCTCGTGTGGATTGGCCTTCGCTGGCGGATCGAGGCCCGCGGCCTTGTAGGCGTCCAACACTGCCGAGCGGAGATAGACGCTGAGTTGACGCTTGTCTAACTCCCGAACACTAGTCTGGGAGTGCGGGAGAAAAAGTCTCCTTCTCCCTTGACGTAGTGTCTTGGTCTTTTCGGTGTAGATCCGCAGGGCTCTCACCGGACAAAGGAGCCGATCCTCGTCCGTCGGATCTATGCTACCGGAAAGAGACGGTAACGAAAAGGTTCTACCCCTTTCGTCTGCGGCTTGGTTCTTGCAGATGAACTCAGGGGCTAACCCCAGTGACGCCGACCCACCGTCTCTCACCTCAAAACGCAAGAGGTCCGCCTGGAGAGCGTGAAGCTCTGAAATCCTGGCTGCGGACCCCATCGCAACCAAAAAGGCTGTTTTGATGGTGAGACGGAGAAGAGTCGACTCTGTCAATGGCTCATAGTGGTCCGACTTGAGATGGTTGAGCACCACTGTCAGGTCCCACTCCGGAGGCCTGAGCTTCCTCCGCCCGTCCTCATTCCGGTAGGTCTTAATAAGTTCTTTAAGAACCGAGATGTCAACCTGGGGCTCACGCTTCCTAAGGACTGACATGACCGCCGCCAGGTTGGTGTTAATTGAGGAAGCTTTGAGCTTCCTCACCTCTCGTAGGTACACCAGGTACTCAGCTACCTGCGGGACCGTTACCGCCTGGATAGCATACCCCTCCTTCGCGCAGAAGGCGGCGAAAGCACCCCACTGGGCGTCATAGAGATTCCTCGTGGAGGGTCTCTGCGAAGATGCGACCGCTTCGGCGACGGACTTGGAAAACCCCGCCCCTGTCAACCCCCTTTGGAGACAAACCAGGCGTGAAGGTGGAGCGCCTGGGGGTTCTCGTGAACCCGCCCGCTTGGTTTGCTCGTCAATAGGTCCCATCTCAGAGGGAGGGGGACAGGGTCTTGGCGGCACATCCTCCTCAGGGGAACGTACCAGGCCCTGGCTGGCCACAACGGAGCTATTAGAAGGAGTTGAAGTACTTGTGTCTCCTGTACCTTCGCCACCACGTGACTCAGGATGGCGTGAGGGGGATAGGCGTAGGCGACCATCCCCTCCAATCCTAACGCGAGCGCATCGAGAGCCCACGCGGCCGGGTCCGGTACGGGGGACACGTACGTCGGCAACTGGTGGTTGAGCCGAGTCGCAAAGAGGTCTATGTGAGGTTTGCCGAACCTCAAACACAGACTCTCGAACACCCTCGGGTGCAACATCCACTCCGTCGAAGGAGGTTTGTCCGGCCGAGACAAGGCGTCCGCCAGGACGTTCTTGGCTCCCGGGATGTGCACCGCCCTGAGAGAGAGTCCGAGACTGTCCACTAGGTGAAACAGCTCCGCCACCAGTTGAAGTAGAGAGTCTGCCTTGGTTGACCCCTGCTTGTTTATGGCCCAGGCCGCCGCTGAGCTGTCCGTGTGAACACACAGGACCTGCCCCCGCAGGTGACCTGACCAATGGCTGATCGCCAGCCTTATGGCGTCCAGTTCGAGGACGTTGATGTGGCGTCGCGATTGCGCTGGCGACCACACCCCCGCCGTTTGGTCTGAATCTAGGTGGGCTCCCCACCCCTGGGTGGAGGCATCCACGTATAGCTGAGACGTCGCTTGGGGTTGCCTGAGGGGCACTCCCCCCAGCACGTTGGACTCCTGCTGCCACCAGGAGAGGTGATGTCTCAACTCGGTAGGAATCGGGAAGACATGACGGCAAGTCTTCTCCCTGACGTGCGTGTTTACGAAAACCTGCAGGGGCCTGAGCTGCAACCGACCCCTTCGAGTGAAGTGTTGGGTTGCGCTCAAGAACCCCAACAGCCTCTGCCACTTGCGGAGTGACAGCGGCTCCCGGAGCGCTAATTCCAGGAGATCTTTGTAGCGCCCCATCCGTTCTGTAGTGACGAAAGCTCTGTAGGTCACGGTATCCAGGCGAGCTCCCAGAAAGACCAGCGATGTCGTTGGCTTCAGGTCTGACTTGTCTAGGTTGACTAGCCAACCCAGCCGCCTGAACAACGTTATCACAAAGTCTCGTTGCGCCTCCAGAACAGATGGGGATCTGTTGTGAGTGAACCCGTCGTCCAGATACATCGCGAACTGCACGTCCACTCGATGAAGGTATTGGACGATGGGCTGGGTCACGCGAGTGAAAAGCCATGGAGCCGACGATATCCCGAACGGTAGAACGTTCCACTGAAAGTGGCGACCCGCCAGGACAAACCGGAGGTATCTGCGATCGCCATGGTAGATGGGAATGTGCAGATACGCGTCCTGCAGATCGAGGGATATCATCGAATCCAAGGGCTCCAGCAACCGCATCACTGATGGTACGGTCAAGAGACGAAAATATGGCGGCCGCTCTAGGAAGGAGAGGTTGAACTCCTTCAAGTCGTGGATCAGCCGCCACTTTTTCGGGTCTCGCTTCGGTCGCACGAAGACCGGAGAATAGTATCCTGGAGTGAGGTTTTGTGGCAGGAGTTCCTCCACCGCCCGTTTGGAGATGAGTGTCTCCACCTGTTCCAGCGTCAGTGCGAGCCGATCTCGTTCTAGCGGCCTCTCTGTTGGAAAACAGGTTAGCGGGGGGCGGTGTGCCACGGGAATACGAAACCCCCGCTCCAAAACCTTGCAGACGAAAGGATCGAGCCCCAATTGCGCCCAGTTGGCCACAAACCGAGAGAGTCGACCTCCCACTGGCCCTTCCCACGCCGGGACAACCTGTGGAGGCAGCTCGGGGGCCACCCACGAGTCACTGCTTCCTCGGGGTACCTCCATAAGCGCGGCCCCTGCCACGCTGACTTCCCTTCTTGGGGGTGTGCTTGGGAGAGGGGCCGGCATTGAAGTCACGACTTCCGTCCTGCCGACCCCCAAACCAAAAGGAAACTCCGCCAGTCTTGGCGTTACCCACGGGAGTGTTCGCGCCTCCCTTCCTCTTCTTGGGCGTATGCGTCTGAGAAGAGGCTCTACCCCCGCCAGCGGCCAGTCTGTTGGTCAATTCCTGCTGCTGACACTCCTGCCGCTGCCGGAGGACCTCGGCAATCTGCCCATCAAAGAGAGAGGAAGATGACGCGGGAGCGGCCCGCAAACGGTTCCGGAGCTCCGCCGGAAGGTTTGTCCGGGCAAGGAAACCATCTCTCCTGAGATTTGTGACCCCCGCCGAAATGCGGGAGGCGCACAACATCATCTGAGCGATGTTCCCCGCCACGGCGCCGAAACCGCGGTAAAGAGCCTTCGCCCCTCCCTCCATCCCCGCCTCCTTCGCAAAGGATGCCATACCCTGACAGGCATGCGCCACGTGATTGGCCAACCCCAGGATGCTCCTAGCCTCTTTGTCAAGATGGCTCAAGTGAGCGTCCGACACCTGGTGAGGTACGGAGGGGACGGCCACCCGGCGAATATCGTCGTCCAGGACAGGGGGACAGAGGGGGAAAGAAGACTGCGCTACTGGGAGGGAAACGCGCTGCTTCTCACCCAGAACCAGGGGGGGCAGGAGACGGCCTGGCGCCGCCGCGGCGACATTGGCGTCGTAATCCCTGCCCGCCGCCTGAAGGAGTCTGTGTGGCGGCAGTGCCACGATTCGTTGGGTAGGCGCCTCTTCCTCTGTGCAGAATGTCTCCATTCTGGCCAGCTTGGTAGAGGAGGGTTCATCCTCAACCTCAACTAGGTCCACTTGACACCAGTCGGCGATAGCCGCCAGGCGTTCCTTGAGGTCAGGGGCATCCACTTGAGGCGTCTCCACAATGGCCAACTCGGGAGAGGATCTCCCTGGAGTGGACATCCCACCCTCCTGGGGAGCCACCTCCGGGGCCGACTTGTCTGGATCTGAGGAGGTGCCGGCAGGTGAAACAACCACCACCCTCCTCCTCTTGGGCGTGGACGGCGGGGAGGTCGGGGGCGAAGTAACCCCTTCCTCAACCCTAGTCTGCGCCGGCAGTCGTCTGTCCAGCATGGAGGAAACCATGTCCTTGACTGAAGACAGAATATCCTCAGTCAATCTCCTTGTATCAAAGGGAGGAGGAGAAGGAGGCCTCAACCTCCTCTTCTTGGACTTGTGTTTCCTCTTCCTCCTAGGCGAAAGTCGCCTGTCTGGAAACGACTCGGCGTCAGGGGAGGATCTCCTGATGGGAGATCTCTCACCCCCACTACCCTGTGAAGAGACGTAGGTGTCCTTGGTGGCCGCCTCTCGACCCGCTCCCGCCCCTGCCTCCGGCAAATCGAATTCCGCCGTGTCCTCCGAGATCACCAGGTCTGAAGCCGGCGACCTGGGGTCGGACATGGCGGTGCCGGCGCTAGCGGTAGCGGTGGCGGTAGCGGACGGAGAGGGCCGCCTGGACGCCCTCAGCTTAGACTGACTCTCACTCTTCTTAACGGAGTTGCGATACTCGCGATGCTCCGCCACCGAGAGGTCAGCACATTCCTCACACCTGTCCGAGTCCGGACAAAGGTTGCGGCACAGGCGGCAAAGGGAGTGGGGATCAAATCGCGCTGACTTCCTATAGCCACACGTCCCACAGAACGCCGAGTATGGCGAAGTCATACTCAGCAAGCAAAAAGAGAGAACGCGCGAGCGGCCGGCGCTATCCCCGCGCAAGCGGCAAGCGCTAAACGAACGCTGGCGGCAGCGCAATCCAACCCAGGTGACAAGCGCTGTCCAACCCAGGCGACAACCTACCAAAAGGAGGCGGCAGGCGCTATCCACGCGCAAGCGGCAAGCGCTAACAAACGCAGGCGGCAGCGCAATCCAACCCAGGCGACAAGCGCTGTCCAACCCAGGTGACAACCTATCAAGAGGAGGCGGCAGGCGCTACCCACGCGCAAGCGGCAAGAGCAACCAAGCGCAGGCGGCAGGCGGCAAGCGCCACGCAAGGGACAGGCGGCACGCGCAAGCGGCCCCGAGATCACCGACCTGCACGGACTGCACGTGCAGAACGAGCACCCCGAAATCAACAACAGTTGACACGTCAACTGCAGTCAACAACTACTAAACCTGTCTAAAGGAGAGAGACTACTTCGCGAAAGGCAGTCTAACCACCCTCAGACAGAAAATACAACTGAGAAAGAGAACAAAGTCGAGACAAAAATCTTATTACTATCGAATTAGAGAGCTATCAAAACACAACATGCTTCGATGGCCGACAGAAAAGCAATGACCATATAAGGTAGGCCACCTGCCGGTGAGTGGTGAGTGCAGTTCACTTGAGCGATAACTCTGTCTTTAATCTGTGTAAAGATTGTCGGGATTAGACAGATTAGGATAATTGGGCATATTGTTAACTATCACGGAGAGTATATTAAATAATGATCATTTAGCTAAATCGTCAGGCTTATATCTCCACAACTTGTATCTAACTTGTGTGTTTTGTTTTATAATCACAGAAACAATGATCATTTACAACTGAATCAACACACTTACTACACACACATTGTCACTCACTTGTGTGTTTTGTTTTATAATCACATTAACAATGGTCATTTACATGAATAATCATAAACTACTTTCTGTCTGAATAGGGAACTTATTTACAATTATAATATTGCCGTGTACAGTTGAATGTAGGGACACATGTTACAAGAAAAAGGCACAAATTATATAATATATTAGTATATATTATGTTGGTGCAGAGTATGATATATTTTAGTTTATTGTAATGTATTCTTAAATATATTGGTTCGTTTTAATCTTTAAACACAAACAGATTAACTTTGATCTTGTATCATGGTGACACCTCACCCTGTCACACATCTGTATGTTTTAGGGATTAAGAGTGGATTAGATGGTTACTTGACTGTGTTTGTGGGGCTGTATCCTGTTTTAATTAGTGCCACTTATGACCAGCTCTCACTATTAGAAAACTCGGTTCACTGTCATAATTGATTTCAAAAACAAAAAAATACTGATATTTAATTAAAGAACTCATAATTTATAAAGACTTTTGTTCATAGTTAAAGTCTTTTTGGCAATTTTAATCTCTGTGAAACAAAAATGGTCACTCTACAAAGACGAACAGACAAAATCCCCAAGGACAAGATATGGTTACCCCCCAGACAATTGATCACTGGACTAATTTTTAATTAATATGCACTTTCCCAGAACAATCACTTTGTAGTGGTATACCTAAATGCTTCTGATTTTAAACTTCTTTGATAATGTCACCATCAAATAATAAGTTCAGTCCTTTGTTAGAAATAAAATGATATTCTCTGCATATCTATTTATGATCACTATCACTTTTTGGCTCATGCTGCAATTTTGGCCAGGTCGTTATTTATAGTCGCGACTGCTGTGAAATGATCATCTATTTATAACATATATTGATGTTTCATCAGCAAACTAATGTTTCTATTACATGTTACCCATTAAATTTGGCCGCTATATTTGATATCTTCAATGACATTCAGTGCATACATTATAGGAGTTTATGATGATTTAAATCTTTGCGAGTCTTGAATAAAGTTATGGACAGATTCAAGAATGTTCTGATTTATTATTTTGTTGGAATATTGATCACCATAAAGTATTGAATACAGATCAAAACCATTTCTATAAAAATATTTATCTGATCTTATAAGGTTAAAATGAGGGCAGAAAAAGAAGTAGTGGAGAGAATCCTCCCATGGATGTCCACATGTACAGTCTGAATGGTTCGAAATATGTCTTTCAAATTTATCACCGTTTAAGTCACTACAACCCAATCTGAGGCGAACATGGATAATTTGACAAAATCTGGTTCCAAAGTTCATGTCAAATAGAGTATTTCCTTTTTGATTCCGTAATTTGTTTTTAAAGGAATTTACTGATGGCGAATTGGTTATTTCGGTTGGTAAATTATTCCATGAATGTATAGTTTCTGGTAAGAAGGAACGTGCATACGATTCTGTATGACAACGTATTGTGCGAATACTACGAGTATTTCTAAGATTATATAAGCTGAAATCTGAAACCTGTTGGGGTATTATATCAGATAAGTAATTTGGAGTGATGTCATTTCTCATTTTGTAAAATAGAGTTAGTTTCTTTATTTCCCTACGCTTCGCTAAAGGTATGAAATTAGTTTCCTTGTATATTTTATCATGACTAGTTCCTCTCACAGCTCCACAAATCGTTCTTAAAGCGTCTAGTTGCAAGTGTTCAAGTATATTCGATTGTTCCTTAGTACAATTGTCCCAAATATGACAACAATAATCGAAATGTGGAAGTATGTAATAGGTATACATACATTCGAGTGTATGTCTAGTCAATCTATATTTAAAGCTTCTTAAACAATTCACCATAGGACTTACAGTTTTTGCTAATTCTTCAATTTGTTTTTTCCAAAAACAATCTTTCTGCAGATAAACACCTAAATGTTTATGGAAACTTACCTCAGTTACTTGCGATCCTTTCATTTCTATGGGTTTGGAGACAGAGGGGTTAATTTTGCGGGAGAATAAAATTGCTTCAGTTTTTGTCGGATTGAAATTAACTTGCCACGCATCGGCCCAATCAGAAATACGACCTAGATCATTATTCAAAATTCTCGTTGCGTTATCGGGATCTTCTACAACTATGTACACGGATGTATCGTCGGCAAATAATCTTATATTACTGTTGATACCGTCAACAATGTCATTTATATAAACTAAAAATAGTAGTGGCCCTAACACAGATCCTTGAGGGACTCCTGACGATATGTGTTTTAAGTCTGATGTTTGGGCTTCTATTACTACTTTTTGAAGTCTGTTTTTAAGATAGTCGCGAAACCATTGAAGTAAACTGCCACGAATTCCATAGGCTTCTAATTTATGAATGATACCATTTGCGCTTTGCTTATGTCACAGAAAACGGCTTTTACCTCTTTTCCATTATCAAGAGCATTTGCTATGAAGTCATATAGATATGTAAGTTGGTACGCAGTACAATCACCTGGCATAAATCCTGATTGTAAATTAGTTAGAACATTGTTATCTCGAAAAAAGTTAAAAACATACTTGAATACGCATTTTTCAAATACCTTCCCAATGCAGCTCGTAAGTGCAACGGGTCTATAATTTTGACATTCATTTACACTACCCTTCTTGTGCAGGGGAATAACAGAAGCTTCTTTCCAAATCGAAGGAAATTTACAATCACACAATGACTTATTAAATAAATATGTAAGGGGAAGGGATAACGATTCTGCTGTAAGCTTGATAAATCTGTTACTGAGATTGTCAGGGCCACTTGCCTTATTTATGTCAACCGATAGGAGAATATCTTCAACTTCTTTTCGTGTTAAATTAATTTCGCATAGAGAATTTTCGTTTCTGTAATCAACAATTGGTAGCACTTTATCTGGAAAAGCAATTTTAGCTTGATCAACAAAGTAATCGTTAAGTATGTTTGCCTTTTCGTTAGCGTCTTCATAAATAACAGCATTGTGGTGCAAAGGTGGAAAATTGACATTGTTATTTGTTCTCTTTTTCAAGTAATTGTTTATTAATCTCCACCACATTTTAGAGTTCTTGTTGTTATTCAGTTTATCATCTAATTTAGAGTAATAGGCAGATTTAGCTTTTCTTACTGCTGAAATTACCTTATTCCTAAGTTTTCTAAATTTTAACCAATCATTTTCATTATTTCTACGTTTTGCTATCTTATGCTGGCGGTTCCTTTGTCTAATTAGTCTACGTGTCAAATTATTCATCCATGGGGAGTCATTCGGTCTTATGGTCGCAAGCTTATTTGGAATAAAAGTATCACACAAATGAATAACTTTTTTCATAACTGTTTCCGTTGCAATATTGATATCATCTGAAAGGTCATTTAACCAATCTGTGTTTTGAACACTTATATTCAATCCATCAAGGTCAGCTAGATTGTAGTTATATATTTTTCTTAGAAAATATGTTTTGATAGGTATTACGTCACGAACAGTGACGAAGACAGGGCAGTGGTCACTACAAATAGGATCAAGTATACCTGAATTCAAAATAGAATCAGAGTTCATCACAAAAATTAAATCAATCAGTGTACGTGACGTTTGCGTAATCCTAGTAGGTTCTGTGATAATCTGTTTCATATCAAACAAATGTTCAATATTTTTAACTTTTTCATTGATCTTATTGTATACATCAATGTTAAAATCGCCGACAACAATAGTGTCCATATTCATGTCAACACCATTTCCAATCGATTGACAGACTAAATCCCAGTACTCTTCGCTCTTGTCTGATCTATAAAAGGTACCCAATAGAATATTTTTAGTTTTTAATTTTATCTCAATCCATACAGCCTCAAGATTGGGGGAACTTAGATGAGTCAAAAATGCTGCATATACATGTAGATGTTTTTTAACATAGACTGCTACTCCGCCACGCCTTGTTGCCCTATCTTTTCTAAAAGGTAATTGAAATCCAGGAATTTCTAAATCAGACTGTTTTACAGAGTCATTCAACCAACTTTCTGAAATGCATATAACATCATAATCGTTTAGTTCACTTTCAATATAATCTACTTTTTCTCTTAGACTACAAACATTTATATGAACAATTTTCAAATCTCTAAATATTGGTCCAGGATTTGGGTGAATATCTCCCCAGCATAGTAACAAAATTACAATATAAACTGCCAGCGATGAACTGTAAAGGCAAAGAGATGAAAATAGTATTTTCAGATAGCAAAAATTTCTAAAAGCTTTAGCTTGTAATTTCAAACTGAAAACTCCAACTGCCCATCTGTAGCTTACTAGGTCAACTGGCATCGTACATTATTGGAAAAGAACAAACTTCAATACAGAGGGCAGTTATGTTGAAAACTGATACTGTCGAAAACTCTTGGCCATTTGTGGAAATCAAAGGGAACGTGGTATGACACTGGTATTCATATCTTTCACAAATATGGTTGAAAATCAAAAGAAAGAAGAAAAAGTAAACAAGACTGCTTTTCGTCATGGTACAAAATATATACAGGTGGATTGTGGCAATATATATTGGAATTCAAACTAGTATCGGAGATCGAATGAATTATCAAAATAATATGTTCAAAGGATTGGGGAAAACAAGATAACCGAAATCTCTTTCAGAATACACGAATAAACAACAACTAAGAATTACAAACTCAAATACGAGTGGCAAATCACTCGTACTAGTTATATAATAATAGCTATCATCAAGATTCAAACCTGTACCTGAAACTGACACACATCAAACATAACTAAGAAAACACACGCCATCCACGTGCGCCGCACGCGCTTCACGCGCTCGCGTACACGGCTAAACCAAGTAGCGTTGTGGTGAGATATGTGTTGGTGTTATGTGTGTGTGATTTATCAATAAACATTTGCGCAAGTAAATTTCTGTTTTACACAGGACTCGTGGAAATGAAAAATAATATATAAAAGACTTTTTGTGGAGAAAAGAAGAAAAAAAATATAATACATGAGGGATTGAATGAAACATTTGCGGAAGCATAAGACTATTCAAGGAACGTTTGATTTGGATACCATTCATTACCTGAAGATAATTTGGTAAGTGATTTTCTTTTAAGAGATTTATCTAATTCCTTGATTTGTTTGTGTATATTGACAAAAATATAATATTATTTCTTTGTATGAAGTACAGTAACACACATCTGCACTTGTGTGTTCTAATTTATAATCAAATAAACAATGATCATTAAACTAAATCATCACATTACACGCACATTGTCAATCGCTTGTGTGTTATGATTTATAATCAAATAAACAAATAATCAAATAAACAATGATCATTAAACTAAATCATCACATTACACGCACATTGTCAATCGCTTGTGTGTTATGATTTATAATCAAATAAACAAATAATCAAATAAACAATGATCATTAAACTAAATCATTATCACATTACACACATTGTCAGTCACTTGTGTGTTATGATTTATTATCAAATAAACAAATAAACAAACAAACAATGATCATTAAACTAAATCATCATACTACACACACATTTTCATCAACTTGTATGATAATTTGGCTGCATCATCAGACTTGTATCCAAACACATTGTCAGTCAATTGTGTGTTATGATTTGTAATCAAATAAGCATTGATCATTAAACTAAATCATCACACTACACACGCATTGTCAGTCACTTGTGTGTTATAATTCAGTCACGTAACCAATGATCATTAAATTAAATCACACTTCACACACATTGTCAGTCACATGTGTGTTATAATTCAGTCACGTAAACAATGATCATTAAACTAAATCATCACACTACACACATATTGTCAGTCACTTGTGTGTTATAATTCAGTCAAGTAAACAATGATCATTTAGCTAAATCGTCAGGCTTATATCTCCACAACTTGTATCTAACTTGTGTGTTTTGTTTTATAATCACAGAAACAATGATCATTTACAACTGAATCAACACACTTACTACACACACATTGTCACTCACTTGTGTGTTTTGTTTTATAATCACATTAACAATGGTCATTTACATGAATAATCATTCGTACGAACACATTGTCACTCACTTGTGTGTTAACTCACTCAACTGTTCAATATACATGTAAGAACACTGGTCAGTAGTCACTATCCTCGGCATCAGTGTACTCCCCGTCACGTGGACCTTGTGATAACTTGAATCGTATTTTGAGTCTTAAAGACTCTGTAAGCTTGGTGAACTGATCGCGAGTTTTTATGAGGTGAACTGAGCCATCCAACTTTTTGACATAAACAATTCCATCTCTGGCCCAGGTTACCTTAATTTACTACTGTCAACCTTTTTGCCTTTGTGGAAATATGTGACTATTGATTTTGTATCTTACCTTTGAATATTGATTTATGTTGTATTTGTAATTGATGGAGCGGCACTTACATAAGCCCACGGCTTGTTGTGCCAATCCATATTCATGTAATTATTTTCATGAATAAAATATGTTTAAATCACATTCAGTGCATCTGATGTGATTGATATTTTCTTATTTGAGTATGCCAGAGATTTCCCCATTACATATATCCTTTCCCTATGTCGAGGTTGTTTTATTGTTTATTTGGATTTAGATTTTTTTAGTAATTGCCTATGGCAGTTACGTTTTGTTTATTAGCTGCAGCATCCGAGAAGATGATAATGTCGTGTTTATGAGTTTTAAGGTATTCATCAATTTCTTCTTTTGAAATTTCAGTAACGTTTTAGTTCATTATTGGTTGGAATGATAATTTTAAAAATATGTTTAAAAGATGAGCTAAATGTTTGAAATGGTTGTTTTCTATTTGAAAATGCATCAATTCAAAATTATTTTGTCAATCATGCGATATTTGCATGAAGTTTTTTGGGGCATATCTTGCTTTTTTATGCTAAATTTGTTTTCTGGGTTCTGGCATTAGGGATGACAGCGGTTTTTCAACCAAACTAAAAATTAATAAAAAATCCGCAAGAAATAAGATATTGGGAATCTGAAAAAAACTTTAGTGAAAAAAAATCCACCCAATATCTTTGTTTTAATCACGATCGGTCGATTTAAAGTTCAACATTTGGAAAGAGCCAAGACGGGAAGGGAGGCAACTCCTGCAGTGCCACAATTTTCAACACTTTCACACACCTGAAAAACAATATAAATAAATGTTTAATATCCACCAAAGTCATAATTGTTAAAGATGAACATTCAATGAATGATTATAAACCTCTACTAAAACTAATCAATTACTTGTTTGGATACAAATGCACAGTTAAAATTCACTGTGTTCGGCGACTTGAGGACAGTGGTCACGTCTGTGCAAGGATCTAAGTGGCGTCTGCATGAGCTGAGCTGCTGCATGATGACAACAACTTCACACTTAGAGAGCAATATTACACACAACCCTCTGAAGAACAAGACATTTAGAGTTATCTTCCCAATTAGATTTTCCTAAAACTTTTGGATGTTTTATTTTTAGGGGGATCTAAAATGAACAATGAGAAAGATGAAACATGTTTATGAAACTGATGCTATTTTGAACCTTCGTTTCAAAATAAAAATATAAAAAGCTTTATTTAGGGGAAATCTAAATGTTGTTTGAATTTAAACATGTGGAAAAACATTGACATATTATTTCAGAATTCGGTAAGTACTTCCTGTACACCGATGTTACAAATAACAAGCCTCCATATACATAGGTCTATATGTTCATATTGGACATTTTGCAAAGTCAATCCCGAATACCCATTTTGAGGACCAACATAATTCCTTTTTTGTTGTTTTTGTGTTTTTTTTAAAAATTGGAATTGTCATTCATATTTGAAGCAGTTAAACTAGTGTAATTTAATCAATTTGTGAAAGGCATTCATGTAATGCGTAAGGTTAGTGTAGCTTACAATACGTCCGATTTCCAAAAACCATGGAGCCTGTCCGGTGGTTGGGTAGATGCTGTACTCTCACAATATAACTGACAGTGTAATACTTCGTCATCCTGATATGTTCGGGGTATGGTAGCAAATAAGTCAAGTGATTACGATTAAACAGTTTACCAGCGCGTGTATCTAGACTCCTTAGAACGCCATTACGTGTAGGCCTACTGGTTAAAATGCGCCGCCTACAAAAGACGGTGAATGGAGCTTGTTTGCAAAACAAAAGTCCAAATGGCAAAATAAAAATTCCTGGTACTTTTCAACGTTCTGACGCATCATTCTATCTTAATCAGACATTTGGCTGAATGGATGTTTTATATTCTACATTATATTAAAAACTTGGTTATGACAAATTCATGAACACTACAACTAGAGCCCGACACAGGACAGTTCGAATTAAAGGCTTTTGCTAGCCTATTCGAAAATACAAATAATTATGAAGGCTTCGCGTCAATATTTGTTTCTGCATATTATTCACAAATTAACAATACATTAAGATTTGTAATAACATAATTTATATTTATCTAAATGGAACCAATGTGAAAATATCTTTCTTTGGAAGATCGTTGTCTGTCGACAGTGTACAGTTGCTGACGTCATGTTTGCCTACATTATTTTCATGATTATGAAAGAGATTTTTATATACTACTTACTAGTATATCTTAGTGTCCATTTTTTCTCTAGATGACTTTCAAGTTAAGAATCGAGGATTGTTCCGACGATAGTTGTGTACTGGAATCAAGGAATTATATGTGATATACGTATTTGCTGGAATGTAAAAGAAGTCGAAGATTCAATTGCCGAACAGAGCATGTTCTTCTTATGTTAGACAGTCACACGGTAATGTTTAGCCGAACATTTTTCTTGTAAGGCCAGATGTCACTGTAATTTGGTCAATTGACCAGCATAGAGCAGTGGTGATAAATGCGTAGAACGTAGACAAAACAATATTACAATAATGTAATTACATCTAAGTATGTATGTTAATTTGTTGCAATAACTTCAACTTCTAAAATGCAGAAAACTGGGCAAGTAGGTTTCCCCCGGATTCAGTGGAATTTGAATTTTATTTCATTTGCCATTCCGACTGTCTGCCGTTTGGTTTTGGGAGTATTCTACATTGTTAATAAACTAAAATATTTGTACATTTTATTATTTTGTTTCTTTTAATATTTATTTATTGCTCCCAGCAACTACGATGGCGACTTGTAATGGATTAAATATTATACACAAAGCTAACTTCAAGTTTGAAACCCAGAATAATGTTCAAAGTAAATCGTTAACTAAAAAAAAACATAAATAGTTGACCATAAATGCAGTAGTATTTATTATCGCTGACAACTAATAGAGGGGAGAAGATCAAAAGAAAATGATCAAGTAATTGGCAAGAAATCCTACAGTCAAGGAAATGGTACGGTAAATTGTAAGTCAAAATACTCACATGATGATTTCCAACTGCATGGATCTCTAGGCTGTGTTAACATCAATTCGCACGTGTTCTCGCAGTAAATAAAATCCAATCTGGATTGCGTTCTTAACGTGCAGACACTGTCATTTATACCTCTCTGGACGAGTATTGCAGAATACGTCACATCCGCATTTTCAATTGGACAAAATTAAATGGCTATGCAAAAGTATTTATAGTATCTGACATTATGAAAAAAAGATGTCTACATACACCAGACCATGGTCTATATGAATCCGGTACTGAAGCTCTAAAAAATGTTTTAAACCAAAAGTTAGGAATTTAATTGTCAATCCCGCACCTGCTCGAAAACCGAAGCGCCTGTCAAGAACACACAAAATATTTTTTTGCGCGAAAAGTATTGCTTGTCATCGTGCATCAAACCAACGAACATGGACACAGACTCATTACCTAACGGTAGATACGTTTCCAGATTTTTATAGCAAAGGAATACTTTTGTATTGAATTTTTAGTATTTAATCCTTCTTTTCCGGAAATTTAACCGGAAGGACCGTTAGTTGATGTTCAGTCGTTTAGCGGAAGACACAGGTGATGGACGTCTCAGGTGTCAGTGGATATTTAGGTGCTTATGATAAAGAGGTAGTGCATATTCATACGTTTTCATGTTTCTTACATGTTTATTGTGCTCTCTGTGGGAACTGTATCACATGTTATTGTTTTATTTAGATTTAATGGGGGTTTGAGTTTTGTTTACAATTTCGTAGGGCCCGCTCAAAATGGCGCTGCTTTGTGATGATCGTGACGTCACTGTCATCTCTACTGGCATTTATATACTCCTGTGCAATGTTATTTATTTTGTTTTTATTCCAACCAAAAGTTCTCTTTGTCTTACTAAGTGGTTCGAGTGAGAAACAGAATATAGCTAAATCCCCTCCAAACAAAAGATGTAAGACAAGCGAGGTGTAATTTATTAAACAGGTCGATTAGGCCAGGTAAGTGGAAAGACAGTTCACTGTGGATGCACACTGTGACACTAATTAGCCCTCCTGCTGTGATCCCCTTTGATCAAAAGGTTCTAAGCCGGGAATGCAAACTGCGAGACCAGTAGCCTCGTTATGGATGAATGCACCCTGAGCGTATCACTCAGAATGAGAAGAGATATAGTGTTTATTAATGTGTCATAGAGAGAGAGAGAAAATGTTTATTTAAGTGTCACGTACTTTTACAATATAATGCAATACAAATATACATAAAGTATTAAAAAGCACCAGGCCATATGGCCTATGAGACACTAAAATCATTTCATATCACATTAATAGCATAAAATCAAGGAATAATCTAAAACAGATAATTACATACATTCCACAATGAATTACATATCATTCAAACACACGCACACAAACAGACATACAGCTAAATTTACCTATCACACATCAAACGGTATCAGGTACTCACGCGCGCGCGCGCACACACACACACACATACACACACACACACACACACACACACACAAAGTACATCAATAAAACAAAAACAAAACAAACATACATACACACATACATACATACATTCACATATTTAGACATACTATGATGTATGATATAAAAGTACAGAGTATTTTACATATAAATAAAATACATACATACTGAGTAATTTATACATGTTGATACATAAAACGTATGAGCGGGTTGTGATTCGAAGCAGAATGAATGCATACATTACACATGAAGAGAATGTTCATAAACAACAATCATGTCCACAGATTCTTTATTGAATAATATTGCGTTTAACCATATGATTATGCTATAGCTGGTTGTTTTTATGTCCAGTTCTCGTGTGTTTGTAAATGTGTGTATGTACTTGTGAGGTATTAATATGAGCAACAGTTTGCTTTTTACTTAAACCACATTCTTCACGAATAAAAATATGTTTAAACCACATACATTACACCTTTATAAATACCTCTCCAGTATATAATACATGTAATACAAATTCATTCATCAAAACTGAGAAAGCACAACATTAAATAAAGGTGAATACATGTAATAGAATAACAGTAATTTACAACATTTAACTTCACAAGGAAATTAGTTAGGTATTTAGGTAAAATAGTAATGCACTGAAAGGATGATACTTTGGCTTATTGGCTTATGTAGTGCCGCTCCACAAAATATAACAAAGTACAATTTGTAATCCAAGATCAATGTACAAAATCAGTGATCAAACGGTTACACAAAAATTTTGTTTCTTAGAAATGCGATTTAAACATTTTGAAAACTGCTATTTTATGTATAAATAATTCCCTTTTCATTTGAATAATCGTTTAAAACAACCCCCCCCCCCCCCCCCCCCCCCCCCTCCAAAATTCTAAATTCAATTCAAACCCTAAATAATCAAGGGAAGGCAGTAAAGCTCCTATGGGTACCAGCACATGTCGGCATATTTGGCAACGAAAAAGCCGACAAAGCTGCAAAGGAGGGCCTTAAACTTCAAAATTTCCAAAAGCCTATCCAAAACTCATGCAAAGTGAGCATGGCACCTGCAATATGCAAACTCCAATAAGGCACACCACACCAAACAACTTCTACCCAAACCCCTAGGCAAACAACAAATTTACTCCAAAAATAAAAATATAGATAGGGCAATAATTAAGCTCCAAACGGGGCACACAAAACTAAACTCCCATATCCAAACATTTAAAAACACTTCAGCAACATGCCCACACTGCGCACAACCAGAAACAATACAACACATTCTTATTGTATGCCCACAGTATGCGGCCTTCCGCCAAATACTTTATCTAACCCTAAGGGCCAATAATATCCCAATACAACACATACACCAAATATAAAATCCAAATAATAATCATAGTACCCTCCAAGCGGTCGGCACTTACCTAAAAGATTCGGGCCTTCTGGACCGAATCTAGAACACATAAACAATTTATAACACTCCAAAATTAACCAATAAACCTTCCTGTGAATACATTTGATGCTCTGAATCTACATATAATGTCCACCGTCATGAAGTAACTCCCAGTCAAGATGTTGGTAAAATCTCTTGTTTTGAAATAAATGATGCTGGTAACGCCAAAATCATAGAAGCACACTTTAGACGGTTCATATATAGTTTTGCTTTATTTATTTAAAATAAACTTACTATAAATACCCAAAAGAAACACTAATTTAACTTCCACCCCTCACAGTCCTGTACTACTGCTACATTTGCACTTACAAATCTTCGTTGCAAATGAAAATGTTTCATCATTAGTTTGACGTACATCACATCAAGATACAGAAAGAGCTTAAAATTAAGTTATATAGAGATTATTACGCGAGGAGGGGTGTCATATGACTTTTACGAAACGAGTTTGATATTACAATATTATTATTATATTTAATATTACATTCTTATCTAATCTATTTTTATACATTCCAGTTCCATCATTGACCCAGTCCCTCAGTCCATGGATGACCGGCCACTCCAGCCTGATTGGAAGGTGCTTCCGACTGGATCCAAGCGCGGCAAACCACTTTTGGTCAACAATCATGGTTTTTCCTACACCAGGTATTAAACTAATAATTAACATTAACGGTAATGAATTCAATGAAATCCAATAAATTAAAATTAAGTAAATTATACCATATGTGAAGTTAAAATTAATTCCTCTTTTGCAGAAGTCAAGATCGTACGCCGTGTACTGGTGGTGTTCGGTTAGGCCAAAGGAAGGCAGGTGTACTGCTTCCGTTCAACAGAGAGGAGAAGTCCGGATCATCGATGAAGCAGGTGCCTCTACTATTCACCTTGATGTCACGCCGTCAGACATCGGATTACGTGGCCGTGAGTAATTAATTAATTACTACTCAATGTTATTGTCCTCGCCAATCGCGTTATAACGCTTAATAGCCATTAATTAAATAATCGTAAATTGTCATTGTTAAATGTCATTTTCATTTGTCATTTGTCATTTGTCATTTGTCATTTGTTAATTGTTAATTGTTAATTGTTAATTGTATTGATTGATTGGTGTACAAGGAATCAGCAGATTCGACTTGTGACTGACGGTAAGCTTGAACGCAGACAGACAACTTCTCAAAAGGCAGAGTCGAACAAGTTCTTCAAACTGTGGAATCTTGGGTTTCCATAATCAAATCGGGTCGCCTTGAATTATAATGAATTTTTTTTTTATATAACGAATATTATAATGAATTTTAAACAACAAATTTTTAACCAACACAAATATAAAATAATACGATGATACAGACGTAAATTTTAATATTTATAGTATGGTACATCATAGTTTCGTATTTTACGTACTATGTCCTAGTTTCGTATTTCACAAAATATACAGTGTCTATAGTCGCAAAACATCTGTTATATATATCATCTTATATCATCCTGGACGGGAGACATTTTCAGTGGTGCGTGCTCCCGTTCGGGATCTCGTCCGCCCCCTGGCTATTCACACGGGTGACTCAGCCCATCGTCCAATTCCTTCACCAATGCGACATTCAGTTCCTAATGTACTTGGACGATGGGATCGCTCACGACAGCTCCCCTGTCATTCTCGAGGCGCAGCTCAGGTTCACGATAGACCTGTTCCGTCGTCTAGGGTGGCTAGTGAACTTAGAGAAGTCGTCTGAAGTTCCTAGGGGCTATCCTAGACACCTGGCTGTTCAGTGGGTTCGTCACGAGGGAGCGGATGGCTCGTTACGATCGCCTTATGGATCGCGCGCTCGACGCATCGCTCTTCCTACGTCAGTGGCAAAGAGTGTTGGGGTTATTAACATCAGCTCAGGACCTGACCCGCAGGTCGATAAACAAGCAGGGGTCCACCAAGGCGGAGTCTCTGCTACGTGTGTCACTCCAGCTCTTCGAGTTGGTGGACGAGGTGGACCTGGACATTTGAGCACTCCACATTCTGGGTGCCAAGAACGTCTTGGCGGACGTGTTGTCACGTCCAGATGCCCCTCCCCCAACGGAGTGGCAACTGAATCCGGTGGTTTTCAGGGGGTTGTGTCTCCAGTTCAGCACCCCGCTGATAGATCTGTTCGCGACGTGTCTTAACCACCAATTGCCAACCTACATCTCCCCAGTGCCAGACCCGCTAGCGATGGGCTTAGACTCGCTCTCGTTAGGGTGGGAGGGGATGGACGCCTATGCTTTTCCACCGCCGGCCATCCTCTCCCAAGTTGTAGCCAAGATAGGGGAAACTCGGGTTCTTCGTCTCCTGCTGGTCGCCCCTTGGTGGCCAGTCGACCGTGGTTCGTTCCTCTCCGTCGGCTCTGTCAGCAGGAACCGTTTCCGATTCAGATACGGAGAGATCTGCTCATTAGCAGGCCAAGCGGAAGGTTACACAAGAACCCTCAGGTGTTCTCCCTTCACGCTTGGCTTGTATTAAAAGAGGGTTAAGGAGTAGTGGAAACTCTAAGTGCGTCGCCGACGCAATAGCTACCCCGCATAGGAAAACCACTAGGAAGCTCTATGATTTCCAGTGGCAGGCCTTCGCCTCTTTCTGTGCTCAGAGGGATTTCATCCCGGCAGAGGCTTCAGTGCCTCAGGTTGCGGAGTACTTGGTGTACCTTCGCAACACTAGACATCTTAAGGCGTCGTCAATTAACACCAACATGTCGGCTATCCTGTCGGTTCTCAGGAAGAGATCACCAGGCTTGGATGTGTCGGTCCTCAAGAACCTCATTAAAACCTTCCGTTCGGTGGACGGCAGGTCCAGGCTTCGCCCACCTGAATGGGACTTAGCCATTGTGCTCAACCACCTGCGCTTCGATAAGTATGAACCGCTCTCCGACGTGCCTCTCCTCCATCAAGGTCATTTTTCTGGTGGCCATGGCTTCCGCAGCGCAGATTTCAGAAATCCATGCGTTGCAGGCGGACCTGCTACGTTTTGAGGTCAGGGAGGGGGGCTCCGCCTCGCTGGGGTTGGCTCCTGATTTTGTCTGTAAGAACCAGGCAGCGGATGAAGCGGGACGTACGTTCTCTATCCCAGCTCTGGGTTCTGACTCAGGAGAGGTGGAATTCTCTCTGTGTCCGGTAAGAGCCTTGAGGGTGTACACGCAGCGTACCCACAGGCTGAGGGATTGCAGGCGTCGTCTGTTCTTGCCTCACTCACCCAGGAGCACCAAGGAACTAGACAAGCGAGCGTTGGGGGTGTATCTAAGATCGGCGGTCATTGATGCGTACAAGGCTGCTGATTTGCCTCCGCCGTCGCGTTCCAACCCTTATGAGATCCGCGCAATTTCAGCCACGATGGCGTATCACTGCAACATCGCGGTTTCGGATGTCATGGCAGGGTGTGTTTGGCGTTCATCAGAGGTCTGCGCCAACCATTACCTACGAGATGTCTCCACAGCTGATCTTGAAGGCATCTCTAGGCTGGGTCCACAAGTCTTCGCGCAGACGAAGGTGGTCCCCCCAACCAGACCAAGAAGGGATCATCCTTCTTAGACGCTTTGAGACTTATGGTAAATAAACTTGTCCTCTTTACTAGCTCGGTTGTCTGTGTTGTTTTTTCTTTTAACTTCGATTCAACCCCCACCCCCCCCCCCCCCCCCCCCCCTGTTTTGGTCGGAAGTTGAGTGGCAGGGTTGTCTCTTCGATCCGCTCAGCGGTAGAGATCGTATCTCCCAGTACCTTGTCCTCACCACAAGGTGGAGGACTTGTAGGTTAGCTTACACTCAAGGTTCGTCACTGGTCTCGTCACTACCACGTACATACAGACCCGCCTCCACGCGGTGGGATTCTTGGCATAGTGGGTCTAGTCAACAGATAGGTATTTAAATAATAGTACGTTTTTGAGTAAACGTAATTATTTATACTTACCTGTTGACTAGACCTACGCTCTAGGCCCTCCCGTCCCCCCCTCTTGGTCTGTCTTGCCTTTTTGGGACTTCGGAGAGTGAACTAGACAGGTAGTGACGTCACGAGACCACCTGGACTTACCGCCCTTGGATAAGGGACTTTACACACCCCTTCTCCACTGGTTCAAGGTCGGCTGTGTTAAGGTTGAAATAGCATACCTATTAGGAGGTAGGCATAGTAGGTCTAGTCAACAGGTACGTATAAATAATTACGTTTACTCAAAAACGTACTAATATTACGCGAATTTAATATAATGTTTTCTATTATGTTTAGGTCACAACTTACAAAACATATAACAGGGTCTATTATGTTATATATGTTTATTATGATATTCACAATAAGCTTGCTTGAGCCATGTTGGTTTCGCTCATCACATATGTACATAGTGTTTTCTAATATACCTCAATGTGACTACATGAAGTATGGTTCGAAATATCAAGATTATAAATTTGCATATCTGATATAATGCAATAATTTGAATTGTTATTTTTGGATAAATTATTGTGTATTTCCTTACAATTACTTTAAGTTGGTTGTCATTATTTCATCTACCGAAGTTAAATCATAAATATTATAAATTGAACATTTCATCGATACCATTCAGTCATTGACCCTCGCAAATCATGTAAGAAATCCACTTAAAATGCATTGAAAGATTTTAATAAAAATGTATTTATTTATTCCAACTATTATTTCTTACCGGTTGATATGTCCAGTACATTGTTTTCTGAAAAAGTTATCAGATATTTGGACAAATGAACTATCTAACCTGCAGAACAATTGCACATGATTATAACTGTTTGCATAACAAAGGAATTGCATGTTGGCTTTTACTTGTTATGCACCAAGGGAGAAGATGAAGAAGAATGAAGATGGTGGTTAAAGAGACGAGGAGATTGTTTGCAGATCAAGGCTGGTCAGTGGGAACATGTGAAGGTAAGAATAATGATTTACAAATTCAGGACAGTATGGCAATATCAAATTAATAGCCAATGAAAACTCTTACTAAAAGTTTTTCATGTCCTTCAATTTGCAAACAACAAGATTGACTTAATCCTTTTTCTGTATCAAATGATTTTGTATATATAGTTAACAAAATTATATAAATTGAAAGCGTTTTTTTCATGTATTAAGAGTACATCTGTTAAGAAATTCAGAATTTTCCTTGAAAAAGTTTACCGACTTCATAGAATAATTTATTAATTAAAATGGTGATATTGTTCTAGCAGAAAATTATGTAACATATTAGAATAACAAGTTAGAAAGAAATAAAATCATGCAATTTGATGAATAGCAATGTTTGGTGAAAATGTTGAATCTCATTGTAATAAGCATCCATAACTTCTCAACATGACAACTTCTGAAATGACTCGCAAATAAATTTTATAAAATTTGAGTTTCATCAAAAGCACAGATCAATGATTATTTCTCCAATTCTGTGTTGGATTCAAAACATAAACTTCACTTCTAAAGCCCTGTTTATACGGCGAGCGTTTGCATATGAGTAAAGCATTACACATATGCAAATTTGCTCATATGAGCAAACTTCGCCGTATGGACGCATTTGCACATATATATATTTTACTACCGTAAGCAAATTTTTCACTACCGTAAGCAAATTTGCACCTAGTCAGGGGCAGGTGCAATTTACTACCCTGAGTAAATATGGTATTTTCACTTTTCTAGTAAAAGTTCGTCGTATACAGACATAGTGACTTCACACAAGTTGAGAAAATATATAAGATAACTTCAGAAACTCTTAATATTATTTTTCAAATTCTATATATATAGGATAATCTCCTTCTTGTACGCGATGACCTTCGAAATCCATCTGACTATCCGATTTTCATTATATAATTAGGGCGAAATAGTCAAAACAATGTTGACAGATATAAATTATTGTCATTTATTTAGTATACATCTAATAAATATTAATTGGTATGTTTTAAGAATTCTCTATTCATATATTAAAATAGTTGGAAGCCCATTTGCATAGGCAGAAATTAAACACATATGAACGCATAGCAAATTTACTTTTACTCACGTGTGTATATTACTACCATAAGCAATATTGCATATGTGCAAAGTGCGCTGTATAAACAGGGCTTTAGTTTCAAGTAGGTTTCCGTGTAGTTTATTGTTAGTTTCAACCTGGTTTCCGTTTTCCAAAACTAAGAAACTGCACGGAAACCAAGTTGAAACTAAGAATAAACTATACAGAAACCTAGTTGAAACTAAGAAACTACACAGAAACCATGTTGAAACAAACAATACACTACACTGAAACCAGGTGGAAACCTACAATAAAATTAAACACACTGAAACCAAATGGAAACCTACAGTAAACTAACCATTTTACTGAAACCAAGTGAAAACTTACAATAAACCTACATATGAAAACAGACCACAATAAATTAATATCAAGGAAACCAGCTGGATCCTACTTGGAGGTGTGTGTAAAGAACGGATATGTATACCATCCGGATCTGGGGCAAAACTGAGTTTCAGTTTTCATGGAAACAAAGTTGAAACTAACAAACACGGAAACCAAGTTGAAACCTACAGTAAACCTTAATACGGAAACCAGGTTGAAACCTACAATAAACTCAGATCACGGAAACCTTTTGGATCCTACGTGGAGGTGTGTGTAAAGAACGGTGATGGATACCATCCGGATCTGGGGCAAAATCGAGTTTTAGTTTTCACGGAAACCAAGTTGAAACAATAATAAACCGTCTGGAAATGTTGGTTTTCCATGACGTATCTTGTTAGTTTCAGTGATCCGGAAACCAGGTCATTTCTTTTGTGTAAGCTACTGTCACATAGGATATATAAATAAATTAGTATAGGTTAGCAGTGTCACAAAATCGATTCAAGGATATTGTTGACGTGGATGTCAGAAGCTAGAGACGTTTTGGATTTCAGTTTTAAAATGCATCTTATATTTATCTGTATAATAATTGGAGGTACAAGGTAGGTTGTTTTTCATTATAGAAGTTCTGCATTCTCATTCATAAAGATGTATAGCGAGTTACTTTCACTTCCAAAATTATTTACAGCATTCATTCCAACTAAATACGAATGACAGTATTTAATTGAACTATTTTAAGAATTAAGAGATAGAGATAAAAAGAAAGGAAAGAGTTGAGATAGCGATTGAAGTGATTTGGTTAATTTGCGGGGTCCATCTTGGGTGAATTCACTTATGTCATCTGAAATTAATTATTCGATAATATGGGGAGATAATTATTTGAGATAATGGTTGTGAAAATATGGGAATAGTTTAATTGTATTGGTAACTTTGTAAACTCACGGGCCAAAATCATGCTACCACTTTAGATTTGAAATTACGAAAAAAATCAAACTCAGATTGAAACCCAACCACATGAAAACACATTGCCCAAACACATCAATGATTGTTTCAAATTGAATTGTGGTATCATACGCATGATTTTCCCATATTTTCCCAAATTGTGTTTTCACCTTTTTCCTGCAAAGCAAACAAGACCCATGCCCGACGGGTATAAAACCAATGCGAATTGGTTGTTTGAAGAATGACAAGATTACCTTTACAAGAACGTGAGCAAGCAATCGGGATGATTGAAATGGGAGCCACGTGCACCCACACCCATGTTGCAAGAACGTTTGGATGTCACCACACAACTGTCACAAGACTAATGCAACGTTATCGTCATTCCGGACAGACCACAGACAAACCAAGTTCAAGCCGACCAAGAGTCACAAGCTAACAGGAGGACTGATACCTGCGCACTTTTCACCTCAGGAACCGCTTCTTGACTGTGACATCATCGGCGTCAAATGTGCTGGGCCAACGGGTAAGCAGACGCACACTGTCCATATGTCTAAGGTCCCATGGCATCAGGGCATACAGACCTTTCCGGGGACAGTGGTTGACAGCTGAACATTGCCAAGACTTAGATTGGCAAGGATGGGGTAACATTGGCAGCGACGTCAGTAAGATTATGCTTTTCTCTGACGAAAGTCGGTTCTGTCTCTTCAAAGCAGATGGAAGAGTACGTGTCTATCGCCGTTGGGGAGAGAGAACAGCTGCTCAGGAAGTGGTGTCCTACGGGGGAGGAAGTGTCATGGTTTGGGGAGGCATACCTGGTGAGGAGAAGACGCCGCTGGTTATCGTGAATGGAAATCTAACGGCTCAGCGTTATAATGGAAATCTAATAATAATGGAAATCTAACGGCTCAGCGTTACGTCGATGATATTCTCCGTCCCCTCGTCTGTCCCTTTATTTGACAACAGGCACAAGGTGTGATCTTTCAACAAGACAATGCCAGACCGCACACAGTTCGAGTTACTCAACACTTTCTTGCTAACAACAATATCATCGTTTTGCCGAGGCCGGTATGCTCGCCTGACATGTCACCGATCAGACGCTATGGATCGTCGTATTCACCAATGACGATCACCTCCACATAACCAATTGCAAGTTGTCCAATCTCTCGAAGAAGAATGGCAGCGCATTCCACGTAATGACTTCAGGTGTTTGATTTTCTCCATGCCTCGGAGGGTTACTGCGTGTATCATGGCAGGGGGAGGCCATACACGCTATTAGTGTGAACTGTTTTCGTTACATTGATCTTGGATTTCCCTGCACCGGGATCAGTCAGAGACTGTGATGTTGATACCGGAAGCTGATTGGTTGCATTTTTTATGAATATGATATCGGCACATGTTCTTTTTGAATAAACATTTTATTTTTTTAATCAGACTTTTTTTTATTATTCTTCAATCTAGATTAAAATACCTGGTAGCGTTTCTTTTGCCTGTGAGTTTATATAGCATTTGGTTATTATAAAAAGGTGTTCAAGAATATGCATATTTGGATCACCAATGAGGAAGGTATATATATTCAGGTCTACCTTTTGAGAAGTCCTACTCTCGTACCATATCATTAGTTAATTTATCACAGTTTACTCGACATGAAAAAAGACAAAGTTTCGATTTCTGACAATATACACAGAGATTATCCTTTGTAAATCCCATTTTGAGTAGAGATTTGGTTGGATAACCTCTATGATGATTTTAAGGAAACTGATACTAAAATGTTAATATTTACTTCTTTTACCAGTTCATCTTTCCCGCCAAATACTTATCAGCAAATAACTTCATTGAGCGGGTTCAACATCACGTCATCAATCCTGATCATGGCTTCTGAGCAGACAACATTGGAATGTGCAAGGATGTGCTCCAAGTTGAGTTCCTGTTTCTCATTCTTCTACAACTCCATTATGGAGCAGTGCCAGTTCCACACAGAAGTGTTCCTTACTAATACTGGAGCTTCAGCAGAAGCAGGAACAGAATATTTCTACCAACTTGAGAAGCCATCATTTCACTGCCCAACGAAGGATGGTTACCAGATACTCGGATCCAATGAGATGTGTGTCAAATTCCACACTGACAAGAAGACATGGTCTCAGGCTGATGCTGCATGCACCAGCTACTCTCCGAAGGGGCATCTGGTTGTAGCTGATACAGAAGTCAAGGCAACTTTAGTAGTGACAGCTGGCCAGAAGATTGAACAGTTCGGTATGTAAAATGTTTCAAATTCAGTGAAGAATGCTGTTGTACTCATCGAACAGTTTCACTGTTATTTTATTTTTATAGACAGTCCAATAACTGGAATGATTGTTTCCTGTAACCTTCATGTAACCAGTTTTACGGATTACTCTCCGAATTTACGAATTCTACAACCTGAGCTGGTTTTCATCCTGTTTCCATTATCACCACACCAACAGCAGAGTGAAAAACTGTTTGTCCTGATTAATACAAACACAACAGAACAGAAATGTTATTCAGCAAAGAAGGTCATATGACCTATGGTACAGTTAAGATGATGCTTTACAGTCTGTGACAATATAAGGTACACCAATGTACTCGTTGACCTCTTTTTGTCAAATATGTCTTTAGAAACGTGTTACATAAAATGGCATGGGTAGTTCATTAAAATTTTGTATTCATCGAACAGTTTCATAGTCACTCATGTTTATAAACGGTTTTAAGAGTTTATAACTTGAATAGTTGTTTCATTTAATTTTAGTCAGACACTAACTCTTTGAAATAACAGTTTCATTACGCTTTCCACAGCAACATAGGATTTTCGTCCTCGTTCCATTATCAGAGTGAAAGAACTGTTTGTGCTGATCAAGTTGAACATTCAAAATACAACTAAACAGAGAGTTTATTCAGCAAAGAAGGTCATATGACCTATAGTACGGTTATGACTTTGGCACTGCATGTACAGTCACGTGACAATATAAGATGTACCAATGTACTCGTTTACCTCTCATAGCAAAAGCACTTTAAGGAACTTCGATACAGATGAGATGGTATGGGTTGCTAACAGTTGTTATCTATTTTTAGAGAATTGTTACAAGTGAGAGGTACATGTTGATCATTCTCTACATAACTTTCGTCACAATAGTATAGAAATTAAGGTTACGTAGGACGTAATAAAACAAGCCAAAAACCCCAACCCCTTTTACTCCCCTGCATCTCCTATTTAAGGAGATTTCAAACAAGTTTCTAAATTCGAAATTAAGGTTACTTGCTTCTGGATACATCATGTAACGATGTTGCATCTGTATTTAGTTTAGTCTGTTTGGTAGCATTTCTTTTGGATGCTAGTTTTTTTTTTTCAATTCAACAAAACATATGTTCTTGTATAGATACATTTCTATCGACATTTTCACTTTGGCTGTTTTCAGAAAAGGGACTATACATGGGACTGACGGTGAATGGGTGGGTAGACGGAAGTGACCTTCTCTATACTAACTGGCACTCCACATTTGTTCCTGGATCCAAAGAATGTGTGACGTTTATCAGACGTGCCAATTGGAAATGGAAAGCAGTAGACTGTAATACAGAAAAGAACTACATCTGTCAAATTGATGTTTAAGTGTCACA
Source organism: Gibbula magus (assembly GCA_936450465.1). Taxonomy (NCBI): domain Eukaryota; kingdom Metazoa; phylum Mollusca; class Gastropoda; order Trochida; family Trochidae; genus Gibbula; species Gibbula magus. The sequence goes on from OW388291.1 coordinate 20,472,743, forward strand.
ATTAAAGCACGTTTATCCTTGTCTATTGGGACATTGCATTTCTTACAGTTAAAATGTGATACATTTTATCAGACAGGAGACAGAAAATTTGTATTTGTTGATTTTTGTTAGTACATTATAAAAAGTTTGTCCATTTGTATATGTCCATAAATGATCTGAATGTATTAAAAACGTTCAAGAAATTTCGAAGTGTATATATATATATATGGCGTTTTGAAGTATGTCCTGGATATTGCAACTTCAAACTTGTGTCATGTCCATTTTTAGATGTCCCTAAATAATTTGAATGTTTGAGATAATTAGAACTATATACATATATAAAGAAGTAAGTGAAGAGTATTCTAGATATAAGAAGTGAATCTATATTCTGTCATTCTATTGGAGAGAAAGCACTGCAACGTCAGGGCGAATACAATGTAAGGTGAAAGGAATCCTGACGAATGCAAAGATACAAATTTTAATGTATTGTAAATAATCTGCTTGTTTTCAAAATATTTAAACAATATGACATCTGTTTTCAACTACACTCACGGGCAAAAGAAAGTATACCTTCTTTTCAAGAGAGTCAAACACTATCGATTTTGAATTTTTATGATGAGGATATAACTCATAAGGAGACATAGACAATGTCATTCTTTAGAGAATGATACTTTATATTTCAAATAGACATGGGGTCTTGAAATAGTTATTTCAAAGGGTATTTTGAGAACTAATGGTATTTAAAGTAAAGGTTTATGAAATAACAACAAATAACAACCGAGCTCGCGTTTTTTTTCCAATACGTATTTTGGGGAGCCACTGCTTTTTCGAGAAAACGTGGGGAGGAAGTTGTAAATGCGTGGCGCTGTCCTACATGAGAGGACGATAGTCACTCACGCTCTCTAAACCCGTCCTTAGCAAGAAAACTAAAATGTCCACGAAGAAAACAAATAAAACTAAATCACACACGGAGACTAGAACAAGCTCTGAAAAACCAACGGACCAGGTGAACATATCGACCACGCCTGCAGCCATTACTGCATTGACCGGCTCAGACAAGGAGGAGCTGAAAATCTTCATTCAAGATGCTCTAAAGCTACAGACGGACAAAATTGTGAGTACAATGGAGTCAATGAGAGATGAAATTAAAGATTTGCACAGCAAAACGAAGGATATTCTGGACTCGGTTTCCTATAACGCAGAGCAAATAGAAAACAACACCAGTGACATTCAAAAGTTGAGACAAGAGATGGTGGATATGAAAAAAGACTTTGAAAGAAAGTTGTTAACGCAAGAGCTCTATTCTAGGAAGAATAACTTATTGGTCTATGGTATTCCGGAAGAAAGGGACCCGGAAAGCGCTGTTAGAGAACTTTTCACTTCGCTAGGTGTGAAAGACCCCGACAAAATCATGTTCACGAATATTCATAGACTACCTCGAAAAAGCACCGACCCAGTGAATTTCAGGCCAAACATGCCAAAACCGATCATTATCAAATTTGTCAAAGCCACGGACAGAGAACGTATCCGGAGTGCAACAATCAAGAGTTGGTCATTTTTTAAAACAAACAAGATAAGCATCCGGACCGACTTGCCTGTGCCGCTGAAGAAGATACGAGGAAAACTAGCAAACAAAGCGTTTGATCTTAGGAAAACAGAGAAAGTCCAGACTAAGATTGATGAACAAGGCATAATTCTGTCATTACAGATGAGGAAAAACTCTAAGGAAAGCTGGAAGACCGTGCAAATCGATGACATTCCTTGATTTAAACATCCTTATATATATATATATATATATATATATATCTTTCTTACATTTCCAAGTGAAAATTATTTTATTTCAGAATTTGTGTGTTGCGACTCAGTCGTAAACAGTGGACATTTATGATATCCCAAAGCTCGAGTGCATAACGCCTTGTGTTTTCATGTGCGACACTGATCATAATATTCACACTCCTGATCCTTTAAACGATGGACTTGCTGTGTTTACAAACAATATTGGACACGTGCTTTGCTATTTATAGCTTACACTGCACACGGTTCACAAACCGGATGTCCGGTTGCAACTGTGATAACACTGATGTTATGAACTGATGAACACGTGAGTTTCCAATTGTGTAATATAAGTTAAGTAGAATGATATGTTCTTTATTTAACTATTCTAGGGTATAGTAATACAAAGAATCACCTTCCGAAAGTATTATTCACCACGTGAGATCAGTATTTGCTATTTCTTTTCCAATTTATTACTGCATTGTTGAATTGATACTGTACCTGTCTCGGGAGTAGCCTACTGACGACTAATCGTCACGTCACTGTGCTTTCTTTTATTGCTAGAATGCATTTTCGTGCTTTTGGTCTATTTAACATAGCAAAAACTAAAAGGGTTTGGAAAAATGGATAACGCCACCCTTTTCTTTGTTTTTACTCTTGCCTTTTTTATTTCTTTTTACTTTTGTTATAAAAACAAAAACTTGTTCCCATTAGTTGACTTGACATTACTGTGTGAATCTTACAAATTCAATGTACTAGTGAAAACTTTTAACTTCATAAATACTTCAGCGCACCACTTTTTAAGATACTTGATGTTCAAACTAGATGGCTATAAATAACATTAAAAAGATAAAATTAGTTTCAGCTAACTGTAGAGGATTAGCAGACAGAAACAAGAGAAAAGAAGTCATGAATGTATACAGAAAAAAATGTTATTCAATTATCTGCTTACAAGATATACATTTAGCTAAAGACGATATCAATGTAATGAGAAATGAATGGGGACTACAAAGTATTATAGCACCTTTCAGATCTAATGCCAGGGGAGTAGCAATACTCTTCAATAAAGATATTGATCTAACTATCCATAAAACCATTGAAGATGAAAATGGTAATTTTATAATTGCTGACATAGCTGTTGATGGTAAAAGATTTACATTAACTAATATATATGGACCAAATAATGATGACTCAGACTTTTATATAAAATTATTTGAAAACATATTTTCATTAGAAAATGATTCCATGGTCATAGTTGGGGACTGGAACTTAGTGCTTGATCCAACAGTTGATTTAGAAAACTATAAACATATAAATAATCCAAACTCCAGGAAAACAGTTTTAGAGAAAATTGAACAGCTTGACCTTATTGATATCTGGAGGGACCAAAATAAATCTTCAAGAAAGTATACTTGGTGGAAAAAAAATCCTAGACAACAGGCAAGATTAGATTTTTATCTTACTTTCACAAGATATTTATCAGATAACTTTAGATTCTGATATTCTACCAGGCTATAAGACTGATCACTCTGCAATATCTTTAACCTTCTCAAACACTTTAGATCTGGAAAGAGGGCGTGGATACTGGAAATTTAACACCTCATTACTACTTTATCCTGAATATGGAACCCTGGTAAAATCAATCTTAAGGGAAACAATAGAAGAATACTCTGAAAGGGAAATCACTGATAACCACAATGATTCTGATCTTAGTGATATCAAAATTAAAATAGATGACAGTTTATTTTTAGAAACGTTTTTAATGAAGGTAAGAGGGAAATCAATATCTTTTTCTTCATTCCTGAAAAGTAAAAAAAATAAAAATACCATAGAACTAGAATCCAAAATTAGAGACTGCGAAGACACAATTAGGAAAAATTTTCAAAACCTTGATGAAACCTTGCTATCTGAACTCTCAAAACATAAGAAAGAACTACAAACTTTAAGGGAAGAAGAAAATAGAGGGACACAAATAAGAAATAGAATATTATGGTATGAAGAAGGCGAAAAACCTACTAAATACTTTTGTAACCTAGAAAATAGAAACTTTAGTAACAAATCAATAAATAAAATGATTACAGATAATGGAAAAGAAATTATAGATGGCTTTTCCATTTTAAACGCAGTAAAATCTTTCTATAATGAACTATATAAAACAAATGCGGACTTAGAAAAAAAGTTGGTTTAAAAAATGTTATAACCCCCACTCTAAATGAAGAATTGAGGAACAGATTGGAAAAAGATATTGATGCTGATGAAATAAATGTTGCAGTCAGAAATATGAAAAACAACAAAAGCCCTGAAATCGATGGCTTCCCAATAGATTTCTTTAAATTTTTTTGGAAAGACTTAAAAGAAGTTTCAGACAAACGGAAATTGTCTTTGACTGTAAAAAGGGGAGTTATAACTTGTATTCCTAAACCAAACAAAGATAGATCTTTTCTAAAAAATTGGAGACCAATTACCCTTTTAAATGCCCTATATAAAATAATTAGCACTTGTATCACTAACCGATTGAAAAAAACGTTAGAATCACTTATCCATAGAAATCAAACAGGATTTATCCCAGGGAGAACTATTAGTGAAAACACAAGACTTCTCTATGATGTTATGTTTGAAACCAAAGAAAGAAATATTCCAGGATTACTAATTTTGATTGATTTTGAAAAGGCTTTTGACACTGTCTCCAAAAGGTTTATTGATTTAGTACTTGAGAAATTCGGTTTTGGCCCACAATTAAGAACCTTGATAGATCTCTTAACTTTAGACACTACATCTTGCGTAATTCAAAATGGTCATTTATCAGAATTTTTTACAAATGAAAGAGGATGCAGACAAGGAGACCCACTATCCCCTTATCTTTTTCTTTTTGTAGCAGAAATCTTAGGTTGCATGATAAGAGCAAATAAAGATGTAAAGGGAATTATCATAGATGAAAAAGAATATAAGCTAGGACAATATGCTGATGACACAGAATTGTTTCTTGATGGATCGGAAGATAGTCTATATGCTGCGATTAATACATTAAATACCTTTTACAGAATGTCAGGACTAAAAATAAACATTGATAAAACTAAAGCAATCTGGATAGGTTTAAAAGCAAATAGTGATGAAATATTATGTAAAGATAAAAAAAATAGAATGGCATCAAGGTGAATTTGAAGTATTAGGTATCAAATTAACTCCAACATTATCTAACTTATGGGTCATTAATACCAGGAAAAGGCTTGAAGATATTAATAGATGTCTTGCCAGCTGGAGGAAAAGGCACATTAATTGGAAAAATTACGGTAATTAAGACCCTAGCAGTTTCAAAATTAGTTCATATCTTAAGCACATTTCCTAATCCACCTGACGCATTTATCTCCTCACTTGAAAAAATACTCTTCCAATTTATTTGGAATGGTAAAAAGGATAAAATTAAAAGAGAAACGATGAAAAGATACGGATGATAGATATAACATCATTTATTGAAGCTCTAAAAATATCCGGCCAGAGACTGTATTGCAATAAAGACTCTTTAAGCAACCCATGCAATATACCCTTCAATGATATCTTCAAATTTGGGGCTAATGTATCAGACACACTTGATATCACCAACCCGTATTGGTTAGATGTTTTTAAGGCATGGGCAAAATATTGTAAAAAGATGGACCTTAACACTGACAATGTTGATGATATTCTAGCCCAACCTTTATGGTTTAACCACACATTAAAAGACACGCATCACTTTATGATACATTGGGCGGATAAAGGAATATTATGTATTAAAGATATATGTGATGACTCTTGTATGATGCCTTTTAAAAAATTAAAACTTAAATATGGCTTTAGATGAACAATATTGGATTACAATTATGTTATACATATCTTGCCTTTATCCTGGAAACAAACTATTAGAAACAGTAAAAGGATACCCATTAATAATATGACCATTACTACTTGTATATATAACCTTATTACAGCACCTAAGGGTGCAAGAGTTTTCTATGATAAACTTATATCAAATGACAGAAAACTCAAGATATGCTTTAAATGGGAAAGTATATTTAACTGTGACTTTGAATGGCATAAGATACTCAATATAGATAGACATGTTTTAAAAGGTGTCAAACTTGTTGAATTTCAATTTAAATTCCTTCATGGAATTATTTATACAAAAAAAGAACTTATGAAAATGAAACTATTAGATTCTGATAAATGCATTGTTTGTGGTGACACACAAGAAACATTATGTCATGTTTACTGGGATTGCAATGAGACTCAGACATTTTGGAGAGAGCTTGAAATTTGGATGAATACATTCCTCAGTAAAGAAATCAAAATTACTAAATATTTGGTCTGGTTTGGCACTCTGCAACTTAATAAAATACTCAACCATATACTTTTCTCCGCAAAGAGACACATCTATCTATGCAATATTAAAAATACAAAGACAAAATTAACCAACTATTTGAAAACTTTGAAATCTATTTTTCATGCAGAGAGATATATTGCTAAAAGACACCATGACACAGAAAAATTTGAAAAAAAATGATTTCATTTCATCCCATATTTCAGCCAATAAAAGTTTATTCTATTACATTATCTATAACATGTTTCTTGTCTGTAATTTGTCTGTATTATCACTATTTCTGTAACTATGTAACTTTGGGAACAAATAAAAAATATTGAACAAAAAAAAAATGTGTATTGAGTATGTGACCATGTGAAAAACTTAAAACACTCTCTGTGTGTTGTGTTCACAGTGTACGTAAAGTGCGCACACAAGACATCCGCAGCAGTGTGTCTGGGTGCTAAAAAATCCGTACAGTATGGCTGCCTCTATTTTACCCAAGTTTTTGCATGAGACAGTAGAGTAGTAGTAGAAAGTACGGCGGTTTGTGACCGTCGCTTTACCTCTCTCACGTTTGTATTGCAAACCCTCATTGTATACCCACTCATGTTTTTTTTAAATCCTCATTGTAAAACTTACTTATGTTTTCAATCTACTTGACTTTATTTTCTCACTATAGTGAGCCTACGCTCTGAAACGTTGTGTTATTACACAAAAAGTGTTATCCAATTGTTCACAATATAATTAATAGATTCAATTTAATTGTCTTAAATATGTTGCAACTACCCCAAATGCACACACAAATAAAGTCACTGTAAAACCGATTCTCTGTTACTTGACACGATGGTCGGTAAATCAGTTAGTGTCCAGTATATTACCACCTAATTTTTTTATGATATTAGGAAGCTTTCATAAAACATTATTAATTAATAATCATAATTGTGTTGTCATGACCAAGTGTTTATACAAAATGTTCAATGCAGTATGTCTATTTTTTTATGTTGGCAATTACTTTTTGAAGTTAAGCATCATTCTATTGCAAGTATCAGTAATTCATTTGAGAAAACAAAACCACAATGGTTTTACAGACAAAGACAAAGTAAACAGCAAATGTGGAGTGTTCCTGTATTTCAATGATTTAGAGACCCTGTCTGGGCATGATTACGTATCATCCAAAACTGGCTAACACAGTAGATATCACTTGTGTCATATCAAGCGATTTCTACAAGTGATATCGAAATTGTAGAAATCGCTACAATTAAATCGTCATGATCCTATTAAATCATTAGTTAATGACATCACAAGGCTTAGACATCACTGAGAAAACGGCTGACAACGTTATGACGTCACAAACTTGATGAGGTAGTGCTTTCATCTGTTATTAAATAACTGTATGAGTTGATTAACTTTGTACATAACAGCAGCGCCTTACATGTTTTTTTTATTGATTTTATCTAATACTGTTTTCATATGTATTTGACATCTAAATACGTTTCGAAGACTTCAAGTAGTAACATGATAATTGCGCTTGGTAGATCGTTTGTTTATAATAAATCTTATTCAGTGTCATACACGTTGATGTATATACAATCAAACCGATAAACTTTATGTCGAAATTCTATTTCACGAAAAGGAAAATTATTTGCTGTTCTTATAAACCTTAGGCGTCGGATCACACTTTTGTTATAATATTCGTGTTCATTCCTGATAGCTTGGTGTGATTGTTGTGAATTGACGTTGATTAAGTATGACGAAATGTACAGCAGAGTGTCACGTTTCATTATAGTAGAATGAAATTGGTCATATGAGCATTCTGATAGCGAACAGCATCAAAAGAATATTTTATGAGGATGAGAGAATCTCACCCAAGTGTCATCTGATATAAGTATATCGAAATATTATATGAGCCAGTTTTGAGAGACAAATATACACAGAAAACAAGTGTTCACGGGTAAAATGTGAATGTATATTACTTTGAAATTTCGTTTTACTTTAAGTAAGTTACCGAGAAAGCAATTTCTTCCGTTTGAAGAAGGACGTTACGCATATCACAACAACCAAAATTTATTTTAATATCTCAGTTGACGTATTCTTTGAAATGAATATACTTTGGTTATTTAAAAGGAATTATACCGAAACGCTGATGCATTATCTGAATGGAATTGTTTTCGTTTAACTGCTAAATAAGTACGTTTTATTGCAAACGAGATAATACCTTTTTACTGTGTACAATGATAAAAATCTGGTTTGGTCAATTGGGCACTTTCGTTGTGAAAACTTGACTTAGTCACCTTGGTCAGCGTGTTATAGTTACCTGTGATGTACAATGATACATGTTAAAGGCAATGTTACATACAAAGGTCACCTTATCTGAAGCAACCACACAAATCGATATCTAAGTTTTCATTTACTCATGACAAATTACATGCTATTTGCGAATGGAGGCAAGTTAAACGTTCGGGATGCAGTAGTGCATGTAATAATGTTATGAACTCACACCGTCACGTAAACAAATACTGAGTTTTAAATGCAAATGACGCTTTGCATACCATAAGCAACATTTTGCCACATACTTACAAATTATTGTCACACATTTCATCATGCTAAATTGATTTCTTTTGATTTTACTTTTCTGAAATTGGAATTTGAACTTATTCTCCTGGAAGATGGTTATTCGCCACAGTCAATATACACTCGGAATTTTCGGGATGTTTTAAATGGTCAAAAGCATGTAAGTTTTAGTTTTTGAAGGTATGTATGAAACCACACGTTAGGAGAAATGTTAATGAAATCGAATTGTATTTCATTTCTAACAAAGCATTAGTAGGTAAATTTGGTTCAAACTGTTTTATACTTTACAGTACAATATTATTGTCAGATGGTGTTATTCATTTGACTTTCAATATATGCTAGCGAGTTTTCTTTTGCAGCAGTTTGATATCACTTGCTAAACAAAGTGCAAATATCACATAGATCATGTTTAACATGATATGGCGTCATATTTAATGCAACATCATCGCCGTTGCTATGTGACAGTGAAACAATGGCATGACTTCAAAAGATCTGCTTCGTTGAAGCAGTTTGGGACATCAAACGCTAACTTTGCGACATTATAAGCATATATATAATTAACATAATGTTTGTGTTGTCAGTGAAATATCAATTCTCTGTGATCTCGCGAAGGATAAAACCTTTATCTATACTTGTTGGTGCGCCACTCATGTTCAACATCAATAATGTTGCCTGGCAGTTCCATATTTTATTCATGTCTCTAAGGACATCTCTGTCATTTGCGAGACTACATCACCTGTTCACGCACACATTCCTTATTTCAAATTCAATTCTTCTTTCTTATTGTTTTCAAAGATTTAGAGTCTCTCAAGTTTTAGGTCAATGCAGCTAGTTAAATCGCATTATAACTATTTACACTGTAAACCAACTCCTTATTCCTCTACGTATTTGTAAACTGCAAATGTATTAAGTCATCTTGTCTTCAGTTATAGAAAATGTACCAATTCTATTATTAACAGTTGCTAACAAATATCATGATCAATTCTTACTGAAAACTTGAAAGCAGCACTGGAGTAACGACCGTTCTTTCCACTTGTGGAAAGGCGTTCTTTTGGCGTGGAAAGAGGCATCTTTCCAATCTTTCCACCCGTGGAAAGAGGCATATTTCCACGTGTTTCCAAAGACGGAAAGAACGACCTTTCCAAACCCCCTTTGGAAATATAGGCCAAAAGGCGGTATTTCCACAGCCATCACGCTAATGAGATTATGGAGTTATGTCCCCTTGTCAAGCGCTACCTGTCAACAACATCCATAGAAATATCGTTTATGACTAGATTGTCTTTGATTTATGTACCATATTAAATATCATTTTGATTTAGGAATTTTTTAGACTTTGATAACTATTTTGACATTAAAAGAATAAGTTGATAAATATATGTTTGTTTTCATTATTTTGACTTAATTAAACATTATTTGTAAACTAAATTCAAACTTTGATTTTAGATGTATTCTAACAAGAAAGTGACTTTAAAATAAAATGAGATAGCATAATATGTTGACTTTGTTAAAAGGATGAAATTAATGAAAATATTTGTTCATATATTTTGATAACCAAAATGATCTAGTTGAAAAGTAAATGTTATATTTAAGTTTTGAAACATAAAGATGTACAAGGTTTTGACAATAATTAGATAAAATTTATTTTATTTTTAATAAAAAAAAACCATTTTGGTTGAATGATTTTAATTTTTTTTTTATTTAATCCGTAAGTATGACTTTAATTGGAATGTAATCAGTCTACGAACGAACTCCAGAAACAGGCTTTCTAGAACTTTTTTACAAATCCTACTTTAGGTGGAAAAACTTAATGTAAAATGTACTGGAGGTTAGTTGTTCTGGAAATTCTTCTTGATTAGCATTTTTAATTTATGCTGTCCAACTACCCTATGCCGCAGACATCCCTGATTATGCACCTTGTGACCTGTTAATATAGGATTAATTACAACATGGATAACCTTCATGATACCAAAACAATTGAACATTGATACATTGAACAATTTATTTCTTCCTGTCATTAATGCAGTTTGCTTACTTAGTTTGTATGTAGTTCGAGCAAGAATATATTATGTAGTTCAATGTCACTAACGCTCATATACTGAAACTGGGTCTCTAATTCGATACTATTTCATGTTAAAGGGACATAATCATGTTGGTGAAGTCACATATATATCCAGTGGTATAATTTGTGTTATTTAATTGTTATTTGATATCAACTTTAACCGAAAATAGCCAGTTTACGGTCAGTCAGTTGATTATAACGAACATACAACCATTAAAAGTCGTGGTTATGATCGAAAACCGGACAATGAATATTGGCACGCTGCAGCCATGAAATCAAACGTAATTTTGGAAACTTTCATAAAGTTGATAAGAAGACAGTTTGCTTCTATAGCCATTAATAGGTCTTATAACGAGTAAATTCGTGAAATAGAGCCATAATTGTCGGCTACTACACATGTATGAAACTGTTTTTGGTTTTTAGTTTTCATTTATATATTTATTATACTAAGCATTTGGGGGTAAGAATGAAAGTCGATTAAGAAGATATAACTTACACCAGCACCTATTGTTATATGTACATTTTAGAACCAAATAAAATATCATGCAAAACTGATCATGCAGCTTTAAAAGAATAGGTTTGCATATGACCAAAGAATCACGGATGTGTTCAAAGATAAAACCAATAACCATCCCGGCATGATGCCATCATAAGAAAAGATAACTATGTATAATGTTATCACTATGATCATGTCTAAACACTACATGATCCTACAGGGTGAGAAAAATACTCCCCGACGTAATGTGCTCATCTTTTAAATGAAACTAATCACTGAAAGAAGAGAGGAGGCTGACAAAATGTTTATTCCACTCCTTGATATCATTAACTAACCAGTAATTAATCAGTTAAAAAGTAGGTCATTCATGTATAATGATTGACTTACGATGGAACGAAAGAGAAAATGAATGAGAGTTTGGCATGTTCATTCATATCATCTAATGTATATCCAGAAAACTGTGAATGCTCACCTAGAGCGCTTTTCAACAACATTGAGAACATTAAATGAATACACACAAGATATCGAGATAAATAGGAGGTTTTGTTTCATGAGAGCAAATTACCCTATTTGGATGTTCTTTCTGATGTGAATAATGACCGATTTTCAAATTAGTCAGTGTATGCTTAATCCAAGCAGTAGTGATCTAAATTATCATAAATTTGATAGACCTATCCCGAAAGCTCATCTTATTCATTCGACCGGAATCACAAAAATACATAACTTAACAACTGTGAGTTACAGTAAGAACTTGGGAAAAGTATGTTCTGTCATATTGAAGATTAACCCATCTCACAGTCTGTTTACTGCTCCACCACTGCTTCTTAACTTGCAGTTTCGATATCAATTAAGATCAATCACTGGTAGATTTTAAAAACATGTCAAAGTGTTTATCATGGGACTGAATTTTACATTTACATTATCAATGACATTATAATGTTAACTAAACCTGTTAATTAGCCATGTTATTTATATGCGGGGTAATATCGGTTTCCTCACCATTAATCATTTCGTTTTTACTCAAAGTTATGTATAAACGATCGTATTAACCATATGTACATTTCAAAGAAGAAATGTTTCAAAGAGTGTGTACATTTCTTTGATTGGCATTCTAGAAGTTGGGGTGACGAAGAAGAGAGAAACGATCATGTACATTAGCATATGTTTGTTATGTCAAAGTTGTTCTCAACTGTTCAGATCGACATTCACAGCAATGAGAAACTTGCAGTCATACTTCATATGCTGCATATGCTGTCTGACATTTACGTTTTCCTATGTCATCCCTCTGTGAGAGAGAGAGAGAGAGAGAGAGAGAGAGAGAGAGAGAGAGAGAGAGAGAGAGAGAGAGAGAGAGAGAGAGAGAGAGAGAGAGAGAGAGAGAGAGAGAGAGAGAGAGAGAGAGAGAGAGAGAGAGAGAGAGAGAGAGAGAGGGGAACTAACAATCTGAAGTATGTTATATTAATATTTAAAATTAAAACATTTCAATTGCTGACTTTATCATTTAAAAGAATTATTGATTATGATTTTAATGAATTATGTACTCCCCTTTCCATAAGACCATAGAACGCTCTTGTTAACGTTTTAGTTCTTAATACCCCGAAAACAAAGGCAATGATTATAGATTATAGAGTGAAGAAAAACAACTGTAAACCCGTTCTCATTGACAATTCCAGCATAAAAGTTGTCCCAGAGTACAAATATCTCGGCACTATTTTTTATGAAAAATTTAACTTTAAAGCAAACACAGAGAATCTACAAGAAATGCCAACAAAGACTGTGTTTTACGTAAAGCTTTTAATGTCAATACCTTTCCACTTGTTCTTTATTACAAAACTGTTATTAAATACTTGCTCTGTTTGAGCATGGCAAGTTGGTTTGGAGGTATTTCATTGCAAAACGAAAACAAGCATTACAACAGTATCGAGTTGACCAGTAAAATATGAGGTGTTGCTTTAAATTTCGAACACTATTAGGCACGCATAACATATGCTGCATAAAAAATCCAATTTCAGAACAAACAGAGCATGAAGACATTCATTCCAACAAACATTGTTGTTTTAAACAGTTACGTGTATAGGTAAAGATCTGTCTGCCTGTTTCCACGATATTTCATCCGGTTATTTTGTTATGAATTATTATTTTTACAGTCTTATATTTAATGAACAGAAGAAATTCTTATTTATATTTATGAGTTAAACAATTTATCATAGACTCCTTACAACTATCACACGACTTACTCTTATGAAAGTGTATATTTTTTAATATGAATGATTAATGATAAAAAAAACACATGTTGTTTAAGTGTATTGAATGAAAATACTAATACGTGTTGGTTCACCTGTTCTTTATTTTTAAGATTGTATGCGGAAGAGTTTCTGCCATAATACAAATTAAATTTTTGATTGTTATGTCGCAAGCTTAAGCAAAATATGAGTGATTATCATGACAATAATGTTGTCAATTTGTTACATTATATACAACTGTATTTTATTATGCAATGACTCTTTTTGTCAATCTCATTTTTGGTTAACTTCGCTGACGGTGGTCAGCCAGGGATTATATAATCAGATGGAGTCCCTGGCTATACCTGTTAAACGCTGCGTTCCGGTCGGTGTTATGTAACATGTGTATTCGCTCTTAAACAAGTCTTCCTGGTGGACTGTAACACTTGACTTGGTTATCTTGTACTGCAGCCACATTGATCTATCTATCAACAATCGCTATATACACTTTCATATCGGTATTTAAATCTAACAGTTATGATGACAAAGAGGTACTAGTATGTGCATTTGCTTCAATTTAATGCTGTATACTAGCCTATAAACGATAAACGTCTCATTATCTGTCGAAACAACATTTTAATGTAATATTGTAAAATTGCAATGACTTTAACATGTTATAACGGATATTACTATTTATAACGGATATTACTACTATAACTACAAATAATCACATTATAAAATTAAACATTTAGACAGTATAGACCTAGATAAAAGGTCACAGTTGTGTAAGCAATGATACTATAAGGTATTTATAGAAGTTTAACATGTATTACTACAAATCATAAAATCCAATTAAAACATAAAATAAGCACACATCATTTCACCACAGACCCATGTTTCTGTTTAGCACAGTTTGGATGGGGTGATTTTTCATATTTGTTCTGCTCAAATAATTTCATAGAAGGCGATTTATATAAACATGTTCATTATTGCATACTCGAATACCTACGCTAGATATCTAGATATTACATATCCCTCTAGTTATGTCACTTCTTTGTGTATGTGTATGTATGTGTATTAGTATTTAAAGTTAACCCTCTCATCAGAGTTGACGAATATATATCCGAATACACACCCAGAGCTAGTCGCGAATACACGACATTCCTCGCCCCAACAAGCCTAGCTTAATTGCGGGTCATAAACCAGGGGAGAAATTATGCATTATACATTGAATATTTCGTAATTAGAAAATCGCTCTGTATGTATTACCTTACATAAATAATGACAATTATTTTAAATCTTGCTTTTTCTAGCTCTCTGGGATAGTGTTGTTTATTTATACAATATTATTTGATGATGTCCGTTATTACTGTATTACGATCTCTACTACAGACACCTCTATCTATTTTATCTTTGGAACTTCTGCGTGTATTGGAGTTTTTTGAGTGACACGTGTACAGTTCACCAATTCATACTAGATTGTTTTCAAACCTTGTGAAAACGTCTCATCGGTACTATTAGTATATTTGTAATATCATTTATAAAATGTCTATTAGGACAGACAGACGAACATAATTATTGCATGTTATATTGATGCATCGTTAAAACATATGCAATAGTTATTTGCGAAAGAATCACTGACAGACAGGTTTTTTCTATATATAGGGCCCAGTTTTAACATGACAGCTTGAGATGACGTGAGTTTTCATCAAATCTTTTATAAACATGGCAAGGTATATTAAGATATATTATAAATATGTAGATTATACATTGTTTGTTGATTGCAAAAGCGTCACAAACTAACCATTTGTAAAATTCGTCTTCTATTTGACCAGAAGAATAATTAGAACATCATAGATCATCCAGTGTCTAACAGTCCTTTCCAAAATGTTGTATGTTTAAGGAGTGTAATGCGATTCTAAATTTACATAGATTTCGTAAGAGTGACTTATCACTAAGAAAACTTAAATACTAGTCTGGTCCAAAACCCGATTTGAAATGATGTAATGACTTAAATAAATTGATGAACTATTTGTGTCGGACCAGTTTGTATAAACATACCCTTTAAACATAAACAAAAATATTTGCCTGTCACCAGCATTTTGATTCAACCAGATATAAGACAATCCACTTGACAATAAATATTTCTCCTATCAGCTAACTAATGCGTGTTAACGGGACATATTTAAGGATGCGTACACGTTATTGAAAATGTATCTTAAAACTAATGTTGTGCATTTGACATTTCATACGAACTTGCTAGCTGTGTTCATTTGCATCAGTATGATATATATATTAATTAAAACTATTAGTAGGCCGTTTGCTTCGAACGTACTACATAGCACACGCATTCAGTTTTAATGTAATATGCTTCATAAACAAAGCATGCATTTATACATTTTATCATTTTCAAATACAAATACAAATTCCAAATTTCTGTCACATCTTCAGTCGGTTTCACTTTATTTCCACAAACGATACCTTTAATCAATATTTCCCGGGTTTTTTTTAATTCTTAATATATAAATTCAGTAGACACTCTCTTGCGTCACATACAAGTAAATATTTGATTGATTCCACCAGTTTCAAGTTGTGATCCGAAAAAAAGTACGATGGACAGAACATGAGATAAATTTTATTATTTTTTTTATTGAAGATTGTCCTATTGTTATATACAGCCATAAAATATTTACAAATCATACCCCGACACAATTGCAAAACAGACAGTATATACATATGGGACAACAATTAAACAGAAAACTTATGTTAGCTATCTTGATGATACAATTTAATTTGTTGAAGAATGAATGCTTGTCCTATATACACGTGGATGTGTATTGGATAAAGAAGAGACTACTCTCGTCAGAGTTCACAAATACACAACCGAATATACATGTGTGTGAAGTCGCGAATACACGCTATTGAGCCTATCTAAAGATAGCAATTGCGGGTCATAAAACAGTCTGTGCAATACACGAGAATGGTAATTGACAAACTTAATCTGTTCTTACTAACTGTAGTAACACTATCATATTTGTAAAATGTGTATGTTTATTGTGCTTTATGAGTGTTTTGGGCGCGTATGTCTCATTTGGATACATATTTGAGAAGTCTATCCATTTTTTTACGGCACTTTATCTTAACTTTATGAATTTTTTTTTTTTTATATGTTACTGTTTTACAAAATAGTCATCACACATTTAACGTTGTTTCCTTATTATCGGTAAAAACTCGTTATTCTGTGACTCAATAATTAAAGATAACACTATATTCAATCATTCTTGCTGTACTGTAATGAAGTGCGGAAACAAATTTATTAAAATAATATAAATGTTAATCACATTATAATCACGTTATTGGTAATTGAGTGTAACATATGTCAAACCTGACGGGTTAGCATATGTTGCATGTTTATTCATATCCGCTTGTATATATATATATATATATATATATATATATATATATATATATATATTTACCGGTACTGATTGCAGTCGACTGCAGTCTGGGCGCACTCTGGTATTCAACCATTACATATATATTTACCGGTACTGATTGCAGTCGACTGCAGTCTGGGCGCACTCTGGTATTCAACCATTACCAAAACTCACAACAAGGCGTACTCTTTGAAACTGAACTGATGTCTTATGATAATTGTAATTATAGTGCAAGTTGCCTGTCTGTCCATTTTGTTTTAATTGAGAACTATGAATTGAAACCAAGTGTTCGTTATTATGTGTTTTGTCAGTAATTAAATATGGGATGATTTATTGACACTGAATGGTAATTTTGACATTTTTTAAGGTCAGCGAAAAACAGAATGTTAAAATTTAATGAATGAATTTCTTATATTATAGAATAGCTTTTATTATGATGATGAGGGTATCAACCGGCTATTTAGACATTTATGTAGATGAATGCGAGACATATTTGTTAATTAACAGAATACACAACTATGTTGATTAGCACGCACTGTGGTTGGGTATCTACCCACCGCGTCAGTGGTTGTCGCCGTTCCAATTGATTAATTGATTCGTAACAAAGCATGTGAGACATGAAAGACTCTGTCTTAAGAACGTACTTCTCCCCACAAATTGACAGCTATGTGGTATGCTATTGTTGCATTTAAAACATCACAATTCATCATCAATGTAATAAAATTGTTATTTTGAATATAATTTAAATCTGGCATTAAATAACGATTTACTGATATCTTAACAAATTATTGAAATCAAACTCAAAACGTAATTGTAATTTTACTTTCATCTGATGTGTTCGCATGTAGCTACAGCCATCTGTTGTTAAACTGTAGCTACAGCCATCTGTTGTTAAACCCGTAAGCTCTACGAGGAATTTAACATGGAAATTGTGAAAATAAACATATATTGTTTGGTAATCATTAACAATGTTGCAGTAGATTAATTACATTAACTTAAGATTTTGTATGTACAATTACACACTTATTCCAATATTTTGTTATTTACTTCTGAATTTTTGCTTTAAATATCAAAACCAAAACTTAATTTCAAAACTTGTCTTAACAAACAAAAATTGCAACATTTGTTACAGAATGGGTCGGTAATTAAATGCAGGCTG
Organism: Gibbula magus; assembly: GCA_936450465.1. Classification (NCBI taxonomy): domain Eukaryota; kingdom Metazoa; phylum Mollusca; class Gastropoda; order Trochida; family Trochidae; genus Gibbula; species Gibbula magus. The sequence continues at coordinate 20,490,775 of OW388291.1, forward strand.
TAGTATAACCATAGACCATAGCAGGTACCATTACTGATTAGTTTTATGTATTCCGAATTAAGGTCTTGCACAAGTTGAGCGCAAAGATTGTCGTAGCTAGTAGTTATGCAACTCAGTGTAACAACTGCACATGTGTATCTCAGCAGGTATTATGACTAAATACACAATCAGTACTTAATGACTCAAATATACAATCATTTGATTGCGTTGTTGTGGAATGTATTGAGAGAGATTATTATGGCTCATTTCCTACTCATAAATACATGTTGATAAAATATAAATTTAACGACATACGATGGTATGACGTAAAATATTGCAAGATATCTGTGAAATTAAAATACATGCGTGATTTTGCTACATTGCATAAATGCTCATATTACCAATTTTGTCATTTTACCGAGATGATGTATTTATCGAAATAACATTGTACAACACTCTGAAATGAGAGATGGACGGACAGAGAGGGAGAAAGAGAGGGAGAAAGAGAGGGAAAGAGAACGGAGACAGAGAGACGAAGAGAGAGAGAGAGAGAGAGAGAGAGAGACGGAGAGAGAAGGAGAGAGGGAGAGACGGAGAGAGAGACGGAGAGAGAGAGAGGGAGAGAGAGAGACTGTACAGAGAGAGAGAGATGAACGGACAGAGAGGGAGAGGAGACGGACGGAGAGAGAGGGAGGGCGAGAGGGAAAGAGAACGGAGACAAAGAGACGGAGAGAGAGAGACGGAGAGAGGGAGAGAGAGACGGACGGAGAGAGAGGGAGGGAGGGCGAGAGGCAAATAGATTAGACTATGCAAGTTGTCTATAATTGTAAAACGTTATACAGTTATATATTCACAGAGATACAGGGAGTGGGGAGAGAGAGAGAGAGAGAGAGAGAGAGAGAGAGAGAGAGAGAGAGAGAGAGAGAGAGAGAGAGAGAGAGAGAGAGAGAGAGAGAGAGACGGACAGAGAGGGAGAGACGGACAGAGAGAGGGAGAGAGAGACGGACGGACGGAGAGAGAGGGAGGGCGAGAGGGAAAGAGATTAGACTATGCAAGTTGTCTATAATTGTAAAACGTTATATAGTTATATTTTCCTAACTGAAGAATTGTAGCCAGTCGGGAAAATTCGCTACCACACAACAAAATGTTGGCGTTGTGTAACACGTTTCAGGTTTTTAAATTATCTTTCTGTCAGTCCGACATATGTTTACCTTTTTATATGTGGTTACATTAGCTTGGTAAGTCACGAGGTGGGCCAGGTAGATTCCTTTGACGAGGGAGTGAGGGTAAATAGTGAAAAAAGAGAAAGAGACAGAGAGGGAGAAAGACGGACGGAGAGAGAGGGAGAGAGAGAGAGAGAGACGGACGGAGAGAGAGAGGGAGGGCGAGAGGGAAATAGATTAGACTATGCAAGTTGTCTATAATTGTAGAACGTTATATAGTTATTTTTTCCTAACTGAAAAATTGTAGCCAGTCGGGAAAATTCGCTACCACACATCAAAATGTTGGCGTTGTGTAACAAGTTTCAGGTTTTTAAATTATTTTTCTGTCAGTCCGACATATGTTTACCTTTTTATATGTGGTTACATTAGCTTGGTAAGTCACGAGGTGGGCCAGGTAGATTCCTTTGACGGGGGAGAGAGCGAGAGAGGGTAAGAGTGAGAAAGAGAAAGAGACAGAGAGGGAGAGCGGGAAAGAGGGGAAAGAGAGAGAAAGAGATTTGACTATGCAAGTTGTCTATAATTATAAAACGTTATACAGTTATATCTTCCTAACTGAAGAACTGTAGCAAGTCAGGCAAATTAGCACAACAAACTGTTGGCGTTGTGTAACAAGTTTCTATTTTCGGCAGCACCTTTCAGATGATTCTAATAACAAAATGACATGACAAAACTGTTTACATCATTGATTTGATGATCAATTGTAACTTTATGTAGGTATTTGACACAAATTATTTACATAATTTACAATAAGGATATTCATGATATTGAAATGTTATAGTTTAACGAAATGCAATATTTTCTCTTGTGAGATGTCTCTCATTGGTATTTGTTTGTAACTTGGTGCAATATTCGATAATATACAAGATCAATTAAACTATGATGTATGGACAAAAGTAATTTTATATGCGTGTCCTTTCCCTGTGTAATCACTTAATGTACATTTTGCCTCGGTGATTGAACTGTATAATACAAAGTTGTAATCATTGTGTGGTTAATGAGTTATACATACATGAAGGATTAGTAACTCAGTTTTCATTTAAAAAGAAATATTATGTGATTAGGTGAATAAAATATGAATGGGTGGTTAAAAGTGGGAACAATCTAATTAGATTCATAACGTAAAATTGTATAAATTTGCATAGTTTCGAATACCTCGTATGTATTACATAATGGCAATTGAAAAATTAGTAAAAAAAAAAAAATAGAAATGTAAGTTTCAACGTACAGACTATTTTTAGAATTGACACGTTTTATAAATTATTTTGATGAAGTAAAGTGTATTGCGGGACCACTATGAACATAATAATATTGCTGATAATGTTATCCCAACTTTACCAAAGGCAAAACACACGAACTGTGATTTTAAACATGCTTCGTTTAATGATCTTTTCAAATAATAGTAGTTTTTAATTGTGTCGTATACATTCCATCATAACTAATTAATACTTATAACCCTTAACAAAAAACAAAACTACATCCATTGCAATGTATGACTCGTATTTCCTGATTAATTTGCTATTGAAACGAAATTTCACTCACTCAATGTCATACAGAAATGCCACTCGCGCTTTGTTAATATTTGTTTGCAAAATCTGTGGATATGTCTTCGTTTGGTTGAGAAAACAGATTCACCATAAGTTGTATGTAAGGATGGTCTTAATCTCATTTCCTTTTAATTTCCTATTCAACTATTATTTCTGGTTACCTGAATGATGATAATTTAGTCATGTAAATTACAATGATCTCATCTATCACATGTTCAGGATATTATAGGAAAATATCATTATTTATTGTACTAGTAATAAAACTATTCCAAAATGTTTCCGTTGCTTCAGAAAACTGAACCACGATTTTATGAACGCTTCACATAATGATAAGAACAAATTAAATATTACATTAAATGATTAATATATAATTTCTCACTTAAATGTAATGGCATTAAAATAAATTAAGATAAATAGGTTGAAAAGGAGTTTTGAAGAGTGATTATTAATTTAGTTTTAGAAGTAAGGAGATGAAAAAAGATAATGTGATTTTATTCACGCTTCAATGGAAATCCACAGTTTGGAAAGGTGGGCTGTGGAAATGTGATCATTCCACAGTGTGGAAAGGACGCCTTTCGGTTTTGGAAAGATCGTTATTTCCAAGTGTGGAAAGTTGTGGAATGGACGGACGTTACTCCAGTGCAGTTTATGCAAATACCATTTATATTTATATCCCAATTAAGTTTTCAAATAAGCATAGAAAAGATATATACATAAATTAGCCTACGTTACCAGTGTCTTCAGAAGTTCTGGATTTCACTTTAAAAATGTATCTCATACTCATCTGTATAATATTTGGAGTCACAAGGTACGTCATATGGTTTCACGTTGGTTCCTAAGTGTGTCAAATAACCGATATACGATGTCTGTAAATATGGAGCAATAATCCATCGTTCCATAAAACCATTACCAATTTTCCAGTAAGGTTAACTGAATAAACAAATCTGAGTTCTATATTATGTTAATACAGTCGATCCAACAATAGCCTGTATGAGAGGTCGTCCCGTAGACCTTTCGTGTACAAAAAAGATATCGAATTGCCCAATCAAGATTGGAGTCACAAACAGGCCCTGCAACTGCCTGTGTTGACACACACATTTTTGGAAAATATCAAATGATTTTTACTTACTGATTAAGCAAGAAGATGGTATTATGACTGTTTGAAATGATTTTTGTATTTATCATAAAACAATATTGGCTCTATTATCTATAACCTTTGATAAACATGAAGCATTGACTCGGGATTAACTTCCCAGTAAAGACTTATCTCCCCTTACAAACAGTTCATCACAAGTGCAGTCGAAATGTGTCATTGACTCGTAGAAACTACACTAAAACAATTTGCAAATTAAACCTTAAACTCTGTAACTTATATATGTACATTCAATGAAAACATGATGTTGAAGTTTATTTGTAAGGGTTTTGGTGTAAGCGAGACACCTCAGCAATCTGATTCATTCGCCGTGTTCAAAATGTTGGTCGGACTATGCATTCCGAATGAAGCTTTACTCCATGCACCACGAAACGGCAGAATGATGTTCGGAGTCTTGAATGAGCTCAAGCGAGATGAGGCATCGTTGCTGATTGGCTGAGCGTAAGGTCAAAGTTCATTGGGACAGCTCGATGCGTTGGTCACTATCAGATCTTCAATATAACTTAATAAAAATCTGTCGATCTAAATCTATTTAAATTGTTAATTAATTAATTAAATTAAATTAATTTTAGTTAAATAATTCAGCGTTTGGCCTTGATGAGAAAATATAAGCACTAGATTTTACTCATTCATGCTCGGTAGGTTTTTGTAAGTTATTGTTACACTACCAATAGTTGTATTTACATGTAAACTTCCTGGATATTTTTATGCATTTGTGATCATCAGTTCCGATTCATTCATTTGTTCATGTTTTTAAAAAAGTAATTATAAATTGTCAAATTGTGACTCAGTTAGTCTTGATTAGACCTAAAATGACTGAAAAACATAGTTTACCTTCCCAACAGACCTTGACAGCTAAAATATTATGTACAAGTTCTTTGGCCAATGAACATTTTGTATATTTGTAGATTCGGTGACCCTGTCAATCTAAACGTACGTCACAGAGATACCGTTCTTAAATGAACCAGTAGAAACAATTCCCCGTCAATTTGGAAATCTCTTGAATATGTTGAACAATGATTAGTATCATTCCTAATAAATCCTTAACCATTCACATATGTTGTGAACTATATAAAGCATAAGTATTAAATTCATGCTACTTATTGGTTATTGTTCTAATTGCAAAGCTGTATCAATCTCGGCCTTATTGTTTCCAAGAACTCGAACGCCTCATCCCAATCCCCCGGAGAATTCGAAGTATGGTAAAAAATAATCATATCATCATATCACAGCTCCCTTGGTTTGTTTGATTATCGGCATAATATAAGGCTGTACAACGTCATTGATGTATCATTGGGTCATCAACTTGCCGGGAATGACGACCAGGTGTGATCATTGATTATATGACGTGGCTCCCCATATCATGATGCTTCCTCCTCCAAACCTGCCGTAGGTAGGCGGATGACCTGGACGAAGCGATCCTGAGCCCGTGTGGTGATCCTTGGTCTACCACTCCTGGGACGGTCTTTCATTGAATGGGACTGTGTATTTCGATTCTAAAGTCTAAAGTCTATTTTTGTTCAGGAGATGTTGTCAGATATTGAGATAGGGGTTCCGTTTCTTTTTTGAGATAGTGTATAAATCCAAAGAATTTGAAAAATGCACATCTAAACATAATGATCGTTCCACATACCAAGTTTAATTGAACTTGGCCTTAAAGAGTTTGATTCTAGAAACGAAATTGTAAGTTATGTTTTCCAGAAAACCCCAATTTGAAACAAACCCCAAATAGCACCTCTACATATGTTGATTGTTCCACCTCCAAAGTTTTTTATTGATCTAGGCATTACAAGGTTTTGAGTTTTGGTCTTGAAACAAAATTCCGCACGCATTCCAGATGGACAAATGGACAGAGACGGACAGACGGACGCATGGATGGTTGCCCTCCCTCCTTCCAATGCAAACTTCATTGTGGTGGGAAATATAATGTGTTTACTTATCCGTGATATCTTGGCCAACCGAGTTTTTAAACTGTACGTACCAAACCAAATAATCATAGTTTAGATTTTTTCTTAAGACCTAATACTAATGATCCTGAAATTGAAGAGGCTCCTTAGTGACCAATGAGTGTAATAACGTGTAGTTGTAAGTAGTGTTACTGCGATCTAGGGTTGAAACGGGTAGCTGTGTATTTGAATGTGTGCCAGGTAGAAACACCACTATTCAATTCAAATTCCGAATCAGAACTGTATTCCAAAGGCTCTTTAGAAGAAGGACGTTTGTTGCTCTTGCTGGGGTTGATAAATCTTCTTCACAGCTTCATTGACTTTCAACAATAAATATGATTAATCATCCACCATTGCCTCTGTTCATCATGACAAATGACCAATTTGGCCCAGAGCGGAACAAGTTATATGTTTACCCACAATAGGGAATAATGTTCTGTCTTACAGTGCCGGACAAAAGTCACTTCCCCTGTCTTGCAGTCTGAAAGTGAAATTACTGCACTATTATCGCAACGGGAATGCAGTCGGCTCGCAGGACTGGCCCGTGATTTCTGCGCTACTATCGCAGTAAAAGAGTGGGAGAGTTGCAGTCCTGGTCGACTGAGCGGTTCAGTGGCTACCGGGAGGGCGGGGCTTACATGTACGCGCTCGTGATTACTGCGATCAATGCTATTGCGGCCATAAATTGACATGTGCGTAAGATGGTCATGGATGGATGGTTGACTCAATAAACTAAAGATATAGTGATATTTATCTTAATAACGAATTTATTGTTATTTATTTGTGGGTCCTACATGTACATGTACAAATGTACGCCTGTCCGATTATGAAACAAAGTGAGACAGTTTGTAATAAACTAAATTTCTTATTCACTGTTATTGTGAGGTAAACGCGATTGGAGAGAATAGCATTCCTGTAAACATGCAATTGTACTGGGGAAAATTACTTTATATAAAGTTTGAATATTGTCGTCCATATAATAGTGTATTTAGAATTATATTCAGTGACACAGTGTGTACATATTGTGTAGTGTTTATTATTGTCCTTGTAAAAGTAAACTGCTTGGATATGATAACGGATACATATTTTGTGTAGGACTGGTGTTTGTGTGGTATGGGGAAGTTGTGGGTCGGGTATTCCCCTGAAGCCGGTTTTGAACTCCGGTAAAAATCCTTATATGATGTATATTGTTTTGACGATGCTTGTGGGTAAAATTAGAACCGATCATTTTGATGATCAGGAAACGAAATGAGACTCGATTTTCAAAGTGATATAGTATGCTGTAAAGTTGTATTATACATTGATTGTGTTCATTTAGAATTGCATAAACATATAGAACTGACGTCGGAAGGGTCATTTCCATAACGGCAAATGAATTTCAACTTTATTCATTGCCGATGATATAATCACCAAGCATCTCAGGAACGATTCGCCGAAGCCATAATCATATTTCATTTCCATTGAAGAATGTTATACAATAATATGGTTTGATATACCTTTATTTATATTTCTATTAACATTATCAATTACATATTTGGTAAGGGCGTCGTTACATTTACATCGTTATATGGGAGTAAAGTATCAAAACCCCACAGGACTATCTTTTCTTATCATTTGTCATAAACACATTAAATTAGGTCTTCTTTCGGGGATGTTTATTTCTGTATGTTAGTGGATTTGATTAAACTGTTGGCTTATCTAATTTCGCTCCCGTTTATGAAGTGTGTAATTAATTATACAGGCAGATGCATAAATCAAAATCGTTAACATCCATGTAGTAATCTTTCAATGATAATAAATGTACTTTCAAACAAAACATTTTCAAGATATTGGATTTTAGTTTGAGGTAAATATTACAGGTTAATCTGTAAAAGACACGCATATATACATTCAAGGTTCAAATATGTATTCCCAAATACATGTATGCATGTCTATAAGATACATGTAGACAACTATTACTGTACATTATAAAGATTTACATGTTTGATGTTTATTGCATTTCGATAGATGTGTGACGAATGTAAATAAGTTTATCTAGATAGTAGATACTGTATGTATGTGGACTATTGTTGTTTCGGTTTCTTAGTTTGTTAAGTGAATATAGTTACACTTCTTAGTGGAATTTTGTATGTATAATTTCATGAATAAACTATGAATTTTATTTATTCACATAATCCCTATGACATTTGATCTAAAATGTACACAACATTAGTTCAGTGTGATTTTATATTGAGATTTTAAATAGATTGTTTTAAAAAAAAATTAATACACAGACATGACCATTTTTAATAAACATAAATGGAAACGAATATTTATATTAACATGTCACCATACACTAAAACGGCGTTGTCCATTTACATTTATAGCCGGACATGTTATATCCTTGATTTTTTTAACCCATTCATACATCATTAACATAACCGATTCAATAGTATTACTTTAGTATGAGAGCGTACCTATATTTCCGCTAACAGAGCACACTGCGAATATATGAGTTAAAAAGAAATCACTAGTGAATAATTGGGGCTAGAAGAATGGGAGTTTAGGTAGATTAAGGGATTGTTGCTCTGTGACAGAAAAAAACCGAGATACATGTACATGCTGAATGATCTGTAACAAAAGTTTAAATGCCAATAACTGTGAAGTGAAGTTGAGATGCTCGATCCTTTACATAATGTATCCAAAAAGTGCGACATGTATCAAATAATGTAGATTAAATAATTATCTGATGCAATTATATCTACATTCGAAGATCAAAGTAAAGGAAGTATATTGTCGGTACGACTTTAAAGAAATTGACAATAAAAACACAAAGTATTTTATTATCGCGCGTCTTAAGCAATTCAAATAGACTCAGAATACCAAGGTCCAATACTTGAACCGTTCAGATAATTAGCCTAGTTTATGAACAGCGCATATGCACATAATTTGTGAACTTCCATGTATAAGTAAATTTGCCTCCAATTAAGTGAATAAAACCGTAATATAAAAGCGTACCGTCGCTGACACTATCAATGTACATAACACCTACATGAGTGTTAGCAAATCGTGAATATTTGGAATTTTTTAATTACGCTTGATCAGTGGGTGACCAGTGGATCACGTATTGTGATAAACGCGCGACTACTTACATGTATGTTACGTAATCCGGTATATCATTTATTACTAGCGACTGAATACACGCTTTCAATACACAACCTACTTTCAATACACAACCCGTCCCTTGTTTTAAGCAGTTTGCTTATTCGTCTTCGTTGCGTCTCGCCGGGTTTATTGTCTCGCTCGATATGACAAGAGTTTGTGGATAGTATGTTTTAAAACGTAACATGTGTCTCATTAGTCAATTTGGCTTGGCATTTACTAATACTTTGTGCTATATATTGTACAATGAGTTATATGCGTGACACTTTAATAAACTAACTGTCTAACTCTCTGTCACATGTAATATATAAAATTTGATTTTCCAATAGTGTGTGAAAAAAACGCATCGTCATTCGTTCAAACTGCTAGTGATGCTCTTCTATTTACATGTAGTGTTGATATTTTTTGTCATCAAGCGATACGTTGATCGAGGTCACGGTTACCGATTGGTAAACTGTTGGTACAGTCAGTGCTGGTAGTTGGTGCCTTACGCTGAGAAAGTAAGTTCAAATCCCGAAAAAAGTCACTGGTCTAGTGAACCTACCGCCCTCAAATTCCAAATGCAAATTCTTTCGTTTTCGGTTACATTCAGTCTATAGATTTGAAATGTTTCATTCGACTTGTGTATAGTCATATATTTGGGAAAATATCAAGACAATATTTCTACGGGTTGTTTATTTGAAACATGTCGAAATGTTTTCAGCACAAGGTCGTTTTTATGGTAATGATTTTAATACTGCATCCATTGTGTTTCATAAATTTTTATGAAGCTTTAATACGATCAAACATACCATATGTTCTGTTTACAGCGCAAATAAATTTACTCGGATTGCATATTTATCCCGAATAACCAAATTTCATAATTACTTGTTTCCAATTAAAATAGAGTAACATCATTATGCATATGCAGAAACCAAAACTAAACGTCTCATTTACATGCACAGAAGTTATATGACCTATTAAATATGATCAACCCTAATTTATCAGTTTGTCTGTTATAAATAAGATTCCATAATAACGTTTAAATCATTGACGCGCGCCACACGCGGTACATTGTCCGGTTTTCGAATAGAAATCACTACTTTTAGCTTCGTATCGTCAATATACTAAGTAGACTAAGATCAAAATGGCAACAGTCAGTACTTCCCGATAACATAACACAACCTAGAACGTTTAGCATATGTGACCCAAAAAAAATCACATTGGATGTACCTTTAAGAGCCGATATCAATTGTTTAATCAATAAACTAGACAAGGAATTAGATGGATATACGTCTCTGGTTTAATTATGATAATGCGAGGTTATGGCCGACACCAAATGCGACGGTTTGCGACAAGGGGGACGCGGGCGTAACGGTTAATCTACGCCTGAGTGAATTTACCACCTGGTGTCTTTATATTACATAACGTTTTTGAGTGAACGGTGACTATATGCTCTGGCATATACCACAAAAGGAAAATAGCATAAGAGAAATTAAATATCAACGAACTGCCGTTTTAAAAGTTACGTAAGCTACGTAATGCATGGTAAGACAAATCGTACCCTTCCCACAAACTTCAAAGGAATGATCTCTATTGAACTATTGGTTTCAAGGTATTTATTTTGACGGGATCGGTAAACAAGGAAGAAATATCCCTACACCCACATACTAAAACAAATGAGTGACGATTATAGAACAGCAAAAGTTACATACACTACAGAAACAAATTAACTAGTCAACAAGCATTAAAAAATGTGGGTTGGCGTTATATAATGTTTGCATTGTTTATTAACATTTCTTAACAAACTTCGGTATGACTGAGTGTACACAATAATGATGATGAATTGAATTTAAAATCTCAAGTCAGTAACTAAATTGTTTTCCTAATGGTCACGAACGTTTACAGACATATATTTTATTCAAATCTCACCTCGATTGCATTTTTATAAATATGTACATTTATTGATAAAACGAAACAGGTAGCAGTGGCGGATCCAGGAATTTTGAAAGGGGGGGGGGGGGGGGGGGGGTCCACCAATTGAAAAAGGGGGGGGGGGGGGGTCCAAAATGTTTTTCCCATACCAGCCAATGCCAAAAAATTGACACGGCGGTATCCATTGATGTGATTAAATTGCCATTTGAATGAGAGTTGGTAGACACGGTGATGCAATGAGCATAGGGGTACCGGTGCCTTTGGGCAATACGGAATATACAAGTGTCTTACGGTTCCGTGCAACCAGTCAAAACACCGTGTATTATATTCTATATTATAGTCTATTATATATATTATATGAATTATATACAAGTACAACTATAATTATTACAAGTAAATAAACACAGAATTATATATCATATTTTGTAAGATATCTACTTTAAGGAAATGTATATAATATACAAACATACACACCCTATACACATGTATGTACTTGGAGAAACACTATACTAACATTAATCCATCTTACTGCCACACTATTGTTTTACCGTGGGGAAATATACACAGGGAAAAAAGGATTGTACCCCTAAATGTCTGATAAGAAAATAGACAATGTATCAGAAAAAGAAACTGTGTGATATGACAGGAGCGTCATCTACCAGTGTAACAAAGCAATTTTGTCCACAAAAAAAGAAACATTGAGTCAATAGTGGTTGTTGTAATGTGAGTAATACCATTAAACTGATAAACCTTTAGTACCTGTCAGAATGGAGTTTTATTCAGATCTTCGTTTTAATTATTTAGATCCCCAAATGTACACTTTTACGAACATATCTAATAATCTATTTTCTATAGTTGATGTTGCAAAAAATGTTTTTTTAAAATAACCGAAAAAAGTATATATATGTATATATGATACCTTTTAATGGCTGGTTTTTAAACACATTTTAGTTATTTTATGTCGTATTTAAAATAAAGTATACACATATGTTGAATTTGTGTCACTTTGTCACTATTACATAACATTATCTCATACACACTGTATAAAGTAAGAAATGTTACCGCCGGTAAATTCCACAACATAACACTATGGTATTTATTCGACATGACGACAACTTCAGCAATCATTTGACAGTAAAGGCACATTTCATCTTTACGACCGCCCACTACAGTAGTAGACCAATCAGCTCTTAGCGGCTTAATTTGCGACCTGGACGAATCAGAATAGCTCCGCCTACATTAACGCAATCATCTCGCAATTATCGTGCGACAGAGACGCTAATTTGGCGGGAGACTGTCGCGATCCTGTCGCAGGAATAACGCAATCACGACCCAACTGTGCTCCGACACGATCGCGGGAATACTGCAATTTTACTCCCATGACTTTTGTCCGGCACTGTATTATGGTGTAACGGTAAGACAGATATGCCATATGTTTTGCTTAAAGACAACATTAAAAATAAGTAATAATCTGAACTAAATGAGTAAAATCAATGTTCTTGATAATAATAGCGGTCTTTGATGCTAAATAAGGATATTAATGAAAATTTTACACATATCATAGAGGAAAGGCTACGATTACTCATGTTGTAGCAATTGCGTTTGCCTGATTGTTGGTAAGTCCCGAGCTTAAAATTTCATAAAATGTAGAAATTGAATTAATAAAAGATGTTATCGACATAAAACAAGCCAAGAAAGCAATTTTTGACTCCCATATTTCGCCAAGTTATGGAGATTCAAAACGATTCTTTCTTAAAAAATGGGACTCACAGAAATATGAACAGATAATGTTTTAAAATTTTAGATTTAGTTTAGTTGGCTTCTGGAGACATGATATATCTCTGTTTCAGTCGTCTGTATTACGCGCGGATTGAATTATCTTGTATTTTGTATGGTGACGTTTCTTTTGCGGTTGAGTGTATATCACAGTCGTCTTAACATGATAGGTTGTGTCTCGAAACGAGCTGTTTTGGTAAATGTAAAGGAGGTAGAAGTATTACTATTGGACACATTTTGAAAAGGCGTGTTTGTGTGCACAGACGTCCACAAGTCATTTCGGTGAACTTATTATTTGTTTTTATAAAAATGTTTTATATTCATTACTGATTATGGACGTTTGTGACGGCATCAATATAAGAGATCAAACAAAATGGGGATCGTGATATAGAAATAGTTCTCGAAGGTTACAAATTATAGGTCATTTTGAAGGTAGGTAACAATAGGAACAACACACGATTTGTTTCATGTAATAAAAGTAATTTGTAGCAAGTTGGTTCTCGCTTTGCTGTGTGTCCCTATAACAGCATGGCTGCAACAACTTACTGGTCATATTCAAACATTCATGGGGTAAGCCACAATTCTATTCCTTTGACGAACTTCGCACACACATAGCAATAATGTTCCAGTATCGATGACCTAAAACTTCGGCAGACGTCATTTTGCAGTTGCTGCTTTTCGTCCCTCAGTGTGACTTTCAACTCTGTCTTGCCTGGGAAGGTTGATGGCGGTTTTATAAAGGATGATCGAGAAATAGGGAAGAAAATTAACGCTTTTTTGGTTGAGAAAGTGTCTCTCAAGTCGATTTTATTGAGTGTGGCTCACCCTGTTGAAGGATCAATAGCAACGTAGTCTGTTTGTTCTCTAGTGTCAGTCCAGCACATGATGCGATACCGCAATGCTGTGTCGGCATACGTGTTGACCTTTGTAAAATTCACTCCACGTCATGCAATTTGTATATCATCAGTCCGTGTATATCATTAAAGGATCCTTGCTACCGTCATTGACGTAGAACTACCTGTTCTTGCAATTCTAACGTTCGTCACTTCCATGTCAGACATCTCTTTAGTCCTCTCTGACTCGTCTTGCCTTGATCGTGGCATACTTTTTCAGTAGATATGATGTGACAGCACCTATCCATCATATTTACATCAGACATTTGTATATACATTGTGTGCAAGGGGCAGAAAATCTCCTTTTCGCATTTGTGACGTCATGATATCCCCATACGACCATTCGGCATATTCTGTGTCACTTTTCACAAGTTAGGCCTATGTTATCAGAACGTTTATTATTTGTAAACATGTCAGTGACCATGGAAATATAATATTTCTAGACCTATACTTTCATTTGCCTATGAGTAAGAATATTAAACATCTGCATTTGTTTCATTGTCTACTGGAGGGCAATTATTTAAGGCACATCCATCGTAATATGTCTATCATACAAATCCTAGAGCAAAATATTCAATTAACGACCAGCTCAGTCTAGAAAAGCAGGTCTAGATTCCATTAGAAATCAAGGCAATTTGAGGGCTCCATTATGTTTAACTATTTGAATTATTTGTAAAATAGTATTGTTTGTAAGAAGAAAACTTATTTCTGAGCCTAAATGCCTATCTTCGTATATCGAATGTCGAGAGCATTGTCTTTAAGCAAATCGAGCAAATTCGACTGGTATAATATCTATGGAAACTTAAATGTTAATATTTACTTCTTTCACCAGTTCATCTTTCCCACCAAGTACTTATCAGCAAATAACTTCATTGAGCGGGTTCAACATCACATCATCAATCTTGAACATGGCTTCTAAACAGAAGGTCGTGACCATATTCGATTGTGCAAGGATGTGCTCCAAGATGGATTCCTGTTCCTCATTCTTCTACAAGTCCATTATAGAACAGTGTCAGTTCCATACAGACGTGTTCCTCACTAATACTGGAGCTACAGTAGAAGCGGGAACAGAATATTACTACCAAATTGGAAAGACATCATTTCACTGCCCAACGAAGGATGGTTACCAGATGCTGGGATCCAATGAGATGTGTGTCAAATTCCACACTGATATGAAGACATGGTCTCAGGCTGATGCTGCATGCACTAGCTACTCTCCGAAGGGGCATCTGGTTGTAGCTGATACAGAAGTCAAGGCTACTTTAGTAATGAATGCTGGCCAGCAAATTGAACAGTTCGGTATGTAAAATTTTAGTGAAGAGTGCTGTTATACCCATCAAACATTTTCAAAGTTTCAAAAATGCTGTACTCATGTGTGCTCATCGAACAGTTTCATAGCTACACATTTTTATAAACTGTAATTTGAGTTCATATCTGGAATGATTGTTTCATGTAACCATAACCAGCTTATTTCCCAGAATAATAGTGTCATTAAGTATTCTACAACCTGAGTTTGTTTTCTTCTTTGTTCCATAATTATTACAATATTACCTGAGCGAAAGAACATTTTGTGCTGATAGAAATGTTATTCAGCAAAGAAGCTCGTACAAACTATTGTACTGTTATGGTGATGCATTTGACACTGCATGTACGATTACGTGACAATATGAGATGAACCCATGTAGTCACTTACTTCCTACTTCAAAAATCCTTTTAACAACATTGACACATATAAGATGACATGGCTACTTCGTGAACACCACTAGGATCTCGTTTTAGAGAATCGTTACAAGTGAGAGGTACATGTTAATCATTCTCTGCAAAACCTTCATCACAATAGTATTGAAATTTAGGTAATAAACATGTTGTTGATATAATGTATCTTAAAGGACGCGATGTGCTGTAGAACGTCACAACACAAGTTAAAACCCATATCCTATTTTAATCCCTAGCTCGTCTAGCTAAGGAGATTGCCAACGAGTTTCTAAAACTGAACTTTAGGTCACTTGTGGAACTTAGCATTCACCAATCAAACCATCTTACTTGTCTGTTGGTAGAATTTCTTTTTGATGCTAGTTTATTTTTTCTAAGATCAACAAAACATATTTTCTATAGATATATTTCTATCGACATGTTCCTTTTGTCTGTTTTCAGAAAAGTCAGTATACATGGGACTGACAGTGAATGGTTGGGTAGACGGAAGTGATCTTCTCTATACTAACTGGCATTCCACATTTGTTCCTGGATCTGAATGCGTGGCGTTTTTTAGACGTAAGAATTGGAAATGGAGAGCAGTAAAGTGTGATGTGGCAAGAAACTACATCTGTCAGATTGACTATTAAGTGTGAACATTGTAAAGCACTTTTATCATTGCCATCATGGGGACATTGACAATCCAAATTCTCACTTGACTTGACTGTTAAAATTTCATTAGAGAGGAGGCAGAATGAGTTGAAATTGCTGGAAATACAGAGATGAAAGGAATCCAGACCAATGCAATGATACATATTCAAATGCATTGTAAATAATTTAATTCTTTTAAAACATATTCTGTCGAAAAGTCGAAAGTTCAGACAAGAAGATCATATACACAATATGACACGAATCGAAATTCCTTCAGATTCTGTTTGATGCCTGATTCTGAAGGTCTGCGCCTAACATTGTGATTTTTGTCATCATGTAAGATGCTTGTGAACTATTGATGACTATTTGATCTCACACAAGCGATATCTACTGTGGGAGCCAGTTTTGGATGATAAATGTATAATGTACCCAGATCACAAACCTTACAATATTTTGTCATCAATCCATTGTCAGTGAAAACATGTTTCCCGTAAATGTATCGTACTCTAGGTTACCATTCTTTTTTTCGTTTCAGTTTTTACTGCAGCTCTATCTATTTTGGCTTTGTATTTTCTTGAAGTTGCCTTGTATTGTCCACACCTTTACTTCTTTTAGAACATGCTAAAATGTAAGACGAAACTGCATCACAATAAACCTCAAATATAGTGATGTACATGTAAATGTAATGTAAATGTGTGCATGTACCAGAAGTTCGCATATCCTCTTATAATTAGTGATGTTATTTAAGTCGGATGACAGCTTTTCTCTTAGGTAGTTTATTTAAACAAACTTTATATACATATCGCATGGTTATTGCTTATTATGAAATATTGTTAAAAAACCTCTCTCTGCCATTCAAACGTTCAATGAGGGTGTACATAAGCTTCTCTAAGAATCATGCAAGGTGTGATAATCACGATAAATCTCTATTGGCAAATATATAAATTTGTTGTCACGGGTAAACAGTCATATTACCTGTGTGGTCAACCTCAGGTGAGCATCAAACATCCAGCTGACACGGACTTGGACTTAACGTGAGATGAAGTGTATTTCATGCATTGGATGTGATTACAATGTTCGCCATGTCGTCAATGATGACATTGACACACCGTTGTCACGGAATAAGTACAATTTGAGAGATTATAATTTAACATTTTCCAGGCATAAATAAAACATCTAAATACGTTTCGATGACTTCAAGTAGTAAGATCATAACGGAGCTTGGTAGGTCTTCTGTTTAAAATAAAACATATTCACTTCCATACATATTGATGTGTATATAATCAATCTATAATTTTATGTCATATTTCTATTTCATAAAAACGAATGATTTGCTGTTCGTATACACCTTGTGCGTCAGATCATGCTTTTGCCATAATATTCCTGTTCATTCCTCATAGCATTGTGTTGCTGTGGTGAATTTACGTTGATTTTAAATTAACGAAATATACAGCGGAGTGTAAGGTTTCATTATGCTTAGAATGAAATTGGTCATATGAGCATTCTGATAGGAACAGAGTTACACGCCCCTAGTGAGTGTCCACATATTCAGAGCTCCATTATTTTAATGCAAATATAGCCAATCAAAGGAATGGAACCACTGTGAACGTAAACCCAAGACAAACCAAGGTATTTCTGTGTCTATTGAACGAAATTATGATTGATATAGGCTTGTACAGAGCCAGGATTGGCTTGTTTTCTCACCCACCTGGGACGAAACAAGTCGGCCATGTCGGGATGTATACACTGTATACTCGTCACGGTGCAAGTTGGTTCTTTCTGTATAGACTTAGTGCATGTGCCGTGTTCTTCACGGTATATTTGTCAGTTACTCTTGCTGTGATCAAGTACGGAAATACTTTTGATCGATTATCAAGGTATATCCCAAGTGAACATCTTTGTTTACACATGAGTTACATGAGTGACGTCACAAGCCATACACCTGTACTCAATGGGCCGTATAGAAATATTGATTTTTGTGTCAGTGAAGTAGCGAGTCACACCGCTGCACCTGTCGTCAGGTATCAGTTGATTCTAGCAAATGATGTTGAATCTAACCCAGGACCTGCTAGTCTCACCATAAAGGATTTAAACGATGTCAAACTTTAAATTCTGGAAAGCATGAAAGAATTTAGAAACTCATTTGAAAGGGAGATGGACTCAGTTAAGACTCAATTAAATGAAGTTAATGACAAATGCACTGATCTAAAAAAAACGAGTTGACACTCTGGAGGAGACTTCATGTAGAGTCGAAAATCAACAGGAATTATTGTACGCAGATGTTGAAGCTATAGTAAAAAAGTTTGACATGATGGATGATAGGATTGAAGGCCATGCCGACGACCTAGACCGACTCGAGGCGCATAGTCGTAGAGACAATGTGGTATTTTATAATTTGAAGGAAGGTGAAACCGAGACATACGACGATTGTAAGCATATTGTTGTAGATGTGCTTAACCAACATTCAGCTAATCCGTCATGGTTACCTGCAGACATTTTACGCGCGCATCGCGTGGGTAAACGTAATGGTCAACGCACCCGCCCTTTAATAGCCAAATTAGCGGCATCAGATATCAAAATTAAAGTGCTTTCATTGCGATCGGAAGTTAAGAAATCAAACATTGGCGTTTCGAACGATTTGACAAAAAGGCAGCGTGATACCATCAATGAGCACAAGGAGAAGGGAGTGCGAGCATACTTCAAGAATGGGAAACTTTACACTGACAAAAATGATGCCTCATATACTGTGCCTAAAATGCGTGGACCGCTTTTTCCACAACCCCGTTTAACTTTAAACAGAACGTATGGCACTCCGACAAAAACGGGCAGACTTGTGAATAGTGTTAGTTTTGTGGTCAATGATGCATCTACTCCGGTGATGGCTGCAATACTGCCGAAGCGGCGTTAAACAATAACTCACTCACTCACTCTACTCCGGTGAATTCTACGTCAAACCCGCAACATGATACACCACGATAGGAAGTCGGCCGGGCCTATGATATATCAGACCCAAGTTCTCAACCTGATGATACACCAACAATTGAACTACATTGTCCGTCCCCTCACTCTGTGTACCATCCTCTTAAATTTATGTCATGGAACATTGATGGTCTATCTAACAAACTTCATGATGGAGAGTTTTTAGACTTCTTACTTCAATTTGATTTCATATGTTTAAGTGAAACTTTTCTTGATACATGTTTAGCTATACCTGAACTTGGTGATTATGAATTGTATATTAGCAAGGCACTTAAGTTATCAAAATATGGCAGACTTTCAGGTGGAATATACGCTTTTGTAAAGAAGTCGATATTAAACTTTTGTTCCAATATTGAAATCGATATAAACAATTTAATCTGTCTACGCTTTGATAAAAAAATTATAAACCTGGATCGCGATATTTTGTTATTTGCTGTTTATATTCCACCAGAAGGTTCATCGTATTACAAAGTTATCCAACCATGTATGTTACTACAACAGATAGAAGAATGGTTACTCGAGAACCCAAATTATGTGACAGATTGCGAGATTTTGATTTTAGGAGATTTTAATGCGAGAATAGGAGACGGAAATCAACCACCAGAGTCTGAATATGACAAGTGTGATAATGTTTTCCCAGAAGATGAGCCAGTTCCCTTAGAATCACGTTCTTCTGAAGATATGGTTGTAAATAGATTTGGAAACTTGCTACTTAATTTCTGTCTTATCTTTAACTTGTACACATTGAATGGTCGGGTTGAGGGAGATATTCCTGGCAAATATACTTATATATCACAGCAGGGATGCAGTGCCATAGATTATATGATTTCATCTATCAACTTGTTTTCACAGTATGCCAGTCTAAAAGTATGTGATAGAACTGAAAGTAAGCATATGCCACTTGTTCTTACATTTAATTGTAAATATATGAGTGAACTTCCCCAGAATGAAAATTGTAGTAATCAAAAGTATAAGTGGAACACAAAGTATGAACAGGCGTTTCTAGATAAGCTTAAATGTAATAAGCGAATCCTTAATGAATTAATCGACACAGTAACATCAAACTCTGAAATTGCTCTCTCGTCATTTTTTGATTATATTTTACAAGCAGCTGATTGTATGAAAAGAAAATCTCGTCCTAGTTACTCAAATCGGAAATTTTACGGTTTTGATTGTCGAAAAGCTAAGGTAGAAGCCACAAAGAGTCTTAGATACTTTAGAAAACTTAGAACTGTCACCAATAAAAGTCGATACTGTTACTTAAGAAACCAATATAGAAGCAAATGTAGACAGTGGAGGAAAATGACACAACAATTTAAAGCTAGGAAGCTGTACGAATATAGAACAAATTCTAAATTATTTTGGGAGGAATTACGAAGTATTTCTACTAAAAGAACTCCCAGTGCAGATATATCTGGCGAAACCTGGCATAATCACTTTAAGACTATTTTTAATAGACCTGAAGTTGAAATCGACGATAACACAGAGTTTCAAACATGTTCGAGTGTCGAGATGAATGCTATTGAAAAACAGATATTAGAATCTCCAATTACTGAGGTCGAAATAAGAAAAGCTATTAAAAGAATGAAAAATGATAAATCTCCAGGTGTCGATGGTATCATAACGGAAATGATCAAATGTTACGAAAATATTGTAATGCCATTTCTTTTATCTCTTTTTAATAAACTTTTTAGTGACGGATCATTCCCTGACTCGTGGACTAAGGCAATCATTATCCCTTTACATAAGAAAGGAAGCACAAAAAACCCAGATAACTATAGAGGTATATCTCTTCTGAGTATTGTAAGCAAAGTCTACACCAGCATATTAAATGAACGTCTTACGCAATGGGCAAATATAATGAACAAAGTATCCGAAAACCAAGCTGGGTTTAGAAGAGGGTATTCCACTGTAGACCATATTTTTACATTATATTCTATTATTGAAAAATCATTAAGTAAGAAAAGAAGAAAAGTATATGTCGCATTTATAGACTTCCAGAAAGCTTTTGACTCAGTTGATAGATCAAGATTGTGGATTCTATTATCAAACTACGGACTTGGTGGTAAAATGTTAAATGCTTTAAAGGGTATTTATGAGTCAGTTAAATCATGTGTGAGATTTAATTCAAATACAACTGAATACTTCGAGTGTCCATTCGGTTTAAGACAAGGATGTATGCTTAGTCCAATGCTCTTTTCATTATTCATTAATGAATTGTCTATAGAGATATTACAAAATGGAAAACATGGTATTCAAATGTTCCCTGATATGATTCAAATACTGATGTTACTTTTTGCTGACGATGTAATATTAATTTCAGACACACAATGTGGCCTTCAGTGCCAATTAAATATTTTAGCTTCTTATATTAAGAAATGGGGATTAACTGTGAATATGGAAAAATCAAACATTGTTATCTTTAGGAAGGGTGGAAGGTTATCGAAGAACGATGTGTGGTTCTTGAATAATGTACAAATGAAAATTGTTAATAGCTATAAATATTTGGGATTTTTATTCACTTGTAATCTCAGTATGACAAAAGCACTTGATGATCTTTCCTTACGAGCCAAGAGAGCTCTTACAGAAATAAGTGTTAACTTTCGCCTGATGTATTCTTTAAAATATTTGATATTTGTATGCTTCAGAAGTTTGGGGGGTCAAAAGATATGAAAATATTGAAAAAATTCATTTATCTGCCTGTAAGATTTTTTTAAATGTCGGTCCACAAACACCTAATGCGATTGTGTATGGTGAATGTGGTAGATACCCATTATATATTAATTCTGCTGTGCGCAGTTTAAACTATTGGATGAAGATTTTGTATATGCATGAAGATCGTTTACCTAAGAAATCTTATAATACGTCACTTCATTTGGATGATATCGGCCATAAAACTTGGGCCTCAGAAATTAGAAATATGCTTTTTTCTCATGGATTTGGTTTCGTTTGGATTTCGCAAAGTATAGGAGATAGGGTACAATTCATCAATATTTTTAAAATACGGGCAAAAGATATGTTTTTTCAAAATTGGAACTCTACACTGAATAACAGTACCAGATATGATACATATAGAGAAATTAAAAGTCTACTTACACCGGAGAAATATTTATTTGAAATAGTGGATTTTAAATTTCGTAAAAGCATTGTTAAATTACGATCGGGGCTGTTTAACCCGTTTTAACCGTTTAAAGGTTAATGAGGGTAGATGGCAGAAAATTGATAGGTTGTCTAGAATTTGTCCAATTTGTAATGAAGGAATAGAAGACGAATTTCATTTTATTTCCGTGTGTCCATATTATAATGATTTAAGAAAAATATATCTGCCAAGTATTAGAAATGTAAACATGTATACATTTAAACAAATTCTTACTACTAACGATAACTACATGTTGAAAAATTTTAGCCACTATGTTTATTATGCCTATGAAAAACGATGTAAAAAGCTAAATGAAATTTCTTGCGATTAATTATTATGTTCATGTTATCTACTTCTCGTAAGTTGTGCGTATTATTACTTAATATTATTTTTGTATACGAAATATGTGTTTCCATGTACCTGTATTTGGGCCCAGGGGCCTATATACTTGAATAAAGTTGAAGTTGATAGCAAACGGCATTAAAAGAACATTTCGAGAGCATGAGAGAGAATCTCCCCCAAGTGTCTTCTATCAAGTATATCAACACGAGTCAACTAAATATTATATGCGCCAGTTTTGAGAAGTATTAAACACAGAAAAGTGTGACACGCCCTTATTTCAAAAATGTTAAATGTTAATGCAACTTACTTTGAAAGTTACTTTACTCCTTGAAAAAAATGTCTTCCGTTAAGGGAATGACCTTACTCATATTCCAACAACCAAAATTGTTTTTAATTTTCTCAGTATGACTTAACTTATTTTTGGAATCAAAACAGTTATACATTATTTGAATGGAATAGTTTAGGCTGAATTGCCTTTTTTCTAATGCATAATATAATAAAGCATGGGGGATGCAATGCTGTTTTCTGTGTATAATGAAAAACATTTGGTTTGATCAATTGATCAATATGCTTGAGACAAATTGACCCTGGTTACTACTGGTTAGCAAGTTATAGTTACCTTTGATGTACAATTGTACATGCTATAGACAATGTTACACACAAAGGAAGCAAACACACAGATCGATTACATAGTCATCCTCGATAATCCAGGGCTATTGTTCCGATAAATCTACACACAAGCGCTGGAAAACAGTAAGGGTATTTATCCTTAACCTAGTTACCTCCCTTCGCAATGACTCAGCGAAACGCTTGCTTTCTAACAACCAATGAGATCACTTGAAATCAAGGGTGAAATAACAAGCACTCTCGTGTCAGGATCTTGGCTTTCGCAGTACAGGGATTTTAATCATTTACCTCCACCCGTTTTGATGGACATGAATACACCCTTCTTCTCGTACAGACTTCTTAAAACTTTCTTTTGAGTTTCTGTCAGGTTTTCTACGCTGAATGTGTTACAAACTTGATCGTAATCGAGTGAGTCGGCCGCCGCTATGTTTGTTTCTATAAACAACGGTAGTGATGCGTTTTGATTGGTCGAGTTGTTTCTGCAGATAGTGTCTGCGTTTCGTTTCTGATTGGATAACATGGACCCAAGAGGAGGTAACTAGGTTAGGGATAAATACCCTTACTGTTTTCCAGCGCTTGTGTGTAGATTTATCGGAACACTAGCGCTGGATTATCGAGGATGCTACTTAGTTGGCTATTTACCAATGTGAAATTAGATGTCATACGCGCTAAGATGAACATGTACATTGAGGTCAAGAACTTTCGGGATACAGTAGTGCATGCAATAATATAATGAACTCAAGGCTTTAAAAAACCTCTCTGTATACCATAAACAACATTTTGCCACAAGTTATAGTCACATATTTCTACATGCTAAACTGAATAATCTTTCGACAATAAGTTTTTTTTTCCCCATGTTAGATGGTTATTCAAAACAGTCAATATATACACGGAATTTCGGAAAATTTTAAATGGTCAAAATCATTAAAGGTTTATTGTTTAAAGGCATCTGTGAAACCACACTTCCGCCATTTAGAGAAATGTTAATAAAAACGAATCGTATTTCATTTCTAACAAAGCATTCCAAAGAAAATTCGTTTTATACATAACTTTTAAATCCTATGATCCGTTGTAATTGTTTATAACATGTTGATTCATGACACGATTTGTGTTTATGCTGAAGACAGCTCAAACAAATAAGCAAAGAAATAAGAATAAAATAACCTGTCAGTTGTATATTGTCTTCATGTCTCTGAGGACATCTGCATTTGCAAAACCAAATCACGTTTTCACCACAATGCGCTAATTTTATATTCAATTCAACTTTAGAAATCCCTCGAGAAGAGATATCTAGGGTTTTGAGTCAATACAACTAGTTAAGTTGTCTGATGACTATTTACGTGGGAACCTGCTGATTTGTATATGTATTCGTAAACACCAAATGCATTCAGTCAATAATGCGTAATTTATGCATGCTAAAATATTCTAACAACCCTTTGTTTTGCAGATGTTTTGAACAAGGCGAACATCCTCAGAGTATTGTCCGTACTCGGTAACATGGTTGTAAGAATCTAATAACCAACAATTGTTAACGAACATCAATTCTTCCTGAATGACTTTAAACCTTTCACGCAAATACCATAGATATTTAATTCTCCAGTGACATTTCGTATAAGCTGCCCTCATAGACATACATTAGTATATGTTAGCAGCTTCACAAACTCGACTCCAGACTACAGACGTTTCGGATTTCAGTACTAAAATGTATATCATACCTATCTGTCTAATAATTGGAGTCACAAGGTAGGTCATACATTTGTATGTTGTGTATGTTGTTATATCAACCATACATTTTGTCTTTAAATATGGATCATTAACGTATAACTATAACCAACTTTTCAGTTAGGTTAGAACTGACAAACCAACATAATAATGTAATGATGATACCTTTGCCTGAAGGTCGAGCATGATAAATTTTAGTGATGTAATTCGCAAGTGTGATATCATAGAACAAGGAATTTTCCGAAAAGGTTGCAATGTGTGTGTAATGGCCAAAATTGACTTTTGGAATTAATTTTATGTCAAAAGTTTATTCTAGATGTGAAACTAAATTGACCCACTTTTTGGGACTCTTAGCTCTACTCAAGAGGCAAGGGAAGTAACTCCTCATCTGGTAGTAGATTTTAGACTATTGATGGGAGCACATGGTCATGAGCTCAGAGATGTGCTTAGATTTGAAGATTTGAGAGATGTTAAATGTTTCTGAAGATATGAAGACTTGGAACTTCTATATTAATGTCAATCATTCAAGTATTCAGAAGTTGAACCATGAAGAATAAACTAAAAGGAACTGCATTGAAGGTATTGGCATTGTTTATTGATGAAAGTGAAGGAATATTTGACTTTGAACATGATGATATGAAAACACAGTAGGTGATACAAACTGATTTGAAGATTTTGCATACAACATTTCATTGACATTAAGGGTGATAATGACTTTCTAGAATTGAAGATTAGAAGAGGATGTATTTTGAACATGAAAACCAAGGCATATTTTGCACCATGAGTGATAGTGAGATTGTTAGGCCAAAACGTCAACAGAAATTGACTGACATAGGATTTGAATATCAGAAGAAGGTGAAACATGATAACTTGAAACAGACTTTGAGGAGGGTTATGAACAATTTGAAGTGTGTGAATGAACTTATATCTGAGGGGGCAGACTATGAAGTTGTCAGAACTGAATACTCAAACTTTCTTCTTGTATTTGAGGAATTGTTTTGTGATGAAGAAGAATATTTCAGGCTTGTTAATGAAAAAGAAAGAGAAGAGTATAACGAGAAAACTAAATCCAAAAGAGATGAGTTAATGGTTTTCAAAGCACATGCTGATAGCTACATTGAAAGTGAAGCAAGAAAGCTTGTCCTCAATTCAAGTAAAATTAGCCCTCAGGATAGCGTATCCCAGACAAAGTCTAGTGTATACCATACAAAATCCATCAGAACTACCAGTAAGTCATCTCAGGTTAACTCCGTGACAGGTGCACGCATAAAGGCAGATCAGAGAAAGGCAGAAGTTAGAGCTAAAATAGATACTCTTCAGAAGTTGCAAGATTTAGAAATTTCCAAGATGAAACTCAAAATGGAAGAAGAGAGATTGTATTTAGAAAGAGAAATGGCAATCGCAGAAGCAAGAACTAAGGTTTTAGAGGATTTTGAGACGTCTATAGTGGCAAGTAGTAGATCCGAAAGAAAGAGACCGAGTCTTGGTAAGAGTTCAGATACAGACAACACAAGTAGTCATCATACACAATTGCAACAAGAAAAGAAAAAGCCTGTATTAGCTGGTAGTGCTGGTAGAGAAACAGTAAAGAAAGAAGTAGGTGCTAGGTCTTACATGAATGAGGTGGACTATAGACATTCAACTGCTGATGAGAGACTGCAATATTCACAGGGCAGCTTTAGAAGACACAGAACTGTGCAGAAACCAGTTTACAATCAGGACATGTACAATCAGTATCGACTGGAGGATAGAGATAGGTATTTTGAAGAGGAACGTCCACATTTTCAAGATGGTTATGATAGAGATGTCTTGAACATGAATAGGGGGACAAAGCCTCGATACACTGAACTTAATCCACATGTTGACGTGTTTCAGCCACACCAGTTTGATACAGCTGAGATACCAAGACCAAGACAAACACCCACGCGGCAGCCTACATCTCCTGAGGTAGCTATTACAAGTGTCATCATCCAACTCCGTAAGCCTGTTCCAGAGATCATCAAGTTTAGCGGTAATCCTTTGGAATACAAAAGATTCATTCGTCAGTTCAAGACCAAAGTAGTTGCTTACGCAGAAGATACAGATGAAACCATGAACTATTTAGAACAGTTTACAACTGGTGAAGCTCACAAAATTGTCTCTAGCTATAGTTACTTGGATTCACGGAGAGGCTATGAAGCTGCGATGAGAGAATTAGAAAGCCGCTATGGTGACACAGAAACGATTGCATCAGCATTTGTCAAGAGGGCTCTAGATTGGAATCCGATCAAGAACGACAGCGTAAAAGCGCTCATCGAGTTCTCAATTTTTCTCACTGAATGTTTGAACGCTGTAGAGAGTATTGAAGCTATGAGAGTGCTTGAGTACCAAGACAATATCAAGAAGCTGGTCATGAAATTGCCATACTACTATCATGACAAGTGGAGAGGCTACGTGGATAGACGAAGAAGTGAAAGGCAACTGATAAGATTTCATCACCTTGTGGACTTTGTCAAGCTGGAAGCAAGAAAGGCAAACGACCCAATCTACGGCAAGTTGGCACTTAGGACTGAACATAAACCAATACCTAAGACTAAATATCCAGCACTTAAAGACAAGCAAGTCTCTTTTGCAACTGATCTTCCAACCAAGCCAAGCCAGACCGAAAATCTACAATCTTTGAGATCGAAAGCCTTTCTCTCACCATGTATTTGCTGCCAGTCGAATCAACATGGAGTCGAAAGATGCGATCAGTGGAGATCTCGCCAACACTTTGCGAAGATCAACATATTGAGAAATAAAGGCCTCTGCTTCAGGTGCCTGAGACATGGACATGTCAGCAAATCTTGCCCCCAGATAGAAGCTGTACAGTGCAAGATTTGTAAGGGTCAACACTTAACCATTCTGCACATGGACAAGAAAGATGAAAGAATCGACAAGCAGGACAAGATTATGACAAGGCAGAGTGGAGACAACAAAAGTCCAGTTAGTGCTTGTGCTGAACTTCACACGCAAGAAGACGAGACAGGGGCTGGAGAGGTACAGTGTACTATGGCTATCGTTCCTGTCAGAGTGAGTTACAAGGACAGTTTGAAGTACGTTGAAACCTACGCATTCCTTGATCCTGGTAGTAGCGCATGTTTTTGCACAGAGACACTGATGACAAAGTTAGGCTGCGAAGGTAAAAAGAAGAGGATATCTCTCGAAACGATGGGTAAGCCTCACACCATGACTACACTGGAAATCAATGGTCTTAAAGTCTGCGACCTGGACATGAAATCTACAATCAAATTGCCGAAGGTCTATACCAAAGACAAGTTGCCTGTATCAAGACATCACGTTCCACGACAAGATGACGTCTTGAAATGGCCACACCTCTCTGACATTGACTTCTGTGAAAAGAAAATGGAAATTGGACTTTTAATCGGCAATAATGTACCCAGCGCATACACACCATTAGAAGTCAGAACTGGACCAATCAGCGCACCCCATGCAACAAAGACTATCCTCGGCTGGATAGTGTGGAACCTTCTCAGAGACTCGGTGACTGGTGCTGATGACAAGCAATATGCCAACAGAATTGAAGTAGCTGCTGTCCCAGAGGAAGAGGAATTGAAAACTATCGACAGAATGTTGAAAGATTCGATGAATTACGATTTCCCAGAACGGACAATAGACGATAAGAAAGAAAATTCACAGGAAGATTTGATGTTCCTGAACAAGGTGTCCCAATCATTAGGTTTCAAAGATGGACACTACACAATTGGACTACCCTTTAGAAATGACAATGTCAAGATGCCAAACAACTCAAATCAAGCATTACAAAGACTTGGACATCTCAAGAGTAAAATGAAGAAGAATGCTGACTTTCACTCCGACTACACAGAGTTCATGAACAAGATCATCAACAAGGGCTACGCGGAACAAGTCCCAATCAGCGAACTGCACAAAGGTGAAGGCCAAGAATGGTATATTCCACATCATGGTGTATATCATCCCCAGAAGCAGAAGATTCGAGTAGTTTTTGACTGTTCTGCACTGTATCAGGGTATCTCTCTCAACAATCAATTATTGCAAGGACCCGATCTAACCAACAATCTCCTTGGTATCCTGTTAAGATTTAGAGAGGAAAGAATAGCCATTATCGGGGACATAGAGGCAATGTATTATCAAGTCAAGGTGCCGAAAAGTGATCAAGATTTCCTACGATTTTTCTGGTGGCCCGTTGGTGACTCATCGAAAGACCCAGTAATCTACCGCATGACAGTTCACTTGTTTGGAGCCATATCCTCACCGACTTGTGCCAACATAGCTCTTAGACAAACGGCCTCAGATAATGAACATTACTTTCCTGGAGAAGTCACAAACCTGATTGAGAAAAACTTCTACGTTGATGATTTCCTGAAGACAACACCAACAGATGAAAAGGCCAAAGAATTCATTCAAGAGGTCAGTCAACTCTGTTCAAGTGGAGGCTTCCACTTGACCAAATGGATAAGTAACAGCCATAGCGTCATGGATTCTGTACCCAGCAAAGAGTGTGCTAAAGGTGCCATGGACTTGAACCTTGATCAAGATCAACTGCCAGCTGAACGAGCACTCGGCGTTCACTGGAATGTTGAAGAAGATACGATCAGATTCGACGTGAACATCAAACCCAAGCCAGAAACAAGAAGAGGTATCCTATCCATAGCAAACTCCATCTTTGATCCTCTCGGACTGTTAGCACCATTTATTCTGAAAGCAAGAATATTGCTACAAAACCTCTGCAGAATGAAGATAAGTTGGGATGACGACATTGGTGACAAAATGAAAAAGAAGTGGCAAGCTTGGATTGAAGATCTGAAACTAGTTGGCGAACTTGACATCCCAAGATGTTACAAACCACCTGACTTTGGAGAAGTAAGCACTTGTGATCTACACATGTTCTCTGATGCCAGCGATGCAGGATACGGTGTCGCTGCCTACATATGTATCACAAACTGTCAGAACAAAGTTCACTGCACCCTAGTTCTTGGAAAGTCCAGAGTGGTTCCTTTGAAAAAGATCACAATCCCACGACTTGAACTCATAGCTGCAGTCCTATCTGTACGCCTTAGTAAAGTGCTAACAAGGGAACTTGAATATCCACTACGAAAGATCTACTTTTGGACCGATAGAATGTCCGTGATTCGGTACATAAGTAACGAAACAACCAGGTTTCACACTTTCGTAGCGAACAGAGTTGCACTTATAAGAGAAGCTACAGATGTGGAACAGTGGAACTACATAGACTCAAAGTCTAACCCGGCAGACATTGCATCAAGAGGCATCAAGATGAGAAAGCTAATAGACTCAAGCATTTGGTGGAACGGACCAGAAATCCTACAAACTCCAATCAAAACCGAAACCCAAGATCAAGACGACTTGAAACTAAACAATGACGACCCAGAAGTTAAGTGCCATGTCAGCAGTACTGTGACCCAAACATGTGATGTGATGGACAAACTGTTACTTTTCTTTTCAGATTGGATGAAACTGAAGAGATCAGTTGCTTGGATCCTTGCTGTAAAAGAAGAACTGGCACGTCGAGTGAAGATCAGAAAAGAAAACACAGAATTCCAAGAAATGAACAAGAGACGAATAGACAGACGGACACAAGAATTGAAAATAGCAAGAGGTGAACTGTCAAGCAGGATGATAGAGAAAGCAGAGGAATCTATCATTAGGTACATACAGTCGCAACACTATGCAGCTGAAATATGTGATCTGCAGCGGAAAGAGAATTCCAGACAAATCAAGCACTATTCTTCACTGCGCAAACTAGACCCCATTCTTGCTGACGGCATACTTCGAGTCGGAGGTCGACTCAACAAATCAGAACTTTCCTATGATGCTAAACATCCAATCATACTCCCCAAAAGCTCTACAATCACTGAACTCATCTTGAGAGACATTCACAAAAAAGTTGGACACTTGGGAAAAAACTCGATGTTATCTGAACTTCGACAAAAATTTTGGATTGTTGGAGCCGGAAATGCAATCAAAAGGGTTGTATCAAAATGTGTCACATGCAAGAAATATCAGGCTCAAACTCTGAACCAGAAGATGGGTGATTTGCCGCAGAGAAGATTGACAACCAACGAACCACCGTTTACCAACACCGGCATGGATTTCTTCGGACCAATACTTGTGAAGCGTGGGAGAGCTTGTGTCAAACGGTACGGTGTTGTTTTCACCTGTTTAGCCGTAAGGGCGGTCCACTTGGAAGTGGCACACAGCCTTGACACTGATTCGTGTATAAATGCTATTCGCCGCTTTACTGCGAGACGAGGCAATGTGAAATCCATTTGCTCAGATAATGGTACCAACTTGGTTGGATCCTGTAAGGAATTAAAGTGTGAAATTCAGAATTGGAATCAACACAAAATTGGAAAAGAACTCCAACAAAAACACATCGAATGGCACTTCAACCCACCTAGTGCGTCACACTTTGGAGGAATTTGGGAGAGACTTATCAGATCCGTAAGAAAGATTCTCTATTCTCTCATGCAGGAACAAACTATACGTTTGGACGATGAAGGGTTACAAACTCTTTTTTGTGAGATCGAAGCAATTCTGAACAATCGTCCCATTACAGAGTTATCTACAAATCCCAATGACCTAATTCCTCTGACCCCAAATCACCTCCTGCTGCTTAGACCCGGTGAAAGCTTTTCACCTGGTATCTTCACCAAAGATGATAACTATGCAAGACGTCGCTGGAAGCAGATCCAGTATCTTTCAGACATTTTCTGGAAGAGATGGCAGAAGGAGTACGTAGTGCTCTTAAATCAGAGACAGAAGTGGTGTTTCCCCAAAAGAAATGTACAAATAGGGGATGTCGTGCTCGTAGTAGACAATACTCCGAGAAACTCCTGGGCTATGGCCCGGGTCTTAGATGTGATGACTGATTGCAGAGGACTCGTCCGCGCTGTTAGAGTCAAAACCCAGTCAAGCGAATATGTTCGACCCGTGCATAAACTGTGCCTGCTGCTAGAAAATGACTGACTTTTGACCTATATGATGACAGGGTTATCTCCCCTGGTCTTCAATGAAGTGAATGTGGTGAACTTTAATTGGTAAAATAGTAAATCACCACTTTGAGCCATGAAGAAGTGATATGATGATTCTAACATGAACTTTAATTTTTGTTTTTCAGCTTTACCTTGCAAAGGGCTAGGTTTTTCATTATGAATCTTATTGCAATTCAGCAAATTTATGTTTCTCAGGGAAGTTCTCCGTTTAAGTTTTCTTATTTCAAATTCACCCACTCAAGTAATAACCATTTATTTTTGGCATTTCTTCGGGGTAGTCTTATTTCAAATTTTGACCAATTTGTGGTAATGCTCATTTATAATTGCTTTCATTCGGATTATGACGCAATTCAGGGGCTGGTATGTAATGGCCAAAATTGACTTTTGGAATTAATTTTATGTCAAAAGTTTATTCTAGATGTGAAACTAAATTGACCCACTTTTTGGGACTCTTAGCTCTACTCAAGAGGCAAGGGAAGTAACTCCTCATCTGGTAGTAGATTTTAGACTATTGATGGGAGCACATGGTCATGAGCTCAGAGATGTGCTTAGATTTGAAGATTTGAGAGATGTTAAATGTTTCTGAAGATATGAAGACTTGGAACTTCTATATTAATGTCAATCATTCAAGTATTCAGAAGTTGAACCATGAAGAATAAACTAAAAGGAACTGCATTGAAGGTATTGGCATTGTTTATTGATGAAAGTGAAGGAACATTTGACTTTGAACATGATGATATGAAAACACAGTAGGTGATACAAACTGATTTGAAGATTTTGCATACAACCGTGTGGGTTAAAATTGTATGTATAAATTTGAATGGGTTTTCAGGCTGGTTACAGTAAAGTTGGACATGGCCTTGATGGGAAGATATTTTCAGTATAAGCACTTTTATCTTGCTCAGTACATTTATGAGTTATTGTTACACTTGCAAATTTCGATTTACATGTACACTTTCGTTGTATCAAAGAGATAGAATTATTTAAAACAACATTTTGTCAATATTTCAATATCTGAACTTCCTGAATATATTAATTAATATTTCGTCTTAGGGCGGTGTTCGTAGTTAATAAAAGCAGTTTATGCACTTTTGTTCATCAGCCCTGAATCATTCATCTACCACCTGTTTTAATAATAAAAACCGATTATAAACTTATTGTGTGACAATGATTAGGCTTACAATGGCTGCAAAACATAGATTATCTCCCCAAGAACCTAGAAGCAAAAATATTTTGGACAAGTTCTTTGGCCAATGTACAGTTTACATTGCAGATTTGGTGACGCTATAAATTTAAATGGTTTCCACAGACATACTTTTCTAAAAAGAACAAGCAGACGAACTTGGTCCCCGCCATATTGAACCTTGATTGGCAATAGTTTGTAGGACATCCTTAATTCATCCACATATCTTGTGAACTATTCAAATCATAAGTAATAAATTAAAGCTTCAGGATAATATATATTGTTCTACTTCCGAAGCTGTTTTGATCTCACACCTTACTGTTTTAAAGAACTGTTTTTGAAGCGAAATTCTAAATTACTTTTTAATGGAAACAGCTAGAAGTTATTCAAAGAATAAATTTCTAAATTCACAACTTAAAAAAGTGTTTTGAGTTTAGCTCCGGAAATAAAATTGAAGATGCGTTTCCATGGAGAGAAGTCCTACGAAGTATAAAACGCACATCTTCACATGATGAGTGTTCCACATACCAAGTTTCTTTGATGTATTCATCACATTTCTTAAGTCCTCGTTCTAACAAATTGTAAGTTCTGTTTCTAAGGAAATGACAGCAAATAGAAATCCAAAGCATTAGAACAACTAAAAGCGCAAATCTAAACATGATGAGTGTTCCACAAAACAAGTTCCATTGAGCTTGGCTTTACAATTATTGAGTTATGGTCCGGAACCGAAATTGAACGAAATGTTAATAACCAGAATTTAAAAATCCAACTCGAAAACCCCAACATGATGATTGTTCCACATACAAAAATGTACCATGTATATCCAATACTACATTACAAATCGAGGGAAACCATTTGACTTGGATAGTTTCTATGATGAGTTGAAGGAAAATAGATATACAAAATGTAATATTTACTTTCTCAGCAGTTCATCTGTCCCATCAAGTATTTATCAGCAAATAACTTCATTGAGCGGGTTCAACATCACATCATCAATCCTGAATATAGCCTCTGAGCAGAAAGCGGTGACCACATTGGAATGTGCAAGGATGTGCTCGAAGTTGGGTTCCTGTCTCTCATTCTTCTACAACTCCATTATGGAACAGTGCCAGTTCCACACAGAAGTGTTCCTCGCTAATACTGGAGCTACAGCAGAAGCAGGAACAGACTATTTCTACCAACTTGAGAAGCCATCATTTCACTGCCCAACGCAGGATGGTTACCAGATGCTGGGATCCAATGAGATGTGCGTCAAATTCCACACTGACAAGAAGACATGGTCTCAGGCTGATGATGCATGCATCAGCTACTCTCCGAAGGGGCATCTGGTTGTAGCTGATACAGAAGTCAAGGCAACTTTAGTAGTGAATGCTGGCCAGAAGATTGAACAGTTCAGTATGTAAAATTTTAGTGAAGAGTGCTGTTGTACCCATCAAACATTTTCAAAGTTTCAAAAATGCGTAAAAATCGATAAACAAGACGCGAATTCACTTTCTGTGATCAGATTGTAAAATATAAATTGTACTCATACACCATTCGTCAACTCTCAAACCTTCAAGATGCGCACATCTAAATAGTTTGCAATTTGCGCTCTTTTTTCAGTAGGATTCTGAAGTTACTGTTGAATGTTCTTCTCAAAATGGTTTAATGACATAGTCAACAACTTTTTTATCTTGTAAACAGTGTCGCAGAATGAGAGAAAATGAATGAAAACGTGAACTGACAATCGCTTTGTTGGATTGCATGAAAGCAGTGTAATTACATCACCAAATGACGAACAACAACACTTGACGTCATTAAAGAGCAGCCCGCCGCTCTTTTATGATGCTTCGCCTTGCAAGTTTAGTACTGTAAATACGGTCTCGGAAACGTAGATTAAACATGATTTTATATTTTCTATGTTTTACTGACATGTGACTTGAAATTGGTATGCTCGAAACTTTTCATCTAAGTGATTTAGTTAAAATAAACTTAGCCATTCATAAAGTTGTTCCGTCAACCAAACAAAATGCAAGTTATATTTAGAAATCTGTAATTCCCATGACCATAATAAAAACTATAATAGCCGGCATATCTTTGCCCGTTTGGTTAAGAAATGTTGATCGTTCTTTACAAAACCTTCATCACAAAAGTATGGAAATTTTGGTAATAAAACATGTTGTAGATATAATATATCTGAAAGGACGCGATGTACTGTAGAACGTCACAACACACGATAAAAAAAACCTATCCTATTTTAATCCCTAGCTCGTCTAGCTAAGGAGATTTCAAACGAGAAAAATGAAATTTAGGTCACTTGCTTGTGGAGCATTCATCAATTAAACCATCTTACTTGTTTGTTCGTAGAATTTCTTTTGGATGCTAGTTTGTTTTTGTTAAGATCAACAAAACATATTTTCTATAGATATATTTCTATCGACAATTTCACTTTGTCTGTTTTCAGAAAATTCAGTATACATGGGACTGACAGTGAATGGTTGGGTAGACGGAAGTGATCTTCTCTATACTAACTGGGACCCAACAGTAACTGTTGTTCCTGGATCAGAATGCGTGGCGTTTTGGAGAAATCATAATTGGACATGGAAAGCAGTAGACTGTGATACAGCAAAACACTATATCTGTCAGATTGACTATTAAGTGTCAAAATGGAAAAGCACATTTTACCATTACCTATGAGGACATTGGCGATTCTATTTTGTCACTTGACGGCCAGTTAAAATGAAGAGGCGAAGTGAGTTGAAATGGCTTGAAATACAGAGTTGAAAGGAATTTAGACAAATGGAGTGATACATTTTCAAATGCATTATAAATAATCTGACTGTTATAATATGCTAAATATGGCATCTGTTTTCAAATATTTTGGAGTGAAATTGTGATTGAACAAGTGTTTGTGGCTGTTTAAATTGAAGCAGGTCACGTGGTTCCGCCGCCATATTGATTTTCCTCACTTCTGAAAATTTCCAGAGCCCATGCACCTTGACAATCTTCTTGATCAATGATTGAGAGATGATATTTGCACATGATGTGGCTGAAGCATTGCGCTTATTCGCAATACTTATTTCACAATGAGTACCTGAAATCTGGCAATTTTGCAAAAAGTGAAAACAAAAACAACAAACACCACAAAACTGGACAACAACATTCCCTATCGATTTGGCCTATAGCGATTTTCGGCCGTAATAATAGATCTTTGGCTATTTCCATTTGGTGAACTTTTGCAGTTTGGAGGGTACACATCTTAAAAAATCTTCTTCTAAATCATGGTAACACATACAGCTTTGTAGGATAGCTAATCTGAAAGCTGAATAAATGCACATAGCATCTGAGCCAAAATTTTGAATTTCATGTTAGAACTAAAATTATCTGCCTTTGAATATGGTCTTTTTTAAATGTCCGCTTTTCGCCTTGTGTTCAAAGGGGCATAGCTCTGTAACAAACTGACTTACATGTATCTCTTTCTTATAACAACCTCAACAATTCCTTCATATATCATAATCTTATAAAAGTTGATAATGTGGCTACAACTTGGACAAAGAAAGAAATAATTGAAATTTTGTGATTTTGATAATGTTCGAGGGGTACCTCCTTTAGAGATTTTTTTTTATCGTTAACCACTGAAGATATCGTTATTTTTATTAGCTCAATGTGAACTAGGGATATCATTTATTAAGAACAATAACTTTCAAACATGTGTGTGTCATAGTTAATGTATGACAATTCATAGATCTTTGTCATTTTTCGAAAATTTCCATTTTCAGCAAATTTCGAAGGATCATTACTGCTCAACTAATTCCGATATTATACAATTATAGACTTCAGTTTAGGTGAATCAAATTGTCTATCGACCTCGGAACATAACTTTCTGAGGTCGATAAACCATTTGATGCACTGATGACAGTCAAATAAATGAAGTCAATAACTGTTTTATTATATGATTCATGAAAGTGTAATTAATTTTAAAAATAAATAGCCTATTTGTCCACCAATTTTTTTTTTACCTGTAAACCTAAAATTAATGACAACATACACTTTGGTTGAACAACAAAAAAAGGTTATTCTTAAATAACTTAACATGAACATGAAACATTAATTTGCTTCAACTATAAGCAAATCTAAACAGTGCTCCTCGCAGGGGTGATCTATTTTTGGCTCAAGGTCATTGGATTTTTGTCGACTTCGCGTGACGCTTCCCGCGGTCAACATTAAACAATTATTGACTTCAAGTGAGGTTGATCCAATCATTTATCGACCTTTGACACGTGATATTCACCTCGGCGAATGATTTATCGACCTTTGACACGTGTGACACATGTGTCCAAGGTCGATAAATCATTGGATCAACCGAGTCTGAAGTCTATAATTGTTTTATTATATGTCTTAACTTGCTATTCAGGTATGAGGTGAACGATTTCATCATGATACATCAAGATTCAATGAAAACAAATCAAGCTTAAATTCAATTGTTTAATGTTAAATTCAATTTGAACTTTTAACAGTAATGTAATAATATTTCAACAATTTCAAAATATCACTGTCGAAAATATTTAAAATAATTATTTAATTTCTTTGTCATGCCTTCGATATAGGCCTACGTACCGTACTTTGTATGATTCATTGAATTCAGTGGGTCATGAACAATGTTACCCGTTTTTCCCGATACGTGCTTAATGTCTGTTAATCCTATGATGAAGGTAAACTGCGTAGCCGTTCTCTTGTGACATCTTTGGATAAAACTTGGCGAGTATTTTGTCCAGTTATTCAATTTCAAAAGTCTTTAAATTCTAGCGACGTTTATCGTATAGGTACGCATTCATGGTCCTCTCAGCACTGGTTGTTGTCCTCGTGGTGTCCGGCACATCCTTTTTCTTTCAGCAGCAAGTTTATTTCCTCATTAGAAACAGTGGCGAATCTTTATTTGGAAGTTTATTTCTTTGATGCTGTATCGTTTTACGGTCGCCTGCCATATTGTTGATACGAAAGGGACGTAACTCTAATTCAGCAGGGTCACAGAGACGAAGCGATGTCGGGATTGTCCGGATTGTTATATCAACCTCTCGCGCGTCACACAAGTTGACATCGCTTGGTGTAAGTGCTGTCATGTGGCTTAGTAGACCAATCAGAATGACGGAAATAATCCATTCATAAAATAAAACGTTAGATCATCGTCGATTACTATCCGTCTCAGCCAATCAGAAAACAGAACATTCGTCCATCACATAATTATTTGCACCTACATGTATGTATGCACAATTCCAAGAACAAAACCTTGTATGTTTCATCAACAAATTAACAGTTAAGTTTGACACATCGCAAAAGTGGTTTTGGGGTCCGAAAATAAATATTTTGGAGTATGCTCCTGAAAATTCAGAAGAACATGACTCATTAACAGTGAATGCAATCTAAATGATGATTACATCTTCTTCAGTCTAAAAGCACAACTTTTTCAAATGTTCTAAATTGTGTTGTTTTATCAACAAGTCCTGACTGTTGCCGAAAATTGTCATTTTGACAATAATAGACTCAGTATAGTGACGATATGTAAAAGTATCGATTTCTGATCGAAAACCGGACAATGCACCGCAGATGGCGCGCGTCAATTAGTCAAACGTAATTTTGGAAACTTATTTACAACAGACAAAAATACGAATATGGGTTGATAATGTTTAATAGGTCTTATAACTGCTGTACATATACAAGGGGCGTGTAGTTTCGGTTTCAGCACATGTATAATGATGTTGCTCGATTGGAAATTGGAAAGTATTTTTTAAATTTGACGTCTGGGGATGAATATGCAAGTTAGGTAAAATTGTTTCAACTGAAATCAACAAATATCGTATGTTAGCACGTATTAAAGCGAAATAAAATTTCATGAAACACAATGAGAGACTCGCAGTGCATTTTTAATATAGGAAAAATTAAAAGTTCAAATAGTTAGGTGCAACTTTTGTTTAAAGATGCGCAATATCCTTGCAAGCGATAACATAAATCATGGCGAGTTAGTAGGGCACATGGTTAAGCCATCATTTTGATTTTCTTGAAAATTATGCCATTTCTACAGGGGAAATTTGGGTCTCAATAATCCTACAAACATGTTAGAGACTTGCAACTTTCATCAAAAGAAGCTCAATTACATTCGAAGTGTGGCTTCATCCATTACTTTCATTCATTTATGCGCTGAATCATTTTGTCGACACTTGTGACTATATTTTCATTTTCATTTTTTTTTAATTTTGATTTTAATTTTGTATTTTCATCTTTACGCCGAATTTCTCACAAAACAATTCAATGAAAGTATAATTCATAGCTATACATCTATGGCGAACATATTGAGTCATTTCATTGTAACAAACGATGTTGAAAAAAAATCAGGGACATATTCATCTGCTCTGTAATCTCCTCTTATGAACTGCCATATGATAACAATTTTATATAATGGCGATCTACATGTAGCACGTCGTTCTTATTAAATATTGCTCACACAGAA
Source organism: Gibbula magus (assembly GCA_936450465.1). Taxonomy (NCBI): domain Eukaryota; kingdom Metazoa; phylum Mollusca; class Gastropoda; order Trochida; family Trochidae; genus Gibbula; species Gibbula magus. Next base: position 20,530,197 of record OW388291.1, read on the forward strand.
AGGTAAATAAGTGTTATTTGTGGCTTTAAAATACTCCTGAGTCAATAAAGAGTTCTAAAACTAATGTATATGGTTCCGTTAAGCCATACAATATCATTTCCAAACGAGCGGCCATTTTTTTTCATATTAAAATGGCCGCTTGAAGGTAGTTCAAGTGATCGGACTGATGTTGCGAAAGCTAAACACACAGAGTAGAACATGATACAATGATGGAATGGTAACCACCTAGCCGTAAGAACTCTCGAAATCGCATGAGACATACAAATTTACCTTTCACAGTGAAGAGTTCCACAAAATTGTCGTATTATACGTCCTACCATTTTCGGCCAAAATGGATAACAGTTTGTAGCACAGGGTTTATCCATTGTGTAATGAGATGTGTTAGCCTCTTGCGTGAAAAGTAAGTGTATAAATTTTAATTATAAATGGCAAATTTGAGAAAAGATAACATGCCAAAAACATGATACAGGGTCTTTAAACATGTATGTATTAATATGAGGTTGAAACATGCCATTGATTATATAGCTTCAACAATCAAGTTTATCTGAAGAGATATTCCCGTTTTTAAATTGCGGGTAGATATAGTTTAAATAGAACATACTATCTTTCAACTGTTAACCATTAAATGCAGAATTCGAAGCATCCAACGAATCTCGTTTCAGCAAAGGTTATCCATTTATGATACTCCGAAGAGCTGTGATATTGGACTGGATGAGAAGTTTATGAGATATTAGATTAAATGCAACAGAATTGTACATAAGTGAATATCTTGAACGCTAAAATCACCGAGTAAGGGATATTTAGAAGTGAATTACATCGGGGAAACTATTGGATAGCAACGTCTATATTCTGTAAATACATAAAGATTCGTTCATTCTCTCAAACGTTTACCTCTCTCACGTTTGTATTACAAATCATCATTGTATATCAACTCATGTAAAATGGCCAACACTGTTCTATTATCTGAGATAAAAAAAAATACGTCCACAAGCCGATTCTACCATCGAAATTCAACTCGCCTAGACGGAAATAAGTCTGACCAGACTTGATTTGTCAAGCGGTGTATACACCGATCATATGACTGACGTACATGTACCCAGCTGCTCCTGGAACAGGCTAAAATTGAATAAAGTGCATCGGCGTAGAGAAAGCGGGACGTCAGCACTGGATCCCTAATCAAGCATAGCTAACGATTGCTCACATTTGGAGTGTAGGTTTATTCGTAGACAAAACAGGTTCGTAGACGTCAATTTCGTTAGTTTCGTAGACGGATAAAATGTAAGTTTCGTTGACATTAGTAGAATATAGAATACAATCATTATTACTAATTATTTTCATGAAAAGTGATAAATTATTACCGCTAATTGGTCTTTCAAGTGGAGTGGTAAGTGTCAAAGTGGACAGAAGGCTGAGATCTGCACAGAAGAAGGTCGCGAAATTGGTTTTCGGACGCTTAACTCATTATGTCTACGAACCCCTTTTGCCTATGAAATCGCTGGTTCCAACATTTTGCACAGTCACGTCTAGGCGAGATGTATTTCAATCCTGGTTTTAGGTTGAGTCGACTTATCGGTGTATTTGTGGCAAACAGTAAGAAACTAAAGTACCGTTTTGGTCATTTTAATATGAAACCGAATAAAGGGTCGACGGTAAGTTATTTCAGAGGACAATGTGAAAAAATTAAGATATAAGCCACGAATGTTATCGAATCGGAGTTTTTTTTTAAACGAGTCCAACATGGCGAGTGTTGATCCTTTAGACTATTCTTATAGAGGGGTGTGGATACTCTTATATACATTGTGTATAGTAAGATATTTTTTTATTTTTTTTTAATATTTTTTATTCCATTTCAAGCATGATGTACAGTTTATAGCAAGGTTAACATGTGTTGGCAGTCAAATGTAAATAAAAATACACATAACTGTGAAAAGAAGGCATGGTATAGTCATGTGGTTTCAATTTGCACATAGGAGAAGTAACTAGTAATGATTTGGTGATGATCAATAGGAAAATTGACATATTCGGGTATTTTATGAGTGCTTCATTTCAATATTAAGAGTAATTTCTAGATTTTGCCATTTCTTAGTGAAATGCTGATATCTACTATTTTTTATTGCAATAAATCTTTCTATATTGCATACATCCTTTAGCAATGTAAGAAATCCTGCATAAGATATATCTTGCTGTTTTAAACTTGATGTATAAATAAATCTTTTGGCGAGAAGTAAAATAGTACGTTTTTGATTAAACGTAATTATTTATACTTACCTGTTGACTAGACCTACTTTGCCTTACCTCCCAGGGGTAATGCTATTTCAACCTTAATACAGACGAACTTGAAGAATGGATGAGGGGTGCGTAAAATCCCTTATCCAAGGGCCGGTAAGTCTAGATGGTCTCGTGACGTCACTACCGGTTCATATCACTCTCCGAAAGTCCCAAAGGCAAGACAGACCAAGTGGGGAGGATGGGAGGGCCTAGAGCGTAGGTCTAGTCAACAGGTAAGTATAAATAATTACGTTTAATCAAAAACGTACTATTATTTAAATACCTATCTGTTGACTAGACCTACTTTGCCTAGAATCCCACCGCAAGGAGGCGGGTCAGTAGATACATGGTAGTGACGAGACCAGCGACTAGCCCTGAGTGTAAGCTAACCTACGAGTCCTCCACCCTGTGGTGAGGACAAGGCACAGCCCGGGAGATACCATCTCTACCGCTAAGCGGATCGAAGAGACAACCCTGCCACTCAACTTCCGATCAACATACCGCCCCCCAAACCCCAACAGGGAGGGGGGGGTCAAAACGAAGTTAAAGAAAAAACCAACAGACACGAGAGTAAGCAATGTAAACCCTGTTTATTTACAATAAGTCCCAAACGCGTCTAAGAAGGATGACCCCTTCTTGGTCTGGTTGGGGGGACCACCTTCGTCTGCGCGAAGACCTGTGGACCCAGCCTAGAGATGCCTTCAAGATCAGCAGTGGAGACATCTCGCAGGTAATGGTTGGCGAAAACCTCTGATGAACGCCAAAAACACCCTGCCATGACATCCGAAACCGCGATGTTGCAGTGATACGCCATCGTGGCTGAAACTGCGCGGATCTCATGAGGATTGGAACGCGACGGCGGAGGCAAATCAGCGGCCTTGTACGCATCAATTACCGCCGATCTTAGATACACCCCCAACGCTCGCTTGTCTAGTTCCTTGGTGCTCCTGGGTGAGTGAGGCAAGAACAGACGACGCCTGCCATCCCTCAGCCTGCGGGTACGCTGCGTGTACACCCTTAAGGCTCTTACTGGACACAAAGAGAGATCCACCTCATCTGAGTCCGAACCCAGAGCTGGGATAGAGAACGTACGTCCCGCTTCATCCGCTGCTTGGTTCTTACAGACAAAATCAGGAGCCAACCCCAGCGAGGCGGAGCCCCCCTCCCTGACCTCAAAACGTAGCAGGTCCGCCTGCAACGCATGGATCTCTGAAATCCGCGCCGCAGAGGCCATGGCCACCAGAAAAATGACCTTGATGGTGAGAGGGAGGAGAGGCACGTCGGAGAGCGGTTCATACCTATCGGAGCGCAGGTGGTTGAGCACAATGGCTAAGTCCCATTCAGGTGGGCGAAGCCTGGACCTGCCGTCCACCGAACGGGAGGTCTTAATTAGGCCCTTGAGGACCGACACATCCAATCCTGGCGATCTCTTCCTGAGAACCGACAGGATGGCCGACATGTTGGTGTTAATTGACGACGCCTTAAGATGTCTAGTGTTGCGAAGGTACACCAAGTACTCCGCAACCTGAGGCACTGAAGCCTCTGCCGGAATGAAATCCCTCTGAGCACAGAACGAGGCGAAGGCCTGCCACTGGAAATCATAGAGCTTCCTAGTGGTTTTCCTATGCGAGGTAGCTATTGCGTTGGCGACGCACTTAGAGTATCCACTACTCCTTAGCCCTCTTTTAATACAAGCCAAGCGTGAAGGGAGAACACCTGAGGGTTCTCGTGTAACCTTCCGCTTGGCCTGCTGATGAGCAGATCCCTCCGTATCTGAATCGGAACCGGTTCCTGCCGACAGAGCCGACGGAGAGGAACGAACCACGGCCGGGCTGGCCACCAAGGGGCGACCAGCAGGAGACGAAGAATCCGAGTTTCCCCTATCTTGGCTACAACTTGGGAGAGGATGGCCGGCGGCGGAAAAGCATAGGCGTCCATCCCCTCCCACCCTAATGAGAGCGCGTCTAAGCCCATCGCTAGCGGGTCTGGCACTGGGGAGATGTAAGTTTGCAATTGGTGGTTGAGACACGTCGCGAACAGATCTATCAGCGGGGTGCCGAACTGGAGACACAACCCCCTGAAAACCACCGGATTCAGTTGCCACTCCGTTGGGGGAGGGGCATCCGGACGTGACAACGCGTCCGCCAAGACGTTCTTGGCACCTGGAATGTGGACCGCTCGAATGTCCAGGTCCACCTCGTCCACCAACTCGAAGAGCTGGAGTGACACGCGTAGCAGAGACTGTGCCTTGGTGGACCCCTGCTTGTTTATCGACCAAGCAGCCGCCGAACTGTCCGTGTGTACTAGCAGGCACTGGCCCCTCAAGGGGACCTGCCAGTGCTGAATGGCAAGACGTACTGCGTCCAACTCGAGGACGTTGATGTGTAGGTTCCGCTCTGATGGGGACCAAACTCCCGCCACCTGTTCGTGACTCATGTGCGCTCCCCACCCTTGGGTGGAGGCGTCTACAAACAGGTGAGCTGAGGGGGGGCGAGGACGAAGTGGAACGCCTGCGAACACACTCTCGTCTACCCGCCACCAAGCTAGGAACCGATGTAGGTCTGGGGTTAAGACTATGTCGTGACGACAACGCGTCTCCCTGATGTGGGGATTCAGGAACACCTGTAACGGGCGAAGGAACAACCTCCCCCTGCGGGTCAGGTCCTGAGCTGACGTTAATAACCCCAACACTCTTTGCCACTGACGTAGGGAGAGCGAGGCATCGAGCGCGCGATCCATAAGGCGATCGTAACGAGCCATCCGCTCCCTCGTGACGAAACCGCGGAACAGCCGGGTGTCTAGGATAGCCCCTAGGAACTTCAGACGCGTTGCCGGAACCAAGTCCGACTTCTCTAAGTTCACTAGCCACCCCAGACGACGGAACAGGTCCATCGTGAACCTGAGCTGCGCCTCGAGAACGACCGGGGAGCGGTCGTGAGCGATCCCATCGTCCAAGTACATTAGGAACTGAATGTCGCATTGGTGAAGGAATTGGACGATGGGCTGAGTCACCCGTGTGAATAACCAGGGGGCGGACGAGATCCCGAACGGGAGCACGCACCACTGAAAATGTCTGCCGTCCAGGATGAAGCGGAGGTACCTGCGGTCCCGATAGTGAATCGGCACGTGCAGGTACGCATCCTGTAGATCGAGAGACACCATGCAGTCTGAGCGCTCCAAGGACCGCATCACTGAGGGAAGCGTCAAGAGTCGAAAATATGGCGGCCGAACGAGGAAGGAGCGGTTGAACACCTTCAAATCGTGAATTAGCCGCCATTTTTTCGAGTTCCTTTTGGGTATTACGAACACTGGGGAGTAAAACCCCGGCGTTAGATGCGGGGTCAGGACCTCCTGCACCGCCCGTTTGGAGATTAATATCTCCACCTGTTCCAATGTCAATTTGAGCCGGTCCCCTGCTAAGGGACGCTCCATTGGAGTACAGGTGAGGGGCGGCGGAGACGAGACGGGAATGCGGAACCCCTGACCCAGAATCCGACACACGTAAGGGTCTAACCCTAACTGTACCCAGTTGCTGACAAAGTCTTGGAGGCGACCCCCCACCAAGCCCTCCGACACCGGAACGAGTGGAGGAGGGAGCAGCGGGGGTGACCACGAGTCACTTCCTCCACTTCTTTTGCGGGGTACGACCTCCGGCGCCAGGCCGGGGGGACTTGGGGGACTGACCCGTGGATCCACGGCCACGACCTCCCCGCCGAAAGTCCGTTTTCGCTTTCTTGGGGGAAGGTTGGCCACTGCCCTGCCCTTGCCCCTGACGAAAATTGGTCTGCGGACGCTTTGGTGTCGTTTGCCTCTGCGTGACGAGCCGATTAGTGAGGTCTTGCTGTTGGGCCTCCTGTCGTGCTCTCAAAACCTCCGGGATACGACCACCAAACAGAGTTTCAGCGTGAGCAGGGGCATGTCGAAGGAAGTTCTTATGATCTGGGTTGAGACCTGACCGGTAGAGGAAATTGTCTCTGCGAAGCACTGTTATACTCGATGAAATCCGCGACGCTGATAACATGATCTGCGCAAGGTCCGCAGCCACATCACCAAACGCTTTGAACAACACCGGGTCCCCCGCCTCCATGCCCGCCTGCTTAGCACAAGCCAGCATCGCCTGACATGTGAAAGCCACGTTGTTCCCCAAGCCTAACACCGAACGCGCCTCCCTGTCAAGATGAGAGAACTGTGCCTCAGACACGCGGTGAAGCAGGTTGGTGGTAAACAACCGGGACGCCCCCTGATCAAGGGGAGGCGGAACAAGCTGAAAAGGGACCGGATACAAGGGCAGACGCCGTCTGCGCTTGTCCGGCACCACCAAAGGCGGAAGCAAACGATTGGGCATCGCAGATGATACGACTTGCTCCATATCCTCGGTGGCCTCCAAAAGAAGCCTATGAGGTGGAAGGGCAAGACGCGCGGGAGGTACCTCGCCATCGGGGCCAAAGGAAGCCCTCCTGGCCGCCGACGTGCGCGGACCCGTCACGCTGACTTGGCTAAGTGGAACGTCCGCGAACGAAGCCACTTCGGATAGCATAGCTATTGCGTCAACCACTGGAGGATCCTCCGACGATCCCGTACCCTCCGCCTCCGTTTCTATACTGATGAACGGAGGGTTCGACACGTCCACGTAACGGGTGTCACGTTCCGGTGAGTCCGGCGAGGAGTCACGTAAGGGTGACATCACCGTGACACGCCGCTCCGGGGTGCGAGGGGTACGCGAAGGAGTCGCGGGTGCGGAGGCCCTAGCGGACGAGGAACGCGCACCCTGAGGTACGTCATCCGCATAGGGCTCACACGATCGCGTAGTCGTAGTGTGAGTAGGTAAGTTCCGCGGACCCAAACGCGCATCGAGCAAGGAAGAGACCATATCCTTGACGGATGCCAGAAGGAGGGAAGGATCGACCTTGTCGAACCTAGCCTTCTTGGACTTCTTCTTCTTGCTCTTGGGCGTAGCAGGTCCGCCCACCTTAAGTCTAAGCGGAGACAACCGTTGGTCCGGCGAAGGAGGGGACAACGGGTGAGTCCGCGAACGAGAACCGGAACACGACGGCGGAGGGGGGGAGCGTAACTTCGACCCCCCAGCGGGTTCGGACAGGTCCGATTCCCTGTCGAATTCATCCGCCCGTTCCGTGAGGACAATGTCAACATCCTCCACCGGAGACGGATGACGAATGGGAGACACCTCCCTACGTTGAGCTGACGACGTACGCTTCTGTGACGCAGCCCTATCGGCCACCGACTTGCGTATGGCGGAAACGTACGCGAGGAACTCCGATTCGGAGAGAGGAGCGCACTCGTCGCAACGGTAATCCTCTTCGCAAAGGTCCTTGCACTTTCTGCATAACAAGTGCGGATCCTTAGAGGCGGACTTCCTGCCTCCGCAGTTCGTGCAGAAGGCGGAGTACATGGCGAACGGTAACGATAAAACGCGTAACGTAAGCGAAGGTAGAGACAGTCGAGTCACCTACACGGCGTCGCAACAAAAACTCTGAACTCGAAGAGCACAAAGTCAAAATCAAGTAACCACCCGCCAAGGTAAACAAAGACGAACAAGCCAAACCAAAAAATAGGCTAAACACTAACAAGATAATTCAATCTTTATTCACATAACATTCGTGCGTGAACCAAACCTTAAGTGACTGGCGTAGCGAGTCACTTGAACCAAAGTGAGTCACCCTAAGGGTGAGTCACGTATAATCGACCTAAGTCGAACCAAACCCTAAGCGACTGGCGTAGCGAGTCACTTGAACCAAAGTGAGTCACCCTAAGGGTGAGTCACGTATAATCGACCTAAGTCGAACCAAACCCTAAGTGACTGGCGTAGCGAGTCACTTGAACCAAAGTGAATCACCCTAAGGGTGAGTCACGTAGAATCCACCTAAGGCGAATGGTAGGCGAAAGCTAGCAACGGGCAACGCGAGTCACTGACGAGGAGTGTATCCACTGCTCCTTAACCAAGCTAGTGACTCACCTAAGGCGAACAACTAGCGAGCCAGTGACAGGCGAGGCGAGAAGCCAAGCGAGACGCGAAGCACTTGAGTACGGACCGCAGGCGAATGACAAGCGACAAGCGAATGACAAGCGAGGCGAGTCACCCGCGTAGGAGAGATACCACTGCTCCTTTACCTTACGCAAGTCAAACCCACAGTTTCCTAAGGTACAGACCGATAAGCGTAAGCCAAGCGAGAGCGAATGACAAACGAAGCAAGCCAAACGAATTAGGAGAGATACCACTACTCCTCTACGATACGCAAGACAAACACTTAACAGTTAGCACTAGAGTACAACCGACAGGCGTATGACAAGCGAATTAGGAGTGATTCCACTAGCTCCTTTACCGTACGCAAGTCAACAACCCACAGTTAACACTAAAGTACAGACCGAAAGCGCGTGACAAGCGAAAGCGAATGGCCAGCGAAGCGAGTCAAACGATTAGGAGAGATGCCACTACTCCTCTACCAGACGCAAGACAAACACCTAACAGTCAGCACTCGGAACGAATGGCGAATGACCAAGCGAAAGCGGATGACAAGCAAGCGAGTCACCCGCGTAGGAGAGATACCACTGCTCCTTTACCCTACGCAAGTCAAACACCCAACAGTCAGGTGAGAGAAAACAAAGAATCACGAGCTGCACGTGCGGCGCATGCAATCCACCTACTCCGGATGGTCGCTAGCTAGCACATGTCAACAAGGCCCCTTGAAATCTAACACCTACTTGAAAAACAGATTGTAAACACAACCTGCACTAACGAAGAACAACGTTGATGATATCTCTTGAACTAACAAGAGAAAAATAGCAAGTTAGCAACCCAAGTCGCTAAAACCCCAGTCACAGAACAAAACACGTCTGCCTTGCTCTGCAACTTTTAGGAGAGTGATATGAACCGGTAGTGACGTCACGAGACCATCTAGACTTACCGGCCCTTGGATAAGGGATTTTACGCACCCCTCATCCATTCTTCAAGTTCGTCTGTATTAAGGTTGAAATAGCATTACCCCTGGGAGGTAAGGCAAAGTAGGTCTAGTCAACAGATAGGTATTTAAATAATATGATTTATAGCTTGGTTATGAGAGAATACTCCAAACATTACAATGAATTTGGAAAGAGTTAAATTAGATTGGAGGTTGTCATTTAGAAATTTCTCAATTTTTCCCCAAAAATTCTTAACAAATTGGCATTCAAAATAAACATGTGATATATCTTCTGGAGCATTTTTACAAAAAGTACATGTAACATCATCAACTAACTTCATTCTTAATAATTCTTTCTTTGTATACACAATTCTGTTAATAAATCTGTATTGAAAGTCTAAAAGCTTACAGTCCTTTGTACAGTTCCTATAGTAACTAAACACATCTTTCCAGTCAATTTCATGCAGAAATACCTTGTTCCAATATCCCAATGACTTGGGTGCAGTATCATTCTTAATTAGTTCATCATAAAATGTCCTTGAACTTTCAGCATTAATAAACATGTATCTGTAAATGTTTGTGGCCTGAGGCATGTTACATGTTAGTGTTGTATGTCTTATTTGATATCTCCAGTTTTTTGGAATATTGTTTATCAACCGCTGATAGTCTAAGAAGGTTCCTTTTATTTTGTATTTTTGTTTGAAATTTTCAAAACTTAGGAAGCCATTTTCGTCACATATATCTTTGATACTATGAACTCCTGAGTTAAACCAGTTTTTAATAATGTATGATGATTTAAACAAATGGTTAAACCATAATGGTTGAGTTATGATTTGGTCTACATTATTTTCATCAATGGTAATTTTCTTGTAGAATAATCTCAAAGCCGATAAAGCATCTTTCCAAAAAGGATTATCTTGATCAGATAAACAATCGACCCCGTTACAGCCTAGTTTGAGGAAATGTTTTAAAGTAAAAATGTTTGAAGTTTGTTCAAGTTTCTTATACTTTCTTTTCAATGAGTATATCTATAGAGCATTAATAAAACATTCTATATCTATCATTCTTAGGCCTCCCTCCGTCTTGATAACTTCTGCTTATAGTTGATCTCTTAATTTTGTCATTTTTGTTTTTCCATAAAAATCTGTAGATTATTTTATTAAGTTCTTTAATGAATGTTTTAGGTGGATTAGGTAAAGCAGAGAAGATATGTACTAAGGTTGATATTGCCAAGGATTTAATTACTGTGATTTTTCCAATAAGTGTTAAATTTCTTCTGTGCCAACTGGCGAGTAGTCTATTGATATGTTCTAGGCGTTTTCTGGTGTTGATCACCCACAAATCATTTAATGTAGCATTCAGTGTGATTCCTAAGATTTCAAAGTCCCCCCTGTGCCAATCAAGTTTAAGGTCACTGACTAATGTTACCTTACTCTCAGACATAGAGCCTATCCAAACAGCTTTGGTTTTTTCTATGTTCATTTTAAGTCCTGAAATTTGGTAAAATATGCGAAGAGTTTCCATTGCTGCATTCAGGCTTTTTTCAGATCCATCTAAATAAAGTTGAGTATCATCAGCATACTGTCCTAGTTTATGTTCCTAATCATTAAGTGTTATGCCTTTTATTTCCGGATTTGTCCTTATCATTATACCTAATATTTCAACTGCAAGTATGAATAAGTAGGGTGAAATTGGGTCCCCTTGTCTACATCCCCTTTCAAGTACAAAAAAAGATGAAAGATGTCCATTTTGAATTACTGATGCTGTTGTATTTGAGGTTAAAATTTCTACCCATTTGATAATCTTAGGCCCAAAACCAAACTTTTTCAGTACCTGCGTTATAAAAGGTTTAGAGATTGTATCAAATGCTTTTTCGAAGTCGATTAGGAGAAGCAAACCAGGTTTGTTTAGCTTTTTAGCTTCAAATATAATATCATAAAGCATCCTAGTGTTTTCACTGATACATCTACCTGGAATTAATCCTGTTTGATTCTCATGTATAATTTTATTCAAAATTGTTTTCAGTCTATTTGTAATACAAGAGCTTATTATCTTATATAAAGCATTAAGCAATGAAATAGGCCGCCAATTTTTAAGTAGTTTCCTATCCTTATTAGGTTTTGGCAGACAGGTAATAATTCCCCTGTTCATTGTACCTGTCAATGAATTATTAGAAAAAAGCCTCCTTTATAAACCTAAAGATCCATTGACCCAGATCCTTCCAAAAGAATTTAAAAAACTCAATAGGATAACCGTCGATACCTGGACTCTTATTGTTTTTCATAGATAAGACAGTTTTCTTTATTTTATCCATTGTCAGGTCCTTTTCGAGTTCGTCATAATCTTTTCTTATTATTTTTGGTGTATCTATATTATTGAGTATTTTATCTGTAGTGTTGTCATCACTGTTTGTTTGTTTATATAGTTTAGAATAGAAACTTTTCAATTCTTCTAAAATGTGTTTTCCTTCTGTTATGATTTCTCCATTTTCTTTCTTTAAACTATTTATTAATTTACTGGTATAATGTCTATTCTCTAAGTGGCAAAAGTAACTGGTTGGTTTTTCCCCTTCTTCATACCATGTTATTCTCTTTCTAAATTGGATTCCTTTAGTTTCCTCTTCATGATATTGTTCTAATTGTCTTTTCATTGTTGATAATTCAGCTAGTATTGTTTCACTAATACATTGAAAGTCATTTCTGATTTTTTCTTCCAGATTATAAATGTTACCTTCTAGTTCTTCTATCTTTTTCTTTTTGTCTTTCTTGAGAAAGGAAGAATATGATATAGTTTTGCCTCTTACGTTCATTAGGAAAGTTTCTAAGAATAAACTATCTGATATTCTCAATTGCAATGTTGCATTTTCAATGTGTGTGTCAATATCTACTCCAGCCTGTGTTTTGTCAGCATATTCATATAAAGTTTCTTTTAAAGTTTTCTTAAAATTGTTTATATATTCTTCATTACGCAACAGCGAGGTGTTGAATTTCCAGTATCCTGTTCCTCTTTCTTTACTTAATGCATTTGAAAAAGACAAAGTTACTGCTGAGTGGTCAGATTTATAACTTGGAATTATAGCAGTATCACATGAAATATTGAAAATATCTTGTGAAATAAGAAAAAAGTCTAATCTAGCTTGTTGTTTAGGGTTTCTTTTCCACCATGTAAATTTACTAGCGTCTTGATTTTGCTCCCTCCATACATCTACCAGGTCAAATTGTTCTATTTTTTCTAAAATAATATTTCTTGCATTTGGGTTATTAATATGTTTGTAATTTTCAAGGTCAACAGCTGGATTTAATACCAGGTTCCAGTCACCACATAATATCATAGAATCATTTCCCATATCCTCAATGAACTTGAAGATTTTTATGTAAAAGGATGGTTCATCTTTGTTTGGGTCGTAAACATTAGATAATGTCATCTTAATTCCATCAATTGTCATATCAGATATGATATAATTACCTCCCTCATCAATATAGCTATTAGGAACTTCAATTTCTGTATTATTATTAAATAGGATTGCAACTCCTCTTGAATTGGAAGTAAATGGTGCAACAATGCAATTCAAACCCCATTCATTTCTAAACATATCTTTATCTTTATCTGAAATATGGATATCTTGGAGACATATGACAGAATAATTTTTTTTCCGCCAGATTTTCATAATTTCTTGTCTTTTACGTTTGTCAGCTAAACCTCTACAGTTTGCAGAGACTATTTTTATCTTATTATCCATAAGATTTAGTACATAACAAAAAATTAGTGCCTTCACATTTTTTGAGAAGTAATGAAATGGAAATTTTAAGGTTTTGTATAACTAAAACAAACTCCATGAGTTACCAGGTGAAGAAAAACCCTTTCCACCACCTTTACATTCTGTAGATTATGGAATAATTGTCAACTACATAGATAAAACAAAATCAGTGTTGCCCAATTTGTGATCGAAAATCGGACAATATAAACAATGATCAACAGTCCATATGAATCAAAGGCATACATGTGTATAGCAATACTGTCGCTTACTTTGGTATGCATAACTAAATAAGCAGATTTCTGTTGCTTTAAAAGGGAAAGCAAAAATGTCAAATAGTATCGTATTTCAAATGTCAAACTGAACCAAGTACCTTTTTCACGAACACAAAACTCATGGTCCTTCCAGCAGATTAACTCAGTCACGTGACAGTGACGTGATGGTCATGTGATTACTGTTTGTAAACACTAACACGTGTTTGAAAACTTCAAACGTATGACTTATATCGGGTCATTGTCAGTCACTTACAGTTTTATGTTCTCTATCCTGTCATCCAAGTCAACGTCCTTCCATGAAGAAAACTTGTCCTTACGAATCTGTAGGGTGACTTCAATCCCCTTTTCAAGGATTTTCGTTTGAACGTGCAGTTTTTGGCGAAGTTCATACCCCTTTGCTGCTAGGTGAGATCTTCGTTTCTTGAGCATTACCGGGAGATTCGTTCTGATCGAAATCTTCTTTTCTTTGAGGATTTTCCACTTATTAAAAGAGGACTGATGGACGTCGTTCCTATCTTGCATATACACAAATTTCACGACGATGGGTTTTGGGGAGTCCTTTGTCCTCTCCCAGTTTCCTAGGCGTGGCAGTCTGTGAATGTTTGCAAACGACATCTCGTTAGCGTGTTGGAGGCCTAAGTCGTTGAACAACTCACGGGTTGATTTTTCGGGGTCCAAATAGTCCGGTATTCCGTAGATTAGGAGACTTGACTTGCGTTGATAGAGCTCTTGTTGTAGGAAACGTTTCTCTGTCTGTTCTTTATAGTCTGTAAACTCCTTTCGCAGTGCGGCTATGTCGCCTTTATTTTCCTGAATTTCAGTTGCGTTGAATTTAACTGCTGTTAGAGTTACATTGTGTATAGTAAGATATTGGGTATCCTCAGTTTCCTGTGCGTAAGGCAATACCACCAGGGAAATGCAAATGCAATATGTAAACGTTTAGAATGAGGACATGCAATTGTAGAGCGGACATTAAAATATTAAGAATAAAGATTCAAGGAGAGTATAATAGATATCTAGCGGTCTAGCGGTATAGACTTTGGTTTCACTGGAAGGGTAACGAGTTCGGTTCCACAGGTTTTTTAGTTGTATATTTTGGAGATCGAGTCCATGGTAAGGTTGAAATCTAAACAGCTGCTAAAACGATCGGTAAAACCTTCAGTCGTAATAAAATCTCCAAATGATTTTAAAAGCTATCAATAGAATATCATAAGACATGCGTTAATCTGAAAATGAACAGATGAACTTTAGCGAATGATGAAAGCTTACACATTCACATGAGATTTGGCTTTCTCTGCGTTTTTGGATTTGATTTTGATTTGTAGGGACCGTCACAATGAAGAAATATAGTTTATGTTGATAAATCCATGTTTTTTGTTTTGAAATAAAAACCCTTTAAAATAATCTCTCTGGGTTTTTCTATGTTAATTCTTTTTTCATATAAGCAATACTTTCAAGTAAACAAAACACAACAGATTATTTCGAAGCGTCACCTACTTACCAATATATCGCCGTTAAAAGTGATTAGATTAGCGATCTGACGTCATACACAGGCGTTGCTTACAATGAAATCGATTTGTAGATTTTCGACGATGATTCGTTTTAAACATATTAACTTTTGATAATGCAAGTTTCCGATAGAATGGGTATTTGTGCGTCTGTAGGGAGTAATTTTGGTGTTTTGACGCATTTTTCGATATTCAGTCGCTGATTTTAGATTTTGGTCTTTTACATATCGAGTGGAGTGTTACGGTTATTTTATAGGCTACCATATCTTTTGAAATCAGGAATAACTGACAACTCAAAAAATAAAAACGATCATGCAATTTTCAATTTTAAACGTCTTTATTATTTAATTTTTTGATGTGCTTGATTTTGTTTTTGAAGAGGCCTGTATAGTTTCAGCTTAGGTCTAATGCGTCAATATTTCTCTTGGTGACTTTTTAGTATTGATAATAGAAATTGCATTATAACTAAGAAAATCATATAATTTTCAAAATTGTTACTGGTTTACATTTACAATTACTTAGATCAGTGTAATACCACTGACCTAACACTTACATTTATCAGATATAACAGTGCATGAGCTTTACTGAAAAAAACTAATATTTTTTTCATTTTCCAAGCATGATTTAAAAAAGGCATAAATTATTCATAACATTAACATTACTTAACTTCATCATCACATGTAACAATGTTTTATGGATAATCAATCCATTTTCCTTACATTTTATATACGGGTATACGGTCGCAAATGGGACGGTTAGTGATAGGATTTGTTACATAAAATAGGGGCAATCCTTGATGTCATGAGCACGGTGACACGATTGATGTTGTTTTAACGAAATAAAACTAAATTGGTAGTGTATTGCTTCCTATGTGACAAACATTTCTGAGCTAAGAATTTATTGATCAAAGCAAACAGCCAATGAAATTTCCAAAGTGCATAGAATCCATAGAAGTAAGTAACTGATATGTCCATAATAATAAATGACAACGGATTATCATGGAATGAGAATGTAGCTTTAACACGGTAGGGTTTTGCATTTTTATGCCCCCGAATCGGAGATTCCGGGGGTATATTGTTTGTCAGCTGTCCGTCTGTCCGTCCGTCTGTCCGTGTGTTTGTCCACAAACACTTTAACCTTGGCCATATCTTTGGATTGCTCAGAGCTAGGGCTTTCATACTTGGCATGTGCATACCTTGTGATGAGACCTTTCAGTTGAGGTCATCATATTTGACCTTGTGACCTTGACCTTGCCGCAATTGACAATTTCAGAAAACGTTAAACTTGGCCATAACTTTAGATTGCTCAGAGCTAGAGCTTTCATACTTGACATGTACATACCTTGTGATAAGACCTTTCAGATGAGGTCATCATATTTGACCTTGTGACCTTGACCTTGCCGCAATGAACATTTTCAAAAAACTTTAAACTCGGCCATAACTTAAGATTGCTCAGAGCTTCAGCTTTCATACTTGGCATGTGCATACCTAATGATGAGACCTTCAGATGAGGTCATCATATTTGACCTTGACCTTGCCGAAGTGGACATTATTTAGAAAACGTTAACCTTGGCCATAACTTTGGATTGCTCAGAGCTGCGGCTTTCATACTTGGCATGTGCATACCTTGTTTCTTCGTTATCACTGCGACTTGACTTGATCACAGCGAGAGTCTGACTTAGTTGAAAACGGTCACTTACGCTATACAATTGACACTTCAATGTGAAACAGAAAAGACGATGGCGGTAGATTTACGCTTGGGTTTATCGGAGATTAAACAATCTATACACATATGCACAACAACCAAAGCTAATTAAAGTCTGCACAGAATATGCTGACATCGTTTTTAATAGCGTTTGATCACTTTGAAGCTGTTTTGACAAGTACAATCAGTGAAAAATACGTGACGGCTTAAGTCTAAAATGTAAACAATGACATAAGCCATATACTCGTTTGGGCACGGACTCCTGAGTAACATGTCACAGCTCTCGCTAGCAGCTGATTGGCTAATGAAACGTTTGCCGAATGTGTTAATGAAGTATTTTTTAAAACGGTTTTTTCTGCTATTTTGAGATGGATTTGAATTCAATACTTCTGTGTGTTGATTCTTTACTGCTGTCAGAATCATTTCCGCGAAACGTACCCCATTGAGTTTAGGGGATTATGGAAATGTTACCTGAAGTGGAATGACATACTATAATTATTTTGTTCATATAATAAGGTTAAACATCATGTTTTCGTGTTATCAATTTATACTAGTGATCAATCATAGGTTTATATTAATGGTAATTATTATTAAACAGGATTGTCCGTCTTTTCTGAAACTTTTGACTCCTGTTAGATTCGCAAACACTCATCATGCGTTGTCGGAGACCCACTCGCCTTTTCATCGAGCAGCAAGTTTCACCGGCTGTTGTGGATGTAATGAGGATCAAAACGTTAAGCCATATGGCCGCGCTTTAGATGGAGCGAGGTACGTCAACTTCGTTTGCAGAAGTTGAGTCCAACTAACCTCCAACAAGTAATAATCCAGCAGTTTCAATCACTGACAAATGAGCCTTCTAATTGCATTTAATTCCAACTTTCCCAGAAGTAATAACTCTGAGCAGTTTCCAACGCTGACGAATTTAAGCATTGCTGCACTCCATTACTTGTTCTGTGCTTGCTTGTCTGAGCAAGCTGCGCCCGAACTTCATAAATCACCCTGACAAACTGGCACAAAAAAGGTGCTATTACATGAAAGTAACGGTGCGACCAAACTTATTTCCCCTCACACTGTTGTGTTTATAGTCTTGGCAGAAAAGCTGCTTATTCTATTTTCACATACAAAGCAGTATATCTTTCAAGAAACAACAAAAATCGTTCGTGCACTTAGAAACTTTATATAAGAAGTGCATTTCTGAACAATCTACTATATCATCAAACACTAATTTGGATGATTGTTTAAAAGGGAAACCTTATTTGGACAACATTTTTCAATAATTAAAATCACTGATAAGCACTTAATGGGAAAACCACAAACAAGACATAAAGAAAAAACACTAAATTTTAAATAAATAAATACACACGAAAATAAATTAAAAAAACATATCACACATAATAGTGGGCTGGTATCGCAGTGGTATGGGGATAAATGGGATCAGTCTAAATTATTATCAATCTATACAATAGGCAAAAAATGATATTTAAATGAAAATTTAATCTTAAATTGAACTATGTTTAATATAAATAACATTTATATTACAAATTGACAATATTGTACTGTTCGCAGTGCAAAATAATTACAAAGGAGGCGCTCGTAAAATCACACACTTATAAATCATTGATCTTTTATTTAAAACCCATGTCATACATATTCCTCTGAGATTTCTCTTTAGACATGCTTTGCATCTTGGTGACTGCTAGATATACCAGAGCTCCAATGGCAAGTGTTCCCACACCACCCCCGAACCCTAGTCCGGCAACCCGCAACAGCTTTCCGTTACTCACAGGGGGGTTCATGACTGTCTTAATGGCGCCGTCCTTACACGTACAGATCATACGTCCACTACCGTAAGCTTTCATCTTAAGGTGAAAGTAGGACATTAGTGAAACATTAGTGAAATAAACTTCAAAAGCGGTCACCTGTTGGAGAGGCAATCTAGAAGTTGGCGTTTACGAAAGACAATGATATTATGGATGATCAAGTTATTTCTTTAACATTTACGACGTTTCGCGTATATAAGTAGATTATTATATAGAACTCGTTTCTCCTTCACCTAACTTCAAAATCCTTTCATAAAGAATTCATTATACCGTTGTCAAGCAAACGCATACACACGACAAAAAGTTGTTTTATCCGATTTCTTGATCCTTCCGGATTCCCCCAAAAATTGCCGGATCCCGAAGAATCCGGAAGAATCCGGAAGGCAAGCGAATTCCACCACTTTTTGTCATGTAATTATAAAGAATAAAGAATATAATAACCTTATCGTCACCAGAGAAAAGTGTTTATTGATTTCGTAATTCCACGGCATTGGCATTTGAAATCATCAACTACATTATGTTTCTTTCAAATCCAAATACTATTTTTCTATATCAGTCAATGTCGTACTACGGTATATATTTATACATAATTATATATAATATATATAATAAATGTATACATACAAACTTTTGAAACTGTAAGTAAACATACAAATATTAAACATATTTTATTAAACTATTATTGGTGTTTATAAGTTTATATCTGGATGTTACTTGTTAACAGCACGCTGTCCAGGGCCTAGATTTTCGAAGCTCTCTTAGCGCCAAGACAGTCGTAAGTACCATACATTAACATTGGCTTACGACTATCTTAGTCCTAAGAGAGCTTCGAAAATCTAGGCTCTGTATCTAAGCACTGGTAAAGTAGAAAGAAGAACTGTAGAAATAGTATATATGTACTTACTGCGTCGGTTTTACCTGTAATCAGAACACAACACAAGCTGGTAAGTAATGAAAATTAGAAAAAATATGCCGTATAATTGAATACTGTCCGGTTATAGATAACGTGAATACTTAATAATAGTCACATCATAATTACTTACTCAGGGGCTTTGATGTGCATTGCGAATCTGAAAACAAATTAATGACTTTAATGAGAACTTGCAAGGTAGAATGTTTTCATAAATAGAAAATAAGAGTTGCTTAATATGGTGGAAGTGTGATAGGTCTGATACAGTTTATACAAAATCAGTTGTTAATAGAAAATGTCATGACAATTACATGTAGTAAATCTACACAAATTAATTTTACAGCATGGACCTTAAACATACCTGGTGAAACCGTTTCCATATGAAAGCATATCTTTTCGGGAGTTCTGTGAACATAAGAACAAGCCAAGTATGTAATACATTAAACCAATAAAGTATGTAATGCATGTACGATTCCAGGTACAATCATTACAAAAATTAACGTGTCACATTTGCGACATTTTAAGATCCCACTAATATCAAGCAAGAAAAAATCTCGAAAAATGTAGCCATTACTGAAAACGTCAAAACTGAAACCCATCCTGACTGGGACAGTCAATGACCAGTAAATCTTTATATATAGAATACTAAACGATGTCCCGTTTGATAACATGTTTATGAAACGAGTGGATGGTTCGGTATTTTAACGAGCGAAAGCGAGTTAAATACCGGTGCCATTCACGAGTTTCATAAATATGTTATCAAACGGGACCGAGTTTAGTATTTTATTTATTACTCAATGATATAAATAGCACTGAATTGCAAGAAAATCGTTTTTAGTGACGTTTACTTACAAATAGGTGACCCGCTATTGCAGTCGCGCGGCTTACATTGTGACGTCAACCAAAAACGCGCGCCGATTATGACGTTACGGCAGCACGCGGTGGTATCACACATGTGTGTAACCAACTCATTGTTATCTAATGAGTGATCTCACCACGGTTGAGTAATAAATTAAGATGAATTCACTGTTAACACAATTGACTGACATATGCTGCTTAGTTTAAATGAAAGAAAGTTTCGAGCTTGACCATTTAATAACCTAACTCCAAGTGATTAATTTGCACTGCAATTAGGCGTAAAACGAGACTGTAATATATACTAAAAGCCCTGTGTAACTACAATTATTGTATACTGTAACATACCCTTCTACATAAACCGGTATGATAAGCTGAACATCAGTAGGACACTTGAATATCAGGTAACATCTATTTAAACTAAAACGAAGACATAGAGCCAGGTTGCTCTGTACCTCATCTAGTTTAACATTAGATAGCATAGTGAAAGCTTTCGAAAACCTTGTTTTACTACTGTAAATCTCTCATTTTAATCCTCATTGACCAGGGAAGCTGTTTAGTGTTAAGTCGTTTCAATATTATTTTTTGCACGTAGTGAGCACACTCAAAATGTGTCACAGGGTAATTGCATCTTCCCCCATAAAACCAATTGTCCGTGACACAAGTGCACACTGTTTCAATTGTTGGAGAAGAACTCGAAATGTCAAAAGGTTACAGACGGATGGACACCAGGCATATTGTCATGGCATAATATAAGGAGAAGCCATGATACCGAGGATATAGTAAGGTTGTGGACCCTGATAGGAAGGAAAAGCCCGGGTTTTTCCTGACTATCAGGGTCTACAACCTAAACATACAATCATTGTAATTCCTCCTAACAGGGTTTACAATTGTCTGTGTAAGTCCCTACTGGAGGGACTGACAATGTCCCTCGTATCGGGTAATACGGTTTAAAACGGTCGTTTCAAGTATCACGTTTTATGGCTAGTTCTGATAATCCCTTTCAATCTCCTAACAATGGTTAACACTTTTACTTGATAAAGATTATAGCATATAAGATGGAACACCAAATTCATGCATATGTTTGGTATAAAAAGATAAATATGATGGACTTAGCTGAAGACACATTGTTAGGAATATATGTTGGCACTTTTAGCGACATATTGTCATTATACACGGAAAACGGTTTCAGAAATACAAAGAATAAGCTGGTTAAACTTACTCGTCGAAAAATGTTGTCTTGGAGTCCAGACAGACAGTGTGGTCTCCTCTGGTTCCAGATGGAACAACAACTTCATGAAAGACCTTCGAGTGATCGGTTGTCAGTGCACTTTTGGTAACCTCTGCTTTACCATTTGTTGGAACCAATAAGGGTCTAAAACGCAAAGTACATAAATTGTGTAATGTTTTGTCATGTATTATTCATTCCACAGATAACATATCATCGAAGAGATCTGCCTCTGTTTGGGAAGTCAAAGTTTATATCTTTTAAACTTTTAGTTTAGCTATTTTAAATACGTGTACATGTATCTACAATCATTATACATTTTCATCAACTTGTCAAATGTTCGATGACCTGCAGTTAACTGTTTACAATGTTACAATTGTCTGCTTAAAAAACGTCTGTTAGTTAACGTATGGCAAGGTAATACAAATAACATAACATGACCAAGTATTTGCTTTAACAAACACAGATACATTAAGTTGCCACTTGATAAATGACATGTAATAAATACAGTTTATATCAGGGTTATTTGGAATGTCTCAGGCTAAGAAGAACACTGTTACAATACCTAGTTGAGTCAGTTGGTACGATGACTGAACAGGGAGACCCCTCCAAACACTTGACTGTGAGTGGCAATACATGTGCATTGGACGATGTTGTTTGACCTTTTAGTTCTTCTGGTACTTGTCCTTGGAAATAATTATAAAAGATATATTTTCAGAAAACTAATTAGTTGTACATGTATAGAGTATTTTAAATTATATAGTTAGATAACTTTACTGAGCAATATGTATTCAATGTCATAAATATTGTTATACATATTTTCAAGTATCTCATGTAATTGTTGGTAAAATGAATTCCATTTTGAGTAATGTGTTTTTGTATATTATCTTAGAGACAATACAATTACAATTTTATCATATAGCTGCATTCCGAAAGTGTATTCACCAACCTCTTTGTGCAAATATCACCGAAAGTCACCGTATGAACGAAAAACTGAACCCGATCGTTTTGCATTTTCGCATATTCGCTTTGGATAAATATTTCAACAATTACTCTACTTGTATACCTCATTGTAAACCATAACAGTTTTAGCAGCTCTTTGTACCAGCGGTCAAACTTTACAATACTACGGTATTTGTTTTCCTCTGTAAAATATTCAGTGAACGTAGTGTATCCATGATCTACCTGCGTCAAACATTGATCATGCATTTCCTCTCAGTCACATTCAATGCATGTGTGATGCATTTCTCTCATTTTTGATCGCCATGTAAACTTATATTTACAAATCAAGAATATTTATATTTTCAAATTTTGACCCCTTCCATCTATTTCGTTATGCCAAAGAATCGAAAACTTGCAACACTGTCCTGACTATCACATGAGTATGTGAATGATTATTGTAAACTTAGATTGGAGATGATTGTCATTACTATTGATGTACTTTAATTGACGTCACAATGTAACAGCATACATGACATTTGCACTTAGACACACACGGAGGTGAACAAACTTTCGATATCCAGCTGTATAACGTCTTGTATAAATAAGCAGCTGTTTGTACCTGTTATTTCATTGGACTGTGTCATCACGAAACACACAGGGTCGCTGCTGAAATGGCTGAAATTGAAGAATATTCAAGTTCACCGGCTACAGCTATTCATCAAAACGTAAATCAAACATGTAAATTATACTTCTTTCTAACATAATTATATGCTGACGACACTACCATTTTAGTCACGTGATAACCATGGTGTTATATTATGTTGCGAAAATTAAATAATTCAGTAATGCACTAAAAGTATTCAAGTTTCCAATATAATATTCAGGTGGTAAAGATTTCAAGTGTTTTCGGGGAAACAAATATTCACTTTTTACCACATGTGGCAAACACTACGGAAATGGAAAAAGGATTTCTTAATTATTTACCCAAACTAATTCAATATTATTTAAACTGGCAAAGATGAATTTTTCAGTTCTAAGTTTATGAAGAAAACTGCCCCTTTCAATTTCAGAAATGGGGCCTTTGTTTGCCTTCAGAATGAAATAAATTATTTAAATTATGATAAAACGAGGAAATACGTCATTGCATTGAGAAACAACATTGGCCAAATCTGAACGACGCACTGTCAGTTACAACTAGCTTGAGAGGCATTTTAGAAGATGAAAAAATACAAGTTTATGAAATACATCACTTGCGTGGTAACAGTACAATGCAATTAAGAAGTCATAAATCAATAAACGCATATTTGTTCAACGTCAAGTAAATGCATGTAAAGTAAATGAAATCGGTACATGTTAAGCTGATGTTTGCATTAGTTTTCTTTACAGAACAGTATAATGTAGTTATTCTGTCACATACCAGTGATCCTCCACAACCTGGACACACATCTTGTCAGAACTTGGATTCAAGTTTACCATTACAATGTAGGTGCTATGTTTTAGTTGGGTACTGGAGACCAGAGACCCGCCACCAGTGTCGGAAGATACTTCGTCTATATCACTGAAATTCAATCAAGATTCTCTTAGAGAAATATCCTAAGATTCATACAATAAATATAACATTGATTAAAGATAACGCTGACTGTGAGAAATGATGAAATTGACTGCCTTAAAATTTAAACTTGCATTTGACGAGAAATATCCTAAGATTCATACAATAAACAAAACATTGATCAAAGATATAGATGACCTTGAGAAATGATTAAATTGACTGCCTTAAAATTTAAACTTAAATTTGACATGATACTTTAATAGTTTACTTAACTTGAAAAATAAAATATATTTTATCAAGATGAGTATATTCCGCATTTATAAGGGGAAACGTTGTGAAATTTGAATCTTACCCAAACCGTGATTCTACTTGGAGTTGTAGTGTACACCCTGAGGAACTGCATTCTAACTTTGAGCCATCCAACGGAGATAATATAGTTGGCTGAAAGATATGCTTACAATATACTGGTATGCTTTTTTCTAGTGATATCTCTTTGGAAAAATATAGTTCTATCAATTTGTTTACATTTTGTTATACAATAAGAAGTATACTTTTTTTGTTATTTAGTTGCTACCTTACACCAATAACATTTTATTTAGAAAAAGCAAAAATGTGAGCTGTTAAAGTTTTACATTTTTATTTTTCTGAAAGAGAGGTATCTGCATAAGCTACGAAATGTAATTGCTAAGATTAAAGTAATTGTGAAAAGGGTAGGACAAATCTCAACATTTCAAATAGGAGGTTTTGGAAAAGTAGGAGTAAGAATAACTTGAAAAGGTAGGGATACAATAATTCACTACTACTATTTCCACCGATTTCAACTTTATTTTGGTAATTAATTCATCATAATGATTCATTTGAGTGACTTGAAACAACAGGTACATGAAAGCACAGCCCTGTAAGCACGGTTGGGATATACAGCGATTTATTGCTAAAAGGAAACAAATTTAACTTTTTCCAAAATATAACCAGTGGAAATATAAAATAGTAAAATCAACAAGAACGCAGAACTAACATGAAAAGAAAACGATCAAGTCAACAAATGACAACACAGAAGTAGCTTCATTCATTTTAGCTCCGAATATGACTAAGTAAAACTAATTTTAAAAATCGCCAAAAATTCAATAATTCACCAAATCGTGTTACATTTCGCACTGCACCTCTCCTAGTGGTGAAAAAGACATGTACCAAATTTGAAAAGGATGAGATGTAATCGATCGGAAAAATCATTCCGACGGACAGGGGTATAATCATATTTCGTTTCCATACTTACTCTGTGGCCATCAGCCACCATTGGACCTGGAAAAATAATAAAATCATCAGCTTTGTTTAATAAACATTCAGTTGTATTTGTACCAGGATAAGTATTGTATCATGGCACATGTATTATGTACTACATGTAATTCTAATTCCTACCTGTGTACGCATTGCATAATACTGTATATTCTGTAACTGGTAACTGGTCTTTGGCCTATTCATGAATAAACTTGATAATGTATAATATACGAGGAACGCACACTTTAAATGGTTAAATGGTTGCTTGTACCCAAAATATATCGTAGATACAGAGGTTATCATGAGAGTGTGCTTTGGGATGGTCAATATCTTGCATTAGGAATAAACATTGTATTTTGAGAGCCTTGGCGAGCTAAATACATAGTGTTTATTCCTAATGCAGGACATTTATCATCCCAAAACACACGAGCATGATAACTTCTTTATCATACAATGTCATTCTTCATTTATTTTGCGCAAAACAGCTTGACAACATTAACTTCAAAGTTGAACTTTTCTTTAAATATACGTATTGATATATGCAAATGAACAGCGTGCTATTCTAACGGTAACATGACACAAAATAACGCCTCCTAAATAATGTTTTCAGTTAAAATAATTGTTATTTTGGCATGATCTTAATTTTCAATGTTTTAACACATTTTAAAATGCGTTTTTCAAATGAAAAATATTCAACGTAAGGATGGCGAATTCGAACTCGAGCCCTGTTGCTTTCGTGTTGGCCTTATCGTGACTCCATCATGCGAAGGTTGCAAATGGGACTCACATACCACACGGGGAGCTATTAAAACTGAATATTAAACAGCTAATTCTAACATCATCTTTACCGAGATTATGGAACAGTGAAGATTGACGTTCGGTAATATGATTATGTGACTCATACTGCCCTTGTTATCTGTGAGTATTTATAAATGTTTGCTCGGTAGATTGCCGCATTGCACAATGTTTGTTTTGTCATTTCTCAAATTAATGTATAGGAAAAGAAGCATGTATATTTACATGAAGCTGTTACACTGTTACAGCTGTTCCGGCAATTTTACGTTCGAAATGTTGATGTGATGTCATTTCAAAAGAAGTTCCGCCACATGACCTCTGTAATGTGCATTTTTATCCGTATATGACCCTAACGGATATCGAAAATATCCGCTGCCTTTATCCTGACGAGAAACCATCCAGTGTATGATAATGTTTTTATCAGAATCATCTGAATAATTTTAGACCGTTTTGACTTCACAGTGAAGAATATATAAAGCATTTAATGATAAAGTGTGACGGAGGGTACTTACACGATCCACTGGTACCGCTGCCACTGTTACTGCCACTGCTACTTGGTTTTGATCCTGTACTGCTGCTGCCACTGCTGCTGCCACTGTTGCTGCCACTTGGTTTTGATCCTGTACTGCCACTGTTGCTGCCACTTGGTTTTGATCCTGTACTGCCACTGTCAGGTTTGTCAGTATCTGTGTCGCCTTTATATTATATGCTTATAGTAAGTGAACTTATCATAGTCATGTGTGTAAATCAAAAATGATAACTAGTCCGTTGATCATGAACCGCAAGCAAGAATAAGAGATACACATGCAGAAGCAGCTGTCTCCATCTAACATTTTATATTTGGTATATTCTTTAACCTTTGTACATGTACAATATATGTTGGTGTACGAATCTGTACTGAAACGTCGCAAAACAGAAGAATGTTTAATTCTCTAAAGAGATAGCTCCAAAGAGAAAATGTAATCGGCTACATTACAGATAATGATTTCATGTTCATAATTTTACTAGGACCTATTGAATGACAGTAGAAAGTTATATAAATACATCGTCTGCACGCATCGGGGGAGATATACATTTACAAGAAATTCATATTCACCCTTGCGACAACTCGACGAATAAATTGAGACAGGAAGTAGCCTGATAATTGAGCTATGGTTTAGGCCAATCAAATGCGCGGATACAAAACGCACTTCTGTCATGTTTTACCAAAAAATAAGCGGAGGCAAATATTTTCAAATAAGTCATTTCTAGTTATAAATCAACTGGCACAGGTATTATTTTATACCCAACAGTTGAACGATGGCCTGTCATTGTATGTTTGTGTGGCATGCCACACTCAACTCAACACAATTAGCAAGATCGATTACGATTTGCAGCACAAACTGGACACACTTCGTGCGGTAAGTAGCCTACAAGTATGTTTAACGATGTGCAATCACAAACATATTGTGAGTTTCGAGTTTACCTATATCAGTTCATTCAATTCAGCACACAAAACTGTAATAAAACGATGCGATGTCTAAATAGAAATATAGCCTTGACAACTACGCAGTATTTTTTGGTGACCTATATTTACGTATAATCTTTATGACTTTTGACGCAACCTAGCTAAAGGATTAATTTGAAATTCTTTCTGACGTTGAACACTCCTTATTTCAATCATCTTCCGCACGCATCGGGCCAAAAAGCACTTTTAGAGACATTTAAGGATTTCTGAGACGAGGTCAGCGC
Source organism: Gibbula magus (assembly GCA_936450465.1). NCBI lineage: Eukaryota > Metazoa > Mollusca > Gastropoda > Trochida > Trochidae > Gibbula > Gibbula magus. The sequence goes on from OW388291.1 coordinate 20,557,728, forward strand.
CACCTATCGTCCAAAGAGAGTTACGCCCCCGTTATTGACCAATCAAATCGGTCATTACCAACCCAATCGATTCAAAAGTTGGTAATGCACTGACAGCTTAACAAATTGTTTATAATACTTTGGGATTTTTCATGTCAGATGTTAAGCTCATTTGCATAATATAAGTTTCAAAACTGATTTCTACTTCAATGGGAAATTAAACAAGAGATCTATTATCAGATCTTGAATAAATTGTGGTTTGTTTCATTTACCCGCACGTTGTGATTTAGTTTTATCACTAATTAATAGAGCGTAATCAGCGTAGTACGGGTAATTCAAATTAAAAGAAGAAACGTTCACCCAACGTGTCTGTGTGTGATTTGTAAACGCGCATTTGATTGGCTTACACCATAGCTCAATAATCGTGTTACTTCCTGTCTCAGAAATTCAGAAATCCCTTTGAGTTGTCGCAAGGGTCAGTTCGCATTTCTTAAAAGTGCATATGTGGCCCGATGCGTGCGGAAGATGTATTTAAATAAGAAAAGACTGGGTTCGTAACGAGCGATTTGATTGGTCAATGGAAATGATGTTTGTTTGTCCTACAGGGGGCGCTGACCCAGTCACAAGTTTCCCGTCGAGTTGTCACAAGGGTGAATATGAATTTCTTGTAAATGCGTGCGGAAGGTGATATAAATAATACTCACTCTTCTTTATATGCAAGGCATAACACGATTGAGATCCACTTGATCTGAAAAAATACATATCATAGTCTCTCTGAGAATATATATTTTCTAAGTAACCATAAAAATACTTTAGAATAATTTCAGATATGTATCGAGAAAGATACGTGACTTTTACATTGTAAATGTGATATTCTATATGTCGAATGTAAGTAAATGTATATAAGTAACATGTATGTTGAGATATAGCGAATGTTGAGAAAACATTTCCAGTTGAAACCGGATATAGTATTCCGATTGCGTATCTCAGTTGAGGATAAACTAATATAACAAAAATATATTTTGAAACAATGAACGAAACAATATTGAGGTCATAGGAACCAGCCCCTAGTTTACAGGCCACACTCGGGTATAATTTGTTGTCCGTAACAGTTATTTCCTTACGTTCTGAGGCAGACTTTCTTGATTCCAGCGGTACCCACTGATGGAGTGAACACTACACTCTTCTCATGCGGGTTGTTGTTATTCAGTAACTTCAATTCCTTTGGAACGGTTGAAATAACTCTATCCAAGCTGTAAATAAAGATATGCCAAACTTTAAAGGAGCTGTAGCACGATTTTCTTACTGAAATAAAGTGCCCTCACAAAGATATAAATAACTATTACCAATGACTACACAATACTCCTGAATCAATAAAAAGAGTTCCAAAACGAATGTACATATATGTACATTTTACAGTTAAAATGGCCGCTCGAAGACTTCAAGAGGTGTGACTGATGTAGCGATATCTAAACACCCAGAGTAGAGTTGGTACTATGACGTGCTGGTCTTCTTCACGTCACTCTTCATAAATTGAATAACGGCCTCAACCCAAATTGGGGAGTAAATAACTTCTTTATTAAAATTGGGTTTTTGTCTACATATCCAGACCACATGGCCGAGGGGGACTCTCGATAAGAATTACTTGCCTTCACTATAAAAACGGGAGGAGAGAGATAAGCACTCTTAACCGGGCGAAACACGAAAAGATAAGAGTAACCTACACAACAGGCTGACACAGCCGTCACAGTACAATGATGTAATTGTCAATCATCTTGCTGTTTGATCTCTCATACTGAAGAGTTCCACACCGTCGTCGCACCATTTTCGTGGAATACGGATATCTATAGATACGGTTTATCAGGTTGTGTAATGAGATGTTTTACCCGTTTACAGACCATGATATTGTATATACTGTAATAATTGGCAAATTTTAGAAAACAGTATACGTGCTAGAGCGCCTTTAACTTTCATCCTTTATCACCAACATCGAACATAACCAGATACCAATGGTTAATAACTTCCAATAGGTCCAATATGGAATGTTTTTGAATATTCAAGTTTAATCAACTAAAATCAGAAAAAAAATAATTTGATGCGTATCCAGACAAAATAAAATGTTATTAACAATATCTATGTAAAGGTAGTTTACAGTGATGTGGACTCAAGTTATTATCAGTATGATTGCCAATTTTAAAAGAAACACTACTCACGGATCGGTTTCCTTCTCTGTGAAGGGGATACTGCATGTTTTACCGATAACGCATTCAAGTACGCTTCCCTCGGGTAAAGAATGATCAGGATCCAACCCATGCTGTCATAAACAGGAAACATTTGTCCATTACAGGTACATATATATCAAGTATGTATTTTACGTTTAAGAACTTATATTCAGAAGACTGTTTCATTGAAATGCTACGACTCAAGTGCCACTTGCCGAATCTGGGGCCTTATTCTCGAAACGCCCGTAGCCTTAAGAAATCTTAACTTTCATTGTAACCCTAAGAATAGACTTACATGTAAGAATTTCTTAGGGCTGCGAACGTTTTGAGATTTATACATAAAAGTAAATTGAAATGAGTGATCTACTTACATGTTCATCATGTGAAGATTTTGCTGAAATAAATTTAAAAAGTAAACCAATGTAAGAAAGTAAATATTTACAGTTTAACCTACTTGATATTCGATAGTTTAAATAAAGAAAATTCAACTACTTGATGGAGGATATTTTTTTTGTTTTTTTTTGTTTGTGCACTGTGCATTAATTTCATTATTTTTTCATTATTAAAATTATTTCACATTTAAATTTACTATCTTCCTGTTATTGCATATATAGAGGATACTAAACGACCTTCTATTTAATACCATTTTTATTAAACGAGTTAATGATTTTGTATAAAACGAGCGAAAGCGAGTTTGATACCAAACCATTCACGAGTTTAATAACAATGGTATTCAATAGAAGGGAGTTTAGTATTATGTTTATTACTCGCCAACATATAATCCAGCGAAATAGCCGACATGGCTCTGAAACTATGATTCCCGCAAGTCCGATACCATTGTGACGTCATAACCGCAAACTATTGTGACGTCATACACGCGGCGATATTACACTAGTCTAATATTGCCGTATAATTATTACACTGCAGTATCTTACACGGGCGAGAAATAAATTTATATACGCACCTGAGGCAGGCTTCTTGGTAGGCTGGTAGTTTACATACACACAGTAGGGGTCACTCTCCTTGCTACACCGCAAAGAGATTGAATACATAATTTACAAAGGTAAACCTAATTGTAATAATAATAAGGTGGGGGACTTTTCATTTAAAAAAATCGCAGCATGATACGTCTTTATCACAAGTTACTTTATTTGTTCCCTATGCTTGATATGGGAATGATGCGTGTATATTGCTTGTACCTAAGTAGTCTGCAAACCAACAATATAAGCTATGCCTAATGGAATGTGATAGACTAAAGTTCTTCAAATCAAATAAAGGAAAATCTTTATTTTTTCAAAGATTCCTGTTTATAAAATATTTTTAGTCTCCATCGATATCATTAGTTAATTTAAGACTTGATGCATTTCCTTAAATTTCCAGCGCTAGTGTAGCAGCGCGCTGCACATGAACTTAGAGTACGCGCAGACAAGCTAGCACAGAAAAGGTAACGAAACGCAGCACGCCTTACATTAGCAAATAATAGAGATTGAAGCAAGTTATGTCTTGATGGTTGGGGATATTTGTGGTCTCCATGGAGATTTGTGAAACCAAATATAACACTGATAATGATGGGCACGGTTGAAATGGATCAAATGTACAATGATCATGAACATTTGCCAAATGGATCAAGGAATGAGGTGGTATTGTTTGGTTCACTTACGATGTTGTCTTCAGTGAGATGCACTTTGGGTTTATGCCAGGCTTCAGGTCGTTGGTTGATATTGGTACAACACTGCTGTATTTGTTTCCTGATAAAGGGTTTGTTGTCACTGGGTCAACATTTTCCTTGTTCACCGAGACTTCAGAAATTGGGCTAGGAATGGAAAGACATAAATTTTAAACCACTGGCAAAACTGATTAAAACATGTAAATCAATTTACCATTTGTAAGTCTCATTAAAATCGGATCGTTATTAGTTGCACTACGTTACACAGCATACGCATATTATGTAACGCAGTGGTACTAATTATGGTCTGATTTTAATGATACTTACCAAAATTACAGCATTTGCATTTGAGAACAGGTAAGGGGAAATAATTTACCTGCCAGGCGCCCCAGTGTCTACCACCAAAGGAATATTGCACGGACTGTCAATGTAACACTGGATGGTGGAGCCTGGAGTCGATGATGGCTCCAACACATGAGGCTGTATGAAGAACAATGTTGAAGTGAAATGAGATATAAGATATACATTTAATGGGGAAATCAATGTCAAACACATATTTTTATAAGTGAAAATGTGATTTAATTAAAAGAGATAGCATTTTGATACAAAGTTAAAATTAAATCAGATATCAGTTTCCTGATATTTTCCAAATATTTTACCTGATCCCTTACCTATCTATATATCTATATCTATATCTATATGTTTTGATGTTTTTCTAACGTAACCATTGCTAACAATGCACCAACTTCCAAACGCAAGGCATAACTCTTGCCAGTCTGCATTACTGGCTGATTTAACCCTTGCGGTATTTCCCTAGCTTTCTTGTGTCGAGGCAGTGAATCGCTGCACTGGAAATGCATAGCGGGCCTGGATTTCTAAACACAGATTTCTTAAGGAAATACTGCAAGGCCTAAATCAGCCAGTAATGGAGACTGGCAAGAGTTATGCCTTGCATTGGGAAGTTGACAATGCACATGAATTCAATATGTATATGGAGGTATATCTGTATAACTATCGATGTATATATGTGTGCATACATGTAAATATATATCGTTTCTGTTTCTTCATAAAAACATAGAGTTCACATCAAACACATTATATTGAATGTAGGATTATGCAGATAACAGGAATATATGGTGTATATGTTGTTAATAAATCAAAATCTTCTAACCTGATATCTGAATATAAATAATCAATTAATCATTTAATTTTAATGATCACAGTATATCTGTGTAGACACCCATTTCAATATATTAACAGTGGTAGAAATGATATTTGAAAAAATAAATACCTTTGACTCATCAGGATGTTCTAGTTGAATGAAATCTGAAATATGGCATTTTATCTATATCAACATAAAACCTAATATAAAGTCAGAAATAAGAACAATTACAACATGCACATTTATATCTGGTTGTATGTAAATCCATCAGTCAACTATGTATGGAGAATGCAATTATAATACATGTGTATGTTTGGTTTAATTGATTTGTTTGGATTTCCTCGTTAAAGAAACATTAAATGTTGTATCAATAGATAGTTAAACATGTGCGTCTAGGATCTTATACCAAGAGAACAAGAGATTGATGTTGAATTTTGGCATGCATTTTTACGTTAAGCTTAAATGCTTTAATGTCATAATAACACATACACAACATGTTTCAATTGAGGGTACAATGTCATTTTATTGACATTTTGATCTATATATTGACAACAATGAAAAATAGAGCCATGGGCTCTGTAGCTCATCAGGATTTCATTGATTTACTATCTAAAGTTGAATATTTAAGTTATTTAAGTTATTGTTTACAAGCAAAAGATAGGTTCTTAGATCATGACCACTGTGACCCCATTTGGGGTCCAGTGTCACATAATCTACAATTTAGAATCCCCATTGGCCAAGGAGTCTGCACACAACTTTTCAGCTCTCTAGACCTTTTGGAACTGGAGAAGAAGATAAAAGTAGTTTTTTAAGGCTGTGACCCCTGTGACCCCATTTGGGGTCACAGGGTCACGAAATCTACAATTAAGAATCCCCATTGGCCAAGGAGTCTGCACACAACTTTTCAGCTCTCTAGACCTTTTGGAACTGGAAAAGAAGATGAAAATAGGTTTTTAAGGATGTGACTCCGGTGACCCCATTTGCGGTCACGGGGTCACGAAATCTACAATTTAGAATCCCCATTGGCCAAGGAGTCTGCACACAACTTTTCAGCTCTCTAGACCTTTTGGAACTCGAGAAGAAGATGAAAATAGGTTTTTAAGGATGTGACCCCTGTGACCCCATTTGGGGTCATGGGGTCACGAAATCTACAATTTAGAATCCCCATTGGCCAAGGAGTCTGCACACAACTTTTCAGCTCTCTAGACCTTTTGGAACTGAAGAAGAAGTTGAAAATAGGTTTTTAAGGATGTGACCCCTGTGACCCCATTTGGGGTCACGGGGTCACGAAATCTACAATTAAGAATCCCCATTGGCCAAGGAGTCTGCACACAACTTTTCAGCTCTCTAGACCTTTTGGAACTGGAAAAGAAGATGAAAATAGGTTTTTAAGGATGTGACCCGGGTGACCCCATTTGCGGTCGAGGGGTCACGAAATCTACAATTTAAAATCCCCATTGGTCAAGGAGTCTGCACACAACTTTTCAGCTCTCTAGACCTTTTGGAACTGGAGAAGAAGATGAAAATAAGTTTTAAGGATGTGACCCCGGTGACCCCATTTGGGGTCACAGGGTCACGAAATCTACAATTTAGAATCCCCATTGGCCAAGGAGTCTGCACACAACTTTTCAGCTCTCTAGACCTTTTGGAACGCGAGAAGAAGATGAAAATAGGTTTTTAAGGATGTGACCCCTGTGACCCCATTTGGGGTCATGGGGTCACGAAATCTACAATTTAGAATCCCCATTTGCCAAGGAGTCTGTACACAACTTTTCAGCTCTCTAGACCTTTTGGAACTGGAGAAGAAGTTGAAAATAGCTTTTTAAGGATGTGACCCATGAAACCCAATTTGGGGTCATGGGGTCACGAAATCTACAATTTAGAATCCCCACTGGCCAAGGAGTCTGCACACAACTTTTCAGCTCTCTAGACCTTTTGGAACTGAAGAAGAAGTTGAAAATAGGTTTTTAAGGATGTGACCCATGAAACCCCATTTGGGGTCATGGGGTCACGAAATCTACAATTTAGAATCCCCATTGGCCAAGGAGTCTGCACACAACTTTTCAGCTCTCTAGACCTTTTGGAACTGGAGAAGAAGATGAAAATAAGTTTTTAAGGATGTGACCCCGGTGACCCCATTTGGGGTCACAGGGTCACGAAATCTACAATTTAGAATCCCCATTGGCCAAGGAGTCTGCACACAACTTTTCAGCTCTCTAGACCTTTTGAAACTGGAGAAGAAGATGAAAATAAGTTTTTAAGGATGTGACCCCGGTGACCCCATTTGGGGTCACAGGGTCACGAAATCTACAATTTAGAATCCCCATTGGCCAAGGAGTCTGCACACAACTTTTCAGCTCTCTAGACCTTTTGGAACTAGAGAAGAAGATGAAAATAAGTTTTTAAGGATGTGACCCCGGTGACCCCATTTGGGGTCACAGGGTCACGGAATCTACAATTTAGAATCCCCACTGGCCAAGGAGTCTGCACACAACTTTTCAGCTCTCTAGACCTTTTGGAACTGGAGAAGAAGATGAAAATAAGTTTTTAAGGATGTGACCCCGGTGACCCCATTTGGGGTCACAGGGTCACGAAATCTACAATTTAGAATCCCCATTGGCCAAGGCGTCTGCACACAACTTTTCAGCTCTCTAGACCTTTTGGAACTCGAGAAGAAGATGAAAATAGGTTTTTAAGGATGTGACCCCTGTGACCCCATTTGGGGTCATGGGGTCACGAAATCTACAATTTAGAATCCCCATTGGCCAAGGAGTCTGCACACAACTTTTCAGCTCTCTAGACCTTTTGGAACTGAAGAAGAAGATGAAAATAGGTTTTTAAGGATGTGACCCCTGTGACCCCATTTGGGGTCATGGGGTCACGAAATCTACAATTTAGAATCCCCATTGGCCAAGGAGTCTGCACATAAAATTTCAGCTCTGTGGAATCATTGGTTCTGGAGAAGAAGTCGAAAAAGCGAAAAGTTTACGGATGGACGGATGGACGGATGGACGGATGGACGGATGGACGGACGCCGGACACCATGCCATGCCATAAGCCCATCGGGCCTTTCAGGCCTGATGAGCTAAAAATGCATCTGGGTTGGAGGATGGGTTAAAACTTCTGAACGCTAGAACGGTCGACGTATGACGCTGTCGCCTTAACATCAATAAATAACGTTACATTGGCCCCTTACATCATGGATTGGCGTTCTTGCACTAGGGCAGCTACACATGTAGATATATCTCCATTTAATCACCTTACCTATATTCTGAGAAAGTGTGCTACCGCCATTTAACATCGAACAATGATATTGTTTTCACAATAAACAAAAGACAAATAAACAGTTCCATATATAAATATATAACATATGCAGCACTTGCCTTTCGGAGTTCCAGTTCCAGGGGCTGAAAGCAGTGCATAGGTAAACGGATTGAACAAATAAATAAAAAGTAAATGACTTGCTAACAATAATCTAAACAAGCTCAGGGATGTTCATCGAGTTTGAAATTTGAAATCTCAATGAATTTTAAAGAAAGTAAAAGAACGTTATACTCTAATAATAATTTATGGGAATATTAAACCTGATGGTGTAATTGTTCATATCGTCATTTGGCTAAGAATGAGGAGAACCACTATATCTATGAAAGGGTAATACACTATACCACATAAACTTAAAGGGGCAGTAGCACGTTGCAAATTTTATTTTTTCAAACTTTTCATTTATAATGATAGTTTATGTCATTTATATTTACTTTAGAGGGTAAACACATCTTACCACACAAACCAATTATCCGTAGTGGTAATGACGGTGTTGCGTATAAAGCAAAAATTGCATGGCGGCCATTTTATTGTGAACACATTTTATTATTTCGAATGACAAAAACTATTCCCATGGCTTTACTGAGCGATGTACACTCATTTATAAGAGAGAAGGTTGTTTTACTATTAGTGAAATTATTTTTCAAATACATTTCATCGACTTATTTAAGCGAAAAAAACGTGCTACTGCCCCTGTAACATGTGAACTAATAGATATGGTTTGTTTGGTAATTTAAAGGTTTCATCTGCATCAAAACAAATAGGTAATACATATACTACTCTGGTTATATTTCCTGATGTACAAATTGTATCATACCTTCCGTTGTTTTAGTTGTTTCAGTTGTTGTTTCTGAAAGTAAAAAAGTATTGACAGAATTACCATAGCTATACAAAATCTACAAGATAACACTATAACCTGAGAACTGTTTTAAGCATTCGAGTTATGAATGAAACTAAATAGCATCATTTTATGGAGAACAATTCTGTCATTAAAGGTACATCCATTGTGTTGTTGGGGGTCACATATTCCAAACGTTAGAAATGGTGTTACTTCATCGAGAAGTACCGACTGTTACCAAAAATTACCATTTTGATGATAGTCGACGTATTATATTGACGATATGAATGTAAAAGTAGTGATTTCTTATCGGAAACCGGACAATGCATCGCGATTGACGCGGGCCAATGAGTCAAACGTAGTTTTGGAATCTTATTTATGACCGATAAAATGACAAATTTGGTGTGATAATGTTTAATAGGTCATATAACTGCTGTGCAAGTAAATGGGGCGTGCAGTTTCGGTTTCTGCACATGCATAATGAAGTTACTCGATTTTAATTGGAAACTAGTAATTATGCTATATTTGGCGATTGGGGATGAAAATGCCAGCTAAGTTAATTTATTTGCACTGTAAACAGCACATATGGTGAGTCGGAACGTATTAAATATTTATTAATAAAATTTTATCAAACACAATGGATGCAACTTTAAATAAAGTACAAACTTGTGAATCGTACATTGAGAAGAGATAATGTTTACCTGTTATTGTGACTTCAATTGTTGTACAGATCTGTTTGATCTGATCACTGTCAATATAAATAAGGGTCATTTTCATGGATAACATGGACAGCAAAGACATATTATGACAACTACAGACAATTTCAATAAGCTAAAAGGAGTGTGGCAAGGCTGTTTTCTTGGTTCATTATCATATGCATTTACTTAAAATCCAACCAGCTGTGCAGACACGAACTTCATTAGTTGAGAGTCCAAGTATCATTGCAGTTGATATAACTTGAATTAAAGGGATCTATACGTGACAAATTCGATTCGATTTAAAGTAACGTATGTTATTTAAATAACTTTCATAAAATAGTAATATCCATACATATATACTTATACACATGCTATGATTACGTATTTTCCCCTTATGCACATAACTTTGCTCTTTGTTCTTGAACACGCTATAGGGAAACCATTACTCATTTGAAACTATTAATGTGACGAATGAGACAGTTTGCAGAGATAATTTTGACATTAATCACGGCTTTATTAGCTCCTTGTGATTCTTTTATAAGTTTGATTTCAAGCGCAAGCCCGTGTCATATTCTCAATTCGCCTGACCCATCAACATATTTGTAGTAACCTTTTGGAAGTTTTCACAGCATCCATACACAGTTTGTGTGTCCCTGGTGTCTTGGCGTGGTACACAGCAGGTTGGAGGGACTGGCCATGGGTGATAGTCGGTGCCAGAAGGTCAACCTCAGGATGACTTGACAGGAGTCTGAGAAAAAACAAGTCAATGTCATATACAGGTAGTCAACTTCACATGCAAGGTGAAACCTACCCAAGTCGAGCAACAAGCTCCCATTTGTATCTTGCTGCAATTTTATAGCTTTTCTACAGCGGACCTTGATGTGGCTCTTTTCTTATTGTATTCTATAAGAGATGAATGTACCTTAACTTTCGCTTTTTATATCTGTCAGCCATTACCTCATAAATGTTTAGGCAAGGGAAGACAATTATTATTTGACGTGCACATTCATGATTTAAATAGTCAAAGTTTTGCTTTAATTTGCACTAACATGAACATTTATTTTGGTATGTTGTTGTGTGTGTTTATTTTACAGCCTAAATTCAATGTCTTGCTATTTGTATAGTAGATATGAACTTTGCTACGAGCCATGTGATAACATTAGTCTATTCCGTATATGAACAGAACAGGGTCAAATGGTAGAAGGAAGCTGTCACTCCATTAAGATCGGCTTTCGCCTTGCTTGGAAATATGACAGGAACATGTACTTGCAGTAAGTATATACTGAAAAGTTTACCCAATGTGTTACAGTGGTTTAAAAATGAATGTTATTAATGCATTCCAAATTGTTTGTGATCAGACTATAATATTTACATGTTTTCTCTCACTATTTGAATATCGCATTGCCCCCAAGTCACTAAGCCAAAAGCATGCAGGTATACATCCATCAATAGATCCACAGCTACAGGATGACCCGTTTTCATAGTGTGAACATAGTGGTTATTGAAATGCATATAATTAATCATTTAAAATGTAACTTGTTATTAAATTTGTATACAAGCGGGGTAACAAAAGAGATAACCAAGTTAATTTTGTTCCAATTTATGCTGAATTTCATAATGTTTTATTTTATGATTCCATCAATATTTCATTTGTGATACATCTTAGATACCTTTGAGTTTTATGATATGTATTGCCTTCTCAACCAAACCAAGTACTTGCTTTACCATTTTTTCCCTATCGTTAAAACGTAAACACTAACATTCCTCTATCTTACCGGTCAGGGGTTGTGGCGAATGGTATGACACATTCGCTGTCTAGCTCACATTTCACGAGTTTGGGGGTTGAGATGTCACCACCTGAAAAAATAGTCCAAACAAACAAAGTTATATAAAACACTGTATAATATTTAGTTACATTAAATAAGTGCATATATTATCTTTAAATGAAAGTTTTATATCGATATAAAATATTTTTTTTATGAGCATCAGTACTTCATTAAGAGGATGTACATATTATACTGAATTATGCATCACAAAGAGGTGCTTAACAAAAACCGACTTACTGACTCGTCTTGTATTATTTATTCCTTTCCGAAGTTTCCTTATTCTGAATCATACTTAACTAGTATCTCACGATGTAACACTTGGTACATGTTACATGTTATGGGAATGTATTTTATCTTATGTTACATTAAATAGTTTCGCTAAATTATTTATATGGGTCACAAAAAGTTAGTTGGAAGGGTAAATAGTCAATGCAAATATAGTTCATTCCTTCCCTTCTCGTCATTTCCGGCAGATTAAAGACATTTCTAGACTTGTAGGAACTGCGGTGTAAACAACTTTGTAGAGATATGTAGAAGTCTAAAGTAGCTTCCTATGAGTTATAGGAGTAGTAATGACTATTTAAAGGGACAGTAGCACGTTTTTGCTAATTTAATTTTTTTCAAAATTCCAATTTATAATGATAGTTTATGTCATTTATATTTACTCTAGAGGGTAAAACATCTTATTACATAAACCAATTATCCGTAGTGGTAATAACGGTGTTGCTTATAGAGCAAAATTTGCATGATGGCCATTTTATTGTGAACACATTTTATCATTTGGAATGACAAAAACATTTCCCATTTCTTTACTGAACCATGTACGCTCATTTTTTAACTTGATTTTTCAAAATGAGAGGGGTGTTTTTTTACTATTGGCGACATTATTTTTCAAATACATTTCAACGACTTATTTACGCGAAAAAACGTGCTACTGCCCCTTTAAAGCCTGTTAGAGGGAATGACTGATACTTCCATTTGATACTTGTTTTATACGATATAGGACTTTGCCATCACTTCGATTCACTGCCTCTCCACGATCATTCTACATTCACTATTGACTGACATTGATAGCTCTGTTATTATATTTGTTACCCTATCATTGCCCTATAATATTGTATTTTATTTGAAAATCTGAATTGTTAAATTGATTAATTGTCTGATCAATAATACAATTATAATGATACTCGACTGGTTTGCGTTTCATTTGCTGGTTTCCTTTGGGGACTTATTTGGTAATTTCACTAATTGTAACAATTAACACTCGTGGCGTCGTACATGTGTAGCACAGATAGCCGTCAAGATTAACTAATTCGTGATTGAAGTTCTGAACATAACTGGCTTCTCTCTTAAGAGAGATATGGTTGCACTATACATGTGAAGGAACCCGAGCCTCCCTTTGCCATTACAGGAACAGATGGAATGTTTAGTTTGAGGTGAGGTGAGGTGAAGAGATTTGAACTCCTTCACGATTATTACACTTATATCACGACTGCTTGTATTATTGCAGAAAGAAAGTCCTCAACACCATTGTAGCTATGCATTATGGTGAGACATGTGAGCATCGGCTGGAACTAGCGAACAGAGCGTGGTACTACTCTGAAATTCAGTGTAACATTGCCACCAAATCTTACTGCATGAAGAACAGTTCTCTACAGCAGACATACTTGCCGAGCCCCTGACGGGATGGGGTCGTTGCTATTTGTGGAACTAACTGTGATTGAAACCAATCTGTCCTGTTTAGACCGCTAGTGCTTGTACCTACTGTTTATGGTTTAATGGCAATGTATAGACAGTAAGTGTGAGATGTCACAAGAACTAGCAATCTTAAACACGGGACAGGAGTCTATTTCGGTCGCTTAATTAGAGGTAAAGGTAACGATATAGTGTAAGGTTAGCTGACCTGTTGACCCGGATGAGGAAGAACTTCTGTCCACAGTCACACACAATCTGCTCGCCTTTCCGGGTAAGCTTGAAACGAGAGATATATTCATTGTATTTAAAAGATGTAAGTGTTTAAAATTAAATTTATAAATGCCAATTACATATCTGTAAATGAGTAACATTTTACATTTTACAGAGTATAAATATCTAGTCACAATCAATAATATGATATAGTACCAAAACTAATGGTAAAGTTGTTCCATTTATGCAAATAAATAAGAAACATATTACGTTAAAACAATAAATGGACACAGATCGTAAAACTGATTACTTAAAGGACTATGTTAACTGTAACTGACATTATTTTGTTGCAATCGAAATCTAAAACTGATCCATTGTCCTCTTATTTCATTTCTTATTTTATAACAATTTGATTCTATGTTTTGCAGTCAAAGTTTCTTGATCATGTTACTATGCTTAAACGTTACAATACACATTTCGTGGAATAGGGTAAGATGTTGAGTTAGTAACTTTTTTAAAGTTTAAGGAATATAAGGATCATATTCCTAATCTATTCGATAAAACAAGATGAGATGCAAATATTAATTGCTACTCGTTTTTTTTATATGCCAAGGATATAGAGTTTCAAAATTGTAAACGGACACGAATTTTAAAACCAATAGCTTTCAATGTTTAGCATTAGAGAAAAACATGTCCCCATTGTCTTGTCATAAATTTCATTACTAGTTATATAATAAAATCCAATACATCTGTATTGTTTTAAACATGTATTTCTGTAATTGTTATATCAATGACGTAACTGTTACACCAATGACGATAACACAAAGCTAGAACATGTTAAGAAATGTGTTATGAAAAGTGTAAAGAAATGTGTTAACCTTGGATTCATGTCAGGACTAAAGCAGACCTCCTCTGATGATCCAGCTGGTTTGGGTGGAACTGTTACAATTATATCTTTCAATGATCCAACAGAGCTGTAGGAAGCCTGGGCTACCTGATCAAGGTTTTCAGGGTGGAGATTCACTGAACTACAAAATAGTACAAAGATGATCTTCATAATTAATGTTGATTCAAATACAATGTACGTAATTTGTCAATACATGCAAACATACAATATCAAATATTATTTAAATGACATGATGGTACAGTATGACTGCATAACGAGGTTGAATATTCTAAAGTTTTTAATTAATTAAAAATATAATAAATTATGGATAACAATATATTACAGTGGAAAGGAAATCATTTGTTTGAAGACTAAATAGTATCACCTTACAGGCATAATACAAAAAGTTGGGAGTTTCTCGGGCACAAGTATTTCAATAGTGAGGAGGACAGTACGACCTTCTTTTAAAAACATTTTAAATGACGAGGGAGGGGTATTTTTTTGCATCAAAATAAAGTTTTGAATTGGTAGAAGTATACAAAACGGAAGCACATTCATTCCTGCAAGACCCATATATTTGGTTGACAAATGAATTTTGCGAGTAGCGAGGACTTAATTCATTTTGTATAAATTACAATAAAAAGGTGTCCTGCGCGCAAATAAAAGTGATGCCTGAGAAACCTTTTTTTTCATTTAGCCTTGGTGGAAACGTATGCAGAATTACAGGATTACTTTTACGAATTACTTTTCTTAAGTCAACAAAAAAGATGTATAACTGACCCTATCGAACAAGCTGGGGGCTTCACAAGAACATGGAAACTGCATCCGTCAGATGAACAATCGACGACGGAAGTGTCTGTGGGTCCAACGACTTCCATCTGTAATTAAAAAGAATTCCGGAAGTAAATATCTAATTTGGATACCGAAATTATCATGATAAACAAAACGTCCACTCACGTTATTGTTATCAATATATCTCGTTAAGACCAAAACAAAAGAACAAACGAAACTTCAGTTTTACGAATATTTGTGGCGTCGAGGTTCGTTAACCCGCATGTTGACTTATGTTATATCTATTTAGGACAGATGGACACGATGAAGTAAGTCAATCTTACTTACGTGATCATTTGGACCACATGGGACATCAGGATCTGCAAAAAAAGCATATGAACAAATTGTGTCAAAATGTTATGAACATTGACATTGACGTCATGCAAATATGATGAAACCAAACATTTTTTGGTACATGATCATAGGTCCCGTTTTTTTCCATAGTGTTGAGTAACCACACGGAAAATGGCATATGCCGTCATATGACATAGTGATCAAGGATTTTCAATTCATCGAAAATCTACTTTTTCTCAATAAATGTTTATTCATTCCAATTGTTACATACTCAAACACAAGGGTCAAACAACAAGGCATACAGTCAGACTATGAATTATGGAAGGGGATTTGTGCCATTAATGAAGACATGTTGACTTGTAACTTGTAAAGTGTAACATGTCGTTCTCAACCATACAAGTCTCGAAAAGACAAGTCCAATCATGCAAAACTAACATTTTAATTCTGTCAACCGTAACTTCGCGTTCTCAACTTTACAAAGTTGAAATGTAATTCTAGAAATCGTCAAAGTCGAAAAGTAAACTTGTCATTTTTAATTATTAAATCTAAATAATATGCACATTTTGTAATGTTATAAGTTACATTTGACAAATGAAAAATGGAAAATGAGGAGTTGCAAAGTCAGCTTTGTAAAAAGGACTTTTGCATTTCGAGACTGACATGACTTGCATAGTTGCGAATGCAATGTTTCAAATTACATCTCTACATGAATTCGCATTGACCATATTTGGAAGTTTCCCGAACATTGCCGATGTTTTCCGAGGACGAGAGGCATTTGCGATATAACGAGACCTCCCTTGCCGCTCTCCCAGATGGGGAATCCCTGTCTATTTTGAGCCCAACGCTGGACGAATTGACCACGCCCCCTGAAGCTATGATAAATGTATCCGATCCGTTATCATAAAACTTATTTCACTTACATATATAAAACTACATATTTACAAACCATATATAGACATCCTACATCCCGAAAAAAATAATTACTTTCTGTGCGTTCATTTACACATTATCTTCTCTCAGTTCAATCATGTCAACATTCACTTTTTTATACTCCAATTTTACATTTATTCAGTAAAGTCTTTTGCATTCAAAAATGAGTATCCAAGTTTTGATGAAGAAAATCCTGATATTGAAAGTATATAAACATTAGTGGGGAAGAAATTGAACGAAATACATAAGCCAGTGTTGATAACTTTATTATTAATTTTAAAATATTTTAAATGTACCACAAAGCAATGATCTAAATCAGGGAACTTCATATACTTGTTTAAATTTTTTTTTAAATGCATAGCACTTCAATTATAAATGAAAAATGTTCTGAATGTCAATACGTCTTATTCTTACAGACAAATAATCAAGGGGAAATGTTCTTTAGCTGAGTTGAATTTATCTCTTTTAATTATTTTACAAACTTTTCTCAACTAGTTTAAATTATTTATTGGTTTTGAATAGGTTAATTTATCTATTTTCATTTACTTATCAAGCAAACTATATTTTTTAGCAGTGAAAAGTGTATTGTTGTGGGGCAGAAATATATTTGTCCATGATTAATATGTCCATTAATTCTATATAAAGAATCAAATTACCGAATTCAAGTATGAAATGTAAATCATAAGCCTAGATCTGTTGTTTCACACTTTAAACAATAAACATTCAACTTCTACATGCCAAAATATGAAAATAATTTTGAATATAGAATGCAAACTGAAAATAGAATTGTATCACTGGTAATTTCAAAAATATAATTACACTGTTGAATTTAAAATTTAATCGACTGTAACATATACAGGATATAAAAAATTAAAATTTTTGTTCACCAAAATGGCCATTTATGAATACATTGACATGCGTATTGTTTTCAATAAATCAAATATGTGTTTTATCAATTCATATATGAAACGATGATAATTTTTATTTAGATACTAGTTCCGATAATTTATGTTTTACAACAATCTGTCTCCCCTAAACATACGTCTTTGCCGTGTCTATTAACACTTTTGTTTGTTAGTCATTAATGTAACAGACTCATTGTAAGAAAAGAAATGTTATTTCAATTAAAGTCAAGGAAAAACACAACACAATCCGGCTAGAAGTTGCAGAATGGGCTTCTTTATACACATATTTCAAGGATTAGTGTTTGAAAAGTCCAGAAACTGTACTAAGAGTGTGACATTTTAGATGTTCAGTATATATTTATAAATAGCGCGATCTACACAAGAGAGCTGCTGAAAATGAAAATAAGTCATTCAAATATTAGTTCTTTCTGTAAATCTGAAACAGAAAGTTTCCAGTATGTTTTCATAAATGTAATCACGTAAATGAATTTGGGGGAATCGAAAGTTCCATGAACAATCGTCTTTTATCACCTAAAACTGGCTCCCTAAGTAGATGGTGATTGTGTGAAATCAAGCGATTTCGACAAGCAATATCTACATTGTAGATAACTCTAAACTCAAATCTTCATAATCCTAGTATATAATCAGTAAATGACAGTTAATTTGTAACTTTAATGAACTCGTGTTGATATATTTGATATCAGAAGACACTTGGGTGAAATTCTCGATATATACTCTGATATCATATCATTACATTACCTCCAAAAAATTAAAATATCCATAGAAAGTGTTGTAAATTTTGTCAAGGATGTATCTAATGTTGCAAACATTATTCGCTCGTATATTAAAAACAACGCCTTCTTTCCATGCGAAATGGAATTTTTAAAACAATATTTCCTGGTTTAAAAATTGTTTCTTAGCTCTGCACATCCTTTATGTGTGTTTCACTTTTGTCTGTATACCTGTGAAATGAACTTAAGAAAACATTTGAAAATAATGTTTCATTGAGCTATACCTTACGAATTTTTAGTTCTGCCCCAGAAAGGAATCCAAGTTGCGTTTCCATGGAAACGGGGAAACAAATACCGAACTATGACCAGTGTTGCGACGATCCAAAAGCTGAGACAGGAAAATGACAATCATTTTGTGGACCAAAATCAAAGCAGTCCGTGACACTGACAGTAATTTATGTTTCGAAACCACTTGAAATTACGTAAGGTTTATTTTGAAAAGTTATATTAATATTAATATTTATATTATTAATATTTACCATCATGTATTTATTTAAATTATTATTTATTTACATATACAACTGCATGTAGCAAGAAAGGATTTACTCCAACTATCTTGTATATTAAAAAAACCCAAACAAATCATATGTACATACAATACTGTAATATCACAAAATACATATATATATTAATCTTGACCAGGAGGCATATTTCTTAAAAGTGTGGTCTAGCTATATTCCTATGTTATTTAGAACAAATGAATAGACAATTCACAACTTTTCTCTAAATTAGTTCAATTATATACTTTGATTCTGCCATTTTGAACTGTATACTTATTTATATGGTCACCCTGGAAAGAATGTAGAGAAACAATTTAAATGTTTTATTTTCCTTTTTGTGTTTGACCAGTACCGTGAAAATGTAGATTGGCCTTCCACATGTAACATGCACATTTGCTGACACTCCGATGTCGTATATTTGGATGACTTTGATCAATCTGACGTCCGGACTTTGCAACTCCTCATTTTCCATTTTTCATTTGTCAAATGTACATGTAACTTGTAACATTACAAAATGTGCATATTATTTAGATTTAATAATTAAAAATGACAAGTTGACTTTTCGACTTTCACGATTTCTAGAATTAGATTTCAACTTTGTAAAGTTGAGAATGCGAAGTTTCAATTGACAGAATTAAAATGTTAGTTTTGCATGATTGGACTTGTCTTTTCGAGACTTGTACGGTTGAGAAAAACATGTTACACTTTACAAGTTACAAGTCAACATGTCTTCATTATTGGCACAAATCCCCTTCCATAATAAATAGGTAAATACATGTCATTATAGACATAATAATTAGTTGATGAAGGTTGGGATGAGTGCATTCCATTTTTGATGGAATTTTTCAATTTCATTGTTTTTCTTTGAGATGAATTTTTCAACAGAAAATGTTTCTTTTAATACCATTTTATAACTGTTGATTTTGGAACTGTATTTCTAATAATACACAAATGAATATGTTTTTTGACAGACATACTCGTTTGATTAAGTAATACATCTTTATGAAGTGAACCGAACCAAACCAAGTATTTTGTAATTTTTAATGTTTTAGTTAAAAAGTTATTTATCCAGAGTTCTAACTCATTTCAAAATTGTGTAGTTTCACAACATTCCCAATAAACATGACATATGCTCTCAGAAGAAGCCTTACAAAAACTGAAAAAAACAGTTGCCTCAATTCTCCTCCCACAGATTACTCCTTTCAGAGTAGAGTAACCACTGTGGAAGAGGATAAGTTGCCTCTAGAATTCGATAAACTACTGATTTGTCCTGAACTTGTACTCACTGTTAGATGTTGAACCATCGCCTTTGTTTCCAATGTCGACTGAAAGTAAAATATTTGTTATGGTAATGCATTCTTATATTGCCTAATCACGGGAAAAAAGTAATGGGATTAGCAAGCCAGATCCTTCCAGATCCGCAATTTTTGGGCAGATCCAGAATGATCCCGTAGGATCCAGCTAGCGGATTCTACCACTTCTTCTTCTGTGAATCTCGAGTACCAAATGTGAAGTTGAGATGCACAAAGAAGTCTTTTATTCCATCAAGTATTCACTTTTTTAATCTCAAATTACTCCGCGACAGTCACCATGGAATAATACAGCAGTGATGGAGATGACAGTAAGCACATAGATTAGGGATACTCATGGCGTGTACATGAATGTTCTTCTGGTAAAAGTGTAGCAAAAAGAAAGTTTTATAGGCTTACTTGGATTTGGCGTCACCTTCATTTTATAGCAAAGGTTCTCGAGCTTAACTCTGAAACAATCAGGAACAAGTATTTCATTTCATTAATGCTTAACAATTACGTTTATCAAAACCTTCGAAATGTGTCATATGCATTCATTGGTTTGGTATTATACCTCTCACGTCTAATGACAAATGACGTACTTGACACAAACTTTATGTTGGTCCTTGGAGGGAGTCAAAAAATAAATTTTTACTCCATTAATCATTTATAAATATGTTTATCGAAACCTTGGAAATGTTTCACTTGGTGTTGGTATTATAATGTTCTAAAATGACTTACTTAACACAAACTTTGTGTTCCCCGAGTTGGTCCTTGGAGGGAGTGAGTGATAGTGTATGTTCATGTGGATCTGTGTTATCCGTGGCTACAGTTGGAGTCAATGATCCAGGTTCTGTTACAGTTGGTACACTGCAATATACATGTATCAATTATGTTTCATAAAATTGCATTTCGCTCTTATACGTGCCAACATACGATATGTGCTGATTTCAGTTGATTTCACTCACCTTGCATTATTCATCCCCAATCGTCCAATATATAATATTTACTTTCCAAATAAATTGAGCAACATTAATTTACATGTGCAGAAATCAGTACTACACCCCCATGCACAGTAGTTATACAACCTCTTAAACATCATAAATCTAAATTTGTCTTTTTGTCTGTTATAAATAAGTTTAGAAATTACTTTTGACTAATTGATGCGTGCCGTACGCTGTGCATGTCCGGTTTTCGATCAGAAAATTATACTTTTACCTTCATATCGCCAGTATACTGAGTCGAACATCATCAAGACGGCAAAATTAAGTATTTCACGATAAAATAACACAATTTATAACGATTGACATACGTGACCCCAAACAACACAATTTATGTACCTTTAATGACACATTATTCTTCGTTGAAATTAATCAGGAACACAAATTTAAATTAAATTATAATCTTCATTGTATGCCATATATTACTTGTTAAATATGTAAAGTAAAATTGATGCAACTTTTAATCAGATTTCTTAGGTGCGTTATTTACAGTGATCATACTAGTATATATCAAGATATCACCACATTTGTCTCCATATTCCGAATCTATCTTCCTTGATCGTGATAACGAAGCTATACAAGTATTAACTATTTTGCAAAGGAAATACAGCCATCAATAGAAAATTGGTAAACTTAATTGTTGAATATTCTTACCCCGCTCCAGGTGCAGTTTTGATATCAACACTACAAGTCGTACCCACAGTGCAAGTCAACTCCGTGTTTGGTGGAAGAGAAGTGGACACGATATCCTTTAGAACAGAGTATAAAGTATTCAATTTAAACATCTATAAACTCTCTTCCACAATAGATGCCTACATATGTAAGTGCAGTAAGAGAACATGCCCCTGTTCATGAGCTCTCGAGAACACACTGTGTAAAACAGGAAATTCGCAGAAAACAATGTATAAATGTACAGGTATTATTTACTTGGTGGAACTCCAACTAGTGTCAATACAGTAAAACTGGGTCAATACAGGAGGAACAGGTTCGGATGGCTCTTGAGTACAATGGGCAATGTTCAGGGTTCTTACTTGAAAATCTTTGAGAACGTATTTTCAATGAAAGAACTTTGTTTATAGTTATGCTTTCGATAAAGGAAATTTATTTTGGGTCTCATTAAATTTTAAGCATTCAAATAATAACGTTATTTCACACACAACATAGTGTTATTATATTACCTTTTCAGTTGATCCAGATGTAGATGGATCTAAAACAGAATGATATGAGAGAAATATATGCTGAGCAGTCAATTTCATTGTGTCACGTATAGCAACTTTTAAATCTTTTTCATTAGATGAAATTAACCATAAACCGGAGACCATTATATAACAACACTTTAGATAATGTCTCGATTTTCGACAAAATGTACATTACAGGCCAGAAGCCAAATATGATTCAACATCATTGATAACTTGAAGTTGACGATGAAATGACTATGATGATAATTATTTACTTTTTGATTCATCAGGTTTCGGATTGACATTGGCACACCACTCGTCTCCTTGCGTCCTGTAATAAAGTATTTTTTTCTTATTCAAAAATGTTAAATCATAGAGTGAAATCAACTATTATTAAACAGTTCAATATTAATAAATGGCAACAAATACATTTAAATAGCACACAAACAAGTTTCCATTATTCCAAATAAGATGTGTGGATCCTAGGAGATCATATTTATGCACCAAATATTCACATCAACAACACTGACATGAAGAGGAAAGGAGATCAAAATGCACGAGAGTGGTATATAAAGGGGATTTCTAATACAAACATGAGGGGGGCAATGCATGAGTTTGTTCCCCAATGATCTCACGTTTTGTTATTTCCTTACATTTCACCTGATGAAGGAGTGATTATACACTCCGAAACGTCCTATATTTTCATATTAAAGAAGTTGTTATCCAGCCAATGCTCTTGTTCTTGGAGAACATTTTAGCACCAGATTTTCCACAACACACCGACATCAACAACATGACAACACACTTTAAAATCACCAATCTAATTGTTCACATGCCAGGTATTTAAAATTCTATGCCACAGCAATCCTAGGGTGTCATAAAACTAATTACATCATAATGCTATGACTTTAAGTTTACTGGGAAATCTAAGGACACTGCTGTTCTCAGATATGAACATTTTCATTGAAAACTATGGAATAATGTCAAAATAGATGTAATTTTCATATTTATCGGCGAGAGGTTAATTTAAAACGAGTATTTTAAACGCAATAGTTTATATTACTCGAACAAATCTTACCAATCATGTGTAATTGAGAGGAAATCCAAATGGCTAATTTCTCTATGATTGGTCAATTCAAACTCACGTGTCAAATGTTCCAATAAAGGAATAGACAACATGGGAATTTCGCTTGCCTGACGGTAGGATACTTGCCTAGGCTGATCTAATAATTTCCGGTTTTTGGTGTGGGATTATTGTATATCCATTCTATTCACAGCAGCGATCACTGTACATTTCTCATTTCTATTCTGTTAATCCTACCAGATCAATGTTTCACCAGTTACAACAAAAGATGAAAAACTGTTGAAAAATGTTTCCATCTATCTTGAACACAATTGGCCTGTACTATGCTGCGGCACCCGTACATCTGCTTGATATTTCTTCATTTTTGTACTCTTGGTCCTTTGGTCATACATACTGAATAAAACTATTCTTATTCTTCTTCTATTGGTTACTTATAACGAATATTTTATATTCATCATCCTTTAAATATTTTCGATAGTCATATTATTATTTTTTTTTTTGGATGATAAAGAAATCCCATGTGTGTGTTCTTACCCTGTCGCTTTGTTTCTCACTTTGAAACAAACTGGTTGAAGCCCATCGGTGCTATCTGGTGTGATATCGAGCTTCATTTTGTATTTCCCATCGGGCGTTGCAACTATTTTCGGTGTTGTGAATGTGCCTTTAGTAGGCACTAACTCCACTCCACTGAAAATTAAAGTTGATTGAATATCAAATATAGTTATTATCAATGGTTGGATATCATATTCATCAAAACGGTTCGATTTTTACTTTAGATAACATCTAATGTGCATTGAATCTATGAATGAAAAACAATATTTCGTTTATAGTGAAGTAAATTGCCGAATCAGGGTCTAGATATATATGCAAGACATACTTTTGTTGATATGAACATATGAATTCAAGTCATAGATATATAAATGCAAGATATAATACATGTATTGTTGCTATGAGCAAATGAATTCAAGGCATGGATATATATGCAAGATATATAACTGCTGGTATGAGCATATGAATTCAAATCATACGGCATCATCATACCATAAACAATGGAACTATATAAAATATTTTTGCATGTGTAACTAGTTACCAAAAGCATATTTAGTCGCCATCCTTGGTTTTATAATCAGATGACTCAGTTTCTCTAATTTGAAGATGATAACATGAATTAACCAAGCTGCAAGATAATATTGACAACATAGATAACATACCCGTCTGGTTTGTTCCCTGGGTCTACAAGAACATCGACCTGGCAGCTTGTTTTACAAGGGATAACTGTCCCGCTCGTCAGGGTTGGTTTTAGAACGTGGGGCTTAAAACAAATAAACAAGCTTGATGTTTAAGATATCACTATATATTTCAAAAGGATATTAAATGTGCCTTTTTCATTTTCGGTAATAAAGAGTGCTTGTGTTGGTTTTCAGTTCCAGATATTGAATGTGTGTGAATATATGACATTGTATTATAATGCATTTTGACACTGTTTAGATATTTTGACGTGTTATTGTTTTCATTTTGCAACTTCATTATGGTTTTATGCATTAAATGAAATTATATGAATATAAAATAATATTGAAAATCGCAATGCGCGTAAGGTTATACCTCTCTGGTGTCCACACCGATGCCCTGGGTGATAACTGGAATAAACGTGTTCAGTTTTGATTACTGGTTCACACCCACAACTATTGAAGAGCATAAAGACATTTGCTCAGTCGTCTCTCAATCACAATCATTTCTTGAGCAACTTTAGATGCAGCTTTACCTGAACATTATAACTGACAGTTATTTTACTGAATATTACAGTGTTGATATAAATACATGTACTAGATATATGTCACATTTCTTACTTTAGATTTTTCCGTTATTATTAAAGCATATCGTTTTGAATTTGCAAACAATATAATAACCAATACTAACATAGTGTCGCCACTTAATTTGGAATTATCATTAATGTGTCATGAAATGGTGATTTTATCAGTACTTCTATGCAAGACAAGCACACACTGGGTAGTACTCAATAAACTAGTTCCCTAAGTATTTCAAAACTCTTTTAATCCGTCACTTGTAGGCTAATCTGAAGATGCAATATTAAGTGTTTACCTTTCGGTGGTTCTGTCGGTTTCACCTCGGTGGCTTTAGGGTTTACTGAAGTCAAATTGAGATTTTAATTCATTGCTGTATAACCTTTACAGAAAGATAGGTAAAATTACTTGGAATCAATATTATTAGTTTTTTTTATGATATTGTAACGATAATAAAATAAGTGTGAAATGAAACTTCAATGAAATTATTTTTGTTGAATATAAGTAAAATATAGATGAATTCAATGAATAATGCAAACCATAATACCTTCTGGTAAGACCTCAACTTTCACGCACGTCTTTGCAGGTGACCTGTAAAATATTATGTATAAATATTCTCAATCAGACAATAGCTAACATCAAAGGAATCCATTTTTACTTTGCAAGGGGACATTCAATGTTGAGCTAAGTTTGATCAAAAACAAATAGTTGTTCACCTTACAACTCCTTTGAAAAACATAAACTTTGAAATAATTGACGCCGTTGAATAAAGCACCTGTTCCGCGTTGCAGTGGGGACAATACTTGCTTTCATGTTTACATAATGACAGGGGAAATAAACCCTCATATGGAATTTCACCAAACAAGGCTTGTAAG
The DNA here is from genome assembly GCA_936450465.1 of Gibbula magus. Classification (NCBI taxonomy): domain Eukaryota; kingdom Metazoa; phylum Mollusca; class Gastropoda; order Trochida; family Trochidae; genus Gibbula; species Gibbula magus. Next base: position 20,583,711 of record OW388291.1, read on the forward strand.
TTTATCATTAACCGGTGACAATGAATTGTTTTAAATGTATATACTACATACGGATCTGACGGCGAGGTCTTCCCTTCCAGACAAATCTTCTGTATAGAGGGCGCTGAGGAAGTCGGTGTGACAGCCACAGAATGTGTGATTTTTTTCCCATCGGGAGACAAGGTCGATCCTTGTACAGACGCAGTCGGGTTGGTTGTTGTTAACAGTGGCCTAAAAATAAGTGTTAAGTTCAACTACAGGTGAAGTTAAGCACAAATATGTTGCGCAACAGAAATGAAAGACCAGTTTTCCCTATGTGCGAACGAAGTCGGAAAACTTGTCGTTCATCTCTGTTGCGGTTGTTGTTAACAGTGGTCTAAAATAAGTGTTAGTTCAACCATTATTGAGTAAGCAACACATTTAAGAGACTATCATATTCAATATAGATAATACAGTTTTAAGAATCAGTGGAATAGATATTTCATGTTATATCATCCGATCATACCAAGAGTTGATCAAACCACAAAACAAATAACAATACATGAATTGTGAACTTGGGTAAGGTAAACAAGTGGCAAGTTTCTTTTGAACGTCAGTATACGTACAGGATTACGGGAAACTTTTATTGTCTGTATGAGGAGCTCATAACTGCCGCTGGGTAGATGACCGTATGGGCGAAGAATATACTTAACACTGACTTGGATTCAGCTACTTACATTGACAAGGGCGTAGTGACAGGTATAATGCAGGTAGCACCGATGTGACAGGGAATAGTTGCTTCCTTAACCTCTGCCGGTGCCGTAGATGAACCAGAAGAGGTTCCTGGGAGAAAATGTTACATTTTATTACTTGCCCCTGCAGTGTAACATTGATACGGCAATAGTGTAATAGCCTACCGCTGCAAGTATGAGGTCATTACGTATGCAGTTGTGACGCAGCACAATCAAAATGTCGCGGAAATCAGCACACTATCATCAATTTCACTAGATCATGTGGATAATTAATAAACAGAATAATAAACTTTCTTTCATGTAATGTTATTCTTCTTAAAACTCTTGAATGATTTGGTACGAGACTCGCTTTAATACAAAACCATTAACACGGTAGATGAAATGATATTATATGGTATTAAATGGTCGACTAGTATTCTGTATATAAAAGCTATGCTCCTTCCGAGGGCAATACAGTCTGATGTACCATCTTTAAAGCACTGTTATTGTTATAGTATGTAACATAACGAATGTTCGAAATACTTTGAGTAGTTTCTTCAAATTGAATAGCTTGATATTGTATACCTACCTGATTTATCAACATTTACATCCACACACCATGGGGAACTTTTTCTGCAACAATACATCGGATTATTTGTCCATCAATATCACCAGGTATTTTAGGATAGTGTAATAGAAAGAAATCTGCGCGTTCAAGTTGATATTTTCATTCGTTTGCAGGAAATTAAGTTTAAACACAAATCAGTTTGAAATTATATTATCTGAAAGCTTTTTACAACATCGATGTGATTAGGTTAGATAGCATGTAACAATATTTGACATAATTTCATTTCATTTCAGAAAAACTTAACTTAACTTCACAAATTTAAAATATTTCATATAGCCATCATACAAAACGTACACATTTGGAATGCATGGTAACTATGAAAAGTGATCATATACACTCCTTCAAAAATATATACATACGTGGCGGACATTGTAACTTCTATGCACATTGTCTGATGTTCGGGTCCATTGGGGTCAGGGATCAAGGACACGTCAACACTGTGCTGGTTAGGAGCTACCTTTGTCGAAGACATCTTAGCAACTGTTCCATCGGTTCCTGATGAAACGACGTCTGGTTCCTGCCTGTTGTGTTTTATCAAACCGGGAATTTAGTCAATGTACGTATCTACGTCATACATGGGGTTTCCTCTTTAGTCGTGGAAGAGAACATGACAATACACATCAAGAAAGGTTGTTAATCGAATGAAAGATATGTTTAACAAATAGATATTTATATACATCGTTGCAAGAAGAGGTATGAAAGGACCAATGTATGTTTTCGTTTCGAAAAGGAAAACTGTCACTAATTTCAAACCTCACAGCTTACTTTTAGAGTTGTGGCAGCGCGCCGAAACAGACACGGGTAAATATTTACAAAATTCCAATTTAATATCACGCATCTAAAAAAAATGTATTTACTCTCGTGTTCTTATGATACAATGTGTCTCACCACATTCATAATACAAATTGTACCTATATAATTGGTCACAAGTAATCTTTTTTTAATAGTTTGATAGTGATTATGTCACACTTCCTACTTTGGTAAGTACTAAACTAACCATTTAATCTATTTAATCAAAATACTTTCAACGACATCTGATTCAATCAATTCACATGGAATATTGGGAATTCCGCAGGTTTAATGATTGCCGTATAATAAAAAGTGAAATACATGTACATATATGAATATTCGTATTTATTACCAATATGGTTAAACATTACAGAGTTAATATTATTGATATAATCACATGTGCACATATCACGTTTGCCTAGCTACAATTGTTTCACAGTGGCTTCCCGTTCTTCGTGTTTGTGACGTCATAGAACGATTGTTCGTGACGTCACTGTAGCTACTGTAGCTTGCCGTCGCAAGACAATCGGGCCTTTTCCTGGCTATTTTTACGCGAATGAAATTGAATAGAATGGGTAATAAAGAAAGATTACACTCGGAAGTGTACCATATGACTATTACGAAACTCGTGCAAATTTATTTATAACCCACGGTCTCGCTCGGGTAATACACTCGTTTCCTAAAGGTCATATGACACACCTCCTCGGGTAATAATATATATTTATTACCCGTAAAGTTGGATATTACAGAGTTAATACTTTTAACAAAGCACATGGAATATGACACTTTTTTCCCATTTTTTTCAGTGCAAGTTCCCGTATCTCGTCTTCTGTGACTTCACCAAACAGTTGCGTGTGACGTCGTTGTAGTTTGCCGTCGCAATACGCGATTCAAATGGAATAGCATTTGTACCAAACAATGTATAACACTCGAACGTACCCTGTTGTAGACTCGGGGGTCTGTACAAGAAGCTGCAGATGACATCCAGCAACATTACACGTCACCGTTGTTCCATTCATTGGGGAGGGACCGATTACCTTTGGCTGAAAGAAAAATTCGGTGTATTAGTCTTAGAAACCTAGTTTTCTAGTTCAGTAAAGAAGCATGTATTTCTTGAAAATAAAACATTGCATACACGTATAGTTGTAGTATATTAAAGCTTTTGAAAAAAACTGTTATTTAAACGTAGTTATTTGTGAATATTTTAGCTTTGTGGTTACGATCGCACATGTACACTGTACATTGTTATGACACTGTTATTGCAGCTGTAACCATAACTTTAATAATTTAACGAACTATTTTTAAGTCATTCAAAAATAAAACATCTCCTAATCTCTAAGATTCTGGGATAATACTTTTCACTATCATGAGTGGCGTGGTCTGTGAGACTCACCTTTTCCCGTGTCTTCGAACTTGTATCTGTATAAAATACAATACAATTAATTATGAGTAAGTGTTAATTTTAATTCTAAGATGCCTAGCGGTTAGAGTAATTGAAAAAAGTACTTTATCAGACAATAAAGGTATAGTTTTCTTTTGATGACGTAACAATCGAATGACGTTCTCGCTGTTCCACACCATTCCCTCGTGATCAAATGTGACCATGGTAACGTAACGTCAATCACCTCAGCCGTCTGAACTCTTACATTGCAACCAATAAGGCTTGAACTCCTTTCCATGGTTTGCAACTTCTGCAGTCGGTCAAAATTAGCGGTCGGACATTGAACATGAACTTGTATGACAGCAGCAAACATTTGAATTATACATTTGAATTACGTTCCGCCACCACGCTTAGACTTGATCAAGCTCTACCCACAATTCTTTTTGGAATGTTAGTCACGTGATCTTAGTCTATCTTAGATGGTGGGTTTTACACGTGGAATAGCCGTCCATTGGCCTGTTCATGGATTATTAATATAAAGAACGTAAACGATGTTTTTATTTCCAAATTATTGGAAGCAGGATGTTGCCTGTATCTGATCATTTGCATCTTAGAAAAGAAATAAAGTTTGCTGTATCCCAATGTGTTTTGTAATAAAGTATAGTTTTGCCCTAAACTATCATTACGTCAAAGCCTTAACTATAATAGTTCAGGACAAAACTATACTTTATTACAAAACACATTGGGGTATAGTGAACTTTATTTCTTAAGTAGTATGCAATTGAATAAATATATTCGAAATTATTGATTGTGATTAAAATGTCCATATAACACATACTTTGTGAACCGAAATTTATTAGTTATAACGATTCCTTGATACTTACCCGGCGAACTTGTTCCATCTGTGTTGGTAACTGGGCTTACACTAGAACCTTCTTTGGCCAAGGCATCTGCAGAAGTAGGTGATATAAAAACATATGTACTAGTATTCGAGAGTAAGTTGAGAACAAATGTAAACCAAATAGTTGAAGCTTCTCAATGCACAACAGCACCACCTACTCAATATCTGAATTAATATCAATGGCAGTGGTGTTATATTTATATTATATGAATTGTGGGATTCAGTTCCACATCCTCAGAGTCAGACCCATATTGCTAGCATTAAATGTGCCATAAAACAACCAATAAAGCGACCAACGATGTTTGGACAGTCAGTGCTGTCGATAGGTGTCTGACTCTGAGGATGTTGACTCGAATCCCGCAATAAACGTGTTCAGAAAAGGTACAAGAATATGTAGAATTAGAACAGAATCTCAGGGTTTCAGGTACATGTACATATGTTCGAAATTGTCTGTATTATAATGAATTGTATATATTGTACATACCTGGATTTTGTTGTACTCGTACAACATAGCACCTCTTTGCAGATGACCCGGTCCTATTCATAAAGAAGACATATAGCTTTGAAGTTGACACATCTATTTCAATCTTAGCTTAGCAGATCAATTAAAGCACTTTAGAACAAGTGACAGACAAAACTCAGTGGCTCCCTCCATGACTGATATTCAAAATTATCAACCTACACGCCGTATAACATGATGCTTGAAACGACCTTACTAAACCGCATCACCCTATACGAGGGACTCGCAGTAGGTTAACGCTTTAGCTTACTGCGCCATCGAGGCACATGGAGGCAATCGTCATATACAATATGTAAGTCGCAGTATACTGTCGTTCACAATAATTTGATGAACGACTCTATTTACCAAGGACTTAAATATAACGCGATAACAACGCATCTTTTTTACTTGAAAACGGTTTATATTATAGAGAAACTATTCAACCTCAGATATGGTAAGGTTGCAAGGTCCACAACCGCACCATATCCTTGGTAATCTTCATTTACTACAAATGTGTTTATCTTGTTTACGTTACAGTATTTTGTGGAAAGGTATTGTAGTTCTCGTCCAGTATAAAGTATGGAAATGGGCCATACAATATAGAACCATTCACTTTAAATGTCTCCTACTTTGTGCACAACATGAACATCGAATGCATCAGTGACATTGGGTTGTCATGATATTCAAAATGTCAACTTACGTTCCTACGCAAACATTGTGGTCTCCTTTGTCTTTATCTGTTGGTGATATTTTTATTTTATTCTCATTGTTGTTATTTGGATCCTTTTCTACTGTGTAGGGTGCGTTGATACCAGTCGGAGCCTTCAATCTGTAAATACACAAATTGTTCAATTTAGTCTGAATTTGATATCACATGCTACCATTATTCAACGTTTCAATCTATTCATCCGTACATCCATGAAGAACATTTTGAAATGATCATCTGTAAATTAATATTTTAATATTATGATGTACATGTTATTATCATTGTGATATCTTTTTAACGCAGCTTTCACTACATTTTATTCAAAAGCAGAGCCATTTAGTATACTCCTCCATAACCAAAAAGCACTGAACTCATGTTAACCTTACAAAGTTCTCTCAAAATATCGATGGCAATGATTGTTCATTTTACCTCACACACATCAATGCTTCGAAGCATGTTCCAATTTCTATCAGAAGTCGTTACTCATTTCTAAAGCATTTCATACTTTGCAGAGTAGATCTTTATAATAAATCTTGTAATCGGAAATGTGGCTACCTCTCTTCCCTGATTCAAGGTGTCGGACTTCATTCAACTCATTGAAGTTATGTGGAGTATTATTAATAAAATTGTATTTTTGATTTTGCAAAACATAGTGCCAATATAATCATATAGATTAAGTTAAATTTTCTCACTTGTATATCTATACCCAAATGCAAATTATATGACCATTACATGTTTTCAATGAAAATCAAACAACGCCTTCAATTACACATCCAATTTCACTGATAAATTCGTTATACGACCTATTAAACATTACCCATTAAAATATGTAGTTCGTCTGTATAAAACCGTTTCATGAACGCCGCAGTGAAATGTCTGGTTGTGAATTTAAAACATCGTTAATCCTTTATCATTGTCGTTATACTTAACTTTTAATTGAGGTATTTTCACTCACAATGAGTGAGTAATAAATGCGTGTATCAAATGCGGTATAATGGTTAACAATGACATGAATTATTTTTATAAATGGTACTTACTGCTTCCCAGTAGCGGTTGTCGCTGGAATGGTACATGTGCTACCAATGGTACACGGAATGACAGATCCATCGGGGAGTGTTGGATCTACGAACTCATCCTAAAATGTGTTGATAATTGTAGCCTATCGAGGATATTTTATCTCATAAATTTGTATTTTCTCAGACTATAAGGCTCACGGTAGATTTATGTTTTTTAATGAATGATATCATATCAATTTTATCAATATATTCATGATTAATATTTTGAATTGACCCTGAAGGTAGGGTAAGTAATTTTACTTAAACAATTCAAACCAGACTTGGTGTATTTGATAAAATAATTTCAGCATCCCTGTTATTTAACTTAACAATTAAGACTAAATTTTAACCCGAATTGCCAACCTATTATACGTACAGTATGTGGAGAGGTAGCTGAAAAATAAATAAAAAGGTATTGGATTTCAATAAAAAAAAATAATTAACAAATATAAATGTTGACATTTACATGGCGAATCTAAAGAAATACTATATTATATAAAAAGATATCAAAGGAATTTTGTTTATATAGAAAAAACTTACAAGCAGGCTTTTTGTTCACAATAACACACCAAGGGTCTCCAACATCACTGAAAAAAAATAATACAACACATATTACATGATAATGAGTGAATTACAGGCACTAGTTAAAATTAAGCATGCGTCTGTATTGGGTCTGAATTATTCTCTGTGTAAGAAACGGACGTCCTTAACAAAATTACAACAATCCCGTCAGTGTAATAATTTCAACACCTTGATAAAGTGCAGAGTTATTTGATAAAGCGCTTTACAAGAGGACATATTGTTATCATACAACGGATGGTGTTCTCGGCAGGATAAAGGCAACGGATATTTTCGATATCCGTTTTGGTCAAATTCGGATAAAAATGCAAATTACAGAGGTCAAGTGACGGAACTTCTTTTGACAATGACGTCACACGCATTAACATTTCGAATGTATGTAACAAAGTAAATTGCCGTGACAGTTACTGTTGTTACAGCTTACCAGTTTCATGTAAATATACATGCTTCATTTCATATCGTTAAAGGTGCATCCATTGTGTTTGATAAAATTGTTTTCGGCTTTAATACGTTCCGACTCACCATATGTGCTGTTTACAGTGCAAATAAATTAACTTAGCTTGCATATTCATCCCCAATCGCCAAATATAGCATAATTACTAGTTTCCAATTAAAATCGAGTAACATCATTTTACATGTGCAGAAACCGAAATTGAACGATCCATTTACGTGCACAGCAGTTATATGACCTATTACACATTATCACACCAAATGCGGCATTTTATCTGATATAATTAAGTTTCCAAAATTACGTTTGACTCATTGGCGCGCGTCAATCGCGATGGTAATTTCCGGTAACAGTCGGAACTTCTCGATAAAGTAACACCATTTCTAACGTTTGTAATATGTGACCCCCAACAGCGCAATGGATGTACCTTTAATCTGAGAAATGACAAAATAAACAGTGTGCAATGCATAGTGCAGCAACATTTATTATGATCAAGCAGTGCCAAAACATGTTCATCGCGAGTTGAAACAAACACGAAAGCGACATGAAGCGAGTTCAAATCGTCGTCCTTACCTTAAATATTTTTCTTTTGAAAACGCATTTTGAAACGTATTAAAACATTGAAATTTAAGATCAAGCCAAAATAACAATTATTTTAACTAAAAGCATAATTTAGGAGGCATTATTTTTTGTCATTTTACCGTGAGAATAGCACGCTGTTCATTTGCATATATCAGTACGCGTAAAGTTCAACTCATTCAAATGTATGTTGTCAAGCTGTTTTGCGCAAAATGAAGAATGATATTGTATGATAAAGAAGTTATCATGCTCGTATGTTTTGGGATGGTAAATATCCTGCATTAGGAATAAAGACTATGTATTAAGCTCACCAAGGCTCGCAAAATACAATGTTTATTCCTAATGCAGGATATTGACCATCCCAAAACACTCTCATGATAACCACTATGTATTACAATTTGCCTATAATTATTGCTTTAAAGGTATTTGGATTCATTTCATAGCAGTGCTCAGTGAATTTGTTGGTATTTAAGAAAAAAGAGTCCATCTAAAACAAAACCATGGCATCATGGTAGGTTATAATGCAACGTTGGTACAACTGATTACCCCGAGGAAGACTTCAGCGTGATACAGTGTTTTGAGACTTGCTCGGTTCCAGGAGGGATGGTTACATCGGTGACGAAATTTCCATTGCTGTCTTTCACTGGGGGCGTAGATCCAGTGTCTATGCCGTCAAGTTTAAGACTTTCGAGGATACTGAAATTATGTCAACAATACAAATGTAAATTCCTTGTGAAAAACTAGGAATTTTTGGACAATTTTGAGTAATACTTTATGAGATGATTGTCAATAAAAAATTGGAGACTTTTTGACATAAAATTGTAATTCAAATTTTGAAATAAAAATACATTCCTGATTCTATTGGAATTATATTATATTATATTATATTATATTATATTATATTAATTATATTATATTATATTATATTATATTATATTATATTATATTATATTATATTATATTATATTATATTAACTGTTCCCTGTTTCCCCACATCTAATGTTAGTATAATTCAAATCCCAAATCCAATGGTCTTGTAAAAGATCAAGGTTTAGGATAAATAATTGTTAGTTAAATTTAATTAACTTCATGCACATATTGAAAACTTACTTCCCCGTAGAACCTGCACTGGCAACAATATGGACCTTGCAAGGCTTTCCATCTTCACATTGTAGGATCGAGCCGCTAGAGATGGTAGGCTCAAGGACATGAGGCTGTAATATGTATCACACTTTGAGGTGAGGTGAGGTGAGGTGGGGTGGATGGTTCTGCACTGAAATTCAGTGTAGCATTGCACCAAAACCTTACTGCGAGAAGAACAGTGCTCTACTGCAGACTAAGTTGCCGTGCCCCTGGCGGGATTCGAACCACGGACCTCTCAATACGAAGCCGAACGCGCTAACCACTGCGCTTTCCCGCCCCCTATCACACTTTGAACAATTTGTTTGAAAATCATATTAAAAGTGTTAAGGTATGAACACATTTGATAATTAGAACGAGCATGAATTTGATGATCAGATTAGAAATCGTCTGTAACAAACATGCTCAATCATATGTGATCGTTTATTTTATATATATATATATTATTTTATGGTGAAAAAGTATTTATATAAGATTACTTCGACAGATTTGGACAAAATCATAATTCTATAAAAAAAAAATATTTGCAATATTGCATTAATATGATTTTGCGTTTGCGTTTGCGTATTACCTTTTCCTTGTTAATTCCAAGTGACTTGGCGACGGCTAAGACAGAGAGAAAAGAAACATTTTAGCACATTGTTTTGCATTATTTGAGGTTGGCATGTCCATTGAATCACTGTTCTGCATTTGTTTCAGTAGACACTCAGTTCAAATTAAGTTCATCGAAATATAGTACCCATGTTTTTGACAAATATGTATGTGTTTCTTTCTGAAGTCAGTGTTCAAAACACGGTATTGAGATCTACCATAAAGTTCACAAACATGTCTCTGTACAATATGAAGCCAAAGATAAAGAGAAAGATGGATGTTTGAGATTTGCCATAATGTTCTCATATATTATCTCTTTATTATGAACTCAGTGATAAAGACAATCACACGTTTGACGTCTGCGATAATATTCGCACACATTTATCTGATTATTATATTATATTAAGCCAATGATAAAGACACTCACATGTTTGATATTTATCATCATGTTTCCATGAATATATCAATGTATTATGACACCAGTGATGTTGACAAAACATCTACCATAATGTCCACACACATTTCTCTGTTGATTAAGAAACCAACGATACATACACATACATTGTACATGTTTGACAACTATAAACATATTAACACACATTTCTCTGTTTATTAAGAAACCAATGATAAAGACACTTACATGTTTGACATCTATAAACATGTTAACGAACATTTCACTGTTTATTAAGAAACCACAGATAAAGACACTCACATGTTTGACACGTTATCCCCGTGTAACCTTCATCACAGACACATTCCGAGTCGGCCTCCTTTCTCAGACACATTCCATGATCTGAACATGTTTCAGTTTTACAGGGATCTGAAATTTAATATCCAACTAGTTTTAGTTTTGAATTTTGCATTTCAGACAGTAACAACAAAAGGTTATTCTTACGTAAAAACTACGGAGTATGTAAGATCACACAGACGAAAAGTATATTTTAGTATGCATTGCGCGCAATTGCAGGTGAGTTTTAACGTGCATGTCACAGCATCGATAAACATCGTTTTCTCATGAACAAAACGTATTTTCATTCATTGATTATAAGTATCAATGTTCTTTTCATTGTTATCTCAGTAATATTTCCAATAAGAATGAAAATAGCAACCTGTGAATTTGTTAGAATTTTCGACACTATAACATCTCTTCTCGCCAGCGGCTCTGAAACAAAAGTTAAATGTATTAATTAACAATTTCGACACGATGAGAGAAAGACTTATGGATGTAAATATATACTTAAAGCAACACCCTTACTCTTTATATCACACCGGCTCGTATCATTGCATTGAGAAATCCTGCAACGCCATCAAAACTGTGCATTGCGGTGAAACCTGCGAGCATCGACTGGAACTAACGAACCATGGACCCGTTCTTAAATTCAGTGTAGCAATGCATCCCATAACAACAATGGCAGTATAACAAACAATATCCATGTAAGCAAGTAAAAGCGTCATGATTAACTCACCCTGCATGTATACACAGTTTAGATCCAGCAGTTGCTTCTTTGGAAAATGCGACATCTGTGAGACATTCGCTGTGATCCGAAGACATCTGGGGTGTAAAAGCCTTGTTCTCTGCATTATCCGTAGTCACCTGTTTACTAGATGAATAAAATGATAGTGTATCAACATCTATATTCAGAAATTATAAAAAAAAATCAAAATAATTATCCTTCAAAATTTCAATTCAATAAAAACAAGTTTGCATCGAATTATGACAAAACAAACATTTGTTCACAAATAGGCATATCTGACAGTAGTTACTGCTTGCTTTGTGCTGATGAACAAGAAACGCTTGAACAGCTTTCTATGACTGCAGGAAAATTATTCACAACTTGATAAGAAAAACATACAGCCACATATGTATATCTACAGCTGCTGAACAAAAGTTTGTTTAACTATGCAAGATTTCCTTCGTAAAATCATCACTTTTAAAAAAATTCAATTTGGCACTTCTTCTTAACAGAACACATTATGGATCATATGTTTGGACAAGATGTAGAGAAGTGATTTTTACATTACATATACAAGGGACAGATATGTAACATGTCAATTTTGGCGTACAACAATAGAGACGATGGGTCAACATTTGAAATTTAAGATTTCATTTTTTCTGCAATAAAATACTAATTAAACATTATGTCGGTAAAATTTAGACAGTAATAGAAAATATTGGTCAATGTGATGATAGAAATTATGTTTTTTCCCTAAATGATTAAACAATTACAACTTTATAAAACAAGAGTCATCAGAAGATGACATATCCCACCGGTTCCACAAAATTTGTAAAAAACATCTTTTACAGATACTTGTGTATCTACTACCGTACTTCAGTTAGTGGGTATTACAGAGTTTCAGGAATGTTAAGGGTTTAAGACTTCTGCTCCGGAAGCAGTCAAAATCAACAACAACCAACATCCCTCTCATGTTTCTATGGAAACAGAAAAAAAAAAATTTCAGAAAAAATCTGATAATATCAAAAGGCACCACTTCAGTCAATGGGTAATACACATGCAAAGTTTCAGGAAGATATGATGAACGGTTTTGGAGCTGTGCTCCGGAAACGAACCTGTCTCTGAACAAAGTCCAAATTCAACAAGTTTCTATGGAAACGAAAAAAAAAAAATTCAGAAATCTGGAAATATCAAAAGGCACCACTTCAGTTAGTGGGTAATACACATGCAAAGTTTCAGGAAGATATGATGAAGGGTTTTGGAGCTGTGCTCCGGAAACGAACCTGTCTCTGTACAAAGTCCAACTTCAACATGTCTCTATGGAAACGAAAAAAAATAAAATTTTCAGAAATCTGAAAACATCAAAAGGCACCACTTCAGTTAGTGGGTAATACACATGCAAAGTTTCAGGAAGATATGATGAACGGTTTTGGAGCTGTGCTCCGGAAACGAACCTGTCTCTGAGCAAAGTCCAAACTCAACAAGTTTCTATTGAAACGAAAAATAATAAAAATTCTGAAATCTGAAAATATCAAAAGACACCACTTCAGTTAGTGGGTAATACACATGCAAAGTTTCAGGAAGATATGATGAAGGGTTTTTGAGCTGTGCTCCGGAAACGAACCTGTCTCTGAACAAAGTCCAACTTCAACATGTTTCTATGGAAACGAAAAAATATAAAGTTTTCAGAAATCTGAAAATATCAAAAGGGACCACTTCAGTTGGTGGGTAATACACATGCAAAGTTTCAGAAAGATATCATGAATGGTTTTCGAGTTCTGCTCCGGAAACGAAATGATAACGGACGGACGGACAGACGGACGGACGGACGGACGCACGGACGGACAGACGGACTGGGCGATGACTATATCCCACGGTATTACATACCAGTGGGATAACAATTAAAAAAAGTTAGTTTGGGATTTTTGGACCCCGGTGTTATATAAATCCTTGCCATATTTGCTCCTGTAGAAACATTAGTAACATCTTTGATAAGTATATGATACAGAAATGATGTTTCTAAGTCTAAACAAAGATTCATAACATTTGCGGGCATATTTAAGGAATATATCAAACTTAAATGAACACAGAATTACATGATATTTGTACTGAGTTGGGGGAACAGTTAAACTTTTGTTCAACACCCTGAAACAATTATTGAAAGGGAGCTCTCATAGTCTTCTTTTCAATATTTAACAAAATGGTGGTATTTCCAAATTAAATTTCTTTTTTTAGAGTCTGAGTGTAAGATTAAAGCACCCCACACCCCTCCGCTCTCTTCTCATCATTCCTTCTTTATTCCACCACAATCCTTTGTTTTTGTACTGTCACTGTCATTGAATTTACTTCCACATATAAAATAATTAATAATCCACTAAAACTGTCAAGAAAATTATCCCCGCAACAACAAAATAACTTTGAACAAAACAAAATTCCTACAGATACGTCATGAATAGGAAACTCTTAGGCATGCATCAGACAGAAAATGAAAATAATTATACATGTTCAATCATTCAGCCTTGTCAAATGATCATGGAACATAACATACAGAACACATTTTGCTGACATGGATGCAACAAGGGCAATAAGAATTTTAGAAATGTTGTTCCATGGTCTTCAACTCGTATTGTAAGAAAATAAAACCGATATGGTAAAAGCGCACAATCACATACCATGTTCCCCCTTCAGGTTTAGTGTGGACAATCATATGACAATGCTCATCTTTGCACGGTACAGTGCTCTCATTCGGTAGTGTAGGGTCAGTAAATTTGGGCTGAAAGAAGACAGTGTTTTAGCTAATGGTGTTACTTATTCCCTGTAACGATTTCGATTAGATCTAGAATATACGATGTGTTGCCTTCTGGACGTCCGTCCGTTTGCCACCACATTTGTTAACTTAAACCTAGAAAAAGATTCTCTCAATGACATTTTGTATTCATATGAATAGAGTGGGTACGTGATGTCTTTTGTCGATGCACAATTCAAAATATTAATATTGTTGAAGTTGAATATAGGAAGGCTTCATCTTGACCACATGTACATAGGATGATGGATAAGTGACTTTAGAACGATTTTAATAATAATGTGAAATTAGTATCATACCAGTTGCAAATGGAAGGGGAGGATACACTTCCAACAAGGTAATGACATGACAGTACTACATTGTTGGACCTCATTGCCAGTTTTGTGTTAGGTTTTATCTACTTTTACGTAACTATGAATTTGGATGAAATACCAAAACAAACCCCCATGCCTTCTGATAAGTCTTGATTATTTGTAACTTGTAAACAACGTGTTTGAATATATCGGCTGATTGAAATTCAGTTTCTATAAACAAATATATTATTTAAGTTCGGTTAATGTTTCATCGTGTACTAAATGACACAAATGACAAATTACTTACTTAACTCAAAATACGTTGTTTTCCCTTTACGAAAAATGTACTTAATTAAGGTTACATCTTACTTAAGTCTCTCCTCGCACTGCAGTTTAAAAAACGAAACTGACTAATTAAGCTATGACAATGCACCCCTGGTCTTGTAATGAGCCCGTCCTACCATGCGGTATGGACTACGAGGACATCTTGCTACTGGCAAAATATCACCCCTTTAGTTTCATCTTATTAAATTGAATTAAAAGTACATCTATTGTGTTGTTGGGGTCACATATACCAAACGTTCTAAATGGTGTTACTTTGTCGAGAAGTACCAACTGTTACCGAAAACTGCCATATTAATGACAGTGGACTGAGTATATTGACGATATATAGGTAAAAGTAGTGGTTTCCGATCGAAAACCGGACAATGTGTCGCTATTAATTAGCGCCAATGAGTCAAACGTAATTTTGAAATCATATATATTACAGACAAAATGCCAAATTTGAGTTGATTACGTTTAATAGGTCATACTACTACTGTGCATGTAAACGGAACGTGCAGTTTCGCTTTCTACACATAACGATATGTTACTCGATTTTAATTGGAAACTAGTAATTATGATATATTTGGCGACTGGGGATGAATATGCAAGCTGAGTGAATTAATTTGTACTGTAAATAGCATATATGTTGTGTTTGAACGTATAAAAGGCAAATGACATTCTATGAAACACAATGGATGCACCTTTAAAAACTGGTATCATCATGAACAACCGTTGCGTTGAGTGATATGAATGTGACATATAATGTGTAACAATTGATATTTGTGTGACAAGTATTTTCCGCAATTTCAGGATTTCAATAATTTCTGGAATTAAATTACTAATAGAATAAATCAATTCATCAAAACAAAACCCAACGTCTCTTGTTTTCTTTCTACTAGATTAGTCCACTTTGACTTTAAAGGAGTGACGCTTGTTTATCATTGCGAAATCAGTAATTGAGACTGTAGGCGAATCAGGATGTAGGCGAATAGGGAACATGCTGTCTTACACAACCTATTTTACGAGTAGAGCGTTTCTTAACTAAAAATAGAGAATCCTGATTAGCAGAAAACAAGTAGAATCTGTGCAATCTTTCAAAATGTCCATTTGCTTCAGTCACCGTAGAACGACTGCATTTCTTTCACATTCAGGATGCATACTCCTCTCAAAAGATGTTTTTGATGGGATAGAAATATGAACTTTGACCATGTTACACATTTAAATACATTATAACATAGATGGGAACGTGAAAATGGATTGAACAATCCATGTAGGAGTATAATTGTAAGAAAACAATAAATTAAAACTTTCAATAAAATATTTCAGATAAAAAATCTTTAAAACTGTAGCCTTTAAATCGTATTTTCTGAGAAATGACATGTTTTTCTACCTTAGCAGATGATGATCCACTTGGTGTCGAGTCAGGGCCAACGTCAACGGTGTAGCAAACCCCACTTGCCATAGGTGGATAATAAAGATATCTTGATACATTGCTTTTTTAAAATAGGTTTGAAAATGTGCTACCAAAGGAGCTTCCTTAAAATATCCATACATCCTTGATTAAAACGATCATTTAAGACAGAACTTATTCTAGTATTCCTGAAGCTAGTACATTTTATATTTATCATTTACATCTGTTCATTATCTATATATGTACATTTCATACATAAATTTATTTGAAAAGCCTTAAAAGGTTAAGTTTTGTTTTAAATACAATAGAATATAGAATATATATTATATAATATACATATTTATTATTCAATTCGGATGGAGGTACTATAAGTAAAAATAATCATCTATCAAGCTACAGTTGCGATAAAGGTTATCGTTAACTGTTGAAATCGCGCCACTCCTGAACTCGATGTGATCAATAATATGTATATACAGGTTTACATGTATGTACAAACATGTATTACCTTGCTCCATCGAGTTTAAAGCAGACTTTCTTCTTCCCTGGTTCGTTTGCTTTTAAAGTAACAGGTATACTGTACATGTCAGGAACATTAGTTTTATCTCCTATTGGGTCTGGCGTAGCAATGTCAACATGAACGTCTCCGGAACTTGGACCAGGTGAGAGAACAGGGGCAGTGCTGCTAGAATAACAATTAAAGGCAGAAATGAAATATATAAGAAAATAAAGACTTTGTGTTGGTAACTGCGTTATTGAGACGGAGATGTAAGGTTATTCACCAATAAAGTCTTCACTTTGCATGAGTTTACATTTCAGAAACTATGCTTTTCTTAATATCACCATTAATACCACCACTGGCAGTTGACAAATGGGTTTACATGAAATGGCTTGTGTAGATTAAGCAGAATATGGAGAGACGTTACGTGAAAAGTCAGTGGGATTTTAATATCATTTAATTTATTGTCATCATCACTATATAAACAAGCAAAAAAGTGAGCGTGGCTCACTAATACCCCCGACTGTTTAAGTTTGACATTTTTAGTTTACTTAAAGAGAGAGGTGTTTGCACACCTAAGGATTGATAAGCTATGAAATGTAATTGCTAAGATTAAACTGTTCGTGAAAATGGTAGGACAAGTCTCAATCTTCATGTAAAATAGGAATAAAAGTAACTTGAAAAGGTATTGGTAACATAATACACTACTGATATTACCACTGATTTCAACTTTATTTTGGAAAGTAATCCATCATAATGATTCATTCGAGTGACTTTAAACAACAGGTACATGGAAGCACACCCCTGAAGGCACAGTGAGAGATATAAAGCACGTTATGGCTGAAAGGAAAGAAAATTTAACTTTTCCCAAAATATAACCAGTGGAAATATAAAATAGTAAAATCAACAAGAACACAGAAGTAGCTTTTGATGAAAGTTACATGAAAAAGAAAATGATGAAGTCAACAAATCACAATACAGAAGTAGCTTCAGTCATTCTAGCTATGATAAAGTAAAAGAATATAAAAAATTGCCAAAAATTCAAAAATTCACCAAATCGTGTTACATTTTGCAATGCACCTCTCCTAGTGGTGAAGAAGACATGTACCAAATTTGAAAAGGATGAGATGAATAGTTTTTCTGTAATCGATCGGACAAAAAAAATTTCAGAATTTGACTAAGTTAAAAATACAAAAAAATCGCCAAAATTAAAAAAATCACCAATTCGGTTTAAACTTCGCACTGCACCTCTCCTAGTGGTGAAGAAGACATGTACCAAATTTGAAAAGGATGAGATGAATAGTTTTTCTGTAATCGATCGGACAAAAAATGTTCAGAATTTGACTAAGTTAAAAAATACAAAAAATCGCCAAAAATTCAAAAATTCACCAATTTGCTTTAAACTTCGCACTGCACCTCTCCTAGGGGTGAAGAAGACATGTACCAAATTTAAAAACGATGAGATGAATAGTTTTTCTGTAATCGATCGGACAAAAATTGTCTTCGGACGGAAGGACGGACGGAGTGACGGACAGAAGGACGGACGGAAGGACGGACGGACGGAATCGTTGGTATTACTATATACCCCCAACCGTTGGTCGGGGGTATAATTAAAATGTATTTGTGTCATAACATAATATATCCAAAGGTATCTGACAGCTTAAAATCCAGATACGTCTCATTGCATCTCATTTGATTTCGTATCTGTATTAGAAACGTCAAAACATTTTAAGCTAACGAAATATACATTGCATAATCGATTAAAACATGTACAGCAAACTAATAATAAAGAGTTCAATATCAATTATTTTCAATATAACTGTTACCTTCCCAGTGCCTCAACAGGAAATGTACATGGTTTTCCGGTAATGCATTTTATTGTGCCGCCATTTTCAAGGTTACTTTGTGCAAATTTCGGCTGAAAGGAAAATGTTACATTTTTGTGTATATTGATAGACTATCATATAAATCAACTTCAATTGATAATGCTTGTGTACATTTTATTGGGAATATTTCAACTTACCTCGGTTCCAGTATTTCCAGCAACAGCTGCAATGATACATGCTGAATTATAGAACAAGTTAGATATAGGCTCTTTAAATCTTTTGATTAAAAGATTTAAATTTGAAGACATATAACACTCGTTTAAATCAACATATATTCGATGTAGAAATATATTTGATGACGGATGAGTGGTAATTCTAATGGTATCAGCTGATAAATGATTAGTGACGGAGTCTTTATTAAGCACTGTTTCTGTTGTAATAGGCCGAATGAAATAGCACCCGGGCGCACCAACAATAAGGTATGTGAACATGCTGAATGTCTTTTCTCAAGCAAGTATGAATGCTACATACCGTGTTGTGCATCTGCATGGAACAGTAGCGAATAAAGGCACCGACAAGGAATTATACAGTGAAACCTTTATCGTTACATTAAAAACCTCTGTATTAATCTCAAGACAATTATAAAGCTATACTACCTGCTGTGCATCTCTCTGTTGTAAATCCCATTGGGCACACACATTTTCCTGACGTAGTTTCCTTACCCCCGTGAGCACATGATCCTTGACCTAGAAGCATATTGTTTGCAATAATGAAATCGTTATTTTCTTTAACAAGAACACTTCATTTATCCACAGTACGAGGTCTTGTCAGAGCTGCCAGTTAGATGAAATGATATTGTTGATTCATTTCAAGAAAGAAAGCTTTGCTGGTCGTAGACACATGTTTTTTTTGGAAATGAAATTTCAAAAACAAATATGGACGTGTACATATATGCAAGTATTATATTAAAAGTTACTTGTGTGACAACTATGAAAAATATAAAAAAATACATGTATGTAATTGGTTCAAGTCGTCCATTAGCTAGGGATGATGTTTATTAATAGGTACGTTGATAGTTCCTTTTATTATATAATAAGCAATGAAATATTGTGATTTATCAGTGAAATGCATTTTCTTATATAAATAAGCGACAGCAATGATATGTAACAGTTTCACAGTGACCAGTGACGACACTAACATAATTATCATCACTGGTCAGTAGCCGGAACTACTTTCCAATAATTAAAGAATAATGGTTACTTTGTCATATGATAGTACTTTGAATAACACATTATTGGTAAATTATATAAAAAATAAAGTACCTAAATTAATGTGTAATATACAAGGTTTATTTCATCTCGTGACGTAAAGTTAATTCATCCGCATTATAGCAAAACTAGTTAAAAGGTGTAAAGTATGACTTCATAGTTTTGAGCTGAGCATAAAAACGATAGAATAACGCAAATAAAGAAGCTACACTATCACTGAATTGATCAGATTATTAATCAATGATGTTAATGATGAATGCGTTCTGAGATATAAAACTTACTTTGACCACAAGTGTCTCCCTTAAAACCTGGTTTACAAACGCATTCCGCACTCGACTCTACGTTGACACACGCACCGCCGTTCTGGCAAGTTTTTGAGGCGCATGGATCTTCAAGAAAATATTTGCTGTTTTATTAACAGTTTTAATCTTAAAATTGTAAATTTCAAATGTTACCGTATTATGAAATATTTCTTTAAACTATATCAGATCATCAAAACATTTTTGGACAAGTTTTGAATTGACAAGAAAGAACTTCGTCTTTCAATGAACAAAACGAGATAGCTTTTGAATCTCAATATGCGTTTAGAATATTGGTAACATTCATTCATGTCTTCGTTTATTAAATGTATTTATATTGTATTATTACTATTAAAGATGTACTGTCTGATAACAAACCTACCAGATGTTGGCTTTTTGACATGATAACACCTCTGTTCAGAATGGGATCTACAAATGAAAAGATATTAATCAAAATAGAACACAAGAAATAACGATAAAATAAAAAAGAAACTATGAAAACGTATAGATAAATGTCTATGTATTTACATACCGTGTATCCTTTTTTCATTCATAGGATCACCTTCTAAAGTATATGTATTGTTAACGTAACCCACTAAACACATAAATCAACACCAAATGAATACGCTAATGGTTCTTTAATCATGTCATCCTTCGTGTCTCATGGATCGGTTTAAGCAGATTTATGATTTTAGAACATTTTTAATTATGCAATGTGATTGAAAAAAATAATATTGGAATTTATTAATGAATTAGTATTATATTTTATATATTGGACGAATATATATAAGAAGGCCGGGGAAAATTGATTACTTGATTTACGGAGTTTTCCGGGGGAAATTGGGCAGGAGACAACAATCAACTTGCTCTACTGAACTGAAAAGAGTTCAGGTAAGCAAAACAGGTACAGAGTTTAAAAAAAACAAGGGGGAAATAGGAAATATCTGGCAACATTTAAATGGGTAGGCAACTTTGGCAGCTGGTTTGTATTGGAGGAATTTTACATGTTAGAAGAATTTTCACGCGAGAAGAATTCGGAAATCAACTAAATAAACTTTTTCGCCTAAATGTGATTATGAATTGCTTACCCTGAATTGACACACAGCTGTTTATCTGTGGTATCAGGTTTATACATGATATCCGTCACACATTCCGTTCCAACTGTCTTTGTGTTGAACACGGTGTCAGTGCTGTCTGATGTTGTTACTTGGTTACTGGTTGGAAATAGAATATAGTTTACATCTCCAAATATATAGAGAATTTTTATTTAAATATATTTATTCGAAACAATAACATATCACAATACTAAAATATATATTGACAAATAAGTTGAGGTTGAGTCACATTTTATATTGAAAAATACTATTACTTATTTCATCAATAACTTCACAAATTTGAGCATTTATCTTGAAGCCAATTTAGTTTTTAGCAAATAACGTCGTTAATGAGACTTGTATAATGATATAATGAAGTGACATTCATAGTTATCACAATGTCTCCTTTCATAAAGCGCTAGGATGACCGCAAGACACTAAGGTTATCTTAGTACATTGTTAAAAATGGGAGTTAATGTTAACCTTAGTAAAGGTTGCATATATACCCATTATGACGAAATGGAAAGACCAGTTTAATGAGTTTAATGAGGCAGTAGCACGTTTTTTAAATGAAATAAGTCGATAATGTCATCATAAGTGAAACACCCTTCTCTTCGGAAAATGAGTGTACATAGTTCTGTAACACCATGGGAATCGTTTTTGTCATTCGAAATAATAAAATGTGTTCACAATGGCCGCCATGCAATTTTTGCATTATACATAAACACCAAAACCGTTATTACCAATACGGATAGTTTGTTCGTGTAATAAGATAGTTTACCCTGTAAGGTAAATATAAATGACATAATTCATCATTATAAATGGGAAATTTGAAGAAAAAAAAATTTGCAAAAAAATGTTACTGCTCCTTTAAACTTGTTTACCAGTCAGGATCTTTTTTGGTATGAACAATCATGTGGCACTCAGTTTTGCACAGAAGAGTACTTTCACCTGGAAAGGTTGGTTTGAGAAACGTTGTTTGCTGTAGAAGATAGATATTACATATGTGCATTACAAACATTATTTGCTGTTATAATACTCTTTCTAAATAATATTTCATAATATATGTACATGTACGTTGCAAGATTATGTAGTAATTGAGTGTTGATAATTGTTAACAGTGACAATAGTTTTCTTACATTTGGGAAATCCTAATATTATGGTTTGAGGTATTTCGTCCGTAGACGTTAATAGATAACATAAGTTAACAAGAAATGTAGCTCATCTTAAACTGTTTTCAAATTAAAATCTTGACATGTTCTGTTTTCACTTGCAATACCTACACATCTGCCAGTTTAAACAGATAGTTCATGGGATGAACAAGATGAGGCAGTACGAAATTTGAAACATTTGAAACAAAACATATTTCTCCACTGTCTCCATTGTGAAATTGACACGATAAAAGCATTATCTTGTATATAACATCATATTCCTTGCACTGTCATGTCCTTGCAAATAACTTCATAATATGTTACCATCGGTGTAGACGACCCATCAGTGACATCTATGTTGTAACATACTGATTTCTCACTGAAATACAATACAAGTCACACTCATTACATATGTCCACATAGGGTCTAATGATACCGACATTGGAACACAAGTGTTGTTTCTTATTTCTTTATTAACCTTAAAGAGCCATCAAGGATGTTAGTGTTTCAAATACAAAAATATTTGTGGAAAGGATACTTATAACGTCACTTTAATCTACAACATGACATGTGATAAATAATTTTCACATCACGACAATGTACTGAAATTTGGTTTCAAAGAGAAGTGCCCCTTCGAGTAACGCGCGCTAGGGGTATCTGACGTCTTATAAACAGAATTCCCTTTATTGCACAACACGTAGTACACAGTAGCAAGCGCTTCCGAAGCGTGAAGGATCGTTTTTAGCGCAAGTCGCCATAGAAACCCGCGGGCTGCACGTGCTGCGCGGGCTTCTCTTGGAAGTTAGGATACCCTTGTCACACATTACTGAATGTGACGATTGTTTTATAAACAATGATTTTAAACGTCCTGAGAAACATACAACAGCAAATTTTGACAAATATATTCTCATTCATTATAAAATTCAAGCAAAACACGTAGTAGGGTAAAACATTTATTCCTATATCTCTAGTAAATACATAACTAAATGAAATGGTAAATAAATAACCGCCAAAGTTATATATTTCGATTTCTTTCATTGTTCATTAAGTGTATACATTTCAAGGAGATAGATTTTTGGCAATTTCCGATATGTTCATCAACATCCTTGATGACTCAGTGAATCAGTGCTTCTCACACAAATTTATTTTGTCAATATTCAAAACAGTGTTTCAAGTGCTAGAAAAATCGTTAATTTAGAACATGACAACACGTCAATTCTATGGAATAATAAAGTATAAGTGTGTGAGTGTTGTTCTGATGGACCAATAGACATTAAGAATAGACACGTCTAGCACCTCTATAGACCAGCATCTATTCAATCTAACATTACGTAGAGCCAAATTGTCTGTTCAGTACAAATTAGCCCTTACGATGACTAAAAGTCCTCTAAATACAACATGGCTCTAACAGGAAAGTTCTCTTGGTAACGACTTACTGATTTTACTATTTTATAACCTTAAAGGCACAATTGCACATGTTTGTTTAGGTATTTTAGGTTCTGCGGGGGTGGTGGGGGTGCATGAACTCACTTATGTTGTTCTATTCAAATTATTCTTTACAATTGACCTGCAATCAATCATGAAAACTTTGACACGGCCGAAGCCACGCACACTGATTATTGAAAATCACAGTGTTAAATGCAAACTATTTTAAGGAAAACGTACTCTGCATTGCTGAGTTCAAGGCAGACTTTGCTGGGTCCTGATTCGTGCGGGGTGATGGTGACAGGAGTTTGGTATAGACCAGGAACATCAGTGCCCTTATCCAGATCAGTTCCTTGGATCGCCTTTACTTCAACGTGTGGGGAACTAGGACCCTTTGTTACAAGCGGGAAGACATTGTCCCTGAAACATCGTTTAAATATAAGTGATTGTGATCCATTAAGTGGTTGAATATAGAGACAAACGAAGCGATATCAAACTGGTTTTCATTTTCAAGCTCAGGGTTTGATTTAAATGCGATTTACATTAGTACTTTTTATTGTTTATATCACGTAATGGATTCACCCGGAGGCTTAAAAAGTATATATAATCATATATAACCCATAAAACAATCTATGATCTGTTTGCATACATCACAGAAAGTTTGTCCCGGTTGTCATGTCACATACCATAGGTAGTTGCTTAAATGCATTAAATAAGGTTTTTTTAATTTGTATACATGCAACTTACGTGTTGGGAGCATTTGTATATACAGGGAAGGTGCATTCTTCATCTTTCTTACACTTGATCGTTCCTCCGTTTGGCATGTTGTTGTCACCAAATTTGGGCTGTTGAAAAGCAATGTTTGTTCAGAATTAACAAGGCAAAAATGAGCTCACATAACCCCTCCTGTACATTGTAGTTTGAATGTCATCATGCCGTATTAATAACTTGGAAAAGATTATCTATTCAATCGTGTCAATGAATAACAATGATTGCTTTTAATGAATTTGTTTTTGATTATTTGAACCGAGTTTAAACCAATAGAGTGAGTGAGTGAGTGAGTGAGTGAGTGAGTGAGTGAGTGAGTGAGTGAGTGAGTGAGTGAGTGAGTGAGTTATTGATTAACGCCGCTTCGGCAGTATTGCAGCCATTAGCTGCGTAAACCAATAGAAGACACAACATTACCTCATCCAAATTTGTAGTTTCTAAGTTACATAGTTTTTAAGATATGCTCCAGAAACGACACAAAGTCCAAAATACGGACCGTTGTAGCAGGTATATAAAACACAGAAGAACTAACAGAGTCTAACACCATGGATAGGATTGCATGTAGCGAAAAGCCATAGCTGTGCCCAAGGTGTATCATTAGAGATTTTTACTCTAGAGTTAACGAGAATAAGATACTTAGTGCATGGTTAGTACCGGTACATATTTGTGCGCCAATGATACATGATGTAAAACAATATGCTACATTTATTTGAAAGGTATGCAACATGTCACAACAAGCTGACAACTAGGGTCACCGTGACATATATGGAACAAAGTTGGCATGAGCATGAATCGTGGGCATTTATAGTTTTGGTGAAATGCTCCGGACAAAAGTTTGGGACAAAAGTTTTGGACGTACAGACATAATGAAATTCATATAGAACCTCTTAAACTGTGAGGCAGAGGTAATACATTTACTATGCTGATTATACTTAAATGGTTCATTTCAATACATACCTTAGAGTCCGTATTTCCTGAAGGAGCTGTGGAATAGCAGAAAATGAATTAAAATCAAAACAAACTAATTGACAAACGATGACACGAGATGAGATGAACATGGTATTTCTCATGAAAAGATGGGTTATATATATATAATGACGTTAGGATGATAGCAGATTATCAGAGAATAGTTTTGAAATTTCAAAAGTGACGAGGGCGGTAGGATATTATCTCTATGTTTTGTTTGCAAAAATAATGTCGTGGGAAGAGTATTTTTTGTTTTCCCCCTAAAACAGAGCCTTGAAGTAGTAAAAGTTTCTGTCGACCTATACATTGGTGGACATTTGGATTTTGGGGTGTAGCAAACAAAAATAATGCGGCAAATGTTTTAATTATTTTTTTAAACGAAAATAAGAAGCTGTCATACGCATTAAGCCCATTAAGCCCAACATGGTTTATTTCTAATCTCAGATCCCGGTATTTCGTACATCATTTGCTTTAAAAATGTTTTAAAAGGTACTAAATTCAATACAATTAACTAAGGTTTCTTACCATTGTCGCAGGTTTCTCCACTGAAGCCGAAGGGACATTTGCAGTCTCCATTAGCACCTTCCTTGCCACCATTGGTACATTTGACTGATACTGAAGAAAGACCATAGCAAGAAAATACTGTCAACAAATACCCCTTACTACATATATTGGTACTAATCAATTACATTCATGGTGACAATATTTCTCAATAATGGTAAATATTCATTTACTCTCATCCAAAACGTGACACTTAAAGCAAGTCGTTAAATCAGTATTTTATGTATATAATTATGAGATAAATCTAAATAAAAAACCAAAATCATGTATACAGTTGTCTACATCTAAATCGACATCCGTTTTTACGACACGACCTATAGACCGACACATTTATATAGGTAATGTCGGTTTAAAAAATTAAAAATGTTGTTTGAAATCAATCAGTTATTAAGGTATCATGAAATGAATATATCATTATAGCATCATATCATTATTACGTCATGAAACAATTTAACTTTATCATGGTGTCATCATCATTATCGCATCATGAAACACATGATGTGATAATGGCGTCATGAAACAAATTACATCATTATGGTGTCAGGAACCGAGTAATATGATTATGGCATCATGAAACAAATTATATGATTATGGCGTTATGAAACAAATTATATGATTAGGGCATCATGAATCAAATTATATGATTATGGCGTTATGAAACAAATTATATGATTAGGGCATCATGAATCAAATTACATCATTATGGCATAATGAAATAAATACTATAATTATGGCGTCATGAAACAAATACTATGATTATGGCCTCATGAAATAAAAATAGTAATGGTGTCATGAAACACATCGTATCATTATTGCGTCATGAAACAAATTAACATCATGGCATCATTAAACAAATTATATGATTATTGTGTCATGAATTTTTTTTTATGATTATGGCGTCATGAAGCAAATTATGTGATTATGGCGTCATGAAACAAATTATATCATTATGGCGTCATGAAACAAATTATATCATTATGGCGTCATGAAACAAATTACTTCATAGTTTGAAAATGAATAATTTGGTAGAACTTATCTGAACAATGATTCTTAGACAAAGGTTACCTGTTCCACAATCAGATCCTGATAGCCCAGGTTTACACACGCACTCAGCAGTTGATTCACCGTTTATACACGCACCGTCGTTCTTACATGTTTTATAAGCACAGGGATCTATAAATGCAAAAAACATACACATTTGTTTTTTGTTGAGAATGCTTTTTCTTATAACATGATATATTCGAATATGAAAATGTTTATAAATCTAAAACATACATAATGAACTTTTTCTGGATTTAACATGGCGTAGAGTTAATATATTGCACATTACAACTTGAAATATGTGCAATTTTGCACTGTGATGTCCCTCGCTCCAACTTTCAATACAACCCCATCATCATACCCTTATTCGCAACTTATGCCAGAGGCAATACAAAAAGACAATCCAAAAAGGTCAATATATTAGAATAAGTTAGCTTGTTTCAGGGTAAATAAGTTAGCAGCAGCTTCGTTTTTAGTTGTTCGTTCTTCGAAGAACGAAGAACTAGAGAGAATAGAAACGTTTAGTTGTTCGTTCTTCGAAGAACGAAGAACTAGACAAAAATATACGTTTAGTTCTTCGTTCTTCGAAGAACGAAGAACAAGAAGTGTGAAACTGTTCAGTTCATCTTTGCAAAAGGTCGGGAATGTTCAGTGTTTAGCGATTTCGGCTTCAGATCAAAAGACTTGATTCGGATCCACTAACTTCGGGAGACACTGGCTGAATCATCAGCATTACGTTTTTAGTTTTTAAAATTTCGAAAAACAAACAACCAATGAGCAATATTGTTTTAATTCTTGAATTTTTAATTGCAACTTCAGTCATTAAATAAACTGTGGCTGATAGACTCTTGCTTTGTTCTTCATTTTCGAAGAACGAAGAACTAGAAACAGGGACATTTTGGTTGTTCGTTCTTCGAAGAACGAAGAACTAAACAGTTTGGAATATTTTAGTTCTTCGTTCTTCGTTGTTCATTCTTCTTTGTAATACACTTAAACCACTTTACCTATACTAGTGTAATGTGGTCGGACAATCAGGGGACATAAACAAATCAAACATCAGTCAGTAAATAAACTCTGGCTGATTATTCCTGTTTAGTTCTTCAGGAAGAACTGGAAAACTGGGATGATCTAAAATATCCCAGTTTTGTAGAAGAACGAAAAATTGGACAGAATCACTTTTCATTTCCTACAACAATGTAAGATGATCGGCCGATCATGGGATATTTGAACGCCAGTTAGCAAATAGACTATCGTTGTTAGAGCACTGCCTTTGGCTCACTTACTTGAATCCGTTATAAAGTTGTTCGTTCTTCGAAGAACGAAGAACTAGACAGTGTGGAATATTTTAGTTCTTCGTTCTTCGTTCTTCATTCTTTGTTATTATACACTTTCATTATTTTACCCGCACTAGTGTAAGGTGGTCGGACAATCAGGGAATATGTTAACTTCAGTTTGTAAATACACTTTGGCTGATATATTCCTGCTTCGTTCTTCATATTTGAAGAACGAAGAACTACGAACGGGGACATTTTAGTTGTTCGTTCTTCGAAGAACGAAGAACTAGACAGTATGGAATATTTTAGTTCTTCGTTCTTCGATCTTCAGTCTTTGTTATAATACACTTACTCTACTTTACCTATACTAGTGTAAGGTGGTCGGACAATCAGGGGATATTGCAACTCAATCAGTAAATGAACTGTGGCTAATAGATTCCTGATTTGTTCTTCATATTCGAAGAACGAAGAACTAGAAACAGGATCATTTTAGTTGTTCGTTCTTCGAAGAACGAAGAACTAGACAGTATGGAATATTTTAGTTCTTCGTTCTTCGTTGTTCATTGTTCGTTGGAATACACTTACTCCACTTTACCTATACTAGTGTAATGTGGTCGGACAATCAGTGGATATGTTAACTTCAGTCAGTAAATAAACTTTGGCTGATATATTCCTGCTTCGTTCTTCATATTTGAAGAACGAAGAACTACGAACGGGGAAATTTTAGTTGTTCGTTCTTCGAAGAACGAAGAACTAGACAGTATGGAATATTTTAGTTCTTCGTTCTTCGTTTTTCATTCTTTGTTATTATACACTTTCATTATTTTACCCGCACTAGTGTAAGGTGGTCGGACAATCAGGGAATATGTTAACTTCAGTTTGTAAATACACTTTGGCTGATATATTCCTGCTTCGTTCTTCATATTTGAAGAACGAAGAACTACGAACGGAACCATTTTAGTTGTTCGTTCTTCGAAGAACGAAGAACTAGACAGTACGGAATATTTTAGTTCTTCGTTCTTCGATCTTCAGTCTTTGTTATAATACACTTACTCTACTTTACCTATACTAGTGTAAGGTGGTCGGACAATCAGGGGATATTGCAACTCAATCAGTAAATGAACTGTGGTTAATAGATTCCTGATTTGTTCTTCATATTCGAAGAACGAAGAACTAGAAACAGGATCATTTTAGTTGTTCGTTCTTCGAAGAACGAAGAACTAGACAGTATGGAATATTTTAGTTCTTCGTTCTTCGTTGTTCATTGTTCGTTGGAATACACTTACTCCACTTTACCTATACTAGTGTAATGTGGTCGGACAATCAGTGGATATGTTAACTTCAGTCAGTACATTAACTTTGGCTAATAGATTCCTGATTTGTTCTTCATATTCGAAGAACGAAGAACTAGAAACAGGGTCATTTTAGTTGTTCGTTCTTCGAAGAACGAAGAACTAGACAGTATGGAATATTTTAGTTCTTCGTTCTTCGTTGTTCATTCTTCGTTGTAATACACTTACTCTACTTTACCTATACTAGTGTAAGGTGGTCGGACAATCAGGGGATATTGCAACTTCAGTAATTAAATAAACTGTGGCTTATAGACTCCTGCTGTATTCTTCATTTTCGAAGAACGAAGAACTAGAAAACTGGGATGTTTTAGTTCTTCGTTCTTCGGAGAACGAAGAACTAGACAGTATGGAATATTTTAGTTCTTCGTTCTTCGTTGTTCATTGTTCGTTGGAATACACTTACTCCACTTTACCTATACTAGTGTAATGTGGTCGGACAATCAGTGGATATGTTAACTTCAGTCAGTAAATAAACTTTGGCTAATAGATTCCTGATTTGTTCTTCATATTCGAAGAACGAAGAACTAGAAACAGGGTCATTTTAGTTGTTCGTTCTTCGAAGAACGAAGAACTAGACAGTATGGAATATTTTAGTTCTTCGTTCTTCGTTGTTCATTCTTCGTTGTAATACACTTACTCTACTTTACCTATACTAGTGTAAGGTGGTCGGACAATCAGGGGATATTGCAACTTCAGTAATTAAATAAACTGTGGCTGATAGATTGCTGATTTGTTCTTCATTTTTGAAGAACGAAGAACTAGACAATTGCGATGTTTTAGTTGTTCGTTCTTCGAAGAACGAACAACAAGATAGTATGGATGATTTTAGTTCCTCGTTCTTCGTTCTTCAGTCTTTGTTATAATACACTTACATTATTTTGCCTATATTAATGTTAGGTGGTCGGACAATCAGGGGATATTGTAACTTCAGTCAGTAAATAAACTGTGGCTGATAGATTCCTGATTTGTTCTTCATATTCGAAGAACGAAGAACTAGAAACGGGGACATTTTAGTTGTTCGTTCTTCGAAGGAATCAGGAATCTATCAGCCACAAGCCACAGTTTATTTACTGACTTTAGTTGCAATATCCCCTGATTGTCCGACCACCTTACACTAGTATAGGAAATGTAGAGTAAGTGTATTATAACAAAGACTGAAGAACGAAGAACGAAGAACTAAACTATTCCATTCTGTTAAGTTCTTCGTTCTTCGAAGAACGAACAACTAAAATGTCCCCGTTTCTAGTTCTTCGTTCTTCGAATATGAAAAACAAATCAGGAAATAAATTGTGGCTGATATATTCCTGCTTTGTTCTTCATATTCGAAGAACGAAGAACTAGAAAACTTGGATGTTTTAGTTGTTCGTTCTTCGAAGAACGAAGAACTAGACAGTATGGGATTGTTTAGTTCTTCGTTCTTCAGTCTTTGTTATAATACACTTACTCTACTTTACCTATACTAGTGTAAGGTGGTCGGACAATCAGGGGATATTGCAACTTCAGTAATTAAATAAACTGTGGCTGATAGATTGCTGATTTGTTCTTCATTTTTGAAGAACGAAGAACTAGACAATTGCGATGTTTTAGTTGTTCGTTCTTCGAAGAACGAACAACAAGATAGTATGGACGATTTTAGTTCCTCGTTCTTCGTTCTTCAGTCTTTGTTATAATACACTTACATTATTTTGCCTATATTAATGTTAGGTGGTCGGACAATCAGGGGATATTGTAACTTCAGTCAGTAAATAAACTGTGGCTGATAGATTCCTGATTTGTTCTTCATATTCGAAGAACGAAGAACTAGAAACGGGGACATTTTAGTTGTTCGTTCTTCGAAGGAATCAGGAATCTATCAGCCACAAGCCACAGTTTATTTACTGACTTTAGTTGCAATATCCCCTGATTGTCCGACCACCTTACACTAGTATAGGAAATGTAGAGTAAGTGTATTATAACAAAGACTGAAGAACGAAGAACGAAGAACTAAACTATTCCATTCTGTTAAGTTCTTCGTTCTTCGAAGAACGAACAACTAAAATGTCCCCGTTTCTAGTTCTTCGTTCTTCGAATATGAAAAACAAATCAGGAATCTATCAGCCACAGTTTTTTTACTGACTCAAGTTATCATATCCACTGATTGCCCGACCACCTTACACTAGTGCAGGTATAATAATGAAAGTGTATTATAACAAAGAATGAAAAACGAAGAACGAAGAACTAAAATATTCCAAACTGTCTGGTTCTTCGTTCTTCGAAGAACGAGCAACTTTATAAGGGATTCGAGTCCCCGTTTCTAGTTCTTGGTTCTTCGAATATGAAGAACAAATCAGGAATATAGCCACAGTTTATTTACTGACTGAAGTTGCAATATCCCCTGATTGTCCGACCACCTTACACTAGTATAGGTAAAGTGGAGTAAGTGTATTACAACGAAGAATGAACAATGAAGAACGAAGATCTAAAATATTCCATTCTGTTAAGTTCTTCGTTCTTCGAAGAACCAACAACTAAAATGTCCCCGTTTCTAGTTCTTCGTTCTTCAAATATGAAGAACGAATCAGGAATCTATCAGCCACAGTTTATTTACTGACTGAAGATGCAATATCCCCTGATTGTCCGACCACCTTACACTAGTATAGGAAATGTAGAGTAAGTGTATTATAACAAAGACTGAAGAACGAAGAACGAAGAACTAAACTATTCCATTCTGTTAAGTTCTTCGTTCTTCGAAGAACGAACAACTAAAATGTCCCCGTTTCTAGTTCTTCGTTCTTCGAATATGAAAAACAAATCAGGAATCTATCAGCCACAGTTTTTTTACTGACTCAAGTTATCATATCCACTGATTGTCCGACCACCTTACACTAGTGCAGGTATAATAATGAAAGTGTATTATAACAAAGAATGAAAAACGAAGAACGAAGAACTAAAATATTCCAAACTGTCTGGTTCTTCGTTCTTCGAAGAACGAGCAACTTTATAAGGGATTCGAGTCCCCGTTTCTAGTTCTTGGTTCTTCGAATATGAAGAACAAATCAGGAATATAGCCACAGTTTATTTACTGACTGAAGTTGCAATATCCCCTGATTGTCCGACCACCTTACACTAGTATAGGTAAAGTGGAGTAAGTGTATTACAACGAAGAATGAACAATGAAGAACGAAGATCTAAAATATTCCATTCTGTTAAGTTCTTCGTTCTTCGAAGAACCAACAACTAAAATGTCCCCGTTTCTAGTTCTTCGTTCTTCAAATATGAAGAACGAATCAGGAATCTATCAGCCACAGTTTATTTACTGACTGAAGATGCAATATCCCCTGATTGTCCGACCACCTTACACTAGTATAGGCAAAATAATGTAAGTGTATTTGTAACAAAGACTGAATAACGAAGAACGAAGAACTAAAATCGTCCATACTGTCTAGTTCTTCGTTCTTCGAAAAACGAACAACTAAAATGTCCAAGTTTTCTAGTTCTTCGTTCTTCGAATATGAAGAACAAATCAGGAATCTATCAGTCACAGTTTATTTACTGACTGAAGTTACAAGAACGAAGAACAAAGATCTAAAATTGTGTATTCTGTTTAGTTCTTCGTTCTTCGAAGAACGAAGAACTAAACATTTCTCTTCTGTCTAGTTCTTCGTTCTTCGAAGAACGAAGAACTAAAAACGAAGCTGCTGCTAACTTCCGGCCGCCGCTTGTTTCCATATGTTTTGGTTCCTTCCATAACCGCTTAGTTTAAACTGTGTCTCTTTTCCTGCTTTTTTGTTAAATTGTTTCCTTTGCAACCAGAAAATATTCAAAATGATTTTAAAAAAGGTTAATCTATAAGAATAAAAATGAACTTGTTTCCATGTATCCTCTTACATGTAGTTCATTTTCGTGTCCCTTTTTGGCCTCTTTGTTAAAATTGTTTCCATGGAAACAAGAAATAAAATATAGAATGATTTAAGTAGCAAAAGGCTTGCTCACATACCAAGTAAAATAATATTGAATAGATTTTGAGATAGAGGCCGGAAAAGGTCCTTAACCCCCATATGCACTAAGTTTAAATTGTTTATTTGGAAACCAGAAAAACAAAAATAAAATATGAGAACAATTTATGTTGCATAAGGCACCATTCCACCACTAGATCTAACCACATACCAAGTTTTGTGAAAAAAAATATTGAAGAGCTTTTGAGATATTCCCCGGAAACAAAAACATTTCGGAAGGACAGAATCACGGAATTACAGAAGGACAGAACAAAGGAAGGAGGCGACAGAATCCGCAAGTCTTGTCAAAGCTCTGCAGGAGACATATATAATGACTGTTGAAAGTGTTGATCATAAACCCATTAAAAGCTTACTTATAAACACAAATTCAGTTTCAAATGTGATAAAAACATAACTGATTCCGGATGACTTTTATTGATTTATATTGATGCCATTTATGTTTGAGGCTATAAGGGCAACGCTACGCTATTTTTTGGCATCTTTTTTATTTAAAAGTCAACCTGCTAACTTGCAAAATTCCTAATCCTATTTTGGCAATTCAATTGGAATTTCAAGACACCAAGTTGAATTTTCAAGAGAGAATCCTGACAGGACCCTGAATTTACAAGATAAACTCCTGGATTTTCAAGATAAAATCCTGGATTTTCAAGATAAAATCTTGACTTTTCAATAATTTTTTGTAAATAAAAGCGTAGAGTAGGCATCCGTATATTTATACATCACATTGAAAAAACAAATCATGGGCAATAACTCCGGCAAAAATAATCACACAGTTCTTTATTTCGAACTCCATCAAGGTATTTATGTCCTTAAGCCACACGCCAAATTTGGGAATCTTATTTTAAATAGTTTCTGAGAAAAGCTGTCCCCTTTGGAGATACCCTGAACAGAGTCCAAAAATAGGGAACAAGGGCAATAACTCCAAAAAAAATAATAATACGGTTCTTATTTTCAAACTCCATCAAGGTATTAATGCTCTCACATTTGGAAATCCTATCTTAAATAGTTTCTGAGACAAGCTGTACCCTTTATCGCGGACGGGCGGACGGACGGACGGACGGAGCTCAAACCTATATCCCCCTACCACTTCGTGGCGGGGGATAATAATATTTGCAAAACCCCTACACGCGTGACAACAATGTTAGTGGTACTAATTAGTACTGATAGTTGATGGTGCAGTACCTGTCGTGGACTTCTGAACCTGGTAGCACCTCTGATCAGAAGATGCCCTGGAACAAAGGGCACAAACGTATAATTTTTTATCAAATACACCTCATGCTAAAATCATAATAATAAAGAAAGTCAACTGATGTCTTACAATAGTGCCAAGTAATTCTTACCCCGATTCGATACACAGTTCTTTGCTGTTTGTGTCTGGTTTGTACATCACATCAGTTATACATTCAGATCCTTGTTCTTTTGTTTGAAAAGCAACACCACCACCTGTTGATGAGGTCACTTGCTTGCTGTAAATAGAGGAAACTTTATGTGAATACAAGGGCCGCATTTCTTATAAACGTCTATTTTAAGCTTTGTAATTTTTACTCATGATGAAAGAATATGACAATATCAAATTATTAACTACCAGGTTAAAGAAAATACACACCTCTGTTTGTTATACATAAGTATGATTTTCAATTACAGTAACTTCGTACTCTAAAACTGTATATGCACGTGTTTAGCCATCAGTCAAAAAATACTATTAGATTACATAAAACGACAATTTAAATTGAGTTGAGTATCGCTTTCTTCATCAAGTTACTTCAACGTAAAACAAAGGTAAATATACATGCATATATAAATTATCCATAGTCGACTATTCAGTATCATTTGCTAAAAACATACTTATATATCCATTTGATTTATGACTTAAAATATTTATTTAAAAAAGATATATTTTTTTCAGTTTCATTCTGAAATGTGTTTCATCTCATATTTCAAAAGGACTCCTGTAATAATCAATACAATTCAATACATGAATATCATATAGATAACAGCAATTGTTTTACCAGTCCGGGTCCTTTTTAGTATGTACGAGAAGGTGACATACATCTGTCGTACACTTGATCGCACTTTGTTCTGGAAGCGTTGGGCTGAGGAAGTTGGTCTGCAAATCAAGAGGTAATTCGTGTCATAAAAAATATGTGGTGGATAGCTCAGTCGATTGTATCAGTGAAGTTCAGCAACAATGGGCGCGGCTTGCCGCATGGGTTGGTTTCCCGCTTCATTAATTAACGGAAGGGTGATTCCCTGCCCCACACTGAGACATGGATAGAAAGACTTATGGGTCAGTGACTTTAGTCAACGTGTGCCTATGTTCACCCAGCAGTAAGTGAGCACATGTACATGGTGTAATATGTGGAGGAGGTGACCTTTAAGCGCTTTGCGGCAGTTTAGGTTAGACCAAGGTAATAATGTTGGAGTCCACAACGTGGAGATTTGTGCGCTTTATAAAAGAGTATCCATTATTATTATCAATTATGTATTATGGTGCAAAATACGTACAAACGAATTTTCAGCACTTCATATACATTATAATATAACCCCGATACATACCTGTGAGAAATGATACATATGTACTCAATAAATAATATTAATAAAATAGTTGTCTGATCCAATTTGTCAACTCCTTTCCCCTAATACTGCATGCACACATGATGCGAATTAATGATATTAATCTTTTGAGTTTAATGCCATAATTTATTGTTAGAATCGCTTCTACTTACATGATCAGTTGGTTTGCTCCCATCTTTAACGTCGATATTATAACACACTGATTTTTTACTGCAAATAAACAAATAGACGCATATACAAGGCATCATTGAAACATACCATCTAACCAAATTCCCCCAAAAAGGGGCAAATTTTAATTGGAAACAAAGTATATCTAAAACGATGGTATTGTCATTGATGTGACACTGATCACTCATGTTAATTTTACCAATTGTTTACCATCAGGCTTTAGAGGCATATAATTTGAACCATTGAACCATGTCAAATAGAGTGAGCTTACCCGGCTTCTTCAAGTTTCACACAGACTTTGTTAGTTCCTGCCGTGTGTGCTGTGACAGACACTGGGGCGCTATAGAGACCAGGAACTCCTGTAGATGGTTCCAGCTTGTCTGGTGTGTCAACTGTTACGTCAACATCAGGGGACGTAACTCCTGGGGAAACTTTCGGGGATGTCGTGCTTCTGAAAGTCAAAAAGTGAATTCAGCGTGAAAATATTATTAACTCCTGAATGAACCTTATTCAGTTCTGAAATTTTCACAAAGCACGCTTCGGGCTTATCAGAACTGATGGGCCTGGAAAAGGTATGAAAAATACAGAAACATTTGAAAATAATAAATAATGAACATATTAACCCTCAATTATATGTTGGTGATATACACAGCAAAATTAAAATTAACATATTCCTCTTTGCGGAGTTTCAAAACTCACAAATGAATCCCACATATAACAGCTGATGTAAGTTGAAATTTCAAATTCAATATTAGCTTTGGATAGTATTGAATGATCGTCTTAATCGTACGGCAATATCCATATTTGCAAGACCAGAAGGTAAGGTTTCTTCATTAGTTAAATACTATGGACAGACAAGAATACAATCATCATCGTTTTGAGGTTGCTGCAATTGGTCCAATATAAGCACAGATAGAGCGGCAAAGTAAAGGTTGTCATTTTGTCAGTAAGGCAACATGTTCTTTAGTTTACTGTCATCTGTTAATTTCATCAAATTTTGTAAACGAAATAAATGAAAATCATCTTAATTATGTAAAATTGTATTCAAAAGTATTAGGATTAAAATATAATCGAAAATACATACCCCTGTGGACTGTTTGTATACACTGGGAAAGTACACTTTTCGTCCTTATAGCATTTGATTGTTCCACCATTTACGATGTTGTTATCAGCAAAGTTTGGCTGCAAAACCGAATGTTCAAACGAGAACGAGTAATTGTCATTAAGTGGATTCCATTCCAGAAACTATCAATCATAATTAAAACAAAAAAGACGAGAACACATCACTAAAGTCGACTGGTATATGCGTATTCCCGAAAATAACTCTGTTTAAGATACGAAGACAACTGACTGTTCTTGAGATATCCCAATGACAAGCTTTACTATGCAGAACAAATTAAACCTTCCCTGTGACATTGAAATGAATGTCAATAAAATAGGTTCTAATAATCTAATCAGCCGTGTCTCTATGATAACATATGAAGAAAATAAAGTGAAAGTTCTTGAAATATTCCGTTGACAAGGGACACATTGCACAATCGGAAATTAAGGTCAGTGTCACAAAATATATTGGACCCTTTCCCTGTAGAATGGTGTGCAGTTTTTCGAGTTAATCACTTCGTATGTTCGTGTATGGAAGAACTCTGTCGAAAACTATCATTATTGCAATGGTATTTAAAGTATCTAATCTTTAAGCAATACATTTAAATCTACTTATCTTAATCATGATAAATTAAAAAAAATAGATTTACCTTATTATCCGAGTTTCCAGTTGGACCTGGGATATAACGAGGTAGTGTTATTACAATTTATCAATACGAATTGCAATATCTTAATCATTTACTCAAGCAGTAGGTACATATTGAATATACTACATGTACTTCAAATATTAGCATACTCCAACAATATATCTTGACAATGAGTAAACTGTTTGCCCTGTCCATACCTTGTTTACAGTTCGGTCCTGAGTAACCAAGTTTGCACTGACAGTATCCACTTCCATCGGCAATGCCATCATTGCCGCAGGGGTTGGGAGCTTCAAAATTATTGGTTTCTTAATGATCAGTACATAAATTATTTCGAAAATAATTAAGATATTAATATAAAAAAGAATAAGTAAGATAATGTATATGCCTTATTTCATACTTTTTTACAACATACAAAGTATACTTCGTAACATATTTTAGAATGTAAATACTAATTAGATTCGTTAGGTGACAACGTTAAGCTTCCGGATCATATTAAAGGGACATTATGATGTTGGTGAGGTCACAATATGTTCAGTGTTATAATTTGTGTTATTTCACTGAGAATTACCAACTTTTAATCGAAGATAACCTGTTTATGGTCAGTATAACGAATATACAACCATTCAAAGTTGTGGTCATGATGGAAAACCGGACAATGGACCTTGGCTTTTGCATTCATTAAATTTGGAAACTTTAATAAAGTAGTTAGGAAAACAGATTTGCTTCTATGGCATTTATAACGAGTTCATACATGACCTAGAGCCATAACTGTCGACTACTACACATGTATTAGACGTATTAGACCGCTCCTTGATTTTCATTGAAACACATATATATATTTGATGTACTAACCATATTGGATGAATATGAAAGTCGAGTAAGAAGATATAACCTAACCTAGCACCTATTGTTATGTGGTACATTTTAGATCCAAATAAAATATTATGCAAAAATGAGCATGCATCTTTAATCAAACCTGTTTCACAAGTATCTCCTGAATATCCCGGTTTGCAAACACACGTTGCAAGAGCTCCATCGCTTAAACATGCACCATCGTTGAGACACGGATTAGTATCACAGGGAGCTGAAGAGAGGTTAAGTATTAATTATCTTTTAAGCTGTTGAAACATTATCAAACAAAGTATTGTAAGTCTTTGATAATTATTGTGTTATTAATTACCAAAAAGATGGTTTGGGTTTTTTAAGAAATTAACATACACTTTACAATTGTCATAAAATGTTTCTATTGAGAAAGTAATTGTATTCATATATTGTAACGTTAACATCAGGTTTGGTATTTAACAAGTAGCATATTTCATTACATAGATAATAGCGCAAGTTTTTAAAATTTAATGGTTTTGATATCTAGGGTGGAGAAGTATGACATGTACACTCACAATGACAATCCATGTACAGCATCATAAAATGTTATCACTTATGCAACAATTTTCAATTATGTCTGATACACGTTTACATTGTGTTTATACTAGTCTAACACTTAGACTGTAAAAAGAAAATGTGTGTATATATATATATATATATATATATATATATATATATATATATATATCGTAAAAGAGCCCTTTATAATATGAAAATTCCATTTCTTAAGTCTCCTTTTCAAAATTTAATAAAATGGTGATATTTTCAGAATAAATATTTTTTCATAGTCTGAGTGTAAGACTATGTTAATACCTGTGCTTGGAGTCTTCTGAACATCGTAACATCTTTTATCAGAAGGCGTCCTGTAAAATAATCCAAAAACTATTTATCGCAAACATCTGTTCAGAAAACACTTATCTTACGTCTTTAGTTGATCATAACAATTCAACGTTAACCTATGACTTGCCACGTACCCTACTTGGATGCACACTTTTTTACTGGTGGAATCTGGTTTGTACATGACGTCAGTAATGCAATCTGTTCCATCTTGTTTTGTTTCAAAGGCAGTCACATCGGTGTCTGTTGATGTCACTTGCGTACTGCAATACACATACATATTTGATATAAAGTGTAATTGACTAAATAATTCTCTCCAAATATTGAAAAGGTACTGCAAAACACATAAATATTTAATATACAGTCTAATTGAGTAAATAATGATATCCAAATATTGAAAATGTACTGTATTACATATTTAATATACAGTGTAATAGACTAAATAATTCTCTCCAAATATTGAAAAGGTACTGCAAAACACATACATATTTAATATACAGTCTAA
Organism: Gibbula magus; assembly: GCA_936450465.1. Taxonomy (NCBI): domain Eukaryota; kingdom Metazoa; phylum Mollusca; class Gastropoda; order Trochida; family Trochidae; genus Gibbula; species Gibbula magus. The sequence continues at coordinate 20,624,211 of OW388291.1, forward strand.
TTGAGTAAATAATGATATCCAAATATGAAAAACGTACTGCAATACACACGCATATTTAATAAAACAGTGTAATTGAGTAAATGCTACTACTACTACTACTACTACTACTACTACTACTACTACTACTACTACTACATTGTACTACTACTACTACTACTACTACTACTACTAAATACAAATATTGAATAACCACGGGGAATAACTGATAATTGAAAAACGGTGAAGAAAACTGATTGGTATATGTATTTTCCAAAACATAATGAATCCACGTAATGAAGTTGTCAAATCTTTGGTTTTAATATATTCTTTTCGGGATTTATAAAATAAACAAGACGTTTTTACCAATCTGTGTCAGGTTTGGTATGAACAATAAGATGACATTCGTCTGTCTTGCAAAGAATCGAACTTCCAGCTGGCAGTGTTGGTTCTTTGAATTTTGTCTGGAAAACAAATGGAAGTTATATGAGAAAGTTTTACATTTATTAAGACGTAGGGGTTTAAATATCGTTGCAATCTTTAAAAATTACATATTTCACATAGTTATTAAGGCAGAAAAATAAGTGACTTGAATCAAAACATCACTGTTTTATAAATTGCTCGTTGAAGATAATGCATTACTTTGTCGGGATATAAATACTGCGGGAATGTATTACGTCACAATAACAAGACAAAAGTGGTGGTATCCATTTTCCGGATCGTTCCGAATTCTCCCAAATGTTGCCGGATCCTGAAGAATCCGGCAGAATCCGGAAGGATCCCGTAAGCGGATTCCACTGCTTGTTGTCCTGTGAATGTTTATACTGCAGTCAGAAGGTTATTCGTACGTGGACAGCGGGAAATTGACTGTAGAAGTACTGTAGTCGGGTTATTGGAATAAATTATTGGATATATTACACACACATTCAAAGTTAAACTGAACAGAAGATATCTGGTGGTTTGCACATTGTTGCTTACCGTTGCACTCGTTGCACCTGAACCTGTGTTTTTCTTTTCAACTTGGATTTTGTAGCACACTGAATCTTTACTGAAATAATAAATTAACCAGACATCTCGTACCGTGAATATCATCATTGTGTGAAGTAATTAAATCAAATACTTCTTTAAATATTCATGTTGAAGTATGCTTTATAATTGATAATCTTGATACAGTATTTCCTCAAATGACAAATATTGATCACATAATTAAACCGAATGACTGTTATAATCATCAAAAATGGCATTATATATACTATTACAGTCGAGGGCTAGTGTATAGACATTTCTTGTTTCATACTATCGCCTAGAGCCAAGTATCGCATGGCCATGATGAGAGAAACACCTCTGAATGCCAGCTGGCTACGGTTGCCGAGCTAGACTGATCCAGTATGACGTTACATGAACAAAGCTGTGACGTCATGTTAAACATTGACGTTGCGACAGTGGGTTAGTAACGTCATGTTTGGTGAATGCCAACTTCCTTCCACAATGTCATACTATCAGATTTAAATGGAACAGTTTAGTTACCACGCTCGAGCCTAGATATTGCTACATCCTCACTGTCTCTCGAAACTATCAATTGTTACTATTGCTGTTAACAAAGTATATAATGTTAATGCAATAATTCTATAATTACGGGAATGAACTTACTCTGTTTGTTCAAGTTTTAAACAGACTTTGCTTGTTCCTTCCGTTTTCGCTGTGACTGACACTGGGGAACTGTAAAGACCGGGAACTCCAGTAGATGACGTCAGATCATGGTTTGTATCCACGGATACGTCAACATCAGGGGAAGTAACTCCTGGGGATACTTTGGGTGCTGTACCCCTGAAGGTAGAATGCGATTTCAGCGTGAGAATATCGTGTCATCCATGCCTAATTATTCCAATTCTGTATAAATAACAGTTCTGGTGACTGCACGCACATATTCATTTAATATATATTTTTTAATAGATTTTTAAAAGTTTCCACCAGAGAATATATACAAATATTTCACTTCTCCACAATATCTACATTCAAATGTTTTATTATTCAATACTGTAGGATTAAACCCTGTTATTATTTCAATTTCAAAATTGAAAGTAAGTTAAATTAAAGATTTTAAACATTGAAGATTCGTGACATTCAACATTCTTTATGATAAGCATTGTTACCACTCAATAATAAACACTTTTGCTCGATAAGACATCATTTGATATAGAAATACACATACGAAATTATAGATTTAACGTATACATTCATGTTGATAATGGTGGTCATCTTCATTCCTTTCATAACCTGTGAAGCCAATACAAAACTGATAGTTATGGGCTCACCCTTGTTTACTTTGTGCGTACACAGGGAATGTACATTTTTCATTAAGCGTACACTTGATAGTTCCACCATTTGCTATGTTGTTATCGGCATATTTTGGCTATGTGAAAGAAACATATTGTTATATAATAGGAATGATGTTAAAGATTAAATTAAAAATACCAAGTATTAAGTTTATAATTAATACAGTTGGACATGGATTTTGTAGAATTTGATCAAGAGTGAATAACAGTATAATTAATTGTGTGGAAATTAGGTATGGGTGCTGTTATAATTTGATATATCATTTCAATTTTATCTTTCATTCTTTTACCAATAGACAGAGTGATTTGTTTGAACACATGGGATATTCTGCAACTGCATTGAGACATATTTACCTTGGTGTCTGGATTTTCCTTTGGAACTGAATGAGATAAATGATAGAGAACATAATTATTACTTGACCAACATAACATACATTATTTTATTTGTGTCATTTTTGATATGATTGAAACACAAGTCTGTTCCTAAATGTGTTTGGGTGCATTTACTTGGCAGCAGTAAACAATTCTTCGCTTAACTCTTGAATGTTGTTATAATACGAAATCATAGTTGAATGACATAACGAGTGACTGTTTTTGTACATACTGCTATCTAAAATTACCTTCTTCACATGTTGTTCCAGTGTACCCAAGCTTGCACTGGCAGTCATGTGTGTTGTCTTCCTTCCCGCCGTTGTCACATTTATTTAGTGCTGAAAAATAATTTAATATATCTTGAAATAATAAAAACCTATTTTAACATAAAAGCTAGGATAATAGGTTTTTTTCTTTCAAACTAATGACACTAAGTTTAGATTTAGATTCAAGCATAATAATTTTGTCAAAAAATGAAATGACTTTCGAACTCGACTGACGTTTCACTAATGTCCCAATAGAAACCAAGTGCGATTATAGTTTCAATGGGCCGTAACTCCGTTAAGATAATGTTTCGAAATTGGTTTTCAAACTGAGTTACCCACACAAAAAAGTTCACCTGGGTGAACTAGTTTCTGAGAAAAACGTGTCCTAATTGAAGGTTCCGAGAGGTTTATCGTAATATGTTCAATTTCGTCGGGGTTCAACCCCCACAAGTAGAGAACTGTTCTATACTCAGTAAGGTTTAGGTGCCATCGCAATGCATAGCCACATGGTGTTGGGACCTTTCTCCCTGCATTATTACTAGCAGCCGTCACATACATGTAAGTGAAATACTCGTGAAAGCGGCGTTAAACCCCAAATTTCCTTACCCCACCTCAATTCAGCTTCGTAGCGGTGTATGATAAATAGATACATCTTGGTCGAGAATTTTTTTTTTATCAGAACCATTCGAATGTAAGCCAATTAGGCTTAATTTGTTCACGATTAAAGGATCGTTACCCCCAAAAAAGCGAAGAAAATATTACAAAGCTACATGTCAGTGTGTAGGAGTAACTCAGAGTCATTATGTGTATTTTAAAAGACTCACAGCACGATTCCTTCGTTGAATCCTGGTCACAAACGCAGCTTGCTGAATTGTTCTTTTCCAGTATACAAGCGCCGTTTTCACTGTCACAGCCTTTTGTTGTACATGGGTCTAAAACACAGCTTATTATGATGTACATCGATCATGAATAGGATATCGCGTTTACAAGTAAACATAACTAAACGAAGCACCAAAAAATGTTATTCCACTCAGTTAAAAATGACGTTATTGTAACCGTTTACCGTTTGTCGGAATTGAGTGAGGTCATTGAGTGGCAATTGAAAATGAAATATAGACATTATACATGCTGTGTCCGTGCAGCCATAATGGTATTTGAACACTGATTTAGGAATATGAATAAGAACCTGACTCTTGTACAGTCAGTGTGAAACATGAAACATGAAACATGAACATGAAATATCTCTTACATTTGAATGCATCATTCTTACAGAAACGGAATTCAGATATTCATACTTAATAATAACAGAAATATATTTTCAACTAATTCTTGTATTCGTCTATCTTTAACATCTAACTCATACTTTCAGTAACCGGTGTCAATATAATACATATACGTTATGGTAATAAGGTCCTGAATGAAACTTCTAACACGTTTATGATGAACACAATAATAAGTTCACTATTAACATACCTGTTGATGGTTTAGGCATGACTTTGAAACAACGTTCTTGTTTGTCACTTCTGAAAGATACAAATGTTCAAATTAACTTAATAATGTTAAAAAATTCCCTAATGTAGCACTATGTCATTTGATCACATCACCCGCAAGAACTATTGCCTACTTTTATAACGAGGGAGTAGGAATATTAGAATATATTATCTTGTTGTTGATTTAAACTCATCATGATCTGATTATGTGTTAACCTATTAAGAAATTGATGTCTAGATAAAAAGGGAATTGAGTAGAGAAATATATATTTTACGTACATTCTATCGCACAATCTAACACTATAGTATGTTGAATTGCAGGTACTTGAAATACTGACACTTACCTTGCTTTCAGACAAATACTTTTTGTAGACCCTGTCAGTTCACTGGCAGAGACAGACACGTCCGTGATACAGCTGGTAAAGGTGACATCTTTTCTTGAAGGGAATACGTTCACATTGCCACTTGATCCTTCTACCTGGGGACTGATGTTCATTGAAAATTAGAAAAGGGTTTTATTAAGAAAATATGTTATAACAAAGAGTCAACATTAAACATTACCGACTATGACATTTTGGGAGGAACAGGCGAAAGGTTTTTCATACATTATTAACATACTTTATATAAACTATATTCAACAAAGGAAAAACATATCTATAATACAAAATAAATAGTGGTGCTGTTGCAAAATAGCTGCAAAGCTACCAATATTTGCTTTAGTTAATACATTGTCCATGATATTCATGACTCTGATGTTATAGATTTCACGATGTGGTTAAACATACCATTGGCCATCCTTAGGTTTCGAGTGAACAAGGAAATGACAATCTTCAGTAGGAACACAGCGTATTTCACTTCCCGCGACAGGAGTTGGCTCTTCGAAGCTGTCCTATAGATTGTGGAGACATATATTGTTAGGAATAATCTAAACGCAATGGGTTATCTTCAAAATACGCTTAGACAACATACAATGTTTGCGGTTTGTAAGCAAATAAATTTATTGTTTATTTTGCAGTAATGATGAAATCATTAATGAAGCATAAACCAACTCCGACTATTAGTTCGACTACCGCTTTACTGTTATATTGTAAAATACATAATTGAAATGGGGACTTACTGTTGGGGTTGATCCTGAAAAAATGCGATACGAATTATTATATTATTATTACCTTTACACTAACACATAAATAAAAGTTGTGTTTGTTAAACACTGACGCCTCGGATATAACAATATTGTGGATTAGTATCAACGTGTTCTCCAAGGGGAAACACTTCTTCTACTACATCGCGAAAATGATACGGCTTATTATTAAAGGTTAACTATCACTGGCAAAAAGTCATGACCAAGTTTAAAGCTTACCGAGAATGTGTCATGGGCCAAGGCCAAGGCCACGAGGTCAAAAGGTATGATCACATATGAAAGGTCTCCTCACAATGGATACACATGTGTAGTATGAAAAGCCTATCACTGACTTATCCAAAGATAAAGCGATGGTTACGGTATTCTTGATAAACAGACACAAACGGACAGGTTAAAACAATACCAGTATATCCCGGAAACTCTCATTTCGGGCCATAGAAATAACTATGCAAGAAAAGAAAATACAACGTACAAATTTATATTTTGGATTAAGCAATGACGCCTTACCTGTGTCGGTGACATGTAAATGATAGCATACAGTGTCGTCACGAGTACTGAAAAGAAATAGAATTAGGTTAAGAATTAAGAAAAAGGATTCAACTTTCAGATTAAAAGTCAGTGATACACCACACTTCACCATTTATATGTTGTTTTCAAGTCGGCTTATTATGTAGAACATGAACAAAACTGTCAGATCTGTGAATTGATATATTGTAAGTATATAATGTTTCGCATTTAAAACCCACCCTTCCTAGGAAGAACAACTGAAAACGTATTCTCTATTGAAATTATAGTTAGCACAATATTTATTTCATCAGTCAACATCTCAAACTAATGTAATATATACACGTTCCAAGAAATGTCACAGGATATAAAATGTCACCGGGTATAACCACTGGATACTGGTTAAAAACATATCAAGTAGATATAATAAATTTGGTATGGTCATACTTCTCTCCTGTTCCGGACGTGTGGCCTGTATTTACACAAACTTTCTTATCACCACTTTCGGACGGCGTGACGTCAACATGACTTTTGTAGATGTCATTACGTCCTGGAACGTCGGTGTCTTTGGAGGGGGGATCAGGCACGGTGACTGTCAGTCCATTATCATGGGGACCGGGGTTAAGTGTTGGTCTAGGACTGTAAATAGAGAACAAGGTACTGTTCAGTGTCATATTTGTTGTTTGAATTGGAATGCATCATATGATAAATAAAGGATAATTGTCTTTCCTTGACAAATGCCATGTTTATCTCATCGAGTGAGGTAGAAAAGATATATCCGAGTGGTGCAGCCATAAGAAAAATATATACTTTTCAACCTCATGGGATGAGATGAACGTGGTATTTGCCAAGGAAAAACAAATATTCTATTTATCATATCACTATTTCTGTGTTTTATGTTGAAATGGAATGATTTTAACAGTAACTTGCAGCCTTCACAAGCTGACACTATGACGTCATAACATTGTCCTAATGACGTCACGCGATAGGCGATTAAGTTTATCAACACTCAATAGAGTTTCGTTCGATAAAAAAACGCATAATGAAATTTTATATCATACTTACGCATCTGGTTTTGCAATTGAAATTGGGATTTTGCACACTTGACCTTTGACACAGTTGAACGTTGATCCAGTTGAAAGTATAGCATTTGTAAATGATGGCTGCAACCAAAATTAACCATGAAAATTATATTTAAACATAATATATGCAAAAGTTTTCCAGTTTACACAGTGAATCCCGCCCGTGTCTTCTGATATCAAATATGTTTACACGAATTGATAACAACTTTAAAATCCGAGGCTCGTACAGGATATTTGGTTTGAATCACGATTGTTGACATGTTGACAACATCCAAAATCATTCTTCATTACTTTCCATGAATATTATGCAACTCTGAATACCGCACTGCCATTACACACAGTGCAGTGATGCCATATCATGGTGACGTGATGGTATTTATGACGTCATGGCATTGTGATTGCGAGTCAGTGACAGGGCATTGTGCAAAATCTACTGTCAAAATCTCCTGGTCTGACAAAAGAGATATCTCTCTATTCATCTCTCCTTGGATGATTAATAAGGTTTCGTTACAATATAATCTATTTGTATTTATGTATAAGAAGTACAGAAACACATCCATTTTAAGAAACATTACCATTATGAATCAATTACCTTGGAGGTTGGTGGGACATCGGTCGCTAAAGTAGAACAAAATGACATGTTATTTATTTATTTATTTATTTATTTATTTATTTATTTATTTATTTATCAATTTAAGAATGAAGATAACCGGATTGCAAAAGACTAAGTATTAACTTAAGATACTTCATTATAACATTTGAAATAAAACCCTAGTAAAACTCCGGTGTCATTTCAATGCTGTTTAACTTTCAACAAAAGAAAATATATGCATTTATATAACTTCATATTCATACGTTCTCCAATCCGTCCATTGTACATCCAAATGGCATAACAGTTGCAATAATAGCAGTCTGATTAAAATCGACCTTGTTCCGAGGAATAAAATTTGCAAAATTTTGCATCTGCCGGGATACGAACAGGTTCTGTAGATTCCTCGCCACAAGGTCTGAGAACATCCCGTATAGGCGTGTGTTCCGAACCAGTTTAGCGCAGCCAAAGCCCAGTCAAATAGCTGACCAATCACATCATAGTTTTTAAACGGTCGCTGTTTTGAAAGCATTTGGAACAGACAAAAGGATAGCTGTTTGGAGTTATCTGCCCCTACCTTCTCGCACCGAAAGCATTTGTTGGGCATCTTTTGTTTGGCTACCTGAATTGCGCTCGAACACGCTAGTCTACGGACTGATTCCAGACGGTTTGGCGTGGAAACCCACGAACGAGTTCGTATCCCGGTAGATGCACTATTTTGCATTTTTTATTCCACGGAAAACCGTCGATTTTAATCAGATTGCAATAATAGTAAATTAAAATAAAGCCGCAATCGACGATAAAATGATTCAAAGGAAGAAAATCAAAATGGCGGCTAAACCACATGAGCTACACCTTCGTATTGATATTGCGCATCTTGATCATTTGATTGGGCCCAAAAGATTCGCAGTTCTATTCCACATTACGGGCTATCAGCATGTAAAATTTGGCTGCATTTGCTTCAGCCATTTTGGCTGCATTTTGGGTACAAACTTCTTAATACTAAAAAACGCCAATAACAATAAGGATTCAGCCAAATGGCTGAATCCTTAATAATTCATATCACACTAAAAAGACATTTTGAACTTTTATCTAACTTACTTTTATCACAGAGTGTGTCTTTGTAACCGACAGAGCAGTGACATGTATACGTCCCACTGACTTCTTCACATACAGCACTGTTTCTGCATGGTGATGACTTGCACGGGGCATCTGAAGCGAGACAAAAACAAATAAGACCATATGGATGATAATAAAAGATCAACAACACACTTCTCTCTTTCTCAATGCAGTTATTATTTTGCTCGGGACAGACTGATTAAGTCAAAAGGTTAGGGGTTGGAGACAAATGTCCCTCAAACTTTGTTAACAATTGGGAAGGGGGTTGAAAATGGACTGTTTAAATGAGCTGCATTCGTATCTTTTTTGTATTTTCATGTGCCTTGTGAACTGATTCTTGTTATTATAGGGCTTCCAATTTATAAAATGCGTTGTAAAGACGTTATATGTAATTATATATATAAGTAGTTCTGCAGCCGTTCTGATGGCGCCATCCTGTAAATGACAATTAGAACAATAACTAGCAGTGTAGATTGCATATGTTATATTCGTAGTGAAACTAAGGTCCTTTATTATTAAGAACTGTTTTGAGTGACGTCGTGTAATAAATGTCCAAGACGTCAAATACAAACGTGGAATTTTATCACTAGAAGTGGTCATGGCTGAGGATTTTCCTTTCACAGAAATATTAAAATAAATTAAGGAGTTAAAACCGATATTCACAAACATAGAGAAGCCCCAACTATTCGTGTGTTTTGTAGTAAATGCTGAATTTATCCTGACCTATTAAATAGATATCAATTTAGTAAATAGTATCCTCCAGTACAAAACTGTTCTTGACAGCATAACACATATTCATATATAAAGCACTTAAAGGGGCAGTAGCACATTTTGCAAATTTTATTTTTTCAAATCTCCCATTTATAATGATAGTTATTGTCATTTATATTTACTTTAGAGGGTAAAACATCTTATCAAACAAACCAATTTTCCGATGTGGTAAAAACGATGTTGTGTTTTAAGGCCAGTTTATTGTGAACACATTTTATTATTTCGAATGACAAAAACGAATCCCAAAGCTTGACGGAACAATGTACACTAATTTTTTACTTAATTTTCGAAAAGGGAAGGGTGTTTTCCTATTAGTGACATTATTTTTCAAATACATTTCATCGACTTATTTCACCGAAAAAAACGTGCTACTGCCCCTTTAAATCTTTTTAAAGATCATACATACTAATAATGAATGAAACAGCACAGGAGTGTACGTACAAAATACTCAAAGTCACATACATGCGTTTAATACAATTGGGAAAAAAGTCAGATGCGGTACTGTTTTCAAGGCTTTATAGAACAAGGTAAAAGTGAGCGCAGCTCGCATACCACTGCCTGTAGTTTGATCGCCTTCATACAGTATAAATAAAATGGAAAACATAATCTGGTCAATCATGTCAATGAATAACGATTGTATTTAATGAAAATATTTTTGTAATTATTTGAACCGCTGAGTCTAAACCAATGAAAAGCACAACAATACCATATAGGCAACATCCAAAGTAAAGTTATATAGTTTTTTTAGTTATGCCACATAATTAACAGAAATGACAGAGTTAAACCGTTTTTGGTCAAAACAAAATTGGGACCCCAGAAGGGGCACAACAGTACCATATAAATTGTGTAGGTTACTTCGATACCAAATTTGAAGTTTCAGAAATCAGACCGTTTTTGGTCAAAATTTCAAAAAGTATTTGAACCTTAAGAGTTGAGACCAATTAAAGGCACAACAGCATCATATAGGTTACTTCCATACCAAATTTTAAGTTTCCAAGTCATATCACGTTTGAAATATGCTCCGGAAACGATTTCGGACGGATGCACGGACGGACACGCGGAGCGCTATATACCACAGACTACGTCGTAGCGAGAATATAATGATTTTCTACGTAGTATATACTAAGTCATATGTAGGAGATAGTATTCACAATTGTTGTAAGTCGTGACACTTAGCGCTTGTCGATGTCATACCGGGGCGTTATAAACATGATAAACAAATATTTCGGATAACCCACTAATAAGTTCCACGAAGCCTAGGAATACGTTTAATAATTAACTAACATAATCCGTGTGGTGTGCAGATAACTCTACCAGATAGGGTTATTCATTTTCCAAATATTTGAATTGTATAAATTAAGTACGGATTACCCATTGTATTTCTCCAATATCTCTTGATAATATCTTCATATTTTTTTAATAGATCGTTTGTTAAGAGTTTGTTAAGGCACCTCTCATGTCACGTTGGCATTCATTCTCTTCCCACAGAGGTTACTCCCTACAGATTTCCGACCCTAACCTGTTCTTTTTCGCTTGAAATCGAGAGCGGAAGCAAACTCCACTAGCGGAGGAAAGCGAAGCCTCATACTGTATCCCTGCTACTTAACCAATGAAACCTCATCTTTCAGCGGCCATGTCGACCGAGTGACTTCAAAGTTCTAGGCATTTTACTCTTAAGAGTTCTTGCTCATTAGTATATGTCCTTCGAATGTGTCTGATATAAATAACATAAATGAACTATTTTGGTATTTGTGTCTGATTTGGTATTCTTTATTAATAAGCATGTTTATGGTCAATAGTTTTCACAAAATCAAACAGCATATTTCGAGGGAAACACATTAAACTAGAAAACCTGTCTTACGTTTACTTAATCATTATGACGTGTTATTGGCAAATATCGCTTATTCAATGGTGTCGCTGATTGCACAACTTGATTCAATTGCAACCAATCAGGACACTCCCTTTCTGCCCTCGATTTCAAGCGAAAAAGAACAGAAATTAGGATGCGAAATCTGAAGAGAGTAACTTCTGTGGGAAGAGAGATGTGTAAAATTAGAAATAAATAAGAGCATCTAATAAGCTGCAGTCCAAGGAACTACATTTAGGTTCAATTCATGATAAACCCAATGCAAAGCATCAATTAATATTTTAAACCTTAAACGATTTAGGTCCGTCGTGAACAGCAACCACTGCTAGTCTCATTATCAAATTACCCAAACAAAAATTGCTGGCGACAGAGTTTAGTGACATGAAAGATTAGTTTAAACATCGGTTCTTATGTTGCAGAAAGACGATCAACTCAACTAAATTAAACACGAAGGACGTGTTTTTAAAAACGGAAAAATATAATTATTAGAATCGAAATAACTCTTGTTGAAGTTAGTGTGATACCCCGCTACATGTATGTTCATCATTCAATCATAACATAACTGGCCCATTAAATGAGTAATGCCAATATAATAATAGCGGGATTACACGTCGCGTAAATTTGCAAGATAAACATGCAATTATAACTGAACGATACACGTTTATTATACCTTCAACGGCACATAAACATGTTGAGGTCACATATATGTTCAATGTTATAATTTTATTTGTGTTATGTATTTGCGGAATATCAACTTTAACTGAAGATAACCAGTTTAATGTCAATCTGTTCAGTACAACGAAAATATAACCATTCAAAGTGGTGGTCATGATCGAAAACCGGACAATGTACCTTTTCTTGCTGCAGCCATTCATTCAGACGTGATTTCGAAAACTTTGATAAAGTAGATAGAAAGACAGGTTTGCTTCTGTAGCATTTAATAGGTCTTATAACGAGTACATACGCGAGATAGAGCCATAATTGTCGGCTTCTACATATGTATGAGACCGTTCCTTTGTTTTTTATTGAAACATATGCATTTTGATATATTAAATATTTGGGGATGAATATGAAAGTCGAGTAAGAAGATATAACCTAACCAATTGTAATGTGGTACATTTTAGAACCAAATAAAACATCATGCAAAACGGATCATGCATCTTTAAAAGGAGGGTTCTATCGGGGTATTTTTTGTTGAAAAACAATCCAGAAGATATTCTCGTTTACATATGTATGCTATTAAAATATGATTAAAACACTGTCAAATTGAAATATATAGAATATATATATATAAAAATATAGTTAATACTTTGATGACTTTATATTTCACAACTTGATATAGACAAGCGCACATTTGTTGAAAACAAAATAAGAATTGAAGCCATTCATCGGCGCTGCGAGTGGGGAAAACTTCGCTACGTTATGTGTTACTATGTGAATATTATATCAGTCACGTGTATATGTTTTATCATTACAAAAATGTAAAATTGGGTTAAATATAGCGTGTTTTCATTTCACGAAATGTCAATAATCCAAGATGGCGGATGCTGCCGATAAATCGGTGATAGAACTTTCCCTTTCAGCAATAACCGTCTATACTTACTCTCTCCACACGAGTCTCCTCTGTGAGTGTCATCACATACACATTTTGCGGTGTAATCAGGCTCCACAATACAATTACCACTTCCACAGGAGTTCATCTTACATGGCTCTGGAACAAGTAAGCAGCATTGCCCAAAATAAAGAAGAAACATCAGGATATGTTTTCCGTTTGCGAAGAAAACATTGTAAAACTGAGAACGTTTCTGTTTCTTCATTATAGTCCAAGGCACACGGATAAAGCCTGTGCCCTAATACTTCGACTTCATGACCAAATTTTTTCCACCTCCGAAAGATCGCGCACGCACATGGGTATAATACAGATGAGGTTATGTGGGAAGAACACAATTCTTTAGTAGAAATCAAGGAGATGTACATTTGTTGAATTGGTAGGTATCATCTTGAGATGTGAAACGATACAAGGGCATGAAGATCAACTGGTAAAGATAAATCATTCCTAAATGATAATATGACATAATCATGATCACCATGTTATCCATTTTACCTGTTTTATCGGGGTCAACTTTGAAACATCTGGGCATGTCTCCCTCTCTGCAACATATTGATATAATTATATATACAGTTTTCTACTGAGTCTAATTAGTAGTGGCTTACAATTCCTAACTTATATCTCATTTTGAGACCAGGAATCGACCCTACAACATCGCAAATGTGACCAATCATGCTAAACGGTACAAATCCTTTCATAAACCTTGCTAAACGTTGCTGAATTTCAACCGATAGTAAACTTCATTAACTGAACTGTCAGCACGTGACGTATGAACATGTTTCATAACATAAAAGCTTTGGTATGTTTAACCCTTCAGTATTGCATTGTAGTATATATCGCATCGACCAGGATAGGATAACTCCGATGTCGATATATTATTGGTCTGTTACTGACTACATTTGAACTCTTGTTGGAACATGCGATAAGTGGATCAGACCAGAGGAAACATCCGAACTAGCGGTAATGACGTCAGGGAGAAAATACGAAGGTGGGGTTTTGGTAGACATTTCAAAAACCTGAGGGTGGCTGGGAATGAAAAGTAAATCCAAGCTGGCGAGATTTTACTTTTTATTCCGCCGCCCGGAGGTTTTGAAAATGTCTACCAAAACCCCACCCGAGGGTTTTCATTGACGCATGCTGCCTACCCTCCTATCGAGTAAAGTGTAGATATGTAGCAATTTTGGAGTATTTTGTAATGATTAGTTGTACAACTCGATGAAGTTAATATGATACTATTAGTTAGTAGATATCATGCTCTGGTTTGACAACAATAATCATTGTCTGACTTTGTTTACTTGGGTTTACTCTGGAACTTAGTTATTATCTAACTCTTTAACAGTCAGAACTCCATTACTCTTAACATTTTAATATATTTCCAGAGAAGAGGTGTACAATTTTCAACATTGATGTACAATCATATTTCAGGACTGTAAAGTGTACAAAATACTCCAAAAGTGTACAAGTAGGCAGCCCTGGTAAATGCAAATATTACTGTATGACAAATAATGAGTTACATTTACTGACAAATAACGTCAGTTTAGTACATCAGTTACAAAACATGATACTAGGCATTATTTTAACGTTTGGACGATGGATATGATGAGCTTAGGCAAGACATATGGTTTAGAATAATTACCTCGATTTGAGACAGAAGTTCTGAAGGCCTGTAGCAGAGGTTGGTTCTACTACCACGTCGGTTACACAAGATCCTGCTTCCAGTGTTGAAGAAAAGATGTGGTAGTCAATTTCACCAACTTTATCTGTTGTCACTTGGGGACTGTGCAAATAAATAATTACTTACTTACTTACTGACACAGTTATCGACATTATACCTTGACCATTACGGATGAACGGTTATTATGTACATACAGTATGATTACATGTATGACATGTTACAAATGATTCTCATATTGTTTTGACAGGATCAGTCCTCTATGAGCTCAATTGAACCAATCCATAGGTCTTATTAAGTACTTAGTTGAAAGTTACTAGCAATGACATTATAATGTTACAGAAATTTGAGAGCTTTCTTAAGTAAACAAGAGTCATCAGAAGATGACATATCCCACCGGTTCCACAAAATTTGTAAAACACATCTTTGACAGATACTTGTGTATCTACTACCGTACTTCAGTTAGTGGGTATTACAGATGCTGAGTTTCAGGTATGTTAAGAGTTTTAGACTTCTGCTGCAGTCAAAATCAACAACAACCAACAAATACTTTTTTCCAGAAATCTGAAAATATCAAAAGGCACCACTTCAGTTGGTGGGTAATACACATGGAAAGTTTCAGAAAGATATCATGAACGGTTTTCGAGTTCTGCTCCGGAAACGAAATGATTACGGACGGGTTGATGACTATATTATACCGGTGGGATAATAATGTATTACTATTAAATATAAGATACCTACGGCAATAAAACACAAGCAGTCAATGGGACCGACAGCTGCTTTATGAGACAATAAAACATGCTCGTGATTTTAGACGACAGTTAGAGCGTCGCTAAGCAAATGACGTCATATTTTACGTCACTTTGATTGTCCAATGCTAGAGAATGTGTTCTACGACGGGAGGCATTAATATTTTCAAAATATAGTTTATGCAAACAACATTATATCTCCGCTGATTTTATAGAAAAGCGAGTAACTATTTAAGGGCATCTCATATAAGCAATAGAAGACTCGTTGTTGTTCTTTATCGTATAATTAAACATAGCAGAGAGCATAAAACACTCAGGGCTGCGCCCTTCGTGTTTTATGCTCCCTGCTTTGTTTTATTCAACGATAAAGCACGCCAACTCGTCTTCTATTTCTTAAATAAAACATATATTATAACATATTTTATTATATTAGTACATATTTTGTCTATTATATGTGTGGATAAATTGTTCACTTTCTGTTTTCTGGTATGGGACATACAAATAAAGAAGCATAAGAATGAGCCTCTCACTCACCATGAGGTCCCAGTGGGTTTAGAGTGCATTATAAGATGACATTGGGTCTTTTCTGGACATTTCAGTGTTGATCCACCAGGGAGGCTTGGCGATTCAAAATTATCCTGAAATTGGAAGAAACATTGACAAACCTAAACGAAAACATAGTTTCAGAATTAAGCATTATGACTGCATGTACAAAGGATACATGTTTGACAGAAAATTATATACCCAACGATAGCCAAGATTAATGTACCAATACATGTACGTTCTATGAAAATACACCTGCTTCATAAACCCCGCCCAAACAACACACAACATTTAGTACAACTGGAATCGTTTAAACGCGCTTAGATTTAATTACAATTTTACAGCTTTTTTAATTGATCTGGTGTGATACTGTTTTATACTCACAGTCCCAAGCGCTATTCCCGCTGCAATTAGATACACGCATACTTATCAATTCCATTGCATAACATTGAATGACATTGCATTTTTCTTAAATCGCTATTTTAGCAATGTTTAGAAAATGTGAAAATTGTGAAAATGTGATACCGACGCCATTGAAACTTAGTAGCCTGGTCATATTTTTCAAATCCCTTTTGCAAAATTCATGGCAGAATAAATGTTCCCATTTTCTTAAATGTTGAATTAGACATTTTCCCTACTGATATGATTTAAATGTTGGGTTCTTTCTCATTTTGAAAAAATAAATGAAATTAAATGTACTAAATCAAAACAAGAGTAATACCTGAAGCCTTTGCCTTGATATGATAACAAACCACCTCTTCACTGAAAAACAGAGATTCAAAGCATTACACATTTGCTGAATGTATTGCACAGGAGGATCGAGGATATAAACTCACGGGAAAAAGAAAGTATAGGTACAACAACGCAAGATAGTTTAATCAACAGGTGATGAACAAGATTGAAACATAGTTACACCATGTCTCTAAAAGCAAACTAACGTTGTCTGTGAATTTTGAAACATTATCTGTTCATAATTCTGAAAAAAACGGCTTTTTAAAATCGTCGTTATAGAATCTCCTTAACCAGGAGAGATAGGGGCTTGTTTTATGACGTCCTACAGCAACGATGCGACATTGATCAAAAGTCAAAGGAAGTACATAATGTCGATACCATCTTGTTATAACATAATTTCCATAATTTTCATAAATTTTACCTTAAACACCCAGAATTATTTCCTAAAATACCTATATCTATCTAAATATCTATTTTAGCACCCCATGTGTACTCGAACAGATGTAAAATAGTAAGTATCATACTCTCATGAATGAAATTGTGTACATTGTATATCTCTTAACGAGATATATCCTCATCACAAACATTCAAAACCGAGTTTATCCGGCAGAAATATTTTGTGTTTGACTCTGTTGAAAAGAACATATACTTTCTTTTGCCTGTGAGTTTTGTTTTATCACATACAGAGGTGGATAGCGAGTCAGTATTTAAAAATTAATGACGATGTTAGGAGAAACAAAAATTAATTCACCACTTTTTGAAGCAGGTCTTTGAAGGGCATTTAGAAGTGGTATACATAAGAACAGGAAGATTTTCTGGATAACAACTTCTTTAAATTGTTAAACAAATAATAATTACAGTTGATTGGAAGAGAGGCCAATTGTTGATGTGGGTGGCTTTGAAGTTGTTGCATGGTGATTGGAGCTGATAGGTGTTGGATTGGTGGGGACTCCTCGGATAATTTGCTCCGACAGGAGTGGATGGAAGGAACCAAACCAAATTCCAAGTATCCCCACAATTTCAATAAAGCCAATTGGCCTCCCTCGTTTCATTATGTGTGTTTATTTACATCTTCAATCAAGCCTACAGGCCATTGTTTATCTACTTACTCCCCCATCATGTTTGTAGTACAAATCCCCATTGTATACCATTTTCATGCATGTTAATCTCCCTGATTGAGTTTCCTCACCATTGTTATATAAATGTACGATATTTTGTTATTTCCTTACATTCCACCTGATGAAGGAGTGAGTATGTACTCCGAAACATCGTGTATTTACACATTAAAGAATTTGTTATCCAGAAAATCTTCCTGTTCTCACTTTTTGAAGGAAAAAAATAATCTACAGAATTTTCATTGACACTTTAGTTATAGCTTAAACTGTAATATATTTACAATTAGCTGATGAGACATGACACATAGAAATAAATAATTGAAACATTTCCTTATGATGATCTTTCTTCCTTAAAGTGCAGCAGTTAACAATTGATGGATAATCTTTGTTCACAAATTATTGTTGAGGTTGACACATACTATTGAACGTGGTTATTCTAACAAAGGATATTGGACGTAAGTACATTTATGTAACATCTAGTACAATAGATACAGCATTAAAATCGTTGAAAAACATCATGGAATTTCATTTAGATTAATATCAATAATTAATATGCAAGAATGTATATTCTCTAAAATCAGACACTGTGTATGAAAAAAGAATAACTTTTTAAAATAATTTTATCGATACATATAGACGTCACAAATCGTGTTGTACAACATAGTATTCATAATGAATTACAAAATATCTTACGTTTTAGTGGTAGCGGCTTCTGTCTTAACGCAAACTTTCTTATCTCCTGGTGTATTCGGTGTAACTTCAAGTTGTCCCTCGTTGATATTCTGTCCTGTTTTTCCCACGGGTGTTGTCAGTTTGACGTCCACATCCCCATCTTTTGGTCCTTCAACAAGCCCGACGCTATAACAGATATTGAGATGTTTTGCAATCAATCCAATTAAATATTATTGCATGGCATTTCAATCGACAAAATAACCAGTTTTAAAACTGTTGTGATAATATCTATGAACAGTATCGTAACAACCATAGGCTCCGATGAAACTGTTACTGGTAAAATAATGCTTTGGTATAGATATAGAACACCCGTAACTTAGATTGGTTTGGTTTTATTGAATTTAACGGAGAAGTGTAAAAGTAAGTTTATTTTTGAATGTTCACCTAATGACCATATCACACTAACAGCTGTCACATACTTTAATTATATAGATATAAAAGTAACTCAACCTTGGACCCTTGGTAAACATGGGAATGAGACATTTCTTCCCAACCTCACATTCAATTGTAGCACCATTCTTCAGTGATGGGTCCGTGAATTCAGGCTTTCAAAACATTAATATTTGTTGAAATGTGGTAATGGAATTGCTATATTATAACAATTTTCAAATTCGCATCGAATATGTCCTCTCCATCCTAAACCGGAAGTTGGCAGTCACTTCGGCCTAGATAAATAATTTGTTTAATGATTTGAATTTAAATACCCTATTCGACTATGTACAGTATATGTGTTACATGTATATTCATGAACATTTTCTGTTGTCAAGTAGAAATTATTTGTAATGTCAAAAATTTAAACCATATATTACATTTCATGTTCCAAAGATGTCACGAGTGTGAATTGAATCTATCCCTGAGTTGAAAACAGTTGACACTGTTAACGTCATTGAATGGAGAAGCTTGAAACTGACCAATTCCATAACCCAACCCAGCTGCGAAACAACTGTCTGTGGAGAAAAGATTAACGACTGCCAACTTCCGGTTTAGCATGGACATGTCTTACCCTCTGCGAAGTTGTTATATTACATATTTCATTATTACAGAATAAAATATTGTTAAATAATGATATTTCATGTTTATAGTGAGACATCATCAACAAGAGTGTTGGTGACTGTATGTGTACTTACTTCAGTAGGTGGTGTAACTGTAAATAAAACAAAATGTATGGAATATTATTCATCTTTGGGGCTTGTAATGTGTAAAACGATCAAGTTACCATTTTATATAACCAGTTAATTAACGTCATAAAGCTCATGTGTATTAAATACCATTTGTTTTACATAACTGTTGGAATCAACTTTCGAGAACAAATAATCAATATGGATATTTATTTCTAGACACTACCTTTTTTCCTTTGCGGTTAAAAACGTTTATGATACTTTATATATACTATTTTCAGATGCTTCATTGCTTCAAAATGAAGTAGTAACATCTGAAAAAGAAGACTAATGTCATATATGTATGTTTAATAGATTACTACTCACTTGCGTCACATTCTTTTCCTTCGAACCCAAATGGACATTTGCATTCATATGTTTGATCTTCAGATTCACAGATGCCACCATTTTTACACGGGTTACTCAGGCAGGGGTTTTCTTGAAGACACAATTTGAAAGTTACAATTTATATAATATTATCGATAGTACGGTTAATGTGAAATGTAACATCTACGCCTTAACACACATCTCTGTATTTATTTTCAACGGCAGGCTTCTATATACGTTACTGCCGAAAGGTTACATAACATTATAGTCAAACAACATAAACACTTGAATTCCTAAATATGTAACATTTAATTCCTTTTAATTTTAAACTTTGATGATAAGGATAACGCTTATCCCCTGTGTGTCTTATCACAGAAATAAAGAAAAACAAACAAGTTCCCAATGGATACCGTATTTATTACAACGAGTTACTTGTAAACGTATTTAACGAGAGAAAGCGAGTTAAATACGTTTGACAAGTGACGAGTTGTAATAAATACGGTATTTATAGGAAACGAGTTAATAACATGAGTATTTATAATTTAAGTAGTTTTAAATGAATATTTCTAGACGTTCTGTTGAAGCGTAGTAATACAGATCACTTTCACGTTAGTGACGTCACAATGTTGACGGTAAAGAGTGTATAATGCCTCACAACAACATAATCTTTGATTTAAGCATTAATAGGCGTGCCAAGTTATTAATCAATCAGATCTGAACTTTTGAATGATGTGTTCACGAGTATGAAGGAAAACATAACACTGATAAAAGCGTTCTATTCATTCACTCAAATCTTGAACTCGTGATATTGAAACACTGTCAGTTCGCCATTTCCGAATAGGAGCGCACAAACTAGGCAACGACAAGCCCACGTCAGTTCTTGTTACGGTCCTCACCATCAGTAAAACGAAGTCGCTTTGCATGGGGTCATTATTACTAAAGACGCCCATGTGATTGTTCTCTGTAAACATGTATTGGAGCGTCTCAGAATGGAGTGAGCAGCGAGTTACAGCTTGGCGATCTTGACCCGGTCGACGTGACGGTTGAAGGGAGACAACTCACATGCGCAGCTGATGTGTGTGATTGTGGTTACGATAGGATGAGCGCATTCGGCTTATCGTTGTTTCATACATAATATCGCATATTTTGATCAGTTTGTGATTCCTACGAATTTGATTAATTTGTTTACTTATGAATGGCAAAAGTAGTCCCGCCATTGGGTCATCACAATGGAACGACCAATCAGATGCGTCACTCGCAGTATCTCACATACGTTGGATACCAAAAATATCCCGAAGTGTTCTCACTCACATGTGTGTAATAAACATATTTAATCATATGGACTCACGGTATTGGCATATGTCCCCTGTAGCAGTATCGGGACACATACATTGGAAAGGGGGTGTTTCTCCAGGTTGAAGAACACACGATCCACCGTTACACGGATTTGGGTTGCAGTTGTCTGAAGCAATTGTCATAAAGTGATCACCCCATGGCCTCACATGCCCTCAACAAATTTGACAATCGTTGTAACATGTGCATAAAATTTGAGCAGTGGACAAATAACAAATATCTTGAACTTTAGGAAATTAAGATTGTAAGTCGATAGAGCTATATAAACCTGAAACAGTCAGGAATTCGTTTTATTCTTTTTAAAAGTAAGAAATTGATGTGATTATTTAAACTCTGTAACAACAAGCAATTATCCCCCGCCGTAACTTATCACTTCAAAATTATGATGAAGGCGCCAGGCTCCTGTGTGTAAGAATGATAATCCATTGAACGGTTCTTGAGATATACCGCTGACACGACAAGTTCACAAACCGAAAAATCTAAATTTTCGCCGTAACCTTGAGTACAACATTTACATCGATCATTTAATTGTTAGTTAGTTTTTTGCTTTGTACTGTGATAACAATTTACATGACTTATTATTAATCAATAAACACTTAACAAACCATTGATCATATGAATTGATTTTAAACTTCCTGACTTACTTTTACATATATTGACATACAAAATGTATATTATGAATTTGTCATTGCAAGATTACAGTAAAATTCATAAGAATATGTACACGTATTATAAAGAAATACAGAATATATATTTCCTTTAAAACAGTCAGCTATTTGTTCAAACTTTGCTTATTCAAAGTATACATCATTTTTATCAAGAAGAAGAATTTAATTCAGAATGTATGGCCAAATGACCAATAGTATAAAATGAAGAAAATATCAAGCATACGTTAAGGCCATCATATAGGCATATATTGTTTACAGGCGCTGTAGCACGATTTTACTTAAATAAAGTGCTCTAGTAATAATATAAGTAAGTGTTATCAATGGCTAAATAATATGAACATTTGGTAAGCCCGTAACCTGACGTCTTTCGGTAGAAATACTATCCTAAAGTCTATCTTACTCCCTAAACTAAACCATTTATTTTCTTCATTACCAGATCCACCAAAACAGATAATTGAAAAATTCCAAGAAAATGGAGGGATAAGTCTGATAAAGTTAACGAGATGTTCTAGTTCTCAAACCTGAGCATGGAGGAATAAAAACACCGAATATCAAAGAAATTATTGTATCTCAAAAACTAAGGTGGAAAAGTAGATTACAAAGTGGAGAACAAAAATGGAGCACTTTATTTAATAACAGTCTAATTGATATAAATGTACTTTGACTTTCAGATAGCAACTATATTAGAAATAAAGTTATTCCAGAAATATTTGGGTTTTTTTAAAGATGTTCTTCTGTTTCATACAATCTTTCTCAATAAGCGTACAACGACAAACAGTTCAGAAGGCGAACGTCTTAGTCAATCTCTGTGGAATAACGAGGGAATAAACATAGCTGGAAAACCTGTTATGTACAATGCATGGTACAAAAAGGTGTGATATTTATCAATGATCTAATGCACCATGTTGGTAGGTTGTTATATTTTGATGAATTCGAAAGAAAATATGAAATTAAAACAAGTTTCTTAACTTATGAAGGTATTACAAGGGCCGTTTTGTCATATATATCAAAGTTGGGAAGTCCAAATCCAATCTATCCTTTTAACTATTTTCATATTGGTGCAAATTTAAGCACTAAATATATATATATATTCGAAATTAGTTGATTCGTAACAGGTACAATTATCATGTGATTCACTAAAGACGCCCATGTGATAGTAAATGGGCACGAATTTTAGAGTGAATTGTCCGAAAAAGATTGGATGGTTTTCAATATGATAGCCCATAGATGTAGTCGTAGTACATACTTAAATGGCTGCAGTATAGAATTATTCATAACGTTCTCCCTACAAACTGCTACTATACAGGATAGAGATATCGGAATCTACTCTCTGTCGGTTTTGCAATAAAGTTAGAAACTTTAGAACACCTTTTTTGGTATTGCGATTCGGTTTTCATAGTTTGGAAAAGTTTAGAAAAATGGCTAGAAACCGCCCAAATTATAGACAATTTACGATTTCAAAGATTATGCTAGGAATCAAAGGAAGAAATAACAATCCAATTAATGCAATCATTTTACGAGTTAAAGACATTATATTTAGAGCCAGTAAAATACTGTCAGTGAATATCCCAAAGTTCCAATATATACTAGACCAAATTAAGCAATACTACGACCCAACATAATCTATTTATTTAGTTTCCGGTGAAAATAATATATTTGTCATCTGGTCATTTTTACATGCAGTATTGAAAAATTAAGATCTTCTGACTTAACGATTATACTTATCTGTACATCTCTGTCCATCTCCGAATAAACATATACCTCATTTTTCATGTCATTGTTTACAAGTAGCTTCATTTGAATGTACTGCCTATGCCGTTGTCTGTAGATAGTTTAAGGTCACTGTAACCTGTTTATCTCACGTATGTCATTTTGTTTATGTACACTATTGTCAAATTTAATGTTGTAAAATATGAAAATAACAAGAGTTTCAAAACGAATGTTCATGGTCAGGTTAAGCAATGTGGGTCCAATTTAATCGAGCAGCCATTTTAATGTGTTCACATTAAAATGGCCGCTCGCACGAGGTTTAAGTGATCTGATTGATGTAGCTAAACACTCAGGGTAGATTTTTTATAATGATACAGTGATGGATCAACCATCTTGCTATCTGAACTCTCACATTTGCATCCGACCTACAAATCTACCTCTCACACTGAAGAGTTCCACACCACTGTCGCTTTATACGTCACATCATTTTCCTCGAATACCGTAACCGTTTTCTATGGATACAGTTTATCGGGTCGAATAATGAGACGTTTTACCCTTTAACGTACCAATATATTGTATAAAATAGAATAATAAATGGCAAATTTGAAAAAAACTTAATCTGGTGCTACAGCGCCTTTAAGATAAATTGCAATATCTTTTTATCAGTGTTACATCTTTTGTTGTTAGTAACTGGTTAAACTTCGCTCTGTTAGGATTAAAAATATAGCGTTTGTACAATAATAGTTTTTGTGAAAATATATTACATGATATTCATCTTGAATTAGAAAGTTTGAGACTCATACAACGGAACAGGAATAATACATGTAATTTAAAATATATTTGTCGAGGCACAACTCTAAAATATATTTCTCAGACTCAAGAACAAATTTATAAGACGACTTTTAAGAAAAAGGAAGATGAAATTTTTGGTACCGGTTTTGGATATCTATTTCCTTACGTCTTTATTTACAAACACTCATAAAACTCATACAAAATTGATATCTATACATTCCAACATCCTGAATTGAATAAATATAACAGGACATGACGTCACATGAGAAACCCACGATCCAAATGATTATTAATTATACATCAAGAAATTACTTATAGTGAACTATAATTACCTTGGCAGAAATCACATCATCATTTACGCCAAACATGACTAGCTCTGTGTATATTGCATGTTGCAGACGTGATCAAAATTTACATAAATATTTTCAAACCTTTTTAATATATTCAACATTACTTTCAGAAGCCTAGACCTTTATTAGTTGCCGGATATCCCCAAAAGATCGTTTTACACATTTTTAAGTTTGAGTATTCTTATTTGATATTCGATAAATCATTATATGCTGAAAATGACATGTTATATACACTTCACTCCAAAGTTCTCACTTCATGTCACCTTAAGTTTTAACATCCGACGATGTAAATGAACAATAAACATGTTAGGAGCCTTGAAAAATATAACATTTTTTTTAATGATAACACGGATGTTTTCACTGAAGCGATTTAAATTGTATGATTGGTTTCTTCGTATTTAAAACTACCGGTAAGCAATTATGCTATGTCATTTCCCATTATTGAAAACGAATATGGTTCCACCTACGCTTAATGATAATCATCATATTCAAACAAATTTTATAAAATCAATATTATATGATATGATAATGAATAACAGAAAAAACCTGTTGCCGCTGTCTTCAGTGTGAAACAACGTCGTTCCCCTTGAAACTTAACTGCTGCTATGCGTGGTCTGTGAGAAATAAAGAAATATAACATTATCATACATGCATTAATTAGTAAGAAATCGTAAGAAATTGTAAGAAATCGTAACAAAAACTGTCAGTACCGTGTCCGGCTCGGCCCCGTCAATACCTATTGACACTCTATTGAACTAAATGACAATATTCAGCAACATTTAGTATATCTCGTTAATACAACATGATAACATATAATATCCCTTTAGTGGCCGTCTTACATGATTAATGATCACATCTAATCGGGTTTTTTTTAATTTAAATAGTAACATCGTTTAAGCGCAAAATTAAGTTACATCACCAGTCCGGCTGTATTAAGGGTCAAGCGAGTTACAAATGAAATCTTAATTTAGTCTTCTTATCTAGGACTAAACGCCCTACAAATATGACATTCTTTGTGCAAATACATGTACCGTGGCCAATATGCAATAGACACGTGAAACATACTTATATATTATGTTACAATATATTCGTTATATACTTATGGTCACCCAACATAGAAATTGAATTTGTTGCTGTATGCTCACTGAAATGATGAATGTTTCGAGCTCTGTTAAAACGAGTCTTTCCTCACAAAATTTCAAAGTGTCAAAATAAGAGGTACCCGCCCAATTATTATCGAAGGCCAAGAAGTCCAAAACACAACACAAAATGAGTTGCAATCTAACATAATCTAAGTAATCCTCTGTCCCAAATGTTATCTCACATATAAAAGCCAAACAAGCCATTTTCAAGATAGGGTAAGCGTCCATAAAGAACAAATAAATGATCCCAATCTCCAACATTTAAAGATAAGAAAACAAAGCAGTTTGCAACAATGGATTTTTTTGTATCATCTTCCAGTTCTATAAAGTATTTTCCAAATCAGAGAATCCAAACTTAAACTAAAGATTCAGTTTTTAAATTATACAATACTGCCCCTCTCTTAACAATTACTTCAGAGAAGGAAGTGATTACCTGTAAAATACATTTCTATGTCTATCTAGTGACTAATGATGCACAGATTCATTAATCCTCACATGGCTGTATTGTTCTATAGTCACGCCCATCAGTGTGCTCGAGGCAATTATGACGTGCGTGATTACCGGACAATGACCTTATCTTACTGTAAAGATGTTGCTTGGAAAGAATTGTGGGAGTATAACAGCAAGGGACACGTATCGCTTTTAATGGGGCAGTAGCACGTTTTTTCGCTCAATTAAGTCGATGAAACGTATTTGAAAAATAATGTAACCGATAGTAAAACACCATTCACTCTTCGGAAAATCAAGTTAAAAATGAGTGTACATGGCTCAGTAAAGCCATGGGAATCGTTTTTGTCATTCGAAATAATAAATTGTGTTCACAATAAAATGGCCGCCATGGAATTTTTGCTTCATACGCAACACCGTTATTACTACTACGGATAGTGAGTTTGTGTAATAAGATGTTTTACCCTCTAAAGCAAATTTAAATTACACAAACTATCATTATTAATAGGAAATTTGAAATATAAATTTTGAAAAAAACGTGCTACAACCCCTTTAAACGGAATCTGCACTTGAAAATACATTTAAAAAAAAATAATATCACGGTACATACCCTGATTGAATGCACACTTCCTTAGTGCCTGCTGCAGGTGGAATGAACAAAACATTGGTTTCACATATCTTGCCGCTGTGTACACCTTTAAAGACTATTGCAGACGTGCTTCCAGAATATACCGAGCTGTAATATAAGAATATCAACTTAAATTATAAAGCATCGTCTCTCATTATAAGAACCAAAACAAACATTATTGAATAACCTTCCAAAAGGCACATCTAAACTTGATGAATATTATGCCTTAAGGCTTTTAAATTCTACTCCGGACATGAAAGTTAAAGTTGTTTTTCCATGTAGAAATTACCAAAAAGGTATATATATATATATACACAATGATTTTTGTTTCATTATCAAGTTTCGTTGAGCTTTTCCTTACATTTATTCTGCCAAAGAACGAAAGTGGAAGTTGCGTTATCGTGGATGGTGGGGAAAATAAATTGAAAGAAGTTCGCAATACCAAAACGCACATCTACACATAATGATTGTTCAACAATGTTGAGCTGAGCATTATTTTTTTTTTAAATTGTTGCTCCGGAAATGAACATCCAAGTTGCGGCTCCATTGTGAAGACCATTGTGAAATGTGAAGAAGTTGAAAGTATTAAAAGGCACATTTAGACATGTTACTTGTTCCACATAGCAAGTGTCGTTGGGCTATGCAAGTTACTTTTTTTGTTTTGCTCAGAAAACAGAAATGCAAGTTGCATTTCCATAGACAGAAGGGAATATATAAACGCAAAAACATTGAAAATACTAAAAGACACATCTGAGGCGTGTTCAAGACCGCGAGTACTCGCGGTTCTGAACACGCCTCTGAACATGATGAGTGTTTCGCATACCAAGTTCCGTTGTGCTATGCATTTCGGTTCGTTAGTTCCCTACAGATCTACAGGTCAAATAAAAATACTAAAGTTCCTTTTATCAAGTGTTTTCTTACCAATTTCTGGTCAACGCGTTCCAGTCTGTGCTCACAACAGTGTGACAGGGTGTACCCTGTATACAGTTGATTACGCTGTGGTCAGGAGGTGTTGGTGGTTTAAATATTGGAAACTGGAAATAAAAAAGGAATTTTAGTCTAAGAAATGCACTTAACATGTCTAAATTAATATAATTATTTAAGAATTATGATCTACGAGGATCAAAATGTAAGGGATAAAATACATCCGTTAATTACCCTAGGTCAGTATATATTTCATATATATATATATATATATATATATATATATATATATATATATATATATATATATATATATATATATATATATATATATATATATACATATATATATATATATATATATATATATATATATATATATATATATATATATATATATATATATATATATATATCACTTTGACATAGGGGCAATGCGTCATGACGTCTGTGCCAAAGTATGTTGTAACCTATACAGATAATTAACTAATTGTGTTAACGCATTATTAACATACTATTTTAAGAATAATAAATGCATTATGCGAGCTTTTGGCGAGCATTAGATATGGCATTATCAAGTACGGGAGCATTCAAGTTTGTATATCTCGCAATGGCATGACATTAATCAACTACGTTTTAGATATGACGTGTGTCATAATATCCGGCGATATTTGATTCCTGATATCGAATTCATGAGCACATTACAATGTCAGGTCAAAACAGTTATTCATTTTTTATTATTGTGTATCGTCACAGTCCAGTTACCAGTCACACGAGAACTTTTCTTGTAGTTATTGTGGTGTTTCCTACATCGGGTGTTTTGACAAAGAGCCGTGGTAGTCTATCTCTTGCACCATAAGTCTCTAACTTTAACAGCTATATCTTACGAAATTGCCAATATCTGCAATGGTATTCTCATGCAGGTCGAATGAAAAGAACAAAAATAACAAGATTTCAAACGAGCCTTGAAACATTCAACTGAACTTAAACCAATGCGATATCAAAATATTCCAAGATGGTATAGAACAAATATTAAGATATATGTTATTCCATGATTGTATAGAACAAGCCCCCAAGAGAAGACGGCATGCTCTACAAATATTTCATAGATCGATATTAACTCCATACGTATCCCATCATGAAAGCCAAATAAGCAATTGTTACTGAAGAGACAATTAAAATAAAAAAACATAAAAATAGAGGCATTGGTTTATTATCTAAGGTTCAATATATGTTATATCAAGTAATACATCTACAATTTAGAATCCACATTTGCCAAGGAGTCTGCACACAACATTTCATTATCTAGAGCTTTTCTTACTAGAGAAGAAGATGAAAATAGGTTTTTAGGTCATGACCCCTGTGACTCACGTTTAAAAAGGTTTTTAAGTTTGTGACTTCTGTGACTCGATATAGGTCACAGGGTCACGAAATATACAATTAAGAATCCCCATTGGCCAAGGACATTAAATTCAACATTTCAGCTTTGAAGACCTTTTGGTACTGGAGAAGAAGATGAAAAAAGGTTTTTAAAGTCGTGAACCATGTGACCCAATTTGGGGTTCTCTCACCCTACCTCCAATCAGGAGTTTCGGTTTGATGCCTGCTTGCACTAGGGAATGATGACGTCACGTGGCTCGAGCGCCACCTATACCAGGTACGCTTCAGGGAGAAGAGTTGCAATGTTGTTTTTTTCAACCAGGTAAGTATAATCGTGCAATTACATTACAATTTCTTCATATCATTCGCACTCGATCGGGAAATTAGTCTTAGTCCTTGTGTCATAAACACATTATTACAAAGGAAACAGTTAATACCACCTCTTTATTATGATATTAGTGATTTATTATTATGTTATCATACAAGAGAACTCGATTGTGAGAGAGTTGAACAGAACTGTTTACCATTGTCTTATCTCTTGGATGATCTGAAAATAGGAAAAAGAAAAAAATTCTTTATTTTGCACATAATTTAGGGTAATACGCATAGGATATTATAGCACATGGAATCAAAAAGTTAAAAATTAAAAGAAAACATTCTCAGTTACATATTTATATCCAACTATAGAACGTGAAGCAATATTTCTTACTTTCGACTTCTTTGGTGTTTATTTTGTAGCAAACCGTGTCTGGATTTGCACTGCAAAAACATACAATTAGAGATCAGTTCAGATTTAATCAGCGATCATAATCACGGAGTAGTAAGTTAAGCAGTGGTTCACAAACGACTGCTTTTAAAGAATGGAATTAAAATACCAAAAAGTGTACTTGTTTCGCATAGTTAATAATGAAAAAAAATACAGATACTCTCATACAACTATTGGAATTATTTGGGTAACTATTGCTCAAGTAACCATAGTACTTATACACTGAAGGACGAAATAAACTTCCCTTAGAAAAAGGTTATGAATTGAGAAATAATGAAGAATCATTACGGTATGTTCACTTATTAATACTGAGATCGTATCTTGTGTGCAAGTGCGACAGAACGCAACCTCAGTAAACCTCTATTGTGAAAGATCACGCATTCACACTTCAAAGGATGCACGATAAACGAGAGAGACACCTTAAGTAATAGAAATACGCATAAGAATTAGTGGTTAACGATAGCAAATCGGGGGAGGACTATTTGGATTTTGCAAAACGTATACAACAAGAAGACAGTCATCAGAATCCCCCACAAGATCACTCTTATACCTATAAGCAGCTATATAGTCAGACTTAAGTGAAATGAACATCATATTCACTGAAATCAACATCTATATGGAAATGTTGTCTCTCAATTTTCTATCACAAGGTTACATTATCGTGCTAGTAATGTGCACTTTTGACGATCGTATCGAGGTTTAAATAGCTAGTCTTGTAAACATGTTGTCCCTAATGCAGGGTATTTTCAACACCAACACGTACAAATGGTACTTTTTACACAAATCATAGCGAAAGAGAAAAGTTGATTTGATTTGATGGAAGTTATGCTCATACCTTCCAGAATTGAGACAAACGGTTTGTACTCCAATTTTGCTTGGTGTAATCATGACATTGGATTTCACAGTATCCGTAATGGGATCAGGATTAGAAAAGGGGTTGACAGATGCCGTAATCTCAGAGGAGTGAAGACCAACATGGACGTCTGGAGTTCTGCGAAGAAAAGAATTGTAAAATAATAATATATTGAGGTACAAAAGAAATGTTACACCTCAGTTAGTTTTATCATATGTTTGATTTTCAATTACAAATATCTTACGTTTCCGAAGTCTAAAACTGAAAAGTGCAGGCGTTCAGTCATCAGCCAAGGCATAATTCTATGTGGTTTTAATTTTTTTGGGAAAAAAGGACATTTTAAATTCATAAATTCTTCCAAAATTAATTTGAATAAAACACAACTGTTCATCGACATATATAAGACATCTGCTAAGTAAAAATAAATAAATGTGCCTCATTATGCACACATTTACAACATCATAAACATGATAGGAGTCATGTTGGTGTAAAAATGATTTTATACTCCTTGGTCCTTTCAGTGACTCTAACTCTGCATGTTTGGAGAAAAAAAAGAAGTATGACTGTTTGCCGAATCAGTCAACATTGAACATTAAATAATATCTCGGGTACATGAATTTTTTTTGTTATTGTTACTTTATCAGTGAAACAATAGGGTGTAAAAAAAGTTTTGTACCTCAGTTTATATTACTTATTACCAAAAAAACAAACAACAAAACAGTGATCGGAACATTTGCAGATAGTTATGATTTAAACATATTTTTAACGATATATCTGTACTGTTCCAAGATACATACCAATAGAAAATACAACAAGAATCATGATCATCAGTTCTTCATATGGTCCAAATCGGATTCATTAAAATGGGATGTCAATTTGACAATTGCTCGATATTAAATTTCAGAAATCGGTCCATAAATTACTTATATAAGTCCAGTAGAAATTATGAAAAACCCAGACATTTTCGATAACAGACAAATTTTGTTGTTAAATGGTCCCTATGACAGTGCTGATGAACCATGAAAAACCCAACCAAAATCAACCATTGGCAAAATGCATTTTCGGGGCAAAAACCTTAAAAATTAAAGAAAATTGGAATAATTTATTTTAAAATTTATCTACTGCATAAAATACATTTCTAGTGATTAAAACAATAGATCATACACAATTGAATATTTCTTTTGATCAATGATGCTATTAGATGAACAAAATGTCTGTTTTGAGGTCAAAAACCTTAAAAAATGAAAGAAAAACGGAATATTTTTTTAAAAGTACATCTGTTGCATAACACACTTTTGTGGTAATTAAAATGAAAGATATTGCACCATTGCATATTTCTAAAGGTAATTAATGCTCTAAGCTGAACAACATGTCGTTTTTTTGGTCAAAAACCTTGAAAAATGAAAGAAAATGGGAATAATTTATTTAAATATATAACTATTGCATAATACACTTTTATAGTGACTTGTATCATAGATCATGCACTATGGCATACCTCTAATTGTCATTGATACTCTTGGCTGGACAACATGTCTGTTTTTGGGTCAAAACCTTGAAAAATTAAAGAAAATTGAATATTTTCTTTAAAAATATATGTGTTGCATGATACACTTTTGTGGTGATTAGAATGATATGTTTAGGATAACAAGCTAAATGTATGACCAAAAGACCCCAAATGTGTTACTTTTCGATCAAAATCATTGGGATTTCTTTTATTTATCAGGAATCTATTAGCCACAGTTTATTTACTGACTGAAGTTGCAATATCCCCTGATTGTCCGACCACCTTACACTAGTATAGGTAAAATAATGTAAGTGTATTATAACAAAGACTGATGAACGAAGAACGAAGAACTAAAATATTCCATACTGTCTAGTTCTTCGTTCTTCGAAGAACGAACAACTAAAACATCCCAGTTTTCTAGTTCTTCGTTCTTCGAAAATGAATAATAAAGCAGGAGTCTATCAGCCACTGTTTATTTAATTACTGAAGTTGCAATATCCCCTGATTGTCCGACCACCTTACATTAGTATAGGTGAAGTGGAGTAAGTGTATTACAACGAAGAATGAACAACGAAGAACGAAGAACTAAAATAGTCCATACTGTCTAGTTCTTCGTTCTTCGAAGAACAAGCAACTAAAATGTCCCTGTTTCTAGTTCTTCGTTCTTCGAAAATGAAGAACAAAGCAGGAGTCTATCAGCCACAGTTTATTTTATGACTGAAGTTGCAATTAAAAAAGAATTAAAACAATATTGCTCATTGGTTGTTGGTTTTTCGAAATTTTAAAAACTAAAAACGTAATGCTGATGATTCAGCCAGTGTCTCCCGGAGTTAGTGGATCCGAATTAAGTCTTTTGATCTGAATCCGAAATCGCTAAACACTGAGCTTTCCCGCCCTTTTACAAAGATGAACTAAACAGTTTCACACTTCTGGTTCTTCGTTTTTCGAAGAACGGAGAACAAAAAGTGAGGTTTTTTTGCAGTTGTTCGTTCTTCGAAGAACGAAGAACTAAACGTATATTTTTTTGTCTAGTTCTTCGTTCTTCGAAGAACGAACAATTAAACGTTTCTATTCTGTCTAGTTCTTCGTTCTTTGAAGAACGAACAACTAAAAACGAAGCTGCTGCTAACTTCTTTACCCTAATCAGAATAACCTTAGTAGCAAAAGGCACCACTCCAACACAAGGTCTAAAAACACACCAAGTTTCGTGAAGAAATACTGCATGGATTTTGAGAAGAGGCCGGAAAAGGTTCCTACCCCAATATGCACTAAGTTCAAATGTTTCCATGGAAACCAGAACAAAATATAAAAATCAGAATATCCTATGTAGCAAAAGGCACCACTCAACCACCAGGTCTAACCATATACCAAGTTTCGTAAAACGGTTTTTGAGATATGGCACGGAAACGAAAGCATTTCGGAAGAGCGGAGGAGAAGGAAGTAATTTATATTTTAAAAAAGCAACAGCATAATTTGTAAAATCCAAATTAAATGAAGAGTAAGAAAATGATAACTAAATGTACGTAAATCATCTCATAATCCCCTTTCCTGCTGACATGTGTTATAATGATTAGCAATCACTATAGAATTACAGTCTCTCAATACTTCCTGTGATCAATCAACATTATAAGTGACTAAAAAGACAATCGTCGATCTGTACAACTACAGTGGTTGATAGGACGAGTTCATTGTGATAAGAAGTAATGACGCCCATTTGGGTCAATCGCTAACTTAGATAAATTTCCCATGACGTATATATGCGTCTCCAAGTTGGAGAAACTGCTAATTAGCTGACGCATATAAGCGTCACTTACTATGACGAGTTCATTTATATAATAATAATAATAATAATAATAATAATAATAATAATAATAATATAACTAGGACTGCCGCGGCAGTGCTTAGGTCTTCAAGACTTCTGCTTGACCTTGAACTCCATGTTGGACTCTCGGTTATTCATCAGTTTCTCTGCTTTAAAATGAGCTATCAAACGTGTCTCTATCTTCAGTAGTTATTTTACAAAAAAATCTCCAAAGAAGGTACCCCTCTGAAAAAGGAACAATCACATATTAAAGGACCCCTACGTTATATCAACCATGATTAAGACAAAACGGTAAAGATGTTCATACTAAGGTATAACATAGAACAAAGTTTGCTTTAATTTCTCCTTAAGTAGATGTAATCATCATTAAGATTGCATGCATAAGTAATGTGATATGTTGTTCTGAATATTCAAAAAAATACTTTAAAATGCTGAAATTTGGACCCCTAGACGACATTTCCTATGTTTGAAGCTTAACTATCAACTTTTTGATGAAAGTGTCCAACATAAAAGTTATTGGGCGTGAAATTATGCATACGTAGATGTCAATAACGTTGCATTTGCATAATTAGTAAGGCAGCAATGAACCTTTGAAGGTGGATGAAAATTGCGATTTTTGAAAAATGACAATGTTCTGTGACAAGTCACACATAAACTATGACAGATACATGCTTCAAAATTATTGTCGTTAATACATTATGTGTCTACTTCACAATGAGCTATTAAACGTTTTGCTATCGTTCATGGTTTACGATCGAAAATTCTCTAAAGACTATACCCCTCGAAAACTGTCAAAATAAAAAAAATTCAATTATCTGCGGAAATGCGCAAATTGTGCCCAAATTATCAACTTTTATGTAATAATGATTTGTTATGGAATTGTTAAACTAGTTATTACAAAAATTCTCCAAAGACAATGACCCTCTGAAAATGGAACAATCGCTTATTAATGAACCCCTACATGACCTTTCTCATGATTAAGACAAAATGGTTAATATTTTCATACTAAGTTGCAACATAGAAAATATTGTGCTTAATTTCCACTCAAGTAGATGTAATCATCATTTAGATTGCATACATAATTAATGCGTTATATGTTTCTGAATATTTAATAAACAAGAAAAAAGTGAGCATGGCTCACATACCCCCGCCATCCGCTATCCGTCCATTGAGAATTATAGATGTGAAGGTTACTATGTTTATAAAACAGCTTCAAGCATCATAATATTGTCCAAAGTAATTTTAGGAACTGACTGTTGTTACAAAATTTCATTCAACCAGATGTAATATTTTTCAGGTAACTTAATATTTCCCATTAGAGCATCACACCGGTAATTTACACCAAGTTCAATTTCGGATTCAAGGGCTTCATAACTCCGTAAAAAATATTTTTTCGGAACTGGACTTTAAACTCGATGAAGAGTATCATCTGGACTACCTACATGTCAAATTTCATTCACCTAGTTGTAATAGTTGCCAAGAAAACT
The DNA here is from genome assembly GCA_936450465.1 of Gibbula magus. Classification (NCBI taxonomy): domain Eukaryota; kingdom Metazoa; phylum Mollusca; class Gastropoda; order Trochida; family Trochidae; genus Gibbula; species Gibbula magus. The sequence continues at coordinate 20,660,186 of OW388291.1, forward strand.
TGTCCCAATTGGTGCATCACAGCTCATTTGGTACAAAGTTTAATTTCGGATTCAAGGGCCATATAACTCCGTAAAAAATGATATTTCGGAACTGGTTTTCGAACTCTATAAAGAGTATCATCTGGACTACCTCCATATTTAATTTCATTCACCTAGATGTAATAGTTTCCGAGAAAACTTGTACCCATTGGAGCATTACAGATCTTTTGGTACTAAGTTAAATTTCGGATTCAAGAGCCATAACTCAATAAAAAATAATATTTCGGAACTGGTTTTCAAACTCGATAAAGAGTATGGTCATGAGTACTCACAACCAAAATTTCATTCACCTAGGTTGAACAGTATCCGAGAAAACTTGTCCCCATTGAACACAATAAAACTAAGTCCAAAAAGTGACGTTTCCATGGAAACGACAACAAATATAAATCTCAGAAAATTGAAAATTGTGTGTGCGCAATCGGAAGAACATGGTTAACAACTGTACAAAGTTTGGTTGATGTACCTTCGACGGTTTTTGAGAAAATTGACCGGATGGAAGGACGGACGGACGGACGGACGGACGGAATGACCGCTATATACCCCGCTTACTTTGTAGCGGGGGTATAAATACTCAAAAATACTTACATTTTGACCCCTAGACAACGATTGCGATGTTCGGAGCTTAACTATCAACTTTTTGATGAAAGGCTTCAACAGAAAAGTTGTTGTTCTTGAAATTGTGCATCCGAAGGTGTAAAATACAGTTTCATTATCTTAATTAGTTAAGCAGTTATGATCATTTCAACTTTGTTCAAAATGGTGATTTTCGAAAATTGACAATTTTCTATGACTTGCCATATGTAAAGTATGACAGATACATGATTGAAATTTATTGTTTAAATAATTGAGACCTCTCCTTCAAAATGAGATATTAAACATAATTGTAACTTCAATGATTTACGATCGAAAATTCTAAAAAGAAAGTACCCCTCGAAAATGCTCAAAATCAGACAAAATTACTTTTTGGGGACTATGTCCAAATTAGGTCGGAACCATCAACTTTTATAACATAATGATGTGTTATGGAATTGTTAACCTTATTATTAGAAAGAGATTCCAGTCAGTAACTTTGACATAACTTTATTTGTAATAGAGTTATGATCCTTTCAGTGCGAGCCCTAAAAATAAGTTTATAAAAGAGTTCAATTTTCAAATTGCTGTAGCTCGCAAAGCGAGAGATACTATTAAACTACATTCACTCAGCTTTCCAATGAGCTATAGCATGATGCTGTATGTATTGCCGTTATTTAGAAGAAGATTTTTGAAGACGCGTACCCTCAAACTCGCGAAAGTTCACAAAATTTTCAGTTTTTGTGAAATAACAAAATCGATTGTTGCCCACATTTTGGTGAAGGTTTTGTGAAATTATCTTGAATAGTTTTCGAGCTATTGAGGTTTGAAGTTTCAACTTCAAGGGAAGATAACTCAAGAACCAGGTCGAAAATTCGGGCTTCGTACAGAGCGAGATCTCGACAATGTCTTTCATCCCTGAACATTTCAAGCAGATTAATTCAGCCGTTTTTGCTGAATCGTGTTAACAAGATACGACGGAATAAAATAATAAGAAAAAACACGATAATAACAATAGGTCTTCAGACTTTCGTCTTGAAGACCTAAAAACAGGATAAGAACAATAGGTCTTCAGACATTCGTCTTGAAGACCCTAATAATGGATATTTGTACAGGCGCCTATATCCAGCTCATGGCGCTGAGAACAGAAGGGTACAGAGTATGGAAAATGTCTACTGGGGATAAGCGAGTTGGAAGTAGTGGGTTTTGAGAGAGGATTTGAAACACTGTAAAGAACTGACAGATTTGACTTCAGTTGCTAGAGAGTTCCATAATGAGGCAGCTGTGAATTCAAAGGTTCTTTGACCATAGGACGAGAGTCTGACACGGGGAATAGTGAGAAGACGTTGGTTCCGTGACCTCAATGTTCGGCTTGGCTGGTACAATCCCCTTGCATACTCCAAGGAGAGTTATATGACGCTCATATGCGAAAACAATAGTGAAAAAAGTTACTTACCCACTGCTCGGAACCTTCAAGTATATGGGGATGAAGCATGGTCGTCCAACAGCACACGGAATTTCAGCTCCATTTGGTAGACTTGGTACGGTAAACGGATTCTGGAGTGATAGACAGTAAATTAGTGTATGCAATTGGTGTATATAAAACCTGAGAGTTTGAAGGTTGATTCCCTGCCCCACACTGAAACATGAGCTGAGAGGCTTGGGCAAGGAACTTTATTCGAAATGTGCCTCTGTTCACTCAGCAGTACAAGTGAGTACCTGGTTTGGAAGTGAATGCAATGTGACGATGTTGGTCCTTATACCAGGGTAATAATGTAAATTTATAGCGCCACTGAGCATCTTGATGGTGAATATTAGGCGCTCTATAAATGAATTAATATTATTATTAGTAGTATTATTATATCCATATGTTACAAATCAATTATATAACATATAATTAATGAAAATCAAATGAAAGCTTAATAGTAAATTTGTTTATTAAAATATATTACTGTTCCTGGCGAAATGAATACATTCTGGTCCGCCCATACTTACATCTTTCGTACCACTGTTAACTGATGGAGTCTCATGGCCATCTACAAAGAGAATTCCAACCTTCAAACAGCATACTGAAAAGCTGATTAAAATTTCAACTATGATTAATATACTTATATTACACATACGAAATATATTGCACAGAGTTACCTTTACATCCCGTCTTTGATAATCCAAGAGGACATTTACAAATACCATCTCCTCCTTCCACAATGCAGACGCCACCATTCTCGCATGTCACTCCCTGGCATTTGGTGTCAACTGAAATGTTAATGTACAGTTATGCATACCACGGTAACAAAATGATAGAACGAGGTGAGAGTTACAATATGCACCAAGTTATATCACCTCTTTGAGTTTATATGGGGTCTCGAGTTGATATGAGATATGATATGAACAATGACATGTTATAACCTCTTTTATCAACCTACTAGCCATATAACGTGATACTTGAAACGACCTTTCTAAACCTATCACTGCACATGGTACAAGGAACTTACAACATTGTAAGTCCCTCCAGGAAGGTTTACACAGACAGGTGTAAACCCTTTTAGGGGGAATATAAATGATTGTAAAACCTGATTTATTTGCTAAGATGACGGCTTGAAAGTAAAGCTCTGGAGAAACTATCTTAGACTAATTTTGAAAAAATTCTCAAATATATGACAGAAAATATTAACTGCAAATGTTTTGAAGAAAGTGCGTCTCGAACCCGTATCCTCCAACACCTGCATCACGTGAGCTAGCGCTTTAGTCTACTGCGCCAACGAGGCAAGTGAGATTCTGCGTCCAGAAGCAACTTACATAGGGCGACTGTACACAGGTATTTCAGGTTCAAAACACGGATTTTATGAACGACTTTATTCACCAGGGATCCTCAATATAACGCGATAGCAAAGCTCGTTTTACACTTAATATTGTTCAACTTGATAATATAGAGATACCATTCTACCTCGGATATGGTAAGGTTGTAGACACAGGTAGTCAGGAAAAAACCTTGGATGCTTCGCATCCTCGGGTTTTTCCTTCCTATCAGGGTCCACAACATTACATTTCCTCGGTATCATGGTTTCTCCTTCTAATAATTACATGACGTCGCTTAACATTACTCGAAGTATTTTTATAAATACAAATTCCATCTTTCGAATTTGGATTTATCTCTCAATGATACCATTATAATGTTTTTCCTACTAAAGCATTGAAGATGTAAGTGTTTCTAATACAGAGTATTCGACCAAAGTCACACATCTTTGGTGTCTCCACCGGGATTCGAACGTGAGAGGCTAGCGTACTAACCCATACAAATGTCTTCTGGGACCACTGAAACGTGTTTTAAACGAACATATTATTTTTAATTGATTTAATTTAATATATTGAATATGACTCGTACCTGTTTTGCAGTAATGACCGGAATGGCCATTATAACAGTCACACTCGAAGCTTCCTTCTAGATCCTTACATATACCGTTAGGTTCACAAACTCCTGGTATACAGTTAACTAAATCTGTAACAAGATTCAGCACCAACATAAAACATAGGTTTTCACCAAAATTATTGTTCACATCATTAAAATATTATCTTACAATTACCGGTCACAAACTACCTCGGTTTTTTTAAATATCGATTTATTCGGCCGTGCTTAGCACCTAACAAATATCTATATCCTCTCACAATTTATTGAGGGGTCAATTGTTATCAGCTGACCAACTTCACAATGCAAGGCATTATTCTTGCCAGTCTCCATTACTGGCTGATTTAGGCCTTGCAGTATTTCCTTAAGAAATCTGTGCTTAGAAATCCAGGCCCACTATGCATTTCTGGTGCAGCGATTCACTATCTAGGCACAACAAAGCGAGGGAAATACCACAAGGCGTAAATCAGCCAGTAATACAGACTGGCAAGAGTTATTCCTTGGGTTTGGAAGTTGTCAGCTGATATAATTTCAAATGTTTAGAATAAATTTTAGAATCTCTTTACCTCTTTCACAGTTCGTACCAACATATCCTGTACCAGCACAGTTGCAAGTGTAAGGCACGTGTTCATTTTTTAAACATATCCCATTGTTCAGACATGGACGACTCTCGCAGAAATCAATGTCTGTAAATGCAAATCATCCAAAGGTATTATTCACCCTAGCTGTGTGTTCAAAACATCAATCAAAAGCAAATAAGAGAATGAAGGAAGTGTAAAATAAATTTGCAAATGATGGACACTGGCACGTGTCAAAATCACATGCATACAATGCAATCATTTATTTATGAAGAGTCGACTGGCCAGCATTAAACAAAATATGTTTTTGTTAATTTCTTTTTTAAAAAGGTTTACATATAAGTACACAGCTAAAAAAACTATGGACATAGAACTGTATCACAATGTTTGAATATTACTGAAAGACATTTTTAAAATTTTCCATTTATCATGGAAGACTGCAGAGGAAACGTGTACATGCATGTTTTCAACTTTCAATACATCGTTGAAAATATTTACAAAACTTTATACAAATATGCAATATAATGCGAATAGCATAACTGAGTTGTTGCGAAATATAATATCTAGATCTGACGATATCGGTGTGTATGAAACTTGCATTGTTCTGGTTGCCAATTTTCGTCCTGAAATATGCAGTTTGAAGAAAAATATGAGGCTAGCTGTAAAGGTGTATAATTAGTGGAGATCTTTGACTTAGAATAATTCCTGTGTTTTTGTCAAAATTGGCTGTGCGTGTCTCTGTAAGAACGAAACTGGAGTCCGAACTAAGATAGTATAGTAAATTTGATAGATGGAACACGATGTAATACACATCTGAGCCAATTTTGGTCGTGAAATATAAAGTTTGAACCAAAATGTGGTTAAATTTTATTAATTTCCAAAAAGGTTGTTTCGATCGGAGTATGATTGACTTCTTTTGCCAATAAGAGATAGCGGAAATGTTTGTTTCCAGTGTATTATCTTTTAAACAAAAAGAACTCGCCATAGTATATCCGTAGCCTGGAAGTAGATTTACACGCAACTACAATGTTTGTGAGTGACGTCTTATAAAAACATTTATCTTCTTCATTGATAATTGTATTATTTTCATTTACCTGTTTCACAGTTGTGTCCCGTTTTCTTCTTAGGGCAATTGCAAACGTAGGCTTGTTCACTACTTCTGCAAATTCCTTCAGCACAAGGATTCGATTTGCAGGGATCTAAAAGTAAATTACATTAAAGAGATTGATGACATATCACATGTTATATGTATATACGCTAAAAAGTATATATTCAAAAGTTTAAAACATCTTCCAACTCTCATCAGATGAGAAATATATATAGGCAAATTTAAATAATGATAAAATATATAAACTTGCTTATATACTTCTCCACGCTTCATACCTATTTCAATATATACCTGTTAAATGCATGGGCAGTGTTTCCTATTTTGCGCATCATAAAATAAAGATTATCATTGATTATTGATTATTATTGATAGTGAAATTTATAATAGTTCCTTTTGCGCACGAATGGTTCACTCAGTGGTGTATATATCGGGTATTTTGGTGTTTAGTAAGGATTCAGCAATTTGCCGAATCCTTATTGTTATTGGCGTGTTTATTATTTCACGAAAGTTGTGTACAGGATTCAGCCAAAACGGCTGAAGCAAATCCGACCAAATTTCACACACTGATAGCCTTTAAGGCCCCTTTACCCAGACATAAAGACCGTTGTTCGTCCTCTGTGCGACCAAAAAACATAACAGATCGCCGTTGGACGCTCAAGGGAGGCAGTATGGTTGCTAAGGTCGTGAGGAGGTGGCACAAGGGATGTTGGGACATCGCGATTGATCACCAAGAACGCCGAGGACGCCAACAAATTTTGAACATGCTCAAAACTTCCGCAGAGGGGTCGCCGACGATTCTGGTCGCTCAACGGTTGCTCCCATGACGCAGAAAGGTCGTACAATGGACGTTCTAAGGTCGCAAAGGACGCTCAATGAACGCCATGTAAGAAATTCGCTAACAATGGGCGATGCCTCTGCCTCCCTTGTGGCTTCCTACTGCGTCCTCTGTGCAATCAGAGCCGTTTATATCACGACCGTTCTTGCCTTCATGCAGCGACCACGACAACCTTTGTGCGACCATGACGAGTGTTGTTGCCTTCTTTCTGCACTCAGCCTTCTGTGAGCGTCCTCATAAATTCTCAAAAAATAGATGATCGATTCTCACATGTTTCCTTGTTTCTGATGGCAAATCTTTGATAAGATTATGGCACCAAAAAGGAGCAAGACAACAGAAAAGTCAAGCAAATAAAGATTATAAACTCACTTGTAAAGAAACGCCATCACATATTCAACTATAAGAACGGAATGCTGCTGTCGGATAAAGTCGATTTTAAATGTCTTTGATAATAACAAGTTTTGTAAAGAAGAACGCACACTTTCATTCATTCGGGTTTGATACTTTTATCATGATCTTTATTCCCCAGAGTGTTGGGTAATTTTCTTTACAAATAACGAAATACCGAAAATAGGACATCGTAAATCAAGCCAAAAATCCCCTTTTTACTCTGTTTTTACTTTTTATCTCCCCGTTAAGAAGATTATAAAAAGAGACTAGTTTTTACAAAGCATGATTTTCAGAAGAATGAACAGATAATGTTTCATAAACTTAAATGTAACCCATTTGAATGATGAAGCCCTGTTTCATTCGTATGTTTACCAGTGGATTTAATAATTTCATGTATTTTTATATATTTCCCAGCAGGCACACGACGTTGTTACAACGTTGCATTTTGGTTGAAATAGTGTCGCAACGTCGTTCAACTATAAAACGACGTCGTTTCAACGTCTCTTTGTTCAACGTCGATAAAACTACGTCGTTTCAACGTTGTTATTTTCGACGTCGATAATATATTCGATATCAGACGTCGTTTCAACGTCGGTATTTTCGACGTCGGTGTTATGTCGATATTTGACATCACTTCAACGTTGTGATTTTCGACGTCGATAATAAGACTATTTGCAACGGCATTTCAACGTCTTAATTCACAATCCACAACGACATCGATCCTAACTGCATCCTACTGTTCATTTATTAGCGATCGCAATGGCTTATGAGGCAAATATTTCCAATCTTTATCCTTGATTAATTGATATAAAGATATTAAGTCTATGCATGGGCCCTATTATAGGCGTCGTCGGACATATAATAAATTACCATGTTGAAACCATAATTTATATTCTTTAAGTTTCCGTAATGAATAATGTTATTTTAAACATATTAATGTGCATGTAGGCCTACACGTAGTCTACAATCAATGAAAATATTAATGTATTTGTGCACATATTTTTTTTTTATTGATTTAATGATTTTAACGAATGATACTGTTACGAATTATTTTAATAGTTAACGGGGAATTTATTTTTAAACAGATATGTAATCTATTTTGTATGCCCATGTATTTTAACCATTTACTTATTTATCTGACTCTTTTCTAAAACTTAACAAATATGTTTGAAGCTGTGTACGTTTTCGCGCCAGCACAAAAGCTTATGAAGTCATGTGTGCAACGATTACGTCACAAACCAAGTACTTTCGCCGCCATGTTTGACGTCGCCGTATGGAAGGAATCTGTGTTGCGTATTATGGACACTAAGTGGTGTCGCCACTCTCTTTCTGAGGTAAGTTATTGTTCCTGCATTAATGCACACGTTGATCATTAATATTTAATAAAGTCAACCAAATACGGACAAGTCGTCCAAACCAAACCCGCCACACTAGCCTACCACTCAACTCAATCACAAAGCGAAGCGTGTAGTTTACATTTACTGCTGTAGAAGTCGGCAGTCTTATTAACACTGCTGAAGAACGAGTAGGACTTTGAATGATTGTGCTACTATTACCCAACCTATCTAACCTATCCATAAACTTGATTTTCACTAACTAGAAATCAACGACATTCTATTTGCAAACCAATTTTGGTGTCGCCTGCCCGGCTTTGGAAACATTGGCAAACTCTTTACAGTGTTGCGTAAATTGCTCCTTGACGTGTCTTTTCACAATGATGCGCGGAGTTCGTATTGTCTTCGATCAGCTGTTTGCAAGTTCACTAAGTGCAGTCTTTGCTACCTTGTTTATGTTGATTGCTATATGCATCATATTAACACGATTAAAAAGAGTGCTAAAATTGACATCATGAATATTACTGTGACACTTATATTTAAACGTTATTTCAATATGATATACAGAGTGAAGAAGACAAATATTTTATGGATGATCAACTTCTTTATTAACAATAGCGACGTTTCGGTATTGACCCCCTTGCCCTCCTCCAGCACCTTAACCAACAGCACCCTCGCATCCAATTCACCATTGAAACTGAAACCAACTCACAACTTCCCCTTCCTTGACATCCTAGTCAACCGCACCTCTGACAATGCTATCCAAACCTCTGTTTACCGCAAACCCACGCACACTGACCAGTATCTCCACTTTGACTCCAACCACCCACTCAGAACTAAAACCGGCATCATCTCCACTCTAACCCGCCGTGCCATCAACCAATCCTCTGTCACCCCTGATTCTGAACTTAAACACCCCCGGCATGTCTTCACCCAACTTAACAACTACCCAGCAAAACTTGTTGACCGTGTCATCAACTGCACCCTAAACCCACCACCCAAACCCACTACTAGCAAACCTGCCCCTGCCCCTATTCGCATCTCACTGCCCTACATTGGCAAAACATCACATCACATCAGTCGTCTACTCAAGCAACAAGTAGGCATAGACACTTATTTTTCCTCGGCCACCCCACTCAAAACCATCATTAAGGCTAATGGTAGGAAATATGCCCAAAAACAACAACAACCTAAAGGAGTTGTTTACAACACTAGTTGGCGACTGCGGCAGCAACTACATTGGGGAAACATCAAGACCGCTCAACACACGCATCAAAGAACACAAAACATCAACAATCAAGGGAGACAACAAATCAGCCATTTCGGAACACATCACCAAATTTCCTCAACACAACATCCATTGGGACTCTGTCAAAACACTCACAAACAACAAAAATGACTACACTCACCGGCGTTTAGCTGAAGCCGTGCATATTGTTAGACATAAGCCCTCTATGAATAGGGATCAAGGCTATTTCATCCCATCAACTTACAACCGCTTAATCCACAAATGATTAATCCAATCTACTCACTCTGGCTTCCACCTACACCACTAATTGGTACAACTCATCCTGCCTTTGTCCTCTCATCCGCCACCCCCTGGCTAATTAACTTACTACTCTCTGGTTTCCTTGTTATCACAACTTCACTTGTACAACCATTTATGCCATTGTTACCTCATCTTGTTGTATTTGTTATCTCTTTATCATACTAACATGTATCCTGTATATAATCTGCTGTTTCACCATCCATTCCATATGCTTGATAACGGTATAAGGATCTATACCGAAACGTCGCTATTGTTAATAAAGAAGTTGATCATCCATAAAATATTTGTCTTCTTCATCACACCAACTTCTAGAATGCCTCTCAAACAGGATATACAGAGTGCTGCAAAAAGTATTCGGACGGTGACGTTAATCACATACACTAGGTCGAGAGGCTCTACCTGCAACCCCACTGGATAGCAGTCGTTAGTATGCGGCTCGCTGTGTGAGGTAGAGCATTCGAACGACAGAGGTTTCGGTCTATCCATACACATACATAGGGATTTAGTCGACTTTAGGATAAATAAGTTTCGTAAAATTAGTTCTTGTTGGATCAATGTAAAAAAGTTCAGCTTTATTTGAAATCATCTCAGCCTGAAGTACATACTATAAATGACATTTTCCGATTTACCTACATGTGTACATTGAATAAAACGTTTTCCATAGATCGCCATGTTAAATTTTTCACAACTATCTATATGTTGATCTAATGTACTGTCATTTCCAAGATAGAAAACAGAAAATAAAACACAAATTATGAAAAGCATGAAAAACAATTTATGTAACGTTACAAATTCGATCGTTTATCAAAGAAATCACAGTAATTTGATTAAATTAACTAATAAGTATACATAGTTCTGAAAACATCAACATGATGATCGATTGGATTTTTTTTTAAAAAAAGAAGATAGTATCTATATATGATGACATGCGTTAAATTCAAATGATCTTGTTGGGATGATTTCTAATCAAACTGAAAAGTTGTATATTGATTCAAACATAATTTTTTTCATGATAATTATCTGTGCATGTACACGTAATTGACATGTATAATTTATGCTAAAAGAATATATCGATATACTGAAAGTGATTCATTTATAATTATTTATAGGAGCTGGTATCAGTGGAAATTCAGTTATTGTGTTGACAAATTAATTGTTTTCCTGACTTATACAACTTGTTCCTTGAAATATGTAGATGTGATGAACGTTAGATTAATGTATCTTTGTAAATTAATTTCTATGAATAATTGTGTTAAAGAAGTATGACTGTATGTTGTGATTAATTATAAATGCTCACATTTCTGTTTTCAGTCAACTGCTTGAGAACGGATAAGATAGGGAGCAGAGAATAGCAGACTGGAGATATCGCATCTATAGATTAGCTGGGTTATCTATCAGGCTCCATCCAGAATCTTTTCTCGGGTATACACTTATTCATGATGCATCATCATGTATTTTCCGACATAAAACGTAAAGATCCATAGTTATTACTCGCCCGTGTAAGATACTGCAGTGTAATATTTATACGGCAATATTAAACTAGTGTAATACCGCCGCACGTATGACGTCACAATAGTTCGAGGTTATGACGTCACAATGGGAGCAACGTCGTCACAGTGGTATCGAACTTGCGGGAATAATAGTTTCAGAGCTATGTCGGCTATTTCGCTGGATTATAGGTGGGCGAGTCATAAACAGAATACTAAACTTCCTTCTATTTAATACCATTTTTATTAAACTCGTGAATGATTGTTATCAAACTCGCTTTCGCTCGTTTTATACAAAATCATTAACTCGTTTGATAAAAATGGTATTAAATAGAAGGTCGTTTAGTATCCTCTATATATTAAACACATAGCATTCAGATAGTTAAAGTACAGTGACAATGAATGATGATTAGCATGATTATTTTGGAAAATTAGATACATTTCATGATTTGATGAAGTATCGACATAAATAATAAGTTGATTTTCTTTCCCTTTTCATTTGTGTAAGTTGTCTTTTTCTTTTCCAGAAAGCTGATGAATTGTGCTGTGACGAAACGTAGAACGCGCCGTTGAAGACACAAAGAACCGCGTATTCTTGTTATTTTAAGCCAGAATAAACAATTATGTAATCTTAATCCCTAGCTGTCTGTTGTTTCTTGTTCAATTTTGGTTGCTTTGACTAATCCCTTGTTGCTACAGCTAACCCAGAAGATATAATATCTATCTTTTAGAGATACTAACTTTTAGAGTTGAGATTATTTTTTTAGAGATTGCTACTGCTGAGAAAGAACGTTATTTATCGACGTTGAAATGACGTTGTATTATGGTTGCATATGAAATTTGCGGCGACGTCGATGTACTGTCGTTGAATCGACGTCTTAACAACGTTTTCGATACGACGTTGCATCAACGTTGGTGCAGCGTCGTATCAACGTAGATACAACGTCGAACCAACGTTATTGCAACGTCGAATCTACGTTGATGCAACGTCGTAGCAACATCGTAGTTCCGACGTCAATTCAACGTCGATAATCGACGTCGCCGCAAATTTCATATGCACCCATAAAACAACGTCATTTCAACGTCGATGAACGACGTCGGTTCAACGTCGGTTCAACGTCAGATTGCCTGCTGGGTTACTTTAGTTTTTTTTATCATATTCTTCAGCAAAAAAACAATTTTTCTTTTATTTATTGCAGCTGCAAAAGCTGATTGGTTGGTTGTTTTTGACTGTTGGAATGGGACTGAAACAATTGAGACTAATGCAGCTTATTATAGACCCTAGTCTATCCAGGTTGCCGAATGCTCCCAGGGATCACTGAAGCATTGTTCTGGTATCGCAGAGGAGGCAGAAGTGTTGCTGCATGATCGGCCAACTGTCGCCATAGTCGTGAATGGAGGCACAGCGAAGGCACAGAGGAAGCACAGAGGAGGCACATAGGTGGCTGACGGGATCGCCCTTGATGCTGAAATGTTGTTAGGGTTGCACAGTGAACGCCCAGCGAAGGCAGTGTGGAGGCTCCGTAAACGTGCAGGTCGTTCAAAGATCGTCATGGACATTACCGTTATTTGCATTTTAGGTCGTACAAAGGACGCACGAAGATCACAGGAGCATTTACACAGTAACGGGATTTCGCGAAATCAGCCGACCATTGAGCGTCCTGTCCATTTTTTGGTCGCTCAATGGTCGTACGAAGGACGCGGCTCTGTGTAAAGGGGCGTGGAATAGAACTGCGAAGCTTTTGGGTCCATTCGGCCAAGCCGTCAGAGGTCCAGTTCGAATCTAAATGTCAATTTTTAACATGGGAAAAACATTCAAAATGCACTTGGAGACCTGATTTTTTTTTAAAAAGATGCGCAATGTCAATACGAGTAAAAACGTGAATCATGGCGAATTCGAATTTTGCACTTCCCGTCCCTGTGCACCTTTGACAATACTCTCCTCTGAAGATTTACTAGATTCACTAGAAAGCTGCTTCTTGCACATAATGTAGCTGAGGTGTTACATATATTGATTATTCCATCACGGGGTCTAATTCGCAATACTTTTTACACAGTGAGAACCTGAAATCTGGAAATTTAAAAATAAAATGCAAACTTCAAACCCCAATAGCCCATACCAAAACTTCACCAAAATGTGGGCAACAACATTCTTCATGGATTAGACCTATAGGGAATTTTGGCCGTAATAATAGATGTTTTGCTATTTAAAAAAGAACTGAAAATGTATTGAAATTTCGCGATTTAGAGGGTGTGCGTCTTTAAGAATCTTCTTCTAAATCCCAGCAACACATACAGCTATATATGATAAGTCATTTTGAAGATAAATGCATGGTTAACAAAGTATCGAGCAATAATTTTGAATTTCGTTCTAGAACTGGAATTATCTACCCTTGAATAAGGTCCTTTTTTAAATGTTTGTTTTTGGCTTTATGTTCAAAGGGACATATATAAATATAGACTTATGTCTCAGTTATTTATTGCAATTTGTTCCCCGATACATGCTTAACAATTCCAAGTTTAGATCATTATCATATAAAAGTGATAGTTATGGCGCAATTTGGGCTTTTATCCAGGATTACATTGAAATGTGAGTCTCAATAATCCTAGAGACATGCAACTTTCTTTAAAAGATGCGCAGTAACAAAAGAAGAATGGCTTCATTCATTACATTTAATTTATTAAGCGCTGAATCTTTTTATCGTCACTTGTGACTTTATCTTGTCTTGTTTTGTATTTGCCCAATGTACTTCTCGTGGCACCATTGACAGGTGATTAAGTATATAAAGAACCAATGCGTCAAAGGTAATAAATCAATTTAACACAATTTTGTGTTATTATTTTTGTAATAATTTACCTGGAAATTTAACTTCAACCCCAAGACACTTTATTTCTGATTGTCCCCTGCAAATACATAGAAAGTAAATATAATACCTGACATAGAACAAAATGTAACAAGGAAAACAATCACTAAAACTGTTTTGTAAATATAAAAAATATAGCCACTGGCTCTGTAGCTCATCAGGCTTTATATACATTAACTCATTCAAAATGTCAACTACAGAGGTATAACAAATAGGAGTCACTTTAAATGGAAAAGATGAAATAGGTCTTAAGGTCCTTACCCCTCTGACCTACCTTTGAGGCCAGAGATAAACTCCCCTACAAACAAGCAAAAAAGTGAGCGTGGCTCACTAATACCCCCGACTGTTTAAGTTTGACATTTTTATTTTACTTAAAGAGAGAGGTGTCTGCACACCTAAGGATTGATAAGCTTTGAAATGTAATTGCTAAGATTAAACAGTTGTGAAAATGGTGGGACAAGTCTCGATCTTCATGTGAAAAATGTGGTTTAAGTCAAAATAGGAATAAAAGTAACTTGAAAAGGTATTGGTAATATAATACACTACTGCTATTACCACTGATTTCAACTTTATTTTGGAAATTAATCCATCATAGTGATTCATTCGAGTGACTTTAAACAACAGGTACATGGAAGCACACCCCTGAAGGCACAGTGAGATATATACAGCAGTTAATTGCTGAAAGGAAAGAAAATTTAACTTTTCCCAAAATATAACCAGTGGAAATATAAAAAGTAAAATCAACGAGAACACAAAAGTAGCTTTTGATGAAAGTTACATGAAAAAGAAAATGATGAAGTCAACAAATCACAATACAGAAGTAGCTTCAGTCATTCTAGCTATGATAAAGTAAAAGAATTTGACTAAGTTAAAAAATACAAAAAATCGCCAAAAATTCAAAAATTCACCAAATCGTGTTACATTTTGCAATGCACCTCTCCTAGTGGTGAAGGAGACATGTGCCAAATTTGAAAAGGATGAGATGAATAGTTTTTCTGTAATCGATCGGACAAAAAATGCTCCGAATTTGACTAAGTTAAAAAATACAAAAATTCGCCAAAAATTCAAAAATTCACCAATTCGGTTTAAACTTCGCAATGCACCTCTCCTAGTAGTGAAGAAGACATGTACCAAATTTAAAAAGGATGAGACGAATAGTTTTTCTGTAATCGATCGGACAAAAATTGTCTTCGGACGGAAGGACAGACGGACGGACGGAAGGACGGACGGACGGAATCGTTGGTATAACTATATACCCCCAACCGTTGGTCGGGGGTATAATAAAGACACACATGAAGATTTAATTAATCACTGTTGTTTCCTTTGAATGACCTCCCTTTGAAGAGCACATACAATCTCAAGATGAAAATAGCTTTTCAGGTCATGACCTCTGTGACCTATAATTGGGGTCGCAGGATCACGAAATCTTTAATTTACAATTCCAATTGGCCAAGGAGTCTGTACCTGAAATTTCAAGTCTCTAGAGTCAGTGGTTCTTCAGCAGAAGATGAAAATAGTTTTGTTTAGGTTGTGATCCCTGTGACCCCAATTAAGGTCAAAGGGTCACGAACTCTACAATTTAGAATCCCCATTGGCCAAGGAGTCTGCACACAACTTTTCAGCTCTCTTGACCTTTGGAACTGGAGAAGAAGATGAAAATAGCTTTTCAGGTCATGACCTCTGTGACCTATATTTATGGTCGCAGAATCACGAAATCTACAATTTACAATCCAAATTGGCAAAGGAGTCTGTACCTGAAATTTTTCTAGGGTCAGTGGTTCTTGAGAAGAAGATGAAAAAAGGTTTTTAAGGTTGAGGTCATAGGGTCACCAAAATTACAATAAGGAATCCCCATTGGCCAATGAATTTCAGCTCCCTAGACCAAGTGGTTCTGGAGAAGAAGATGAAAATGCGAAAATGCGGACTGATGGACGGACGGCCGCCGGACACAATGCCTTTCAGGCCAGATGAGCTAAAAATGAATAGTAAAATCAAATACCCCTTACCGTTCATGTGCAATCTCCGTCTGCAGAACATTCATATTGATCATTACAAAATACATTTGACATGATTTCATCAGAATAATATGTAAATGTTTATCATGTATTATGTAATTATAGTATCCCATCGAAATAGAAGAAAGGGAGGGTTTCAGAAAAATAGGAGGTACTAGCAGGAAATAAATTGAAAGAAAACCACCTAGTATATATTATTATAGTACAAGATTGGCTGAATACTTTTTCAGAAAAGTTCCATGTCAGAAAATGTGAAACTACAAAAATCCATCAACGATAGAGCCATTTGCTCTGTAGCTCATCGGAATTTATTTGTCAGAGGGTCTACAAATTATAATCCACATTGGTGTCTGCAAACAATAGACTTGTTGGGCCAGTGAGGCATTATTTTACAGATGTTAAGGGGTATTTGTTCTGAAAAAGGAATCATGGGCTCTATTGCTCATCAGGACATCAACTATTTATTATCTAAAGATGAAGATCTAAGTAATCACAATAAATGCACTGTTAACAAGAAAACATTGGTTTAAGTCATGTCAGGTCACAGGGTCACCAAATCTACAGTATAGAATCTCCTTTGGCAAAGGACCCTGTTGACGATTATTACATTTTTAGGGCTGTTCGTACTGGAGAAGAAGATGAAAATAGGTTTTTGGTATTTAGGGTCATGGGGTCATCAAATCTACACAATCTACAATAATCCCCATTGGCTATGGAGCATGTACACATCATTCAGCTTTCTTGAGCTTTTTGTACGGGACAATATGAAAATAGATTTAGGGCACAACCTTTGAGACACCAAATCTACCATTTATTCTCTCAATTAGGAAAGGAGTCTGAACACAAAATTTCAGCTTTCGAGGGTTTTATGTTCGGAAAAAGAAGTAAAATAGGTTTTGAGCTCATGGCGTTCTGTGACCCTTTTTAGTTGCTGCTGAGTCAACAAATCCACAATTTATAATCCCTAGTGAATGAGAAGTCTGTATGCAACACTTCACTTCAACTGGAGACAAGTGTTTGCCACTAACATGGCAAAGTCCCCCGCCGGTGACATTGAGTCAGTAAGACACATCATTGGAGCTACTTGGGTTCATGATATATCGTGTTAATAAGAGTTCTAAAAGTGGTCAAAGTGTGGTGACCTTGAAAATAAGGTCAGGGTCACCAAATCGACTGGTGTCTGCGTCATCCTCCAATGTAGACTGACACCAAATTTGAAAACATTTGGTCCACCGGTCATAATAAATGGTGATAACAAGAGTTCGAAAAGTGGTCGAAGTGTTGTAGTGTCAAGGTCACCAAAATCCCCTGGTGTCTGCGTCATCCCCCAGTGGAGACTGACACCAAATTTGAAGACTTTGAGTCCAACTGGTAAAGATATATATCACGTTAACAAGAGTTAGAAAAGTGCTCAAAGTGTTGCGGTGACCTTGAAAATAAGGTCAAGGTCACCAAAATAAACTGGTGTCTGTGTCTTTCCCCAATGTAGGCTGAAAACTAATTTGAAGACTTTGGATGCAATGTTTCATGAGATATATATCGCCTTTACAAGAGTTCAAAGAGTGATCAAAGTGTCGTGGTGACCTTGAAAATAAGGCCAAGGTCACCAAAAGTGACTGGTGTCTGCGTCTTCCCACAATGTAGGCAGAAACCATATTTGAAGACTTTGGATGCAACGCTTCATGAGATATCGCGTAAACAAGAGTTCAAAAAGTGGTCAAAGTGTCGTGGTGACCTTGAAAATAAGACCAAGGTCACCAAAATTGACTGGTGTCTGCGTCTTCCCACAATGTAGGCAGACATGAAATTTGAAGACTTTGGATGCAACGCTTCATAAGATATCGCGTAAACAAGAAATGTGACGTACGGACGGACGCCGCTGAATACATAGTCCCCCGTTCCGCGTTGCGGCGGGGGACAAAAAGGACAAAATAAGATTGTTGGTCGTGGCCCTGTGAGGCCCTTATTTGAGACTACAGAGTCACAAAATCTACTTTTACCTCACATTGGCTAGTGAGTCAGCCATCTAGGGTTTTTAATTCTGGCCTGTCCATACCACTGAGCATGATTTAATTACACAGTTTGTATAAAGCAACTCACTAAAAGGGTAACGTACTTAGAGAAACATGTGAAGTCAACCATTATTTAAGTGCCTGTCTTAAAGTTCAATTCAAATCAAATGTCAAACTGCGATAACAACATACCCTTTGTTGTCTGTGGCTTCAAAACAAATCCTTTGTTCACCACCTTTTGAAGCATGGACTGTAACGTCTGTCACAAACATCGCAGTTGTATCTTTCGTGATCGGTTTCGGGGGATTGAGAGTCGTCTTTTGAAAGGTTGAAGTTGTGCACTTTACATCTGTGATGATCCCACTGTAAACGTAAAGGACAGATGTATGTACAGTCTGTTTGTACATATGATTTTCAAGTTTAACAGAAAACTAAATAAAAAAATAATGAAACGGAAATAGTGAATCGCCCCTTCTCTATTTGCTACCGAATTTTAAGATTCTCTGACGAGAGAAAGACAAGAGTGTTGCATTTATGAATTAAAACCAACATCGCATGCGAACAGTCATCTCCGGTCACATTAATTTTAAAGATCTATTTAATTTTTCAAAATTTAGTTTTTAGTGGATATTGTAATTTCATAATTCAATGAGCACATTGTATAGAACGTTGTTTAATACCCCACAGTAACAAAACATTACCCTTTTGAAGTTGGTCAATTACTATCTCCCTTCTAAAGTGACAATAATCGAGTTTGTAGGGTATCTTTGTTGTTTTTTTGTATTATACCTCATCAGGGAAAGCATCACTCTAAATGGGAATATCATAATTATTTCGATAATATACACAGTCAATGGAATACAAGCATTTCATTTTGACCAATTTCTCAAAGGCGGTTTTACATGTAGCTATACGCATTAACATATTTTTATAATGCTTTGCTATTTTCAATATAACTTCATATATATCTCACTGAATCCTTTTTCTTGTGACTCATTCATTATTTAATTTTACTATTAATAAGACAAAAGAAAGAAACTTTAACACAATACTACGATCTGGCCAACATTCGCACACAAGTAGACATCGTAGTGCACATTCATCGAAAATGCCTCTGGTGCTGATTGGTTTTGACAAAATTCGAACCACGTTCTTGCGAAGTTCGAATTTTCTATTTGGTGTTAAATTTCTTCCCGACCAGTTTACTTACTGACATAATCCTTTGTTTTATTCTGCTCAAGGTAGTTTACTATTCTTACCCTGGTGTTTTAGTGTTAGTGTAGATAGGAAAGGAACATGTTGAACCTATCATGCATACAACTCCAGAGATGTGAGGAAACAACGGAAAATACGGTCCTGCCTGCAATCAAAAAATAATTTGATGAAAAACGCGTGTTTCATGACCCGCATATAAACGAAAATAATGGTGAAAATACATTCATTTTTATTTGAAAAGTAATAAGTTATAAGTTTTAAAATAAACTTACATGTGGGAGATTCGTCGGCGGCAGAAGTTCCATGTCTAAAGAAAATGACATATTTGAAAGCTTTACAGACAAAGAGCACGAGACCGCAAACAATTAAGACTAGATATCATTTTAGATTATTTCAATATATAATGAAATACATGTATATATGAAATATATGATAGGAATGAGGACATTATATATACTCATCAAGTATAGCACAACAAAAGAAACTTAACAACAGAACACATTATTTGTAATCATCTTGATGATGTCTCGGGTTTTATCTAAAAATGTAAATTTCCATTGTCAAACGTAGGGCTGTGTATTGCTTCATTTTTTGTATTGCGATACGTATTGCTGAACTGTAATGTATTACAATACGTACCACAATATGTTGCAAGATTCTCTGACAATGAAATATTTCTCTAGAAACCATTTTAACTAATTCCAAAGATATTGCAACATGCTAAATGAACTCTACGTTCAACTTTTATACTTCTTTTTTTTTGCAGCTTAAACATGACACATTTGATAAAATGACTTTCAGATCTTTAAAAAAATAATTTGTAATACAGTCCAACACACATTCTAGCACTTCAAACTAATTTTTAATACAAGTTAAGCCAGTAAATGTGTCTTTTACAAGATAAATGAATAAATTTGACTTAATATGTGTTGTTGCAATATATTGCGATATGAAAATCGTATTGCAATACGCGTATTGCACAACTCTGTATTGCAATATATTGGTATTGAAATAATATTGCACAGCCTTAGTCAAACGTGACAATACATACCTTTAACGATAAGTTTATAGTTTCTGTCAAGTCCATCCGATCTAAACAAATGACGAATTATGTAAAATTTATGTATGCTCTGTAGAAAAATTCAGGAAGGATACTTATGAAATTATCATAGGTAACTAAAGTAATATAAGCTTAATCTAATTAAATTGGTCAGGTATTCGGCATATCCTCCGAATATCCTTCACTGGCAATCGTTTGTATTGTTGAGTATTGTTTGCCAAGATAACTAATATTATAGATAATATGTTGCTATTGTGGCTAATACTCAATTATGCGATAACTAAGAGAAATGTTTACTTTATTACACTTCTTAAATTCCACCAAAAGAGTTTCAGCTCGGTTCGGTAATGTAATATTTGTTAGTTACTGACCATAGTCTTCTTAATCAGAAGCTTACTGTAAACCATTTTTTTTAGAATATCATACCCTGTAATGTCTGTGACTTCAGCACTAAGGACATATTCCCCTACATCTGTTTTGTTTGGACGCCAGTTTACTATACTGTACTTCACGTCCAGGCTTGATCGTTTAGAATCCTTCTGTGGTGTATCAACATGGAACGTCTGAGATGGCATTGTTCTCAGATAGAATGCATAGATCTCACTGGGATAAAGACAAAGATAAGAGATAAATCACCATAGCATAACATCACAATTGATAATATATTTATTCTTCTATCTATTATTCAAAAGTATACAGCAAGAAAACAGGGTAAACTCTATTGCGCCTTCATTGATTTTAAAAAGGCGTTTGACATCGTTAATAGGAAAAAGCTTCTTTATCTTCTTTTAAACAACGGGATACATCGAAACGTATTTAATGTTCTCCAAAATTTGTATAATAAGGTTAAATCTACAGTTGTAATTGAAGGGACAAAACTCTCTGATTATTGTATCTGTTCTACAGGGGTTAGACAGGGATGTGCACTTAGTCCCTTGCTGTTTTATATATTTATCAAGGAACTGTCTGAATCTATGAGTGATTTTTTTAGTAATGGCATATATATATCGGAAGAGATGTACAATATTATATCGTTACTCTTTGCTGACGATCTCGGAACCTCGGAAGTTGCAAAAGCAACTGGATTTTCTCTAGAACTATCGCCTGAAATAGGGCATGGAGATAAATGCTGACAAAACCAAAGTAATAGTTTTTCGAAACGGAGGGCGGTTATCGAGATTTGAGAAATGTATATATATTGATATAGAAATCGAAGTAGTTACATACATGTATCGTGGTGTAATGATGACACCTAAACTTATATGGACACGGGCATGTAATGTTTTAGCACAGCAAGCAAACAAAGCTCTGTTCCCAATAAAATAAAACCTTATTCGCAAATATGATATAAACATTCGAGATGCATTTAAAATATTTGATTTGAAAATTGTCCCAATATTGATGTACGGGAGCGAGACATGAGGATATAAGGAAATGAAACAGATAAAAATCGTCCACAGATCATTCTGTAAATTTATATTGAATGTTAGTAAATCATTTTCAAATGTTGCAATGTACGGTGAATGTGGTAGATATCCGTTGTATGTCAACGCTTATACCAACTGTATCAGATACTGGTTTAGATTAATTCTCATACCATCATACAGGTACCCGCACCATCATATCTTATGTTGAAGTAAACATGTTATAGAAAACGCACTAATTTGGCATTTCATATTAAGCATTTATTATCTACATTGTACTTACGGATTTGGTCATGTGTGGATGCAACAGGGAGTAGGGGATATAGATTTACTTCTGAAGATATTCAATGATAGATTGATTGACTGTGCCAAACAAGACTGGCATGCAGAACTTACAGAAAAAGATTCTTTGCAATTTGATCCCACTATTAAATCATAATTTACCCGAGAATTGTACATATAAAATACCGGAAACCACTACTAATTTTCCGAAGCTTTTTATGATTATGAAAGCCCTAACTCTAAATGTTCTTTATTTAAAGTAACCGAAGATGAAATCCATGTTATAAATGATTGTCCAATGTATCAAAGTCTTCGTAATCTTGTACCACTAATGTTCAATAACAGCCGAAATATCAACGGTCTGAAATATTTAATGAATTCAAATGAGTATATTTTCATATTAGGAACAGCATTTTTCGTATACGTAGAGAAATGTGTGTATTTTCATGAATATTGTATTAATGAATCGAAATGTGAGTCAAATGTCCTTGAAAACAATAAAGTATTGAATTGAATAAATCACCATAGAGCATTTTTAGAAAAAATAGAGCCATGGGCTCTGTAGCTCAACAGTATTTCATTGATTTACTATCTAAAGTTGAATATTTAAGTTATTTAAGTTATTGTTTACAAGCAAAAGATAGGTTCTTAAATCATGACCACTGTGACCCAATTTGGGGTCATGGGGTCATGGGGTCACGAATCTACAATTAAGAATCCCTGAACATTATTCTGCAATATCAAGTGTTAATAATCAAAGTTATGATTATTTGTCTGTTTTCCATCCAGAAGTAGCCATTGTTTAATATACCCATATATATAGCCCCAATAAACATCTGATATTGCCACAATTCGATCATTTATAGACTCACAAACAGAGACACAGACAATCTCTGATGGGGGCGGCCATCTTTGTTGTCCCGGGCAGGCGGACCTAGCTGCTCTCTGATTGGTTGAAAATAGTATATTTCTCAAGGACCTTTTATTACTGTTTATTAATTAATGAACAAGTGTTTTTGGTGAAACATTGAATTTTGTGAAAAATTACCATTTTCTACAATATAAAGTAAAGTTTTCCCCTTCACTAAAAACTTGGACCTCAAATGAACAAAAACAATCTTCGGCTCATGGCCTAATATACCTCGTACATGGATCGTCCCCAATGAGTCTAGGCTAGTATCTGATAAAGTCTACTAACTACTTTATAATTGTGAGGTGAGGTTGGGTTTAACGCCGCTTTCAAGAGTATTATATCGCGGCTGCTAGTATTATGTCAGGGAGAAAGCCCGCATTGCGGTGAAACATGCGTGCATCGGCTGGAACTAGCGAATCATGGGTGGTATTGTACTGAAATCCAATGTATCATTGCACCCAAACCTTACTGCGTGTGGAACAGTTCTCTACTGCAGACAAAGTTGCCGTGCCCCTGGCGGGGGTCGAATCCCGGACCTCTTGATCCGAAGCCGAACGCTTACCACTGCTCTATCCCGCTATCAAGCCCCCATGAGTCCAGGCCGATTGCATTAAAGGGGATTCCTGTATGTTATTGATAATGTGCGATCTTTGAGTGTCATGCAACTTCCTGCCAATGTTCTGTTTCACGAGAAACAGCCGGCAAGAAAACCGTTGAATAGTGAAATTGACATGTATGATCAAACTGATTTTGTGTGTTGTGAATAATCGTCGGCCGTTATTTGTACATTCGTTTATACGTGCATAGCATGTTGTGATGCTCGACTTTCAAAAGCATTCGGACAGAAAATTGCCAAAACATTGTTGATAGATGTAAACTAAAACCATTGTCACCATTTTCCCACATAAAATCCATTATCATTGCTATTGTTTGAAGGTGTTTAACATTTTTCTATATGAATCATTTACCCGTCAGTATATGTTATTGTACCTACCTCGTAGAAAACTCCATTGGTTTGGCATATAGTGGAATTGTTAACGTTGATCCAACATACACGTTGAACTCATGCTGACTTTCAATTGTTGGTTCGACGAATTCCGGTGCTTTGATTGTCTTCAGAGTCTGGATCATAAACTGTGAATAGGAATAATATAAGGACGTTGAAGTGAGTTTCCCTGACACATCCTCATGTCTTGGCAATAATCATCGGGAAAAGTAGATCAATAGTCTCGGTAGGTCATCAGTTTCTGAATGCTTATGTCGAAACTTTAAAAAAACCCATTGATATTATTATCCAATACACAACTTGTTGGGATGAGAGGGGCTGTTCTGATGTATGTAACGGTATATAGTCCCTAACAACGTGACACGACGCCATCGGTGGTTGGCATATATTTATCGACCTAGGGAGTTAAAACGTTTTCACACGTAATGTCGTCATGATGCGGGACTTTATATTTCGCCTCCACTTCTCATATCCCTCTTCGGTGTTTTTCAACCCATCCTCTAGTAATATTTGTGAAACACTTCTGTACAAAAAGTTCTAACATGAGGGTACATTATTTCATTTACGTTCTAATATTCTAGAATGTTTGCATGTCAGTTAGAATAAAGAACAACACGTTTTACTTTTTAAATATGTTGTCCAAACAATCCATTTACACAAACTTTAACGGATATAATGTCCTAATGACAACCGTGGTCGTATTTATAAATGTTTTAAGAGTGGGGAAAGGTATTTTTAAAAATGTAAGATAGAATTACTCCTATACCCCAATTTCACTGAGCTACGGCAGATCGGCGGTTAACACATGTCTGGAATGTGAGAAATCGTAAGTCTTTCCCAAATATTCCACCTTGCAACACAGTAATTCTTCCCCAAAAATCCATAAAAAACCATATTCCTACCGTCAGCCACCATGGCCAAAAATAAACTGTGCTTACACTTTTGGTCATGTTCAAAACCATCCGTACAGTTTTCACAGGGGGTAAGCCCTGTCGATCCTGAACCGGAAGTTGGCAGTCGTCCACAACCATTTCCCCGACGGATATATGAATATTTCCATTGTATGATGTTAGCAATATTAAGTTGTTTCAACTCTTGGATACCTATATATGGTATTTCGCACTGATAAATTATTAATTGAAACGATACCTGGACATTGATCGCACTGTGAATTATTGTGGATTGCTTGTTAGGATTTGTTGGATCCTCTTTCGGATTGCTTGGAACGTCCATGACTTTGACAGGTATAGCTCCCCACCCACCGTCCACAAATCCGTCAGATTCTTGTGGATTGATGACAATGCTGCAATCCTACAAACAAGATTTGAACGTGTATTTCGCATACAACAAATTCGTTACTTTCTCCATCAAGTATTTATCAGGGCTCCGGTCCATAAGAGCTTATAATCGCTCATTGATCGCTCAATGTAGCGCTCAAGTAGCGCTCCTTCTCCATCCTAATAAACGCCCTCTCCTAATAACCCCCCCCCCCCCCCCCCCCCCCCCCCCCCGGGAATAGTGTTTACATAATCGTTCTGCACCATGTGCTTATCAGCTGATTGTGCTTATGCTGCCGTTCATTGGTGGTTATATTTAGATTCCTAGCGAACTAAAGTGTCATTGGATAAGAGTAATGACCTCACAAGATGGCGGATTCAATTACTCAATGTATCTTCGTGAGTTTTAATTAGTTTCAATTGCCATTGCAAATTGTGTATTAGTACTGGTTGCAATTTGATACAAATAATAAACTGCGATATTTAACTCTTCTTTACATTTATTTGATACACTTATTTTGATTAAAACTCGATGTTTCTTTTTCTTTTGGACATCAACAGTTTTTTAACAAACGCCCCATTTTTACGATTTTTTAAAGTCATTTTAATAAACGCCCCCTTTTTCCATTTTTTAAACGCCCAGGGTTTCTATTACGGCGAATACGGTAATTGTTTACTAATTATGTACGCATTGTGCGAAATAATTAAGAAACAGTTGCGAATACACTACGATTTTTCGTCCTTAATTCGGGACATTCGTAAAGGATTCGTAGATGATTCGTAGATGATTCGTAGATGATTCTTAAGTAATTTGGGGTGAGACCATCACAATTATCAACCACGTATTTCCAAGAACTGTTTACGAACTGTTTACTGTTACGAACTACACGAATTACTTACGAATAGTTTACGAGCAACTACGAATTCGTAGTTGATTCGTGAAAATGTTTGAACAAATCCAAATTTGTTCACGAATGGCACGAATTATGGGAATTTTACCGAATCGACTACGAATCATTTACGAATTCCAAGAATTAATTACGAATTGTCTGCGAATGTTCACGAAAGTGGAAATATTCTCATTCGTGATGATTCGTGACAATTCGTAGTAAAATAGGGGCTATTTGTTGTTGATCTTTCACAACGTCCATGGATGGTCAACTTAGCAGTCTGGATGGTTTAAAATACAGCCCAAGAACAGTTATCTCCTTGTTCTTTTCAGTTGAAATTCATTGCTGGTTTGGAGATACTTTTCACATGAATGCAAGTTGCTATGATACATGGTAAAATGACAATTTAGGCCTAAAAAAAAAATTTTCTTGTCTTTACAGGCTGACACAAATTATGCGATGACGCGATTATTTTATATTTACGACTTTTTTGTTTTGGAATTTATACAATTATTTAACAATTATTTATATAAATAACGCACAACCCCTCTTAAATATGTGTTACTATTCCAAATAGTCAATACTTGCACCCCTAAACTCCATGTCAACAGAAACGAGTGACATTTTCTATGTCCAATGTTTTCTGAGGCTAAAAAGTTATAGTTATCTGCCCCTTACTTTTGTTAAAACCTAAAAAAAGACCTGAGGCATGGGTTTGAAACTGATGCGGGCAGAAACCAGAAACAAATTCTTTCTTTTTTGGGCAGCTTGAATTGAGCTCATTGCGACTTATCTTAACGTGTAGGTGTATTTCAGAAATAAATGTTTAAAGACCAGTTTAACGAAGGCAACGTGACGAGGTGAGGATATTCTAAGCTGGATAACATGTTCCCGATCCTTTTCTCAATTAATAAAATATGTTTTAACCAAACGTAACGAGACTAGAAATGGGACACTAAAAAGTTTTCACACAAAAGGGTACACACTTTTGTGTCGATTTGATAGCATTTAACACTGCTGTTAAAATAATGTTTAAAACAAAAATCCAATTGATACATACTGAATGGATATGTGTATTATTCAAAACTTCCAAACCACCAGCTTCGACAAACTCGGCGTATGCGCATTTCACGATATCTCCATCTTCATCCATGGTGGAAAGTCTGATCGTTGTTGCCTTATTCAGCAAGATTCTGAAAACATTTAAATGTGTATGTTACTCATAGCAAACCTTTCCTTCATGGCAATCTAATTAATCCTAACCCTAAGCCAGTTCTGACCCCAAAAAATCAACAACGAGATTTCACACATTATGGCAAGTTGCAAGACATAGTCATGACATATAACACTACCGAATAATAGGAATAAATCATTAGGTATATACTTTCAAAAATATGTAACACATGCAAACAAAACTAATTGAGGTGAAAATTGTTTTCAAATTTGTAACAAACGAATGTCATTGGAGTTACTCCGTGTTATCCGTTTTCAGTTTCAAAATCGGGATGTCAAGTTTCTAAGTTTACCCATATCATTGACATTGTCATATTTAACGTTACAATGTTAACAATGTTAACCATTACAGCACTGTGCTCCAGTGGTACCCGTCAAAGCTGTATTTAAGACCCCAAATATTCATTATTTTTATCAACAGTTTTTTGTTCAGTTCTACATTTTGGAGGAAAAGGTGTTAAAATAAGTGCTAGTGTAGATAATCTTTATGCATTGATGTTTGCTGATGATGTGTCAGGGGTTGTAGATACTGCACTTCAGTTGTAGAAGAGGTTAAATGCACTAGAGCTAGTTTGTAGACATACTGGTATGAAGGTTAATTTGGATAAAAAAACAACAAATTATGGTGTTTCGCAATTCAGGATATTTGAGACATTATGAAAAGTGGTTCTTCGAAGGTAAATACATTGAGGTTGTATCATCTAAGTATCTAAGTATAGTTTTCACCCATAGACTTTCATGGACTAAGGCTCAACACTGTCTACTTTCCTAAGTTAATAAGGTATTTATCTCTATTTATTATTATTTTCAAAGAAATTTTTAATTTTGTCACCCCAGGATCTTTTTAAATTGTTTGACTCTGTTATTCTGCCTATTTTGTCTTATGGATTTGAAGTCTGGGAAACATCTTATTGTAAAATTATTGAAGCTCTCCAGATTCAAGTTTGCAGACAACTTCTTAGAGTTGGTAGAAATGTTAGTAGCAGCATGGTGTTCGGGGAATGTGGTATGCTTCCATTGCAGTTTAATTATATTTCTAGAGCGATTTCAACTAGATTCACATATACTTCTATTTCAGGGTTATGATATGTTGAAATCTCTTGATGATTCGGGTAGGATTACTTGGGCTACATATATTAAGAATATCTTATTTTAATTTTGTTTTTGATTTGTATGATTTTCTTAAGATGTAAGTAAGTTTTTATGCAACAATTCAAACTTAGGCTCTCTGATATTATATTACAATCATGGTCTGCAAATATTCAAAATCTTTCAGATTCAATTGCCTAAAAGTATTTTAAATCATTTATTACATGTAGAAAGTTATCTATCATTATCTATATCTCCCTATTTAAAATCCCTTTTAGCAAAATTCAGGTGCAGTAGTTTTGGGTTAGGAATGGAAACATGATGATACAACAATGCACCAATGGCTGATAGCATCTGTATTTACTGGAAAGGAGACAATATTTAAATAAAGATGAAATTCACATTTTTTTTTAGTGTATGAACTTATGAAGTTGCTAGAAATAAGTGTATTGCTCCATTGTTGTACAATACATCAAACACACATGATTTAATCTACATTCTTAGCAGTACGGATAAATATATTATCATGAATGTTGTTAACTTTCTTAAAACTAGAGATGTAATTTTAATTTATAAACCTGTAATGTCTTATGTGCGCTTGTTTTAAATTTGTAATGTTATTGTATTTTGGGCCTTTGGCCTTTATACTGAATAAAATGTATGTATGTCTGTATGTGTCTGTCTGTCTTATCTGAAATGGAATTGTTAAGCAAGTAGTAGGTTACAATAATTAAAAATAACATACATTTATTTATGACAGACTTGTGTCCATTTTAAAAAGGACCATATCCAAGGGCAGATATATTGAGTAATTGTACGAAATTGACCATTTAACATGAGCTATCACATATGTACGTTCATGTATTGCTGTAAGTGAGAAGGAGATTTTCAACTACTCGTACCCTAAATACAGAGAATTTAAAAAAAAAGATATTTCATCGAAATAGCATAAAAGATATTATTACTGCCGGGAATCGATTGTTATGTTTTACAATGTTACTTTTTGGTAAGAGTTTTATGTCTTGTTTACTTTCTAGAGATATTGATGTTTAGAGTTTTTCTCTTTTTGGGTTATCTCCCATTTTTAAGGTCGAAAATGAAATAAAAACAGCGAACGTACAGCGAATTGGTTCAGCCGTTACTTTACATTGAATGCACAAACAATGTAAAGACAATAAGAAAAAAGCCATTGGTCATGGTAATATCAATAGGCCTTCCAGACATTTATCTTGAAGGCCTAACAATAAATAAAAATATTTATATTAAAGGAAGGGAATTAAAAACCTAACATACTTACTTATACACAGGCTTAAACATGGCTACTGGACTGTTGTTTGGTTTTTTGGTATCTTCTCTTGGTGCTGGCTTTACTTTTACCTGCAGTCGATAAGGAACCGGGTATCTATTCACTCCATAGATGTAGTTGAACATACGCCAGTATTCACCATGGACACTTTGAAAGAAAAATAATTGAGGTTATAGAAAAAAGTGATGGACATGATTGAGCGTTCTATGATAGCTATGATAACTATGCTAGCGTTGTATCTTATCAAGCTTAAGTTGTCAGATGGTTAACTACTCTTCAATATATAATCCACGTCAGTAACAATTTCTGTAAACAATATTTAAGTTCTGTAGAAGCAAATGCTTTAGAGAAGAAGTCGAAAAGGCGAATAGTTGAGGGAAGACAGACGTCATGTCCTGGTGAGCTAAATATTATAATAAAAGGGATTATGAGGTATCATCTGGCTATATGTTGTATTTATCCTTTTACGAAATAAGATAAATTACTAATCAGATTAGAAAAAATGGTTCGAATGCAGCAAAATGTTCAAATTGGCGTTTTGATGTTTAAAATGGTTATCTGGTCTTATAAACGGACCTGCCAATGCTGAACAGCAAGGCGGATCACATCCGTCTCGAGGCTGCTGATGTGCATGCCCCTCTCTGATTACAGCCCTAAGTTGGGGCTTCTACGAACAGTTGAGTCGAAGGGGAACGAGGCCACCCACAACCAAGCTAAGAAGCGGTGAAGATCATAGCTATGGCGAGTCAACAACGCTCCTCCCTGAAGAGGTGGTTTAGGAAAAAACCTCCACCTGCAGGTCAGGTCCAAGGAGGGGTGAAGCCGACTCCCCAAGCGCGACAACGACGAAACAAGCTAAAGTGAGGGTCTTTCAAAACCTAAGTGATGAAGGTTATCAGAGGATCCAAAGGTCGATCGCCGAGAGAGGGACGAAGACGACTCTGAATATCGGAGGGTCCGAAAGGCCGAACCACTAGTGAGAGCTCAGTAGGTACCATCCAAAAGTGAACAACGACTGTCGGAAGGTACGAGACGAAGCTGTACCAACCAAACAGCCCGACGAAGGAGGTGAGTGAAGCGAGCAGCCAGGGTGCAGCACGCAAGCGGCGTGAGGAAGTAGTTCAAGCCTACCGCATGTCAACCCAGCCACTCAACAGAAACTAAACGTTGAAAAAAAAACACAGTCTACCGAGGGTAAACTGCAAAAACAACACTAGATAGTAACAAATACCCATACTTTAATCAGAAAAGTACTAGGAAGAAACAGCAGCGATAAAACAAGGTAAACAAAGCTTGAAGTCAAAACCACAACACAACGTGTCTAAACGGCCTGGCAACTTTTTGGAGAGTGATGTTAATGGGACTGACGTCACGAGACCACGCGTTTTTACTGCCCCTGGGGAGGGATTTTACCATCCCTGGTACTTCTTTCGAAGTTTCGTCTGTGTTAAGGTTGGATTAGCCTCTGCCTGAGGAGGCAAGGCAAGGCAGGTTTAGGCAACAAAAAGGTATATAAATATTGAAATATATTTTAAAACAATATTTTCCGAGCTGAAAATCAAATTATTTCCCATATACATGTACAGTAATTTCTTCATTTCAATATACAATATATAAAGACTATTGATAAATGAAAACGAAATAAAGTCACGTACAAAAGGACACTTCAACATACAAAATACAACATACATGTGTAATTTCAATCCCCAATTTATTGCATCGATCGATATCACTCTCTATGTAAGATATATAAAAAGAGATAGTACAGTGTTCACTATGCTACATGAACATACAATTTGTTTTAATTATTATCATGAAGAAAAAGGATAAACACTCGGTATAACTAAGAAAATCAAATAATTGGTAACACTTTTGACATTTTATATTTTAGCATCCAATATACTCATTGCTTTACAAAACTTTACTTAGAAATACATTAGAACAATTTTGTAAATGTCAAGAGAAGATACGAGGGGCGTTCAATAAGTGTTGCAAGCGGAGCATTGGTGTTTACATAAACAGTGTCAGCTTATAGCAGGTGTTACTATAGTCAAAACATAACATTGACACATGTCAAAACAATGTCTAGACATAACAATTATTTAGATATAATAGCTGCGCTGACCTAGGGGTCTCCATAATCATGGATTCTCTCAAACATGAACAACGCGCTGTGATCAAGTTCCTTACTAAAGAGGGATGCAAAGCTACAGAAATACATAATCGTATGTGTAATGTGATGGGTAAGGATGCTCCTAATTTTTCAACAGTTTGTCGCTGGTCTCTTCAGTTCAAGCGGGCCAGGGAGTCCTTAGACGATGACCCACGGTCAGGCAGGCCATCTGAAGTCACCCGACCGAAAGTTATTGCCGCTATCGAAAGACGAATTTTAGCTGACCGCCGTGTTAAAGTTTCTGAACTGTCTTTGGAATTCAAGATATCAGTTGGAAGTGTTGAAAAAATAAGTCATGACCATCTTGGTATGTCCAAGGTATCTGCAAGATGGGTACCCAGAAACCTCACAGCACAAGATCGCCAGAAAAGAACCGAAAGTTGCATGGAGCTCCTGGATCGGTTTAATGCGGATGAAGCCAGGTTTTTGTCTCGTCTGGTGACAGGTGACGAAACCTGGATCCACCACTGGGACCCGGAAACTAAACTGGAATCCAAGCAATGGAAGCACCCGAATTCACCGCCTCCCCTGAAGTTTCGCACTCAACCATCAGCTGGCAAGGTTATGGCGACAATCTTTTGGGATGCAAAAGGCATATTATTAATTGATTACTTGCCAACCAAAACTACAATGAATGGTCAATATTATGCCAACCTAATGCAAGAATTGCGAAAGACAATTCGACAGAAACGCCGTGGAATGTTGACACGTGGTGTTCTGATTTTGCATGACAACGCTCCAGTCCACAAGTCAAGAGTTGCACAGGCCGCTATACGTGATTGTGGATTCGAACAGCTTAACCACCCACCCTACAGCCCAGACCTAGCCCCCAGTGACTACTTCCTGGTCAGAAACCTGAAATCCGCCCTACGTGGAAGGCACTTCCGGGATGACGAAGATGTCAAAGCTGCCACAGAGGCGTGGTTAGGGGGCAAACGGAAGACTTCTACAAAAGCGGCATCAAAAGTCTTAAAGAGAAATGGAATAAGTGTATTGAGGTGAAGGGTAACTATATTGAAAAATAAAAGTAAAAAATTGACTACGCGAGTTGGTTTTATATTGAAGTTGCAACACTTATTGAACGCCCCTCGTATAAGTAGAGGATCATAAGTTCATTAACAACAATTAAGCCTTTGTTTGAATAAAAAGCAGTGAGATGTCAGAACTGTTACCAGCTATGTCCAATCTGTTACCAATTTTCAATATGTCTATATACAAAGATAATGTTTGAAATTCATGAGTTTTATTAACAGATGCTTAGAAAAAGACAAACACCTATTTGTTTAGAATCACAGCACACGATACAATTTTATTTTAATTAACAATTATGTGCTACAATATCAAAACATTGTTACTTCATTATTTCATAAGTGTTACCAAAATAATTATCATCAAATATACTAATTTTTCTATACCGAAGTGTACGTTCAAATATGAACACACTTTTAAGAATATCAAGGGAATATGTTAGTAATGGAAAATTATATAGAATTTAGCCTTAGTTTGAGAAAAAGCAGTGACTCGTCAGAACTGTTACCGCTTATGTCCAAACTGGTACCAGTTTGAACAGCAACAGAACTGACGGTAACAGTTTTGACTATTTTCCATTTATCAGTTTAAAACAATGGTTGCTCCCGTTTTTACCCATAACAACGACTCACTTGACTAATGCCTTAATTTGCTTTTATTTGGAATGACTACTGTTTTGATAAGTAGATGTTACATGTGTTTTATTCATGCTAACAGATTTCATAATAAAATTAACAGGCAACGTATGCTACCAAACTGAAGTTGATTTTCTAAGATTCTAACAGTGCAGTGAAGCTGCCATCCAATGGCCCATGACAGGTAGTTGTATCATTGTTTACATCAAGGGAGCGATCATTTTTGCAAATGATTCATCACGGTAACAGAACTGACATAAAACCTTGGGACAGACGAAAATGTGAATAACGTAAAAAAAAAAAAAATAATAAATAAAATTTATTTTTTGGTGATTATCTTCTAGTTGATATGTCTATTAGCTTGTATGAAAACATTAGAAACTCTGAATTTTAATTTTATTAATCATTTCAATCATGCTACAAAATGTCTCTTTGGACTTTGGGAAAAGCGCTTTTGCTAGATTTCCGTACTCAAAAATACTACAAAAACCTTTATTTATGAAATATTACTGATAAAATAATTTTGTGAGTAGTAGAAATGTGTCTTTATTATTTTTGAAAAACTACAAGAGTAACAATATTTTTAATTTTTTCATGAAATATAAACTTTTTTAAATTGACTCGAAGATTGGCATGTATTTACTACAAAGTTACAATAAAGTTCTTACGGTAAGATACCTCGAGCGATTCAAGTTGTCACATGAATCCGGGATGTAAAGTGATAAGAGAAAACATTTTCCGAGATTGATTGCTTTTGCAAAGCATGAATTATCAGTTTTTCTCGATTTTTATCGATGTATTTCTGAGACACCGTTCTTGCCCACTCAAGTTTCACGAGTAAAAAATCGTATTTTAAGTGTCATAACTTGAGAAAAAATGTACCTATTTTATTGGTGTGCTAATCGAAAGAGAAATCACCTTGCCTTAATTCAGCAGTATATATTACGTTTAAAATGTGAGAGAACAGCTTAAAATGTGTACCCTATTGGACAGTGGGTAAATTCGCGTTGGATCCCTTTCTTTTTTTTATAAGTATAGGGTGTATCGTATCGTATAAGTTTTAAATATGGTACGATGATGAAATGGTCAACCGTCTTGCTGTCTGAACTCTCAAATTCTCATTAGACTTACAAATCTACCTCTCACACACAAAATGTTCACACCACTGTCGCTTAATTTATACGTCCCATCATTTTCTTCGAATACGGATAAACGTTTTCCATAGATATGGCTTATCGGGTCGTGTAATGAGAAGTTTGCCCATCAACGTACCAATATATTGTATAAACTTTAATAATAAACGACAAATTTGAGAAAAAATAACATGCCAAAAAAACGTGCTACAGTGCCTTTCATACAATTGTGGCATTGCAGCGCTTAAAAACTAAACGCAACCATTTATCTTATTAGTGAATCTGTGAATGGCGAATTCGTTGATCTCCTGGTATAGCCGCAATTTTGAATTTAGACCCCATTTGCCTTTTACAACATCTCCTCTGAAGTGCTGAAATTGTCACATATAGTGGTTAAAGGCGCTATAGCACACTTTTCTTATTGAAATAAAGTGATCTCACGAAAATATAAATTAGTGTTAACAATGGCTAAATAACACCCCTGAATCAATGAAAAGAGTTCTAAAACGAATGCACGTGGTTCGGTTAAACCACTCGAGTCCATTCACCTTTTAATGTGTTGACATCAAAATGGCCGCTTGAAGACATTTCAAGTGATTTGACTGATCTAGCGATAACTAAACACTCAGGGTAGACTTTTAACTATGATACCATGATGAAATTGTCAATCATCTTGCTGTCTGAACTTTTTAAATCGCTTGAGACCTTCAACTTTACGTCTCACACTGACTGCAATTGTCATTCTACAAGTCGCACCATTTTTTCCATCACAGAAAATCGTTTCTATGACAACGGCTTTTCGGGTGATTTAATGAGATGTTTTACCTCGAACGTAACATGATATTGTCAAAACTTAAATCAATATATATAATATGCCAAAAACGTGCTACAGTGTCTTTCATTAACTGTTAAAATTAAAATCATGAGTTTAGATACAAGCATAGCAATTCCCAAGGCAATTCTAAATACAAGCATACATCATTTTGATTACAAAAAAATTTCTTCGGCGTTGAATTCATACCTTATGTCTGTGTATTGTTCTGTCGGGTCGATATCAACGATAACTTCCGCAAGTTCTTGTTCCCACTTCATTGGAACGTTGACAGCCGCTGTTTGACCTTCAAGGTTGGCAGCCACTTCATGCGTTAGTGATTCGTATACCTTGTTGTGGGCACCCGAACCGAATTCTTTTGTCCAATTTCCAAAGTAAGTTTCACCTTTCAACGCCAGTAGATTTTGTCGTGATGTAGACGTAATCTTACCAATGTCAGCGGCACTGCAGGTAGGTCCACAGGGTCCCATCCCAAGTTTCCAGCCCGTTAATGCGGTTATTTTGATCTGCATCAAAATTAAATATTCTGCATATCACAAAAGTAAAAAACATGTTGAAAGTATCCCAGTATAAAAAGGAGTCAAACCTAATAATTACATACAGTACGTTATTCCATGAAAATGAATGGATAAACTTAATATTTGAATACCTTTGAATTTGAATTTGAATACCTACAGCGAAAGATTTAATTGAATTACCAAATAAAGGGACAATCAGTGTGTTGTACTAGTCACATATGTCAAAACACCATTAACGGTGTTATTTCACCGAATAGTACTCAATGTTGCCAAAAAGTACCAGTTTAATGCTGGTCGATTCAGTACAATGACAATTTTATCGAAAACCAGACAATACACCGCGTCGTGCGTCAAATTTAGTTAAATGTAATGTTGACAAGTTATCTGGTTTGGTTATGCTTAAAAGAATTACTGTGCACGTAAAAGCGTCGTGTTGTATCGAATTTTACACATGTAAAAGGCTTTTTTCATTGTCCATGGAAATAACAAATTATTATAATATTTGGCGATTGGGGGTGGATATACAAGATGAGTAAAATTATTTGAATTGAAATTAGCACATATGGTAATATGGAATGTATGTGCCTCTAATTCATAAATACTCTCTAAATAATAACAATAAGACAAATACATTGTTCATTGTGTATATTTGTAGCAATTGAAAAGCATATATATATATATATATATATATATATATATATATATATATATATATATATATATATATATATATAATTAGGTGTTTGTTCAAGTGAACAGTCAGTATATATTCAAATAATCACTGTAATGTAAACCTCCCTGAGGATAAAGTTGAAACATGTAGGAGGAAATCGTTTTTAGTTATACTTTCAACTACTATATATATATATATATATATATATATATATATATATATATATATATATATATATATATATATTAAAAACAAGAAAAGTAGTTCAAGTATTCAAGTAGTATATACATACAAAAAACAAAGGCTTAAAGGTGTTTTGGATACCCGACCGGTTTCATACTATTCAGTGATCATCATGGGATCCTATGATATGTATACTCTGATTATAGAATTTTACGATGATGAAGGGG
Organism: Gibbula magus; assembly: GCA_936450465.1. Lineage (NCBI taxonomy): Eukaryota > Metazoa > Mollusca > Gastropoda > Trochida > Trochidae > Gibbula > Gibbula magus. Next base: position 20,697,471 of record OW388291.1, read on the forward strand.
TTTTTGCTATGAACATGTATTATCGTTGTACGCAAAATATTGAATGTTTGCGGCTTTTTATATATTTTCGTAATCAATTCTAGGAGTTGAAATAGTAGCACAAAACTCAGATCAACCAGCCCAGGAAACTAATGAGCTATTACCCTTTCACCAATGACCCAGTGCAGAAGCCCTCAGCGTCATACGGAGAAGACACACATCCTAACCTAGATACCCGCCTCAGCAAAGACTGCATCATCAGCCTAATCAACTCCTGCATCAGCTCAACTTCACCAATAGAATATTTGAGCAAACCCATGATTTTCCCCCCTCTACTCGATCATCGCAGAAATCTACATGACAGATCTAGAAGAGACGGCCCTACAAACGTCCTCATCTGCTGGTACAGGAAAGTAGACGACACCTCCGTAGTCCAGAGCATCTCCTTGACCACATGAATAACCAACATCCTTGTATGCAGTTCACAATGAATAATAATGAAGAATAATCCCACAACAAATTCCCGTTGTTACGACGTAAGTTGTAATAAACGCGGTAAGATGTAATAACTGCGGTAAATTGTAATAAAAACGAGGTAAGATGTAATACTGCGGTAAATTGTAATAAAAACGCGGTAAAATGTAATAAAGTTTACTGCGGTAAATTGTAAAAGAGGGTGCGGTAAAATGTTACTAAAACGTGCGGTAAAATGTAATTCATAATGCGGTAAAATGTAATAACCATACATCTCATTTTTAGCTGCCATGAATGCCGAATTTGGGTCATTCATTGAACATATACATATGTATTTTTTGAATGAGAGTATTATTATAAATATTATTGCATATTAAAATCATAAGTTCTCCAAAATTTACAGACGAACTGTTTTGATTAAACCTCCGCCTTACATGGGAATATACAGGGTTTATTCTGTCAATCTGTCTGAAACTTTACATATGTATTTCAAATTTACTGGAGTGGTGCCTCTTGATATTTTCAGATTTCTGAAAATTTTATTATTTTTGTTTGTTTTCATGAAAAACGAGATTTTGACTCTGTCACGTTTACAGATAGATAGGTTGTTTCCTGAGAAGAGATTGATAACCATTCATCATATCTTTCTGAAACCTATTCATGTCGTGTATTATCCACTAACATAATTAAAAAGTCTATCATCATTTATATCAAAGATCGATTATACATGCTAATAAAGCACTCTGAGTTAATAGGGGACCGTTTGGATATTTTATCTTCTGATGACTCTTGTGTTTGTTTGAGTTTCTATGGAAACGAAACAGTGACTTTATGTGTATAATGGAAGAATATATATTCCATTGTTTTGCAGAATCGCTGAAACTATCATATGTTTCACTTCATTAAACTGTATTCATATTCATACCCACAGATTTACATTTTGCAAATTTTTTAATTTTTATGTAACGGTAATCATATTGTCTTGAACTGTTAAAGTATAAGGTTCCATGTAACATGTTCGTAACTTCCGGTGTCATGAAGTGTTACCATTCCAACAAAATGAGCCTAGGGTATATGACTTTACAGTTGATATGAGAAAAAAAAAATATGTTACATGCAACGCTTAAAATAATTTAATTCCATACATAATTGATAGCGGAAACTTTTGAAGTTGAAATTATTTTCTGCTAGTACCTTTGCTCTATTCTGGCAATCCAAACTCTCGATAGACATTTTAAAACATAAATAATTAATTGTGTATGTGTGTGCGTGTTTGTGCGTGCGTATGTGTGTTATTATTAGGGTTAAATGTCATTTTCAAAATGATTTCACTTATGTCATGATGGCTAGTATCATTGCACAACATCCCAGGGTGGAAATGCGTCAATTGGGAGACGTTTACATGTGTGCGTGTGTGCGTGTGTGCCTCTGTGTGTGTTGAATTCAAATGTTAATTCATTTAGAAAACTAGCGCCGTCGTTCAAATATTTTCTATTTTTCTTGAGGTTATTGTGTAAAACTGTTATTGGCACACATGTTTGGTCAATATTTTGCTTAAAGGAGCTGTAGCATGTTTTTTGCCAATTTTATTCTTTCCTTTTTACCATTTATATTACACATTTATGCAATTTATAATTACTTTAGAGGGTAATAGTTCTCATTACATGAACCATCTATCCGTAGTCGCAGAAATTTGTGAAGTGGTCATAATGAAAACCACTGGCGGACTTTTCAAAGTGAACACCTTTGACTGGCCGCCAAGTACAAAATGATTCCCATAGCTTTAAAAAAGATGTGCACATGTTTTTTAACCTTAATATTGCGAAGAATTTTTTTTTTTTTCGAATGGCGACATTATTTGTCAAGTTCATGACATTGCTTTATTTCAGAGAAAAACACGTGCTACCCTTTAAACTGTGGAAATAGCATATAGATATCACGTAGTCTCTTTTCTGATAAATCGATTTTATTGCAGTAGTTAGCATTTGGTTGACGAAAGCATATGCCTCCGTCACACAAAAGAAGTTCCTACTACGTTCTTTTCCTTCCAAAAAATGTTGTAAAACGGCCTCGAACGGGACAGAGACAGCTAACTGTTATGAAGAAGTTTTCAAATACGATAGACAATTCTTAGTACGCCCATGTCGTCTTTACTCCGTCCTCTAATAGTTCGTACCATGTTTTGAAACCGCACATCTGCAAATCATAGTGATTAAATTTGTAAAGTTTAGAAACATATCATCAATCAGTATCAGAGCTGTTAGTGAAACAAAATCAGACGGACGAATTGTCAGACGGACATTTTGATTGGTGAATTTTACTTTCATCAAAATCAACTTCTATAAAAGAAAATATTACAATTTACCGCACATCGTATTACAATTTACCGCACCTTTCATCGAACATTTTACCGCACCCCTATTACAATTTACCGCAGTAAACTTTATTACATTTTACCGCGTTTTTAGTACAATTTACCGCAGTATTACATCTTACCGCGTTTTTATTACAATTTACCGCAGTTATTACATCTTACCGCGTTTATTACAACTTACGTCGTAACACCTGTGCCTTGACGCCGTGGTATATGGGGAAGACAACAAGCTATCAACCACAGTCCACAAGTAACACACCAAAACTTACAATATCTCCACTTCACATTCAACCATCCTCTACACAATATAACATGGTTATATTTGGTACAACATTAATATAATAGTACAAATTCTTGTACTTTTCGGGCCGAGTCCCGTGCGGGATTCGAACTCACGCCCTCAGAGTAAGGCAACTATCGACAGCATTGACTGTATCAACAGTTTACCACACGACCATTTCGCTTCGACAAAAATCGAGGTCCAACAATAGATAGTGAAGCTAATTTTACATTCAATACACGGTTGCATCCTCTACACGTCAAGAAATGCACCCTCCCAACCCTCACCCGAAGAGCCAAGAACATTTGCTCAGCGACAGAAGCCCTTGAAACTGAACTGAACCACCTCCGCCATGTTTTCACTCACTACGACGAGTATTCACAGACGTTTGTATGAATCATGTAATAATGGAGTTTTTGTCACTCCGCAAATCAAAGATATACTCTTACTGTTGTTTGCAGACGATATTGTTATGTTTTCATTTATGGTAAATGGTCTGCAGCGACAACTAAATATTTTAGAAGCATTTTGTGACAAATGGGGTTTAGACTTGAACATGGACAAATCTAATATTGTTGTTTTTAGAAACGGGGGAATTGTGGCTAAAAGGGAGAAATGGCTATTACGCGGCAAACCAATGAAGGTAGTCACTTATTACAAATATTTGGGCATTTTATTTTCAAGTCGACTATGCTGGTCCATGGCATGTAAAACCCTCGCCGCACAAGCTAAAAAGGCACTATTTCCGATTCTTTTCAAAGTAAATAAGTTTATTACTTTTGATATTGCTTGTTTACTTGACTCCAAAATATCACCTATTTTGCTAAATGGATCAGAAACTTGGGGAGCAAATTATTTTGAAGTTATTGAAGTTGTTCACACGTCATATTTTAAACGATTTCTTACAGTAGGCAAATTTGCTTCTAATAAGGCCATACTTGGTGAAACAGGCCGTTATCATATGCATATTGAAAGTCAAATGCGAGTCATAAAATTTTGGATTAAACTTATAAGAATGCCGGAATACAGATTGCCGTATCAATGTTATCAAATGTTATTATCTTTAGATAATCGTGGAAAGCACTCATGGGCTGTCGATGTAAACATATATTGTTTTTAAATGGCTTTTCTTATGTTTGGATAAATCAAGATGTTGGTGAAAAACATGTTTTTTTGTCAATGTTTAAGCAACGTATAAAAGACATTTTTATCCAGAAGTGGTCTTAATCAATTTATTCATCCACCTTCCTCAGCCATTATTCTTATTGTAAATCAGTTTTTGGGCCTGAAAAATACATCAGTGTCCTTAATGATAAATCACTTTTAAGAAGTTTCTGTAAATATAGAATATCTCTACATGCCTTAAAAATCCAGTGTTTAAAAAAGGTAATAATACTCTGAACGATTTAACATGTTCAGACTGTGCTTCAGGCCAAACTGAAGATGAATATCATATTCTGTTAATCTGTGAAGCCTTTTCCGAATGCAGGAATAAGTTTTTTAAATGCGTTAATATTAACCAACAAACGATGTACAATCTTCTAAATGCAAAAAATGCTGATGTCATTCAAAATGTTGCAATATTTATAAAACGTTTGATGTACCTTATAAAATCTTATGTAACATCGTCTTCAAAGTCACGTGACCAAATTGATCTTATATAATTTCAACTGTACTATGGGCCACTGAGCCTTACATGCTGAATAAACATGTCTGTCTGTCAACAACGTCATCAGAGCCACCCTCAGCCAAAGAGAGAAATTACCCCGTCAACAATCAGCCCCCTCATCATAAGTATTCCGTATGTCCCTGTAGTCAGCCACCAGATAAGACGACTCCTACAACAGCAAGCAGGACTAGATGTTGTGTTCCAGAAGGGCAAATCACTCTAAACCTCCTACAAGCAGCAGGCAAGCAACAATCTACAGTGAAGGAAGACCCAACTGGAACCAGATAAGTCGTGACTATGAACATTCGTATATAGGTGAAACTGCACGGCCTCTACCACTCCGAGTTAAGGAACACCGAACATCAGTCCTGAAGAAAGACTCTAAATCTGTCATATCTGAACACACACAAGCAAACCCTGACCATACCATCTCCTGGAACGGCATCAACACCTTGAAGGTCAACCGCTTAACCTTTAAGATTAGAAAACTCATTGAAGCATAAACAAATCTATCGCTTGTCATGAATTGCAACCAAAGTTACTTCATCCCTTCGACCTATCATAACCTAATCAAAGACAATCACTAGTATTCCAACCTTATGTCCATCTGGCTACACGTCCTTTGTGTATTAAAGCAACGGTTGTTAACCTCCCTTTTGTGTCATGTATCTCGATCGCGTTGTACATCAAGCCACCCTCCTATATTCACGTTGTACACCAAGGAACTCTCACGAACCTACTCTTCTATCACTAATTACCTTTTCAGTGTACATCTTTTCCAGGGAACACTGGCATGTTATCTCAATTTCAATCCGTTTTCACAATTATCCCCCGTACATCATCCCCCATAAGCTAATCACCTTATTATCTCAATATTTAATTAGGAATGTACATTGCAAAGCAATTGTATATATTCATCACAGCTATATGTATTCTCCTCATGTCATATCCGTGTATCACTTTTTTGAAGACGATGTTAGCTTCTACAACGTAACGTCGCATCCAGTTTGCAATACAAAAGTTGACAATCCATAAAAATGCACGGTAATTTCCGTATTTAAGCCCCGGGCTTAAAAACGGAAAATCGCTGTTTCAGAAGTGACCAATTTAAACCCAGGGTTAAAATTCGATAATGGCAAAAAAAAAAGGTTAGTTAAACTCAAAAGATTCGGTATTTCTATACTTTTAGGTCTTTGATAAGAGCTTCATTTTTTGAAAATAAATGTATTAAACATTTTGAATATATGTTTACCCGAATGAGTATTTCAAATGTGAATGTGAATCGTAAAGTTAACTGCCTAGCAAATAACATGAACTTCAGTTATCATGACAGTAAATGACTGACTGATCAAGTTTGACGTCAACGACAACTAGTCTCTAATGACACTGATCCGAGTGTTTTCAAGTCATCATTATCATCCACTGAACTTCACTCTGGATGTTCGTTTTTTATTAGAAATTTCACCGGTTGAGAGGGGGAAAAATAGAGAATTCCAAAAGCATTATTATTGTATAGTTCATAAAATAAAGGTAATTTATGATACTCTCTTCTTTCCTTTAACGATTCTGTCTCATAAGTTAGAGAAGCATATTTAGGCAGGCCAGTAACTATCCTGCCTGCTTCGAACTGAACTTTGTCAATTTTCCCATCAGCCATCACACAGTTCACATTCATATTCAAGATGTGGTCTTATAAATTACAATGTAGATCTTACTCAGAGTATTTCAATTTGACATACATTTTAGCAAACGAGGGGGTGGTGACCAAAAGCTCGGATTTTATGTAACTATTAAATCATCTTTTAAGCGAGGGGAGTACACCACTGAGAACATACCAAGGAGTCACAGGAGAGCAATTGGGAGATTCCGCTGCGGCACCTCTCCTCTACGTATTGAGACACGTCGCTACACTAATACACCGGTAAATGAGAGGAGATCAGTCGCTACACCATGCACTGGTAGATGTGAGGAGAACAGTGGCTACACCAATACACCGATAGATGAGAGGAGATCGGTCGCTACACCAATACACCGGTAGATGAGAGGAGATCAGTCGCTACACCAATTAGATGAGAGGAGATCGGTCGCTACACCAATACACTGGTAGATGTGAGGAGATCGGTGGCTACACCAATACACCGGTAGATGAGAGGAGATCGGTCGCTACACCAATACACCGGTAGATGAGAGGAGATCGGTCGCTACACCAATACAGCAGTAGATGAGGGGAGAACGGTCGCTACACCAATACACCGGTAGATGAGAGGAGATCGGTCGCTACACCAATACAGCAGTAGATGAGAGGAGAACGGTCGCTACACCAATACACCGGTAGATGAGAGGAGATCGGTCGCTACACCAATACACCGGTAGATGAGAGGAGATCAGTCGCTACACCAATTAGATGAGAGGAGATCGGTCGCTACACCAATACACTGGTAGATGTGAGGAGATCGGTGGCTACACCAATACACCGGTAGATGAGAGGAGATCGGTCGCTACACCAATACACCGGTAGATGAGAGGAGATCGGTCGCTACACCAATACAGCAGTAGATGAGGGGAGAACGGTCGCTACACCAATACACCGGTAGATGAGAGGAGATCGGTCGCTACACCAATACAGCAGTAGATGAGAGGAGAACGGTCGCTACACCAATACACCGGTAGATGAGAGGAGATCGGTCGCTACACCAATACACCGGTAGATGAGAGGAGATCGGTCGCTACACCAATACAGCAGTAGATGAGAGGAGATCGGTCGCTACACCAATACAGCAGTAGATGAGAGGAGAACGGTCGCTACACCAATACACCGGTAATTGAGAGGAGATCGGTCGCTACACCAATACACCGGTAAATGAGAGGAGATCGGTCGCTACACCAATACACCGGTAGATGAGAGGAGATCGGTCGCTACACCAATACAGCAGTAGATGAGAGGAGATCGGTCGCTACACCAATACAGCAGTAGATGAGAGGAGAACGGTCGCTACACCAATACACCGGTAGATGAGAGGAGATCGGTCGCTACACCAATACACCGGTAAATGAGAGGAGATCGGTCGCTACACCAATACACCGGTAGATGAGAGGAGATCAGTTGTAAAGACATTGCCAAAAACAAGCGAGAGCCACTTCCGAGGCGGTCGGTCGGTTGATCACCAATATGGCGTCATAAACACTGATGACGTCAAGTGCACAAGGTCTATTTATAGGTGTGAGAGAACGTCACGTTGTTGCGTCACAGAGGTTGAGCCTTATGGATGCGGAAGTGTTATGGCGTGGGGAGGGATTTGTTAGGACAGGAAGACGGATCTTGTTACCATTGGTAGTAATCTGACAGCACGCCGCTATAAGGTTCTGCAACCCGTCGTTGTTCCTTTTCTCCGCCAGAACCTAAGAACGATGTTCCAGCATGTGCTCCATTTACAATCAGATGAAAGCATTATTCCAAGATGTTTAAGAGATTGTTTTCAAAGTTGACACGCTGATTTTCAAATTTCAAATTTTTAAATTATTATTTTTAAAGGCGCTGTAGCACGTTTTTCTTACTGAAATGAGGTGCTCTCACAAAAACGTAAATAAGTGTTACCAATGGCTACATAATACTTCTGAATCAATAAAAAGAGTTCTAAAACGAATGCACATGGTTCGGTTGAGCCATGCGAGTCCATTTCCCATCGAGCGGCCATGTTAATGTGTTCACATTAAAATGACCGTTCGAAGGTAGTTCAAGTGGCCTGATTGATGTAGCGATACCTAAACACTCAGAGTATTGTTTTAAATATTGTACAATGATGGAATGGTTCGAACTCCCAAGTTCTCTAAGACCAATATATCAACCTCTCACACTGTAGAGTTCTACACCAATGTCGCTTTATACTTCCCACCATTTTCTTCGAATACGGATAACCGTTTTTCTATGGATACGACTTATCGGGTTGTGTAATGACATTTTACCAATAAACGATGCAATATTTTTTTTTTAAACTGTAATAAGTAACGCCAAATTTGAGAAAACATTATATACAAACAAAAACGTACCACAGCGACTTTAAGATTTAGAGTGAGTGCTTCCTTTTTGCTGGGATTATAGGTAACACGCCGACGTTTTGCCTAACAGGATAAAGTTTGAAGTATCCAGTTCAGGTGAGGTGAGGTGAGTTGGAGTTTAACGCCGCTTTCAAGAGTATTTCAATTAAATCGCGGCTGCTAGTATTATGGCAGGGAGAAAGATCCTGAAAAAAACCTGCGAGCATCGGCTGGAACTAGCGAACCATGGGTGGTACTGCACCGAAATTCAGTGTAGCATTGCACCCAAACCCGACTGCGTGTAGAACAGTTCTCTACTGCAGACACAGTTGCCGTGCCCCTGGAAGGATTCGAATCCAGGACGTCTTGATCGGACGCCGAACGCGCTAACCACTGCGCTATCCCGCCCCCTATCCTGTTCAGTGTATCTCGCGTGATTCCTTGTTTGAGAGATCATCCCATCAGGGCAAGATGTCGTTGGTGTAGGGAACGTCAACATTGGGATAATCGACGTTGGAACAATGTGATGTTTTCAGATGAATCGAGGTTTACTGTGGACTTTCCGGACAGGCGTAGGAAGGTGTGGCGTCGACGAAACGAGCGCTTCCATGACGTCAACGTCATTCAACATGATCGATTTGGTGGTGGGTCTGTAATGATGTGGGGAGGCATCACTGCTGCTGGAAGAACGGCCTTACATGTTGTTGCCGGACGTGTGACAGGCCAGTCTACCGGGACAATATCTTAGCAGCCCATGTTGTGCCCTTCGCACGTCGTCATGGTCGCTGTTTCATCTTTCAGGATGACATTGCAAGATGTCACAGAGCAAGGATTGTTAATGAGTACCTCCAACAAGAGAATGTTACCACACTACCATGACCAGCACTGAGTCCAGACCTCTCGCCCATCGAGCATGTCTTGGACATCCTGGGACAGCGGTTACGTCAACGTCAACAACGTCCTGCCAATGTCCAAGAACTTGCTGCTGCGTTGCAAGAGGAGTGGAATAATCTTGGCCAAAATGACTTGAGACGTCTAATAAGGGGTAGGCCACGTCGTATCCATGCCTGTTTGCCCGTTACTGACTTTGCTTTCATATTATGGTAATTCTGATGTTGCGCCCCGAGTATGGTTTTGTCCTCAGTATGGACATTGTGTGTGTCATTTACACCACCAATGATGTGGAATAAATCGATATGTGTTCCCTTAATTTGGTTTCGTTATTTGTCTCTTCTTTAGATTCATAATTTTCTTTTAATAACACTTATAAATCCAATATCCCCTACTTTTTTTGCATAGTATATCAAAAGGCACCACTTCAGTTGGTGTGTAATACACATGGAACGTTTTAGAAAGATATCATGAACGATTTTCGAGTACTGCTCCGGAAACGAAATGATTACGGACAGACAAGCGGACCCTGCGACGACTTTATCCCACCGGTGGAATAAAAAGGACAAAGAACCGATTCTTGTGCAACCCCAGCTGATAACCTTGTAAATATGTGAATAAGTTGACGAAATATATTTGAAAAACTAGATGAGCGTTTGCGGGACACCGCAAAAGCAGAGCAGCTCCGAAACTTTGGGACTCGCCTTTCCCTGTTCCGCCTTCTCCTCAGCATAAATAATATGGGAAGTTTTATGGACAAAAAAATTTTCATTATTCAAGTTAGTCTAACAAGTTGAATCATCACTGGGGTCACTTTTCACAAGTTTGTTCTTAAAACCTATGTCTGATTTCAAAATTGGATCAAAGGATTAACATGGCCTTAACCAATATATCATGACCTTGACCTTTGACCTTCAAGGTCACACCATCAATGATTACATTTCATTGTGTATAACCATCATGCAATGACTCAAAGTGTTCATTGTTAACATAAGGCATTCACAATAGCATGTTTAAGTTGTGACCTTGCTGTGACCTTGACCTTTGACAGATTTTAGTTTTCAAATCTTGGTCTTTCTCCATAGCTGATATATATCAAATAAGAGCCTGACAGCACAAATGTTTTTAAAGTTATCATGTTTACAAGGATTATTGAAGTGATTTAAGAACTCATGACCTTAAAATATATGAGGTGTTGATACCTTCATGGAAAAAGGTTATTTAGAGATTTCAGAACTGGTCACCATGACCATATCTCGTGATCTTGACCTTTTATCTTAAAGGTCACACAGTCAATGATCACTTTTCATTGTGTATAACAATCATGTAATGATTCAAAGTGTTAATAGTTAAAATAAGGCATGTTCGCAACTGCATGCTTAAGTTGTGACCTCGCTGCGACCTTGACCTTGGGCAGATCTTAGCGAAAACCTTTTCAAATCTCAGTCTTTCTCCATAGTTGATATATACCAAGTTAGGGCCTGATAGCACAGAAGATGTTGAAGTTATGGTGTTTACAAGGATTTTTGTAGTGATTTAAAAACTCATGACCTTGACCTTTGACCTTGAATGTGAGCATGTCAAAATAATTCCCCAGGTGTACAATAAAGAAGCTATATATATGAGGTGTTGATACCTTCATGGAAAAAAGTTATTTAGTGTTTTCAGAACTGGTGACCCCTATCTCGTGACCTTGACCTTTAAAATTCAAGTTCCCACAATCAGTGATCACTGTTCATTGTGTATCAAAATCATGTAATGATTAAAAGTGTTAATAGTTGAAATAAGACATTTTCGCAAAAGCATGCTTAAGTTGTGACCTCGCTATGACCCTGACCATTGACGGATGTTAGGGAAAACCTTTTCAAATCTTGGCCTTTCTCCATAGTTTATATACACCCAATAAGAGGCTGATAGCACAGATATTTTTCAAGTTATCGTGTTTACAAGGATGTTTTTAGCAATTTCAAAACTCGTGACCTTGACCTTTGACCTTGAATGTGAACATGTCAAAAAAATTCCCCAGGGGCATAAGTAAGAAGGTATGTATATGAGTTCTCAAAACCTTCTAGGAAAAACGTTATAGCGAATACAAAAGGCGCCGGCAGCGGCGGCGGCGGCGACCTATACTCCACAAAAACTGATAGCAGCTCCGACTAAGTCGGAGCTCCTAATAATGTCACTAATAGTAAACCACCTTTCTCTCTTCAGATAATCAAGTTAAAAATAAGTGTACATGGTTTCGTAAGGCCATGGGGATCGTGTTTGTCATTCGAAATAATAAATTGTGTTCACAATAAAATGGTCGTCATGCAATTTTTGTTTTAAAGGGGCAGTAGCACGTTTTTTCGCTCAAATAAGTTGATGAAATAATTTCACCAATTGTAAAACATCCTTCTCTCTTCGGAAAATAAACTTTAAAATGAGTGTACATGTTTCGGTAAAGCCATGAGAATCGTTTTCGTAATACAAAATAATAAATTGTGTTCACAATAAAATGGCCGCCATGCAATTTTTGCTTTATACGCAACATAGTTTTTACCACTACAGATAATTGGTTTGTGTAATAAGATGTTTTACCCTCTAAAGGTTATTTAAATGACATAAACTATCATTATAAATTGGAAATTTGAAAAAATAAATTTTGCAAAAAACGTGCTACTGCCCCTTTAACGGTCATTTTACGACATACCGCATGACGTTATCGGCACCTCTATTCGCGGTAGATATGTTACTCTGTGTGTTATTCAAATAACATACACATCTCAAGATAGTGAGGAATTTAAATTGCCTTGTATGATTAACTGATCGTTGTTCTTTCCCTTATATAGTCTTAGATTGATAGTTTAATAAATACTAATTACACGATATATCGTCAAAATATATTGATCAAAACTGCCGTGCCGTCGGGCTTATAGGTTAAGTAGGTAAATTAAAAAATGATGTTAAAATTATGAAATACGTTCGGTGAGCCCTTATTTTTATTTCTGAATTCGTTTCATTGACCTGCGCACATCATATTACATTTCTAGCAATATCTAAAATATGTGTGTCGGTGAAAATTTCTGCTGCACAAAAAGTCTTTACTTTAAATTGTGTTTCTCATAACACATATATTGCGGGCAGATATAGTCGTTGGTTCCGTCTGTATGTCCGTCTGTCAGTCTGTCTGTCCGTGATCACATCATTACCGTAGCAGTATTCGAAGGGTAGAGCTTTTTCCGGAGCAGAGTTTTAGAACTACTCATGCAATTAACACAATTTTTGTATACTACCTGATCATATCATGTAGATGTGTATTTTGGGGCTTTGAACTTGAACTTTTTTCTGTTTCCATAGCAACATTTTGGATTTTGTGTTTGAGATTGGTATTAACTTTGAAATGAAGGGGAGGGGGGAGGGGGGACATAAAGGACATACGCATTTACAACGGTGGGTTTTTTTTTGTTTCACTAGGAACGTGTTTGAGTTCGACTTTGGTCAGGGGTAGGTTCGTTTCCGGAGAAGAAGTCTAAGCAAACCTTCATAATATCTTCCTGAAACTTGCATGTGTATTAATATATAATAATGAGAATACTTATACTGCGCTGAACAAGCCAAGAAGGGGCATGTTCAATGCGCAAACATTATTACTTTGGTGTATGGACCAACTTCGTTTCTTTATCATTCTCAGTACCTTGCTGTCAAATATGGCACATATGTTATTACCCACTGAATAAAGTGGGGCCATTTAATATTTTCTGATTTCTGTTAATTTGTTTTGTTTCCATAGAAGCATGTTGGGCTGTATTCAGGAACAGGTCCATTTCTGGAGCAGAACTGCATGTAAACTGACGGGCAAAAGGAAGTATAACACTCACTTGTTTTCGATTAATTAAATATTTTAAAGAGATGAGATGCATTTTATTATGGCACGATACAATAACACCTTTCTTCAGCAGTTTGAATGACTTAATTGGTGACTGTTTTATTTTTTAACAAAATATCATTATTTAAAGAAGACAGGGGTAAGAAATGAAATTTACACCATCATGAGCCCTACCATGTTCAAAATGTTGTAAATGTGTGCAGGACGAAGCACATTTATTGATGTTCACATGTGTATGTGTACATGAGTATGTGTTTTATGTCGATGAACAGTTGTGTTTTATCAAAATTAAGTTGGGGGAATTTCAAAAGTTAAACCGCGTAGAGGTATTCTTTGACTAATTTAATGTTTTGGACTAATTTCACAAACTAGTCCGTTTTTAATACGACGTCGAAAACTCGAGATTTTTTACTTTGAAATGTATACATATGATAAATACAACTGATCCATATACTTTCTTGTGCCTGTATATCACAATTTAAGGGTGCGTTCAAGAAGGGCACATGTTCTATGCATATAACATGGCACATGTGCCCTTTTTGAACGCACCCCATCAATTATCTTTCACAGACGTGCTTTACAAATTATGTGGGACCGGTGGGATATGTCATCTTCTGATTACTCTTTTTATTTTTAGAAAAATGTTAATACATTTATAGGATATCTAACGAGCTTTCCCTTTCATATCAAGTTTATGTCTCGAGTGAACTAAATTTGCTTTGTCTCGAGGATTGGCGAGAGACAAACCAAATTTCTTTCACGAAGGACATAAACTTGATATGAAAGGGAACAAGTTACCAAATTCTATTTCATACGATTTATAGTGTTTTACAATATATTTGTGTTGTTCCTATAAAGGAACCAAACAGCGGAGTAATATTAACCCTGTAACATCATCTAAGTTCATAACATTGCGACGTTGAATATTCACGCTTTTAAAATCAGGTCATTTTATAATTCGTGATGTTCGGTATGATGACAGCAGTTGCACTAGTCATTCTGAAGCATACGCAATATAAAATGACTCTGCTCGAGGCCTTGAGGTGAGATCTGTCCTTTGAATAACGTCATGTCTCGGCGGCCGTCATTCGCATGTTTGCCGTCATCGAAATGTATAAAGAAATTAAAACAATATCCTTAAATGAAAATCACCGTTGAAATGCCTTTCCGTTCGGTTATTTTTGCCTTGTGATTATAAAGTCACTGTGTACCCTAACGTATACGTTGTTTTCATCGAATAAGTGAGTATAATAGATCTATTCCGTAGCAATGTCATTCCAAACGTTAAGAGTGAGAGCCAAACCTATTGCTGTATTTTCAACTTTGTGCATAATTATTCATTAAAATCAATCATTGTTACATTATACATGAGATGAGATATGACTTTAACCAAACGAATAAATAAATAAAACAAGTGCTGAATGAGATGCATAAGAAATGTTGTACCTTGTACGGGTTTGTGGTAGTGTCAATGAACTTGAACATCATAGATCCACCAGCAAAGTGCATGTCATTCTCAGCAAATAAGCCAGGCAATCCAGCCAGAAGGAACAGACAAAACGTCAACTCCATATTGTGTATTCAATGTAGTCTCTGTTAGCAGTTATCGCATTTTCTGAAATGAATAACAGAGAGAACTATTTCCCCATATGGTTGAAAATTACCGAGTTAATATTATTGATATGAGCACATGTGCACATATCACGTTTGCCTAGCAACCATTGTTTCACCGCGACCTCCCCTATTACCTCATAAAACGATTGTTCGTGACGTCACTGTAGCTTGTCGTCGCAAGAGAAGTGGACCGTTTCCTGGCTATTCTTACGCGAATCACATGGAATAAAATGGGTAATAAAGAAATTATTACACTCGAAAGTGTCATATGACTTTCACGAAGCTCGTGCAAATTTGTGTATAACCCTCGCTGTCGCTCGGGCAATAATACTCGTTTCGTAAAAGTCATATGACACACTTTCTCGAATAATAATTTCTATATACGACGCCTTAACAACGTTCAATATTGATGAAATATTGATGACATATTTCATATGCACAAAACAGTTTTCCTTAGCATACATGTATGTATCATTTGTATGAGTAACACGTAGCATAATATGAAGTTATTTAACGATAATAATGAATCAGATTAACATCACAACTATAGAAATTGACATGTATAGATTTTGGAGATGAATCTTATTTATAATTGAAGGAATTATATTTGAGTTTCCGAAAATAACTTTATTAATAAGATACTAATTAAAAAATATAAATTGCAAATCCAGTGAATATGTGTTTGTTTCGTAAAGGTGCCACAGACTCAGGATACAGATAGTGTGCAGACATTTGCTGTATTATAGAGAGCGATGTAATATAAAATATAACAGGGACATCTTTAAAGAACTTAAGTCTTGTCTTTTATAATAATAATGTTTGCATCTTGTTGGGGTTTCCCACTAATATTTTGGAAGCAGTGAACTTCTTTAATTATGATTAAAATTACGTCGAAATGTTATAAATTCAATTGAGATCGTTTATGACAGGCTCTTATTTCTGAAAGAAAAACACATATCATCATCATAATTTGTTTCTGGTGTAATATTTAATTCTGAACAAAATAGTGTAAACATTGGTCTGCATGAATAATTATTGACAAAATAATTCAAGTTTGAAAATGTAGTACAGTTTTAGAACTACTGTATTATTTCATTTTTTTCATAGACCAGTGTAAACATAATTGATATTAAACATTTATTACATTAATTACTAATTTTTCATGACAATAATAATATAATAACATTATATAATAATATTTGTATTATTATATGTAAATATTCCACTAACAGTCATCAATAATGTCGTACTCAGGACCACTATAGCTCTTTAACAAGCTTTGTAATAAATTCAAAGTCCAAATTTGTAAATGAGCTAGGTTAGGATATTCTGAACATAATCATGTAAAATTTATGCATTTTGCATGCACTTAATATTGAATTTCAACCCATTGAATCGATTAGGTAACATTTTTATTATGACGTCAAACACGCACCTGCAGGCAATTTTGTGATTAAGAATACGTTCAATATATTTAATTCATTATTTTTCTCCATAAAATAAAATTGTATATAGATACTAATAACATCAAAAGACCTCTTAAATGATCGGTGCATTTCGGAAAGTTTCTACTTAGTAGAACGATATTATCAAAAATATATACTATGTTTATAAGACCACATTTTGAGTATGCTTGTGAGGTATGGGATGGTTGCTTGACTAAACAAGCTAACAAATTAGAAAACTTCAACTTGAAGCGGCCCGCATAGTTACAGGTCTTCCAAGATATGCCTCTTCCCGTTCTTTGTATTTTGAAACAGGATGGGATTTACTTTCTGAGAGAAGGAGGAGATACAAATTGACATTATTCTATAAAATACAGAAAGGTCTTGCACCCGTTTTTCTTCAGGATTTACTTCCCCCTTTAGTAGGCAACCGGACATGTTATCAATTAAGAAATTCTAATAATTTCAGCCAACCTTCTACGAGACTGAAGTATTCAACATCATCATTTATTCCATCATCAATTAAATTATGGAATAGCATTCCCTTAGCAATCAGGAATTCTGATTCTGTTTCATCATTTAAGTTTAACATTCATACCAAAGAATAATGTGCACCTGTATATTTTTCGTAAGGAATAAGAAAATTAAATGTTTTACACACACGGTTAAGATATATGGCCAGCTCACTTAATTATGATTTATTTAGAATAAATGTAAGACATGATGCATGTTGTCAATGTGGTCATATGTGTGAAAATGTTTTTCATTATTTCCTTGAGTGCCCATTGTACTTTACTCAGCGTAAAACGATGTTTAAATCTTTAGAAAATATTGTTAGAAACAGAACAACAATAAATATTGAACTTATTTTACATGGCGATGCAGGTCTCTCTATCTTTGAAAATCAGAATGTTTTCAAAATTGTACATATTTATATCTCTCAAACTAAACGCTTTGTCTAACTTACTCTTGTAAATATCCTTACCACCTGTCCATCTCGTGTGTGCATTGTTGTGATATCAAGTTACCTGGAAAGGGCTCCCTTTCTTGACTGAATAAAATATGTTTCAATCAATAACATCATGTGAAAGCCCATTGATTTCTCATTTGGAAAATGTGAACTTTTTCATGAATCAGGGAACTTCGTCACAGACTTTCGTCGTATGGATGTCAAAAGGTTAGAAGTAACTGACGTACATTTGTATCAATACGTAAATACCACCCTGACTGAATATGCGGCCCGCAGCAGCGAGCATCGTTTAATTATATGATATATATGATATATGATATCTAACGAGCTTCCCTTTTCAAATCAAGTTTATGTCCCGAGTGAAATAATTCCACGAGGGACATAAACCTGATATGAAAGAGGAACGACTTTTGTATCCTATTTTTTACCAACTTGTATTTGGTACGATATTATATTAACAGTTTAAAACATCAACTACCAGGGCTCTGTTCCATAACAGCGAGCGCTTGTAATCGTTCATTGATCGCTACATTGATCGCTACATTGAGCGCTACATTGAGCGCTACATTGAACGAGGTTTGCTCGCTTTGCGCCAAAACGCTACATTGAGCAATCGCATTCAAGAGAGGTTTAATTTAGCGCTCAATGAGCGATTATACACGCTGGCTGTTATGGAACAGAGCCCAGGTCTCGTATAGAAAAAATAAAATGTTTGAAGAAATTACGATGATTTAATCATTTTCACAAGCATGTTTTCGACCATTACGGTTCTTTCAGGTGAATGACGTCGAGTCGGTTGGTGCGTCATAAGTGCAATTATGACGTCACGATACTGATGATGGACATAACGTACAATATCAAGGGCAAGTTTCCCCATTTAAAAAGGAATCACTAACAAATATCCTCTCTATAGTCACTGACAAAATATGTAAGTCATCACATGTAGATACGTGTAAAAATCTATAAGTACTTACTGTGTTTCCAGCTACTGTAGGTGATAAAACACAGAACTAACTGGCACTTGTTGTCGGCTCCTGTGACTCGGAAACCTATTGATTGTATCATCAACATGGAATATATATCGCCAATAGCTCCACCCTTACAACAAAGTTATCCAGTAAATAGCCAGGTGGGCTATCAGCGATAGAAGCCCAATTCTTTTATATCACCACATATCATCGTCACCTACACAATGCGATTTTCACATCAGTCACATTTCAATTGTCTAATCCCGTATTGTCAACGAACGTTTGTACTTTCGTATCGATGAATGAGACAGTAACGGAATGTAAATAAAGATCACTGGATAAAGGATAACTTAAATTCAATAATGTTCTATATATTGAAAATGGTCTCAAATTTTCGGTTTAATCAATATAAAATGTGGAAAGCGGTGATTTACAATGTCATTGAGTAATTCATTTATCTGAATAAGATTACTCTGATACGATTGATGTCTGTGTGAGAAAGTTCTTCAGAACGTGTAAAGACGTTTGATGTACAGCGCTACACGATAATGTATTGTGACCCCAACATATTCTTTATAACCTTATGTCGTTAATGGCTCTGTTTTGAAGGTATGAAGGTATATTAATAACGTCCAAGTCGGTCATGTTATTGGTGAATTAATGTCGATGTGCGGATAATAATAATAATAATAATAATAATAATAATAATAATAATAATAATAATGATAATGATAATGATAATGATAATAATAATAATGATAATAATAAAAATGATAATATGATATTTTTGTTTCATGTTGCTCGTTACTTATTCAATTTGATAATTATATTTGATTTACTTCACTTACGCAAATCAAAATACTGTACAAACAACAGAGGGAAATAAAGAAATAAAATAGTCTATTGTATATTTGTAATGCATCAATATGAATCTGAAAATTGCTATCGATTGGGTTTTGTCATGGTGTAACTCTAGCTGTCATATTTGACGATTGAAGGCAACCGTTTCAAAGTCTTCACAAAGTCCTCAAAGTACTAATTGGTGATGAAACGTATCATTTGATTAAAGTGACAAAATGATCATATTCTAACTTTGGTTAGATCTAACATTTGTAAATCAAATCAAACATATTATACTGGTTAAATAATTGTTACTGATCACTTTGGAAATCAGAAATGAAACACTGTTGTCGAGAGATTGATCCAAAGCTATTGTAAGCAAACTGTCTACAAATTTAATTGAAATATTATAATAACAAAATGACAGATGTTTGAAGGTTTTTTTTATCAAAGGAGAAGTTATTTAAAGGTTCATCCATTGTGATTCATCAAATTTGATTTGGCTTCAATACGTTCCAACACACCATATGTGCTATTTACAATACAAACAAATTTACTAACCCATAAAAGATCACTTGTATTTTGCAACGTTAATGTTAGCGCATTATTTTACAGATACCCACGTGGTCGTACAACTTAATAGTGGAACTAAAGGTGTAAGTATTACGTTTGAGATGTAAAGCAGTATTCTGTAACTTTATTCTTCACAATTCTTACTCCTAAAATCATGAACTTATTTTTTATAACTGCATTTCTTTTAAGCAGATACACTCTTTACAGTGGACAGAATTTTGTTCTTAAAGATGCATCCATTGTGTTTAATTTTTTTTTAAATTGCCTTTAATACGTGCCAACATACATTGTGTGCTGATATCAGTTCAAATAATTCCACTCAACTTGCATAGTCATCCCCAATCGCCAAACATATCATAATTACTTGTTTCCAATTAAAATCGAGTAACATCATTATGCATGTGCAGAAACCGAAAGTACACGTCCTATTTACATGAACAGTAGTTATATGACCTATTGAACATCATCGACCCTAATTTGTTATTTTGTTTGGTTTAAATAAGATTCCAAAATTATGTTTGACTCATTGGCGCGCCACACGCTGTGCATGGTCCGGTTTTCTATCAGAAATCACAACTTTTACCTTCATATCGTCAATATGCTAAGTCGACTATCATCAAAATGGTAGTTTTCGGTAACAGTCAGTTCTTCTCGATAAAACAACACACATTATAACGTTTAGCATATGTGACCCCAAACAACTCAATGGATGTACCTTTAACTCGTAGTGTATATTATCTCTTTTGAAGGTAGTGCAAGTAACCTTTGAAGTGTTAAGTACTAATCGCATGTTGTTGCACTAATCATTTTGAGCAAACACATTCCTATACTACAAGACATCAAACTACGTGAATAAACTCCAGACTATATATATAGAACATAATCTCACATAACAATATTAAGAACACACGACGAATATTGAGCATATTGAATTTCTAAGCTAAAGCGATCATCATAGTCGATATATTGATCCCAAAATTTTTCTTTGTGATATGTAGTTGTAGCGACAAAAGTGACTTGAACACAGTGTAAGACATCACAGTTCAAAATAATGTTACAATCATACATGTTCATAATAATAATGGGAGCGTAGTTTTGTTCTTGTGACGATGCAGGCAGCTTGGTTTTGAATTTTCTGTACCTAACTTTGGTACGAAACCTTTAGAGCATTTCGCAATTAGAGAGAATATTTGCATAGTTTATTTCACGAGTCAATAGAAAGCAATGTCATTAGAATACACTATTCCTTTATAGTTAATTGATGGTTTGATTACATAAATTTAATTTTAAATTAATGAAACATTTTCAAAAAAGGTCGTAAAAAGTATGTATTTGATGTATGACATTATTTACTGTGTTCTTACATTACACAAGCACACATAGAAAAGAGAAACAGAATCGTATCATATCACTAAAGGCAAAACATGACCTATGCTCAAAGCCACCTGAAAGCACACACTCCTCTGACACTCTCTTGACTTTATAACTGTATCTTCTTATTTTTCAATCTAAGTTAAGCATTTAGCATTATCTCGAGCTCTATAACTTCGAAAAAAATTGTTTTCATTTGGCGACAAAAAATGAGTCTATTACAAGTAAATAATTACTTGACAAACTGTATGGTATTTGATGTACATCTGATCTTTAGGGATCCGTCTTGATGGGTTGAGGGTTGTGCTTTAACCACCATACCATGTATATGTCATATTTGTTGTACTCTTAGCTACATGGCCTTCGATTCTGAATAAATGAAATGTAATGTAGGTTAAGGGTTAAATAATTTTCATGGATAGGGATTACGATTTTAACCCGAAATGAATTTGTTTGGATATTTTTAATATCAACATTAATTTGCGAAAACTTAAAACGTGATGGATGACCGCGGGGAAAATATGGTTTAATATACACATTTCAAATTTGATAATAAGAACAATATCATACAAATCTAAAGTTTTCGTGAAATGCAGTCGAACAGATCTTGAAGTCGTATATTATTTTCGCCAATGTGAATGTTCGCCCATAGGAATCTTCGCCTATAGGAATCTATAGACCCCGTTGAACAAGAAAAAAGTGAGCATGGCTCATATACCCCCGCCTTCCGCTATCCGTCCATTGAGAATTATAGATGTGAAGGTTACTATGTTTAAAAAACAGCTTCAAGCATCATAATTTTGTCCAAAATAATTTTAGGAACTGACTGTTATTACAAAATTTCATTCACCGAGATATGTAATATTTTTCAGGTAACTTAATTTTTCCCATTAGAGCATCACACCGGTAATTTGTACCAAGTTCAATTACAGATTCCAGGGCTTCATAACTCCGTAAAAAATGATATTTCGGAACTGGTTTTCGAACTCGATGAAGAGTATTATCTGGACTACCTGCATATTAAATTTCATTCACCTAGATGTAATAGTTGCCGAGAAAACTTGTCCCTATTGGAGCATCACAGTTCTTTTCGTACTAAGTTAAATTTCGGATTCAAGGGCCATTACTCTGTAAAAAATAATATTACGGAACTGGTTTTCGAACTCGATAAAGAGTATGGTCATGAGTACTCACAACCAAAATTTCATTCACCTAGGTTGAACAGTATCCGAAAAAACTTGTCCTCATTGAACACAATAAAACTCAGTCCAAAAAGTGACGTTTCCATGGAAACGACAAAAAAATATAAATCTCAGAAAATTGACAATTGTCTGTGCGCGATCGGAAGAACATGGTTAACAACTGTACAAAGTTTGGTTGATGTACCTTTGACGGTTTTTGAGAAAATTCACCGGACGATCTACATATAAATCAATGTTGTTTTCGTGTAGATTGAAGTAGTAAGTGCTGAGAGTTCAAATAATTTCAGCGTCTAGAGCGGATTAACCTCATTTAATCCATACATGCTAGGCTGTTTATAAAGTATAATACCCCTCAAAGTAATCGTACTTCCCCTTTGTGTGCCAAATAAACTTCGTTATCTATTTCATACTGGACAGACATGTTTGACCATGGCAATAAGTCTTAAATTATATGAGAGGTAACCAGATATGCTATCTAGAAATTTGAACATGCTTGTGAGTAGTAAAACGACACAATATCTTACAATAAGATAATTTGGATACAACGTATTTTTACGCTGCAGAGTTAGTAATGGTGGCTGAGAGGGTGCACTTGATTTCGTGTCAATGCGCGAAAAAGTCACAACGAAATCCCGAAATCGCAAAATCATGAAAAGAGGGAAATTATCAAGGTGAAGTTGCAAATTTATCAAGACGATATTGCGAAGCAGACACAAAAACGAAATAATGTTTTTTTTATTACCCATATGGTTGAAAATAACTAAGTTCATATTTTCGATACAGCACAATTGTACATATCTCTTTGGCCTAGCAACCCTTTTAGAGCAGGTTCGTTTTCAATTGTTCATGCCATAGCGTGCTATCCCAAGTGAAGTGAGCCGTTTTCTGGTTAATTTAAGCAATTTAAATGAAATAAAATGAACAATAAAGAAATTATTAAACTCGAAAGTGTGACTTTTACCAAACTTGTGCAAGCTGTTGTACAACTCTGGCTCTTGCTCGGAAATACAATAATAAATAAATAATAAGGCATATTTTCTCGGGAAATAATATCTCCATATAAGCAATTCAGTCAATGGTTTACCACTATGGTCAAATGTGAATGTCTATTATGAAATGATTTCAACAATTAAAAATAACTTTGCTTCCAGTTGTTTCAACATTAAATTTTGTTTTTTTTCCTGTATTGTGAATATTTTTAAATATTTGACCAACAGTAGAGTGGTCGTATAGTTTATAATAACAAGCGTATCAGGGTGTTTGTCGTGTTAGAGTTTCCTTATTTGATTGATGGAGTGAGATGCGTAATACTCTTCCTATGTGCGTGACTATGGACGATGGCTCGTTCGGTGTCTGACGTCATTGATGACGTAATTGAAAGATGGAGGCATGACTATAGCGTCATCTTAAACGTCGACTCCTATGAAACCAATGTTACTAATGGAGGATACCGATGGATTGAGGTAGCCATGTGCTGCTTAATGATACAAACAGTATGTGTGAAGTTAGAGCAGATATCGGCAACGCCAACAAGGGTAAAGCTCAACTCAACAACGCACCCTAAGCATCCGGCCTCTATCACACCGAGCGATTACCCTCACAACTCCAATATACAAGCTGCAGTTATGGAGCAGAATCAAATATACTAAATGACTCCCAAAACGCAAGAAACGTGGACCATTACAAACTCACACGTCAATCATACATGTAGGTTCTCGTAAAGCCAGAAAAAAGTCATACGAGGTATAAATAGACATTCTCTGAGACAAAGTCATGATATGGGCGTACATGTAGGCGGAAAGATGCCACCTGATCTAAAATATCTACAAGGTACAATATACAGTGCTGTGTCAGAATAAATGGACATCATACGCCGTGAACCGTGGACTAAATCAAGGTTGCTTGCTTTCCCTGTGCTTTTAACTCACAGTAATATCGGTATGATATAGATATTGTCGAGATAACCTTCCTGGCGTATGCTAATGATCTAGTACTCTTCATGTTTTATTAGATATTTTACATACTTCGTGTTTGCAAAATAAGCTAAAAATCAATATAAAATATAAAAGTATTACATTTCAGATACCCGTCCAAAGAAAGAACACAGTTTGTTTTTAATGTTAGATCAGGCATGTTAGAAATTGTAAATATTTATACCTATCTTTCGCTTTACCTAACCGGACATTTATATATTAATTATTAAGGCAATTGCGGGTACAGAAGCTAAAGCTGCCAACAGAACACTCGGGTTAGTTATATCAAGATTTAATGAAGCACTATGATACATGTACTAAGCTGTATGATATTATTGTATGGTCTGTTATAGATTATCGATTAGCTATATGGGGCACCCATAATATCTTTGCTTTTAATGCTGTACACAACAGGGCTATTTTATCTTAGTCGGGAAAAGTGCACACCCAATAGAGAATAATGTTTATATTTTAACAGTTTTTAAAACACGCGTCTTTGTCAAACTGCTGACCTTTTCTTTATCTTATTTTGCCAAAAGCTGTTTTAATACTGCAAAGAAGGAAACACGTTTTATTTTTACTAAACTAAGCTGAGTGTACAATTGTACGAATTTTATATATTAGTCTCTCACAACTCATATTGAGTGGTTCTGTACTTTTATATGTGTTTTATTGTCAACATGTATTTAATATTTTGGGAGGTGGGACTTGAATTAACAATTCTCTGTCTGTATATATCAATGTCACAGTTTGGAATTTGGAATAACTTTAAATTCTGAATTACATTATAATGTCAACTGCATCAAAAAGTTTTCTCAAGGACAAACTAAAGTATTTTGTTCATTCTATAAAAGAAGGCCCGTCGTCTGTTATTACTAATTAGATTATGTGTTCTTGTGAATAATCATTTGGCTTCTTAAAAATCTAACATGTTTATGTGCACGATGTGAAATGAGAACCACGTTGTATGTTCCTATTAATTTTACAACTGTTTAATAATAGAATATATACATTGATAGAATATCCACAACATAACAGATAAATT
The DNA here is from genome assembly GCA_936450465.1 of Gibbula magus. Lineage (NCBI taxonomy): Eukaryota > Metazoa > Mollusca > Gastropoda > Trochida > Trochidae > Gibbula > Gibbula magus. The sequence goes on from OW388291.1 coordinate 20,723,042, forward strand.
ACCATTAAACAAATAAACAATGTCATGTTATGTCGTAGGACCTAGTCATGGAGTATGACTAATGCCTTCATTACCAAGATGCAGTTTATTACCACACTTATTATCATCATGTGGCTATTAATGGAACAAAGAATACGACGAAGCAAGGAACGACCACGTTCGGTCGCTTGTTCTCACCAATATTGTTATACTTGTCTGATAAGTGAAGAATACTCGTTCCTATCCAACAAAAAGCTTGTATGATATGTCATATGTCTCAGCTTAGGTTAGTGTCTAAAATGTTTCGATCAGAGTCTCTGTTTTTAAGAAAAATCATTTATGAATAAACAACTGTCATTAAGATTCAGTGGATGTTTTCTTTACCTCTCATACATATTTTCGTATTTTTTTTATAATGATGACTATTAGTATTACATATTTAAGTGGGGTAATACTTATATGGATATATAGACATTCAAAATTTATCAATGTATAGACAATCAAAATACGTCAATGTTTGTCAAGAGGTGCTTCATTCCCAGTAAAGCGGACAATAGCTGACGTGTTTGGAATCACATATTTTATACTTTTACTTTCATATTTTAACCATGATAATAATAATCTGTTAAAAGCGTCCCCCAAACCTAGTGCTGTCCCATGACTTTGTATAGTATACGAGCGTTCAAAGCTTAAAGAAAAAGAATCACATCATTGTAGCATAATTATTATTTTCATAGACTAAATTTTAGACTTCCACAAACCAGTAGTTACACTATCAATGACAAAGGGCCGTTGAAGCAGGACACTAGAACATGAAGCTCAGCTTGGTCGACCAGAGACAGAGATTTGTGTTCACTTACATGTGACGCAACACGGTCCAACCCCCTGTTGTGGCTGTGCAGTGAGTTGAAGCACGTAATGACGGGCAGTCCCAATTTAACTTATAGAGCCAGGACATTTCAAAAACTGCCTCTAACAACTGGTAATGATTTAAAAAAAGAAACGCATGTTTTGAGTTGTCACCGTTAATTAACCTTATGTTCGGAATTTAGTGAATAAGGAATACATATCGTCTATGAAAGGTTATGAAGTTTGCATTGGTTTCGGTTTCAATTAAGGATCCAGCTATTTTCAAATATTATAGGTGATTCGCGAGAATCAAAAAGTTAATGCAAGTAAGTTAATCCATTGACAATTTGTAAAGACCTTACTGGCGAGTACATACATTATAAATTAAATAAAAAAAATTATTTATGAAATTGACATCATTGCCTTGACTTTAATATTAAAAAGAACTCAATGGGAATTTGTCAAAGAAGCCCACTTCACTTCAATTCCAAGTAAATATGTAGGTAGCGCTTTTAAAAATATACGGTATTTGCCATACAGTTGTCAGAAGTTTATTACAGAAATCGCGATTTCGCTTCGCCCTCGTTTCGAGCTGTTTACTTTTCGGACATAAATTCGCGAAATTGCGAAAAGCTGACAACGAACTGGTGAAAAAGTGAGTAAGTGAATGAGTTATTGTTTAACGACAGTTGGACAATATACCAGCCATTATAGAGGGCGAAAACTATGTTATCACGATAATTCAGAGAAAAGATGTAAACTATGGTTCTAACGATTTTAAACAGACGTCCAATAAGGCATCAGAGCAAGGGCATGATAACTGTGCAAAGCTATAGTGATGAGATAATCCCGATTGTCATTTTGAATATATAGTCAAAGTATGTTGAACGAATAATAAATGGCATTATACATTTCATTATGAGGTTTATCTGATGATTTATTGTGTCATAAATCCCTAGCGAAAGTAATCAATAGTCTCAGCTAATAAATGAAAGTGAAACTAATATTTGACTCCCTTTCTACGCTACAGAAATAGTAGAATACATTCACCAGAGGGCACGGGTTACCATTCAATTAATCAATCAACTTATTATTACACGTAGGCCATAGATCCATATACAAGATAAATAGGTATATAAAATATGTACAAAACACGTATATACAACACGGTTACAATGAATCTCTTCTCAATACTAAAGCATGGAGAATGAATGCCAATTTATAAAGATAGTTCTACATAACCATTATATGTACATTTGTAAACAACATATTATTACGAATAGCTGATACCCAAGTACTTTTACCAATATTATCAATATGGACATTCAATATCCTACCAGATAGCGCAGTGGTTAGCGCGTTCGACTTGGGATCAAGGGGTTCGGGGTTCGAATCCCGCCAGGGTCATGGCTACTTTGTCTGAAGTAGAGAACTTTTACACGCAGTAAGGTTTGGTGCAATGCTACACTGAATTTAAGCGTAGTACCACACCTGGTTCGCTATTTCCAGTCGATCCTCGCAGGTTTCACCGCAATGCATAGCCACATAACGTTGCGGGCTTTCTCCCTGCAATAATCCTAGCAGCCGTGATATAAGTGGAATACTCTTGAAAGCGGCGATAAACGCGAACTCACCTCACCTCAATATCCTACAAATAGCCATGCCACATAAATGAGGAAAGGCGGTGGAAAAGTAATTATCAACGACGAAAAGGTATGATTTGGCCAATGACAATGTGTCTTAGTAAAGTTATTTATAATACAGGAACACTCTATATTTACTGTATCATTTGTCACTATCTGTAATTTTAGTTGTGTTTTCTCAACTGAATTACTAAAACATCAAAATTATAATGCTTAATTAGAAAAAGTTAATGCGGAAATATGGATATGGACTTATCGTATTGAACATTTTATGTATAAACTCTCGTTCATTATAACACATTAACGATTTAATGATATTTTATGAAAGCTTCCTCCAATGCCGATATCATTCAAACGTTTAGGTGGCAATATATTCGACGGGGTCTGATTTACCGACCGTTGTGTCAAGTAACAAGGAAACATTATTTATAGTGACGTTTTTGTGTGAAATGAAGGTAGTGCAACACATTATTATATATCTAACTGATTTAAATCATTATATTGTGAGAAACAAATTATATATTATGTAGATACACGACGTTGAGGAGTATATGCTCACTCCTCCATCAAAACTATGGGGTAAAACAGGGTATGATACATTTTAACACAGTGTTAAACTGACTCAAAGAGATTAAAATCCATGAGTAAGTTTTATAATGAGGATTAAAAAAGTGAGGATTTGCAATACAAACATCATTGAGGATAAATCATTGATGGATATAAACGAACGGAACGTTCTGAATCTACGAAATACAGAAGGTGTTATCCAGTATATTGTGAGTTCTTCTGTTTTTCACTTCTAATTGCCCCTCAAAGGTTTGATTCTACTGTGTTCTCAGTTTTCAAGAAACTCACTTATGCAGAGTGTTGGTATATTGTTGTATGAAATCTAATATATCACATCTCTGTAATACAATTATTCAGACCGATATTAAAGCCTTTAGGGGCATCACAGAGAAATAAGGTCGGGATTCCATGTGTACGGGGTGCGTACTGCGTAATGCGTAGTACGTTATGCGTATTTAACACTTTGCACTAAAATAGTAGTAGTTGATTCCATGAACACGTAATGTGTAAAGCCTGGTGTGCAGAGCGTAGTACGTGTTCCCCGGGACACTCACAAGAGTGTCCGAATACGCAATACGTGTCTATACGGATACTAAAAGTGGGGATTCCCATCGGGTTTTCCTATTACAGACCACGTGGTTTTCCAAACAAACTGCACGTGTCGACATGTCTCGCAACTTTATACCTGACTCAATTCTTGAGAACTTGAAAATCCATCTCTTTATGATGCCTCAAGGAAGGATCATAAAGATGCCCTTAAAACCAGCAACATCTACCTTTTTTCCTTCTTTAAATAACAATATAACAAGCAAAAAAGTGAGCGTGGCTCACTAATACCCCCGACTGTTTAAGTTTGACATTTCTATTTTACTTAAAGAGAGAGGTGTCTGCACACTTAAGGATTGATTAGCTTTGAAATGTAATTGCTAAGATTAAACTGTTTGTGAAAATGGTTGGACAAGTCTCGATCTTCATGTGAAAAAGGTGGTTTAAATCAAAATAGGAATAAAAGTAACTTGAAAAGGTATTGGTAATATAATACACTACTGCTATTACCACTGATTTCAACTTTATTTTGGAAATAAATCCATCATAATGATTCATTCGAGTGACTTTAAACAACATGTACATGGAAGCACACCCCTGAAGGCACAGTGTGAGATATACAGCAGTTTATGGCTGAAAGGAAAGAAAATTTAACTTTTCCCAAAATATAACCAGTGGAAATATAAAATAGTAAAATCAACGAGAACACAGAAGTAGCTTTTGATGAAAGTTACATGAAAAAGAAAATGATGAAGTCAACAAATCACAACACAGAAGTAGCTTCATTCATTCTAGCTATGATAAAGTAAAAGAATAAAAAAAATCGCCAAAAATTCAAAAATTCACCAAATCGTGTTACATTTTGCAATGCACCTCTCCTAGTGGTGAAGGAGACATGTGCCAAATTTGAAAAGGATGAGATGAATAGTTTTTCTGTAATCGATCGGACAAAAAATGCTCAGAATTTGACTAAGTTAAAAAATACAAAAATTCGCCAAAAATTCAAAAAATTCACCAATTCGGTTTAAACTTCGCACTGCACTTCTCCTAGTGGTGAAGAAGACATGTACCAAATTTAAAAAGGATGAGACGAATAGTTTTTCTGTAATCGATCGGACAAAAAATGCTCAGAATTTGACTAAGTTAAAAAATATAAAAAATCGCCAAAAATTCACCAATTCGGTTTAAACTTCGCACTGCACCTCTCCTAGTGGTGAAGAAGACATGTACCAAATTTAAAAAGGATGAGACGAATAGTTTTTCTGTAATCGATCGGACAAAAATTGTCTTCGGACGGAAGGACGGACGGACGGAAGGACAGACGGACGGAAGGACGGACGGACGGACGGAATCGTTGTTATAACTATATACCCCCAACCGTTGGTCGGGGGTATAAAAATACAACAATTAGCAAAATATCTCCTCCAATCTCAAGTTCTCTCTGAAGACCCTTGTTATTCGACATTGTCATCTTGTGTACATATACAAAAAGGTCAAATTGAGTTATCACGCTGCAATGTGTATAGTAGGTCACGCACATATGGAAACTGTCAATACGCATCACGACTTACGTGAAACGCATAACGCACGAATACGAACACATGGAATTCCAGCTTAATTGGGAACGCGCTTCGTCGGATGTTCGGATTTTTGCATTTAATGGTTAACGATGACAGTTCAAAGAGAGAATTTGTATTTCAAGTTTATCTTGCCTAAATGTGAAAGGTTAACTTAATTGCATATTAATACTTACATTTCCCCCCAAATGTTTTTATTCTATTATAATGATTAGTGTAAATTGCTCTATTTATAAATCTGTACTGAAAATCTAAAAGTTTCTGTACTTTTTAAACACATTAATCCATGATATATGTGTATCAAGTTCATTCTGCCATGTTTGACAAACATTAAGCAGGGTGGCATTAGATGTGAGTTTATCATAGAAGACTCTACTTCTCTTCCTTTGAGAAAATAGTTCTTGAAGAATTTGGGTACAATTTCAATGGGATAAAAGGGTGTTTTTCCACATTTTGGGATATTTATAATGGTTCTGTTGTAATAAAGAATGGTTCCTTTGATGCGATTAAGTGTTTTTATTTCTCTAAAAGGCAAAAAGTCATTATCTACCCAAATATCCCTAATTGTATGAATACCTCTATTAAACAAACTTTAAAATTTCAATCAAGAGATTACTGTTTCTAAACTGATGATTCAGCTAATATTTCTTCTATATATGATAAATATAATTGACTACATGTTGTTGTTTATAATATTTACTCCACAAAGTCAAGACTTCACTCCAAAAAGGATTATCGACCGCTATGTGTTTATCAATATGTGCACCCAAAAGAAATATCTTATTAAAATAAACTTGGATTGTGAATTGTGTTTTTATTAATATAAACTACCGGGCAAAAGAGAGTTTTCACCTAAGTTTATTTCGATTAATTCAACATTTAAAAGAAATCAGATGTATTTGACTATGACACAATACAATAATACTTATCTGCAGTAGTTTGAATGACTTTGTTGGTGACTGAGGTTAAATTTTAGTTCAAAATATCTTTTTGTAATGAAGACAGGGTTAAGAATGAAATTTTCACCAACATGACCCCTGCCCTGTTTAAAATGTTTTAAATGTGTGCAGAATCAGGCACATTTATTCATTTTCACATAGGATATGTCTTATATGTCGATGAACAGTTGTGTATCATCAACAATAATTTAAAAACAAAAAATTAAACTTAAAATTTCATTTTTAAAAAAATAATTAAAAAACATGTAGAAGTATTCTTTGACCGCTAACTAAACACCCGTACCTTTCAGTTTTGGATTGGATGGCATCGAAAACTTGAGATATTTACAATTGAAAATCATACATATGATAAAATCAACTGAGGTTAGTACTTTCTTTTGCCCGGTAGTTTACCTCCTGAGGCATGATAGCTTTAGTGCAACAATAAAGGATCTGACATGTCATTCTCAGTCCACCTTCTTCATATTTCTACATAAAGTAACTCTCTTTATTTTATCCTTTTAAGCATCCCACATGAAATTGTACATAATATTGGTCAGTTGGTTAAGAAATTATTTTGCTGATGATGGCAATACAGAAAAAAATATGGACTAAAGTTAATAACGCAAGCGTGTTTAAGATTGTAATTTTCTCTTGGACAGTTAGTTTTCTTTTTTTTTCAACCAGCGAGAACTCTGTTAATTGTTTCTAGTCTTTTCCTAGTATTAATTACCCATACATCCTCCAAACTAGGGTTGAGATATATCCCAAGGATGTTAAAGTCACCTTCATGCCAATCTAAACTACTTTGAGAGCACAGTCTCACTTTGCTTCCAATCATTGACCCAATCCAGATAGCTTTAGTTTTCTCAATGTTAATCCTAAAAAAACATAATAAAACATAATATTATACATCAATCTGACATTGTCACTTATACACCTGCCATGTATAAATCCTGTCTGATCCGAATGTATCAAGGTGTCTAATATCTTTTTTAATCTATTTGCAATGCAAGAGCTGATAATTTTATACAAAGTTGAAATATCCGTGTTTCTTATACAACATATTAAAATTATATAAATATATATATGTTCACCTTGGACGTATTTGTTGAGCCACTGTTTTGTGATGTGAATTTACCTTTCAATGGTTCGTTTTGTGAGAGGATCGACGTTAAGACGCAAATGAAATATTAGAAATAAATATCGAAATTTGATAAATATAAAAAATAAATCACATAGTCGCACGCGACGATAAACGGATTCAGTGCATAAATGATTTAACTATTTTACATATAACGAATTAAGACATCTTTCCAAGTTTCCCCATATCAAACTAGCATAATGTTAACATATAATTACATACCGGTGGGAAAAAAAGGAGATGTCATCTAATAATGAAATCTAAGAAATGCAATCAAATAAGATAGCAAACAAAATAGAATGCCAAACACACAATACCTTAAGCTTGCAGTGATCTTATTTATGAAGATCACAGATATACACATTGCACAACTTGCATTACATATATATATATCCAAATGTTCTCATTATCACCCTGCAAAATACCACCAATTCATTACGATGTAATGATGCTGGTTTAGAAAAGATGAAGTGATAAAGCCACATTAATGTGGTTATATTCTTGGTTTGTACTGTGCAGCCGGCCAATAACTATTTAATGTTTGTTTGGAACAGGTGATTTCATTTTCCTCGGGGAAACGGCAAAGGTTTATTGCATTAGTCATGATGCAATAAACATGCTATGATTCGTCTCCATGTTGTATCAAGAGTTGGGATTAGCAAATCGTGACAAAATATGTTGTTTTCCTATGACAAAAGCTTACTTTATCTACCTACTGTTCGGAAAAGTATAAAACATCCCGCTATTTAAAGCTGCCTGTAGAAAAAGGCGCACCTACCAGAAGCTTAATTTTTACACGGGTAGCTCATAGTCTAGACCACAACATATCAACATTTGGCGGAAGTAAAATTTCCCGTTCACCTACTGTAAGGGACTTAGTAAACCTACACTCGGATCATTTTACAGGCGCTTCACATTGATTGACAACACCATGTTTGGGAAATTTTGGAGGTTGTTGAGGAGTGAATTCATTATAGTTTACTTTTCCTATCTTATCTTGAACGTTTGGGGCTCGATTCTACTTGGAATCAGAACATCAATGATCATGTATTGATTGTCTTCATATGCAGACATGACATTTTCCAATTGTCAACTAATGATCAATCACGACAGCAACGTAAAATCCTATTGTTATCTTTGTTTTTCTTATAGTCCTTTCTTTTTAAACATTACCATTGTTAAATCAGTACTCTGTGAAGCAAGTTTTATGGCCAGTTTGTTGCACTTTATGTAATGGATACATGGTGACTTCTTTTCCCGGGAACAGTTGTGTATGATGAACAGTGCAAGTCTTGGTTTTAACTTTTAAGTCCCTGATTCAATCTCCACCTTCTTCACGAACAACATGTTTGTACCAGGAATGGCAATCAAAACGTTGTTGTTGAGTTGTAGTGCTTGAAGACATGCTTTTACTGCAAGTTTTTTTAATTGTCCCTTCTATCCCGTCACATGCTTTTTCGTTATGAAATGCCACTCTGCTTTCAGTCGGAAGAAATTCCTGAGAATATTTTGTAGTTTTTATAATGACATACTGCATCATCATTAAAGCAAACTAGATGAGCGTTTGCGGGACACCGCAAAAGCAGAGCAGCCCCGAAACTTAGGGTCTCGCCTTTCCCTTTTCCGCCTTCTCGTCAGCATCAATAAAATGGGAACTTTTTAAAAAAATTGTTTTTTCATTATTCGAGTTATTACTAACAAGTTGAATCATCACTGGTGTCACTTTTCACAAATTTGATCTGAAAACCTATTTCAGATTTCAAAATTTAATCAAAGGGTTAACATGGCCTTAAGTAATATCTAATGACCTTGACTTTTGACCTTCAAGGTCACACAATCGATAATCACTTTTCATTGTGTATAACATTCATGTAATGATTCAGAGTGTTCCTAGTTGAAATAAGACATTTTCGCAAAAGCATGCTTAAGTTATGCCCTCGCTGTGACATTCACCTTTGACGGATGTTAGCGAAAACCTTTTCAAATCTTGGCCTTTCTCCACAGTTGATATACATGTACACCAAATAAGAGCCTGATAGCACAAGTATTTTTCAAGCTATCGTGTTTACAAGGATTTTTTTAGCGATTTCAGAACTCATGACCTTGACCTTTGACCTTGAATGTGAACATGTCAAAATCATTCACCAGGTTTATAAGAAAGAAGCTATGTATATGAGGTGTTAATACTTTCTTGGGAAAAGGTGTTATTTCAGAACTTGTGACCATGACCATATTTCATGACCTTGACCTTTAAAATTCAAGGTAACACAAACAGTGATCACTTTTCATTGTGTATAACAATCATGTAATGATTCAAGTGTTAATAGTTGAAATAAGACATTTTCGCAAAAGCAAGCTTAAGTCGTGCCCTCGCTGTGACCTTGACCTTTGACGAAAACCTTTAAAATGTTGGCTTTTCTCCATATTTGATATACCGGTACACCAAATAAGAGCCTGATAGCACAAATATTTTTCAAGTTAACGTGTTTACAAGGATTTTTGTAGCGATTTCAGAACTCGTGACCTTGACTTTTGACCTTGAATATGAACATGTCAAAAAAATTTACCCAGGGGCATAAGTAAGAAGTTATGTATATGAGTTCTCAAAACTTTCTAGGAAAAAACGCGCCGGCGGTGGCGGCGGAAACTGCGCAAAAACTGATAGCTAATGACGTTGCTGTCCCCTGGAAGGTAAGGGATGATGTGTTGTAATACAAGTTTGAGAAACACATGGACCGTCATACAATCACGATTCAGAGGTCCACTTATCACTGCTATACTCAAATGTTTCCGTTCACTCCCTTGTCTGTGGTATACCACTACTGAGTGTACAGTTGCTCGGGAATGGTCCCAGTGCAAATCATGGACTACGTCTTGTACTACAAAAGAATAAATCTCTGCAAAATTAAGAAAATTATTGCCGTCTCCTCATCCATTTGGTCTAGAGAAGAAGGCTGATTGAGATTTCACTGTGAAATGGTGAACTGTCAAATCATCAATCTTGCGCAAGAGAACATCACCGCTGTCGTGAGGACTTCAGGATGTTATTATTAGGTATGTTCTAACTGTATGTATTGAAACTTTAAAGGACATTTCATCCCCTTCATCTAGACCTTTGGGGGCGGGATAGCGCAGTGGTTAGCGCGTTCGGCTTCAGATCAAGAAGTCTGGGGTTCGAATCCCGCCAGGGCACGGCAACTTTGTCTGCAGAGGACAACTGTTCTACACACAGTAAGGTTTTGGTGCAATGCTACACTGAATTTCAGTGCAGTACCACACATGGCGTTGTGGGCTATCTCCCTGCCATAATACTAGCAGTCGCGATATAAGTGAAATACTCTTGAAAGCGGCGATAAACCCAAACTCACCTCACCTCACGAAAAGCTCTAGAAAGCTGAAATGGTGTGTACAGACTCATTGGCTGCAAAATTAAAAACCTATTTTCATTTTCTTCTTCAGTTCCAAAAGGTCTCGAGAGAGCTGAAATGTTGTGTGCAGACTCCTTGACTAATTTGGGATTCTATATTGTAGATTTGGTGACTCCATGACCCTAGATTGATTGATCCGAAGCCGAACGTGCTTACCACTGCGCTATCCTGCCCACTAGAACTTTTCCTACAGGAGATATGTTTTTAGGTTGTGACCTTTTTGGGGTTATGGACTCACCAAATCAAAAATTTAGAATCCCCATTGACCAAGGAGTCTGCGCACAACATTTCAGCTCTCTTGACCTTTTGATATTGGAGAAGAAGATGAAAATAGGTTATTAATGTTGTGACCCCTGTGACCCTATGTTGATGTCAGGGTCACCAAATCTACAAATTAAAATCCCCATTGTGGCCAAAGATACTGCACATAAAATGTCAGCTCTCTACAGTCATTGGTTCTGGAGAAAGAGTCTAAAAAGCAAAAAGTTTACGGATGGATGCCATGAGTCAATCGGGTCTTTCAGGCCTGATAAGCTAAAAATACAGATTACAAAATGCTTTTCTACAGTTAATTGGATAATAGGATTGTCATCAATGGTCGATAATCAAAACTCAATAACAATGTTGACACAAGATCAGCAAACGTTCACTAAGTTATTTCCAAATTATCTATAAACAGTCTTCATCTCACTTCCAAAAAGGAATATTGTAAGAACGGTTATGAATAAACTAGGTCTCAGACTCTGGTGAACATTCAAACCTACACAATAAGGGATTAAAATAGAGCCATGGGCTCTGTAGCTCATCAGGATTTCATTGATTTACTATCTAAAGTTGAATATTTAACTTATTTAAGTTATTGTTTACAAGTAAAAGATAGGTTCTTAGATCATGACCACTGTGACCCCATTTGGGGTCACACAATCTACAATTTAGAATCCCCATTGGCAAGGAGTCTGCACACAACATTTCAGCTCTCTAGACCTTTTGGAACTGGAGAAGAAAGTGAAAATAGGTTTTTAAGGAAGTGACCCCTGTGACCCCAAATGGGGTCATGGGGTCACTGGGTCACGAAATCTACAATTTAGAATCCCCATTGGCCAAGGAGTCTGCACACAACTTTTCAGCTCTCTAGACCTTTTGGAACTAGAGAAGAAGATGAAAAAGGTTTTTAAGGATGTGACTCCTATGACCCCATTTGGGGTCACAGGGTCACGAAATCTACAATTTAGAATCCCCATTGGCCAAGGAATCTGCACACAACTTTTCAGCTCTCTAGACCGTTTGGAACTGGAGAAGAAGATGAACAAGCAGACAGAGTCGGCCATATCCCCCGCCTTTGGGAAAATTTATTGAAGAATAGTTGTTGAATAACAGGGACCTTTTCTCAACTAAACACAACACACAAAATTTCAGCTCCTTAGACAAAGTTGTTCTGGAAGGGAAGACAAAATGCGAAAAGTTGACGGCTGGACACTGTGCAATGCCATAAGCCCATCAGAACTTTCAACACATCTACACATGATGATTGTTCCACACACCAAGTTTTGTTGAGATATGTCTTATGGTTTTCGAGTTCTGCTCTGGAAACGAAATTCTAAGTTACATTTCCATGGAAACGGTCAAAAAAAATAACTCGAAGAACTTGAAAACCCCAAAAGGCACATCTACACATGATGATTGTTCCACACACCAAGTTTCGTTGAGATATGTCTTATACTTTTCGAGTTCTGTTCCGGAAACGAAATTCTAAGTTACATTTCCGTGGAAAAGGTCAAAAAAAATAACTCGAAGAAGTTGAAAACCCCAAAAGGCACATCTACACATGATGATTGTTCCACACACCAAGTTTCGTTGAGATATGTCTTATAGTTTTCAAGTTCTGTTCCGGAAACGAAATTCTAAGTTACATTTCCGTGGAAAAGGTCAAAAAAAATAACTCGAAGAACTTGAAAACCCCAAAAGGCACATCTACACATGATGATTGTTCCACACACCAAGTTTCGTTGAGATATGTCTTATACTTTTCGAGTTCTGTTCCGGAAACGAAATTCTAAGTTACATTTCCGTGGAAAAGGTCAAAAAAAATAACTCGAAGAAGTTGAAAACCCCAAAAGGCACATCTACACATGATGATTGTTCCACACACCAAGTTTCGTTGAGATATGTCTTATACTTTTCGAGTTCTGTTCCGGAAACGAAATTCTAAGTTACATTTCCGTGGAAAAGGTCAAAAAAAATAACTCGAAGAAGTTGAAAACCCCAAAAGGCACATCTACACATGATGATTGTTCCACACACCAAGTTTCGTTGAGATATGTCTTATGGTTTTCGAGTTCTGCTCTGGAAACGAAATTCTAAGTTACATTTCCATGGAAACGGTCAAAAAAAATAACTCGAAGAACTTGAAAACCCCAAAAGGCACATCTACACATGATGATTGTTCCACACACCAAGTTTCGTTGAGATATGTCTTATACTTTTCGAGTTCTGTTCCGGAAACGAAATTCTAAGTTACATTTCCGTGGAAAAGGTCAAAAAAAATAACTCGAAGAAGTTGAAAACCCCAAAAGGCACATCTACACATGATGATTGTTCCACACACCAAGTTTCGTTGAGATATGTCTTATAGTTTTCAAGTTCTGTTCCGGAAACAAATTCTAAGTTACATTTCCATGGAAACGGTCAAAAAAAATAACTCGAAGAACTTGAAAACCCCTAAAGGCACATCTACACATGATGATTGTTCCACACACCAAGTTTCGTTGAGATATGTCTTATACTTTTCGAGTTCTGTTCCGGAAACGAAATTCTAAGTTACATTTCCATGGAAACGCTCAAAAAAAAATAACTCGAAGAAGTTGAAAACCCCAAAAGGCACATCTACACATGATGATTGTTCCACACACCAAGTTTCGTTGAGATATGTCTTATAGTTTTCGAGTTCTGCTCCGGAAACAAAATTCTAAGTTACATTTCCATGGAAACGGTCAAAAAAAATAATTCGAAGAACTTGAAAACCCCTAAAGGCACATCTACACATGATGATTGTTCCACACACCAAGTTTCGTTGAGATATGTCTTATACTTTTCGAGTTCTGTTCCGGAAACGAAATTCTAAGTTACATTTCCATGGAAACGCTCAAAAAAAAATAACACGAAGAAGTTGAAAACCCCAAAAGGCACATCTTGACATGATGATTGTTCCACACACCAAGTTTCGTTGAGATATGTCTTATAGTTTTCGAGTTCTGCTCCGGAAACAAAATCGGGACGGACGGACGGACGGACGGACGGAGCCCATTTCAATATCCCCCCCCCCCCAACTATGTTGGCGGGGGATAAAAAGGTTTTTAAGGGTGTGACTCCTATGACCCCATTCGTGGTCACAGGGTCACGAAATTTACAATTTAGAATCCCCATTGGCCAAGCGGTCTGCACACAACTTTTCAGCTCACTAGACTGTTTGGAACTGGAGAAGAAGATGAAAATAGGTTTTTAAGGATGTGACCCCTGTGACCCCATTTGGGGTCATGGGGTCATGGGGTCACGAAATCTACAATTTAGAATCCCCATTGGCCAAGGAGTCTGCACACAACTTTTCAGCTCTCTAGAACTTTTGGAACTGGAGAAGAAAGTGAAAATAGGTTTTTAAGGAAGTGACCCCTATGACCCCATTTGGGGTCACGGGGTCACGAAATCTACAATTTAGAATCCCCATTGGCCAAGGAGTCTGCACACAACTTTTCAGCTCTCTAGACCTTTTGGAACTAGAGAAGAAGATGAAAAAGGTTTTTAAGGATGTGACTCCTATGACCCCATTTGGGGTCACAGGGTCACAAAATCTACAATTTAGATTCCCCATTGGCCAATGAATCTGCACACAACTGTTCAGCTCTCTAGACCGTTTGGAACTAGAGGAGAAATGAAAATAGGTTTTTAAGGATGCGACCCCTATGACCCCATTTGGGGTCACAGGGTCACAAAATCTACAATTTAGATTCCCCATTGGCCAATGAATCTGCACACAACTGTTCAGCTCTCTAGACCGTTTGGAACTAGAGGAGAAATGAAAATAGGTTTTTAAGGATGCGACCCATATGACCCCATTTGGGGTCACGGGGTCACAAAATCTACGATTTAGAATCCCCATTGGCCAAGGAGTCTGCACACAACTTTTCAGCTCTCTAGAACTTTTGGAACTGGAGAAGAAGATGAACAAGCAGACAGAGTCGGCCATATCCCCCGCCTTTGGGAAAATTGATTGAAGAATAGTTGTTGAATAACAGTGACTATGAACTTTTTTTCACCTAAACACAACACACAAAATTTCAGCTCCTTAGACAAAGTGGTTCTGGAGAAGAAGACAAAATGCGAAAAGTTTACAGACGGCTGGATACTGTGCAATGCCATAAGCCCATCGGGCCTTTCAGGCACATCTACACATGATGATTGTCTAAGTTACATTTCCATGGAAACGGTCCAAACATATAACTCGAAGAAGTTGAAAACCCCAAAAGGCACATCTACACATGATGATTGTTCCACACACCAAGGTTCGTTGAGATATGTCTTATAGTTTTCGAGTTCTGTTCCGGAAACGAAATTCTAAGTTACATTTCCATGGAAACGGTAAAAAAAAAATAACTCGAAGAAGTTGAAAACCCCAAAAGGCACATCTACACATGATGATTGTTCCACACACCAAGTTTCCTTGAGATATGTCTTATGGTTTTCGAGTTCTGCTCCGGAAACGAAATTCTAAGTTACATTTCCATGGAAATGGTAAAAAATAATAACTTGAAGAAGTTGAAAACCCCAAAAGGCACATCTAGACATGATGATTGTTCCACACACCAAGTTTCGTTGAGATATGTCTTATAGTTTTCGAGTTCTGTTCCGGAAACGAAATTCTAAGTTACATTTCCATGGAAACGGTAAAAAAAAATAACTCGAAGAAGTTGAAAACCCCAAAAGGCACATCTAGACATGATGATTGTTCCACACACCAAGTTTTGTTGAGATATGTCTTATGGTTTTCGAGTTCTGCTCCGGAAACGAAATTCTAAGTTACATTTCCATTGAAACGGTCAAAAAAACAAACTCGAAGAAGTTGAAAACCCAAAAAGGCACATCTAGACATGATGATTGTTCCACACACCAAGTTTTGTTGAGATATGTCTTATGGTTTTTTGAGTTCTGCTCCGGAAACGAAATTCTAAGTTACATTTCCATGGAAACGGTAAAAAAAAATAACCCAAAGAAGTTGAAAACCCCAAAAGGCACATCTAGACATGATGATTGTTCCACACACCAAGTTTCGTTGAGATATGTCTTATAGTTTTCAAGTTCTGTTCCGGAAACGAAATTCTAAGTTACATTTCCATGGAAACGGTCCAAAAATATAACTCGAAGAAGTTGAAAACCCCAAAAGGCACATCTACACATGATGATTGTTCCACACACCAAGTTTCGTTGAGATATGTCTTATAGTTTTCGAGTTCTGTTCCTGAAACGAAATTCTAAGTTACATTTCCATGGAAACGGTAAAAAAAAATAACTCGAAGAAGTTGAAAACCCCAAAAGGCACATCTACACATGATGATTGTTCCACACACCAAGTTTCGTTGAGATATGTCTTATGGTTTTCGAGTTCTGCTCCGGAAACGAAATTCCAAGTTACATTTCCATGGAAACTGTAAAAAAAAATAACTCAAAGAAGTTGAAAACCCCAAAAGGCACATCTACACATGATGATTGTTCCACACACCAAGTTTCGTTGAGATATGTCTTATAGTTTTTGAGTTCTGTTCCGGAAACGAAATTCTAAGTTACATTTCCATTGAAACGGTCAAAAAAAATAACTCGAAGAAGTTGAAAACCCCAAAAGGCACATCTAGACATGATGATTGTTCCACACACCAAGTTTCGTTGAGATATGTCTTATAGTTTTCGAGTTCTGCTCCGGAAACAAAATCGGGACGGACGGACGGACGAACGGACGGACGGACGGAGCCCATTTCAATATCCCCCCCCCCAACTATGTTGGCGGGGGATAAAAAAGGTTTTTAAGGATGTGACCCCTATGACCCCATTTGGGGTCATGGGGTCACGAAATCTACAATTTAGAATCCCCATTGGCCAAGGAGTCTGCACACAACTTTTCAGCTCTTAAGATCTTTTGGGACTGGAGAAGAAGATGAAAATAGGTTTTTAAAGATGTGACCCCTATGACCCCATTTTGGGTCACAGGGTCACAAAATCTACAATTTAGAATCCCCATTGGCCAAGGAGTCTGCACACAACTTTTCAGCTCTCTAGACCTTTTGGAACTGGAGAAGAAGATGAAAATAGGTTTTGAAGGATGTGACCCCTGTGACCCCATTTGGGGTCACGGGGTCACGAGAGCTACAAACTAGAATCCCCATTGGCCAAGGAGTCTTCACACAAATGTTCAGCAATCTAGACCTTTTGGAACTTGAGAAGAGGATGAAAATAGTCTTTCAAGGATGTGACCCCTGTGACCCCGTTTGGGGTCACGGGGTCACGAAATCTACGATTTAGAATCCCCATTGGCCAAGGAGTCTGCACACAACTTTTCAGCTCACTAGACCTTTTGGAACTGGAGAAGAAGATGAAAAAAGGTTTTTAAGGATGTGACCCCTATGACCCCATTTGGGGTCATGGGGTCACACAATCTACAATTTAGAATCCTCATTGGCCAGGAGCCTGCAAACAACTTTTCATTTCACATAGAGCAGTTGGAACTGGAGAAGAAGATGAAAAAAGGTTTTTAAGGATGTGACCCAGGTGACCCCATTTGGGATCATGGGGTCACGAAATCTACAATTTAGAATCCCCATTGCCCTAGGAGTCTGCACACAACTTTTCAGCTCACTAGACCTTTTGGAACTGGAGAAGAAGATGAATAAAGGTTTTTAAGGATGTGACCCCTATGACCCCATTTGGGGTCATGGGGTCACACAATCTACAATTTAGAATCCTCATTGGCCAGGAGCCTGCAAACAACTTTTCAGCTCTCTAGACCTTTTGGAACTGGAGAAGAAGATGAAAATAGGTTTTTAAGAATGTGACCCCTGTGTCCCAATTTGGGGTCACGGGGTCACGAAATCTACAATTTAGAATCCCCATGGGCCAAGGAGTCTGCACACATAATTTCAGCTCTGTTGAGTCATTGGTTCTGGAGAAGAAGTCGAAAAAGCGAAAAGTTTACGGATGGACGGACGGACGGACGGATGGGCCTGATGAGCTAAAAAGTGTCATGATAAGTCATTCATAATGACTTTTTGAAAATATACTGTCATGAATTGCTAGAAATTAGCAATTTCTTTCATTTCTTGATTATAGACATTATAGATTATGAAGACTCATAGTTTTATTTCTATCTAATAAATATTGAAACAGGCTATGTTTAAACTCAAAATGCAGATTGAATTTATGTTTTAAAATTTAAACTTTATTTCACAGCCACAAATCTTGTCTCATACATGACAAAAGTTCACAGTTCATAAATCCCAGCAAAATGTTTGTTGATTAAATATAATATACCTATAAATATGATAAATTTCTAAAACAGTTCATGTACGAATATTTTGTTGCTTACAGGATCAAATAATAAAAAGCTTGATTATGACAGTGCAGTGTTATCGAAATGAAGAAAATGATTCAATTCGTTTTCAGTTTAATTTCTTAACATAAGTAATGTAGAACTTTAAATGCCTAAAAAAATGTTTGATTTGAATACAATATAAATCAAGAAAATGTTTCATTGAAGCAAGCCAAATCATTCATGTATTTTCCTTCGATCTTCATGAAAGTTGATCCGATGCAGCATCGTAACTTTTATTTTAAACGCACAGTCTGAGGTAATATCATTGTCACCAGCATCAACATTCATTCAGCTTGCAGAAGTGAGTTTTTTAGGTAATGGCCTGTGAGGCCTTTATTTGGGGCCACAGGGTCACTACAATTTAGAATCCCCCTTGGCCAAGGAGTGTGTACATCAAATTTCACCTCTCTAGAGTCACTGGTTCTGGAGAAGAAGTCGAAAAAGTTTACAGACGGATGGACAGACACTGGACACCATGCCATGCCTTAAATTAAGCCCACAGGCCTTTCAGGCCTGATGAGCTAAAACTACAATTTATTATTCTTTAAGGCTTCACATTAATAACTTTAAATCATATTGATTGAGATTTAACTGCAGTATAAAATTTACCATTTGATTTGACAAAATAACACTTTTGGATTGGTTCTTTTCAAAGTTGGTTCATTCACTGATACACATCAAGACAAGCTTTTATTTTCATTTTGCTTAAACCTGCTCTTATTACAAATAATCTACCCTTTTCCTCAATTTATATTTACCTCTCTGCATCCCATCTCTCTTGGTTAGGCAGACCATGGGAACAATTTGTGTCAAGCTTGCCATGATGAGTGACGAGTATGCTGATACGAGAAGCCCATTTACCATCAAGAGTTGTGACACTGTCACAGTGAGACTTCCAGATGGATTGGATCCAGCTGCTCAAACCAGCAGTCTTTCTTCTTCAATGTAGCCTCAAGGTTCTTTTGTATACCCTTTAACAAAAAATGTTAAAATTATTCACGATAAACAAATGTAAAGAGGCTCTGTAGCTCATTAGTACTTGACTGATTTATTATCTAAGATTGCATATCTCTAGCCATTGGCTCTGTCAACCTTTATTACATGATTTGTAGGTCTCTTTGAGAACTCAGAAATACTCTGAGTGTTAAGGTATCACTACATTAGTCACATTACTTGAAGTACCCTCGAGCGGCTATTCTAATGTGAACACATTAAAATAGCCGCTCTATAGGATATGAACTTGCATGGCTTAACAGAACCATGTACACTCATTTTAAAACTCTTTTTATTGATTCAGGAGTATTATTTAGATATTTATTTATTTATTTATTTTATATATTTATTTACACATCTAGTAGTTGAACTGCAATATTTTGAGATTTGTGATTTTTTTTTCGGTATCCCGAATACATAATTTAATTAAACAATTATCTTTTATTAACTCAAATATACAATGCAAAATTTCAATGACAAACGAGATGCCCCCAGATATACCAAAGTTATGGCCAAGGGTTAAGGGTTAATTTGTTTGGAATGGAGAAAATATTCTTGACTCAAATATCATGACTGAAAAGTCATCCAAGGAGAAAAAAAAAGAAGTTTGTTCGTAAAAAGTTTTACCACTAAGGCGGGTTTACACTTTGTCCGTTTTTTTAATGCGATGCATTAAAAATAATCGCACCACAACGCAACACTTTATTTTCAATGAGTTGTCATACACTACGTCCATATTTTTGCATGCATTGCGATGCGATGAAAACAGAATATGTTCTATTTTATTCGCACCACATTCAGAATCTCATTGGAATTTCCTATCTGACTTCATATTTTCATTATCTGAAAGGGATATTTCCCACCACAAATGATTGTATAGGCAAAGCAGTCATACAAATATTATGCCAACAGACATGTATATGTACATCAATACATACAAACATACATTATAACATATGGAACTTCAACTTAAACAATCCGATTATTATATTTGCATTAAAATTGCATGCAAAACGCGTGTAGTGTAAAACCCCAATTTGCATGCTTCAACGCAATGCGATTTATTTGGACCTAGTGTAAACCTTGCCTTAGTAGATAACTACTGCAAGCTTTTAAAATGTACAATTCCAACCAGCTGTTTAAATGAGTACCAGGACACAGAAATTATTCAGGCCTCAAAGTGAAGATATGCTCCTAACACAAAGAAAAATTGCAATGAGTGCATTAATAAGATTACTTAAAGTACCTGTAAATGAATGAATATAAGCAAAAAACTGTAAGCTAGCTAATATTCAATACCATTTTGTAGCAATTTTGATGGATAAATTATAATGGTTATATTTGGTGAAGAAATAGAGGTTTTTTTAGGGGACCTCAAATTTTATAGCAAGTGTGCTCCTAACTAAAATAATAGAGCCATGGACTCTGTAGCTCATCAGACTTTATAAACATTAGCTAATTCAAAATGTCAACTTCTGATGAGAGGTATAACACAAGGAAGCACTTTAAGTGGAGAAAATTAAATAAGTCTTAAGGTTCTTAGCCCTCTGATCTATCTTTGAGGCCAGAGATAAAATCCCCTACAAATAAAGTCACACTTGAAGATTTAATTCATTACTGTTGTTTCCTTTAAATGCTCTCCCTTTAAAGAGGACAAAATCTCTAGATGAAATAGCTTTTCAGGTCATGAGGTCTGTGACCTATATTTGCGGTCGCAGGATCACAAAATCTACAATTTAGAATCCTCATTGGCCAAGGAGTCTGCACACAACTTTTCAGCTCTCTAGACCTTTTGGAACTTGAGAAGAAGATGAAAATTGGTTTTTAAGGTTGGGACCCCTATGAACCCAATTGAGGTCACGCTAGTCACTCAATCTACAATTAAAAATCCCCATTAGCCAAGGAGTCTACATACAACTTTTCATCTCACTAGAGCATTTGGAACTTCAGAAGAAGATGAAAATAGGTTTTTTGGGTTGTGACCCCTGTGACCCCATTTGAGGTCAT
The DNA here is from genome assembly GCA_936450465.1 of Gibbula magus. Taxonomy (NCBI): domain Eukaryota; kingdom Metazoa; phylum Mollusca; class Gastropoda; order Trochida; family Trochidae; genus Gibbula; species Gibbula magus. Next base: position 20,744,343 of record OW388291.1, read on the forward strand.
GGGGTCACCAAATCTACAATTTAGAATTTCCATTAGCCAAGGAGTCTATACACAACTTTTCATCTCACATAGAGCAGTTGGAACTGGAGAAGAAGATGAAAAAAGGTTTTTAAGGATGTGACCCAGGTGACCCCATTTGGGATCATGGGGTCACGAAATCTACAATTTAGAATCCCCATTGCCCTAGGAGTCTGCACACAACTTTTCAGCTCACTAGACCTTTTGGAACAGGAGAAGAAGATGAAAATTGGTTTTTAAGGTTGTGACCCCTATGAACCCAGTTGAGGTCACGCTAGTCACTCAATCTACAATTAAAAATCCCCATTAGCCAAGGAGTCTACATACAACTTTTCATCTCACTAGAGCATTTGGAACTTCAGAAGAAGATGAAAATAGGTTTTTTGGGTTGTGACCCCTGTGACCCCATTTGAGGTCATGGGGTCACCAAATCTACAATTTAGAATTTCCATTAGCCAAGGAGTCTATACACAACTTTTCATCTCACATAGAGCAGTTGGAACTGGAGAAGAAGATGAAAAAAGGTTTTTAAGGATGTGACCCAGGTGACCCCATTTGGGATCATGGGGTCACGAAATCTACAATTTAGAATCCCCATTGCCCTAGGAGTCTGCACACAACTTTTCAGCTCACTAGACCTTTTGGAACAGGAAAAGAAGATGAAAATAGGTTTTTAAGGATGTGACCCCTGTGACCCCTGTGACCCCATTTGGGGTCACGGGGTCACGAAATCTACAATTTAGAATCCCCATTGGCTAAGGAGTCTGCACATAAAATTTCAGCTCTGTGGAGTCATTGGTTTGGGAGAAGAAGTCTAAAAAGCGAAAAGTTTACGGACGGACGGATGGACAGACGGACGGACGGACGCAATGCCATGCCATGAGCCCATTGGGCCTTTCAGGCCTGATGAGCTAATAAAAAGTAGAAGCAAGCATAAGCTCTCATACCCCTGCTTCGAAATATAGTTGAAATTAGGAAAGGCAAATCTATGGGAATGAGTAACTTGTGTGTAAAGTTGCATCAGAATGAATATGAAATGTACAGTTCCAAGGATAGACTAGGTGTTTTTTACTCGTAAACTAAAAACAGATGCCTTCTAAAAGACAAAGTATGAATCGTTGTCATGGAAACAGGAACAAATAAAATTTAACAAAGTTCCAACACCCAAAAGATACATCTACATGATATCAGGGGGTAGTGTACCAAATTTGGGAGGATAGATCACATAGTTTTAGAAATCGGATCCAGAAATAAATATGTTCTATTTGAATTGAAAGAAATATGATGCATGTGAATTGTATTATCACTGTATTATTACATTATGACTGATTTATTTCAAACTAGATATTTTTGGTCATGACTTCATTATTTTAAAAAAATAAAAGAACTGTGTGTATTAATAAATCTGAAAATTTTATGATTTTATTTTTTAGCATAGGCCATTTTATGTAGGGAATACTAGGAATGTCAATAGTTTGGCTGAAATATAATAAAGTTTTTTGATTAGCTATTTAAAATGATATAGATGTTTTAAATTGGGTATATTCCAAAACGGATAATCGTTTTCTATGGATACAGCTTATCGGGTTGAGTAACGGGATGTTTTACCCTCTAATGTTACGTAACAATATCTATATGTATATATTCAGGGGTAGACGCTTGCTGGAAATCTTTAGCACTTTGGGCTAGTGACATATGTCAATCTGTAGTGATACAAACAAATTTCACTAGCCCTTCTGAATTTTCGGACTAGTGCGAGTGTCGACCCCTGATATTTCATAATACTTTAATAATAATGAAAAATTTGAGAAAAATTAATTTCCAAAAAACATGCTCAGGCATTTGGGAAGGTAGGAGCCATGGGCCATTTTGCACGGAGAATGGCCAATTTAAAATCTAGAAAATAGAGCCATGGGCTCTGTAGCTCATCAGGGCTTATATTGTTTGATGATGAAGACAGAAATATATTGTCTCAATATAATGCACAATCCCTAGCCTTGACGAATCGTCTTGAAATTGAGAGAGAGCACTCAGCAAGGTCAACACACAGGAGATTATGCAATTTGCTGACCCCTTGGCTCTGGTTACAAGCCAGCTGTGCTTTTACAGCCAAATTATTTAATAGCCTCTGCCTTGCACTAAACACTGGCAGCACTGATCTAGTCTTAGAGAGAACAGGTAATGTGATGAATCTCATGGTACATAGTACAATTTAGAATTACCTTGGCTAAATAATCTTTCCACAATTTTAACGGTTCTAAGCCATCCAAACATCTAAACATTCTGAACACAATATTCCATCTAGTTTGTTCTGGAGAAGAAGATGAAAATAGATTTTTGTTTTGACCTGTGAGGGCCTTTTTTATAATATCCACAATATTCAGTTCAAAAGCTATTCAATTCTTCTCATTTCACATTGATTACATCAATTTAACTAACATGTCCATAATGGAAACTTGACCTTCGACATATATTTAACATTCCTACTGAATAAGATTAACTATGAAGTTGCTTTTTTCTGCATTTCTCAAACCCAAGTTAGGACTCACATATCTAAAAGATACCTCAGGTATTTTATTAGGGATAAACTAAATAGTGATGGAAGTGCCATAAAATATCAGTTCAAAATTCAATTTCAAAGGTTTTTTAGGCTGTGGTCCATATTTGGGGTCACAGGGTCACCAAATTTAGAATCCCCATTGGCTATAGAGTTTGGACACAATATTACAGCCTTTCAGGTCTTTTTGTTCTGGAGAAAAAGATGAAAATAGGATTTTAGGTAATGGCCTGTGAGTCGCTTATTTGGGGCCACAGGGTCACCGAATCTACAATTTAGAATCTCCATTGGCGAAAGACTCTGCACGCAATATTACAGCCTTCTTGGTCTTTTCCTTCTAGAGGAGAAGATGAAAATAATCTTATCTAATCATTTCATCACCAGTCATATGAAGTTCACATATCTCATGTAAAATAAAAGAATTCTTAACTCCTCTTCAATTTATTCCTTTGTGGCTTGTCACAATATTCAATTCATAGGCTATTCAATAGTTCTCATTTCACATTGATTACATCAATTTGAGAAACATGTCCACAATGTAGATTGTACTCTCAAGTCGACATTATATTTCATATTCCTACTGAATAAGATTGACTGCAAATTTACTTTTTTTCTCAATTCTGCATTTCTCAAACCCAAGTTAGGACTCACATACCTAAAAGATGAGATGACTCGCCCTCAGGTATTTTATTAGGGATAAACTAAATAGTGATTGAAGTGCCATAAAATATCAGTTCAAAATTCAATTTCAAAGGTTATTTAGGCTGTGGCCCATATTTGGGGTCACAGGGTCACCAAATTTTCAAGTCAGAATCCCCATTGGCTAAAGAGTTTGCACACAATATTACAGCCTTCTAGGTCTTTTTGTTCCGGAGAAAAAGATGAAAACAGGATTTTAGGTAATGGCCTGTGAGGCCCTTATTTGGGGCCACAGGGTCACCAAATCTACAATTTAGAATCTGCATTGGCTAAAGACTCTTTACACAACATGACAGCCTTCTAGGTCTTTTCGTTCTGGAGAAAAAGATGAAAATAAGTTTTTAGGTTATTGCCTACTCATTGCCAAAGGAGTCTGTATACAAAATTTCAGCTCCCTAGACCCAGTAGTTCTGGAGAAGAAGTCCAAAAAGCGAACAGTTTACGGACGGACGGACAGACGCCATGCCATGCCATAAGCCCATCGGGCCTTTCAGGCCTGATGAGCTTAATATTACTCAAAGCCCTTAAAATGGCCCATTGTCAAAGGTGTCTTTCCCAATCCCTGCATATGCATGCTACAGTGCCTTTAAATAGCTAATAAGCTTTACAAGCCACTACTTTTAAAGTATTACATATCAATCTTCTAGAGATTGGTTCAATGTCCAGGGTAGAAATTAAATTGAAACATATGGTAGTCTGCAGGGCTTAGTTATTATTTTGACTACTACAGTACTGCTGCCCAGTTAAAGTTGGACCAGCCCATAAAGTCGACTCCGTATTGATAAATCTAAACCTCTGTGTTTGAATGACACACTTTTTGCCATTCAATTACTTGTTAAGATGATTGTCTCTTGCTATGAGTATTCCAAAGTCAGGAGTTACGGGTAAAAACTAACCTCAAACACATAGTAGTCTGCAGGGCCAGTCATTCAGATTTTTACTAGCCCAATATGAGTATCACTAGCCAGTAATCTAACAGTTATAAGTTTGAACTACAATGGCAAGTATTTTCCCCACTAAAATCATACGGTTTCACATCTGATACCATTGTTGCTGATAAAGACAGGAATCTCTACTCATACTTTGTGTCTAAGCTCTTTCATAAGTATTCAGGAATATTAAGCGGCCCACAGGGCTAACCGAAGCTAACCTTTGCTAGCCCAACATCATTTTTACTAGCCTCGGGCCAAAGGAGCCTGGACAAGTGTTAATTGTAATCATTTCTAGCCTCGAAAGTGATTTCGGGCTCACAGGGCTAGCGGTATCCAACTTTGATAACCCAAGGTAATTTTTTCTAGCCTGGGGCTGAAGGACTAGGGTTTATTTCTAGACCTGATTTCAGTTCACATTAAAATCTACATTGTCAATTGACCAAAACGTCTTCACACAAAATTCCAGCTTATAAGAATGTAAATTCTGGAGAGTGATGAACTAGAAATGAATCAAAAGGACATGTGTTGGCTTTATCAGATCAATTATATTAAACAGTAATATAAACATACTTGAGCATGTCATGATCAGGACACTGTTGTAGGGGTCAACTTGAATCTCCAGCAACTGTCTGCATTGTCCTTGTTATTCTGACCATTGCACCCATTTAGTTAATACCTTGGCCTGCAGGTACTGCAACTAAAAATACATATTGTATATTAGTTTCAGAATTTTCGCAAAATGATCTCAAAGAATTATTAGAAGTATTTTTTAATACAATTAGATATATAAACCCTAATCCCTTTTGCTCTTTCCAACTGGTGTTTACCACATGCCTCAATCAGATTTCTTTGTTAATTATGAACGAATGCTTTATTTATACAAACAAATGAAGTCTGAATACGCGAAATCTGGCATTGGAAATTATGTCTTTGACTCGTGCCTGCTCTCTCGCCTCTCCCAGTATCGCCGGTGGCCAGGTGGGAACTCAAGATTCGTTTCCCCTGGTCCTACGGCGCCGTCCTGCGATGACCTTCGACAGTGTCGTTTATTAGCTGGAACAAAAATTGAATAGACATAAGTATTTGATAACATGGGATCCTGTAGAAAAACAGAGATGGTTGCAATACCTTTGGCGCTTAGCTCTACGGGACAGTGAACATTGTCTATGGCGAAAAAATGAGGTGAACCAGAAATTAGCGAAAATTGTGTTTACGGCAGATAGAGAGAAACAAAACATTATTGAAAATTAAATAGATTCTAATTAGTTTCAAGTATATCTACTTTTAAGCAATAAACTATTTAACATAGTCATGCATACATGTAGGCTACTGTACATCAAAATATGTCAGACGTCACCTCTCATGAAAGTGCAATGCCAATGGCCTCCTCTCTTGTCTTGATCAAACTTTGAACTCAAATGCAGCAAGTCGGTCTGTCGCTGTCAGCTGAATTTATTTGCCGGCCAGTGAAATGTCGGGCACAGCATCCTTGAATAGCTTTGGTCCGGCCTTCAGGCAGATCTAACCGAAAGTCTGTAAACAGGCTCGATTCTTCTCGCACTTAGTTTGTTGTAAACACCCGGCGCGTTGTCTGCTTGTTGCTGTCAGTGAAATGACTCGATGGCATGACGTCATTGTCGGAAATAGCCGAAGTAGAACGGAACAAGTTCGCTGCTTTATAAAAAAGCAGACAAATGGTTAGAGAGCAATGAAAGCAACGAAATATGCAAGATATCATTCTCAAGCATATATGTTTCTGTGAAGAAATAGAGATACTATATTGGCATTATTACTAGTATTCACTATTCTAAAAATACACTTCCTTTTGAACACATACACAACTAGTGACATGTAAAATCGATGATGAGCGAGATGCAGTCATTAACAGATGAATTGCTTATTGATATTTCTTTCTTTCACAATAATATTTCCTGATTATGTGACAATCAATTAAATTCATGGATCTACTTTCAGCAGTTATAAAAACGGGTTTTAAGTCTTTATTAAACATAATTTTATCTGAAATGGCTGTTATGTGTTCTCTTTGTCAGAGTAAATATCATATCCAAGATCAAGACCCACATTGAACCGTATTCCTATTTCTATATCTTTTGTGGGGATCAAATAAATAAAATGCAGTTAGTGTTATAAGATATGTCATGATTATTGTACTAAGTGTTACCAACATTGTGTTTTTAAAAGTTATTAGAAAGAAATTAAAAGCAATTTGCAATGACACTGACACTGAACCAACACATTTCCTTATTCACACACAATAACTAAGAACTGAACTGAAGAAAAGATATTGAAGTAATTTTCTGCTGTTGGCAGTTCAATATTTAAACTGTGATGATCTTAAGTCAATGATGCGGTGAAATAATTCGATCCTATCAATTTCGAAATTATTCAACATTTCTGAATTACAGTTGGTTGTTTACTGCATGCTTGCATATTAAAGAGAGCCAAAAGCAATTACAGTTCATTGTAGAACATTGCTGTACATGTTTCACATGAACACAGAAAAAGGCATGGTCACATAAACGCAGCACATTTAACAACATTATTCCTGAGGCCTGTATTTAGAGGTAATACATGTTTACCATCTGTAGATTCAAATACATCTTATGGGCTCCTATGTAATATTGTCTTCGAGATGGAACGTGTATTAGTAAATATACACGATTAACACGAAACTCCTGTCACGTAGGCAAGCGAGTCTGCTTGTCAAGCATCGGCGTGCTAGGATTGCTGCCTGTTGATAAAGGGTCAGCTAAAATCTTAGCGCAGTGTTCATAAATTGAGATTCTATGCTGTATCCTATATCAGACTTTTGAGATGTTCCCCGTCACGGCTGGACTTCTCACTGGCACTCACTAATTCGGTCGTATCTTATCTTCTTGTTAAACAATAGGCAATGATGAACTTTATGTCGGAATAGTTTAATTATATTTTATATATTTAATTATATACTTCCCAAACATATAGGCCTACCAGTGACAGTGTGTACATTCAGCAATAAATATAAATATCATCCCCTGAAGCTGGCATTGAATTTACGCTTGATACTCTCACACTTATAAAGTATATAGGTTACCATGACAACTACGTCCCAGCATTCCTTTAACGCATGCGCAGACAGTTTATGCCCCATAGTTTCCACATAGCCAAAAAATCTTTCGTGTAGAGAAGCTGTGAGCTGAAAACAGTGCAGCGAACAACAACGGGAGGTCTTCGTCGTGACATTGACGGTCGAAGGGAGACAACTCAAACAGCTGACGTCTGTGACTGAAGTGCAAGTGCACTTGACAGATCATTTTAGTAGATAAAATGGCTAATTTCTATCACTGTGTTACCTTTTATGACCGAAGTTTATTTGTTAAATTTGAATGACAAATTCAGCCCCAATGTTTGAGACCTCGGGTTATTAATATTAAATAGTCCAAGTTAATCAAATACAAAATTAGGTCAAAGAATATGTAAGATACCTCAAAATATTATGTAGTCTGTTCACGCTGTGTATATAAAATATAGGCCGGGACATATTTTAATTTATGTAATTAATTATTGCATTTAATTTTAAAATTTGCACATTTACAGATCACAATTTTGTCCTTTTTTTAATTTGATTTCTTTTCAATTTTAATCAATATTTCTAAAAATTGCTAAAGTTAATTCCTTTTCCTTTACATATTTGAACTGAATTAAAATTGTTATTGTCTGACATTTTAATCATTTTAATATTAAGCAGGCTTCGGGCAATCATTTTTTGTAAACATCTCAAGGAAGTTTGGAAGAGGAAATACTTAATTTGATTTGTAGATGCTATGAGCTATGCAATTGTAAAAAAAAAAATTATACTCTTATGATTTTGACATAGAAACGACATGATGTATGTCAACTCTTTTAGTTTTCCAAAATGAAATAACCTAATATTAATGTTAATATATGTAGATCGGACCAAGACAATATGCCGTCAGTAAGTATTATGGGTTTGTTTCTTGTGTATTTTGTATTAATAACATTAGCTATTTTGCCAAATAACCTTTTCCCAAATATATTCATATTTGTAATTTAGAGAACAGGACACGGTTTTCAGCAAGATGTTAGAGTAAACATAAACGAAACACACATTGGCATTAAGCCTACATGAACATTTAAACAAATTTCAGTGTGCGGAAATATTGCGGAAATGAACAGTACCCAAAATCCGCAATATTTCCGCAGTTAAAATGTAGTTGTAATTCCGGATGTGGAAACGATGTGGAAATCTGTCCTATCCAAATTTTTTTTACTTTACTGCTGTTTGAAACACAATGGAAATATACAAATGCAGTTTCCATCTAAAAATACGCAACCCCGGACCTCTTGATCCGAAGCCGAACGCGCTAACCACTGCGCTATCCCGCCCCCTCCGCCGGGAGAGCAGACACAATCTAAAGGCGTTAGAGGGCATATATTTGACCTATATCTATTTGAATAAGATAAGGCTACTCACTGAAAATTAGGGTTTATTTATCGATATTGCTATAAATGTTTATCTGTAAAAAGGAGTGCAACATCAAACACGAAATACCATCAGCAATTTTCGTCTATGACAGTCCAGGGAATTTAACAGATGTATCTATTTAAATCCTTGGATAGTCGTATGAATATATATTACATGGCTTCCATATACAATTTTAAAATATCATGGTTGATAAGTAATGGCAATATCGAAATGAAAAGAAATACCATTGATGTATTAATCAAATGTTTCAGTTATTTACCTGTTTATATTAATGTAACGTTTGAAAGATTTTCTTTCTCAAAAAAGGTATAATTGACTGTTCTTTGTTATCAGTAACAGTCGACACAAACGTAGCTTTCAGTGATCCCCTAACAACTCGCTAATCTCGTGCACCAGAGAGCACGACAGACAGATATTTTATTAAAGGGGCAGTTGCACGTTTTTTGCAAATTTTATTTTTTCAAATCTCCCATTTATAATGATAGTTTATGTTATTTATATTTACTTTAGAAGGTAAAACATCTTATTACGCAAACCAATTATCCGTAGTGGTAATAACGATGTTGCGTATAAAGCCAAAATTGCATGGCGGCCATTTTATTGAGAACACAATTTATTATTTCGAATAACAAAAACGATTCTCATGGCTTTACGGAACCATGTACACTCATTTTTAACTTGATTTTCCGAAGAGAGAAGGGTGTTTTAATATTGGTAGCATTATTTTTCAAATACATTTCATCGAATTATTTGAGCGAAAAAACGTGCTTCTGCCCCTTTAATGTCTCAAATACCATGGGAGGTACGTTTCTAGTTAGATAGAGGACACTGTTTTTAATGAGTTTTTATCAAGATGGGAACATGAAATATCTAAAACCAATTGAGAACAAGGGAACAAAGTGGCCACGTACTGTACTTTCAAGAACAGTATGAGACTGAACCCTATGTAAAACGTGTAATTAATAGAAGTCAAAGAAGCGCCCTGTCAAGGTTCAGATGTGGAGTAGCCCCCTTGAAGATAGAGACTGAACACGAACACGCCTGTAGAAGAAAGGACATGCCCTGTATGTAGAGACCCCGCCCTGTCCTCGTGCACTGTCCTCTATATGAATATGATAGACGTGACCTGTACGCCCAGTGTGACTTAGAGTGTCTTAACTTCTTTGATTTTAGCGGTATACAGAGCGTGGGTTTTATTCTCTCCTCACCTGAAGTGATTTTAATTAGTGCCAAGACCTGAAAAGCTATTTTAACTACTTGTACTAAGTATTTATATAATAGTTAATTATTTAATAATTTACAAATATGTATATATTTTATGGCTTTTTGTCTTTTATATATTTAATTAACATTTTAGTTGTACTTCGCATTCAGGATGTTTTTTTTATAAGGATTACTCGACAATATTTTCTTACATTGCAATTTTATGTATAATTTTATTTGTCATTTACCTGTATATAGTCTCTCATAACCCATTTTTAGGTGGCTTGTATACTTTTATTTAACTATTATATCTTTATTGTATTGATTGCGAGGCGAGACTTTAATCAAATGTTTGTTTGTCTGTTTGTGCAGGATGGTCTACATGGGATATTCGTAATATTACGACACGTATGGCCCTCGATTTCGTATAGCCAAAACAAACTCAGCCAACATAGAAATTCCTCATTAAAATGCTATTTTAGTAATTTGACTTTCAATACATCTCACTGAAGAATTCACATCCATTGATATCGGAATAACAATTAAGGTACATGTGGATAAATTATTACCAAGAGCAAATTTGCACATAGTAGAGGGTAGGTGCAAATTCATTTGCTACCGGTAAGTAAAAGCAATTTGTATGCTGCCCTAAGCAGATGTATCGTATAAACATACAAAGAGTTTACTCACAGCAAGTAAATATTCATTGCGTTTATTGAGACTGCTACTATATAGCGAAATGGAGCTTTTTTCGACATGTTGTACCTGTTTGGGGGCGGGATAGCGCAGTGGTAAGCGCGTTCGACTTCGGATCAAGAGGTCCCTGGTTCGAATCCTGCCAGGGGCACGGCAACTTTGTCTGCAGTAGACAACTGTTCTACACGCAGTAAGGTTTGGGTGCAATGCTACACTGAATTTCAGTGCAGTACCACCCAATTCGCTAGTTCAAGCCGATGCTCGCAGGTTTCACCGCAATGCATAGGCACATAGCGTTGCGGGTTTTCTCCCTGCCGTAATACTAGCAGCCGCGATATAAGTGAAATACTCTTGAAAGCGGCGTTAAACCCTAACTCGCCTCACCTTGTACCTGTTTTGAATAATCAACTTTTCAGACAATTATTCATCAATATCTTTGTTTAAATTTGCACTTTTGAATAATAATAATAATTAAATTGATTAAAAACACGCTTGATTTATTGGCTAAAAGGTGCAAAGATATTAGAAAAAAAACTTCTCAAATTGAGTAAGTTTTTACTTTTAAGGGATTGGTTTGAGTCAACGTTAATGTCAAGAGCCTGTTCCTAAGAAGGTCTGTGCAATCTCGTCCTAGGAGCTTGGCACAGCGGATAACCTGCTCTCTTCCAACTTGTTCGTCCTTCGTATTCGTCATACTCCTGATCTACACACTTGGTTGAATACCTCCCTGAAACCTTTGCAGGTGCTGTAGAGGACAACACAGCAGCCATTCACTGTGCTTGCAAAATCGACACCTACATCTAGTCTCTTCTGTAGGCTTCTCCAACGTCCCTTTAAACGACCAAAGGAGTTCTCGGTAGTCATCCTAGCCCTGCTTAGGTGATAGTTGAAGGTTGTGTGGGAAGGTGTTAGGTTGTTTCTCCTAATTTAAGACTTCAAAAGCGAGGTCTTCAATGGACAAGCTGAATCTCCCAGCAGAACGAGAGGCTTCTGGGAGTCTCAAACCTTCTTCCTCCAGTTTGGAAACAGTGCACCACTGTCATCAAGGATAGATAGTTCAGTAAGAGACATGATCGTCATGGACCCTCCTTGGCCACCCAATGTTCATGCCTTGATACCTTGAAGTAATAAAGAGTAAAACCCTTTTCTGTTGAGGTAATCACCATGTGCGTTTTGGGGGATATAATCGGTATATGACTGTCATCTATTGTACTGGCACCGTTTGGAAAGTTTCATCTATCTTCCCCCTTAACTACATCTTTCAGGTCATTACCTCAGGAAACAAATTGATCCTGAAGTATCTTCATAATGTATGTGCATACTTGATGGAGGTATTCACATACAGTCACTTTCCCGACACGAAACGTAGTGGAGACCTGTACTCAGAGGTGGAAGCAAGCCAGTATATTAATTGCAAGTTTCTTTGGAAAATTTACGCCTCTTCAACTGTATTTCGCTGAGGTGATAATTTGCAAATAAATTTTAATGTTCCTTTCTAAAATGTTCTTGCCAATCCAGATTATTATATTCCTTAAAAACATTATCTGCAAACCATCTATACTGTGTCTGTTTTTCCTCCTCAATTCTCTGGTGTTTGATCTGCAAGGTAAAATACTCAAACCTGAAGAACTATGGGAATTTTGTGAATCTACGAAGTCTTCTCAGTCTTGATTGAAATGACAAAGTATGTGTCTTTGCTACGGATATACTTAGGGTTCTTAAAACAAACCATAAACGCCTAGCAAATTTACATTTGCTTACGTGAGAAGAGTAACTCAAATGAGCAAATGTGCGTATGAGTAAATGTTTGCCGTATAAGCAAGGCTATAGTTATTGTTTGCGAATGGACATTTTGGTGAGGTTGATATATCTTACAAACCAAACCGAACATGATGTATCAACATAAATCGGTAATAAACAGTCCTACAAATAAGAAGGTATTGGTCATGAAATAGAAAAAACCCATTCAATATGACATTTCCCAATCTTAATGCCATGATTATACGGCGAGCGTTTGCATATGAGTAAAGCATTACACATATGCAAATTTGCTCACATGAGCAAACTTCGCCGTATGGACGCATTTGCACATATGTATATTTTACTACCGTAAGCAAATGTTTCACTACCGTAAGCAAATTTACACCTAGTCATGAGCAGGCGCAAATGTTTACTACCATTCATTCGTCGTTTACAGACATAGTGAGTTCACACAGGTTGAGAAAATGTATTAGAGAACTTTTGAAAGTCATAATAATGTTCTTCAAATTCTCTGTTTATGATATTCTCCTTCTTGCACGCGATGACCTATCCGATTTTCATTAAAATTTGGGCGATATAGTCAAACCAATGTTGACAGATATATATTCATGTCATATATTTAGTTTACATCTACGATAATAACTATTAATTGTCATCTTTTAGGAATTATTTATTCATTTAGCCTACTTTCTAAGGCAGAAATTAAACACGCATGAATGCATAATAAATTTACTTTTACTCACTTGTTTATATTACTACTATAAGCAATATTGCATTGTGCGAAGTTCGCCGTATGAACGAGGCTTTAGCAACTTAAAGTTAGGAAAATGGAATGTTTGCTTTCAGGATAAGTATTGTCTGATATAGGATCGTTAATTATTTATCCTTCATTTCTCCCGTTCTAATTCCAAATCTCAGGCGACACCTCAAATCTACAATGAGATATGTAAACTATTGTGTATATGTTAGTTATGTCCAAAGACAAAACTTGATATTTGCAGATACGTTTTGAATAGTATAGGTATGTGTTATTTACTAGGACATAAGGTGCCTTATCGTATAATATAAGATACCCACGGCGATAAAACACAGGCGGTCAATGGCACCGACAGCGTGCTCTATGGTGCAATACAAGATCCTCGTGATTTAGGACGTCAGTTAGAGCGTCGCTTAGCACATGACGCCCTATTTACGGCACTTTGATTGCGCAATTGCTAATGATTGCGTTCTACGTTGGAGGCATTAACATTTTAAAAATATAGTTTATACCAATAACATAATATCTCAACGGTTTTTTAAAGCGAGTAATTGTTTAAGGGCATCTCATATAAGAAATAAAGGACTCGTTGTCGTGCTCTATCGCAGAATAAAACATAGCAGGGATCAGGCTGCACCTTCGTGTTTTATGCCCCCTGCTATGTTATAATGTTACGAAGTCGAGGGCGAATACAACGGACCGAGGACCTGTATCTCGGCCAATACGGAAATACTTAATTAATGACAATTTTATTAATTAACTTCTTTTCATTCTATTTGCGCAACACTAGACATCTCATTTATATTGAAATAATAATTATAAACAAGAATGGTGAATAAATACCACGGGTCAAAGTTGTGAAGCGACAGCTTCGGGGTTTCACAAAATGTGCAACTGCGCATGCTCAGACTCATATTGGCCCAGTTTGTCTCGTATTGGCCCAGTTTTCCCGTATTGGCCCAGTTGTCGAATCATATGGTCTAGGCCGTAAATGCCGTATACGTGTCATAACATTGATAGTTAATTAATAATTTTACGATTAAGCCCTCTAACCCCTAAGTATAGTACGTAAGAGTAGTCGAGTATTATAATGAAAGGAAATATTATATATAAATCTTTCCTTTCATTATAATACTCGTTTTCGATTGGTTGACGGTCGATACATATTTCCTTATGACCATGTATCCCGTCAGTTGGGTTGGGTCCGTTTGTTTCATTATAAAACTCGTTTTCGATTGATTGACAGTCGATACATATTTCCTTATGACCATGTATCCCGTAAGTTTCACCGTATACAATTTGCACTAATCCCGCTGCCATGGAACTTAACTGTTCCCAACCAAGAGAGGGTGTCGCATAACGGTCAGATGATGTTATATCCCAGCACCCGCGGTGTGCGGAGTTTTGAAAAGTTCGATCATCTGTCAACAGAGCTATCAATTGACTTTCGCCATATCTGCTGACCTAGCCTGTCTGTACCTATCCACTCAATGTAACTAAGATTAACTAACTTAAGGCATTTAAAAGCTTGTAGTAATACAACATAAGACTGTTAACATTTCAGCCGACATGGATGATCCCATTTCGTTTTCGTTTTGGGTTAAGCAACTTGTTCTTTTAAAGTTCCATATGTTTTGGATAGAATTAGGATTTGTATTGATAACAACAATTTCAGCGATTTTCTTTTGTGTATACTGTATTAAGCATATATAAATGGCAAGAATATTTCAGAAAGGAACATTCACATTTGTGAATTATCACCTCAGCGAAATACAGTTGAAGAGGCATAAGTTTTCCAAAGAATGTTGCAATTGCACTATACTGGCTTGCTTCTACCTCCGAGTACAGGTCTCCAATACGTTTCGTGTCGGCAAGGTGGCAATACTAATACATAATACTTACATAAACTATACATAAATATAAACGATTTGTATCATACACTTATACTTATCACAGATGCTTCTCTTTGGTGTGTATGGTAATGAAGAAATATACTTAAATATACATTCAACATGCTTCAAATCTTATTCCGAAGAAACACGAGTTGGCTTTAACATTTTGTCGACTCTCCACAATAATATTAAGCCAATGCTAACAAAGGACTACTTTTGACTTGTAACCATTTAATCACATGTAATACGTGGGGAAGGTCATAACATAGCAGTATACATATTGCGAATGTAAACCAGCTAATATCAACACGAGGGATTAAGGCATTATAGAACAATCGATTATAAACTAAACCTAGCCCATGGGACAGTTCGCCCCTGGGAGCAATACATTTCCAGGAGTGGTGTGTGGTCATAAGTGCACGAAATTATTTGCTATGCATCTAAGATGAACACTTTATAACTTGATCTGTTCTTAACCCTGTTTTTAATGAAAAGTCATCCCATGAGCAAGGGTCCCTGTATTACACCAACTGTAAGGGATATGATTAAAATTATTATTTGAAATGTAAAAATAGATTGGAACATATTTATGGTTGGTCGTTTATGGAATTTCCATAATATCGGTTCGCCAATCTCATTGAAATCACATCATAATTAAACTCCGCTACGACAGACAGAGAAAATATTTTATTTTTGTCTCCCTTCCAAACCAATCGCTCAGTTACTTATGAGAGATATTATTGCATAATAATACGGTACATAAAATATTGCATATACAGATAAAAAGTCAAATAAAAACGTAAAATACATATATAATATAACAATGATTATATTTACATTTCAAATATGTCTTTGTTGACTTAATATCTGGTTGCAGGTTCTGACAGAGTTAAAGGTTAATTTGGGATTGCTCATTAAAGTATAAAATTTCACTTCTGCAGACATGGCGTCATTCTCTTCCCACAGAGGTTACTTCATTCATATTTCAGATCTTAACTGCTGTCCTTTATTGCCTGAAAACGTAGACTCCAGCAAAGTTCCCTAGCGGTGAAAATGGGACCATCATGCTATATCCCTGCTCTCTGACCAATTAAAACTCCTCTTTAAGCGGCCATGTCGACCGAGTGACTTCACAGATCTAGCTCCGGCATTTGACTCTTTAGGATCTTGCTCATTAGTCTTTGATTGTTTTGGTCTTCTTTATTTATCATTATGTTTGTTTTAACAAAATGAAATGGCATGTTTGAGAAAAACACATCAACAGAGAAAACGTTTGTCTTACGTATATTTTATTATGATGACGTAACATTGGCAAATGTCACTTTTACAACGGCGTTTACAACACTCTTTATTGCCATTGTTTTAAGCGGTATAACAGAGGTTAGGATCGGAAATATGAAGGGAGTAACCTCTGTTGGAAGTGAATGACATGGAGTTGAAATATTGCACTTTCCTTAGGCATACTTTAAAAGTGTTCTTAAATATAAACTGGGCAAAATATCATGTCGTCTTTTCCATCTTCAATGCTGCCAGGACAGTTGAAACAATATCTTTCATTATTACCTACGAGGGCAATCATATCGGGGTTCATATTTTTCATACGATGCTCTAGGGCAAACTATCACTTTGTCATAGTGACGTGACGTCATAAACAATGCTATGACCTCACGTTAATTCGTCTGTGACGTTGCGTTCTAATGCCGCGACGGCAGGTCGCCAGCCTCTGATTGAAAATGGATTTTATCGTATTTTCATTAATTTCGGTAATAAACTAGACTATAGACTATAAATAGACTATATTTACCACACTCGTGCCTGAATATCGGTATATCCTTCGTTCTCACTCGGGAAATATAAATATTCAGGCACCCGTGTCATAAACTAGTATGACATAGACACTCATATAATACTCCCTCTTTATAATGTGCGTTTTCTTAGCGTCATGATTCTAACAGTTGAGGTGCTACCTCGCACCTTAATTTAGCAAGTGTTGGTTTTATCATACATAGGCGCAGGTAAAGCTCACCAAGTCGACGATCAAGCCCCTTATACTACAAAAAAGTAACGAGATGTGACGAGGTGAGGGGCTGTATTTATTGTATAGAGTTTAACGTGTAAGGCCAACTACAAAAATCGTATTTAATAAGCCCACATTTGGCTATGAGATGTAAAATACAGGATTTCATGGAGTGTCATAGAGCTATGCACACATTCTGTTTTCAAAAACACTGAATAAGAATAACGTTTTGATTCAGAAATAACAGCTGTTTCTTATCAAGTAGTAAAATCATAACTCATAAACTCAAGTCAGCGTGTGATAAAAACATTCATTCTCAAGTATTCTCTGATTTATTTGCGAAATTGTAATTTGAATGAATTAAATGACATTTTTCGACATACATAGGTCTACACATCAAACTGTTTGTCTCTGATTTGGTCTTCTTTATTTATAAGCATGTTTATGAACAATAGTTTTCACAAAAATCAAATAGGATATTTCGAGAAAAACACATTAATGGAGAAAACGTTTGGCTTACGTTTATTTTATCATTATGAGGTGTCATTGGCAAATGTCACTTTTACAACGACGTAGCTGATTGCACAACTAGATTCAATTGCAATCAATCGGGACACTCCCCTTCTGCCCTCGAGAGCTTAGGATCAGAATTCTGAAAGGAGTAACCTCTGTGGGAGGAGAATGACACTGTCTATGTTATAGCAGTTTACTGGGGTCCGTATTCGATCGATTTGTAAGGGGGGTTTGAAGCAAGTTTCTCTTTCCACGTCTCTGTGTAAACGTTAAAATATTTTCTGTTATATTTTACAAGAAGTCGACTTTCTAGTGAAGCAGAGTCAATCAAATGGTTTAAATCAATTTCTTCCAGGTGATGTCCTTGACCATTCAGACACACGTTTATTTATTACCCTGGTATTCATATTGACGAAACGGGCGTATTTTCTAGTCACTGCAACCCATGTTCCACGTGCACCCCGAGTCACCATTGAAGCTGACGATGGGTGTGTATTTGGCCGCTCCTATGGACCGGATAGCACGATGTTGAATTGCGTTAACTGCGACGTGCTCTGCTGTGCCCTATATGCCTACGTTACACATATACAATCTGCCTAATCACAGTGATACTGGCTGTCTGGTCGTCCTTAACCCTCAATTCATACCAATCAGCGATCTTCAGTACCCGGAAAACGAACATTTCCGAGTGTTTTCAGTTTGTTTAGGCTTTCCGCCTGCTGATTACGGATTTGGCTGCTGGATTTGTTACGTATTCTAGATGCCGGTTAGCCGGTAAAACCCGGTCCGTAGATCGATAACTAAGTATGGTAGCATTAATTTTGTGTGTATTATTCTTGACTGGTTTGCAAACTTTGTCTATATTGAATGATAATGTAATGTAATTGTATTTATCATATTATAACTTTCAAAGTCAAATATCTCGAGTTTTCGACGTCGTATTAAAAAACTGACTACTTTAGGAAATTAGTCCAAAACATTAAATCAGTCAAAGAATACCTCTACGTGGTTTTGATTTATATCTTAAATAAAAAAATTAAATTTAAATTTCAAAATTCCTCTAAATCAATTTTGATAAAACATAACTGTTCATGGACATATAACACATACTCTGTGTGAAAAACAATAATGTGCCTCTTCCTGCACACATTTACAACATTTTAAACATGGTAGGGGTCATGTTGATGAAGATTTCATTTATAATGATATTAGTTAAAGTTTAGTTAAAGAATTAAAACACTCATCAATTAAGTCATTCAAACTACTGCCGGAAGGTGTTATTGTATCGTTGTGTCATACTTTCCTTTGCCCGTCAGTGATTACAATGATTGAATTATCATATTTCTAGACTGTGATTAAAGTTTCTAATGTGCATGACGAACACTGCTACTGAATACGTACACTACGGCTACAAGGCCTATCTGAATCTGACAACTCAGGATGCTCAGAAACAATGGAAGGCAACCTTTTTAACGTGAACTACTGAACTGCATTTGGCAAAGATTGCCACAGTGTGTATGTTCCGTGCAATCTAGGAATCATCACAATCTGCAGATTGTTCGAAAAATCTAGGAATGTTTCACCATTCCTAGCTTGTTTAAACAATCTGCAGATTGTTCGATCTGAACAATCTAAGCATGATCACAATCTAGGAATCTGTTTCCTTGCAGCTACATGTTGTAGATTGTGAGCATTTTCAACTTGTTTCCTGTCTACCTTAATAAAAATGGAAATAATACGTAAATTGTGAAAGGTTTTTAACTATCAACCATAAGGTTACTAGATTTCAAACATATATTTTGTTTTGTAAATTGTGTGTATTAGTTATGCATATCACCATGTAAATATGCTCATGTGATCTTCGCTTATGCGGTGGAAATAAAGACATTTATTCATTCATTCATTCATTCGATTGTGAGCATTCTCAGATTGTTAGGGTCGAACAATATGCAGATTGTTTAAACAATATAGGAATGGTGAAATATTCCTGAGATCACAATCTTCAGAATGTGATATACCCTAGATGGTTCGTAACATGACTGTATATCCTTCGCATGTTGCATATTTCAAACAGTTTCTCAAGCGGAGCCAACGTTGTCGTGAATGACAGCTGACGTGGTCATGCGACCGAGTGCAAATGCAGCACATGATGTTATTCCACGATGTATGATACCAAAGTTGTTTAATTAAACAGTTTCATCTTAACTGTAATGTAATGACATATAATGTTGAGTGATATTTTCACGAGTGGCGCACGAGATGAGATAGAAATAGTATTCGGCAAAAACCATTAAATAGTATATTTATTGTAAAAATTGTATCTGAATAAAAACATTTAATACACATCGAAAGATTAGAGCGTATAGTTGAGCTAAAATTCACGGTAAATGCAGTGAAAAAATAATTCAACTGAAATAATGTGTTATTAAAATAAACCTGTTGTGAATGTTTATAAATTAAAAAGTAATACTATTTGACGGTACCATGTAGTCAAGTGAAGATGCCTTAGACATTGAAGAATGCAAGTTTTGACGTTATTTCAAACGCAAAATGATACAGCGAGTGACGCCCGTTGTGATCTGTCACATTCCTCTCGCCTCAATAAGTTGTTAACGAGTATAAGAACTACTATGAATCAAACCATGAAGTTCAGAAACCAGTGGAAGCAAATTGTTAAAATCATTTCCTTATACAATTTCACATATGACCAAAGTGGTAAACCATCGGCTGAATTGATTTTTTTATACACGTATATAGCATTATTTCGCAATTTCGCTGCCGTGTCTTATCGTCTTGAGAATGTGTAGTGAATTTGCGATTTCCCTTCGCCCATATCTCGCGATTTCCTTTTGTCCCCACTTCGCTTTTTGAGAATTTCGCTCGATGTGAGTTTCGCGATTTCATGTCACTATTTAGCTTCACCATGTTTTCATGATTTCGCGATTTCCCTGTGAATGTTTCAAACAATGACGCGAAAACAAATCCCCCCTCTCGGTCATAACTGTCTCTGTAGTGTTAAAAAGACATTATAAGTTTAGTTATTGTGTATGTTCCAATTTCTAGATAACATATCTGGTCGCTTTTCTTATAATTGAAACCTTATTGCGATGGTCAAACACGTCTGTCCAGTATCAAATAGATAACTAAGTTTATTGGTACATAAAGGAGAACAACGACTACTTATATATGGTCAATAGATACTATAAACATCATATAATGTATGCATGTAGATACAAACTAGGTTAATCCCCTCGAGAATTAAAGATTATTTGAACTATCAGCACTCCCTACTTCAAGCGGTAATTAAATCAACATTAATATATACAATACCGTGCCATAACTTAACGAACCCTGACGTTTTTTTTCCATGGACTTACATGTTTTTTTTAGTCCAGGATAAACGATTTTCATAAAATATGTTCCAGTTCGTTCGATGTCAAATTTCTCAGCGTTAGCTGAAAGTGCATAATGTAGATAACATTTTTTTTACTTCAATTCAACTAATGTCATCCGATTTACCTGCATATGTACACTAAATATAAATAAAAACGTTCCCCATAAATTGCAACTACATCTATGTATTTTGTTGATCAAATTACTGTAATTCCCTGGATAGAAAATGGAAAATTAAACATAAAATCATGTATGAGGTTGTAGCCAAGATGATTCCTCACAAACTTGATAAATGTGAATAATATAGGACAAAAATCCTATCTATGAATATGATTTATCCGGGACTAAATTAGCATGCAAGTCTATGGAAATAACGTCCCCGTCCGTTAACTTATGGCATGCTACTGTATTTACAAGTTGTTTATCACTTCAAGATTTCGTCATCTGTAACATTTTTTTTTCAAATGTGATATATGTATATTTAACCCTATTATTAGCGCGACCATCTGTATTTCCTTATTATTAGGTCTTCAGACGAAAGTGTGGAAGACCTTCATCCGATTTTCCTTATTTTATTTTATTTTGTGTCACCAGTACAAACAAGACCACTTATGCGAATTCCACGACTTCTGCGAAAACAAATCCCGACTTCCAGTCGTTGTACAGCTCTTTAAATCTCAATTTTTAAAAGAGAATATTTTATAAAAGGCACTTAGAGACTTGCAACTTTTTTTCAATTGCGCAATTTTCTTTCAACCAAAAAAGTAAATCAGTAAATGGAGGTCACGTGACTTAGATGTCATTTTGATTTTAGTGAATTTTATGCGTTTCCCACCCTACCAGTTTGAAGAACTAAGTATAGCCCTATTATCAAAATGATTTCATCAATAACATTACCATCTTGGACAAAGACACAATACACGTTCATTTAAAGCACACTAATAAACTATATAAGTTATATAGTAACTGTTGGTGTCACAATATATATCATTTATAGTCCTGTACACCAAACGTCTCTACACGTTATGAAAACCTTCTAAATATAACGATTATACATTGTAGATATCAATCGTTACAGAGTAATCCCATTCAGACAGATAGATTACTTTATGTCATTGTAAATCGCCGCCATCGTCATTTCATATTGATTACGCTGAAAAACTATGACCAATTTTAAATGTATAGTACATTATTGAATTCTAGTTATCCTTCGTCCAGTACGCCAGTATTTGCATTCCTTTACTGTCTCATTCATTTGTACGAAGGTACACATGTTCGGTGACAATAAGGGGATTAGAAAGCTAAAATGTGACAGATGAGAAAATTACTTTATGTAGGTGACGATGATATGTGGTGATATGAAAGACTTGGGGGTTCTATCGCTGATTGAGTCTCACCTCGCTATTTACTGGATAACTGTGTTGTTAAGGTGGAACAATATTGAAGATATTTATTGCATGCTGATGATACAACCAATAGGTTATAGAGTCACTGGAGCTGACAACAAGTGTCAGTTGTGTTTTACCAACTACAGAAGCTGGAAGTACGGTAAGTACTTGTCTTTATGTTTGTACATTGTATTATGTACATCTGTACCTTACTATCAACATTTTGTCAAAGTATTTCAAGTAGATATTTGTATGGGATACTGTTGATCTTATTCTTTGTCTATCTCTAAATTATATTCAAAGCAATTCCAAATAAGTTTTTTCTCTATAAATAATTACCCATTCCGTTCAGTGTTAATTATTCAAAGGGCACAATAGCTAATGGTTAATGTTTTGAAAAATACTCTAGGTGAAATATGTCCTCTTATAGCCTTAATTAAATGTAACTCACTCACTTATATGTTCACTTCGTTACTTTTTCATTTCTTACAGAAATGTGCTAACAGATAGTGGTCACATTGAACACACAACATGGATTGGACTATGATTCTGATACTTCTGGCCACATTGCCGGGCTCTATGGCTGGGGGTGTTGGCGACAAGCACTTCGCAGGGGGATCAATGTCATTCAAATTTATCGATACGACAAGCACACCCTACAAGGTACAGTCCTTATATTCTATTATCTATAGTTACACATTGCCAGAATTATTTGTCATAGTTATGAAATGATGGAGGCACTATATCAAACCGTAAAGCACAATAATTACATTGAGGAATCATATATCAATTAACTTTATGAGCATATTATACATAGTATAAAAATATATTAATCAATGGGTTTACATATATCCCTAAATTAGAAGATTCTGTCATTAAACCGAAGTAGCTGTTGAGGGGGCATTTAGACCCCCCCCCCCCCCCCCCCCCCCCAAAAAAAAAAACAACAAACAAACAAAAACAAACAAAAAACAAAAAAAAACTCATATTTGTACGCATACACGTACGAATATGAACACCAATTGAAGGTTAACTATGAGCCCAAAAATGTGCACTAATATCAACGTAAAATAGGTTGAAATAAGCACGGCTGCCGGGGTCGTTACAATAGACAGTTAAGACTATATTATTGTTGAACACACTGGTGGTAAGGTCAACAATGTTTGGTTAACAATATCAATATCTGGTATAATCCCAACAACACTTAGCTCGCCAATTTCGTTTTCGTCATCTCGCGAACAATCATATAGCCCCTTCCCAAATAAATAACATTAAACTTCTACTATACGAGACTGACTGTCTGTGAAAACACCTCTGATCTTCGAGGAGTAAATAGAGATTACATAAATGAGTCAAAATATTCCAACGAGATATTTTTAAATGTTAAAAAAAATAATCCTAAAACACGGAATTCGTGTTGACAAAAACACGGCTGTTGTAACCAAAAGTGGGATAACTCTTCCTAGACTAAATTGAAGCAAAATATTATTGTGATTTGATTATAAGATATCCGAGATCGGAAAACAAATTCTCTATTTGTAATTTTGCTATGATGCAAGTTTATTAATAGCAAAATAAACGTACAGGAAAAAGATGTGGCAAGTGGGTTCGGCTGTACTCGATCAGCTTATGGCGAAAGTAGTACGGCATTATGACGTCACTATCGTTAAATAACTTGTTTTCGTTACACAACACTCGGTGAGTAACTTTCATCTGGTTACACAACACTTGTTTCAAATAACCAACATTAACTCGTAGAGATATTCAGAACACGTATGTAATAATAGTACCAGATATAACACTGAAGAATAAAGAGAGTTACCTCCCCCACCCTTGCTCCCCGCTAGGTGGCTTACCCAGTGACGTCATTCCTTCCTCCTGGAGCCTGGATGCAGGCAGCTCTCAGACTCGCAGGAGGCGAGGTGGGAGGGGTATGAATGTTAATTATGAACGGTGAATATAAATAATGACGTTTCATCAAAACGTACTATTCTTTACATCTAGTTGATAACTAACCATAGCCAGCATGCCACTGAAAGAGGTGGGCTGCGAGGCAACCCCAAAGAAAAGGGGAGTTGGCGACTATTAAGGAGCTAATTGGCGTAATCCTCCCTCGGGGGTCCCGATGAAGCTCCAGGCTAGCCGATGACAAGTTATGACCAAGCTAGAAGGCTCTCCTTAACCTTATGGGTCAACTTCCCAATGCAAGGCATAACTCTTGCCAGTCTCAATTTCTGGCTGATTTAGGCCTTGCAGTATTTCCTTAAGAAATCTGTGTTTAGAAATCCAGGCCCGCTATGCATTTCCAGTGCAGCGATTCACTGCCTCGACACAAGAAAGCGAGGGAAATACCGCAAGGGTTAAATCAGCCAGTAATGCAGACTGGCAAGAGTTATGCGTTTGGAAGTTGCTTATGGGTAAGCTCGACCATTGAAGTGAAAGACGCTTACCGAACATAGGGGTCTATAACTGACGTAACAAGACGATAACCAACCAATTAATAGTGCGATGCGAAGTTAACTTAGAACCCGCCACTTCAAGAGGAGAAACTTCCGTGGCGACGGGAAAACATGGACTGAAACCCTAACAACCAGAGTCCCCAAGCTCACCACGCCTACCAGATCTTCGGTAAAAACCTAATAGTGCCCGCTCTAATCTCGAGAGGATTGGAATCGAACAGGTTGGGGAGGTCTGCTGCCTTGTGGACTTTAAGCACTGCCGACCTGAGATACACACCAACTGCATTCTGTCTATCTCCTAAGTTGACACTCATTGGGTAGTGAGGCAGAAAGAGTCTGCGTCTGACCAGGTTGAGCAACCATCCCAGTCATCTGAACAACCGATCACAAAGTTGATCCTCGAGAATAGACAGGGAGAGGTGAAGACCGAACCCGTCGTCCAGATTCATCGCGAATTGCATGACACGGCTGTGTCAGTCGCGTTCCAACGTCGAACGGAATGATATCCAGGATGAAAACAGAGATACACATACGCATCCTTGGCCCTCGTGCTCAAGTCAATCTGTCGTCATGTCACATCCCGGGGGACAACGACAGATGACACCTGAGACGCAGACAAGAGAACGGTCGAAAGAGGTAGGAGTGGTTGAACGAATGCAGTTAGCCCATCACCGGCGTGAAGACAGAGGCGTCCTCAACGACAACGAGGTCCGCACCGGGGGGACAATGACACCTAAGAGGCAGACAAAACTTGGGGTTTGGGTTTAATGCCGCTTTCAAGAGTATTTCAATTATATCCCCGCTGCTAGTATTATGGCAGGGAGAAAGCCCGCAACGCCATGTGGCTATACACAGCGGTGACACCTGCGAGCAGCAGCTGGAACTAGCGAACCATGAGTTGTACTACGATGAAATTCAGTGTAGCATTGCACCCAAACCTTACTGCGTTTGGACCAGTTCTCTACTGCAGACAAAGTTGCCGTGCCCCTGGCGGGATTCGAACCCCGGACCTCTTGATCTGAAGGAGAACACGCTAACCACTGCGCTATCCCGCCTCCACAACGCTTGTGCTGACCGGTGTGAGGGGAAGGTATCTCACCAAGAGCCGAGATACCAAGATGTGAGGTGCGGGAGCTTCCGCTTATTACAACAATCCGGAGCAAGACGAAGCCATGCAGAGGCAAGACAGGACGTCAAGCCTAATGAATCAGTTGTTACAGAGCACTGGTGTGACCTCACAAAAGTGGCAGACAACGGCCTCTGCCTTAAAGACGTCGGAACAACGTCTACACCAAGAACTCAGACAACAAGGTGTGAGGTGCGGGAGCACACCTCCTACAATCCCTTAGCCCGACAGAGCAGACAACGGCCTCTGACTTGAAGGTGTCGGAACTACGTCTTCCCCAAGAGCTCAGATACCAAGGTGTGAGGTGCCGGAGCACGTCTCCCACAACATCTTAGTCCAACAGGGCAGCCAACTGCCTCTAAGCGGCGTCGGTACGACCTCTTCACCAAGAGTGTGAGGTGTGGGAGCTCACACGAGCAGCGTCGTCCTGCCACACGACGTCGTCAGCAGAACGACTTCAGAACTCAACAAGGTGTGAGGTGCGGGCACTCACAATAAGGGGAAACGACTGTCTCTGTCACACGACGTCGTCAGCAGACGACGTCAGAATGACGATATCCACACATCAGCCATCCTCCGCAAACAGCGCACGGCAGACTCGACAACGGATGTCCGAGTCCAGACGACGTCGGAACCAGGAGTTAACCACGCCTGGCTACAACAGGCTTCAAACCGTAAAAAAAATACCTGATGGCTGCTCGGTATGCTTCTGCTGCCCCAGCGAGAGGGACAGGCATTCCGCGCAGTGGTTATTCTACTCACACGCCATGCGGAAGAGGTGACGACAGACGTGGGGTCATAGAGACGCCCGCAGAACCCAGAGTAGGGTGAAGCCATAGAAGACATGACCGATGTAAAGTCCACGAACCGACGCAAAAGTGTACGTCAACTACGAACAACGCGAACAACGCGTCGTCTCGAAAGGGGTCGTTTCGAAACACTCCGTCTGACCTGCCTATCCGTCAGGTGACAAGAGAGAGAGACTTTCCAAGAAAATGTAGATCTTATGATTAATTTGACTGAAATTAATCATTCATAAAAATTATTGGTATGCATGAACATAGAATTCCAAAGCTAGCTTATAACATGATTTTGCTTTTAGATGATATTGGTAAAACCACTTGGGCATCCCATGTAAGAAACCTTTTGTTCTCTCACGGTTAAGGCTTTGTTTGGATGAACCAAACAATTGGAAATATTGATCTTTTTTATATAACTTTTAAAAACCAAGCTACTAACATGTTTTATCAAGACTGGAATTCCATCCTCTATGACAGCTCAAGGTACATGTATGATAGTTACAGGACATTGAATAGTTTACTTCAACCAGAAAAATATTCTAATGATTTAAGAAACAGTTTCATCAAATTTAGACTTGGATTATTAGATTTAATGATAAACAAAGGCAGAAAAATGTACATTGAAAAGAGCAGAAGAATGTGTCCATTATGTAAATCAGCAGTTGAAAACGAAATCCACCTGCTCTCGATTTTATATCATTAATGTCTTCTCAAAACGACAATACAATTCTTAACTAATCATTGTTTATTAAACATAGTATGAAACTAAGAACTGAACTGTTACATGATGGAAACTCGCCCTGAAAGCAAAAACACGATTTTAGAATTGCTTATTCAAGTGGTGTTCTCTATCGTTTGTACTTCTATAACATTTGTATTTTATATGTACATTTTGTATTTGGGCCGGAGGCCTTAAATAAAATAAACATTTTGTTTTAATTTTGACATTTGACATTTAAGAAAAGGATAAGGCACAAGTTATAGAAGTTATTGAAGCCGTCTCCATATAGCCGACAAACATTTACAAGGCTAAAATACATAACATAAAATACATAAGTACATAACACAATGCCAAGCAGAAGAAACGAAAAATTATAAATATGGTTAAAACGTACATTTGTAATTGTGTATTAATTGAACCGCTTACTCTTTGCAATACATTTATGAACATGGTGAAACATGTTTTCATTGACTGGTTGTGGAATATTTGGATTGCCATACAGGATTGTATTTAGATCAAATTCTGCCTTAAAATTTTGAAATCTTGCTTTAATCTAAACGGAAATTAGCATAACCTGGACATATCAAGAAGAAATGATAGAAATGATCTTCAACCAAAGCACTACATATTCAATACATTTTTTGTGAGAAAAGCAAAGGTTTATTGAACCGCACGTTAGAATAGTTTGGCCTTCCGGTTTTTGATCAGAACTTCGTAGAGCAAGTGTCCTCCCTTGTGTCTTTATATCAATAGCGGGGATATTTATCTCAAATCTTTATTTCTTAACCGATTTCGCTCAAATTTGGAATATGAGCTCACAATATCGTATATAAACAGTATATGAAAGCGAAAATCTAGATTTTGAATTTTGCAAAAATATTGTCAAAACAGCGATTCGAACCCCTGTGCACAGATCAGCGTTTGGAGAACGACAATGCTTGCTTAACTTACTGTGTATAACCTTCATCGTCTAATCACCGAATAGAAACTATTTTGGAATTTTACGCACTTTTTCAACACTTTTGCTTTTAATGATGATAATGAATTTCAACATCTTAATGTCGATTATTCCATAGATAAGCACATTCGTAGATAAAAGAGATATGCCGGAATATAGTATTTGATATGTACAGGTAGATGCAGATTTCAAAATGATATCTCGCCATACATAAAATCAATTCTACACTTGGAATCAAATATATTCCTTTGATATCAAAGGAAACAACCTTGTAAGGCGGGGTTTACACTACGTCCGAATAAATCGCATTGCGTTGACGCATGCGATTTGGGGGTTTACATTACACGCGTTTTGCATGCGATTTTAATGCGAATATCATAAATAAGTCCGATATGTTATAATGTATGTACATATATAATTATATATGTTCAGATGTATGTAATTACTGTAGGTGCATGTACAATGGGTGTATGTATAGAATCTGATGTATGTATGTACAAATGTATGTATGTCCGTGTCGATGTATGTCCGACACATGTATGTATGTATGTATGTATGTGTGTATGTATGTATGTATACAGGTCTGAATGTATGTTTGTATGTATTGATGTACAGGTATCTGTTGGCTTAATTTTTATGACTTCTTTGCCTACACGTGGTTGGAATACCCCTTTCAGATAGTGAAAATATGACGTCATACAGGGAATTCCAATGCGATGCGAATACAATAGAAGAGGTTCTATTTTCCTCGCATCGCATCGCAACGCAAGAAAAAAAACGGACGTAGTGTATGACAACTCATTGAAAATAACGTGTTGCGTTCTTGTGCGATTATTTTTAACGCATCGCATCCAAAAAACGGTCGTAGTGTAAACCCCGCCTTAGTGCGTACAAGTGCGATGAACCTCGGGGTACACGGCGGCCTTCAGCGGTAATCTCTCTGTGATGCTGCCTCAAGATGCTGCCATTTCAACGCAGAGACTCCCGGTTCTGATGTCGTAAGGGTAGCTTAACTCAGTGCGCACAGCGTACGTTGTAATTGCGGAGCACGTGCTTACTCGGCACTGGCAACGTGAGTGTTGAGTGCTCATTGTGCAGTTGAACTTGGGAGAATAAGCACGGACGACGCACTGACAACGCATGCGCACTTGCCACGTGCGGAGCACGCACGTCCTAAGTTCGTCGTGCGTGGAGTATGTGACCATGTGAACAACTTACAACACTCACGGCGTCCGCACTTGTGCGCACGGTGTCCGTAGAGTGTACACACGGAAGCCGTACGTTTGGAAAATACGCAGTCGCAAGCAGCTCGCATGGTCTGCATGCACTAAAAGTGCTACGGCGTGTCTGCGTGCTCCCAAATCCGTACGGTGTCGGTACTTACAACGTATGGCTACCACTATTTTACCCACGTTTTTGCACGTAGACAGCATGCACTTGCAAGTACTGCGGGTTGTGACTGTCGCTGTATGCACGTATCTTAGGAGGAGAAACTTTTTAAAATCAGATAGGGTCACTTAGTGTGAAAATACGCTAAAAATCAATATGGCGCCGAAACCATGTGACTCACGATTTCATCATGTCAAGTTTTTAAAAATCCACGATGGCGTCGGAACCACGTGACTAATGACTTCGCCATGTTTTCCCTTTTTACTTTTCGCATAATCAATATGTATCGTTTTTTTTTAAAGTTGCAAGTCTCTAAGTGCAATTGGAAAAGTTTTCCCATGTTAAATATCGAAATTTGGATTCGAACTGGTCCTTTAATAGCTAAACTGATTGGGCCCAAAATATTAGTTTCGCGAGACGGTAAGGACTATAGAGACTGTAAAGTTTGGTTCAATTATCTGCAGCTGTTTTGGCTGAATCCTGTACACAAGCTCCTTGGAATAATAAAAAAACGCCAATAACAATATGGCTGAATCCTTAATGACAAAAACAAGTTGAGGTCGAAAGGGTTTTCACCGCGGTAAGAATGTAACGAGGAATACATTGCTTTCAAGATATAATTCGTAGAAATAAGAAAATAAGACATGAAAGGACGAAGACAATCATTCACTCACACATTCACACCTTTGTATTTTCGTAAAAGTTATTCAATAAATTCTCCATACTAGTAATTATCAGAAACAAGTTTGGCACACATTGCCCATTTACTTTCAAATTCATTAAACTTAGACTTATTCCAATATCTTACTTTTTCTTTTGAATAATAGTATTTAAGTTCATGCTTAAACTGTGATAATTGTGGTGCTATCTTCCGCAACTTGCACTTATAAATATGGTATTTTGCTAAGAGTAGTATCAAATCAAAGGTATCATCTGTATGGAATGTTGGTGAACACCTAAAAAGAATCAGTTGACAATGAAGATTTATATTCCCTGTATGCACACAAATTGCGTATAAAGCAAAAATTGCATGGCGGCCATTTTATTGTGAACACAATTTATTATATTGAATGACAAAAATGATTCTCATGGCTTTACGGAGCCATGTACACTAATTTTTTTAACTTGATTTTCCGAAGAGAGAAGGGTGTTTTACTATTAGTGAGATTATTTTTCAAATACATTTCATCAACTTATTTCTGCGAAAAAACGTGCTACTGCCCCTTTAAAGGTACTCGAGAATACAAAAACGAGCTTTAGGAACATATTTCTTTTCTGCAATTGTCATAGAATATCTACAAATATGACAATATCTGTTGAGCTATAGACTCAATGGGTCTTTATTTAATTTGTGTACAAAACAATGACTTCAAATTTAAAAATGATATTGGATGAACATTTTGGATAAGTGTAGTCCTAAAAATTCTTTTTCAAAATATTCTTCAAATTTTCATATCGTAATTTACATTCTTAATGGTTTATAATGAGAAATTTAGCACCCATTAAGCATCTTAAACTGCAGTTGCAGTTGTCAAATGTTATGAACGGAAGTGCGGCAAATTAGGTCTGACATACATGTACCTTTTCATACAGAGCATATATTTGTGTTTTTACAGCTCAAAATAACTGCAGTAACTGGATGGGTCCTCGGAATGGGTCCATGTGGAGAGTCCTGCAGTGCCAGTGATATTGGCAAGAGTACAGAGGAAACAAGGAAAAAGATAACAGACCTAAAGGGCGAGACTTACTTCGGAAACTGGACTACAGAAATAGGGGTTTTTGATTCAAAAGATACTAAACAATATGGAATAATAACAGATGATGTAAACGCCAAATTAAAAGGCCACGTGGCAGCTGTAAATGGTCCAATGAAATGGGAGCAAGAAATTGCAGAAGTGACCGTGGACATCAACCCTATAATCAAGTACATTGATATAAGGTAGGTGTCAAAATCGATCCTACAATCAAGTACATGTATATAGGGTAGGTGTCAACATCGATCCTACAATCAAGTACATAGATATGGGGTAGGTGTCAACATCGATCCTACAATAAAGTACATAGATATAGGGTAGGTGTTAACATCGATCCTACAATCAAGTACATAGATATAGGGTAGGTGTCAACATCGATCCTACAATCAAGTACATAGATATAGGGTAGGTGTCAACATCGATCCTACAATCAAGTACATATATATAGGGTAGGTGTCAACATCGATCCTACAATCAAGTACATAGATATAGGGTAGGCGTCAACATCGATCTTACAATAAAGTACATAGATATAGGGTAGGTGTCAACATCGATCCTACAATAAAGTACATAGATATAGGGTAGGTGTCAACATCGATCCTACAATCAAGTACATAGATATAGGGTAGGTGTCAACATCGATCCTACAATAAAGTACATAAATATAGGGTAGGTGTCAACATCGATCCTACAATAAAGTACATATATTTAGGGTAGGTGTTAACATCGACCTTACAATAAAGTACATATATTTAGGGTAGGTGTTAACATCGACCTTACAATAAAGTACATATATTTAGGGTAGGTGTTAACATCGACCTTACAATAAAGTACATATATTTAGGGTAGGTGTTAACATCGATCCTACAATAAAGTACATATATTTAGGGTAGGTGTTAACATCGATTCTACAATAAAGTACATAGATATAGGGTAGGTGTTAACATCGATCCTACAATAAAGTACATATATATAGGGTAGGTGTCAACATCGATCCTACAATCAAGTACATAGATATAGGGTAGGCGTCAACATCGATCTTACAATAAAGTACATAGATATAGGGTAGGTGTCAACATCGATCCTACAATAAAGTACATAGATATAGGGTAGGTGTCAACATCGATCCTACAATCAAGTACATAGATATAGGGTAGGTGTCAACATCGATCCTACAATCAAGTACATAAATATAGGGTAGGTGTCAACATCGATCCTACAATAAAGTACATTTATTTAGGGTAGGTGTTAACATCGACCTTACAATAAAGTACATATATTTAGGGTAGGTGTTAACATCGACCTTACAATAAAGTACATATATTTAGGGTAGGTGTTAACATCGATCCTACAATAAAGTACATATATTTAGGGTAGGTGTTAACATCGATCCTACAATAAAGTACATATATATAGGGTAGGTGTCAACATCGATCCTACAATAAAGTGAATATATTAAGGGTAGGTGTTAACATCGACCTTACAATAAAGTACATATATTTAGGGTAGGTGTTAACATCGACCTTACAATAAAGTACATATATTTAGGGTAGGTGTTAACATCGACCTTACAATAAAGTACATATATTTAGGGTAGGTGTTAACATCGACCTTACCATAAAGTACATATATTTAGGGTAGGTGTTAACATCGATCCTACAATAAAGTACATATATTTAGGGTAGGTGTCAACATCGATCCTACAATCAAGTACATAGATATAGGGTAGGTGTCAACATCGATCCTACAATCAAGTACATATATATAGGGTAGGTGTCAACATCGATACTACAATCAAGTACATAGATATAGGGTAGGTGTCAACATTGATCTTACAATAAAGTACATAGATATAGGGTAGTTGTCAACATCGATCCTACAATCAAGTACATAGATATAGGGTAGGTGTTAACATCGATCCTACAATCAAGTACATAGATATAGGGTTGGTGTTAACATCGATCCTACAATCAAGTACATATATATAGGGTAGGTGTTAACATCGATCCTACAATAAAGCACATAGATATGGGGTAGGTGTCAACATCGATCCTACAATCAAGTACATATATATAGGGTAGGTGTCAACATCGATCCTACAATCAAGTACATATATTTAGGGTAGGTGTCAACATCGATCCTACAATCAAGTACATATATTTAGGGTAGGTGTCAACATCGATCCTACAATAAAGTACATAGATATAGGGTAGGTGTCAACATCGATCCTACAATAAAGTACATAGATATAGGGTAGGTGTTAACATCGATCCTACAATAAAGTACATATATTTAGGGTAGGTGTCAACATCGATCCTACAATCAAGTACATAGATATAGGGTAGGTGTCAACATCGATCCTACAATAAAGTACATAGATATATTGTAGGTGTTAACATCGATCCTACAATAAAGTATATAGATATAGGGTAGGTGTTAACATCGATCCTACAATAAAGTACATAGATATAGGGTAGGTGTTAACATCAATCCTACAATCAAGTACATATATATAGGGTAGGCGTCAACATCGATCCTACAATCAAGTACATATATATAGGGTAGGTGTTAACATCGATCCTACAATAAAGCACATAGATATGGGGTAGGTGTCAACATCGATCCTACAATAAAGTACATAGATATAGGGTAGGTGTCAACATCGATCCTACAATAAAGTACATATATTTAGGGTAGGTGTAAACATCGATCCTACAATCAAGTACATATATATAGGGTAGGTGTCAACATCGATCCTACAATCAAGTACATATATTTAGGGTAGGTGTCAACATCGATCCTACAATAAAGTACATAGATATAGGGTAGGTGTTAACATCGATCCTACAATAAAGTACATAGATATAGGGTAGGTGTTAACATCGATCCTACAATAAAGTACATATATTTAGGGTAGGTGTCAACATCGATCCTACAATCAAGTACATAGATATAGGGTAGGTGTCAACATCGATCCTACAATAAAGTACATAGATATATTGTAGGTGTTAACATTGATCCTACAATAAAGTATATAGATATAGGGTAGGTGTTAACATCGATCCTACAATAAAGTACATAGATATAGGGTAGGTGTTAACATCGATCCTACAATCAAGTACATATATATAGGGTAGGCGTCAACATCGATCCTACAATCAAGTACATAGATATAGGGTAGGTGTCAACATCGATCCTACAATCAAGTACATGTATATAGGGTAGGTGTCAACATCGATCCTACAATCAAGTACATAGAGATAGGGTAGGTGTCAACATCGATCCTACAATAAAGTACATATATTTAGGGTAGGTGTCAACATCGATCCTACAATCAAGTACATAGATATAGGGTAGGTGTCAACATCGATCCTACAATCAAGTACATAGATATAGGGTAGGTGTCAACATCGATCCTACAATCAAGTACATATATATAGGGTAGGTGTCAACATCGATCCTACAATCAAGTACATATATTTAGGGTAGGTGTCAACATCGATCCTACAATAAAGTACATAGATATAGGGTAGGTGTTAACATCGATCCTACAATAAAGTACATAGATATAGGGTAGGTGTAAACATCGATCCTACAATAAAGTACATAGATATAGGGTAGGTGTCAACATCGATCCTACAATAAAGTACATAGATATAGGGTAGGTGTCAACATCGATCCTACAATAAAGTACATAGATATATTGTAGGTGTTAACATCGATCCTACAATAAAGTACATAGATATAGGGTAGGTGTTAACATCGATCCTACAATAAAGTACATAGATATTGGGTAGGTGTTAACATCGATCCTACAATCAAGTACATATATATAGGGTAGGCGTCAACATCGATCCTACAATCAAGTACATAGATATAGGGTAGGTGTCAACATCGATCCTACAATCAAGTACATAGATATAGGGTAGGTGTCAACATCGATCCTACAATCAAGTACATTGATATAGGGTAGGTGTTAACATCGATCCTACAATCAAGTACATAGATATAGGGTAGGTGTCAACATCGATCTTACAATAAAGTACATAGATATAGGGTAGGTGTCAACATCGATCCTACAATCAAGTACATAGATATAGGGTAGGTGTCAACATCGATCTTACAATAAAGTACATAGATATAGGGTAGGTGTTAACATCGATCCTACAATAAAGTACATATATTTAGCGTAGGTGTCAACATCGATCCTACAATCAAGTACATAGATATAGGGTAGGTGTCAACATCGATCATACACTCAAGTACATAGATATAGGGTAGGTGTTAACATCGATCCTACAATCAAGTACATAGATATAGGGTAGGTATCAACATCGATCTTACAATCAAGTACATAGATAAAGGGTAGGTGTTAACATCGATCTTACAATAAAGTACATAGATATAGGGTAGGTGTCAACATCGATCCTACAATCAAGTACATAGATATAGGGTAGGTGTTAACATCGATCCTACAATCAAGTACATAGATATAGGGTAGGTGTTAACATCGATCCTACAATCAAGTACATATATATAGGGTAGGTGTTAACATCGATCCTACAATAAAGCACATAGATATGGGGTAGGTGTCAACATCGATCCTACAATAAAGTACATAGATATAGGGTAGGTGTCAACATCGATCCTACAATAAAGTACATATATTTAGGGTAGGTGTAAACATCGATCCTACAATCAAGTACATATATATAGGGTAGGTGTTAACATCGATCCTACAATAAAGTACATAGATATAGGGTAGGTCTCAACATCGATCCTACAATCAAGAACATATATTTAGGGTAGGTGTCAACATCGATCCTACAATAAAGTACATATATATAGGGTAGGTGTTAACATCGATCCTACAATAAAGTACATATATTTAGGGTAGGTGTCAACATCGATCCTACAATAAAGTACATAGATATAGGGTAGGTGTCAACATCGATCCTACAATAAAGTACATAGATATATTGTAGGTGTTAACATCGATCCTACAATAAAGTACATAGATATAGGGTAGGTGTTAACATCGATCCTACAATAAAGTACATAGATATTGGGTAGGTGTTAACATCGATCCTACAATCAAGTACATATATATAGGGTAGGTGTCAACATCGATCCTACAATCAAGTACATAGATATAGGCTAGGTGTCAACATCGATCCTACAATCAAGTACAAAGATATAGGGTAGGTGTTAACATCGATCCTACAATCAAGTACATAGATATAGGGTAGGTGTCAACATCGATCTTACAATAAAGTACATAGATATAGGGTAGGTGTCAACATCGATCCTACAATCAAGTACATAGATATAGGGTAGGTGTCAACATCGATCTTACAATAAAGTACATAGATATAGGGTAGGTGTTAACATCGATCCTACAATAAAGTACATATATTTAGGGTAGGTGTCAACATCGATCCTACAATAAATACATAGATACAGGGTAGGTGTCAACATCGATCATACAATCAAGTACATAGATATAGGGTAGGTGTTAACATCGATCCTACAATAAAGTACATATATATAGGGTAGGTGTCAACATCGATCATACAATCAAGTACATATATTTAGGGTAGGTGTCAACATCGATCCTACAATAAAGTACATATATATAGGGTAGGTGTCAACATCGATCCTACAATAAAGTACATATATATAGGGTAGGTGTCAACATCGATCCTACAATAAAGTACATATATATAGGGTAGGTGTCAACATCGACCTTACAATAAAGTACATATATATAGGGTAGGTGTCAACATCGATCCTACAATAAAGTACATATATATAGGGTAGGTGTCAACATCGATCCTACAATCAAGTACATATATTTAGGGTAGGTGTCAACATCGATCCTACAATAAAGTACATAGATATAGGGTAGGTCTCAACATCGATCCTACAATCAAGTACATAGATATAGGGTAGGTGTTAACATCGATCCTACAATCAAGTACATATATATAGGGTAGGTGTTAACATCGATCCTACAATAAAGCACATAGATATGGGGTAGGTGTCAACATCGATCCTACAATAAAGTACATAGATATAGGGTAGGTGTCAACATCGATCCTACAATAAAGTACATATATTTAGGGTAGGTGTAAACATCGATCCTACAATCAAGTACATATATATAGGGTAGGTGTTAACATCGATCCTACAATAAAGTACATAGATATAGGGTAGGTCTCAACATCGATCCTACAATCAAGAACATATATTTAGGGTAGGTGTCAACATCGATCCTACAATAAAGTACATATATATAGGGTAGGTGTTAACATCGATCCTACAATAAAGTACATATATTTAGGGTAGGTGTCAACATCGATCCTACAATAAAGTACATAGATATAGGGTAGGTGTCAACATCGATCCTACAATAAAGTACATAGATATATTGTAGGTGTTAACATCGATCCTACAATAAAGTACATAGATATAGGGTAGGTGTTAACATCGATCCTACAATAAAGTACATAGATATTGGGTAGGTGTTAACATCGATCCTACAATCAAGTACATATACATAGGGTAGGTGTCAACATCGATCCTACAATCAAGTACATAGATATAGGCTAGGTGTCAACATCGATCCTACAATCAAGTACAAAGATATAGGGTAGGTGTTAACATCGATCCTACAATCAAGTACATAGATATAGGGTAGGTGTCAACATCGATCTTACAATAAAGTACATAGATATAGGGTAGGTGTCAACATCGATCCTACAATCAAGTACATAGATATAGGGTAGGTGTCAACATCGATCTTACAATAAAGTACATAGATATAGGGTAGGTGTTAACATCGATCCTACAATAAAGTACATATATTTAGGGTAGGTGTCAACATCGATCCTACAATAAATACATAGATACAGGGTAGGTGTCAACATCGATCATACAATCAAGTACATAGATATAGGGTAGGTGTTAACATCGATCCTACAATCAAGTACATAGATATAGGGTAGGTTTCAACATCGATCTTACAATCAAGTACATAGATATAGGGTAGGTGTTAACATCGATCTTACAATAAAGTACATAGATATAGGGTAGGTGTCAACATCGATCCTACAATCAAGTACATAGATATAGGGTAGGTGTTAACATCGATCCTACAATCAAGTACATAGATATAGGGTAGGTGTTAACATCGATCCTACAATCAAGTACATATATATAGGGTAGGTGTTAACATCGATCCTACAATAAAGCACATAGATATGGGGTAGTTGTCAACATCGATCCTACAATAAAGTACATAGATATAGGGTAGGTGTCAACATCGATCCTACAATAAAGTACATATATTTAGGGTAGGTGTAAACATCGATCCTACAATCAAGTACATATATATAGGGTAGGTGTTAACATCGATCCTACAATAAAGTACATAGATATAGGGTAGGTCTCAACATCGATCCTACAATCAAGTACATATATTTAGGGTAGGTGTCAACATCGATCCTACAATAAAGTACATATATATAGGGTAGGTGTCAACATCGATCCTACAATAAAGTACATATATATAGGGTAGGTGTCAACATCGATCCTACAATAAAGTACATATATATAGGGTAGGTGTCAACATCGACCTTACAATAAAGTACATATATATAGGGTAGGTGTCAACATCGATCCTACAATAAAGTACATATATATAGGGTAGGTGTCAACATCGATCCTACAATCAAGTACATATATTTAGGGTAGGTGTCAACATCGATCCTACAATAAAGTACATAGATATAGGGTAGGTCTCAACATCGATCCTACAATCAAGTACATAGATATAGGGTAGGTGTTAACATCGATCCTACAATCAAGTACATATATATAGGGTAGGTGTTAACATCGATCCTACAATAAAGCACATAGATATGGGGTAGGTGTCAACATCGATCCTACAATAAAGTACATAGATATAGGGTAGGTGTCAACATCGATCCTACAATCAAGTACATATATTTAGGGTAGGTGTCAACATCGATCCTACAATCAAGTACATATATTTAGGGTAGGTGTCAACATCGATCCTACAATCAAGTACATAGATATAGGGTAGGTGTCAACATCGATCATACAATCAAGTACATATATTTAGGGTAGGTGTCAACATCGATCCTACAATAAAGTACATAGATATAGGGTAGGTGTCAACATCGATCAATAGATGGATTTATATGTATTTTTAAAAGTTAAATAGATCACGAACATAGATGACGATAACATTGTTTTGGTTTTGGGAAACATTATTTATGCCATAATATCTATTGTTTGAGAGAACTTTTTCCGAATACGATTTTATAATTGTTGCTTTAATTGATACATTCAATGAGTATGCTTAATGAGTGCTTTGAACTTGAAATTCAAACCGAGAATGTATAATTTAAATCGTGAACCTGCTTAAAATAAATAAAGTATTGTTTGGTACTATTAGTGCTAATACATTATTCAATCAATCAATCTTAATTCATTTGTAGTGGAGGCCATAGGCCCAGGCTACATTTTGGATCAACATAGCAATACATGTATGTGTATAAACGACAAAGTAATGTACAATAGGATATTTTACATAATAAATAATAAAAAGGCAAATAATAACTTAAAGTTATTATTGGCATAGAAGAGAATCTAT
Source organism: Gibbula magus (assembly GCA_936450465.1). NCBI lineage: Eukaryota > Metazoa > Mollusca > Gastropoda > Trochida > Trochidae > Gibbula > Gibbula magus. The sequence continues at coordinate 20,784,563 of OW388291.1, forward strand.
ATGTGTATATAAATAGCTATGTTTTGTACAACATCTTGATTGTCAATTCCCGTGAGCATATTGAATTTATGAAAGGCTGGCCATGGGTTTGAGTAAAAATTATATGGTATATACAAGCATCTTAAATTTTTGTAACAATTACATACCAGCATAAAATGAAATTCATGTTCATTAACGTTCTCTTTGCATTTAATACATAATCTATTTGATCTGGGTTGGTTAACATAACTACCGGTTTCAATTTGGAGCGGCGTGAGAAACACCTGAATGCAGCCAAGGGCTGATCGAAATTTTGAAATGCATAAATGTAATTTAATGTAATTCTCAACATAAAATGTGACTTTAAAACAAGAATAAATGAAAACTTTGAATTATGTACAAGAGATGTGTGCCACTCCTGTTCATAAATAGCTCTGAGTCTAAAACAAGTTTGAATTTATCAACATTACATAAATTGTGCTGTCGTTCCCAAACATAGCCAAATCCAAAAGAGTAGAGAATGATTTATGCCCAGTTTGTTTTATCATTGTACGTGTCTAAAACAAACATGTCATAAAATGTGTTTTACAAATCTAAAGTTTGCCATAATACATATTTTACACCAGAATTTAACGGTCCAAATGTATATTGGATAACGTCCACATTTCCCCTATCAACATCGTTGGAAGTTGACCGTTTGACATATAAAAACCGTTTACAACAAAACACATGTGCAATTTCAACTTCTTTAAATATATTAACTCCCCATATTTCAGCTCCAAACAAAATAATGGGGTTGATTTTGTTGTCAAATATTGTTTAAAATAAATCGCAAGGTAATGGATTAAGCAGTGATTTTGAAATACCATATACAATTTTCTTGGCTTGCAAGGCTGCGTTATTCACGTGAGGAGACCAAGATAAAGAACGTGAAAATAAAATACCCAGATATTTATAAGAGCAAACTATTTCCAAAAGATTTCCTTGAAAATACCATTTTCATGTTTTGATCATTTAAAACCATTTTTAAATACAACGATCCATTATTCAACAACATGATACTCTCACCCAAAAGACATATCTAAATATGAGGCCTGAAATAGCATACCTAAATTGAATCATCATATACACATTGTAAAGGACAGGATATATTCTCTTTAGATACATTCATATCTAAAATAAATCTAGATTTTCATTGATATTTAAAAAAATGGTCTTCTCTATTCCATCTTTTATCAGAATGATTGAATGTTAAAATTAAGACGGTGTTGTGTTTACCTTGATATTTATATAAATATAACACTCATATGAAGTTTTAGCTCATCAGTCGTGAAAGACCCGATGGGCTTATGGCATAGGTATGGCGTCCGTCCGTCTGTCCGTCCATCCATCTATAAACTTTTCGCTATTTAGACTTCTCCAAAATTCTAGAGAGTTTGAATTTCATTATACAGACTTCTTTTCTGAAGGCAATTCTCAATTTTAGATTTGGTGACCCGATGACCCCTAATGTGTTCATATGGGTCACAGACAGCATGACCTAAAAAGATATTTTCATCTTCTTCTCCAGTCCCAATGACTCTAGAGAGCTCAAATTTTGTGTACAGACTCCTTGGCTGAAGTTGATTCTAACTTGTAGATTTAAATAAGATTCACAGGGTCAAGGCCTAAAAACCTATTGTAATGATCTTTGAACATTACTCTGAGATTTTATGTGCTCTTCAGTCAATATAGAGAAGTAAACCAAAATAAAAGACCTGTGGTAGAGTCATCTTACCCTTTTGATTTGAGAGTTGCATATGTTTGTTAAAAAACGTAACGTATATCACATTTCATATGAGTAATAATTAATATTTTGCCAGTGAATTGCTGATAAAAAGTTGTTTTCAAATTTTATATGTAAACCATAAATTAATGTCAACCTATACTTTGATCGAACAACAAAAAGTTTATTTTTTGATAACTTAACATGAACATGAAACTAATATATTCATCTCCAAACAGCGTTCCTCGCAGTGGTGATCTACTGGCGGTCAACATAACGTTTGTAATTAATTTTGAGCTTTTTTTTTACATAAAGTCTGTCTACATTTTGAATGAGAATTTCCAGTACAAATATATTTGGTATTTAGTATATATGAGTTTATACTGTATAACTGATTTAGTATTCTATTAACATATGGAATGTGAAAAAGATATACAAAATACAGTATGTCAACATAAGATTAATATCTACATTTTGGACATGTTTGATGTTATCAGTTTGAAATGAGAACTAATAAATAGCCTGTGAGCCTCCTACCCCCCCCCCCCCCCCCCCCCCCCCCCCCCCCCACCACCACCACAATTATAAATGAACAGTCCCTAAGGGTTACGGCGAGTCATCGACGGTAAGCCCAAATAATGACGTTTAGTCCAAAAAGTACTATTTATTTGTCTTATACTAATTGTTAGACAACAACTATTGAAAGAAAGTTAATAGAAGGCTATTGGCTATGTCTTTGGCATTAATCTTTCATCTACGTTTTAAGATGGTACTGTTTATATGATCATATTTTGTGATTGTGATGTCCGTAATAACTACCAAACTAAAGGCAAAGTGTTTCGACGAAAATGTCGTTAAAGCATTAGAAGTGTTAAGATATCAATGTGTAGACGCACAAGCTTATCTCTCTCTTTGTTTTAGATATTTAATATTTTCATCTGTTTTTATAAAGTATCACTTATGATTTTAATGACAGTTGCTTGTTCATCATTTGTGGATATCTCATATATATATATATATTGACATTTATGTATTTGATTTATTTGACAATGAAAGGTAAATACAAATTCTTCTCCCTCATGAATAATCGGAAATAGCATATTATCATTAAACAAATTTTAACTGTGAACGCAAATAATCTAGTTAGTGCTAAATAAACTCGTATGAATTGTCTGTTTTGCAGTCTCCATAGTTCATACTGGCGGTCTTTCGACTATATCTATGGAGTAGACAACATTCCTGTGGAGTACAGATTACAGATAAAAATAAAGCCAGCAATGCGGGAAGACACGCTGCAACCAAACAACAGTCCGGTAGCCATGTTTAAGCCTGTCTACAAGTAGGTTTATTCGTACATGTATCTCCTTATGTTAACTTTCGCCTATTTAGAAATATAATTTAATGTTGACATACATTTCAATCATGTTCAACTTTAGAAAGATATGTTTCGATTTATCTGAGTATCTTAAATTTCATTACTCACATCGTTAGAAAGCATTCGTAAAATAAATTGTATTATGTCACATCACATGTTAATCTGTGGTTGGTATTTAAGTTAATTGTATTAAGTAACAAATGAATTATGTACACAAATGTTCACAGGATCAAGCTCAATGAGGCGACAACGATTAAACTGGCTACTATGGACCAAGATAAGGACTTTGTGAAATGTTTATATGCTGAGTTTGTAGACGCTGGAGGGTTAGGAACTCTGAATAATACAGTCGTTAATCCAGTACGTATAAACTGCGTGGTAACTGTACTCATTAAGGTATGCATCGTCTTTTTTTTACACTGTTAGATGTTAAAAATATTCCTTCAGGTATACTAAGAAAAACAGGGGTGGTGTTATGTTTTATTTGATTTGGTAGCTTGAGTTTACTACTCCAATCAACTATTTTGTATTTTTTGTGGTTGGCAATTGCATTACTTCAACTGAAGTTACAATGGAAAATCTCTTTTCATGTCTACAACAATAATTCGCAAAGTTCATGTGTTCGTCAGGTCAGAAGTGGAAAATTTCGAACTTTGGTAAACTGAAGTAGACGGAAGGGGTCCATTTTTCCAAATAAATATTTACCTTATTTTAGAATAACATTTTCCATATCGACATTATGAGTATATGACAAGTAGGATGGACACGTTATAAAGAAAATACATGACTAATGATTGACGCCGTTGAATACTTCTTGGAGATTGTACTGAGAAAATGAGCTACCAATGTTATGATACAATCATCGTCTCTTCTGAAGTGAAATCAAACATTTATCTTTTTTTTCGCCATTCTATGGTGTATTAAAGACATCATTAATTGTGCATGATATTTGCATCAGATAGGTAAGTATTGATTTAGATTAATAGCTGAACAAAGTTTCGGGATGTAGCCGCAATTGCGTTTCAAATTGACAATAAATACGTCTGCCGTCAGCGAAAGGTAGTGGAAGATGACAATGTGGCCTACGTGGGTACATAGGCATATTTATTATCCATATGGTTGAAAATAACTTAGGTAATATTATTAAATTTAGCACTTGTGCACATGTCACGTTTGTCTAGCAACCATTGATTTATCGTGACTTCCAGTACTTCGTCGTCTGTGACGTCATACAATAATTGTTGGTGACGTCACTGTAGCTTGCCTTCGCAAGAGAAGTCGGCCGTTAACTGACTATTTTTACTCGAATCAAATTGAAAAGAATTGGTAATAAAGAAATTATTACACTAACTTTGATTCATAATCCTCGCTCTCGCTCGGCCAATACACAATTTCACACTCGTTTCGTAAAAGTCATATGACACACTTCCTCAGGTAATAATCTTTATATATAAATTGTAACGTAACTAAAGAATGCTAATTATGACATTCGTAAATAATAAGTGAATGATAAGTATATAATTCTTAGAATTGCAGTGTAGTCATTAACCCACAAGAATCGGATGGGTTTGTGGACGGAGGATGGGGAGCTATCCCTGTCAAAGTGATGGACTATCCACGGAAACCGCAGATAGATGGTTCAGCCTCAAATGATCCAGCGGTCTTAACGCTAAGCGCAATCAATGTTCAGGTATATTATATTGTTCTAGTTATGTCCCCCGAAAATTTGTTCGGGAGACATAATGTTTTCGCCTCCGTCCGTCATTCCGTTATTCCGTCATTCTTTCTTTCCGGGCCATATCTCAAAAACCGTTCAATATTTTTTCACGAAACTTGGTATGTGGTTAGACCTTGTGGTGGATTGGTGCCTTTTGCTATTTTGGTTATTCTGAATCTTTTTATTTGTTCTGGTTTCCACGGAAACAATTTGAACTTAGTGCATATTGAGGGTAGGGACCTTTTCCGGCCTTTATCTCCAAAAACGTTCAATATTTTTTCACCAAACTTTGTATTTGCTTAGACCTAGTGATAGAGTGGTGCCTTTTGCTACTTTGGCTATTTTGAATTTTTATTTCTCGTTATTAATGCAGTATTGAACTTAGTGCTTAGCATAAGTGAAAAATAAGGGTAATATGACTAGGTTGGATTGAAAGTTGGAGCGGGGGACATCACAGTGCATCACATGCACATAATTCTAGTTATATATAATGTCGCGCGGGCATTTACATAAGTACATGGTTTGTTTTCATAGAGGACAATACGGGAATGATGATATTTGAACACTTCAGTAAAACATAACCATGACTAAAACTTCGAATCCTATGTCGGCAGATAATGGTATTTTGACCATTCATTACCGCACATGAACTAAGCTTTTGACTACTTACACCGACAGTGTTGATATATCCCTGCTTTTAAGAGACTGCTTGCATGGCAAGGGAACATTCTAAAGACTTACCGGTGGTGACTGATTCAATGTTTGGTATAGCCATCTTATTATCGTTAAATTAACATGTTATATAACCGATTTGCGGTCACGACCCATTTCTCTCAAATAAACTTTTGCAAAGAAACACTGTTACGACGTAAGATGTAATAAATGCGGTAAAATGTAATAACTGCGGTAAATTGTTATAAAACACGCTTCTAGGCATTCTCTTCCCACAGAGGTTACTCCCTCCAGATTTCCGATCCTACCACTGTTGTTTTACGCTTGAAATCGGGGGCAGAACGTTAGTGTCCTGATTGGTTTCAATTGAATCAGCGACGCCGTTGTAAAAGTGACATTTGCCAATGTCACGTGATACTGATAAAATAAACGTAAGACCAACCTTTTCTAGTTTAATGTGTTTTCCGCGAAATATGCTATTTAATTTTGTAAAAAGTATTGATCATAAACATGCTTATAAATAAAGAAGACCAAATCTGAGACAACTACCAAAAATAGTTAATTTGTGTTATTTACATTAGACATATTCGAAGGACATATGCTAATGAACAAGACCCGTGAGAGTCAAATGCCAAGATCTTTGAAGTCACTTGGTCGACTTGGCCGCTTAAAGATGAGTTTTAGAAGCAGTGATAGAGGATGAAATTCAGCTTTTCTTCTGCTCTCGATTGTAAGCGTAAAACAACAGAGGGTAGGATCGGACATCTGAAGGGAGTAACCTCTGTGGGAAGAGAATGGCTTCTAGGTGACTGTTTGGAAGATTGTCAGTTAATGGTCAATGTATATGTTTCTAACAATATCAACACATTGGTATTACGATATTCCTTTCTCCAGTTCATGATCCAGACCCTGCGTAACCTAAATTCCCCAGAATTCGTGGATCCAACTGTAGAAAGTCAGCATGAATTCAATGTTTATGTTGGATCAACGTTGACAATTCCACTATACGCCAAACCAATGACCTCAACAGTGGTGTAAGCATTGGATGTTTTTTTCATATTCTTAATATTGTTTAATAATCGTTTTTCATAATACATATTATCTACCTACTCTCGTAGATGACTCACCGTGGCCATATAATTTCCCCTTAATTATCCACTAGACACAGTATAACACTGTAAACAAAAGCAGAATTACCTACCCTGTCCCCGTCCCTGAGTTCCCGCTTGGGGGCATGACGTCACCACCTCATCGTTTCCCTTTTCGTTCAACTATTCAGACGTATGTTTGAGCAGCTCATCGAATTGAAATAAGCTTGCTAAATAAACTGTTTTCTCTCTTGTAGTTATTAGTTTTCTAATACTTGTCTCTCCTCTCCTTCTCTCCTGTCTCTCTAGTTGAGTTCCGAATGAGGTTTTGGGGTATTTTTCTGTAGTTCCCGCTACAGTTGGAGGTGTCAGGCTGTCTTGCCTGTTTGGGGACTTCCCAACGAGGGTTGTCAATTTCAGCTCGTGCTTTGCGTGCTCATGGTGCACGGGCCATATCTGGCAAGGTAGACGCACATGTTAGGCTTGGCTGGCGGTTGTTATCGGGGAGCGTTACCTGCTGGCTCGCGCCGTGCTTGACTGCTGCGACGCTCGTCGCTTGCGTCTCCTCCCGGAGCATTAGGCAGCCAGCGCCTGAGGCTCGGCACTTGTAGGGCTCTACACTTTGCATTTCCCGGTGCTTGCAGCTGCCAGCACCAGTGGAGATCTCAGCTCTTGAAACGCTCGGCCCATGATACACCTGAGGAGCTAGGGTTGCGTGGGCGCCTAGTTAAGACAGTATGACGTCTCCCATCTCTTCTGTGGTAAGTGTGGGTTTAGGAAGTCGGGGCTCTACGACCCCCACACGGTTTGCCGCAACATGTGCTTAAAAGATGACCACTGTCATCAGCATAAGGATTATCACTTTTCAATCAGAAAGAGTGAGGTGCAGCGACGATGAGCTCAGCCTTATCTCCACTTGGGTCAGTGATCTCAGAGGACGCGGCCGAGTTCGATTTGGCTTCAATTGCGGGGAGCACAGCGTCCCAGGACCGAAGGGAAGACCAGTTGCCTGTCTCGGCAGACAGGGTCAACAACTTCTCTCCTATCAGAGGTCCCTCGGCCGAGAGAGAACTCTCTCATTCTCTGGTGAACACGTGAAGTAAGAAGAAAAAGAAGAAGGAGAAGAAAAGGGCGGTGGGAGCTAGAGAGCAACGTCCTATGCAGGGTTACCCTTAAGAGGCCCCCACCCACATCTCAGTTGTATGTGGATGCCTCCACCCAAGGGTTGGGAGCCCATCTGGGCTCAGATCAGGCGTCGGGCGAGTGGTCTTACATACTAGCGGAGAGACTCAGGAACGCTTTAGAGCTGGATGCGATTCGCCTGGCAATTGATCACTGGTCAGGTCGCCTGCAGGGCGAAGAACTGTGCATACACACGGACAGCTCGACCGCAGCCTGGGCGATCAACAAACAGGGCTCGACCAGGGCAAACTCTAGGCCGTGGTACGTGCCCATCCGGTGGATGTGTTCGCAGTAGCCGGTCCCTCTTCCTCTCAGGTGGGATCTCCTCATGAGCAAGCCGATCGGGCGGGTTCACGAGAACCCTAAATCCCTTCATCTTCACGCTTGGATTGTCTCCAAAAGGACTGAGAAATGCTTGCTTCTCTAAGTCGATCGCTGAGGCGGTCGTGACAGCCCAAAGGAGTTCAACCAGGAAAATATACGATTTCCAGTGAGGCTTGTTCATATCATTTTGTGACAAGGAAGGGTTCGATATACAGTCAGTGAACGTTCCCCAGGTCGCTGAATATCTGGTTCACGTACCCAGAGAGGGCTCAAAGCCTCCTCCATCAATACAAATCTAGTGGCAGTCATGTCCATCCTAAGAGTGACCCGAACTTGGAAGTGTCCAAGAAGCTTGTCAAAACTGAGACGATTCTTCGTCTCACAGTTAAAACGGCCTTTTTGGTTGCCATGGGCTCGACCGCCAGGATCTCTGAGTTACATTCTCTGCAGGTGTATCTGCTCCGATTCGAGGTGAGAGATGGGGGTTTGTCAACTCTAGGGTTGGTTCCCGATTTCGTGTGTAAGAACCAGACCGCCGATGAGCACGGCAGGTCCTTCACCTAACCATCTATCACCCCCGTGAACGAACCTATGGAAGAGGAAAGTAGACTTCTCTGTCCGGTCAGGGCACTTAGCGTGTAGACAGAGCACACACGATCTCTTCGCCAGGGGAGACGTAGGCTCTTCCTGCCTCATTCACAGACAAGCGTCAAGGAGATTGACAAATGACAACTAGGACGATCTGAGATAGGCGGTCTTGGACGCCTACATAATGGCAGTTAACCTCAAGTGCGCTCAAACCCCCATGAGATCAGGGCTATCTCGCCTACTTTGCCCTGCATAGCAGCCTTCCTTGGGCGGACATCATGGCCGGCTGGTTTTGGAAGTCTGGTCTGATGTTCACCAACAACTACCTTCGCGACATATCTATGGAAGATCTGGAGGGAGTTACCCAGCCGGCGATACAAGTCTTTGCCCAGCAGCGGGTCCCAAGCGCGGGCCTCCGTTCAAGGGGGTTTCCACTTCCACGCTGAGGGGTACATACAAATTTTGTTTATCCTGAATAAAATTCTTGTATCTTCCTTATCGGGTTTTGTTGTTAATTGTCTTAAGTTGGCGACCCTTGCAGTCCTCTTACAGTCAGGCTCCTCTTGGGTACCAGGGGGAGAGATCTTAACCACAAGGTGTTTCAAAGCGGCTGGCCTTAGAACCAGTCTTTAGCTCCCGCCCGGCCTCCCTCTTTAAGAGTTCACTAATAGTTATTGCACTCCAGAGGAAAAGATGAGGTGGTGATGTCAAACCCTCTAGCGGAGGCCCAGGGACGGGGACAGGGTAGGTAATTGTAGTTAAGTTGGAATTATATGGCTAAGATGAGTTGTCAACGGTGGGTTTGAATAATGATGTTTAATCAAAAACGTAATAATTAAGTCAATGCATATTATCAATAATATACAAAACAATATCAATAAAAAAAATTATTTTTATATATATGACAGCTTGTATCGGTTTGTGGCCACTTTTGTGACTTGTGCGCTTGGGCTTGCTGGATGATTGGGAGCTGCTTGTTGTGTTCTGGATATAGTTTTCTGTGTTTCCGGGCGTGCTGAGTTTTGGGGCTGTTTTTTTTGTTTTGGCTGTTTTTGAGCAAAACAATGTTGTTGTGTCTGCAGGTGTTTACCAATTCGTTTCGTTTGTTTAGGGTTGCCATGTGAAGTTTGTTGATGATAATGAACTTTTCCAATATGTAAAGGCTGCATCTTTTGCTTGTGTTGCCGATGATTGACCATTGATTGATTGAGTTTGGTTCTTTAAGTTGCAAAAGGTATTTGTTAAATTCTGTGTGTTTTTTGCTTTGGTTGTTGAAAGTGGTTTTGTGGTTGTTGAATCTTGTTTTAAATTCTGTTTCAGTTAGGCCAACATAATTTTCAATTGTGTTGTCTGATGTAACTTTAGCTTGGTAAACTACTGATTTGGCAAGGCAGTTTCCTTTGAGGGGGCAGGTTTTAGTCTATTTTTGGGCTACGGCAATTGTATGCATTTTCCTTTGTTGTTTTGACGCTTTTGTTGTTGCTGTCAATTATGTTTTGGCATGCAGCTGTAACTGAGCTTGACTGTGTTTTTGTTGAATATTTTGCTGAGTGGGTTGGTTTTTTGGATTGAGGTTTTGAGGATACTGAAGAATTGGTTGCCGACGTTGATTTTTACCGTTAAGTCAAATGGAGGGTTAAACCAGGTTGTTTGACGGGATCTTTGGCGCTTGATGTTTCTGTTTTCTGGGGGGTTGTATTGAAGTTTATGGTTGTAGCCACTGTTGTTCAGGGCGGTGTGGTATGGTGGTATGGCTTTGTTGAATATTTCTTCGCTTGAAGAAATTTGTGATAACCGTTTGTTGATTGCTGCAGGGATGTTTTTAATGATGCTGGGTGGGTGGTTGGATTTAGAGTGCACATATTGTGGGACGTTGTTTAGTTTGTTGTATGCGTTGTAGCTATTGTCTTTGAAGTTAAGGGTAACATCTAGGAGCTCTACGATGTTTTTGTTCGCTTCAATGGTGACTTTCAGGTCATGCTGTTTGAAGATTTAACCGATGTCTTTTTTGGTTTGCTTATTGATAACATACATTTGGCTATGTCATTACAATGAAACATTAGATTATGTTTGCATTTATAGTAAGTAAAGAGCGGCAATAGTATAGGTGCCTAGGTCAAAACCATATAAATAATAGGACAAATGAGAACTAACGATTAAATTCCAAAATTGTTTGAACCAGCCCCCACTTTATTTGTCATGTTTGATAATTTTCATTCGTTCATACTCCTGAAGATATATACTATCTCCATTTCAGTGACATCGATTCATTTATCGTGAGATCAATTCCAGTTCGAACATTCCATGTCGATGCGGTAGAGGCCGATCCCAAACGACCCTCAGAGCGAGTAAAGTACAGTGCTATACATTGGCGTCCAGGGAAATCTGATGTTGGAGAATATGTAATCAGTGCGCTTGTAACAGATACACAAGGGTACGTACATGTGTATGTATGTCAACTGATTAAGTTTTTCGTAAAGCTTAGGCGTAAATCTGACCAAGAATAAATGATTTGAGAACTTAACTGGTCTGCAAATGTACCAGAGATGTTGCAGGTGTGAGAACCAAACAAAAAATGTTTCACATGATACCCTGCTTGCATGCAATCGTATATACATACGTATGTATTGATACTCATGTATGTCTATTTGCTCCTGAAATGTATATTGTGCGTATTAACGCAATTACATTTATGAACAAATTCACACTAGAAGTGTATTTACACAACCTCTGGTATACGTATGTATGCACACGTTAGTGTTTGTATCATTTAAACGCTTCCCTTCAAATACACATGTGAGTATATCCTTTTTTTACAATTGTCGTTTTAAAGTGATAGGATTGTTTCGCTCAAGTCATCGGCTTTGTACCTCATCAGGCTTTAAATAATAAATTGTATATTAGGAGTAGTTGTACTATATATAATCCACAGTCGTAAAAAGAAAAGGGCTCAACACAATGGTCACATAGTCACCACATCAACCATATATTATGAATTCCCAACTGCCGAGGTGTACACATTATTTCAGCTTTCTAATGACACATTATGTATGTGCTATGTAACTTTGACCACAGAGTAACCAAGCTCACGATTTATAATCCCCATTGGTCAAAGTGTGCACACAAGTTTTCAGATTTTCTGAGCTTACATTTATGGAAGAGAACGTAACTGGTCTTTTGGACATAGTCCATTTGTCCACGTTTCTAGGGTATTTCGTTTTGAAGAAAACATATAATTAGGATTTAAGGTCCCTGTTACCAAATCTTGGGTAACATAGCCACAACATCTATATTTATAATCACCATTGGCATTGGAAATGAGATATCTTTTAGGGCGTTTATTTATGAAGGAAAAGAGGTAAATAGTCTTTTTTCCGGTGTAGACCTTGTACTATTTTTTCGGGTAACAGAGCCAGTAATTTTCAATTTAATTCCCCATTGTCTAAGGAGTATGTACACAAGATTCCAGCATTTTAGGACTTTTGGATTTGGAGAAGACTAACACGTTGTGGCCCAGAGACACAGAGACACAAAATCTATGATTAATAATCGTCAATGACCAAGAGGTATGCACACAATAGTTTAGCTTGTGGGTGTTTTTTTCATGCTGAAGGCGTATCTCCTGTGATTATAATTTGTGGCCACAGATTCATGAGATTGTTTTCTAATCCCCAATTGCAAATGTATCTGAACCAAAGATATCATCCGGGCGTTTAGTTTGGAATAAGAAGAAGATGTTTTTTACGGAGTAGCATCTGTGGCCAGGAGTCTGTTCACAATATTTCAGCTTTCTAGGGTTCTAGGAAAGATGAACATAGGTTTTTAGGCCGTGGCCACCATATCACCAAGTTATATCTTCCCTATTGGGCAAGGAGAGTGTACACTGGATTTCAGCTCTCGATCCTTGAGAACTTACAGACGAATGGACAAACGGACGCGAAACTCGATGACACGTGATAAACCTATAGGGCTCCTCAGGCATGATGAGCTAGACAGGAATGCCTTTCTTCGCTTTACTGCTAAAATATAGAATACTAAACGACGTCCCGTATGATAACATGTTTTTTTAAGAAACGAGTGGATGGTTTGGTATTTTAACGAGCGAAAGCGAGTTATAAATACCGATGCCATTCACGAGTTTCATAAACATGTTTTCAAACGGGACCGAGTTTAGTATTTTATTCATTACTCAATGATGTAAATAGCGCTGAATTGCAAGAAAATCGTTTTTAGTGACGCTCACTTGCAAATAGTTCACCCGCTATGGCAGTCGCGCGGCTAACATTGTGACGTCAACCAAAAACGACTATGACGTCACGCGCCGATTATGACGTTACGGCAACACGCGATGGTATCACACATGTGTGTAACCAACTTATTGTTATCTAATGCGTGACCTCACCACGGTTGATTAATAAATACTTCCATATGTTAAGTCAAATGTGAATGACAACTGTTCAAAATCTGTAATACTTACCCACTTTATTTCCTCATGTAAACACACAGTAAATGTAATTCTACTCCTATATGCTTAGATACTCCAGGTGTAGATATACTTCCATATATCATCTGTGCATGTAAACGGGGTATAATTTATAGTGATGCTGAAGATGCATGTAGCAATTCTGAAAGATAGGTTCTGTCTTTAAAATATTTTAAATGCCATGGATTGCAGTTATTGCACAGTTGAATTTTTTAGACATATTTATAAAAGTTTCTGTTTCATGTTTCAGATCGGATGGACTTGACAGAAATTATAACATTCTTGTAAAAGGTAAAACATATATAATGATAATTATATATAAGTAATATAGCGCTATCGTCACGAAGGGTAATTATGAAACTGTATGTGATTGGTTAGAATAAGCATGTTACTCTGAATGTTGACAATCATATTTAAAGTGATCAATGTAGCTTCAATATTACAACAAATAGTGTTATTGTATATATTGTGATGATTTTAAAAGTATTGTTTACTTCAGATATGGTGCTCTTGCCAGCAACGGATCCACCAAGTGTATGTTTTTTTAACTAGATTAATGAATTAATTTATTGATGTTTATATGCTATTTATATACTATCTAAAGTTAATCAATATGTTGGGCATCATGTTTTTCCAGAAATATGACAATGGAAACGACAATTTCTTAACAGGTTTACAAGTTGTTCTAATATTTAATATAATTGATCAGATTTAAAATATTTTTATGTTTGTCTCTGTCAAAAAAAAAAGATTTTAGAAAAAAAATAGCTTTTAAAAATTGTTGATTTATTTTTCAATGTAGATGTATTTAAACCTGAATATTATGCCATCTGTTTGTATGTGTTATGTTTTCATTTAGGTAAGAACAAGTTTGCACACAATTATCTACATGTCAATGTGTATTAACACTGTACTGTTCGAATTGAATATGAATTTTCTTTATGGTGCTTACTTTCAAATTTAAATATGTAATGGCGATTTCTTCTGAACTATTCACTGTCTAGACTTGAAAATTTTGAAATAAGGAGCGATGAAAAATAGCGTGAGACTTCTTGTTTTCTTTGCCCAGGGAGGACCGTTTTTTCCAATATTCCCACACATCACCGGTGTTGTCTGCATGATCCATTCAACATGTTCATTTCCATTATACACCAAAACCAACACGCCAGGGTAAGTCATCAATGAGATGAACTCAACCACACTTGATAAAATAACGTTGTTAAGCTACAGACACGTTCTTGTACAAACTGGCTCTTCAATTGTATGTACATATGTGTATATTCAAATTGATTAATTACTAATAGTTCATATATACTGTAAATTCGGACGATGGCTTGTATATACGTTTGCAGGCCTAACATAGAAAACTATCATTATGCGCAAAGGAAACATTGAAATGCCTACATTGACGAGGTGGATAGCAACCTTATTTTGATACTGAGACATAGAAACAGTGAAAGGTGGAACGAAGGTCTATAAAGGGACACATATTAGAACAAACTTTCACCTCAACCGTGCATGCATATCCGACTTGACCTTGAAAATCGATTTCGGGAAATCGCGATTTGCCTATCGATGTAACGCGCATTAACTACATGTATACCAATCACTGTTGTTATTCGCTTAATACGAAATAACCGTATTACAAAAGCCCTGTTTAAACGGCGAGCGTTTGTATATGAGTTAATCATTACACATATGCAAATTTGCTCTTATGAGCAAAATTCGCCGGATGGACGCATTTGCACATATGTATATTTTACTTCCGTAAGCAAATTTTTCACTACCGTAAGAAATTTTGCACCTAGTCAGGGGCAGGTGCAAATGTTTACTACCGTAAGTTTATATTTTATTTACACTAGTCTAGTATAAATGTCGTCTTATAAAGACATAGTGACTTAACACAGTTTGAGAAAATATACATTAAAGACCTTTAGAAACTCTTGATATTGTTTTTAAAATTCTTAATAGAATAATCTCCTTCTTGCACGCGATGACCTTCGAAATCCATATGACTATCCGATTTTCGTTATAATTAGCACGATAAAGTCAAACCAATGTTTACAGATATAAATGAATGTAATTTATTTAGTTTACTTCTAATACATATTAATTGGTGTGTTTCAGGAATTCTCTATTCATATATTAGAAGAGTTGGAAGTCCATTTGATTAGTCAGAAATAAAATACGTATGAACGCATATTAGTTTTACCTTTACTCACGTGTGTATATTACTTCCATAAGCAATATTGCATATGTGCAAAGTTCGCCGTATAAACAGGGCTTTAATCATACCAAAATTGACAGATATAAATTAAATAGAGAATACTAAACGACATCCCGTTTAATAACATATTTATGAAACGAGGGAATGGTTTGTATTTAACGAGCGGAAGCGAGTTAAATGCAAATACCAACCCACGAGTTTCATTAATACGTTATTAAACGGAACCGAGTTTAGTATTTTTAGTATTACTCACTGATTTAAATGTCACTAAATTCCACGAACTCGTCGTTAAATCGGGCACAGTCCAGCACCGAAACGCTAATATTGTGGCGTTATAGTTATGTCATTATGACGTCACGTCAATCGGCCGCACGCGATGTTATTACACAATGTGTAATAACATTGTAGATTTATTAAACTGCGATATCTTCAACGGGCGAGTAATAAATAGAGAATACTAAACGACGTCCCGTTTAATAACATATTTATGAAACGAGTGAGTGGTTTGTATTGAACGAGCGAAAGAGAGTTAAATACAAATATCATCTCACGAGTTTCATAAATATGTTTTTAAACGGAACCGGGTTTAGTATTTTATTTATTACTCACTGATTTAAATGCCACTTAATTCCACGAACTTGTTGATTATTGGGACACACTCCTTTGCGACCGCAGTGCTTTCATTGTGACGTCATATTTATGCCATTATGACGTCACGTCAAACGGCAGTACGCGATTGTAGATTTATTAAACTGCGATGTCTTCAACGGGTGAGTAATAACGGTCTTTAATACACATGTACATATACGGTTCTCATGTGACTGGTTGTGCAATCAAGTGTCTCTCTGACAGATAAAAAAATTTGAAAATTTAGTGTTTATATAAATTTAGTTATGTGCATATGTCGATGCAACCCGTTAAAGGATTTAAGTGGCAAAGGAATAACGTGGGAATACGGCTTCCTGAAAAGGGAAACGTATCTTACTTTAGTGCAATTGGGTTATTGGTTAAGATCATGTAATGAAAACCGTAAATCACCATACCTGGTAGCTTAGTTAAACCAATTTAATACATCCGACGAGGCACTTCGAGAGTAAGCTTTCACTATTGAAAAATGGAGCACAGGCTGATACCCGTTATTAACATACATGTATATGCGTAAATATGTTTCGTACTGTTACAGTGCCTCTGTAATCGATGTAAAGTATACAACATCCACGTTTCAAACAACGACGATAAGTCAACCGAAACCTACCACACAAGAGGGAGAGACAATGTTTGTGTCAAGTGTTCTCGTCCATGCTTCAAAAGGTGGGGAACAGAGAATATGTTTTGAAGCCCATGACAGTGACAGGTAAAATATGTTACTTTAATAAAGTATCCTTTACTAATAGATCGCAAGGTATGTTTCTGATATCATTCTTCAGAAAGATTAACCAAGGCGATAACTTTCGATTAGTCAGTGACTGGCCTCTAGTTCTTGACATGCACATCCATTGTGAAAGAATTTTCAGATAGTCTTATACGTTTAACCCCTGGGTGAAACCCAAGGGGGTTTATATCGTGGTGCAGCCCGTCTGTCCGTCCGTCCGTCCCGTAAAAGGTACTTGTGTTCTGAAATCAACTCCTCCCACAGTTTGTTATCAATCTCTCTGAAACTTTACACATGCTTTGGATATACATCGGTGATACGCATGTGATTCTTTTGGACCGATTAATATTTTCAGAGTTATGAGCATTGACTTATAGTGCTCGGCTTTCAGATATCAGGCTGTCAGTAACGTTTAATTCGTCAGCATTTGAAAAATTGTTATGTTTCCAATGTCACACTATGAGGTTATAATGTGACCATGACCTTGAAGTAGGGTCCATTTTGTGAGAAACTTGACCATGGCCATAATTTTGCATTGATTGGCGATAGGCCTTTGATACTTGACATACTTGTTACCTTCTGAATTTGGCCTAGACGCATGTAGATTTTTCGAAAACATCCCTTTTGAATAATCAATGATAGTTGGTCTTTAGTACTGACTTGATCACTCTCACCTATATTTATTATCTTACACTGTGAACATTCTATTATTTACATTCTAACTATGGTTATATCCGGGGGTATCAACGCTCAGCAAACGCATCTTCTTATTCTTAATTATGGTAATTATGAGAATGTTCAGGACGCTTTCTTTTACAGCAAGCCCTGAGACAACGCTTATTTCATGACATTTTACAACTTCCAAACGCAAGGCATAACCCTTGCCAGTTTGCATTACTGGCTGATTTAACCCTTGCGGTATTTCCCTCGCTTTGTTGTGTCAAGATAGTGAATCGCTGCACCAGAAATGCATAGCGGGTCTGGATTTCTAAACACAGATTTTTTAAAGGCCGGGTCACACTGTCCCGAATATGACGAAAGATGCCAACACGAATTAGAAAATTCTCATTTCGCACGAATTTGGTTTCGATTTTGGTTAAAAACTAATCAAAATCCGGAGCAGGTACGATGCAGTCAGAAGGCAATACGATGTAACACGATGTAATACGACGTAACACACGACTACAATGCGAATGCAATGCGAATGTCGGGTTGATCGTCGCATTGGCCTAACGTTATATAGTCTGTACGAATACAACACGGTGACAGCATGATGGCAACACGACGTCGTATGGAGAGTTCGACGAGTATGCGATGAGAAAACGAAGATGAGCTTGGCGATACAAGCATCACGTGACATTCACATTATATAACTCTGTTGCTGTGACGGTTGGCCTCTCGGTGTCGGCCCGGGAAAGCTTAATTTTATATGTTAGGAAGTACTGGAACAGCGTAATATAGACTTTGTTTTAGTATAGCAGAGAAAGCATAAATCTGATTACTGCAATGAAAACAAGAGATTGCCGAAATAAGCTAACCGAACTTTTTCTCTTTTAACTCTGATTACACCTTTATACACCATGGAGAAGCATTTTAAAACATGTTATATTATATGGAAGTTGGTGCAAGATGCTACATATCACAGTTACATACAACATACAAGTTTTTAAAATTTTAAAATGTTTTTCTCTAATTTAAAAAAGAAAAATATAAAATTTCGAACTCATGAATCCCCACTACCCAATTACCACTCTGGATAAGCTTATGAGTTAATTATATAATTAGGATGACTATTGAGCAATGGCGCAAACATATAGTCAATGAAGTTGCTGAAACCAGTCTAGCGTGAGTTGTCATGACAGCAGGAAGTCACGTGACCCTTTCAATTCACTGTTCCGCCTTCGGTTGCACCATCGGCGGATGTTCGAAAATCTTTGTGTGTTAAAAAACTTCCGAACCCGCGTGCGAATCTTCATTTTCGTGGTCAGCCCGTGTCTCAATCTTTCCCTTCGCACGACCATCGAGATGCAATCGTGTTACTTCTTTTCATTACCGTACTATCATCGGTACCATCACCAAAATAGTAAACACTTTGCTACTCGATTGTCACAAGAAGGCAACGCGACTATCTTCAATCCTCGTGATTACCTGCGTATAACCATCGTTTAGCATTACGATGCTATCACGATGGAACTTAGGTAAGAATATATTCATTACACACACATACATATATATATGCATACATATATGTATGCATATACGATACCTATATGAATACATTCCATGTTTAATATAATGCATGCTTATATACATGTACGTAGATAGACGTTCATAGTACAGATACCTTTTGCAGATGCATGTATACCTAAGTGGTAAATATAAGGTACTATATATTTCATGCTCATAGGGGTATTGTAACATATATTACACAGGTTATAATATGTAATATATATATATATATATATATATATATATATATATATATATATATATATATATATATATCATTACATGTCTCATATTGACATAAACCTTTTGATGAAGTAAATGCCCTCGTAACCTAGTCAATACGACATGGTATAATCACCGTGTGCATTCTTGCAAGGTCGCGTTGTCTTCTTATGACTTCGGTCATCTTCTTGTTACATTCGTATGGCCTTCGCTTGTGAAATATGCCCTATGGTCCCGATGGACAGGCGAAGGCAAATACGATGATGATACGAATCATACGATGTCATCTCGATAGACGTACGAAGGGCACGGCGAGGACACGAATGCACCACGAAACTAGCATGTCAAGTATTTTGCTCGCTCTCCCGATGTTGCTGCCGAAAAGAGAAGAATTCCGCCGATGACCAAACGAATGCTTAAGATGCGTTTACGAATGGCCCGATTGCTTACGATCCTTTGCGAATTTGAACATTTTCAAATTCGTGTTTCCATCTTTTGTCAAATTCGGCACAGTGTGAACCGGCCTTAAGGAAATGCTGCAAGGCTTAAATCAGCCAGTAATACAGACTGGCAAGAGTTATTTATTTTTTATTTTTTATTATCATTTATTTCACTTTTTCCCAGGTTTACATACAAGGTGACATGTAAAAGTATACAATTTCATACAGTCAAAACAAAGAAAACAATGATACAATGCTATCAAGAAACAATTAATTGTCTTCTCGTTAGATCTAAGTAGTACATGTAAAATAGACCAAAATTTTAGGAAATATGTTTCCTGGTCAAGATTGATATATATGTATTTTGTGATATTATAAAACTGGATGATTTGTCGTTTGATATAAATGATATTTGGTATACATCCTTTTTTACTGCAGTTGTATATGTTGTTTTTTGCTAATAGGATCATAGCTTTTAATGCATAGTTATTTTTTCCTTTAACTTCAAACAATACCTGAGAAATTGTAAAACTTAGTTGTACATCTACAGTGTTGAGCCACATCTTTAGTTCGTGCCATATATTCTTTACCTTGCAACACTCCCAGAATATATGGTATATAGTTTCATCAGATTCATTGCAAAAAGTGCATTTTGGGTTGTCAACGTAATTCATTTTATAGAGGTAATGTTTCGTTGTCAGTATTCGGTGAATGATTCTGTATTGTAGCCATCTTAAATCGGTACTGAGAGTACATTTATTTGCAATAGAGTTAAAACATTCCCAATCAAAATCGTTATAGCGTGAACCAGTGACTTGTTCTCATTTACCATAGCAAGGGAGTGTAACAAAATGTGAATCGAGTAGCATGTCATATTTCTGGTGACATTTGATTGTGAAAGGGTATACCGGGTCGCTCAACTTACAAGCAGATATAGGAATACCTACCGAGTTTGCATAGTATAAAACTGCACGTTTAAGACCTTCATAAGTAAACAAATCTATATCAAGAATAAAATATACCATTTTCATCTAATAAATCATTTATGGATACAATACCTTGTTTTAACCAGCTACTGTATAACATACTCTTATTGCCAACTTTTATGTTATCGTTATACCATAAACTCTGAGAGAGTAAATCTTGTTGGCTTTTAACATGTTTTTTGTACCTACAAACAATATTGGACCAGACTTTAAACACCTTTATTCAGAAAGTATTTGAAATGATAGATAACACTTTATTTTCAATATATGTTTTATCAGAAATCCATATTAGATTTGGAGTTTGTAGTCTGTGCATTAGTAATGCTTTCCAATTTGATGAAGTAGTAAGTAATCTCTGTACCCATTTTAGTTTTTGCGAAGATATCGCATATCTAATTATGGGAACTTTCATGCCTCCATGTTCAGATCTAAGTACTATGGCATCTCTTTTAACTTTATCTGGTTTATTAACCATATAAATCTAAAACACTATTTCTTGAATTTGTCTAAAACCGATTCGGGAGGACGAGGAAGTGCAGAGAATAGATGATTTAACTTGGACTGGCAAGAGTTATGCCTTGCTTTGGGAAATTGGACATTCTACGGCATACGTATCATTAATGAGCAGATAAAGAGTGAACTGTGAGTGAAGTGATGGAATATTTCTCATATTTTTCATTTGTTATTTTTCTCCTCAATTTGAAATTAGATTAATGAAACACCCCTGAATCAATAATTATCTGGATGTGATCAACATTTCTTACCTGTACAAATGTATAATATATACAATATATTATAAGTATATTAAGTATATTTTGAGGATATGATATCTTTTTTCTCTAAAGAAATGTCTCATTCGAATTATACTGTCGGATGCATTCTAAACTATTCATCTACCATTCTTTATTAACTGAGGTACAAAAGAAACTTTACACCTCAGTTGGTTTTATCATAAGTTTGATTTTCAATTACAATTATCTTATGTTTTCGAAGTCGTACTCTAAAACTGAAAAGTGCAAGCGTTTCGTCATCAGCCAAGGAATAATTCTATGTGCTTTTATTTTTTGGGGGGAAATTTTAAAATCATAAATTCTTCCAAATTTAATTTGGATAAAACACAATTTTTCATCGACATATAAAACATCTGCTAAGTTAAAATCAATAAATGTGCCTCAATCTGCACACATTTACAACATTATAAACATAGTAGGGGTCATGATGGTCTAAAAATGAATTTATACACCTTGGTCCTTCCAGTGATTCGAACTCTTCATGTTTGAAAAAAAACGAGTATGATTGTTTGCCGAATCAGTCAACATTGAACATTAAATAATATTATCCCGGTTGTATTATATACATTTTTTCGTTATTTTTACTCTATGAGTGACACAATAGGGTGTAAAGTTTTTTGTAACTCAGTTTATATGCAAATATCATCATGTAATTTCGATTTCATTGGATGTCATTTACATTACTTCAGCTATACTGACAAAGGATCTGATTCACATTTTGTCTATAAGTGGAGTAATTATTCTTTTTAGATGCAATAGATAAACTTTCAAAATATCCTAATTTGTTAATGTTGTTCTTCATATCCACTTAATGTGAACATGTGCTTCACAAGTAACTTCAATGGGTATACCTGAAAATGACTGCAAAAGAAACGTCACTTCGTATACGTTTGAAACAGTGTGAAAAACAAAATATTGCTGCCGGAGAAAGTCTATTTTAATGCTTCTTATAGGGACATTATTTTAAAGGGGTATCAGGAATTTCATACATCAGAGTGTAATACTTTAAGGTTAACATCTGTTCAAGTACTCTTGGGGTGTTGAAGTCGCCTTTTAAAAATGTGTTTAGGCCAGAATATTTGGCATTTATCTTCTATAATAATTAATAAAATGTAGAATTTCAATTAACCAAAATCTGTCACTCTGGTGACATGATCTCTTCAAAATTGAACTTTAAAAATAATGTCAAGATCAGCAAAATAGACTCGGGTCTGCCCTAAAAGAAACTTTGGTGTAAGATAAAGATGAGAATCCAATGAACAGTTTTTGTGATATCGTTCCCTCTGACAAGTTCCGCTGTAACCTTAGCTTGATATTAATGTCAACGTCACCAAAATCTGATCAGCCCTTTGTCTTATTTGGGAGGTGCTTTGTGTAAAATGTGATAAAACTCTAATGAACTGTTCTTGAAATATCCCGCTGACAAACTGAACATGCACATTAACATGCACATGTCGAACAATTCAAATTTCCACTGTGACCTTGAGAATAACGTCAAGATCACAAAACCTAATCATTCCCGTGTCTTACCGAGGACGCGCACTATGTAAGATATGATGTATCCATATGCAAATAATGAAAATAATCCATGGAGTAGTAATTGAGTTATTCCATCTCGTACTACACGAGGAGATTCTAAAACGACCACTTTTTAAAATGTGTGTTTGTAAGAAATATGAACTTATAATGTTTTAAAATTTTAGTTTCCTGGCTTCAGGAGACAAGATATATCTCTGTTGCAGTCGTTTTTATCACTCGTGGACTATATTTTATATGATGACGTTTCGTTTGTGGTTGAGTGTAATGCTGGCGCAGCTGGTAAGGCATTTTTTGAGAAAACACTATTTACATGCATATCTATTTACCATTCCTTATTTTGCAAATCTACCTAATACCAAATGTCTTCCCAATTTACATGTAGAAGGATAGGAAATGTGATGTTTACATTACCTTTTATAAAAAAGGAGTTATGCTGGGACCGTCAAAATACTTATTTGTCTTAAATATAAATCAATTGTGTTCCATATTATTTATTTTGCCTTTTGTACGTGCAACTATACCGTATGTGCTGACTTCAGTTCAATTATTCATCGCCAAATATATCATAATTACTAGTTTACACATAAAATCAAGCAACATCATTATTCATGTACAGAAACAACACGCCCCATTTGAATGCTTAGTATTCATATGATACATTATCAACCCAAATTTATCGCTTTGCCTGTTGTTTGACTTATTGACGCGCATCAATCACGGTGTATAGTCCGGTTTTCGATCAGAAATCACTATTTTTACTTTTACGTCCTCACTAGAGTCGACTATCATTAAAAGTTTACTTTTCGGCAACAGTCAATATACTCTGTCCGCTATCATCAATGTGGTAGTTTTCGGTAACAGTCGCGATCGGTACTTCTCGATAAAATAACACTTTTAATAACGTTTGGAATATGTGACACCCATTAACACTATGGATGCACCTTTAAGTTAACAAGTAGTACATTCTTTGCCTGTACTGTTACGTAATTCGAAAGCGAAGGCGATGAAAAATTGATTAGGGATTTGTACTCCAAGATATCTGTAGGATTTTCCAAGTGTTACCTCCTAGTAGGCAACTGGTGGGAAATCGCTAGTGGCTTTCAACAAGTTGGTAGCAAGTGGCCCACTGTCAAGAACCCACTAGGGGGCACTGTTACGACGTAAGATGTAATAAACGCGGTAAGATGTAATAACTGCGGTAAATTGTAATAAAAACGCGGAAAGATGTAATACTGCGGTAAATTGTAAAAAAAAATCGGTAAGACGTAATAAATATTAGTGCGGTAAATTGTAATAAGAGGGTGCGGTAAAATCATAATGTTATTGTAACACAATCAAAATGAGTATATTGTAACACAATATGCGGTAAAATGTAACTACCCTACCTCAATTTTTCAACTATATTTCTACTGTGACTGTCAATTGTAGGACTTTCTTATACTTGTAATAATATTTCGTACTCTTTTAGCTAATTCCAGTCTGCAAATATCTTAATACTCAGTTTTTAAGAATATCTCTTGTAAAGAATGAATCTCAGTTAGATTGACATAAAATTCCGAAACGTTATGATTTTTGTAAAATAGAATCCTTCGTTTCCATTGCCGATAACTCCTTACAAATGAAACGGTTTATATCATCAACAGATAAATCTTTTTATCATTTTGCGAAATGCATATCTTTATACGCGAAATGGTTCTCATGTTAAAAACATATGGAATAGAGAGTTTTCAAAATGGCTTTTGGTTGTCTAAATCGGTTTACCCCTAAAACTTAGACGGCCCATAATTCAACGTCTAAATACTCATACGAATCAGACAAGTGTGACTATGGTTACTACCTAGTGTAACCCATTGATATAATGGACCTATCCCATAGACGAGATAGACCGGTTGATTATAACTTTATGCAGGTAATATTGAGCAAAATGCATAAGAGTAAGATATGATAATTCGTTATTGCCCGTTAGTGAATTTGTTTCACGTCTGAGTGAGTATACATACAAATTATACATTCATTTATAATAAATACATGGAAACAAAATTACATAACATGTACAGTGAGTATGATGATGGAAACATTAACGCTTATTCAATAGAGAAATTGACTTTGGTACAAAAGACATTTTATAACGTTTGGTTTTGCACGTCGGTATACTATACCGACGACCGGAGGGTAACAATTCAAAAGAGTCATGTAAAACAATAAAATAATAATAAAACATTTGCTAAATTTTGAGCCTGTCGTTCATGAAGTTCATACGATTAGAAATGTCCTCTCCTTGTTTAATTACACTGTCGCCTACTAGATTTATTATCAGATTTCGTAAAAACTATAATGAGCAGTTTAGAAATATTATAGCATTATAAAGTTGCACGATTTCTGCATAATATATATTTAAATTTCAGAAGTTTTCATGTCATAAAAGAATGGCGATTGTTTAATGAGACAATTGAATTGTTCAGTTTTCGATCAGTGCTTGGTCAGGAAAACATTTGAAACCGATTTTCATACAAACACGAGCAACAATACATGCACGCATTCGCATTAAAGTGATGATGACGCTACAAATGTATGTGGGTACGATGCGCAAGTTAATCAACTGAAAATAGCGGTTTTGATTGAGCTTGGTTTTCATGAATGCTAATGAATCGAATCACAGTTTTTCAACGATTTCAATGGACTTTCATATTAATTTGTTTTCAGCAAAACTTGGAGACCACCATTGATTATATTTCAGAAATTATTTCATCTTTCATTTTAAGGAAAATAAAGTAGGCGTTTCTTTTGGCCGACAGTGTATATTATCTAATTTGTTCCAATTTGTTAGTGACAATGAGCCGAACCAACATTGGATAGAGAACATGAGTATAGAATTAATACAGGTTTTATAGAAAAGATCCCAAATAGTTGAGTCAATGTGGTAAGATCGGAGCTTCCTGTGGAAATGAAGGCGAGTTTGACACTTGCTATAAATGCGATCCGTATTTTCAAGGTATTTGTAACTATACTTCAACTTCTCCATTTATAATGACTGGACGTTGACGGTGTGCTGGTTCCTTCGAAAATTTATAATTTATGGTACATATGATAATGTATGTGTCTATAATAAATCACGAGATATTGGTGTTACTCTGCTATTACATGATAAGGTGTGGTTTATGTATGTATATAATCACGGCATAATAAAGTTTTATTTTCAAAATGTTTTTTTTTTATTAGACAATCAATAAATATGGTTTGATTTACAATAATTATGTTTACATGTGTACCATTTACAGTTTTCAGAGATTTTTTTCGGTTTTCCCTAAATATTTTATGTGTTTTGAATATGCTTGAGGTTCATTGAAAATGTTCATAGGAAGTATGATATTTTCAAATGCAAATTGCATTTTCTTTCTTTAACATGGTTTGGAAAATAATGTTGTTTTATTTCGGATTAAATTTTCTGCAATATCACAAATTCGTTCATCTTATGGACAAGAATATGGAACCCAGCACATAAACGTATTGAGTACCAAATGAGTACATGTATTGATATCATAACTAAAGCCATTAATTATACCCCCGCTACGAAGTAGTCGGGGGTATATAGCGCTCAGCGCGTCCGTCCGTCCGTCCGTCCGTCCGTCCTTCCGTCCGTCCGTCCGTCCGTCCGGAACACTTTTGGTTCCGCTCATAACTCAAATACTACTTGTTCAATGGTTATGAAACTTTATACATGTACACTTTATGGTCCCTAGATGTGCCTTTTCTATGTTTCCCTCAGATTCCATGATTATTTTTTAAGATTTTCCACTTTTAAGCGGCTTTGTGTGCGCTTCTATGGTCACACTTTTGGTTCCGCTCATAACTCAAATACTACTTGTTCAATTGTTATGAAACTTTATACATGGACACTTTATGGTCCCTAGATGTGCCTTTTCTATGTTTCACTCAGATTCCATGATTATTTTTTCAGATTTTCCACTTTTAAGCGTCTTTGTGTGCGCGTCTATGCTTACACTTTTGGTTCCGCTCATAACTCAAATACTACTTGTTCAATTGTTATGAAACTTTATACATGGACACTTTATGGTCCCTAGATGTGCCTTTTCTATGTTTCACTCATATTCCATGATTATTTTTTCAGATTTTCCACTTTTAAGCGTCTTTGTGTGCGCGTCTATGCTTACACTTTTGGTTCCGCTCATAACTCAAATACTACTTGTTCAATTGTTATGAAACTTTATACATGTACACTTTATGGTCCCTAAATGTGCCTTTTCTATGTTTCCCTCAGATTCCATGATTATTTTTTCAGATTTTCCACTTTTAAGCGTCTTTGTGTGCGCGTCTATGGTCACACTTTTGGTTCCGCTCATAACTCAAATACTACTTGTTTCCAAGAAGGTATTAACACCTCATATACATAGCTTCTTTCTTATAAATCTGGTAAATGATTTTGACATGTTCACATTCAAGGTCAAAGGTCAAGGTCATGAGTGCTTTAATTACTACAATAATCCTTGTAAACATGATAACTTCAAACGTTTTTGTGCTATCAGGCTCTTATTTGGTATATATCAACTATGGAGATAGACCAAGATTTGAAAAAGTTTTCGCTAAAATCTGTCAAAGGTCAAGGTCACAGCAAGGTCACAACTTAAGCATGCTATTGTGAATATGCCTTATGTTAACAATGAACACTTTGAGTCATTGCATGATTGTTATACACAATGAAAAGTAATCAGTGATGGTGTGACCTTGAAGGTCTAAGGTCAAGGTCAAGGTCATGAGATATTGTTTCAGGCCATGTTAATCCTTTGATCCAATTTTGAAATCAGAAATAGGTTTTAAGAACAAACTTGTGAAAAGTGATCCCAGTGATGATTCAACTTGTTAGAATAACTTGAACAATGAACAAATTTTGGTCCAAAAAAAATCCCATTTTATTTATGCTGAGGATAAGGCGGAACAGGGAAAGGCGAGACCCAAAGTTTTGGAGCTGCTCTGCTTTTGCGGTGTCCCGCAAACGCTCTTCTAGTTGTTCAAATGTTACGAAACCACTTTGACTTTTACTTCTAAAACATGCTTAGAGGTGTAATACTTACTCTGCTTTAATAATATATGTTATGGTCTTTTCATACAAAAGTTTAAACATTGATACCCTTTTGCTATTTTCAAACATTTCTCTTTGACCAATGTTAATGTAAAAGCGGGGGTATCATAAGTGAGCTTTGCTCACTAATTCTCTTGTAATGGTTATAGAGTTAAAGGGGCAGTAGCACGTTTTTCACTCAAATAAGTCGACGAAATGTATTTGAAATATAATTTCACCAATCGTTAAACACCCTTCTCTCTTCGGAAAATCAAGTTAAAAATGAGTGTACATTGCTCAGAAAGGCCATGTGAATCATTTTTGTCATTCGAAATTTTTGCTTTATAAGCAACACCGTTATCACTACTACGGATAATTGGTTTGTGTAATAAGATGTTTTACCTTCTAAAGTAATTTTAAATGGCACAAATTATCATTATAAATAGGAAATTTGAAAAAATTTAATTTTGCAAAAAACGTGCTACTGCCCCTTTAAGATCATATAACCTTAGTTGAATATTTGCCAAACCATGTATGTGAAATGTACAGAAAACATTGATATAGAATCGCATTCACAAAAGGCTTTGTTAATAGGTCATTGACATAATCAGTTTGTCTTATTTGACGAATGCTACTCACAATATCTCTACACGGTTATATTAATATCAACAAGAACCTCTTCATTAATATTATTACAATTAAGCGCAGATCGTATTACAATTTACCGCAGATTAAATCTGAACATTTTACCGCACCCCTATTACAATTTACTGCACTTCAGTGTATTACATCTTACCGTATTTTTATTTCAATGTACCGCAGTATTACATCTTACCGCGTTTTTATTGCAATTTACCGCAGTTATTACATCTTACCGCGTTTATTACATCTTACGTCGTAACAGACACTCCTCAAGTCAACTGACCATAGCCTAGCTGAATTGGCGGGAAGTAGTTTGATTAGTAGTCTCCTCAACGTGATGATTTAAATTTGTATACTTATTTAGATTTATCATTGGTACATCTGACTGCTGACAAGAGATGTTATCTATTATTCAAGATTTTAATCACTGTATGGGACCTGCGTCGGCAGGAATACTTTTTTAACGGGTATTTGTTACGTTGCTTCACCCGAGTGTTCCGATTTTGCAACGGGAAGGTACCTCTACAGTAGAGAAACACGTGACTGAAAGAGACCTATATTCTACGGTAATATTTGTTACTGTTTGCTGATCACTTATACATTTGTAAAGAAGTTGTTGGGATTTCATTAACATTGGTCATCTTTTATGGACATAGAAGTCAGTATATTGTAAACTTTTCTTTTTTTTTTTTGACTTTCGAGACATAAAACTCACTAATTAAGTACTAATTCTTATGTTCAAAATCTCTTATCTTCACTGACTGCTAACTCACGCGTTACGGCTGTTTCAACATTTCGATTCAAACACAAGCACTGTATTTTTTACTGTGGCCGCAATAGGAACGCAATAGGCGCGTAGAAGCAAACACCATGCATATCAAGACAGAAGTAGTACGTTTCCAACTCGTTCCAAAAAGTTCCCACTACGTTTCTAATACGTCCAAGGAGTTTCTGTTGAGTTGCCAAGGTGACTGCACTGCGTTCCCCCGGCGCTCACGCAAGAACCCCGAACCGCTACGTTTGATTTGAACAACGCAGAGGTTCGGGGTTCTTGGTCATTCTTGGAGTTCCCAGTGCGTCCTTGAGAGCTTCCACTGCGACCCAAATAGGCTTCTCTCGCGTTTTTCTTAATTTCAGAACCCACTGGGAGTGCCGTGAGAACGCATGCCCAGTGTGACAGGGGTATTAGTATAGGATATTGTCGGCACAATGTACCTTTTTCGATTTAAATGTGTTGACGCATGATTACTGTAGGTCGTCATTATAAAACAAGACAAAAAGCTCTCCTATCTCATCTAGTTAAAGAGATTCCAAAATGACGGTTTCTTAAAACGTGTGTTTCACATAACATACACTTTGCAAAAAAAGAAACGTACAGGTGTTGGAATGAATTTAAATTCACATATCTTTTCACAAAATATAATCTCGATAATGTAAATGTTTGGATATGATTACCAGTGTCATGGGTTAAGTGTGAAGCATGAACAATCTACCAAAATTGCCTTTGTGAACTTTATATGTGAAACTTAAAAATAGTGCATAAATCGTGCACCCTGAAAATGATTCAAACGCAATGCCCATGAATTGTGAAGGAAACATGATTAGAAACATTGACTATAAAAGGCCAACGAAAACTGCTCATTTCACTGCAGAATGTGACGACTTAAACAGCTTGTGAAAATGCCAAGGTTGAATGCGTAATATAATTATTGGTCGTTTAGAAGCAGGTGAATCATAATCTAGTGTTGCAAGACGATTCACCGTCCACCATAGCACCATATCTCGGCTATGGGACCGCTACAACCGCTTCAACACGATGACAGACCGTCCTAGGAGTGGCAGGCCGAGGGTGACTACTCCCGCGCAGGATCCTTTCTCCGCGTATATCACCTACGTCATCGGTTTGCCGTTGCCTCTCACTTGGTCAACCAAGTGCCCTGACTACGTCGAATCACATCTCAGACCATCAGGAACCGTCTCCGTGAAGCAGGTATTCGTCCTTATCGACCCAAAGTTAGACCAGTTATGCGACGTCTGCACCGACGACGACGTGTTCAGTTGTGTACCAGAGTGCGAGCATTGGACCTGTGGAACTGGCAACGTGTCTGGTTCAGTGATGGGTCGAGGTTCATATTGCACAGAAGGGATGGGAGACAACGTGTTTACAGACGTGGAAATGAACGTTTCTCCCGAAATTGCGTCCGACAGGTCGACCGATTTGATGGAGGCAGTGTTATGGTGTGGGGGGACATGTCCTACGCTAGAAAAAGTCAACTGGTGATTGTCCAGGGCAACCTAACGGCGAATCGTTACATCGACCAGATTCTGAGACCCCACGTCCTTCCACTTATTGACCGGGAGTTGTTCCAGCACGACAACGCCCGTCCTCATACATCTAGCGAATGAGAACGTCAGTGTTCTCCCCTGGCCTTCTAAATCATCGGATCTCAGTCCTATAGAACACTTATTGGATACATTGGATAAACGTGTGCGACAACGTCGACAACCACCTCAGTCACTTGCACAGCTTGCAAACGCGTTGCAGGAGGAGTAGCAAAGTATTCCCCAGGCAAACATCCGCAGACTTGTGGAATCAGTTCCAAGGCGGTGAAGAGCTGTGGTTGCTGCAAGAGGTGGTGTAACTAGGTACTGACTTTAAGGAGAGATGGGACTCAGAAATCGAACTCGCTTGCGGCAACAATTTGCGACAACAATTTATTGTTGTGAATAAGTCAAAAAATATGTGGATTACGTTGTTTTCGATACACTCGGAAAAGTATGGGTGTATCTCTCACATATACCTGGTACAGTTATAACTGCATAACTGTGTTGTGCTACATAAAACATCCTAAATGAAATGAAAATTGGCTGCTTAAGTTGTCAATTCGTATACGACATGCCTATAGTCATATCATAAAGCAAACTAATATTATCACCGTATCATTGTATTGTTCAATTTGATAATACAGTTCAAAATGAAAACGAGAGTTTTTTGTTTTCATATTCTTCAACTAAAATAGTGACAGCTAACAATATAAATACAACGATTCTCTAAGAAGAAACTAAGAAGCACTAAATTTACTCCTATGAGCAAATTTGCTCATAAGTGAGTGAGTAAAAGTAAAATTACTAAGCGTTCGGCTGACATTGACAACAAGGGGGGGGGGGGGTATTTCTTTATTTTATGTTGTGAAAAATAGAGCCACGGTTGATGTTGAAGAATGAAATATATTGTTCTCAATGTAGTCTTACACACAAACTATCACTATTTTATAAAATATTTAAAAGGAGACTGTAAGAAATGGGATTTTCCGAAGAAGAGGCTCCTTTTCAATATTCTTTTCATATTTAGTCTAAGTCACATAATTCACAATCTTAGCCCTGAAAAAGTGGTTGTCCAAGTAGTACAGTTCCTGCAAATATATGACTGCATACTACCTAATACATACCTAAAATGCTATTTTCCACTTCTTCTCCAGAACCAGTGACTCCAGAGAGCTGACATTTTATGTACAGACTCCTTGGCTGAAGGGGATTCTAAATTGTAGATTTGGTGACCCTGTGACCCAAATGTGGGTCACAGGGGACATAACCTAAAAAGCAATTTTCCACTTTTTCTCCAGAATCAGTGACCCCAGAGAGCTGACATTTTATGTACAGACTCCTTGGCTGAAGGGGATTCTAAATTGTAGATTTGGTGACCCTGTGACCCCAAATGTGGGTCACAGGGGACATAACCTAAAAAGCTATTTTCCACTTCTTCTCCAGAACCAGTGACTCCAGAGAGTTGACATTTTATGTACAGACTCCTTGGCTGAAGGAGATTCTAAATTGTAGATGTGGTGACCCTGTGACCCCAAATGTGGGTCAAAGGGGTCATAACTTAAAATGCTATTTTCATCTTCTTCTCCAGTCCCAATCACTCTAGAGAACTGACATTTAATGTACATACTCCTTAGCTGTAAGGGATTCTAAATTGTAGATTTGGTGAGCCTGTCGCCCCAAATGTGGGTCACAGGGGTTATAACCTGAAAGCCAATTGCGGTTTACACCATCTTTTTTATATTTTATGTGTACTTCAGTCAGTAATTAGGTAAGGGAGGTAATCCCAAAGAAAAGACCTGAGGGAAAGTCATTTCATCTTTCTGATGTGAGAGTTCTAACACATGCTTTAAGAATATAATATGTTTGATGAAAAAGAGATGTTGAGAATTGAAAACTTAGAATTGGCGGTCTAATAAAAAATATAAGTCATATTTCATCTTTTTGTAACTTGTTTTACATTTCATATAGGCCTATGTTGTATTTTGCATGTCCCAATGACTCTAGAGAGCTGAAATTGTATGTACAGACTCTTTGGCTGAAGAGGATTCTAAATTGTAGATTTGATGACCCTGTGACCCTAAATAAGGGTCACAGGGGACATAACCTAAAAAGCTATTTTCCACTTCTTCTCCAGAACCAGTGACTCCAGAGACCTGACATTTTATGTACAGACTCCTTGGTTGAGGGAGATTCTAAATTGTAGATGTGGTGACCCTGTGACCCAAAATGTGGGTCAAAGGGGTCATTAATTAAAATGCTATTTTCATCTTCTTCTCCAGTCCCAATCACTCTAGAGAGCTGACATTTAATGTACATACTCCTTGGCTGTAAGGGATTCTAAATTGTAGATTTGGTGAGCCTGTCGCCCCAAATGTGGGTCACAGGGGTTATAACCTGAAAGCCAATTGCGGTTTACACCATCTTTTTTATATTTTATGTGTACTTCAGTCAGTAATTAGGTAAGGGAGGTAATCCCAAAGAAAAGACCTGAGGGAAAGTCATTTCATCTTTCTGATGTGAGAGTTCTAACACATGCTTTAAGAATATAATATGTTTGATGAAAAAGAGATGTTGAGAATTGAAAACTTAGAATTGGCGGTCTAATAAAAAATATAAGTCATATTTCATCTTTTTGTAACTTGTTTTACATTTCATATAGGCCTATGTTGTATTTTGCATGTCCCAATGACTCTAGAGAGCTGAAATTGTATGTACAGACTCTTTGGCTGAAGAGGATTCTAAATTGTAGATTTGATGACCCTGTGACCCTAAATAAGGGTCACAGGGGACATAACCTAAAAAGCTATTTTCCACTTCTTCTCCAGAACCAGTGACTCCAGAGACCTGACATTTTATGTACAGACTCCTTGGTTGAGGGAGATTCTAAATTGTAGATGTGGTGACCCTGTGACCCAAAATGTGGGTCAAAGGGGTCATTAATTAAAATGCTATTTTCATCTTCTTCTCCAGTCCCAATCACTCTAGAGAGCTGACATTTAATGTACATACTCCTTGGCTGTAAGGGATTCTAAATTGTAGATTTGGTGAGCCTGTCGCCCCAAATGTGGGTCACAGGGGTTATAACCTGAAAGCCAATTGCGGTTTACACCATCTTTTTTATATTTTATGTGTACTTCAGTCAGTAATTAGGTAAGGGAGGTAATCCCAAAGAAAAGACCTGAGGGAAAGTCATTTCATCTTTCTGATGTGAGAGTTCTAACACATGCTTTAAGAATATAATATGTTTGATGAAAAAGAGATGTTGAGAATTGAAAACTTAGAATTGGCGGTCTAATAAAAAATATAAGTCATATTTCATCTTTTTGTAACTTGTTTTACATTTCATGTAGGCCTATGTTGTGTTTTGCATGTCCCAATGACTCTAGAGAGCTGAAATTGTATGTACAGACTCTTTGGCTGAAGAGGATTCTAAATCGTAGATTTGATGACCCTGTGACCCTAAATAAGGGTCACAGGGGTTATGACCTTAAAAGCTATTTTCATCTTCTCCTCCAGTCCCAATGACTCTAGAGAGCTGAAATTTTATTTACAGACTCTTTGGCCAATTGGGATTCTCAAGATTTGGTGAACCTGTAACCCGAAATGTGGGCCACAGCCTAAAAAAGCTGTTGTAATAAGATTTCAACTATGATATTTTATAACATGGTTATATTTGGGATAACACTACCTTCAATAGTACAAATTCTTGTCTTGTATTTTATGCCTGCTTCATTGAATAGAAATAGTCCTTTATAAAAGACCTGAGAGAGAGTCATCTCATCTTTTTTGTCATGTAAGAGTCCTAACATTTGATTTGAGAAATGCAGAAATTGAGAAAAGAGGTTACTTTGCAGTTAATCGTATTCAATAGGAATGTGAAATATATGTAATCTTAAGATTAACAAGAAGACATAGTCATCAACATCCCCTGCCAGACACAAAAAATGAGAACAAGGGCAATAATTCAAGAAGAAATAATTGTGCGCTTCTCATTTTCTTTCCATTAAGGTAACAATGTCCTCAAGCCACACAACTGATTTGATGTTAAACAATGTCTGAGAAAAGCTATATCCTTGGATACTTGGAACAGAGTAAAAAAAGCGGAACAAGGGGAATAACTCTGGAAAAAATAATCACATGCTTCTTTTTTTCGAACTCAATCAAGGTATTGATACCCTTAAACCACACACCACATTTGGTTATCCTATCTTAAATAGTTTCTGAGAAAAGCTGTCCCCTTTGGAGCTACCTTGAAAAAGTCCAAATATACGGAACAAAGGACAATAACTCCGCAAAGAATAAGTGTGTGCTTCTCATTTTCGAACTCCATCAAGGTACTTATGCCCGTAAGCCACACACCAAATTGGGTAATCCTATCTTAAATATTCTCTGAGAAAAGTTGTCCCCTTTAGAGATAGCATGAACCGAGTCCAAAAATACGGAACAAGGGGAATAACTCCGGAAAAAATAATCACACGGTTCTTATTTTCGAACTCCATCAATGTACTTATGCCCTCAAGCCTCACACCAAATTGGGTAATCCTATCTTAAATAGTTTTTGAGAAAAGCTGTCCCCTTTAGAGATAGCATGAACCGAGTCCAAAAAATACGGAACAAGGGCAATAACTCCGGAAAAAAAATCACACGGTTCTTATTTTCGAACTCGTTCAAGGTATTTATGTCCACAAGCCACACACCATCTTTGGAAACCCTATCTTAAACAGTTTCTGAGAAAAGCTGTCCCCTTTGGAGATACCATGAACAGAGTCCAAGAATACGGAACAAGGGCAATAACTTTGGAAAAAATAATCACACGGTTCTTATTTTCGAACTCGAGGTATTAATGCCCTCAAGCCACGCACCAAATTTGGTTGTCCTATCTTAAATAGTTTCTGAGAAAGGCTGTCCCCTTTATAGCGGACGGACGGACGGACACATGCACGGACGGACGCACGGACGGACGGGCGGACGGAGCTCAAACCTATATCCCCCTTCCACTTCCACCACGTGGCGGGGGATAATAATCACCATTATGGACATGTTTCATGTAATCGATGTGAAATGAGATCTGTTGAATAGCCTATGAAATGAATATTTTGACAGACAGCAAAGGAATAAATTGAGGAGGAGTTAAGAATTGTTTAATTTACATAAGATATGTGAACTGAATATGACTTGTGATAAAATGATAAGATTGGACTTACAAGTAGCAACATGTGATCGTGACACCACATCTTCTTATCCAGTACAGAAAAATATGTAAGTGTGGGGAAATAATAAATTAAAATATGTAATTCCCTGGCTGTGAGTCCAGGGTCTGCATTTTGTGTAATTGCATTGTGTTGACCTGGGCAGTGACCACTCCCTGGTAGAGCATCTGTAGCTGTAAGGGCCTAGTCAATATTCAAAGGTTTCAGGTTACTTCTGTGAGACTGGTTTAGGCTTACACTCTGATGTAGCGCGTTCGGCTTTGGATCAAGAGGTCCGGGGTTCGAATGCCGCCAGGGTCACGGCAACTTTGTCTGCAGTAGAGACCTATTCTACACGCAGTCAGGTTTGGGTGCAATGCTACACTGATTTTCAACGCAGTACCACCCATGGTTCGCTAGTTCCAGCCGATTCTCGATTCACCGCAATGCATATCCACATGGCGTTGCAGGCTTTTTCCCTGCCACAATATTAGCAGCCGCGAGTGAAATACTCTTGAAAGCGGCGTTAAACCCTAACACACCTCACCTCACCTCACTCACCTCAGGTTTCACCGCAATGCATATCCACATGGCGTTGCAGGCTTTTCCCCTGTCACAATATTAGCAGCCGCGAGTGAAATACTCTTGAAAGCGGCGTTAAACCTCACCTCACCTCACCTCACCTCACCTCACCTCACCTCCACCACCAAGAGAATTTATTCATAAAATATCAACATTTTATCAAATATTGAAAAGGAGCCTTAAGAAAATGGATCAGGGCTCCTTTTCAATATGTAATAAATGTTGATATTTCCAGAATACAAATAAGAACTGAAACAACAAATACCTTATTAAGTGATATCTTAATATTTTCCTTAGAGATAATGAATAACATAATTCCTGATGAGCTTCAGAGCCAATGGCTCTATTTTTAATTTGTGAGACAGTTTACTCTTTACGTGCTTTGTTGGGTGATATGAACAGTAGAATGTCATGATAGAAACGTTGTCTCAAGGCTTGCTGTGCAAGAAAGCGTCCCCCGAACATGGATACTGATGTAAATGATGGCTCCATCTTCTTTTCGGTACACATAGATAATGTTATTCAAGATGCAAAGTCTTTTTTTACGAATGATTCTGATTCGTATTTTTTTAATTTATTGTTTAGGCCTATAATTGAATTATCTCCTTACATGATCTTTCTTTCACATGACATAACAGATCCTTGTTTTTTTCTTTTATCAATAGCAAAGCATCTGAAATAAAGTGCTTAGGTGTGAAAATTGAACTTCCAGGTAAGTTTATTTTCGTCTTACTTTGATATATATTTGAAATAAGATAATTCTTCTGGTGTACAGTTACGTGTATCATGTATAATATG
Source organism: Gibbula magus (assembly GCA_936450465.1). Taxonomy (NCBI): domain Eukaryota; kingdom Metazoa; phylum Mollusca; class Gastropoda; order Trochida; family Trochidae; genus Gibbula; species Gibbula magus. The sequence goes on from OW388291.1 coordinate 20,822,155, forward strand.
AATAGACAAATAATAACTAAGCGATTAACATTGCCATTAATAATTAATTCATTAATATTAAATGGCTATAATATCTGTAGCGTCGAATGAGAACACGGTAGCAGTCATTACTCAGGGGCGCGGCCTTTTCCGACCTGTCTATCCAGGAATGGACCGGACAAGTGTTCAAGTATAATTTTCATCAATAATCTTACACATTATTGTTTGTTTTTTTTTATTCAATGCACCAAAATATTCACATTATATAGCACACTCATTTTTGTAATGCATAAGTCCAATACTCTACCGCGCATTGATACACGCGCTGTTGAAAAACCAGCTTTACTAATGATTTAATACTTGAGCAATATATTTATCTTCTCATTTATAAGACCAGTCCAGCTTTGCGAGAAATTTGCTCAAATGCGTTATCACAATGACCACAACAAAGTTGCTTGAAATCATTTTTGTTTACAAAGAATTGGTTATTGCTTGGGACACGGACGCCCTAAGCAGTAATAAGTTGAAATTCTCACTATATTATTATGGAATTTTCAAAAAGAACCTTTAGCCAATGATATGCGTTGTCTTTGTATTTTTGCAGGTCTAGTGACCAATTAACAAAGCTCTAGCAAATTATGAACCACGTGAAATTGGGAGTAATCGGAAATAATTGGCACAAACAAATGTGGATTTAGATTATCAATATTTGTCATATTGACAGAAATTTTCTAATCTTTCTCATTAGTCAAGACCTGTTAAATAGAAACTAGTAATCTATGCTTTGCCTGTATATACTTAAACTATCCTTTGTTTAATCCTATATTTCTGCGAATCCTTACATTGTATTCCATTGTTATATCCACGCGCATCTCTGTAAAGATGTATATTGTTTATATATATATATATATATATATATATATATATATATATATATGTGCATACCATTGTATAGTACAATAAACTAAACTTCTTTGACTTTGAATCAATAATAAAGTTGTAATCTGCGACTCAAATCAATATCACACGAAACAGGGCGCTTTTATATTAGTTTAGTACATTATTTAACATTCCAGAATCGGAAACTACGTTCCGTGTGGTTAAGAGTTTTACTGGCTATGCTTGATTCGGGCACGGCGCCCCACCCGGCGTACGGCGCCGAAAATGGCGAAACAATCGTATTTAAATGTCAGGCGGAGGTGGCGTATAAGGGTTTACAAATGATATCCTTGCGACATTTAATAACTATATTTTCTATGATTCTGCATTTGACATCTACACACTTTGACGAACTGATTTATTTTTAAATAATACTGGTTCTTTGAATTGCACGCTAATAGAATGACAATCCAGGTTTCGTGGAATTAATTTGAAAAAATAGTTTTATCATATAAATGACATGTTTATTGAAGCTAGTGTTAGGGATGCTGACGTCTAACTGTCTGTACGCCGATATACACTTGTTTCAATGTATAAGCCTGGTTCCAGAACTATGAAAACCGGTCACGTGGTCGGTGTATACGCCGCTTAAACAAATCAACATAGCCACTGACCTACTTTTACTGAATTTTGCAGATGTCGACTTTGTGAAAGCAATGTTATAGAGTTGGTCTCCATACATTTAAATCTTAAAGTTAAAACCAGAATCGTCTCACGGTAAATTAATTACAATGTCATATTTATTCACTGTTCAGCATTGATATGGTAACAGACGGTGTTGTGTTGTGTTGTGTTGTGTTGTGTTGTGTTGTACGTTGGTTGCTGTCTTGAAACTCATGTTACCTTGTGTCCTTAGAATAAGTCCGATTTCCTTCGGTGATACTTTTGTTTTAGTAATACACCCGAGGTGTCTGTGATACTTGATACTTGTAAAAACGTGATACTGAATTAAAAATACAAAGCGTTGGATACAAAGGGTATTCTAATGAGATAAAATATATCGTAAAAATGTATACAAGTTTTAAAACAATAGGAATGCCAGTCTATGAATTTCTAACAAATAACACTGGACATAAAGACCAATACATAACATTCAAATCCTATGCTAATAGTTAATAAGGCTCTAATTTGTTAGATAAAAAACGTAAAAATAAGATATCTTGACATGTTATGATGTGTGGAAAGGACTGTCGGGCAGCGCCATCAAGACTTCTTATGCAGACTTTTTTTAAATGCATATATCTAATTGTGTACTTTAATTGAGAATGAGTGAGTAAAACTGATCTCAGGTAATAAACGTGCATGCAACTTGACGTGCCCTGTTTAGATGCTACATAAATAGGTCTAAAGCCGACCTTCGTAATGTCAAAACAAACTCAAAATATAATGATATAGTTATGCGAGGAATTCCTGACAATTTGAAATTAAATTTGCCTATGTTACGTGAAGTGAAATTACTAAGATTAGGTTTCATACAGTTATGGAAGGTTCCGATGTAAAATTAGCTATATAAACCGAAAATGACAAACATAAGTCTCTCATTTGACTAGAAAAAAATGGCAAATAGAATCACTTCAGTTTTTCCTCACGCAATACTTCCTTTCTAAAGTTAATCTTATGTTCTCTCAACCCTTTCATCATAAATTGTCGGAGATACCGCCAATCCATCCAGCACCCATATTCACCTGGAATCACCTCCCACTAATAAATCACCGCCTCACGTTCCATCCAATATATATACCCAGGTGCCCAAAGCTTGCCTTTTTGAAGGTTTTTCTTGTTAGGAGATCGGGCTTCCATGTGCCGTGCTTCTTTCGAACGCCTTAACGCGGAAATGACGTCCAACTCGTAAGCGGCTTTGAAATCAAAATGATGCAGCATCGGCAGCGTAGTCTTCAGATTTCCTCTTGCATGGTGCTTTTCTGCCTTTTTATTGATATTTAATTGACTGTTCCTACCTTTTTTGTTAATATGATGCCGTCATGCCTCAAACCTGTATACACAGTTGGAATTTCACCCAATATTACAGTTGGAATATTCAAAATAAACTTTCAACCAATCATGCTTGGCCTCTTCAGATTTTGGAAAAAGTATATGACCAGCTGTAGCTGTAGCAAATTTTTAACCACGTCACCATGTGATTTATCCGAAATAATTATCCCCTTTTACTGCGAAAAGAGATTTTGTCTAAACATCTCAAATTGAAACAACCGTTGTGTTTTTTAATCTGAGCGTTAGTTAACATATTTCAATTCAAAGCCATGACCAGATATGTACCAATTAGAATGCATAGTTTCACACTTCAGTTTCGGAAGATCCAAGAAATGTTTACACGCAAATGTTTTCTACACGCAGGGATCTAATTAGGTTACAAAACGCTCAACAACGTTTTGATTCATAATATACATGTAGGCCTACTCCAAAATACGTTAAAATAAATAGGCGAAGTTGAATATTCAGTTTTATTTTCAGATGATAGATTATATATGATAGAATTTAATTTATGAATAAATAATGCATGTAAATTGTTAAATACAGTATAAACATATGTCTCACAACTTAAACGATCGAGGTACAATTCCTTTATTTGAGACCTTTTAATTGAACAAATAATGGTTTTATTAGTAATCAAAGCTTTTATCACCAATATGGCCAAAATGTAGTCTTCATTTTGCTATATGTACATGTGACATACATACCCTTTTTATACTTGCCTTAATATGATACATGCCTCCAACCATGCCTTTTTAAAGGCTTTTCTTGTAAAATTGAAAGGTTACAACCAGTGGTACCGTAAAATTCGGAAAAAAAAGTTTAGAGAAAGTAGAACCGTCAGGCGTGCAATACCGCATTTACTTTGCAATGCGGAAATCGGTCACGGAAATGACATTGAACGCATGTATTACCATATTAAGATCATGTAATGCACAACAATATTATAGACTTACCTTTATCTCTTACATGTCGCTATGCTTTCCTTTATTTAAGATCCTTGCAAATCAAATCCTTGTTTCAACGGAATTTGCAGAAGCGAGGGACAATCCTACGTTTGCAGTTGCAGCAGGAAATACACAGGGACACATTGTGAATCAGGTTGTTTGATGAAAACGTTAATCCTATTGAAATAATATGTTACGGTTATGGACTCAGTTCTGTTAAACGTCATCTACCATTCATCGAGTGCTTGTTGCTGTTGAACTAATTCTTCTTATAAACCGATCAAAAATACTATGACGTCACTGTGAACCGACGTCAGTGTATTGTAAGCTAAGTAGGCCAGGAAAATCCTTCGTGTTCAAAGCATGACATGGTGTCCGGCGTCAGTCCCTCCTTCCGTCCATGAACTTTTTTATATGTTCAACTCCTCAAGACCAACACATCCATGAGAGGTGAAATGTTGGTCAAAGAGAAGTATACATTGAAAGAGTGACCCTAATTAAGGCCAAAGGGGCGACACACCATAAAAACCTAGCACTATCTTTTTCTGAAATAGTTTGTACAGACTCGAAGAATGATAATATATTGTCGATTTTGGGCCACATCATTGGAACCGTTTTTCATGTCATTCCAAAAAAGTAAAGTTTTAAGAAAATTAATATTTTATGGATAGCTACTTCTTTATACTGAATATACGCTGCGTTACGGGATGATTAATGATACTTCGAGGTGTCGTGTGTGTCCACATTAAGAAACAGTTATTATCGAGAAACTATTAATGCTCTTCTAATATAGTTTGATTCTAAATACCCTTCAACAACTTAAAAGCCTTAGAAAGCTAAAATATTGTGTTCAGACTATTACACCATACATTATCCATTACATGATGTTATAAACTGGTTTATTTCATTACCTTTTTACTCGCCACAGTTACCAACCATTTGTATTAATAAATCCTGTATGTGCATCATTCTAATTTACAGAGGTCGACTTCTGCGACAGTAAACCCTGTCTGAATCATGGAAAATGCTCCCATACTCCGCACGCACTCTTCTTATGTGACTGTTCTGGCACTGGATTTGTCGGATACAACTGTGGATCAGGTGTGCAAGGGTTATTTTATTTATCTAAATTATATATCCCAAGTGTCTTTTATTCTAAAAATTAGAAAATAATATAAACTGATGTCATTTTAAGCTCATCAGGCTTGAAAGGCCCGATGGGATAGCTGTATGGCATTTATCCTTTTGCTGTTTTGCTCAGTGTCATATATGAGTCACAGGGGTCTGGACCTGGACGAGGTGCATGCATTCATGCATGCTGTGCATTGCAATACTTTTCAGAGATCATATATCTTGAATGTGTACTAAGTCCTTAACAACTGAAATTAAATGTTGTCGATGTCACAAGTTCAAATCGCGATAATGATATATTCAGAAATCGCTTTTTCATGTCTCACTTATGATATACTTTGCACACAGCACGCACAGTTTTGCAATTGCTTCAGTTTTCTTTCTTTATCCTGATGCTTTAATCAATGTTTCTTACCTCAGTCATGTGGTCAAATGCATCATACACAATTTATAGTTCTTATGGTGCGTTGTAATGTGGCTCACCACATACGTATATCGATTTATATTTCGTAGGGAAACACACTTGCATTTTATTTTAAAAGAACCCATCTGTTTGTATCACATTATGTACGGTATTTAGATGAATGGGTAAAGAACATATGTATAAAATGCTTTGACATGTATCCTGTTAGAAAATCAAATAAATTGTTTTCAAAAGGAAATGACATGAAAGTGAACAAACTAATTGAATGCGCTTAAATGCAGTTATAACGTTCCTTCTGATGACATATGTGAAGTTACATTCAATCTTCCTTATGTATTATGTTTCAGATGTCGTTGATTGTAAACCGGGAGTCTGTGGTCCCCATGGTGTTTGCAAGGATCTAGATGGGAAGTTCGAGTGTGACTGTTACAATGGATATCATGGTGATAAGTGTGAATTAAGTAAGCATATTTTTTTAAATAATTTTATTTATTTTTGAATCTCCATCATTACAGTTCATTTAAACAGTTCAATACATACACATTTTAAATACATGATGGTACATACGGAGTCTGAAAATAGGCATTTTAACAGTATGGTTACAATTGTTTGGTTCATGAAAATGACAGTTGGCAAATATAGTGATCAATGTATTCAGAAAATATCATGAAATCTTGACCAGAATTTTGGAAAATTATCATATTTGCACTCAGAGTAGGCGTTATAGCGGTCAATAGTGTATGCTGTTTTGATATCATCTTTAATGTGATTCAATGATAATGCGATGCGAAGTTTATTGCACGCACTCAGAGACGGGGACAAACCCCTTAACGTGATGATGGGAACCCCTAGATAGGTGTCCGGAGTAGGTACGGTGTTGAGCGAACACCTGAGGCCCCAGCCACACCACGCCTCCTAGATCTTCAGTAGTTACCTCGCGTAGATAGTGATTGTCGAACACCATGCCGGACTTCCAAAAACAGCCCGCCTTGATGTCCGCGAGAGCCATAGTAGCCGACACTGCTCTAATTTCATTTGAATTTGAGTGAGCAGGAGGAGGGAGATCCGCCGTGTAGGCGTCCAGGACTGCCGATCTCAGGTACACCCCAAACTGCCTCTTGTCGATCTCCTTGACACTCGTTTTGGAGTGAGGTAAGAAGAGCCTGTGCCTGCCCTGACGTAGAGTCCAGGTGCGCTCTGTGTATGTCTGAAGAGCCCGTACCGGACAGAGAAGACGGTCCTCCTCATCATCGGCCCCTACTGCGGATGGTATAGCAGGGATGCTGAACGTCCTGCCGCGTTCTTCTGCAGCTTGGTTCTTGCAGATGAAGTCCGGCGCCAGGCCTAGCGCAAAAGGCTGCGAAGGCGTTCCACTGGAAGTCATAGAGCTTCCTGGTTGACTCCCTTTGCGAGGAATCAACGGTATGGGCCACCTCTTCCGAAAAGCCGGTGTGTCTCAATCCCTTTTCGAGACAAGCCAAGTGTGAAGAAACAGAACCTGAGGGTTTTCGTGTACGTGTCCGCTTGCCTTGCTCCTTAGCAGGTCCCACCTGAGCGGCAGGGGAACCGGTTCCTGTCCGCATAGCCTCCTGAGAGGGATGTACCAAGCCCTCGCCAGCCAGACCGGGGCTATGAGAAGCAGGCGTAGTGTCCTAGTGGTCTGGATCTTGGCCACTACCTGAGTCAGTATCACCGGAGGGGGAAGAGCGTCTAGGCTCCAAGCCCCTGGTCGAGTCGCAAAGAGGTCCACGTGCAGCCTTCCAAACTGAAGGAACAGAGTCTCGAACACTCTCAGGTGCAACACCCACTCCGTTGCCGGAGGCTTGTCCGGGCGAGACAGAGCGTCTGCTAAAATGTTCTTGGCTCCCGGGATATGCAGCGCTCTGATGGAGAGGTTGAGACTGTCCACCAGATGAAAGAGGTCTATCACCAGCTGCAGAATGGAGTCTGCCATGGTCGACCACTGCTTGTTGATTGCCCACACAGCTGTCGACCTGTAGTCAAGAGGGTCCGTGGACGCTCCGATGCGAGTCGTTTGGTCAGGTCCTGTTGTTGGGCTTCCGGCCTCTGACAAAGAGCATCGCCAATCTGACCCCGGAAAAGGGTTGAGGGCGGAGGCGGAGAGCTGTCATCGCCTGACACGCGTGGGTGATGGATTCCGACATGCCCAAAATTGACCTCGCCTCATTGTCAAGGTGGACCAGCTGCGGCATCAACTCCAGCAGTGGCAGTCATGATCTTTCGCCGCTCTGGTGAAAAGGCTATGCTGTCTGAACATGTGAAGGTTTCAAGTCTCACTCGCTTGGCATAGCGAAGCGAAGAGCCCGACCACTCCGCGATAGCCGACATTTGTTCCAATAGGTCCGGTGTCTCGTCCGCCGACAGCAGGATGATCGGAGACCGGAAGGGGTCTAACCATTTCGACCCTGCTTCAGGCACGCTTGGTGAGGTGGGAGACGACACCACTGATGAGTTGGAAGGACCCGGCAGAGACGGCGAAACAATGGTCTTGTGTTGTCTGGGGTTCGTTGGCATCTTAGGGGACGAAGGCGTCGAGCTCGAAGGAGACTGAGACGGAGAGTCCCTCCGTACGCCCCTATCTGACGGTGCGAGTCTGACGTCGATCAGAGACGTCAACATGTCTTTGACAGAGCCGAGGATGGACTCCGTCAGGCTGTTAGCATCGAACGCGGGAGAAGAAGAGCGGACAAGCTTCTTCTTCTTCTTCTTGGCCAGCCCTGACTTGAGCTAACGGTGATCCGACGGACAGTGACCGGCAACAACTCCTTGTCCTCTCACACACTAGGTTTGTCCTGACAAGGAGTCAGGCGAGGGGAGTCGAACTCCAATCACTAGCTCCGACGGTGATCGAATGCGGGAGGAGCTGGGAGAACCGGAAGCGGTCTGTCCGCCCTTACATGAGATCTGAGACTATTGCTCCGACTTCCTTGTGCTCGCCCGATGTTAGCATTTGCCATTCTGCACAATGGTCATTGTCCTCACACACTGTAAGGCACTATTGGCAGTAGGAGTGCGGGTCATACAAGGATGACTTCCTAAAGCCGCACCGTCCGCAGAACCCAGAGTAGGGCGAAGCCATCATGACAGTGAGAGCATGCACGACACGCAAGCACATGACGTCGTCAGCTAATGAAGCTGACTAAAAAAAAACAACCCAGGGAGGACAGGTCCGCACAGATGATCAGTCCGACGGAGGGCATAGGTCGCTAAAGCCTAGTGTCATCACGAACTAACGACGAATCAAGACTACGACGTAGAGTGTCCGTCCGTCTGTGCGTCTGTCCGTTCGGTTTTTGTTCCGCTCATAATTCTGAAACCAGTTTTATTAGACTTGATATGTACAATCACCATGTGTGTACATCTGCCTTTTGTATGTTTCATACCCCAATTTGCATAATTTATGCAAATTTTCTCCGTTTTTCGAATTCATCATTCACACTTTTTGTTCCACTCATGATTTAGACAATAATTGTTCAAATGTCTTGAAACTTGATACATATAAGCACCACAATGTGAACATCTGCCTTTTGTATGTTTCATACCATCATTTGCATAATTTATGCAAATTTTCTCCATTTTTCTACTTCGTCTTTCACACTTTTCTGTCCCACTCATAACTCAGACACTAATTGTTCAAATGTTACGAAACTTGATACTTATAACCACTGATGTGTACATCTGTTATTTGTTATTTTCATTTAATTCTCTTGTTATCCATGAACTTGTTTTGCGACGTTTAATATTTGGCGCTTTTATTCCCCCTTGTTCATAATTCTTTGTGATGGTATCTCTGTTTACTTTATAAGATTTGTTCTTCAATATAAATCTAAAGCAAAGTTGCTCAATTTCCTTTATCATTTTGATCATCTGGGTTCGGGAGAGCAGCGAATAAGTGGTTAAGTTGTAGTAATTGTAAGCTTTTCAATATAACATTTCTTCCTAAGGGGATGAGGTCCCTTGCTAACCACTGATTCAAAGATAGTTTTAAAAGCTTGAGTTTATCTTTGTTATTTCGCTCGACCATTTCTGCGAGATTCTGTGTAAATGTGATACCTAACAGTATAGATGAATCGTTACACCAGTCCAAATTCCAGCTCTGACAAATTCTTTTTTTTTAAATTTCTTTCTGAGCCTATCCATAATGCCTGTGTTTTATTCGCGTTTATTGTTAAGCCTGAAAATGAGGCATATGTGCTTAGTGTTTCTTATGTCGCCTGTAAGCCATTTTCGGTGCCATCTAATATAAGTGAAGTGTCATCAGCGTATTGATAAATAAGGTATTCCTTTTCTCCAACTTTTATCCCTTTTATTTGATCATTATTCCTAATGATGATGTCCAAAATTTCGGCGCAAAGAAGAAATATAAATGAGAAATAGGGTCTCCTTGTCTATGTTACGAACCATCCAGGGTATATCACAATCTGCAGATTGTTCGAACGGTAGATAAGATAGAGAAACGAGTTGAAAGCCCTCACAATCTAGGAATCGACCCCTGTAGCCTGTTGATAAGATAGAAAAAACTATTTGAGAACTCTTCAAAAATCTAGGAATCGACCCTATAGTCGGTAGATAAGATAGAGAAACGAGTTGAAAGCTTCTCAAAATCTAGGAATCGACCCCTATAGTCTGTAGATAAGATAGAGAAACTATTAGAAAAGCCTTAGAATCTAGGAATCGACCGCTGTATTCGGTAGATAAGATAGAGAAACGAGTTGTAAGTCCCTCACAATCTGGGAATCGACCCCTATAGTCTTTAGATAGGATAGAAAAACTATTTGAGAAGCCTTCAAACTCTAGGAATCGACCCCTACAGTATGTAGATAAGGTAAAACAACTATTTGAGAAGCCTTCACAATCTATGAATCAACCAATTCAATCGGTAGATAAGCTGAAAATATGCTCACAATCTACAACATACAACTGCAAGGAAACGGATTCCGAGATTGTGATCATTTTTAGATTGTTCAGGTCCCACAATCTGCAGATTGTGATGATTCCTAGATTGGAACATCTACATTCTCTTGATATGTAGAAGAAGTTTGAGAGAAACTCATTCATAACAACGCATGATTGGATGTTATTGAAAAAAGTGTTTCTCCACCTTATGATAGAAGTTCGAAAATTAAAGAATTTTAGGACTTCTTGAATAAAATTCCAGTCAACAGAGTCGATAGCTTTTTCAAAGTCAATACGAAGTAGAATTCATGGTATTTCATATATTCAGTATAGTCAATTATATCATATATTAAACAGATACATTCACTAATATATCTTTTGGACATAAATCCTTTTTGATATTCATTAATTATAGTTGGTAATACAGTGTTAATTATGTGTGCAATAGTTGAGGATCCAATTTTAAAAGCTAATTCACTGATGAGATTGGTCTCCAATTTTTAAGTAAATGTTTAGTTTTTCCTTTTTAGGAAAGCAGGTTATAACACCTTGCTTTTGAGTCAGTGACAATTCTCCTTCTCCTTAAGCTAAATTAAGTGAGCCGATAAGATATTTATTGATAATGGACACACATAATTTGAAGAATTCGACATTAAAACCCGATGATCCAGAGCATTTTTCGTTTTTCATGTTTTAAGACTGTTTAATACTTCTTCATATTCTAGTTTTCCTTCTAGAGTATCCTGTTAATCTTTAGATAATTTTGGTACGTCATTATATTTGAGTAATTCTTTTAGATTAACCTCATCACACGGTTTTGTTAGGTACAGTTTATGATAAAACGATTAAGTTTCCGTTATAAGGTCTTTTTTCTTGTAAGTATTTCTCTTTGGTAATTTTTAAGTTTATATATTGCTTTGTTTTAAAAATTCTATTTTCTAGCGATAGAAAATATTTGGTTGGTTTTTCTCCCTCTTCTTTCCATTTTGCTTTTGATCTCATGAGTATACCTTCTATTTCTCTAATCTTTCGTGCATCTGTTAATTGATTTTGTAATTTAAGCTTGGAATCCATATCAAGTAAGCATATTGATGAATATATTATTTAAAACACTTTAAATCAGGTTCAATCACCATTCACAGGAGAGCAACTTTTTTTACATTATGATATTGATGGTTTTCTTGAATGCCTTACTCGTATGCATGCTTTCACCGAATGTGAAAGGAATGTAAATGTTCGGATATATGTCTCCAGAAAAAAAATTCCGAACGAATTAAAAGTAGTATTTTTATAGCCCAAATCAAACATCACCTAGCTAGTATTTTTTTTCTCTAAATGCACTTGTCAAACCTCTTGGATAGTATTTGGGCACGATTGATTAAGGATCAAATAATACAAAAACAGAGCATCCATGCAAAACTAGTTGTTATGGAATTAGAGAACACATATGTTGTTCTAAAAACAAAATAAATTAACCCGGACAAAATTGCATTCGTCAATATTGGCTACATTCAGATCCATCGAAACTATCAGATATCTAAATTTATGTGATAAACATTTTTAAAGACATTACACTTTTTAAGTGTAAGGATCATAATTTTGTACTCGATGAAAAATATGATACAGTAAGTTCCAATTCATCACATTATCAACTTTGATAGAATTTCAGGGGGAAAAAGATTTGAATATTACAAAAGAAATGGATTTCCATAGACGCTCAACCTGATAGTATGGTAAACATCCATGCGAAATAGCACATTCCTACTGACAGAGTGATGAACTCGAAAGCATTCAAACCAGAACAAACGTCGTATCTCACTGCATATTTGATCTGAGTGCTGCTCGGCATTTGCCTTGTCTTCTGAACTCTATCCAATCAACCACGCGGCTAGCAAGACTTCGAATCTGAGCAGGGATGCGGTTGGTTGAATTAAGGAAGGTAAAAGGTCATAGTCAAGGTCACAATATATGACCTTACCGAGCAGTACTCAGATAAAAACGCGGTGAGGCACAAAGTTTACTTTCGATCTGATTTCTAATGAAAATGGGATGAACCAGACCCTATAAAATATCGTTCACCACTTCTTAGTCAGAGATACTAACCGATAAATCTAGGCAATCAACAGTTATTATTGACTGTTGTTTTAGCAATGATCCTTAAATAAATCCATGACCGCATTATCTAATTATACTAGCTATTGCTTAAAGTAATTATTCAGACGACATACAGTATGATACAATGATAAACTACACGATGTTTCACCCTTATGTTTGAAGGAATATTTTTCTTTTAGTTGACACCATGTGCCAAGGAGTAAGCTGCCAGAATGGTGGGATCTGCATTGTGGAAGGGAGTAAGGCCGTTTGCAAATGTCCACTTGGATATTCAGACACAGATTGCAAAGGTTAGTTAAATTCGTGATAATAGATAATATGGACATTTTTAAGCGTATATCATCATTACATTATCTACAACACTGGCTGTGACTCATGAATTGAACTTCTTGGGCCAATGAAGCCATTTAACAAATTATTGTTGATTGACGCCTCGACAACAGGTCGCGGATTCGTTATTCAAATCTCCATATATCCTTCATTCATTATTTGAATAACTTATAACTGAACCAGCAGCGTATTCGCGGATTCAAATAACTAATTAACTGAAACAGCAGCGGATTCGCGGTATCGTTATTCAAATCTCCAAATACCCTTAATGCATTATTCGAATAACTAATAACTGAACCAGCAGCGGATTCTTGATCCGGGCAGGCTGAAGTTAGCAAGTTATTAGTTATTAGTTATTAGTTATTAGTTATTCGAATAATGAATAACTAACTGGTTAGTTATTCACTATTCGAATAATGAATAACTAACTGGCACGTTATTCGTTTTTCGAGTATGCTGCTGGCTGCTTATTCATTCTTCAGAGTTGAACTAAGGAGTAAATATAGAAATAAATTAAGGGTGGAAAACTGCCAATATGAGGTGGGAAACTCGTTCATCGATTACATTCAGTAAGCACTGGCTAGCTACTCATTATTCGAATAATCCTTACCATGAGAGTCATGCACCTATGCTGAGCATTACATGCCACATATCATTATCAGGTGAATAATTAAAGGCTTCCTCGAAAGAGCTATGTAAGAGAATCGTATTTACGTCTTCTGCAGGCCATGATTTCTCAGAAATATTGTATAGGCTGTTGGTCAGGTCTGGTACATAAGTAGGCCACGGCGATGTGATAAAATACGGCTTTGCTGAAGAAGAGGAAGAGGGGTATCTCACAGTCGGCGCGTGGTTCTTTCGTTCATTTGATGGTGTAGGTCTTACACGGTCTTCTATTGGTTGTTATGTGTCTGTGTGATAACAATATGAATGAGCCTTCGTCCTAACACGTGTATAAATATTGTGTATTTTGAAGTATGTAGTACAATTTTTACCAAATTAACGTGAGTGTCGCTTACATTATCGTTCTGATCTCATATAGATCTCAGGAAAAACTACAGTGATTTCCTGAAGTATACTGACTAGTATACGTCGGGTATCCAAAACAGTAAACGGCAGTATACTCGGAATTTTCAAAAATACCCTTATCAGTATACGCCGGGTTTCCAAACTCAGGATACTCTTGGAAACTTTTGTTAACTTTTGTATACTCTTGGAAACTTTTGTATACTCTTGTATACTTTTGCATGAACTATTTTATGTTAAATAAACTACTTCAGAGTGTACTTTACACACTGACATAATAAGGAATGAAGTTTTAGAATTAGCATGAAAATGTATATCGTGCATGAATGTGGTCTGATAATAATAGTAACTTAATTAATGTTGATTATACAGCTTTATTTACAATTTTCACAAATTTGTATGGTGGGGGTGGTGGTTGTGAAGTTGTGAGGGTTGGTGACTGGGTGTGGGGTGCCCTTTTTCAGTGTGAAGTTGGTTGGTGAGAGGCATGAGTGCGGGTGTGTCTGTGTGGCTATAGATTGGAGGTTGGGACTGCCGGTGTTGCCTGTGTTGAGTTGTATGTTTGTGATGGTAGCCTTGGGAGGTGAGTGGCTGCGAGTTAGGGGTTGGATATGTATGTTTGTTTGCTTAGGTCTAGGAAGGAAGGGACGTGGTTGGCATGAGCAGGTTTATGAGTAAGTACTTGAACTGTGGTTTCAATTTAAATGTAGATGTACATGTAGAGGCACAGTTTGTGCCTTAATGTTAGGAGATGTGAGTCGATCTAGGGTGAATGATGGTGAAGTTTTGGATCTGGGAATAGTAAGTAATTAATAATGAGTGACTGACTGGGGGTTATGGGCATATGCAACGAAATTGCGTACATTAGACCGTAATACCTGAGGGACAAGCTTACAACGTATTAATCTTTTAAAAATTTAAAAAAGATTTTGTTTGTCTGCAACAAACTGTTATGAATAGAAAGAATTTTAAATTTAGCGTTGGTCCGCATAGGAGTTTCATAATTGGTTTTCTTAGTCGTTTTTGCTTTTGCTTCCTTCGGAAATGCTTGGTGGCGACAGTAACAACTGTTATACTAGCTTAACTAGATATGAAACGTCGACATCCACGGTGGACCTAGTCGACCTGTACTGGTATTGTATCATGTAGCCAAGAGAAGTACACTACTGTGCAGAATTAAGTACACCGTGTTCGCGAACATTTCGCGCACATATCGCGCACATTTCGCGAAATCCGGTGTACTTTTTTTTTTTTTTTTTTAATATTTTTTATTCCATTTCAAGCATGATGTACAGTTTATAGCAAGTTAACATGTGTTGGCAGTCAAATGTAAATAAAAATACACATAACTGTGAAAAGAAGGCATGGTATAGTCATGTGGTTTCAATTTGCACATAGGAGAAGTAACTAGTAATGATTTGGTGATGATCAATTGGAAAATTGACATATTCGGGTATTTTATGAGTGCTTCATTTCAATATTAAGAGTAATTTCTAGATTTTGCCATTTCTTAGTGAAATGCTGATATCTACTATTTGTTATTGCAATAAATCTTTCTATATTGCATACATCCTTTAGCAATGTAAGAAATCCTGCATAAGATATATCTTGCTGTTTTAAACTTGATGTATAAATAAATCTTTTGGCGAGAAGTAAAATATGATTTATAGCTTGGTTATGAGAGAATACCCCAAAAATTACGATGAATTTGGAAAGAGTTAAATTAGATTGGAGGTTGTCATTTAGAAATTTCTCAATTTTTTCCCAAAAATTCTTAACAAATTGGCATTCAAAATAAACATGTGATATATCTTCTGGAGCATTTTTACAAAAAGTACATGTATCATCATCAACTAACTTCATTCTTAATAATTCTTTCTTTGTATACACAATTCTGTTAATAAATCTGTATTGCAAGTCTAAAAGCTTACAGTCGGTGTACTTAATTCTGCACAGTAGTGTAACGTGTTTGAAACCAAAATTGATCAGGAGATATTATGTCGTATAAAACACGGATACATCGTAATATCAACGTTTTAAGCACGTAGCAGCTCTTATACCACGCGTTGTGAACACGCTCCTTTCTTGACAAACACGCACGCAAATCTGAGTAATAACGTAAGTCTCACTTGATGTGAACGTAATGTGTTAGTGATACACTCGCGGTACATCGTATATTGTTCTTGTAAACAGTATAAAATATCTTTTACTACGATAATCCGCACCTCGTAATAAGCACGTCTATGACATCGTGTAAGTGTGACAGTAGCATTAGTTATAAGATACATTAGGCTGTCGAAATGTTCCAAATCAAAGTTTTGGTAAAAAGAGAGTTTTCGATGGTTTTAGAAAGGATATTCGAGAGGAGATTGCTTATTGCATGTTCCAAGTTAGGCTAATAAGGGTGATATAAATATTAATTGATTTTAAAATCTAGCGTACATTCATTGCAAAATACAAAACAATGGCGAGTGTAGAAAGCTTTGCTACGGCATAACAAGACATTGTTGATTAAATAATTCAAATCTAAAAATGTTGTGAATATTCAATCACTACATCAATATTTGAATGAAAATACATGATTATCATTGTAAATACGTCTCAATATATACTTTGTGATAAGTAAGTGGATGTGTTTTATACTTAAAATCAGTTCATACATTATACGTTATACATCATACATTATACATTGACATGAGAAATGTCATTACAACGTACCTTTGATAGGAATCCATACCGCAGGACTTGGTAAACACTTGTACAGAATAAATTGCAGGAACGAGGGAGGATTAACGTGTTCAAGTCGCAACTGAATATGTCTATGAAGTGATGTGGACTTCTTCTTCTTCTTCTCTTGGAGATTCTTACGAGCGGTTTCCAGCGGAGCTGATTTCCTACTCGGGCCACTAGGGCCTTTAATAAAGTTTCGAAAGGTTTCCGAAATTGGACAAGTTTGATGCCACGGTAGAGAAGGTTTATTGGGGGAGGAGGTATGAGTTGTTAGGTTTGGGATTGAGCTCCGTTTGGAGCTTAAATATTGCCCTATCAATATGTTTGTTTTTGGAGTAAATTTTGTGTTTGCCTAGTTGTTTAGGGAGAATTTGTTTGGTATGATGAGCATTGGTGGAGTTTGAGTATTGCTTATGCCATGCCTGCTTTACATAAAATTTTGAAAGGCTTTTTGCCTCTTGTTTCGAATGATAAAAAGGAAGTGAATTTGAAAGTTTAAGGCCCTCCTTTGCTGCTTTGTCGTCTTTTTTGTTGCTGGTACCTATAGGAGTTTTCCTGCCTTGCCCTGATTGTTAAGAAATTGAATGGTATAAATCATTTTGGAAATTAAACCAGGACGGTTTTTGGTAGATTTGTTATTGAGTGCTTCTAAAGCACCGAGTGAGTCCAAAAGGATAAGAATTTTGTCCTGTTTTTTAAAAATGTTGATGGTTTAAGGCAATTGCGATGGCCATAAGCTCAGCAGTGTAGACCGATTGGTCGTTTGGAAGCCTATTGAAGTATGAGGAAGGTTGTTGATGTTGTGAATGTATGCCTACACCTGTTGTGCGTGCTTCCGGGTCCTTGAACCCGTCTGTGTAAATGTGACACCAGTCGGACCAGTGTTCCTGTACGTAGTGAAGTGCGGTTGTTTGCGCGAGTTTAGGGTTTTGTTTAGAAGTTATTTTGCTGAGATGGAGATTTATTTTGGGAGCCGGAAGTGGGGGGATAGGGTGAAGCACCGTATATGTTGTGGGGAGTTTAATATGGCCCATCTCAGCTTTGGATATAAGAGAATTTACGCGATGAGAGTTTGGAGCGCGGAGTGGGTATTTATTAAATAAAGTTTAAAAGAATTTAGAGGGTATGCTGCTAAGCATATCCCTTATAAGAGGGTCCCCTGAAGTTCCAGCCCAGAAGTTTAAGGTGAGTTGGTCCCGTCTCGTAGCGAGGGGAATTTCACCAGTTAAGGCTTGGAGCGCTTCGAGTGAGGTGCCCTTTTGTGTACTGGTTGCTAATTTTAATGCCTGGTATTGGATAGAATTAAGGGAGTTGATGAGAGAAGGTTTTAGGGAGTTATATATAGGAGCGCCGTAGTCCAATTTGGACCTTATTAGGGAGGTATAGAGTTGGAGTAAGGTTTGCCTATTTCCTCCCCAGCCTGTGCCGGAGATTGCTCCCATGACATTAAGGTCTTTCGAGCATCTAAGTTTAAGGTCTTTGACATGAGCTTCCCAAGTGAGTATGGAGTATGGAGGTTGTTTATATTTGGTGAGATGCCTTCGAAAAGGTCATCCACCATGATATTGAATAAAGTGGGGCTAATGATGATGCTGCCTTGTGGGGTGCCATTTTCCAAAGGAAATGTTTCAGATTTTTGGTTTTCTACCCCGACAATTATTTGGCTATTGTGTAGGAAATCCTGGATGTAATTACGCGAGCAAGATTATTTAAGCTAGAACGACCCGGAGTGAAGCCACTCTGGTCCTTGTTTAATGGATTGGTGTTTAGGTGAGATTGGAGGCGATTTTTTACCATCGATTCCATTACTTTACAGAGGTTTGAGGTTAGAGAGATGGGCCTATAGGAATTGGGGTCCCCGGAGGGTTTATTTGGGTTAGGAAACGGGATAACTAAAGCTTCCTTCCAGTTGGTTGGAAGCTTGCCCTGTTGCCAAATGGTGTTATAGAAATTAAGGAGAATATTAAGGGTGGAAGGGGGTAGCTTTTTAATTATTTGGTAGGAAGTTTGGTCTAGCCCTGGGGCTGTTCCCTTTCTCCTATTATTTAATACAAAGTGAATCTCCTCCATAGTGAATGCTTTGTTGATTGGTTTGTTGTCTGTTGGTTGTTTTGCGGTCCTTGCGGTGTTATGTTTGTGTTGTAAGAACTCCGGAGAGTTATAACTATTGCTGCTTGCTGTAGCAAAGTGTCGTGCAATTTCGTTAGCTTTATCTTTAGGTTTTTGGAGATTATTTATAGGTGTGATTTTGCCCCTGTGTTTGAAGAAGAAGAAGAGAAGATGGAAACTTTTAAAAATCACGTTTTTCATTAAAGTCATGTTTTGCATCAAAGTTAGATTTTGCATCAAAGTCATGTTTTGCATCAAAGTCATGTTTTGTACAAAGTCATGTTTCTCATCAAAGTCATGTTTTTTTATTATTAAGTCATGTTTTTATTAAAATTATTTTATTGTTTTTATCAAAGACAACTAATCAAATAATTTCTTTCACCAAAGTAATTTTTTTCATCAAATATTATAAAATAACTGGGTGGTTTATGTCCTAGGTGGCTTTAGTCCTTGACATTATTGTTAGGTAACCGGAAAAATAGCAGAGAAAAGGTAACTGTTTTTGCTTGGGAAGAAGTAATAGTTGAATTAAACAGTCTTTTATTTCAAAATAACATATAACATACAATAGATTATGAGAAGTTAAATTGGAAAAAAGGATTAGCAAACAGGCTATACACTAGCCTGTATAAATGCTTCTTCTAAAACAAGCTTAAAAACAAATCAGTTCGTAAATACATTTGTGGAAATACATTGAAGTTCATACACGTGTTTAGTAAACTCGCAATAGTTAAACATAAATGTATGCCTTTGTACAATGTATGTATTTAATTTGTGAGGTGAGACTTAAATTTATCATCTCTCTTTTTTATCATTTCTAAGGAGAGAAGTGCTCAGATGTCACTGATTATAATCTTCGCAATGATTCGAATCTTCAGATTATACATTGTAAAACTGAAAGTTATGCCAGGTCCTTTCCCCACAGATGCAGTTAAATTATGGAATTCATTGCAACCTGAACAGAGAGAAATACAGCCAGTGTCAAGATTTAAAACTGCTATTCTAAACAATACTTTTATTTACAGCCACTTTTGACTTAAACACCGGTAGCAGATTTTGTCAAATAATACATTCTCGTCTCCGACTGGAATGTAGTGATCTTAATGCACATAAATATCAACGGTTTATATCTCAAACATCAGCTTGCTCTTGTGGTTATATCTTTGAAGACTATATTCATTACTTCCTTGTATGTCCTTTCAAAAGCGATATTCGTTCAAAGTCTGTATTTTTATGCAAAGAGATTTGACCTTAAATCAATTTTGTTTGGAAGTCACATTTCTTCCCCAGCTATAAATATTGAACTCTTAAATTCAGTTCACTCGTTTATTAATTTAACAGGCAGATTTGATTTAAAGTAGTGCGTCTATGGCACAGTCATAATTTGTATTTTATTGGCGGTCTTTTTCAGATTGTACCATTTATTTGTATTCATATTTATACTGTACATTCATCATGTCATGTTTTGTATTTGGTTGTATCCCGGAGGGGTATTTATATAAGCATTTGCTTGTTTACCAATCCGGTTCCTTCTTTTTGGAATAAATATGTTTAAACCGAGAGAAGTGCTCTTACAGCTGCAGCGTTTACTCAATTAAGCTGAACATAAGTCAAATAACCTGCGTAGGCGAGAGGGCAGAATTAAATCCCAGTGCATATAAGTATTTACTGATAACAAGTCTACTTTACAAAATGTAATGTTATTTTAGTTTGAATAGTAGTCTTAATGATATATTTTCGGGATTTATGGAGACCATCGAGGTGGACGGACAAAATCCCCACTGGACATAATCCCCAAGGAAAATAATCCCCTATGACAAAATCCCCTTTGGATATAGTCCCCCCATCCAAAAACAACAACACAGAAACCATCCCCAACATAATAGAATTTGTCTTTGATCATTATGTTATTTCTAATAAGTAGGCCTAAAATGATCTTTTGTTATAGAATGTTGTAGAGTAGTTTATATAAAGTGAATTTTGAGAAATTGTTGCTTCATAAATAATTCCAATTTGTCTTTGATCAGTAACAGTAAAACAGCTTGAACAATTTTTGTTTTCATAAGTAATTTCCTTTTTGCCTTAATCAGTAACAGAACGAGAGTTTGAGAAATTGTTGTTTTCATAAATAAATCCGATTTGTCTTTGATCTGTTGCAGTATTTTAAAAACCTCTGCCTGTCATTTCGTGATGCAAGAATGACATTGCCATACTTTTTTAAAGGTACCACCAGCGGTCTGCCTTTTATATCCTGTGTTTTTTTCATGGAGGTGTTAAAATGTTTATTAATGTGAAAAGCTGAATCGTAAACAACGAAAATATATCGTTGGATTTTAACTTTCTAATTGAGACATACTTTCGACTGTAAAACTTGGTGCTCGGGAAAAAGTAACAGAAAAAAGTAACAGAGTGTAACAGAAAAAAGTAACAGAAAAAAGTAACAGTTTTTACTAGGAAAAAAGTAACAGTTTTCAAGTCTTTGTATTTAACAACTAAACAATAACATTGTCACATTAGCATAATGTCATATTTGGTGGTGTTATTATGTATTAGTGTCCACAAGCGATTTTATTTATGTTTTGGGAGTTTATGCAACAGTACAGTGAGAGTTTGTCATATACAGGTAATATACAAGCACAATGTCACATTTCATAGCACGATGTCACCTTTAAAGTCCTTTAAGATAAACTGCTAGCCTGTTTACAAATCCTTGCCTTTAAAATAAATATAGTTATTTTTATAATAAATAAAGCACCACAATTGTTGTTTGTTGTTATAGGTTTACTCAAAGTTAGCTGATCAGGTTAAGAGAAATGTAGGGAAAAAGTAAATGAAAAAAAGTAACAGGAAAAAAGTAACGGCATTAAGTAACAGTTTTTATATAAAGAAACAATAGGAGTATGGTATTGACTTGATTTGTCATCTTGTTATTTAAGAAGATTATGAAAACTCGATTGATAGTAATTTTAAGAACACATTTCCTGTTTAAATCATGTTATTACAGATAACAAGTATACTTAACTTTGTTAATTTATCCTTAATAGTAGTAGTAGTAATTTACATATCATTTTATCTAAAGTAAACATATATATGGATATATCAACTAATGCTGAATGTTCGTCTTCATATGACAATCACACTTGTTTTTACATGTAAAGTAAAAAGTATAGATATCAGAAACAATTAATACATCCTCTAAATTGTGTTATATTGAATACGGCCACCTATTCCTTCACTTCATTGGTGACTGTTTCGACTGAGGATTTTGACCTGCATATACGATGCGTCCCATTACTAACAAAACTATTTGCAAAACTTAGCGATTTCATCAGGTCAGGCAGTCTAAATAAAAGAGAAAAGTCAAAAACCAATGAAAAGTAACTGCTAGCCTTATGTAATTTCGTTTTGTTGTGCACATACTTTGTTGTTATTTCATTATCTATATCCTATCTGCTATGTGTATATTATGTTTGTACTTGTGAAGTGAAGTCTTAACAAAAGCAAACTTTACCAAATCATACTGTTTTGCATAGATATTGTCTGTTTATATTTATATTATTTCGCGTAATTTAAAACAAATTAGTTCACATAAAAAGGCAACAGATGTTCCAATATTATGAATTTAATAAATTAATTATGATTAATCTGATTTATACTCTTTGAATTATTTAACAACACTGTTGATTTATGTACTTTTATTTCATTTGTTCTCACAAATTTAAAAAATACCAACGTAACTGTGATGCAGTAATATCATGAAGCTATGTCCTGGTCTGTGTGATATGTTCCATCTTATTTTAGTTCATGTTCTTCTTAATATAAACATTTATGGTTAAATGAGATGAATAATTATTGTTGTTGGTTATTGATATAACGCTTTTTTGTATGCCCAAAGATAGGCTCAACTAAACCATTGTATGTCTGTTTGAGGGACAATGCATGCTTAATTAGCATTTATTTAGACAAAACTTTAAGCCACTCTAGCTAGTAATTAGCTGAGAGACCAGTTGTGCGTTGAAGAGCTTGACAGGTGTGAATTTAGTTGTATAAACATGCCAACGACCTGGCGACAGGCTAATAAACAGAATGTCTGTCTGGCTATGTGATTCGCGCATCTAGTTGGGCATTTAAAGTAAGCCAATAAGAATTGAGGCAAAAACTAACTACCAATAAAAGATATAAGCATGACGTCTTCATAAATATTTGGACATGCCTTTACCAGTTACCCCCTCAGTTGAAAGACTACGCCATCATCATTAGCAGTTACTGTCAAACAAATAACGTAACGCTGATGTTAACTCTGAATTCAGTATATCAGTTGTGACCCAAAGCATACGTTTCGATTAGGGATTTACTGTTTCAAGTTGTGTTCTTTTGGTCATTTGGATATTTACAATTTTCCTCCGGATATGTTCGTTGACAAAGGTAAGTCTTCAATAATGCAATATATCCCTTGTCACATTTATATATACATGAGATTTTTAAAGTGTGAAACGTCTTGTATGGCGATAACACACTTTCACACATTTTTCTTATTATATATGCAATGATGAGACATTTTATACTACAGTCCATTAATTTATGCTGTATTAGTAACGACAAACCACGATCATAATTGACCCTAACTGAACACAGAATTTAAATCCGATATAAGTAACCAGTGCCTATAATCCAATGCATACCACAGAGGATACAAAACATTCGTGTTTGCTATTAAATACATAATTCTCATAATGCCCTTCTGCTGATCATGTTTACATTTAATCTGCTTAATTAATCAAGTAAATATAGTTTTATTTATTTTATTATCAACGTTGTCACACGGACATTTTCATCTGATAAAACCCAAGACAAACAAAGTTTGTCTAGCGTAGTTCAATCTGATATAATTACGCTAACAGAAAACACCTATATAAACAAACCAACAAATTTTTTTTATTTCATTTGTAATTAATTATGACACATACTATTATATAGTGGAGTATACTGGGGTATACTAGAGTATACTGAGGAATACTGGGGTATACTGAAGTCTCCTAAGCTTTGTACATTTCTCGTATACTGATTAGTATACGCTAGGAAATTAGGTTGGTTGACAAGACGAATATTGGTCAGTATAGTAGCACTTTTCTTGCGGTGAATATACTAGACGTACTTAAGGCAGATTGCTTCAGATCAGAGAGAATGAATTATTCACATAATAATCCCGAGACAGAGTTTGAATGATTAGTTATCCTTTTATTGAATAACATAAGTAATTTGACTCTTGCTGCAGGTTTATTTATCAGTCTGATTGAAATTTACGAGGAATCACTGTTTCAGTTATTAGTAATTCGAATCCGCGAATGCGCTTCTGGTTAAGTTGTTAGTTATTCAAATAATGATCGAAGGGTATAGTGAGATTTGAATAACGAATCCGCGAATCCGCTGCTTTTTCAGTTATAAGTAATTCAAATAATGAAGGGTTTATGGATATTTCAATAACGAATCCGTGAATCCTCTGCTGGTTCAATAATTGGTAATTAGAATCCACCAATCCGCTGCTGTTTCAGTTATTAGTTATTCAAATAATGAATGAAGGGTATACTACGATTTGAATAACGAACCAACGAATCCTCTGCTGGGTCAGTTATTAGTTATTCAAATAATGAATGAAGGGTATATAGAGATTTGAATAACGAATCCGCTGCTGGTTCAGTTATTAGTTATTCAATTGATGGATGAGGGGCACATGCAAATTTGAATAACGAACACAGGAATCCTCTTTCAGTTATTAGTTATTCGAGTAATGAATGAAGGGTATATGGATATTTCAAGAACGAATCCGCGATTCCCGGTTCTTCTTTTTCAAATATTTTTTTCACATGAGTAGGTACATTCACACAACATTGTCCTAATATTGTACATACATTATGGCAGATTGCACAGGGTTCACATAACCGAGTTTGACATGTCAATTGAATAAATTCTTAAATAGTATATTCACATAAAAGTGTCATAATATTGTAATACTTTGTGGCAGATTGCGAAAGATTCACATATTGGAGTTTGACATGTCAATTGAATATATTCTGCAATTGAAACCATTTTCTTGTAAATTCATTTGGTTGGTTTTTCATTCTGGCAATATATCTCTCAACTAGAACAATATCTTTCAATGTGACAATGAATGTATTAAAAGACAATGGTTCATTCCTAATACAACTTATATAAATGTGTCTCTTTCTAGCTAGAAGAATATGATTCAGCAGTTTCAGTTATTAATTATTCAAATAGTGAATGAAGGGTATATTGAGATTCGAATAACGAATCCATGAATCTGCTGCAAGTTCAATAATGAGTTATTAACATCCACCAATCCGCTGCTGTTTCAATTATTAGTTATTCAAATACTAAATGAAGGGTATACTACGATTTGAATAACGAATTAACGAATCCTCTGTTGGTTCAGTTATTAGTAATTCGAAAGATAAATGAAGGGTTTATGGAGATTTCAATAACGAATCCGTGAATCCTCTGCTGGTTTAATAATTAGTAACTCGAATCCACCAATCCGCTGCTGTTTCAGTTATTAGTTATTCAAATAATGAATGAAGGGTATATGCAGATTTGAAAAACGAATCCACGAATCCGCTGCTGGTTCAGTTATTAGTTATTCGAATCCGCGAATCCTCTGCTGGGTCAGTTATTAGTTATTCAAATAATGAATGAAGGGAATATAGAGATTTGAATAACGAATCCGCTGCTGGTACAGTTATTAGTTATTTGAATAATGAGTGAAGGGTATGTGGAGATTTGGATAACGAATCTGCAAATCCGCTGCTAGTTCAGTTATCAGTTATATGGAGCGGGGGCTCAGTATTCACGTGTCTTCCCTAAATGGCAGCTGATTCACAATCTTAAAGGCGCTGTAGCACGTTTTTTTAGCTCAAATAAGTTGATGAAATGTATTTGGAAAATAATGTCACCAATAGTAAAACACCCTTGTCTCTTTCAGAAAATCTAGTTAAAAATGAGTGTACATGTTCCGGATAGCCATGAGAATCGTTTTTGTCGGTCAAAATAATAAAATGTGTTCACAATAAAATGGTCGCCATGCAATTTTTGCTTAATACGCAACACTCTTTATACCACTACGGGTAATTGGTTTGTGTAATAAGATGTTTTACCCTCTTAAGTAAATATAAATGACATAAACTATCATTATAAATGAGAAATTTGAAAAAATAAAATTTGCAAAAAAACGTGCTACAGCGCCTTTAAGGAATTCAACCACTCTTACCTCGTTTGGCCGCAATATTTTTTACTCTTGACCTTGCCGTCAGCAATGCAATTACTGGAGCTCTCAGACTCGATGATATCTCTCGACCTTCAGGATGCATACCTGCATATTCCCATCTTTCCCACGGACCGCAGGTACCTCCACTTCATTCTGTTGGGTCGCCACTTCGAGTGGAACGTTCTCCTGTTCGGGATATCATCGGTTCAATGGTTGTTCACTCGGGAACTCAGCCTGTAGTCCAGTTCCTGCACCGTCACGACGTGCAGTTCGTGATGTATCTTGACGGGTTCGGTCATCATCACCCTCTGTCTGTTCTAGAAGCCCAGACACCTTGGTTGGCTGATCAACCTGGACAAGTCAGACTTGCGACCAGCAACGTCGCTCACCTTCCTGGGCGTGCACCTGGATACCATCCAGTACAAGGCCCAAGTCACGCGGGAACAATGTCTTCTCAGGAGTGCCTCTCCGGCCTACTCCGGCCACCTATTTATTCGCAGACACCTCCAGTCAAGAGTGGGGAGCCTATGTAGACTTAGAACAAGCATCGGGCATGTGGTCTCCTTTGCAATCGGAGCGCCACATCAATGCTGTACACAATTCGCCTAGGTATCGCTCACTGGTCGAGCCACCTGAAGGGCAAAGTCCTGCTCTTCCACACAGACAGCTCAACAGCAGCGTGGGCGATCAACAAGCAGGGTCGACCAGGGCAGACTCCATTCTGCAGCTGGTGATAGAGCTGTTTCGTCTTGTGGACAGTCTCGCTCCGGCAACGGAGTGTATTATATAACCGAGATTGAGATGTCTTCAGTTCGTTAGGTTGCAAAAAAACCTCTTTGAGACTCGGCTATATCACCAGCTGCCGACATACGTGTCTCCAGTGCGCGACCCGGGGGCCTGGAGCCTAGACACTCTTTCATTAGCGTGGGAGGGGATGGATGCTTACTCTTTCCCCCCTCCGGCATGTAGTGGCCAAGATCCATACCATTCGGACACTACACCTTCTCCTTCTCCTTGGCCGGCAAGGGCGTGCTACGTTCCTCTCAGGAGGCTATGCGGGCAGGAACCGGTCCCCCTCCCGTTCAGGTGGGACCTTTTAAGGAGCAAGCCAGAGCAAGTCTCGAAAAGGGATTGAGACACACCCACTTTTCGGAGGCGGTGACCAATACTGTTGCTACCTTGCAAAGGGAATCAACTAGGAGGCTCTATGACTTCCAGTGGAACGCCTTCGTAGCCTTTCGCGAGGAGAAGGGATTTGACATTCTGTCAGTCAAGTCGCCGAGTACTTGGTCCACCTCCGGACGCAAGGGGGTCTTAAGGCCTCCTCCATTAAACCTGCTTGGCCGCGATTTGTCTGTTCTCCAAACGCAAACGGAAGCCAGGTATCGATATATCCGTGCTAAAGGAGATCTTTAAGTCAGGTAGACGGGCGCCAAAAATCCAGGTCTCCAGAGTGGGACTTGGCGGTGGCAATGAACCACCTCAAATCAGACTACTACGAACCTCTGTCTGAGGCGAGCATCCTGCGTCTCTCAGTGAAATCGCTTTCATGGTAGCAATGGCGTCAGCTGCCAGGAAATCGGAGCTCCACGAGCTGCAAGCTGACTTGCTCCGCTTCGAGGTTGAGGGACAGCGGTGTGGTACGCTAGGCCTAGCGCCGGACGGCATCTGCAAGAACAAGTCTGCAGACGAGCACGGCAGGACGTTTAGCATCCCTGCTATATCCTCTATATATCTGCTTTATAGACCCCTCGGACTATGAGAATCGTCCCCTTGTCCGGTGCGGGCACTACAAATCTACACGGAACGCACCTGTACTCTAGGTCAGGATAGGCGCAGACTCTTCTTACCCGACTCACAAACGAGTGTCAAGGAGATCGATAAGAGGCAATTGGGGGTGTATCTGAGATCGCGTGTCCTCGACGCCTACAATGCAAGGTGGTGAACCTCCCTCCTCCTGCTCGCTCGAACCCTCACAAGATTAGAGCGGTCTCGGCAACTATGGCTCTCCCGTCGTCACGATAAGGGGTTCGTCCCGGTCCCTAAGTGTGCATAATAAACTTCGCATTTCACTTTTCTTCGTTGTTGTGTTGTGTTTTTAGTAGTTATTGGCGACCCCTATGGTCTGTACCGCCGACCCCTCAGGGGCGGGGGTAGTGGAACCCTTAGGGTTGTAGTAGGCCCATAACTCTGTGCCTTGCGGTCCGGCTAGTCATAGCAGACCAGTCGCCAATTCCCCCCTTCAGGGGGAGAGTTACCTCCTCGGCTCTCGGGTTGTCTCGCAGCCCGCCTCCTTCAGTGGCATGCTGGCTACGGTGAGTTATCAAGTAGAGTATGTAAATAATTGTGCGTTTTTGATTAAACATCATTATTTATACTCACCATTGATAACTCACTGGTCTGTAACCGCTCCCACCTCCCCTCCTGCGAATCTGTGAGCTGCCTGCGTCCAGGCTCCAGGAGAAAGAAGTGACATCACTGGTTTAAGCCACCGCGAGGGTGTAGGGAGGTAACTCTCTTCATTTTACTGTGTTATATTGGTCGAGTGATTAATTGAGAGAGATTCAATTGACTACGATGAGTTATCAACGGTAAGTATAAATAATGACGTTTAATCAAAAACGTACTATTATAACTATATTTATGATTATTGTGTTCAACATCCTGTGAACATATGCATAATGCTCTCTGGAATGGCATTTATATAAGCCTTTTCCTTTTTTTTGATAATGTATGTTTAGACCATGGGTATGTCGGATTATTCACTCGCACAGACTACAAGTATACATCATTTAATTTATACACAATAAAAGAAGACTAAACACCACATAGAACTCTAGCAAGTACATTCACATTTAACCTACATAAGAAATATTTATCATATAGAACATATTTAACAGGGTACATGTATATATTCGGATATATAATATACTGCAAGTTTGTTTAATTATTAGCTGTATGTGAGTTTGTTGGTGTTGTTGTTTTTATACATTTACACGATTCCTGTAATGTCACGTGTACATAAAGTTATTGGCTGCCAATTCAAGAACAAGAACAAGACAGTATTGGTTTTAAGAACATGTAAAACAAATAAGTTAATTATTCGAAATATAACTTGGTCAAGACAGTCAAGGACATCTGTGTTAGTTTTTAATGGTTTAATTTTTTTAACAATTAGGAACGGTAAACTAACCATCGATCGTAACTATCTTATCTGAAAGTACGATTCCTTCAGGGTAATAATTTGTAGCGCCTTGAGCATGCATTGTGCATGGATATGTGCGCATTATAAATATACTATTATTATTATTATTATTATATTATTTTATCAATTAATCTGGTAAAAACTTAGTATACGTGTATTTCTCGCAGGAAATTATTGTTTTCACGTAACATCCGCGGCTCAATGTAAGCCCTGCATTTCAAACTAATCTTTTCTCTTGACAGATGACAATTTCATTCCTTCAGTTAATGGTGCGAGTGGAACAAAAGACGTAAGTATAACTATGGAAGACATTGTTATAATTATAATAATTTGTTGGAATAATGTATGCACTAACAGCGATGCAGAATTATCATTTGAATAAGAGGTGTGTTTTGAATAAGGATTATACTATAACTTTGCATATTCAAAACGTAAGAGAAAAATCTTTCATAAACAACAATCAAGTACGCATGGTATCATTTAGTTTGTCATGTTTATGTCCAGTTCTTGTGTGTTTGTTATGATATGTATGTGCTGGTGAGGTATTATATAAGCAAAAGTTTTGCTTGTTTACCAAACCAGATTCTCTATGAATAAAAATACGTTTAAACCAAAACGTAAATCCTTTCTTTTCAGAGATGTCATCAAAACTATGTAAATTTCAAAAGTAATAAATGATATGTTAATTTTATGTATGCAGAATCCGTTTACTGTCCCAAGCCTAATGAATGGAGCTGAATTTGAGTGTTTTGTTGATATGCCTTGCAACATCCCCGTGTATTCAAAACCATCGGCCAGTGGGTAAGCTAAACTTTTAGTTTAAGTTTGAATTTAAAGGGCAACAACAATACAACAACACAGCAACAGGAACATTTCACCGACAAAAATAATAGTGTACCAACGCTTCTTCTACCAGTCAACATGGGTCCTACAATTTATCAAGACTCAACTGAATTTCAAACCAACTCGCTCGAATTTAAAAAAACTCTTTCCGAACCACCTAGCATTTTGAAAATAGTATTAACAGACTTAATTGCGGGTTCCTTAGAAGAGGCGGTGGGAGTTTAATATCGACATAATACAGAATGATATATATATTTACTCTCTTCAATAAAATAATGCTGAACTCTCAAACCAACTGTATCTCAAAAAGAGATATGGTATTTCAACTTGCCAATACAAATTTCAGTTTCCGCACAAATGGTAGAGTCTTGGGCTACAAAGCGAAGGGTAGCGGGTTCGAATCCCGTATTGTATGCAATGGAAATTTTAAACTTGGCAATTTTGTGGATTGATTACCTTACTAAATGGGACTTTAAACTTTTTATGTGCAGAGAATTGTACTTGTACTAATTGTCCCTTTCGTAGGGAAGTTTTTAATTCAAAGACTATTAAATGGGTATTGAGGTATATAATGTGTGTTGTTGACGTAAAATATTGAACCCTAATTCATATGCTCTGTTTTATATTGTTTAACATATATATATGGTTGTGTGTTCTCGTTCTTGGACCCTTATGCACTGTTATTGGGTAGATTCCGGGTGATTGTTTTGTATTCTTCTTATTTTTCAATTTTTCTCAATACATTTTTCTTAATCTTCTTTAGCCAATCTTGTGATTTCATCATTCAACAGGTATCATTAATTCGTTATCAAAGGCACTTAGTCCTAGTTTGTTGCACTTGATTACAGCTGCTTTTCTGGGTCATTTGCGACATGTGACAAGGTCTCCTCAAACAAGCACTGTAAATAATGGTCATGCCTATTGTGGTTTTTAACAAGTGATTTCATGGTGCCCTTGGCCGTTTTCTTCTCCAAAACGGATTTTTCAGGTGTCTCTTCATTTTTCTTTTCGCTCAGTCCACGATCGCCCGTCAACTCCCTAGCAGCTTTCACTCAGGAAGAGATTGTTGGCTCTCGCTAGCATTATTTTGCAGTTTCCTTACCTTCCGGCTTAGCGACTCTCGAGGTCGGTCTATCGCCAGTTACAGTTATCCAATCAATAAAGTTACCCCGTTTCGCGAAACACACGCGAAACACACGCGAAACTCACGCGTGTGTTTCGCGAAATTTTCGCGTGTGTTTCGCGAAACTTTCGCGTGTGTTTCGCGAAACTTTCGCGTGTGTTTCGCGAAATTTTCGCATGAGTTTCGCGTGTGTTTCGCGTGAGTTTCGCGTGTGTTTCGCGTGTGTTTCGCGTGAGTTTCGCGTGTGTTTCGAGTGAGTTTCGCGTGTGTTTCGCGTGAGTTTCGCAAAACTTTCGCGGGAGTTTCACGAAGATGTAAAGGTAGTAACATACGAAAGTGCAAGTGTACAATTTTCAGATTTGTTTCCAGTTTAATTTTTTACATGTTTGTACATTATAATTTATATTCATGTTTCTAAATGAACATCCGTTTACCAGTTCATTTAAGGCAGGTGCAAAATGTTCTTAAACATATCAACTCAATTGAAACAAATAAATCAGTTACGGCATTGGTATAAATGTGAATCGATATTCAATCAGACAATCTACATACAGCAATGACATGTTTGTTTCTGATATAACAAACTCCGGTACAATGTAAAAATGTATTTATAGACAGGCTGAATTCAACGCCACGAAGGCCATGCTCGAAGCGCAAACACATTGTTGCCCTAATGTAAAGACTAACATCGTTTCTTTTCCATTCTCATCTCACTGGGAGTATGCAACCTAGCTGCCATTTAAGGCGATTCTAAAGGTTCCCCTCCATATCAGGTACCATGTGGTACTGCCAGGGAGAACAGAGACACGTTTTTTAGAACTCATGTCTCTGTGTGGGGAAAGGAATCAACCCTACAAACTCTCGGTTTATCCAGCAATGCAGCGGGTAACCCGCCCTTTCTGGCTGCACTTCAACGATAGCTGTCAATTTAGCTATACACAGGACCAAGTGCCACCATGTAACAAACAAGTAATTATTGGAACTCATTCGTATTTCTGTAAAAGAAATAACTTTAATTCCTACATATATGTAAATCTCAACTGTTCGGAAATGCAAACGTATTGTAAGTGTTGTAAGACGTTATTATACATTCTTCACTTGGTGATTAATGATACTATACAATCCGTTCTGAAAGGCCAATAAATATTTAGGATTACCTATTGTAGTTTGAATTTGCAGTCACTGCAGTCGCCAGGTTGTCGAAGGCGATGTTTACTTTCTAGTACAGTGTCCTTAATATTCAAATCTCCGATATTACCTATTTCAAAACGTATGTATTTTATACCCAAGGTTCACCCAGATATCAGACATTGAACAAGCTGCATTTCTTTTAAATATTGAAAATATTGTTAATTCACTGGCCACTTAAGTTAGACGTATGTATTGGCGTAAGTTATTGTCTCAATGATAAGAAAATAACACTG